>CM027867.1:16413980-17789699 GCA_016097605.1 Eucalyptus guilfoylei | reverse complement strand
CTTGAACAAGCATAATCATGACCAAATCACTCAAGAGTAATAGTTTCCTTAGGCTTGTGCAGTGAATTGATAAGTTTAACAGAGTAACAGAGTCTGCTTCTCTGCGAGGCATTTCAGCAGTGCAAAATAGTTTTAACAGGTTGGAAGTGGTTGTCACAATGAATCCATCATCACTTAGAAAGGGAGATGAGCAATTACTTGGGAATCTAATTGATATAACACGAAACATAATGTAGTCATACTCTATACATGTGATTGAACATTTCACTGCTTTGAGTTTTTTACCGAACATTTAGCTGCTTCAATTATTCTTACATTTTTTCTGCTCATATTTAATGCAGTATATCCCTACTTCATTCCTAAAGAGAAATCATATAAAGCTAAATCCCAATGAGAAGATGATTGTGCGGGATCAAAATGGGGGGACATGGCCTGTGCAGATAAATGAAAGGATAGCTGGCCGGTTCTATCTGTCCTCTGGGTGGACTGAGTTTAGGAAGGGGAACAATTTGAGAGTAGGCGATCAACTCGTGCTCGAGTTTGTCCTGGGAGAGGGAATGCATGCAGTGAAACAATCATAAGAGTTCTTCCACCAGGCCTCAAAATACAAAAGGATCCTAGATACTTTGTTGTGAAGGCTTGATTTGTGTGTAGTGGGGTCGACATCTTAAAAACGATGATGTCTTAGATGTTCTGGTGGTTAGAGAATAATTCTTTGTGTGGTTTTTGTTCTCAAATCTAGGTACATAGAGTTTTAACGTATGTAACACTAGAGAATTTTTCAAATAAAATCTCGATGCCTTTTACTGTGGGAGCGGCAATTGCTTAGGCTCTTTAGTTGCAATTTGTTGTTGAGGAATCCTCGAATTATTCTGAAACATAAATTTCTACCGTGTACGTTTATGACAGTAGTATGTTCTTTTCTCCTGGTACGTGACATATTACCAACAGATTTTTGAAAAATCTGCAACTGCAATTGAGATTCAAGGGCCAGGAAGTCATCTACAAAAAGTACAATTCTGGTTTACTCTTCATGGTTGTAGGCTTATGATGAATCCATTTTCAGAAATATTTATTGTGGATCAATTTTCCCTTTGTCTTGATCATTTGGTGAATGGGAGAAGGCAGAGGAATCGGATTGAATGAGAAGAAAGTGTAAGTTCCGTTGGTTTGGAAGAGGGACATTGGCACATGAAGTCTTAAGGATTGACTTATAGCAGAAATCCTAATTCTGAACCTAAATTATGCATTCAGGCACTGCTTCAGATCCTGGTTACCTCGATCTCATGCTTTCAATATAGGTAAATCCTTTCTCTGCCTAATGGTGATACAAGTCAAGAGAAGGCGGTGCAACATGCCCGAAAATGAAAGCAGATGGACTATAATTAAACAAGTCGCATCTGTTCAAAGGAGTGAGCTTACCGTCAAAATGTAACGCATGATGTCTAATGAAAATTGACCAATTTTCAATCACTAAAAGACTAGGTTTGCACAGAGTGCTTCACTGTCCCAACTTGAATTTTTTCCTGGACTGAGCAAGAATGCTTCCAGCGACACTTCTGGAAATGTCAATGTCTGATTAGTATCGACCAATTTTCAATCGCTGCAAGGCCAGGTCTGCACAGATTGCTTCACTGTCTCATTATGAAGATTTTCTTGGACAGAGCAAGGAATAGTTACATCAACACTTCTGGGAATGTCTATGCCATGTTTGGGTGACTTCGGTCCTTACAGAGCCCTATTGGTCAGTAGTGCGCAAAATCATGATGATAGAACTTTCTTTCAAATGACTCACTATATCATATCAAGCCAGTGCAACAGATGACGAAAAAAGGCATACGGTACAACTGCAAAAGGGGTTGATCAGGAACTTCTTCAATTCGACCCGCAGATTGCACTGGACATTGGCTAGTTTGCTGCAGAGACTTCAAGTCGGATTGGTGAAAGATGACGATGTGAGTGTACAACCGAGAGCAATGGCTTGGCCAAATTGGAAGACAGGTTTGGGAGATTGTTTGTATCTGGATAGATTCGAAACGTAATCATGCAGTCCTTGGAAAGATATGGGGATGGTGCACCAATAGTTATACGGAGCTCAATGCCAAACGCAAAAAGCGAAAGGTAGTACAGATTTTAATTACACTGCATTTCAATGTGCAGGACAAGGAGGACTATGCTAGAGTCGCCAAATTGCCCCGTATGGTTCTCCTTACGATAAACATCCAGGATATTGCCTGAAAATTGGACGCCTAATAAAAGGTAACTACCAGCAAATACCCCTTAATTCGTTCTATACATCGAGCCCTCTACTGCAACACCACCAAAACCAAGTAAGGTGTGCTTCTTGATGATAAGTTTGACCCAGCAAACTTTGTGTCTCGCTGGAACAAAAGATAATGTACAGACTTCTTTCCCCCCCTAGGCTAGGTCTCGCATAGCGCATCGATTCCGATCTGTCTCGATCACCGAATTCAGATGCTCGAGATGTTCAGGACGAAGCTTCTTGCATTTGCTGACTCGATGCTCTCGAGCGGACACGGTTTGGCGAGGTTGGATGTGGCGACCGGCTGACCCTATAAGACCTGAATCCACGGACTCGTAGCCCGTGAAGTTCTCAATGAACAAAAGACATTAACTTCGGAAGTTTGATGCTTGGAGTTTGATACGGCCCCAAGAAAGTGAGGATGAATAGGGGATGCAGTGGTGGCGCGATAAGCGCCCAAGTGTCAAAACTGGCCACGCCGTTTAAGTGTCGAAAGTTACTTAAAAATACATATGTTATAACTTTTTTTGAAAAATGGAACATTTAAGCAAAAGAGGCCGAAATGTTACATGGCATTTTTTTAATAGTATAACTCGCCTACGTGACTCAGAAAGTCAAAACTATGTCATCTTACCTCAAATTTGAATTTTAATATAAATACTAATTAAATTAAATTTGAAACTAGATAATTAAAAGAGAGAAGGGGGAGGAAGTTGCAAAATGGCGAGAGCTGTGCAAGCCCTAACACCACCTCCCCACCATAGCCCAGATCTCGGCCAACCCTCCCCCCACCATGGAGACCCTTCTCGATGACGATGGGAGGCAACAGTGACGGCTTGCACAGCCTTCATTGTTCCACAGTCTCCTCCGTTTTTTTATAAATAATTTAGTTTTAAATTTAATCTAATTAATATTTATATTAAAATTTAAATCTGAGGCAAAACAATGTCATGTTTGCCTTACTAGTCACGCGCATGTAAAACAACGTCATTTTGGCTTATCAAGTTCGTTAATGCAAAACGACGTTGTTTTGCACTTATCTAGATAGAAAAACACCACATTGGCATTTTGGCCAAAATCTTTCGTCATTGGCATTTGATTGATTCATTTTGCTCTGATTTTGATACTTGAGTATACATTTCTAAACTTTTAGCACTTAAGTGTCTCATATGCCAAGTTTTGATACTCTAGGTGTTCGCACCTTAACAATATAACATAATAGAGCTACAATAGACATCATCTTGTTTATTTGTTAGTGCAAATGGTGTGCTTATACAATTTCTCACAACACTTGGATAATACAGTAATTGTAATAACATATTGGTAGTGCTAATTCACAAAGACAAAGTGGTTTTCTTAATATAACATTGGATCAACAAATTAATCATTGTGTTAATTTTTGTATTGTGAACTAGATAGTAAAGGCTTTAGAGCTTTAAAAAAAAAAGATAGTAAAAGTAACATAATTATAAATAATAAAAAATGTATTGAAAGTTCTAAAATTTATCACAAAAACAATTGAATCTTAAGACTCTAAAAAAAAATGTAATTAAGCTATAAAACTTGTCGTTGATAAAGCGAAGTTAAATTCTAAAATTTTAAAAAGTGCAATCAAGTCATAAATCTTGTCAAAATGATACAATCAAGTCCTTAAGTTAATTACACTTTTTGAAAGTTTTAAGACTCAATTGCACTTTCATGACAAATTTTAGGCTTGATTTTGCACTTTTTAAAAATTTTAAAACTTGATTGCACTTTTGTAAAATGTTTTAAGACTTAATTATAATTTTGAAAATTTTATGACTCAATAGCATTTTTGATAACAAATTTTAGGACTTTGACTATACTTATCTCAAAGGAAAAAAAAAGCATTTATTTATTGATTAGCTTTTTTTCCAAAAAAATTGTATTCATTACTCGCAGGATGCGAAAACAAAATAAATTGAAACGGAGCATAAATACTGAAAACAAAACTAAATATAGAACATGAGAAAGATTAATGGAGCAATTGCAAAATATAGCGTAAACTCGTTCCACATGAATAGACCTATCAAACAAAATCGGCGACTAATCATTGAATCTCGTGTCTTTGTCGATGATGAACACACGCTAAAAATTACTTCTTCAATAATTACGACATTGCCAATTGATAGTGCATGCCTAGGTTCAGCTTTCTTTATATCATTATAATAAGTTAAATAAACAGAGATCCATCACGCGGAGGAACATATTTATTAAAAAAGAAAATCTAGATCAGGAAAGAATAATATCTAAATCTAGAATTAAATCGAGAGAGTTGAAACTCTCAAATAGAGAATTAGACGGGGAGACAAGAACTCCCAAATTTAAATCATGAGAGAAAAAAGTTAAAAAAGAATAATAAAATGCAAACAAAATCAACAAAAGAGAGAGGGAAGCCTCCTTAGTGGAAGGTTGAAGAAGACTATGGGAAGAGAGGGGAGAAAAAAAAGGACTTTCCGGCTATTTTATCATAATTTATAACAAGCTTAGATATGCGAGAGACCGGGGGTTCTGTTCACCTTTCCTAAAACCTCCATTGCAAAATCCTGCAACTTGTGAGGAAACACACGCATAAAAACAAAAAAGTGACGCCCGTTCGTAGCGGAGCGAAGCGGTCGCCGCCGCCGCCGCTTCCCGCCGTCACGAGCTTCCCCCACTCCAAGCTCTTTCCATCTCTCCGGCGAATTCCCTCCCGTCCTCCTCCGGGAACACGGACCCGTTCAGTTCATTCTCATGCAATCCCCTCTCCACACGGCGCCCCATCCACGCCACCTCCGTCTTCCTCCTCGCCGGCGCCATGAACCCCGAACGCCCGTTTCGAGAAGACCCAGCACCGCCGTCGTCGCCTCCCTGAGGACCCCGCTCCACTCCGGCCCGGGGGAGGATGAACTCCGCGGAGGCGGCGGCGGCTTCGGACCCACTTCTTCGCTCGCCGGGGCGGCGGCGGCGGCGGCGAAGCTCCCCGTGGTGGTTAGGGAGTCCGGGAAGGTGTCGAGGTACGTCTGGGATGGGGATTGCCTGCGGCTGGTGAGCGTCGACGGCGGGGCGGCGTCGCTCGGCCTCGGTTTCGACGGCGGGGCTCGGAAGCTGGGGAGGGCCTGCGGGGTGCTCGTGAGGGATTTCTTCATCCCGAAGCGAGTGGGCGCGGGGTACATGGACTATGTGAAGTGGAAGCTCTTGCACCGCGTCTTCAGCTCGGCTCTTCAGGTTCTTGCTACTCAGGTAATCGGGAAGCTTTTTCGGTTTTTGTTTTTGAACACGTGTGCAAAAACACTAGCTTGGTGGGTTTCTTTGGCCCTGCTTATTTGTATTCTTGGATTATGATGCCTGGTGGGTTGGACCTTAAAAATCATTGCTTGCAATGCTTTTAGGTGCTCGAAATGTATAGTGCGTATTTAGTGGAAGGTCGATGTTTCATTCGCAAGATGTTGCTTTCTGGAGAAGTTGGGGTTGATGATTGATTGTTTCGAATTTCAGGCGATGTTCCGAGCTATAGGGATTGGATACTTCGATCACTGCCCTCGCTGCTGCATTGAATTGGGTCTTGAAAGATGGACTCGGACGGCTGAGTAGGTGCATTTACACTGCTAGCCTGGCATCTGCTTTTGATACCAACTTGAAGGTTTCACTTTTAGTTTAGCATCCTTCCACTCTGCATTGTAGTGAAAACCTTTTTTCCTTCTTCTTTGTCGATAGTCATTCCTATTTATAGTTCTAATGTTAACTTGTTACCTCACTGCTATATGGTGGCTAGATATGATAGTGACAAGTGGAAATCTTGCATTTTGTGATTGCAGTAGTGTTTTTACGCTACTCATGTCTTGATATATCTCTGATGATGAGTTATTTTATTTGAAGAGGTTCGGTTCTCAACATCCGTTATCTTCAGTTTGAGTATTGGTGTGGAGCTGCTGACTCCTGTATTCCCAATACTTCCTGCTTCCGCGTCCCATAGCCAACATCGCGAAAACAAATCAGCTCGCATGCTATTTGGCAGCACTGGTGTAAGAATCTGCCCCTGTTCATTTATGATGTTCCAGATATTGAAAAGGATCCTCTATAATGTATCTTGTTGATATGATGCCTCGATGAAGCGCCTGCATGTTTTTTATTTCAATTTTAAAATATAGTAAAAGTATTTGTATATGTGTGTTAGACAATATTTTTCATGCTAAGCCAAATGTCTCTGTGTGGAAAGTGCTTTCCCACTGCGTGGTGTTTAGGGCCTTGTGGAAAATTAATCATAAGTTGGGTCGAGTCAAGAAGGTGAGAGATTGGAACTTGGGGTTTTAGGGGCCAAAGCTTGCATGTACTTTCTAGAATAGAAATGAGAAGATCTGGTAACACAGAAGTAGAGACCTTTCGAAAAGTTGTTGAATGAGATACATGGGTTCTAGCATTTTTAGTTCTCTGTTTTTCGCACTTCCTGCTTTTACTTGCATAAAGTGGTCATGTGAATATCTGTGCTCGCAAGCATCACAGAAAGCTTAATGGAATGTGAACTGAACCTAATCTAGCCTTTGCAATGGTGTCTGGTTTGACACCATGTGGACATCATATAACTTGTTGAGTTCCTTTCTTGTACCCTATCAACCGAAAAGTGTTTCTTTGGACTCTTGTTTTGTTAGGTATGTCATGGCCTAATTATTTGCAACCATGAGATCCATCTTTGGTCTTAATTTATTTTTTCCTTATTTTTCCACCAATTTTATCCACTTTATGAACCTTTTCCTGACGTCTTGGCATATATACGCCATCTTCACTTTGACTTGAATGTTTTTTGCTTTGTGGCTGTCATTTTATTCGGAAAGTCTGCTGTTCATCGGAGCTTTGCTGTAGCTGATAACCTTGGTGAAGTTTTCTGCTAAAGCACAGGTCAGGCTCCAGTATATTCCTTTTGCCATTGCTTGCGTTTCTGTGAAAGAAGTTTTCATGATTTCCTCTTGGTTTGCTTTCAGATTCAAACAGTGTGCTTTGATAATCTTGGCCTTATGCTTGCTGCACTTCTTAACTTGTCATTCAAGAACAATCAAAGGTTCATATTTCCTGCCTTTCCTTCTATTTTGGTCAGTATTTTGTACGTAAGTCCCTCGAGTTCTGTGAGCCATAATTCAATTCATTGCGAGTTAGTGCTGCTGCGAGAACTTCTCACACATTTCTTACTCCAGAAATGCAAATCTTTGGTGAAGTTATTTGTCTGCTTCACAGTGCTCTTAATGTCACACATGGAACTTGTATAGGATAGGGACAGTCATGGCTATTGCAACATGCACTATATGGTTTTAACCACATACTCGGGCTGCCGGCAGTTGAAGCCTAATTTGAATCTTAGCATCCTTATATTGCTTCTACTAGTTGTGTTCTGTTAACTTTTGTACCAATATGATGATCTTATTTGATTTAATTTGGGAATGTTTTAACCAAACTAGTAGGGCTTTTTTCTTGGCCATATTCAAACCAGGAGTTTATGGTAATTGCATTTTGACGGTTCTAACCTTCATGTGTTAGATTACTTGCAGCTTTACCTTTTGTGGTATACCCTATCTTCGCAGCACTAGACCTTTTTGGGAATATATCAGGGACTCAAGCATGTCCACCTGCAAACACTAACCAAGGTGGGTTAGTATCATCCTATAGCTTTTTAGGATTTTATTTCATTCATAGGCAATGGAAAAGAAAATTCCTTAGTACACACACAACTTTTTGTGAGCACCACTTTTTGAACTGTGGTCCTAAGTCCTAGACTTTTAGTGATATTAAGAAGCTGCTTTTTGTTTGTCAACCTCCTCTATACTCCTCTATATTGCGATAGTGAGATTCACTGTTCTTCATTTTCTCACGGTGCATGATGAATGACCATTTTTTAATTCAGAATATGTTTTGAAGTTAGTTGTCTAGCGAAAACGTAAAAGCTCACCAGCGACCCCTGCTAATATGTTTTGGGAAAGTACTACATGTCTCTGTCCTTGTTTACATACATTCTTCATTAAAAATGAACACATAGCCTTCAGACTTGTACATAATTGGTGACAAAGAATGGTACCAAGTCTGGTCATACTTCTCTCTGTCTGTATTTCCAAAAAAATGCAATGATTATATCCAAACCTCATGACATCTAGGTTCCATCGCTTTTCTTTTGTATTATGAGCAGGAGGGAAACCTCATTAGAATCTACAACGAACTGACTAAGGGTTCCTTGTTTCTCTTCCTCCTTTCTCCTCTTTCACACAAATTCCTGGGGAAAATATTCAGGACAGGCTTGAGATCATCTTAAATACATGGATCGAGTCTGGGTACGTGCCTTTGCCTGCTGAAGTAAGCAAAAAGGAGGGAATCGACATATTTAATACAAAAAGTGAGTATTGTGATTGCATTTTGACTGCCTCTTGACCAAATGAACTGTGTCAAGAGTTGGGCATTTGAACAGTGATTTTTTTAAATCAGGCAAAGACTTTTGGCCCATAAGAATAGGGATCTTGAGTACCAAGGTTCAGATTCCCAAGTTGTCATTGATGGCCATGAAATCTGTGGATAGCAAAGATTATTACTTCATCTGCTTGGAGACCTTTGGTGGATTGGCAAGAAATGCAGAAGTGAGTACTTGAAGGGAAAGTTGGTCAAATTACTTCCTCTGTTAACTCTCTATAGAATCTTTCGTGACTTATTTGTTGAAATTCAGCGGAATATCCTGCTTTGTCTTAGAGAAGGAGCTGGCACTTCAGATGTTGTCATGGGTCTGTTGCAGGTAATTACAGTAAATTTCATCATTCTATATTTTACAATGGCATCTTTTTTACCATTCTTGGTTAACATTCGCTGGAGCTTGTGAAAGTCAATCTGTACAATTCCTTTACCTATGAGGTTATGATTATCTTGTGTCTTTCATGATGAATGCAGGCATGTTACATCCGCAAGGCCCTAATTCCGAATAAGAACCAATGGGAGCAGATTTTAAGGGCCAGCAATGTCTCTGATTCGGGTTTCAAGGAGTGGTTTAGATTGGCCGAGGATAGCAAGCAGCGTGCTGAAAGAAGTGTTCACACAGTGACTGACCAAATCGCAGCAATGGGTTGGGCTGCTAAGAATATTTTATTGAGCACAAGGGAGCAGGCTCGGTACAGCTTTATAGATGACTGACTGAAGACGTCGGGCGGCACCTTACGGAATTGCAACCGGTGTCTCCCTCTGATATAGATATCTTGGAAATGGGAAGCATAGGCTGTTTCTTTTCTGTTCTTTTTGGTTGGGCCATGGCAGGATTGGCTGTTGCATTAGGGTTTTATGTTATGAATGAAGAAATGTAAGATAAGGCTCTCTCTCTCTCTCTCTCTCTCTCTCTCTCTCTCTCTCTGCTGTAGTGTTTCTTCATTGAGACAAAGTGGTCATTGGGATGTTCTCAATCAAATGTGCATATGTTACAATAGTGAATTATGGATGTGATGTTGCTCTTTTTGAGTGTTGTCCTGTCCTCCAGTCACCCGGAAGAGAACAAGACAAAAGGAGAGACAATAAGTGAGAATCATCGGTATCAATGACTCTGGTTATACTGCCGGCCTAACTTGGACATGTCTTTTGGTTATACTAATGAATGATGCTAATTATATTAAAATCAGTCTACAAACTTGGATGAGAAAGTGGGTTGGCAAACCATTGACGAGTGTTTAGACAAAAAAAAAAAAACTCTTGACGAGTGTGGAATGTAATCTATACTTCGTTACCTGCCTACTTGTATTTTGATATACCACTTTATAAATCAACTTGAGTATACTATTAAGCGAATCATGAGCTTGGTAGGTATTCAATGAGACTTTCGTGCACAATTAACTCGAACCATTGTCCGGTGGTCGATGCCTATCAAGCTCCTACTGTTGTTGCTCAATGAAAAATTTTGCTTTAAAGAATCGAGCAAAAACTACAACCAAGGATGGGGAAAACTTTATGAGAAAACAAAATAGTTTCTAGAAATCATATTTTATGGAAATGATTAGTTTTTCTTTATTTGGTGATATGTAATTGAAAACATTTTTTGGTGTTTGGAACTTATATGAATATGATTTAACTCTTATGACTTTATCCAAGGCAACAAAACATCAATTTTTTAAATTTTATTTTCTCTTTCTTTTTCCTTTTTTTTTTTTATCTTATTCCTTCTACCTCCACCGAGCCTTGGTGACGGCCACAGGTGAGCTCAAGCTCGTTGGGATCGGGAGAGCCCAAGCTCACTAGTCTTGGCCAAGCCCGAGCTCGCTTAGATTGGCCTAGCCTCGAACTTCCCTAGCTTTGTGTCATGGCTGATCGCAAGCCGCCGACCACCACCGAGGCACGCAATTGGCGAATGAAAAAGGAGCAAAAAGGAGAAAGGAAAAGACAAAAAAGATAAAAAGAAGAAACGAAAAGAAAGAACAAAAGAGAAAAGTAAAAGAAAGAAACAATAAAAAAAATTCTATAAGAACAAACGTTTCATTAATCAATGACCCGAGCCCAAATGTTGAGGACCCACACACAATCTTTATTAACCCCGGCCTACGGGTTGGGAATAGAGTTCGAGCATTGGGGACTTGAGCATGGCCTTCATGGACTGGAGTTCAAGTGAAGGAGAATCGATTACAAGCACCAGCAGTTCGGGCGTGGCCTTAATGGACTAAGGTGTGGGTGTCAAGGGCCTAGGCCCGAGTACCAAGGTCCCGAGCTTGACCATCAAAATCCTAGTCCTGAACTCTAGAAAGTAGGAACCAATGTTGGGATTTTTGTCTTCAACTATAGAGTTTTAAGTCACACGTCAATACTTAATTATATTTTTAAAAAAACACTTTCCAGTTCTTTCAAAGAGAAAATCATTATCCTGTTTCTAAGTTTTGATAGGAAAACATTTTTCTTAAGCCAATCAAATGCCAGAAAATGAGAAAAATATTTTTGTAAATTTTTTTTTGCGAAATAAACGGAACCTAACTCAAAACCTGTACAATCAAATCCCAAATGAAAAGGTCAACATCATTCCGCCCAAAAAACTCGAGATGATTCCGCAATTTCGACCGACAAGCAGCATATCTTGATTCCATTCCCAGATCTTCTTGTTTAAAGCAATGAAGTCCTTGGGTCTGTCCAATGACTTTTTTCCTTCTTTATAATAAAATGAAGCAACGAGCGTTCATGGCTTCTTCCTGTCCTAATAAAGTTATCCATAAGATAGATTTTTCGGTTGTCGTATTCAACCTCCAGAAAGGTGTTGGATTATGCTCTCTAATCACTCCCATTTGTCAACCTTAATGTACCAGAATGTCTCTAACATCGCTTCTTCCAGTTGCCAACCCCTTTGACCCTCTGTAGCTCCGGATCGTTCACGAGATCGATCTGGCCACACCATTAAGATAATTCGACGCCTACAGAGGAATGGTTTGCAATGAAAGTCAAACCATAACCCTCTCTCGTCCCTTCAAAATGTCCTGCGCAATGATGATTCTGGCAATTTAGAAATCAAACCGAGCAGCACGCAAGGTACTGCAATTCAGCGCGTTTGGTTAAACGAAGCAAGCTCGCACCAGGTTTCTTTCGGCTTCCTATTTTCTTCGGTGCATGCACAATTGCCAGATTCAGGTAATGAGTCAAATGGGGATGGCTGACCACTGAGAAAGGCTATAGTCTAGGGGCGAGCATGGTCCTAAGTAGAATTGGAAACTTGAGAAAGGTCCGATTCTAGATTCCAAGAAGTGAAAAACCTATTCCTACGGCCAAGTTCTCGGTACCTGAAATCCGGAACAAGTATTTATGTTTTACTTGTACTATGTTTTTGTGTGATCCCGATGGCATTTCCACGTCCAATAATGAGTGTATAATATGAAATCATTAATTTGAATTTTTATTTCTCATGATATCCATAACTAAGATTTTTATTTTATTAATATTTCATAATCTTCATGTGTTTAGATATGAATTGTGGTCAATGGATTGTAGTAAAACATGGTCATTAGAGGTGATGAATTCAATTGCAATCGTTCAATTAAGTATTTAAGTGAAACTTCGATAAACTTTGGAACCTATAATATGGTAAGTTCAAAGTTTCTACTATGCAATGTAGGTTCCACATGAAATCTAAATGAAATCTGGAACCACATACCCTTACTCTGATCAAATTTTGTGGCCAAACGCTAGTCCAAACAATCCAACCATGCGAAGAACATTACAATGGAATTGTCACAAATTACATCAACTGCGATAATCTCCTTTGTGAGAGGCGTCAATCAATCAAATATACAAACGAACAAGCTGGTTTTTAAATTGCTGTCTTCTTTCTTTCTATGATTTTTCTGGCTTATCCTACCCTGTGTGGAGAAACTCGGAGCGTACGGTAAGGTGGTCGGCATGGCGGTCCCATCGGACGTGTAGTGTTGCTGCACTCTCTGCATCGGCGGGGCGGCCTCCGACACCCTCCACATTTTCACCGACTTGTCCAAACTGCCGCTGTACACGATCCACCGCCCTCGCCGGAAGGCGGAGCGTCGTGGTCCTTCTCCACGGCCAAGCACTTGACCGGCCCGCCATGCCCCGTCAGCACGGACAAGCACGTGTGGTTGCCGCCGTCGTCTCTCCTCCACACGCATATCCCCTTGTCGGCCGATCCACTCAGCACCAGCCTCCCGGCTGTGATCAAGCAGAGGACCGCCAGCTTGTGGCCTCTCAAGACGCCGCTGTGCGAGAGATGCTTTTCGCGGTCCCAATAATTGACGAGGCCGTCCGAGGAGCCGCTGTACACGACGGTCGCGTCCGAGTTTATGGCCAATGCCGTGACGGCGTACTCCTGCTTGAGCAACGTTTGCGAGAAGAAGTGCTTCGTCCCCTTCCCTTGGTACTCCCTCCGCCACACTTTGACGGTCCCGTCCGCAGAGCCGGTGAAGACCAAGCTGTCGAAGCCCGCGGCGATCGCGTTCACCGCATCGTCGTGGGCTATGACCGACTCGAGACATTTGAAATCCGAGATTCTCCATACCTTAAAGGTCTTGTCCCAAGAAGAAGAGTACAACAACAACTTGTCCTCGCTCAAGCTGAGGGATGAGATCGCGTCGAAGTGCTTGATCCAAAGCGCATTGCGGTGCCGCCTCACCTCGACGTAGTTGCTCGGGTTCAGCGAGCATTTGATGTAGTCCTTCAAGGTCGGCAAATTGCCGACGCGCCTGTGGATGCTTGCGTTCTTGGATGAGGCCCTCCACACGCGGATCTTGCCGTCCTGGTGGCCGCTGAAGATCTTCTCCCGGAGATGATGATCGCCTTCACCAGCCCGCTGTTCGACTTGAAACCCGAGAACTCTCTCTGGTTCTTCCAAACCCTGATGTTCTTGCTATCGGATCCGGTGTACAACAACTCCCCAGCCGCGGCCAGCGAGTATATGTGGCCCTCCTCGCGAACCAGGGACCCCATGAGGACGTTCGGCGAGTAGTCGAAGCTCTCATCCATTGCCGGGGCCGCGTGGCACGACCAAGGGGACTTGGAGAATGGCGACGTAGCCGCCTCCACGGGGGAAGAGTCCGCGACGGTCGGAGACTCGACATCGTGCGGGCTCGTTGTGGACGAGTTACTGGCTCGAGCGCTGTAATCGTCGGGCTCGTCCGGGGCCTTCAGCCGGTCGAACCCTTTCCCATGCACGCTCTTCTCGTCGGAGAATATGCGGCCGCCTCGCAAGCTCTTCATCTACAATCCTCAACCTGACGGAGCACGCCTTCTATCCTCTCATCGAAAACCCCACATGCGCAGCATGCAAAACACCAATGGCTCTACCACGGAAGAAGCGATCTTGCATGGAATGAAGAAGGTGTTGGAAGGAAAGAGAAGGGTCGGAGCCTCAAAAACAGAACGTGAAGAAGAAGATCGATTTTTCTTCTCTTTAAAATCGGTTTTAGTGACGAATTCTCCGATTTCTTCTTTTTCTTTTATTAAATAAATAAAAAGAATTTGTGTATAAAGGTGAAGTTGATCCGGTGTGAAAGGAATCAGGGGAGGTTTTTCTTTAATTAGGACTCGAGTTTTTTCTGAACTCAAGTGTTTTTCGCTTGTCTGGATAAGCCTCGATTAGGCCCTTAATCCTCGGATCGAACGATGTTTTATTTATTAGAATTTTTTAATGATTATTGTCTTGTCTTTTGTCCAAGGGGGAGCTGTTTCGAGAACGGCTGGAGGAGAGAAACGTACGGCGGATCGAACCATTTTGTCATCCTTTCCGACGATTGATCTTTAGAAATTTTCTGGCAAAAACGGAAAAGTTTGGACGTTTTTGACTCGGTCAATGTGCGTGCCTGAACGGCGTATTGCGAGGAGAAAGAGGCCTTGGATTTGTGTAACAACGTTTATAAACTAGTATTATGGGTAGTGCTGTTGGTATATAATTTATAGTTTTCGCAAAAGGGTTGGTGAAATCAAAACATGGGTCTTCTGAAATGTAACTATCGTGATCAGGAAGGGTGTTTTGTGTTAGAAGAAAACGAGTTACATGTGCTTTCAACATTTGAAAAACCGGAAAAAAGAAAGAAAGAAATTATTATTTAGAGTTGGACGATGAAGTGTCGTGAGAGTACTTCCTTTAACGGATGACGTTTCCACATGCCCGGGACGAAAGTTAAAAGAGAAAGTCCACTCTTAATATTGAGTAAGTCTTACATGGATATCAATCTATGAACTCATATAAATCGTGGATATTGTTCACGTATGATTCATGTATGGGATTCACGTGATCAATAGCCATGATAAATTCGATCTGAATCCAAATTTAGGATAAGTGCGGCGAACACTTTAAAATTTATTGTAAAAATGTAATTAAGTTCTGAAACTTTTAAATAATCCAATCAATTCTTCAAAATTATCCAAAAAGTTCAATAAGGTACTTCTATTCTCTGTCGATTTTAATTAATCAAAAACATTGACGTATGGTTAATTTTTTATATTTTTAAAGATAGGCGGCAGTAATGTGTCGCCAAATTGGCACCGCATGGTGAAATGCTTACTCAATATAAAGGAGGACTTTCTCTTTAATTTTGTCACGTGGTATGTTCAAGTCAAAGGATGAACTCCATTTGAATATTGCAGCAATATCCTTTTTGGGCGGTCATAATCCCATTTTCATCCCAAATTTTCAAGGTAATATCCAATGGTACTTGAGCTTCTGAGGATTCATGAACACGACCCAGTTCTGATAACGTGATAAAGGTCAAAACCTCAATCAAAGAAATCAAATTAGTCTCTTCTCTTCTCTCCTTGGAACTTGCAGGCCCCTTTCGTGCTCGTTCACCACCACCACCCAAGGGTCACCGGCCCTCACCAAGGCCTCGACAATGTTGACGGCCCTCACCGGCAAAGGTGGGGGCGGTGACACGTTCCCACACTCCCCGCTAACGGCTGCTTTTTCTTTTTGGTTTTTTCTTTGCCTTTGTTTGACGTGATATTCATTTGACACCTCACTTATACTGTGTCATGGAAAATACTAAGCCACACTAGCAATTAGATGAAGTCAACTAAAGTCCTTGATTGTACTAATTGAACAAATTTTAATATCTAATTGCACTTAAACCATCTATTTTTAAGTTTTTCATGCATTTATCCCATAGTTATTGTTGATGAGGTGATAGAATTTAAGTTAGGAAAATTCAGCAAACGTCCGTTAAAATCTGTACCTTCTTGCTTCCATCTATCTAATGAACATTTACAAGTTGATCATGTAATAACTTGGTCTGACGAGGGCCAAGAGTGATCGACGTGGCAAGAGACCTAAACAAGGAGTGCCTCTTGACTTTTTAAGATGGCGAAGAATGTAGGACTGAATCGAATTACGTATCGAATGGTGACACCAAATGGGCTTTTGCGTCATGGAAGGCTTACTCAATTTTAAGGGAGGACTTTCACTTGAATTTTGTCACAGGGTATGCTTAAGTCAAAAGATGAATTACATTTGAACGTTGCGGCTATATCCTTTTTGTGCGGTCATCATCTCATTTTTGTTTTTTTTTTTTGTTGGTTCTACTATATTCCTATGCTAACTCTCACTCTCAGACTTTTGCCCTGCCTCCTTGTAGGGCGTGGAAGTCGAAACCCACGCCTAAAACAAATTCGTCCCCACCCCAACCCTCCCTGAGAAGGTAGAGATTCGAACCCCCCACCTCCCCATTCTATGTTGGAAGGGTGGCCACTGGTAAACCCCAGTGGTTCCGTCATCATCTCATTCACATCCCAAATTTTCAAGGCAATATCCAAATGGTACTTGAACTTTTGAGTGTTCATGAAGACTACCCAGTTCTGATCAAATTTAGAACGTGAAAAAGGTCAAAACCTCAATCAAAGAAATCAAATTAGACTTTCTCTTCTCTTCTTCGATTTCTTAGGAGACAAGTGGGGAAATTGCAAACATTGTAAATGAGATCTCTCCTGGTGGGGACTGTACTTGGGTATCGAGCATAGCATGAGGAGCATGAATGAGTGAAAGTATTAGGCTGTGCTTGGTCGTCCGGATTTCTAAACGGGATAAGACTGGATAGGATATGATAAGAAATCCACGGATTTCTTCGTATCCCATCAACCGTTTGGTGAACTACGGATTTAAAGTCGGATATCCTCATATCTTATCCAATCTACTGTTTGGTGAACTACGGATTTAAAGTCGAATATCCTCATATTTGTAGGTTTAATATTCACAAAATCATCCAAAATAATATATCTTTTTCAAATTAACAGATTCTCATCGAATTTCATGATTACGCATCGTAATAATATTTTCTGTTCTTTTGAAATAATCTTTTGGATACCCCTTCAACATCAAACGTTTTAGAATAACCTCATCGAATGAAAATCGTATGAAAGTTATATCACTCATACGACCTAAGAAAATGTATGTTCTGCAACTCAAGTTACTGATGAAAACTTATGGCACTCAGGTGAATAATGCTCAAAAGTCACAATACTTAAATATATCTTTTCTCTATAAAACAATGTCAGTATTTCCAAAGCACAATTAATAACTTTTAACAAGTGCCTTGAGGGCACTCTTTTAACATTTTCATAAGTAAAAAACACTTTACAAAGACAATTACTTAAAAAGCCGACAGGAAGGGAAAGCATATAATCTTGAGTATCATAATAATGTCCATTTGTGATAAAAATATACACTAAAATGAGGTAGCAAGAGATAGATACAACTTGTCAATTTTCCCTGTTGCAGCAACTAATTTG
This sequence comes from Eucalyptus guilfoylei, assembly GCA_016097605.1. Taxonomy (NCBI): domain Eukaryota; kingdom Viridiplantae; phylum Streptophyta; class Magnoliopsida; order Myrtales; family Myrtaceae; genus Eucalyptus; species Eucalyptus guilfoylei. Next base: position 17,772,211 of record CM027867.1, on the reverse strand, counting down.
CTCAACAGAGTAGCAGCACGTTCTCAAGAAATCCTTTCGCCCAAGCAAAAACCTAGAAAAGAGGGAAGAAGAAAAAGCAAAGAAAATTCAAAACCTAAGCAGATTGAGACTGTTGTTGCATATTTCCATGCCAAACCCACACAACATCCTTCAAGGAAGGCTTCAAGTCATGGTCGCAAAACTCCTGATACTCCAGTGTGTCCCCTGCTGTCTTATGTATAGACAAGCTGTTGTCTATGGTGAAACAATTGCTGTAGGAGATGCAGTAGCCTTGGAAATCTGGGTATCGAAGAACCGAACCAAGAACAAACAATTCGCGTTGAAGATATCAAATATTTTGCACAAAAACAGAAAGGCCTTTATAAATCTACAGATTCAAAACTACCAAGAAGACGATCTCCAATCAACCAGCAAAAAAACAAATAGAACTACAATTCTGACCTACGTAAAATTCATTAACGAGAGAGAGAGAGAGAGAGAGTGAGTGATTATTTACCTTTGAAAATTCGTCGCTTTCGTAAAATTTCGATGAGAATCGAAGAGCTATCGAGGAGAAGGCTTCAACGTCGATACTTTGGAAACAGAGAGATGTCTGTGGGTGAACGACGGAGAAAAAAAAAAGTGTAGGGTTTTATGTTTCGGATAAAAGAAATCCTATCCGACCTTATCCCACCTCCCCCCTCGGATTTTTTTATCCGGTTTATATCCCGTCTATATCCGGCCTTATCCTATCCTAGACAGCTACCACACACGGGATAGGATAAAACATATCCTATTCTAGTTTTTATCCGGTCGACCAAACGCAGCCTTATAGAATTTGAAGAACTTGCAGATGCTTCTCGTGCTTGCTCACCACCACCACATTAGAGGATTGCTGGCCCTCACCGAGGCCTCGACAATGTAAACATCCATCAAAATCCTTATCTCACTTCCATGTTTAAGAGAATATTTTTGGTGTAGAAAGTTCCAAATTCAGGATCTTCCGCTGCACGGATCTCCTGGGAAACAAAGTCATAGGCACGTAGGATCAAAGCCAGACCGACTACTCCAAGAGCACTCATCCATAAACCGGTTACTGGTAAAAATAACATAAAGAAATGTAACCAATGTTTATTGGAAAAAGCAACCCCAAAGATTTGGGACCAAAAGCGATTAGCGGTGACCATTGAATAAGTTTCTTCAGCTTGAGTTGGGTTAAAAGCACGGAATGTATTTGCACCATCACCATCTTCAAATAAAGTATTTTCTACGGTAACACCATGAATAGCGCATAGGAGAGCAACGCCCAGTACACCGGCAACTCCCATCATATGAAATGGGTTTAATGTCCAATTATGAAACCCTTGGAAAAAAAAAGGATGAAGCGAAATATAGCTACAACACCAAAACTAGGCGCAAAGAACCAACCAGACTGACCTAGTGGATAAATCAGGAATACGGAAACAAAAACATCAATTGGACTAGAGAATGCGATTGCATTATAAGGTTGCAATTGAACAGATCGAGCAAGTTCAAATTGACGTAACATGAAACCTATTAGTCCGAAAGTGCTGTGGAGAACCACAAAAGTCCACAGACCTTCTAATTGACACCAACGAGTAAAATCTCCTTGTGCTTCAAGACCCCATAGTAACAACAAAAAATGTGCTAAACTATTAGTAGGAATAGAAACTGCGACGGTTAAGAAGTTGCATCATTCCAAATAGGAATTGGCCAATCCATGGGTATACCATGAAGTTACAAAGGTTGTACCTATGAACCAACCACCTAAGGCGAAATAGGCACAAGGAAAGAGTAATAGTGTCACGACCCGAACTCCGAGCGCATGCACATCCCTCTGTGGTCGATACAAATTTGCAACATCCCAGAAACTGTTGCCGACCCATTCATTTTACCAAGCATGCAGAAGCGTAATCATAAACTCCAAACAACACAGATAGCAAACATAAGGTTATACTTTTACAAACCACACATATTTTTACAGTAGTGACTATGTACAGAAGAGTCTAGCACAACATGGTGTATTTCAAAATGAAGAGCTTCTAGGCTATCTACGCTCCGAGCTCTTCGTCCATGGGGCCAAGTCTCTACCTATGACCCCGCCAGACTCTTCAATAGACTAGGGTGAGTGGTTACCCACTATCCAAATCAGACGACAGACTCGTCAATATTTGGCAAAAACTACTAAGGCATCCAACCCACTATGGGGTGAGATTAGATCTCAGCGAGTTAATCCCCTAAATCCCGATTAGGAGAAGAGTACACTTTACATGCAACCTAGTCACGTTTCTCACAACTCTTTTCATACAAGCCTTTCCTTGCATGTTAGTGTCGATCAAATCATACATAATAGTATCGAGCTCTCACATCATATGAATACCTTCACATGAGTATATGCAAGGACATAAATATCAACGTAAGCAGATAGGCCCCAGTCAATGCAACAGATAATAGTCTTCCGGCATAACCGGGCATCGTCTCGCACCGTCAAGCACGGCAACATCTATACTTAGACGGCATTCCGATTAGGAGCATCGGTCCAGCATCCGCTGGACCGGCATCCATTGACTTGGGGCATTCCCGAATGAGCATCGTTCGGCTCCAAAGGCTCGTGACGGATTCTCATGTAGCATATGCATTTTTCCAATTTCACAATTCAACAATTAGTTGTGCATCTCAGCCATATCACTAACTAAGCAAATTTCCAGCAAACATGTCCTTAAAAACAATCACACGTTACTACCTGCTTTAACCGGTAAAACTGTCCAATTGCGCACTTCAGAGTTTAGCACCATAAATCAACTCAGATGAACTCAAAAAATTCTCAAACTTGGACATGTGACAAAGAAACGTAAACAAACAATTTTCATGAAGACACCGAGGCCCAGATCCCTCTGGATTCGGCCCCGTAATTCACTCAATCTAGCACCAAAACCGGATCCGTTTCCAGATGGTTTGTCTTCCGAAATCAACTTAGTTCGGGGTCTGAAACAAGTCCGTTTGATTTGAAATTCGAGTATGTTAAACTAGAATATATAACAAACAACTTTTGTGAAGGCACTGTATGGAAATTCGAACCCTAAGGGTCAGTAATGACCCCTAGAATCCTAATAGGTCAGGCTTTCCAGTGTAGTCCGACTTTCTGTTTAAAGATAACAGAGCTAAAATCGTCTACTTTTCAATTCCTAAAAATTCTGAGAAAATTATATGTTATGATTGAAGGTGTCTAAAACATTTCCTCAGAAGGAATTCACTTCAAAATCGCAACACATCTCAGTCTATAAAAATAATGCATCTAGAAAGCAGTTTTGGAAAACAGCTCGTCTTTGGCTGAACTATCCTCTAAAGCATGAATCTTGCTATTTGAACTAAAACTAAACTTTCCCATAGCTAATCTAACATTTCTAAACTAACACTAAACTATATTTAACATCATCTAACCCTTTCTCAACTCATTTAAACCCCTAAACAGAGGTACACAGCCCCTAATCAAGTTTTAGGAAAACAACTCACCTATGCTAAAATCATGCACTTCCGGTGACGGTGGCGAGGTCTCGACTCCAAGGGGTGCTGGGACACCTCAAGATGGCCCTTCTTAGGCCGGCAAGGCTCTCGGCCTACTGCCGAGAAGTCGGTTCTTCAGCTAAGCCGAATCGAGCAGCAACGGCAGGAGTTTCTTGGAGGCGAGGCGGCGAGTGTTTTGCTCGAACGGTGGGTTGCACCGGCGCGGTAGGAGTCCCAACAACAGGACAGCAGCAACGGCGAAGTGAGGGCTGCCTCCGGTGAGGACGGTGAGCTGAAATTGCAAAATGATGGGCTGTTGGTTGGCGACAACAACCGTGGAAGGAGCTGCTCAGTTTTCAGTACAAGGAAGCAGGAGTTGTGCAATTTTTGGAGGACTGAGAGCTTGCTGGTGACAATGGTTGATCCTCCAATAAAGGCCATAGCCAAGAAAAACGAAACAGTTGTGTCGAAGCTTCTGTGGGTCCAGAAAATTTGTAACGTCAAAACAACGCCTACCTTTGTTTTCTTGGTTGTTGGTTTGTCGTCCAAGAGGAAACAGGGGAGGCCAAATATCCTAGCATAAAGAAGAAGAAGACAAGGCATTTTATGGCTGTGAAAAGGAAAGAGAAAGGAGGGGGATAAGTGTCACACGGTTCTAAAGAAAAAGAGAGGAGAAAAGAGACGCACGATGGGGAGAGAGGAGAAGAAAAGCAGTTCATGGAGGGCCCCTCTCTCTCTATTTTCCAGGTCTTGTGATCCTTTTTTCCATGGAAATTTAAACCATATCACTTTCAAGTGGCCCACTAATCTTATGCATCCTTATCTTGCTCAAATGAAATGCAAACGTTGGTGAAATCCCTCTTAATGGGCACCCATCCGAATTTTGCAGCCATTTCATCAACTTTTCCCTTTTTCATTTTATCTATTTATAACCTTAGCTAATAAGGATTAAGCCCACTTAAACCCTTATTATACCCATCTCCATTTGTTCCATACCAAGGACTAAAATTCACTTTGAGATATGACTTTCCTCACCTTTCTTTAATTCGCTGGATTTTGCATTATCCACCACAATTCTTGTTTGTCCATAATTCTTGAAAAGATACAACAACATTCCTAGAATTAGTCCTGACAAATGAAAGTTCTCAATTTCTGAAATCGGCATCATTTCCTTGGTTAACTTTAGTCAAACGTGACTTTAACGCAACCTAAACTGTCAAGTAGTTTTTGGGAATTTTCGGTGCAATGGACTCGTGGTCAATTATTATCGAGCCGCAACGTGCATATTCGACTCATTGGCAACTCTCGGTTGTCGTGGAAATCTTTAGGTTTCAATTAGGGGCACAAGGTACCAAAACGACACAAAAATCGGTTTAGTGCCGATCGATGAGGATTTTGTAATTAGATGGAATCACCTATGCCTAATTATATATCTCTATCGAATCAACCTATTTCCGATCTCTGATAGATTTTCAACTGTGCCGCAATGATCATTGCAGACTAACATGGTCGAGCAATCGATTCCTGGTTGAATTCTCAAGCCTGTTGCATTAAAATCCCTTATTGACTTCCCCAACTAGTCTAGTTATCTCATGAGTGATCAACTCAGAGAATAGTACTATAGACACGTCGATAAAAAGCCCGATTTATTCCATTGAAAACAGAAGTGGAAAATCAGACTGTCACAAATAGACCGGACCAACCTACAAAAATGAAACGGTCTCTACGTAACCAGTCATCCATCATATCAAATAAATCATTTTCGTCTTTGGTAGATTTACCAAGGGCTATAGTCACGGTGACCCTCCTATTCAACTACTTCAACCATTTCCGAACACCTCATGGATTTTTCAGGGCGTTGAGGATTTGATCATTTATTTATATATGATTTGACTTCTTGTACACGGCCCCCTCTTTAATTCTAATGGGTTTCGAAGATAAAAAAAAAAACCTTTCTTGGTCCATAACTTGAACTAGGTAAATCCATGAAATCAATTCGGCTATTCATTCCTATTTTTAATAAGCACTTGAACCTTGAATCACCCTATGAATCATCAATATGAATCATCAATCAGATAGATAAATTTTTTGAAAGAATTTTTCAAGGAGAAAGGGATCCTTTCTCCCAATATCAGTTGATCCACAGGCTTCCTCCTCTTGGTCGATCAACTAATCTTATTCTTGGATCTTGTTCATGAGTGAAAATCAATGTATTCATTTCTATTGTATTAAACTACTCTACTATTCTATATGGAATATAGAATAGTAGAGTAGTTTAATATTTTTCTATTATTTTCTTTTTTATCTGTTAGAAAAAAATGAGAAGTTAATTTCCTATTTTTGTAAAAAAAAAAATACAATTAAAAAAAATAGGAGACTCAAATGAACGTATCTTTCTCACATTCATTTTTCACCATCCCATTGTCGGACAAAAGATATCGTATGTATCAATATCCAAATATTTGGATTTGGTACATGAAGATATGATTTGATAGATCTATCTTATCTATAGAAATGGATCTTGTGTTCTTTGGAATTAAAGAAAGATATTGAAAAAAAAGGCTCGTGTTGTGACTTTGAATAAACCTTTCTCTGTGAAGGAACAAAATATCAATTTATTCCTCTTCAATATCCTAGGAACAAGAAAATGGAATTGGAAATATCGATAGATTCTCGCGGAGTCCAAATAAATAGGAAATAAAAAAGATCCAATCTTACAATTTTTTCTCTATCAAATTTGAATATCAGAATAGTAAATATAGTCCTGATTCAATGAGCTAGGTCTACTTACTTTTTATTTTGTTTGTTGATTTCTAATTTTTAGAATCGATTTGATTGGAATAATGGAAAATAAGAATATTTGGCAATTCAAGAGACGGCTTATGTTATGATTATTCATTATAATAAATATAAACAAGTGTTCCACTTTATTTTATAACTATAATTACTATAACTCATGATAATGATAACTTATCGATAATGAGAACTTATCATAATAAAAATGATAGAGTTAGTTCCTTTTTTTTTATTACAAATATCAACAATATTTCTATTTTCCATTCATATATGAATAATAGCAATGGAGTTTTATGAAAAAAAAAAGCCCCTTATTGGATTTGAACCGATGACTTACTTGTAAATGTTTACTAGTTGATTAGGTAATGACTCGGTCCGACGAAGGGCGGACAATGATTGTTGCGTCGAGAAACCTGGCTGAGGATCACCTTTTGGCTTTCTAAAATGCCAAAGGAGACAGGAATGAACCAAATTAAATATCGACTAAAAAGAGAACATTTTTGAGGTATACATAATCTATTAAATTAACTCATGAAGACTTAAATTAGAACATTAATAGGATGACTAACCTCTTGGAAATATGCCCACATGTAAATCAAAGGACAAAACCATGAGGTTTAGTATTGATGAGGCAAAATGGACAATATTTCAAGTGAATTAATTTATGGATGTCACAAATTAAATAAGAATTGATAACATAAACTTAATTCCTAATTTCATCTAAAAAAGACTAGTATTTTCTCAAATAATGTTTAGTAATTTCGTATGAAGATTTATAACCTGAAAACATTATTAAATTAAGAGCCGGCAAGTTATTATTATGAGAGTTGATAATTGCGAATAATTAAATGAATGCTGAAATTTTTTATGAAAGGTATCAAACTTACCATCAGTTCCTAAAAAGCTTTTTTCATTAGGGTTTCATTCTTTTCTTTCTTTGTCGGCAACTCTCATCCACAGAAAATATCTTTCCTTTTTTCAAGCTCTCCCGGTCTTTCATTTCCTTTTGCTTTGATTTCATTGTATTTTTCTTTTCTCTCCCAATTTATTTAGAAGTTTTTGCATGTAAATGAATTTCTGCAACTAATCTTAGATGAACGTGGAGACCAATTCGACTGTTCGTCTAGTTGGCAGTTGTCAAAAAAGATGTTCGTGACTTGGCTCCAAAAATTATTTAAGATTAGGCTGCTCTCCTCTCGTTTAGATTTAGGTCTAGGTTTGGGAGTTTTACTCACCCGATTTATATTTAGGTTTAGATTCGGATGTTCCCTGTAGTATTTGATTTGTGCTCTTTAAATATATTAATGTGAGTGTCTCTACATAACAATGATGATGAGAATGTTGAACCTAGATGCATACTACAAAAGAGTAGAGATCTAGTTGTTTGCTCATCCCTTAATCTAGACATTTATGGTGACAAATCTGCTCTTAGAGTATCCAATTGGAAACTACGCTTTATTATTGGCATTCTCGCATTTGCTTTGTTTGGTGGTTATTTGGAATTTCCTAAACTTGAAAGCTTTTTACATGGCTATTGAGTGTTGTTTTGAGAAATAAATGAAATCTTTCATTGTTAAAAGAAAAAAATTGCAATTTATCAAATATAGGTTTTTAGCCAATAAGATTAATAAAAGTTTACGGACATAGGCAATTTTACGCATAATTTATCCACCAAACTATAGAATCTTCCTCATTTGAAATCCATCCCCCCATTTGAGCAAAAGAAAATTATCGCATAAATATAATATTTGTACCGAACTAAATCTGAATCGTTAATATTGCATAAATATAATATTCATATGTGATCGCATATGAATTCCATATGAATTGTATCAAACATATGATGAATTATATTTTATTTGAATACATGTATTAAGTTCGCTGAATAATCCCTTCTCGTTTAACTTATTTTTTTATCTCTTAAAAATAGAGAAATCTTGCATGGACTCAGGTCGACAAATTGAGATCCATCCTAATCTTCGATCATATGGTCGCCATGATCGAGCCATCTGGATCCGGGTCGGGCAAGTATTTGTCCTAAAATAGGGGTGAGCATATCAAACTGAATCACCCGGACCAGACTGAACCAATCGGTTTGGGTGGTTCCTAGGGGCGGCGGTTCGATTTGGTTCATGGTTCAATTTTTATGGAATTTATGATTTTTAGTCTGGTTCTCAATTTCGAAGGGAACTGGACCAAAAGATCCGCAGCACGTCGTTGTCACGGATAGAAGCCCGAAGAAGATAACGCTCGCTTCTGACGTTGGGCCCCACCGCCATTTGTCGATCGGGGAGAAAGCCACACGCAATCCGGTAAATTTTCCCGCTCGAGAATCTTTAGGGCGGCTCCTTTAATTTCTCCCCCTTCCTTTTCTCGAGAAAATCCTCACTCCTCCTCCTCCGCTCGCTTTTCCCGGCCATCATGGTCACGTGACCCCAACCACCGTCGTCCGCCTCCCCAGCGACCTTCCGCTCCGACCATGGCGTTCCTCGCCGGCGCGATCCGCCGGCGGCTGCTGTCCCTCCTCGAGCCGTGGCTGCGGGAGCCGCCGGAGCTCGAGGTGAGCGTCGGGATCGCGCGGTCCCGGGCCGTCGCCAGGGGCCTCCGCCTCGACGCCTCCGCCCTGAACGAGCTCCTCGGCGACTGCTCCTACAGCTTCGCCTTCAAGGAAGTCGCGGTCGAGGAGCTGAGTTTTCATTTCGCGGCTTGGTCGGGCAGGGCGTTCGCGATCGACGTGCGCGGCGTCCGCGTGACGCTGTCGGCCGGGTTAGTCTCTTACTCTCGGGATCAGTGTAGATGATAATGCGGTTCGGTTCGTGTCCGCGCGACGGTGGACTGCCGGTACGGCTTGTTGCTGATCGTTGCGTCACTTGATTTCTGCTGTTCTTGACTTGTTTTAATGTTGTTTTGGCGAAAGCGAGTCGGAAGAGAGACGTAGAAGTGGCGCGGATGGGTCGAGCGACTTGGCTTTGGATGACTTGGAGAATACGCTTTTTGAAATTGATCCTGAGGTAATGTTCTTTGTTCATTTGGAGGACTGAATTCCCAAAAAAAATCTAAAAATTTTCTGTCTGTAGCACATGCAAATGTCATTGACATGATAATTACGCCAATCTAGCATCTACCACCACCATAGCGGTTGTGCTAGCAGACCTTTGTTCAAGCCAACTACAGCAGGAATGTGTATGCCTTAACGTAATGTTCAGAAGCTTCCTCTAATAGCATGATGAAGAATGTTATCTTTCAAAATATGGATGACATTTTATAATATGGTCAATCTATTTAGGTAGTCCCATAATATGACGAATATTATTCAATTTGTAATAATTTTCGGTCTGCATTTCAATCAGGTTGGACAGTAATTATAGTCATTTGTTCGAACCGTGGATGTGCAACAGTGAGATCTTCCTACTGGAAGTCAGATATACCTTTTTTTATTTTATTTTATATGCTTACCTGATTATGGTCTTGATATTCACGATAATTTCAGGGTGCTGCTTTGCATGATGCTCTGAAAAAAATATTCAGTGCCATCACTACGACAAGTAGGATCAAAATGTCGATGTTAAACCTCATATTGGCGCACTGTCAGCTTGGCATACATGATGTATGTCTTCAAGTGCAGTTTCCCATCATTAGTGACGCTGTATCATGTTCCTTGGGAATGAAAGAATTCGTTGCAGTCTCTCATACTCATGAGCAAGGAAGTTTTGTTCGGGGCCTTGTTGGTTCTATCTTCACACCTTTGAAAGAGGGCTCTTTTACCATCAGTTGCAGTAACTTTGAGATTGGGTTGAAGAGGAATGATCTTTCTAATAATGTTTTCACCTGTGAAGCTCTGTCTATATGTGCTAATTTGAATAAACTTCATGTGGTTCAACTCCGTCTTTGCATTCCAAAGTTAACTCTCTCTTTTTCTCCAGTTGATATTTCCTTTTTATTAGCGTTTAGTAAAGCATTTGCTACAAAGTTGAAGCATCGTAGAGATGGTAAGCAACTCTGGAAACTGGCTGCTAGCAGAATCAGGAAAGGAAATGTTGCTCCAACTTTGTCTTTGCATAGGTTAATTAGTGTTCTCACTCTGTGGCTGCGTTGTATACGGGTCTATGAGCATCTATTGTTGTTACTAGGATATCCTGATACTGATTTATTAAAGGAATCATTGCAAAAGATGTCTATGGATGTAAAGTATAGGAGTAATGTACAGCAGCTCTGGCTAGAGATCTCAGACATTGAGAAAGAGCTTCCACCTTATGCTATAGCTCAAGCCAGGAGAGTGGTCCGATGTAGAATGTCAAAAGAGAAAACAGGGCACAATGCTTTTGCAGAATCCCTTTTCGCCCACCGCTTTCAGAAGATACGCATAGTTCTTGCTTTTGTTTGGAAAGCGATCTGTAGAGTGCTTCAAAGGGCCATGCTCCTTGTTTTACCAAGGAAAATGCCACCACGAGAACCAAAGAGCACTACTTGTTCTGATACTTGTACAAGGAAGTGCTTTATATTCAACATTGACAAAGCTGTAATTACTGTTTGGCAAATAAATCAAGTTAATGGTTCTCTTTCTGAAATGATGGTATCACATACTGCGATTCCTGACTCAAGTTTTCTCTCATTCAATTTATTGGTTGCTGCACTCTCATGGAAGTATGTTGAAGATATCTTTCAGCAGTCTTCATTCATATACTGCGGAAAAGTGAGCATATCAGCCCTACCTAGGGCGGATGTTCCTGCAAGGGGAGAGACTTCAAATTATGATAAGCGCCACCGAAATAGGCATCATGATGGGAGCCCTACTAGTGAGAAAATCATTCTTTGGAGTGAGCCAGCACAAATTAGTGCCTCTTCAGAAGCTAGTGAAGCCAAGATCACTGGTCTAGCATCTGGTGACAGCACTAAGTTTCTGCAGAAATGTCTGCAAGAGATGTGGTTGAGTTGGCAGACCAATCGTGGGAAGTCTGAAGAAAGTGCCATGGAGCCTCATGAAAATCCTTTCCTTTTAAGCGAGGTCAGCAGCTTTTTGGCTTATCCAGGACATGAAAATAGAATTTCTGGATTTTGGAAATACAATTTGGCAGTTGGAAAGTTGAATTTATATTTGGATCACTCATCTATAGTCTCCGTGGCTTTGCTTCTGAGGCATACACAGCTTGCTCTTTTCTGCGGAGAGGATGGTAGGGAAACTGAACTTCCTTATCATCCAAGTAACTCTTTGAATCAACCAAATGGCAATTGGGATGGTGCATATAGAAAATTTTCCGGTCACATGAAGAAGTTGTTGCTAAAAATGCTTCCTGAGCAGCATGTTCAGGTTGGAGCATTCATTACTGGCCCCAATGTTCATGTTTCATTCAGAAAGGGCAACTCAAGGCTGGGTGATGACTCATTGAGGCATGCATTGAGTCAGAACCAGTATCACCTAGACATTGAGATTTGTGATATTGAGTTCGCTCTTTGTCCTAGTTCAGAATCTGATAAATCACTTAGATGCCAAGAACATGGTGCTGTTGAATCAGAGTGTGCTTTGATGATGGAGTCCCAAAATATTCATCTTCCAACAGTGGAACATGAGAGACTTGTTTCCCGCATGTATCTTTCGCAGCATCTGTTTTTCAGGGTTAATGGTTTAAATGCCTATGTAGAAAAATCGACAGAGAAGAAACGAAGCCATGCTTTTGTACTGAATCCACTAAATTTTCAGCTATCATCTTCTGGGTATGGATATGGTTTCTGCACTTTTTGTTCATATATTGTCTCTGCTATATTTGTATTGGAGATCTCGTGAGAGATGCCTTGCTGAGTGAATCTAACTTTCCCTTAAAAGAAAGGAAAAAAATTGAGGGAACAACTTGCTACTCTATCTACTGATGTATTTAGGCACTCAGTTTGATAAATTTTGATCAGTGAGTGATTTTACTTTTAAAACAGAGCATCCAGATTGCATGTTCAGACTATCCAATGCCACCGGTTCTTTATGTGGTCTTTCTTTTCGGGAAAGTTGTTACATTTTCATTGCGGTTTATTTTGGTGTTGATGATTTATGATCTTACTCGTTTTAAGTTTGGCTTGTTTGATGTTGCAATTGCTGATTGCTTTTCTAGCCATTGCTATGCCAGATGACCTTCCAAACCTCCAAACCCTAGTCACATCGAGCTATTTTTTCAAAAGAATTTTTCTCTTGATGTAGCTCAAATATTGAACGTTTAGCAATGGTATCTGGTGTATAGTGGATGCTGTATCTATTTAAATCTATTTGATATTTAAAGTTTGGTCCAATGACCGAACATCAGCACTCTCTACACTACTCAGTTAAATATAGAGTTGCCATACCACATTCAGAATCTCCTCCATGCATGCAGTTCCTTCACTTCCCAAAACTTGAGTGTGGCTGTGAGATCTGAAAAGAATAGAGACCCAACATTAGTGTTAACAACCACCAGCAATATCCTGATTCAAGCAGAATGAGTTCTACGAGCGGTCTGGACTTCACAAAAACCACAGCCACACTCACTTGCGTAGGTCTGTACATGTGCCTTTCCAACCTCAGCAGTTCTAACAGCAATATTCCCTGCCTTCCATTGATCACAACATCGTTGGTGAATCAGACTACCTGTGGAGAAGCAAAACAGAGAACAGGTTTCGTTGATTTTGGCACATGTCAGCCTTGACGTTCTCTCTGGTGTCACCATCATGATTCATAGAAGAGCACCACTTGAGAGTAGATATGAAGGGAGGAATCACATGGTTGATTGGTTTAGACTTTCTTTTCTGGTGCTTTAAGACCTTGGTTAGTTTTCTGGAGGACAAAATGATAAAGTTTAGTGGAAGCAGATTTTGTCACATGGTTACTCTGTGATGGCAAAGAAAAAAATTAAATTTTAAGGGGTAGGGGTGGGTTTTTTTTTTTTTTTTTTTTTTTTTTGGGGGGGGGGTGTTGGAAGAACATTTCATTGAATACTGGCAAGTATCTCTGGTTAAGTGCTCAATATATTGCCACAGATGGAATCGCATCTGCTGTGACATTCTGATTCTAGTCTTCTTGTCACTTGCATCTTCAGCCACTGGGTTTGAATGATATCTTGGAAGAACTTCTATGAACTTCTGAACTCCATCCTATTTTTTGGGCGAGATTTTGGTTGGACCTTTATCCACAGTTCCTTTAGAAGAAGTCTTTCCCTTGTATTAAACAGAGGAGGACTAGTTCCTAAAGATTAATTTCGAAATTCATCCATGAATGTCTAGAACCCCAATCTGTAATGGGTTGATCTGACAGAAGTAAAACATAGTGAGTTCGCTCAGCGCATTGCAAATATTCCTTAGGCCTTGGACAAATACATTTTACCATCTTCACGGGGTAATGCACGATAGATATTTCAGCATGAAGTAGCGGAGCGACTGTTCTGTTCAATTTTGTCATTATCATATTTTTCTTCTTCTTCTTCTTCTTCTTCTTCTGCAGTTTTGGAGTTTAGTAATGTGTTTCAAAGATGTACATAAATACTCTCATTTTTTTCCTCATTTGTGACAAGGTTACAGCTACAACAAAACACTGCAGTGAACATTGAAAGGCGATACTCTTTTCCAAATCGATAGCAAGTCAACAGAACTGGAAAAAGGTTCTGATAAGTGGCTATTTTCTTCTGGAAATGTTTGTTTTGCAGGGAATACTTTCATTTATTTAGCAGAACTGTCATTACTCTCTCTGCGGCTTTGTGTGGGATGGCTTCTGGATTTCTGGCAATAGCATACATGGACGAGTTGTATGTTCTCTCTCAGGTGATTCTGATCCTTGGAGATATATCTCTTATTCACAGCATATGCATGTACACATTGTCTGCCGATGTTTCCCTATGATTCTGTGAATCCTTGACTTCCTTTCAGGTGACATAGTAAAAATTGAGACCATTCAAGTTGAGATGCGCGTAAAACAAATTTGAAGCAAGAAAATTTGTGTTTGGTTGATTGGAGCCTGTTTTGTTTGGACCGACTGATTTGCTTCTTTGGAAGCTGACGTGTCTCGATAAATCTGTCTTTGAATATGTCCTTTGTATATAATTAGGCTTTTCATGCCTGTTTATGTCAAGAGCAGCCTAATTGCAAATTACAAGTGATCTTTGTTTTTCATGGACTTTAGAGACAAGCCCCTCTCACTGAGGCCTCAATAGTAGTCATTGATTACGCTAAATGACTGGATTATGGATGCTTAAGAACATAGGACTCAAGATTGGGAGCCAGAGAAAATGACTGAGTGTGGCTGGTTAACTTCTTACCTAGGGCTGGAGATTGGGAGCTTGAAGCTTTGTTGAAATCTTTTGAGTTGTATGTTAGCTGTGGGTGATGATGATAGGCTATGTGAATTTGCTGCTCCACTGAACTTTTTCTGTCCAATCCTGTTATTTCGATCTCTTTATAATTCAGTTGCAATTACAATAGAGCACATCTTCCTGTGGAAATCTTCACTTGGAAAGCTGCTTGGAGACATAATCTTAACTTTGGGATAATCTTCGGAAGAGAGGAAAAATACTGGCTAATAGGTTTTTTTGTGCTAGACTGAAGAAGAGAGTGGGAATCACTTACTTTTACATTGTAGCTGGACCAGAAACATTTGGACTATAGGGCTAAATTTGGTGAGCTCAGGCACAGTGCAACACGAACTTTGAGCTTGGAGAGGGACTATCAGCTCGTGCAGCAGATTAGTGAGATGATTCCTCTCCCTGTTTTTGGCTTATTCAAAGAGACAGGAACAAAACGACATTTCGAGAAGTCAAATCCTCTTGATATTCTTTTAGGGATAATGGGTGATACACTTTTCACTTTTGGTATAGCAGGAAACTTCAATTTCATTCATTTAGTTTGTTGGAAATGTTAGAAAGAGTCCTTGGTCCCTAATTTTGTGTATAGGTGGCTTCTTCCTGAAGCTGTATTCTGTAGGGGTGGTACTAAAACAGAAAAATTTGTCGAAAGGAATTGATTATTAGCTAAAATTAGTCTTCACAATACTTGAACTGACAGCTCCATATCCGTGCAATAATTTTTGAAAGTCAGGCCAAAGCTTAGCACTTTTATCAAGGAAGAATTCGTTTCTCAGACCTTGCAAATTTAATGACTTGCCTATGTGTTGCATGCATCTGTTTACAAATTAGTAAATTTCCGAGTAAAAAGCTTTAAAACCTTTTTAAAAAAATTATTAAATGGAAGAGGCCCATCTTTTTAATCCATTTTGGTGGAATTATGGGAAATACTGGACATTACATTTATAGATAACTCGTAACTGGCAATTATCGATTTTTTGTAAGTCTCTCTAATTGACAAACTACCTCATTAAATGGGTAAAATTTATGTAAGAAGGTTTAACTTTTTCTTTTGAAAATTTCATGACTATCTCATCATTAAACTTCCTTAATTGAGTGACACTGTTATAGGGGGAGGAACAAGCTTCTCTCTCTCACATCCACATGTAAAACTTTCTTCTTATATGTTAATTTAGCTTGGTGTCTAGGAATTCTGTGATAATATTGTTAATGAGTACTCCTAGGACACTTGTGAAGCATATTCATGCTTTGATTTTCAAACTAAAGCACCACATCAGAAACTATAAACTTTCTTGATTTGGTTATTTAACAAGTGCCCTAAGGGGACTCGATCACCAAATCCTTTATATTTGAAAACTTTGTTGAGTTGCGAAATGTTGGTTTCTCATTGGAAGAGATCTAAGGAAGCTGGTTGGTTTGGCATCACATCATTACAACCCTAAGCTTCAGATCTTTGTTGATACAGATGGGATCTTCCTTGATGCCCTTTTAGTGCAGTCTTTTGTTTTTTTTCTCGCAATACTTAAAGAAGCTTTGATGTCTGTAACCTTCGTAATCAAACATCTTTTAGCCCTCAGATTGGCGTTCCTTCTTAAGAGTGTCTTTTGGCCCTTTGCGAATATGAGATGCAGTGGGTAAAAAGGGGTGGAGGAAGACAGAAAAAGGACTTGGAAGGAGATGGTAATGAAAAGATGTGGAGTTTTTAGATCTTTTAGAATACTTGATACAGAATCTAGCAGAATAGTTTACAATGATCCCCATTTCTAGCATTTCATATTTGTATTTAGTGAAAGTCCTGTTAGAAGTTTCCAGTGTAGGATCCCCTTTGATGCTTTAACTTAAGCTCGCCTCCCAGTAGAAGGCTTTCTGTGTTCAGTCAATCCACTCAGATTGAATCGGTCCCTTCATGTAGCTGGCCCAATTTAGTGGGATAAGGCTTAGTTTGTTGTCCTTGTTGTTTCCTTTCGGTCTGTTCTCATGAGTTGAGTTCTGATAGTTGATTCATTTTTAACTTCAGCATTCCAAGCATTCCATCCCCTGGTGCTTCATGTTGGACGTCTTGAGACTGTCTCCTCAAAATTTGCCATCAACCATTCTTCTAGGCCATTTAGGTAGAGATATTCATATGTCTATGAATGCACGAGTTCTTTCTTGTTTGATAGGTTATCATGTTTGGCTTTTCATGGTCCTCTATTTTTTCTTTTTCAAGTATTCTAATGGGTGTTGACTGTTGATTTGTCTTATTACTCTTTTCTGGATGTTCATTTCTTATCATTTATTAACTGATGTTTTTTCTCTTTATGTTCTAACTTTACGATAGTTGAAGATAAATGTTATGTACCTTGATTTGTAACTCTATTAGATAACTAGAATAGCTGTGGCATTCAACACAACGAATGTTTCTTGCAATTGAAATATCATAACAGGCAAGGTGACAGGGTGATGGGCATAGGATTGATTGTGTATTTGAGTGTTTCATGCAATGAAGGTTGAGTATTTTGGACCTCCATATGGATTTTGTTAGCTTCCAACGAGAGTGCATTTCCCTCTTCAATCGTTTGGCATATACTTGAATTCTTGAGAATAAATGCAGTATGTAATTGTCCTTTTGGGTCTCTAGATAGGCAAAAGATATACATATATATTTCCGCTAAAGAAAGTCATAATTTCCTAGGCGATTGTTTTACATTGACATGATACTACTATTTCAAGTTGTTCTTATACCTATGTTGTTCCTCCCCCTTGTCCCCTTCAAAGTTGATCGTCACCATTAGTACTTCTAAAAAACAAAAATTTCACTTCTTCTCCTCTCTTTTCATTTGTAGGTTAAATTGGGTTTCAATATAATGAATTCTCTATGCATTTGTTCATCTAATCGTTTTTTTTTTTTTTTGGTCAGGTAGTTGTAGATTTATTATCTGGAATTTCTTATACTTTATCCACTGCTTCTGCTCTGCCTCTTCAAGAGCTTCAAGAGTTTATGAGGCAAGATCTGGGGGCTGATGGACATAATTTTTATGAGAATAGTATAAAAGAATCAGCTTCAGTAAATAAATGTGTGTTATACATGCTTAGAAGCACCTTCCAGTTCAACTCCATGGATTTATTCATTCAGAAATCAAGAATATGCTATAGTATGGATAATCTTACAACAACTTTTGATGCTATGAAGCTGGATGAACATACTACCTCTGATTCTGGCATCCGGATTCTTACCAAGCAAATATTTTTGGAGTTATTGTGTGAAGAAGGGAAAATGGAAGTTCTTCTCAATCTATCAGGGGTGAATTTGGTCATTTTCAGGCATAACAGCCAAACAGAAACCACCATTGATGTCTCTCAGTTAAGGAATATGGTCCTACAGTCTGTTGATTGTTTATATGAAGCAGGTCTTTCGAACTTGCTGTTTACTTCATTGTTGAGTTCTCCCTGTGAAGACATAGTGAGCAATGAACTTCTTTCCATCTATGGAGACAGCTGGTCAACGATATCGAGGAATTTATCATTGATGGCTGAGTCGAGAAGATTAAGTCTGCGGTCATTTAGTCTTATTGAGAATTTGAAATCTCCTTTGCATTCCATTGCTCTTGAACCAGGTCACTCGTTAGTCATAAATATTCAAGTTAGTCAAATTTGGATGGGAAAATCCTCAATGAAGTGTTTCCTTCTTGGGGAACACAAGATGAGCGAGCTACTTTTTTCATTATCTATTGGGGGAACTTTTCAGAGAGTTTCATGTAAAATGCAGGTGCTAATTCACTTATTAGATAAATTCTGCCTCCTTTTGATGCCTCTAGTAGCTGCTCTCTTTCTGGTAACTTAATGTGCCAAAAAAAAAAAAAAAATCAATTTTTTTATTCATCTTGAAAAACAAATTTTCTTTAATGCTTGGAAATGTTCTTTCTCATCCCCCTTTCATTCATGTTCATATGCAAGCTTCAGCCATACTCTTGTCCAGAATGTAATTTATGATGGTAATGAGCAGGGTGGTCTTCTGGTGATTGAAACAACAGCTTTGGTTGTGTTCCTTGGTTATTATACTTCCTTTGTACATCATGTGGAAGATGTATTGCTTGGTGTCCAATCACATTATAAGAACATCGGAAAAAGTGAGCTGGGTGGAGACATTGTAACTTCTGATGAAAACAACATCATGGATAGTGACGAAGTTGTGTTCCATTCGTCAGCACTAACAAGATTGGCACTTCTGGAGCTGGAAGCCTTTTGCTTTGACATATCTCAGTTATCCTTTGTTCTTGCGGCTGAAGACAAATCTGGTATTTTCATGCTTTTGTTGCTCACTATCCCTTAGTCATGACACAGGTACATAATACTATAGTCATGTTATGCAGGTGTTATTCGGGAACTTGTGATTGAGGTTGATATAGGTTCGAACCTGGTAACAGAAAATATGAGAAAAGAACTTGTATTTGACTTCTCTCGTTTGTCAGTCCTTTCCCTAGTTCATGATCAAAATGTCGATGGTAAGAATTATGTCCCTCATTTTCCTTCTCTTTCAAGACAAATGTCATCCGGAAATCCTACCATAAAATATGGAGGTGAAGATGGTATTGCTTCAGTAGAAAATGCCACCTTGTCAGAAGACGTTCCATCTTCAAGTCATTCTTTTGCACATAACTCCTCAATGAGGGTCTTCCATTCAAGAGATAAGAAGTTCATTTTGAAGCATTTTGGTGCTTTGATACATGTGGAGAAGGCCTACTGTGGTCCTGGGGACTTAAATTACGCTTTGGTTGGTCATGGTTCAATTTCAGGATTTGACATGAACATTTCGTTGTCTGAAATACAGGTAAGTAATTAATTTTCATCGGATCTGTTTGTGCTCCAACAGTTGCATTTCGAGCTGTTTAATTTTAGAAGGAAAAAGATCTCAATATACTTAAGCTCTCTTGTTTGTATGTCATTCCTATTTATCAGTGACTGGTTGTTTGATCTAATGGGAATTCTCTAATGTTCTAATGCAAGGTATGAACTCCAAATTCCAGATTCCCCTCCTCCCAAAAAGAATGTATTAGAGGCTAAATCTAGTAGTCATTAGAAAGACGTGGAACATAACTAGTCCATTTGAAGGCATTGGTTTTTTCAGTTTTAGAATTAGATTGTAAGTGGCGAGGAATCAAGTTCTATAGAAATCTTTCTTAGAAAGTTTTAGAAGAAAAGTATAGATATGCTTTTTCCATGTGTTACGTTAAACAATGAAGGTGCGTTTGGTTCAATATTTTGAAAGCCCATTAGGCAAATGCAAAGCAGTTTAGCCTAAAGGGCTTTGGATAAATGCAAAGGCTGTTTGGTAAACTACGCTTTGAGAAGTAACTTTAGGAGAAATGCCAATTGGTAGAAAACACATTCGAAAAGCCCTTTGGTGATTAATATTAGTTTTCTAAATTTTTATTTGTTTGAAATTGAAAAAAATAAAATATATAATTTACATAATTTTTAAAAAAAAAGACCAAACCCTTTGTTGGTCCGGTGAAGGGCTACAGCCGCCAGCGAGCCAGATTTGGCATCAGCGGCCGTCGGTCGAGGTTGCCCAACGGCGAGGGCCGCTGGTTGGTCGCATGACCCAAGCAAGGTGACCTCTAGCGGCCCTTGTTGAGTTTGTGCGACCCTCGTTAGAGATTGCCCGACCTCAGGCGACCTTGATTGATAGCCACCGGCACCAGACTCACTAGCGGGTTTGGTCCCTTTTTAATAAAAAAAATAATGATGGACAAAATTGGAAATTTGAAGATTTGGTGAGGGTAGTTTTGGAAGAAAAATGAGTTTAGCATTGGACCAAATACTGAAAGCCCAAAGCTAGTCTCTACTAGCATTGGGCTTTCAACCTTCTCAATGCTGGCTTTCAAGGGAAAGCTCCTTCAAAAAAATTACCAAATGGTCCAGCATTCCCCACAGGGCTTTGGAGGCTGAAAGCCCCTTGGGAATGCTGAACCAAACACAGCCTGAAAGGCAGACTGCTATTAGAAAATGGACTGAGGAAATTCTTGTCCGATCCAGTGTGTGTTGACTGTCATCTGCTGGAATGTGCGCCACATGTCCTAAATCTGTTCTATCACATAAATTCTGCTGAAGTTTTGGTTAATTTTTCTAGTGACATGACAATTTCGTAAAAGCTAGCGATTTGTATTATAATGCATCAGCTTTCTTTTATTTGGAACTATCACTCTGTTGCTGCCTTTGATGAGCTTTCATCCCCATCAGATTTTCTTATCGGTTGTTGGGGCCTTGCCTGGAGCAGCAACCAAGGGGACCACTGCTGGGTTACAACTGAGGCATTGGTCCAACAACCAGGGAGTGGATGAAACTTTTGAGAAAATCGTACCAGATGGTAATTTGATTAGATGGTTCGGACTTCATATTGCAATTTTTGATGATTAACTAGAAAGATCTACTATTATACAGGAGCAATTGTTGCTATTCAAGACATTGATGAACACATGTATTTCACCATTGAAGGTGAAACAACTAAGTGCAAATTAGTTGGTTCTATTCATTATTCTCTTGTCAGAGAACGGGCTCTTTTCAAAGTATGTGATATTTATCTTTTGAAGCTTTCATTGCAATTTTTGGTCTTGAGCTAGAGTTGTTTCACTGAAACAGAAAAAAAGTATTCCCTTAAGTCATCACGTACATTGGTATACAAAAAATGCTTTGGAAAATTTTTATGCATGGCAAATAGCAGTAATCATTTGGATCTAAAAGTATCTCCCTCTTACTCTTCAAAGAACATGATTTATCCAATTGATGTATCTGCTTCTTTTGGTGCATTAGCTTTTCCCCGTTATTGATGCTAAGGTAACTGAAGTACCTATTCTTAACTCACATAGGTCAAGTACCACAGTCAAAGGAGGTGGAGGTCCTCTATACTGTGGTTCTCTTTAACATCACTGCACGTGAAGGATGAGACTGGGAACCCAGTCCAATTAGCTTATCGTCAAGGTTCCGGTTTTGTTGAAGTCTCCAGTAGTAATAATGGTAGCTGGGCTCTTTGGAGAGCAGATCCCTGTAAGTCTGACAATTTTGAGGTTGATATTGAGAGGGAGCCTTACAATCAGTTGGTCAAACATACCTTTTACCTGGTAAACAAAAAAAATGACAGTCCCATTGCCTTTGTCAATGGGGTTCCTGAGTTTGTGGGAAAACCAGGAAATCCATTCAAGTTTAGAGTGCTTCAAGATACTGCTCCAACTGATGTCTTGGGGAGGGATCTGCATGACAATAAACACGTGCCTGAAGAGAGGAAATCTAGGCAGGGAGTACTTGTTCCTAGTATTGATGTTAAAGTTGACAAGGTTTCTGTGACAATTGTCCATGAACTTTTGGGCACGGTGGATAGTATTCCTCTCCTTCGAGGTCACATTGTTGATACCAAGGTCACTGTGCAAAGTCTGCCCGTTAAAGTCAGAATTATGTGCGCATTTACGGCTTTGCTAGAATATTTTGATGCGCAGAAGAATGCATGGTAATTGTTTATGATGAAAATCTCTCTCTCTGTGCGTGCACACATGCAAGTTTGTCTATGCATGTCTGTAGTCTGTGCTTTTCCCTAAGTTCGTTTTATATGGTGTAGGAGAGAGTTTATGCACCCTGTTGAAGTATGTGTATACTACCGTTCTAGATTACAGATTCATGGATCAGATATTCTGAAGCATGGACTTCCCATCTCATTATTCTGCAAGATAAAAGAGGTAGTCAAGCATGATATCTTAATGGAAATTCTTTTTTGCAACATACCACGGCATGCATCTGAAAGTCTGTATTTTCCTTGTTCACAGTTGGATTTGTCTTTAACTGAGCTTTCGTTGGATGTACTTCTCTTTGTGGTCGGAGAATTGAATATAGGCGGCCCATACACCGTTAGAACTGCCTTGGTTCTATCCAACCTCTGCAAGGTTTTTTCCTGTTTAAGCTAATATAAGTGACTAGGTGTTTCTTTGAAACAATTCACTCTGCTTCTTTACATTTGCAGATAATAATATGCATGCTTATTTGCCACGATCTGTGTATCTCAATTCTCAAGATATGGTATCATCTCATGCACCAACTGGAACACCTAAATGTGGGTGATGTGCATTGTTATTGTAGCATAAAACTGCTGCTACTGCTGTCAGTTAATGAAAACTTTTTCCAGAGGTGGAAGGAATAGTTCATTTTATGTGCATGATGGACCAGTATAAAACTTATTAACTTTCTGGTATAGAGTACAGTGGCATACAACATGAAGTTAGTATACTTGTCCAAGTATGTCCTCTCATGGAAGTGGAATGCATAATATACTACATCGTATCCAATCATTTAGCCTCTCTCTCTCTCTCTCTCTCTATCTAATTAAAATTTTTCACTTGCAACAGACTCACTTATCGTTAGTAATTAGGGGTAAAAATTTGACATGGTGTAATTTATTTTAGTCCATCACAATAGTGATGCATGTTTTATTTGATACAAGAAAGGAACTGTAGATAAAATAAATTAAATTGCACTAAGTAATTATTTTGGATTGTCAATAATTTATTGGGAATATGTAATGTGATGTTAGCCAACTCGTGCAACTTTTAATCCCTGGATTTGCTGATACACAAGTGAATTGTAGAGGAACTTGATTTCTGCATCCTTTTCTTTAAAATAAACATCCTGCAAGAATTCTATTGTAAATAAATTGAATTACAATAGTTGAAGTGATCTGAAAGCTGAAGCCAGTGGATTCTGAATCTTCGGAGTCATGCCTCACATATGAGATGCTTGAATCAAGTACCTGTATCTAGGCATGAAATCTAAAAGTTAGTATCCTGCTGTCTAAATAGATGGTCACTATTGTACTTGCATGAGAACTTGTCCATACATGCATATGCTGATCAAATCTCCCTAATGTGCCTGATTTTATTGATTTGCTAAGACTGTTTAGATATAGTTGATCTGCATATGATGTTTATCATCCCTTCATATTACAACCAACCCCCCCCAAAAAAAAAATGTTCTTGTAGAGTATCACATGCACTATACGAATGAACCCGTAAAAGTTGATCTCTTAATGTCTGAATAATTCCAGGTGGAAAACCAGACAGGTGCTAATGTTCTTTGTCAGTTCTATGGCAACCAGTCTTCAAAGATAGCTGGGAAGCAGTGTGCTTCTGTATACTTGAGGTGAGGTACATACTCTCTTATCCAGAGTCTGGGAATTTACTGTAGGATCTTCCTATGATCTTCTCTAAAATGGTTTCTCGGTTTGACAATCTTAGCTTATAGTTTTTAAAAATTTTGACGAATGCATGGAGGATAACCATGAAGCAATGCTGTCACTTCTTACCAACATATTAATGTTTTTCTCCTGGTAGTCTTGATGAACTATCATTCATCTACTGCAGCATTAATTCCCAGCTAGTACATGAGTACTCAAAGATCAATTATGCTGGGAAAACGGCTTATTAATCCCAATCTTAAGAACCATATGTGGATGCTGGCTAGGGTACAATACCATCACAAATCCATACTTAAAGCGACGATTGATGGAAGCTGTAACTGAGTTGCATTGTCAGTTATATAGGTGAGAAGATCGCATGTTCATGACCCCAAAAGAATGTATGAGTTGGAATGGAATAACTCTAGAATGAAAATCAGACTCCACGCGAAATAAACTGGGGTAGAACCTGACTTTGATGCTGTCTTAGGATGTCCAATGGGAGACAATGTCTATATAAGGTCCGTATAAGTCCCCTAAACAAGCAAAGTGGGATTTACTTTAGCATTAAGAGGGAATAACCATTTTAAGAGGAAGTTCGGAATTGCAATGCTAATGTAGAAGCCTATTCTCACTTGAACAATTGCGTGACAATGGAGTAAGAAATATCAGTTTGAACCATAAAAAAATTTCATTTTAAATGAATGAGTGGCAGCATAAGCAAGAATTAACTTGTGACTAATTCAAAGGCCTTCAGAAGGAAGCATCTGTGATAGGGGGAGGGCTGAGGCAAAGATTTTGGCCTTGTATGCTTAATGCCAGTGTATGTCTCTGATAAGTCTTAATCCCATGCAATTGATTTTGATTCCTTTAGGAATACTGACTACTTAACCAACCTCATCACATAATTATAAGTAAATTAGATGATTTAAAAGCTCCAAAAAGCACACAATCAAGCATTTGACTTAAAAGGTGCCAAAATTTCTTAGAATGGTAAGTTCTTCCTTTAGAATGAAGTTATTTTACTTGTGCTCTAAACTTTCTCAAGTACTAGTAGAATCAAGATGAATACATCATAAATAGATTAGATTTGGAAGCTCCAAAGAGCGCAAGATCAAGCATGTGACCCAAAAAGAGCCAAACTTTCTTGGAATGGGAAGCTCTTTCTTTAGAATGAAGTTGTTGTGAAACAAGGTTCTTTAAAACATCCCTCGATTGAGGGATTAGTTGTCTGTATGGGACTTCTGCCATCTACATGTTCCTTCTTCTCATATGGCTCATGTTGACTCAGGTGAGGAGTTAATGGATGACCAATATTTTCACAACATTATAGTCAACTCAATATGTAAATACTTATATTATAAGTCATCACTGTGCTCACTTCTTGCACACATTAGGTTCCTATAGTGGCCTCATCCATTTCTTTATAACTGGATTAAGTTGTTTGAAGCATAGACAAGAATATTTTTCATCATTGTTTCCTATGAAGTGTCAATTTCTCTGGGAGGTCCATTGACTCATATCCTCCTCAGGATTCCCAAGTTATATTTGACGTCATGCCACCCTTTTTGACTTGCTCTATTACCCTGAAGTCACTTTTTCTCACAAGAGCTCATTGCAGTTGTCTTTTTTGCAAGTCAAAACCACCTTATTCAACTGTGTTCTTAGCTTCAGTCGGGGCTCTTTCAACTTTCATGGTTAACATCACTAGCTCACTTTCTTTCTTTTTTGTTTATGTCTACATCTCAAACAAGCGTTTCATTTCAGCTACACTCCATTTGATCATTCTTACACTTAATAACTCAAAATTTGGTACATTAGAACCTAGCTCTTTACAAAGTGCATAGAGTTGCCCTTGAGCTCAATTGACATTATGTCATCACACAATACGACATGCATTTTCAATTTTTCACATATTCTATTATATAGACCCAAGGTATGATACTTGATTTGGCATGTCTTCTAATTTTCATCACCGCTTCATTGGTACGCTGCTCTTTACTCAACTTGGATGTCGTGTACCCTTTTTCCTAGCAATAGCATGCATTGGGAAAGGTCATCTTGCATGTGCCTGGTAAGTATGCTAAGTCAAGTGAATTGATAGTCTTAAACCTCATAGTCCTATCTTTTTTCCTTTTTGGCTGTCAAAAGTTTTGTGGGCTTATTGTTGTAGGAAAACGTTCCAAAACCATAACATGTCCTTTGTGGCTTCATTATACATCTAAGGTGCAACTTGTATAAGTCCCTTTGTGGAAGGGTGTTCTTACTAGGATTTAATTTCCTAAGAATGAGCATGATTCCCCTGGCATCTATGTAATAAAGAATAAACCTATATTACAGAGTCATGCCTTGCTTTGTTGGTTTCGTGTTTTTTCTATCCTTTTAAGAAGATAAATTTGGTGATTCATTGCACAGACAATGCTAAAGATGTTAAGATTTTCTGGAGATGTTATTACCAAGTGTTGTGGCAAGATTTCACTGAGTGTTTGAATGAACTAGCTAGCTTCCTTTAGTTTTTCATGAGTAAGTATATTAAGAGCACTGAAGGAATGATCAAAAAAGAACCAAAGGGGTGCTTCCCAATTCCAACCTACAAGTTGGGAGATGTTTGTGTTAAAGAGCTGCCACAATGTTTTAAAGCATGAAATGCCTAGAGGCTTAGTAATCTTACAGTTAAAAGCAGGAAAATATTTTTCTTTTTCCCATTGAAAAGATAAAACTTGGAAATATCAGCACAATCAGTGGTTGAATAGATCAAGACATTCAATTTTAGGGAAAATTGCTCTAAGCCTTGATGGATTGTTGATATGTTTGACCACTGAAGGAGGTCTAGCTCGTTATTCCCCATTATAGTGTGGTATGTGCCAAAGTTTGCAGCTTTGTGGCTGACAATAAGAGGCTTAAACATCGATAATAGATGAATTAGAGATGAAGAAAATAATATATGAAATTTAGTGGATACAGAATAATAGTATTATTGTGTCTGGGAGCATTTAGTTACCATGGCATTTATCTTATCTGAAGTTGCCTATCAAAATCATCCACTACATGCAAATATATGCATACAAGTCAATACAAGCATATAACGATAACATTGACACCATTTTTTGTGTACTTTTGGAAGATGCCTTAATGATCAAGATCCAGATTGTGCAGCTGTTGTTTTAGTCCAGCTTGCTTTAGGTTCATATACAACTTCTTCCATACATCTTTCATACTTGGAAACTCAAGCAATTGCATGGAGGACACGGATTGTGTCACCACAAGGTTGGCCATCGAAATCCTCTTTTCTTACAGAATCATATATAGTTGAATCTCTTGTTTTGCAAATTCTAGCTTTTGATTGTCTACGTGTCACTCATCATGAATAATTAAATCTCTTGTTCGAGAGGAATTAGTAGTGTTGTTGCTGTATCGGTTAGCTAGTACAAATGTGGTGTTGTGGCTGGAGCTTTGACCAGGGACTGGGAGTTTGCTGGTTCAAATCCCTGGACCAGTTGAACCTGGTCAATGCCTGTATGGTCCAGTTAAAAAAAAAAAACTATTCAACTGCAAGTTCCTAAATTTGGATTAGACATACAAACTAGCTTTCTTTGAGCATTGTTTATATAATTTGTAACTATATCTCATTGATTAATTTTTGATATGTGAATTAGCAAAATGACCAAACTAATTATCTTACAGTTCACTGGACTTGTAGGACAATGGTGGACTTATCCCAATAAACAGTAGATCTCTTTAAAACATGGTCAAGTCAAATTAGCTTATGAAATTGCTGAAGAGTGTGGGTGACAAAATCTACCAACTCGTTAAATTCCGCATACTGTGATGGCAATTATGGAGTACTTGAAGCTCTATCGGTCGAGATTTTGACTCTAGGGCCTTAGGCCTTATCTTACTCTCAACGAAAAGTTATTATAGTTTAGTCCCAAACCCAGTGTTCAACATCTTGTGGTACGTACTCTTTGCATTAGACTCGCTAGAATTAGAATAAAAAAGGGGCAAAATGTGGTTTTACATTTTCTTAAGAAAGCAGACTGGTAGATGGCTACATGCAAGGTATATGGTTAGTTTATCAATAAAGTTTACTTGGCAGACATTTTATTGCACCCAAAAATATGTATGTCTCCAAGAACTTTACAAATCATTAATCAGTAGTTATCATTCTTATTGTTTACCAGTACAGACCTAAACAGTGATTCAGATAATTAACTTATTGATGTGCTTATATCAGCAAAAGAAGGAGAACATACAAGTATAATTAAGTGCCAAAAGGTTTTATAAATTTCGAATAAATTGGTAAAGAGAAGTGACATCAATTTGTTAATGTTGAAATGGAGGTGGGTCATGCTTATTAAATTGGAATTGTTTATCTGAACTTATTGTAAAATAAAGTTGAGCAGGTATACTAATTTCCGCTGTTTGGAGATTAATGCAATTTGCCCTGTTCTGTTAATTAGTTAAGTTGACTTGTGAGGGCAGTGCGCATTTTTTTTTTTCTAGAAAATGAAAGAACTGAGGTCCAGGTGTTCTTGTGGTTGCTCATTGCAATGTGAATGTCCCACCTTTCCTAAGAAAATATCTTGTTTGAAGGAAATTGGAAAAAAAGACAATTTTGTAGGGGACCTTGTTGTCTTACTTCAAAGTATTGAAGTTGGATTTCAGGATTTCACCTTGATAATGCTGCATATCCAAATTTCTATAGGGTAATAAATTGATAAGATAAATGTATAAATTATACTGGTGAAATAGCATTTGTTTCTTGGCTGTGAATTGCTTTTTCTGTATGCTTAGATTAACATATAGATGAGGTCAAATGACATAGCATTTGTTTCTTGGCTGTGAATTGCTCTATGTGTATGCTAACATTAACATATAGATGAGGTTCAAATGACAACTTTTTAGGCATATATAATTTTGTTAAGAAAGTTATTGTCCTTGCTGACAAGTGTTTACGGCCTAAAGTTCATTTTGCATCATTCTTCTCTATAACCTTTGAACAGATTCCAGGACATATCCAGGACCATATATCATACTTGACGTTGTCCGTAAATTTGAGGTGATCACCAGAGCAGTCCTCATGCATTTTACTTTGCTTCTGAAAAATAGTCAAGCCTCTGTAACTTTGTTCTAGTCAATGTTCTGTTTGCTTGTAGGATGGCTTATCAATTGTGGTTTCTCCTTTAACAAGAATTCAAAATGAAACTGACTTCTCCCTGGAGCTTCGATTTCAAAGGCCTGAACAGGAGAGAGATGGATCTGCATTGGTTTTGCTGAAGAAGGGGGAGACGATGGATGATTGTACTGCAATGTTTGATGCAACAAAGATGTCTGGGGGATCTAAAAAAGTGATAACATCGTTGAGTTTAGGTATGGTTTGCTTACTCTAAATTTCTGAATTGATTTAAACCTCACTGTTTTCTACTTTAGGGCATGCTTGTTTAAATAACATTCTTTAAATTCCTGGTTCCATTCTCATTTGAGAAAGAGTTAATGTGTTTGGTGTGGACATGGTGATAGTTTTGACTTAAAAACCTGGTTTGAAAACCTTTGAAGGCTTTTTGGATAATTTTGTTGAATCATTCCTGACTGTTTTAAAAGTTTAGATTGATAGATGAAGGTAACGTTTAATGTCTGTACATTTGTAAACTGCCCATCATATGTGGACTGAGATTTTGCCTAAAACCGAAGGGTGGATATATGTAATTGGGGATGCAAATAAAGGGTCTAATAAAATTTGAACTTAGGATCTCCTGCTTTGTTACCACATATAACTTTGCGGGACTGTTGCCAAATGTTGAAAAAGGTTAAGAAGTGTTAATATTGAAACGTGTGAAAAGAAATAAAAGTAGTTTTTCAGTATTTCTTCTTCATCAGAAACAAGGTCATGCTGCCGAATCTTTAAATACATTCTTTCTTCTTTGTTCGAGAAGGCGCAAAAGAAAGCGCATAATTAAAATAGAGAGAGAGAGAGAGAGAGAGAGAGAAACCTTATGCTTCAAGTAATCATGGATAAAGAATCTTAGCATCAATTAAAACTGCCAGAGCTTTACATAGCCTCAATTGAGGATGGTCAAGACCCATTTAGATTCGTCCATCAGCAAAGCTTCTGGGAAGCCAAAAGCTTGAAAATTTGTTTGATCCCCCTTTCTTTTTGGTTGAAGACTTAATATCTTTTCGTTTACTTAAGCAGCAAGTGAAGCCACTCCTTTCTCCTTTTCTCTTAATGATGAAGAATTATTTTGAAAGCCCAGTGGAAGGTCAACAGTATGAAAATGGAGTATGTTCTGTAGTTTTTGGCCAAAAATAATGTGTTTTTCCAGTTAAGCAACTTTTTATTGCAGATACAGAATTTCCATGGAGATACAAAATTTTGCAGTTGATAAAGTTTAAGGAAAATATGTATCTTGTGAAAATAACACAAACTAGCGTGTTTTACCATTCCATTTCAAAAGAGAGTTCTCATTTTCACATACCAAACACATTTCAATAAAATTGAAAGATGGAAAACTGTTTCACTTTAGCTCAATATATCTTACTTATACCAAAAGAAAAAAAAAAGAAAAAGAAAAAGAAAACTGTTTCACTTTTGTTTTCATTTTCAGTTAAAATCAAAACTGAACATTTCCATGAACCCAATGGGTCAGAAGGCATTTAGTTTCCTACTTATTTCTCTCATTCTGATCCTTCTCCATTCTATTAAATACATTAATTGCCTCATCTGAGTCAATGAATATGTTTAAAGCTATGTTATTTACTAAGTGGATCCTTTACTATGTTGTTTTGAGTGCCGTGTTTTTCCCTCATCTGTATCAATGAGTGTTTAAAGCTATGTTATTTACTCAGTGGATCCTTTACTATGTCGTTTTGACTGCAGTGTTTTTAGCATCACAACAAGTCATACGTTTGATATCGAATATTTCGCTTTGAGGACTTGTGTGAATCTTACAGTGAGCAGAACATAGCCTCAGCTGTTTGCATAGACAACAAACTAAATCCTATTACCACACTTGTATAGATCCTCTCAAGCCTTGTCCCCTGTGACGTATCCTTTTGTCTTTTTGACTTGTATATTTGCCGAAGACCCCGCCTTGTCCTCTAGGATGGATCATTTGTTTCTTCACATGTCTAAACAACCTAAATTGATTTCTCACCTTATTTTCGGTAAGGAACCATGCTGATTTTCTTTAGATATGTGATATCTAGCCCTCATCATTTTCTCGTGGAAAGTACCAGAAACCCTACTGACCTTTTGCACCTATTCCATGTTGCAGCCTCTATTTCTAAAACTACTGTCTAGCATCTTTGGTCAAAATACAAAGCATAAATGACCAAATAGACCCTCCTTCAAAAAACCCCCAAAAAACCATAATTCCTGACGGGGCCAAAAACCATAACACCCAAACCCTAATACGTTTTAGGATTTGCGAAGAATATGAGCATTGCATAAATCTGTATGTAGATTCTTCTCATGCTACTTGATCTTTGATGCATGGTCATTTTACAGTAGGCTACTAGAGGTTTTCCTTTGATGAATTGATTATTTAAAAATGTGATCATCCAGCATTTGGCTAAGTGTTGGTATTGTGTATGCACCTTAGTATATTTTTTGTTACCACCTTATGTTATCATCTCCCCTCTCCCTTTCTGTGTTGAAAACTCTTATTCTTCAACCTCTGGAGTGTTCTGTCAATCATTTATTAATTGTTTAGTATCATTGTTAAAATTATACATGTTGGAGCTAGAAATCTCTCACTCTCTCTGTCTCTCTCTCTCTCATGTATTTTTGTAAAGTTCATGCATTTTATTTTATTTTCATTTGTTTGTTTCAATTTGCAGGAAACTTCTTATTTTCTTTCAGACCAGAAATTGAAGGTCTTTTGAATCCTAAAGGGTCGCCATCAGTGGAATGGTCAGATAATATTGAGGGTGGCAAAGCTAAACATCTCTCTGGAGTTTTTGATAAATTGAGTTTTAGAGTGCGGAGGGCCTTCTCCAGTGGTTCAATAAAGTATTCCTTTAGCACAGCATGTTGTATAGTCAAATTGAATGGCTCAAATGTCACGAAGCTACATTTTCTGATTCAAAGCCATACAAGAAGTGTGCCTGTTCAACAGCCGGATGAGTTTAAAGCCAAGACCTCTGGAAGTTCACATCTTACTTTACAAGTGCAAAGAGACATTGTTCTTCTCCCAACTGTCCAAGTTTCCAACTTATTGCAGTCAGATATAGATGTGTTTTTGACCTATACAGGTAAAGGCAGAAACAATTTTTTGTGCAGATGGATTTATCAGATATGCTAAATTTGAGTTCAATTCAGATTCAGGTGAACATGTTGGACACCACATTGGGAATCAGGCAATCTTAGCATGTGGTTCCACGGTCAATTTTTATGCTGATCCTTCTGAAGTATATTTCAACATAACTCTGACTGCATTTGGTTTGTGTTGCAAACCACTGAAAAGCAGCGACTGGGTGAAGAAATTACTTAAGCAAAAAAAACACAGCAGGTTCTTAGACATTGATTTGGATTTTGATGGTGGAAAGTACTTTGCATCTTTGAGATTGTCTCGTGGACACAGGGGAATGTTAGAGGTTTGCAAATAGATCTTCAACCTTCTGTTTTTTGAGCTGCTAGCCATAGATATTCAATTTTCTGGTTTTGGTACCACTAGCCTACCATGCTAAACAGTCAGTTCTCCAAGCAGGATCCTATGTAACTAACAATAGTGCACTTATGCAGGCTGTTATTTTCACACCATATTCCCTGAAGAATGAGACAGACTTTTGCCTATACATTTATGGACTTAAACAGAAACCTCTATGTAGGTAATTGCTTTAGCTCAGACAACTTTAATGAGCCCATCTTTATTGTCTCCTACATCGAGTTTGACTATTTCAAATTTCTTCCAGGGAAGAAGCAAGGAAGGTTGGTTTCAAAATTTCTCCTGACAGCGGACTAATTTTGCCTCCAAAGACAAGCGCATCGTGGTATTCCAAGTAAGATGGGCTATTAAATAGATCTTTTGATTGTTCTGACACCTTCACATGTATCTAAATTGATGCTGTTGTTAGGTCTAGCAAGATTAGGGTAACATTGTTGGAACTTGATTCGCATGAGGCACTGTTGGATTTAGATGCTCTATCAGGCCTTTCAGAAGTAGGGGTGGAAATCGAGGCAGGGAATAAGGTTAAATATTTCGCAAAGTTTGGGGTACTTGTGCAGCCAACTTTGGGTAAAGTGGATGTTCCTGCTCGATTAATAACACTTGTCCCACGGTTTGTAGTAATGAATGATTCTCAGGAAAACATCATCGTGCGCCAATGCTATTTGGAGGTCTGTTCTGAATCTTTACCACTTTCTGTTCACATGCTTGTCTGATAATCTAACTTGCCTTAACACTTTTTTGCATGAAGGATGACATGGCAGGCATAATTACTGTTAAGAGCAAGGAAAGAGCAATGTTGCAGCTACGTAATGGAATCAGTGAAAGGCGTGAATTCACTTTGTTTGAAAACTTCATTAGAAAGCATCGAAATATTAACGATGATTCTATGACATATGTCCAGTTCCATTTGAATGACCCTGAATTTGGGTGGTCTGGACCTATTTGTGTAGCTTCTCTTGGATGCTTTTTTCTGAAGTTTAGAAGACAAACAAATCAAGTGCCTGCGACAGACAACACTCCACAGTATGCTAATGTCCATGTGATAGAAGAAAGTTCTTCACTCGTTTTGCAGTTTTATAGACCTCCAAATGTGAGAATGCCTTACAGGATTGAAAATCATTTGCGTGATTCTTTGCTCACTTACTATCAGAAGGTTGGGCAGTCAACTTAAACTTTTTCTTGGTCACGAGCTGTATTTTTATCACGGAAAGTGTAATTTATTTGAATTTAATTTCAATGATTTGGAACTTTTGCAGGAAACCTCAGAGCCTGAGGTTCTCCAACCTGAACACAGCATTGATTATGTCTGGGATGATTTGACTCTTCCACATAGACTCATTGTGCACATAAATGGTAACTAGTTTCTTTTCCTTGTTGGTATTCCAAAAATTGCCTGAAATCAGAATGGTAGAGAAGAAACAAGCTTTAGAAGATGGTGGAGATTTTAATTAGTTGTCATCACATAAGAGCAGCTCATGCTGCATGCATGATATTTGATGAATGAATGTCTGATGCCAATGATAAAAATAAGTCAGGTACCTTACTAGATCTACAGTAGCTAAGATTAGTGCTGATAATTAAAGAAACAGGAGCTTTCTAATGCCAGGCATGAGAAAATACTTGCTCATGCTGATACTAGCTCTAGCTATTTCCCAACAATTTCTTGCATTATCCACTGTGAAAAATTTCAGAGACAGGTCTATAATTAGTGCCGTATAGTGCCTACTTGCAAGCAAAATCTACGTGGTCATGGACATCTATCGGTTTACTAAGCAAAAAATTATCATATACATCATTAGACTGACTAAGCTGGATTTATTATATTTAAACCATGGAATTTTCCCCCACCAGAGAATTTTCTACTTCTGCTCTATGCAGTAAGAAGTTGGTAGTACCTGATGACTTGTTGAACTATGTATTGTGTGGACAAAGAAAAGAACATAACGGAAGAGTCATTGACAACTTGGAATGTGCGTGTTGCCACAAGAGGCCATTGAAACTGTTTTACAAACACTAAGCTGTCTGGGACCTTGGAAATGTGATGCATTTGAGGCTGCTAGTTATACTCTCTTTGTTCAAAGATGGTATCAATCTTCTTAGCAGCTGTCTTCTGATGAGTGCATGTTAAAACGTCCAACCAAAAGCTTAAATTGTTGAGTGGAGGAAGAATAAAGGGATATAAGGCTAGTCAAACCTTGTAAATAAGCGATGTGGAATATACTTTAATACCACACTGCTTCTCATATGCAAATCAGACAAAGAACATGTGAAATTGGCAGATGGGAATTAGACAAACAAATATCACCTGCAAAATGAAATATTAATTGGGACATGAAGAATTAAGACCTGACTCTTATACTATGTTAGAATGTCCAACCCAAAAGCTTGAGCTATTGAGTGGAGGAAAACTACATGTGCATAAGGCCCAGTTAAATTTCATAAACATGCAATGTGCCAATATAATCTAACATGTATAAGTTCTCATGATCGTCGCATCTAAATTGTGTAAAGCTAAATATTCGGTGGCTTACTTGTATGCGATGTGAATTTAATTCCTTAGAACCTCTTACAACAATGATGATGGATGATGACAACCGAGCCTTGTCCCAAATACTGGGGCTTGCTTACCTTTTAGTACATAAATATTAGGGGCAATTGAGTTATTTTATTTTGATTTGAGAGTGAATAGCTTTTGTGTTGCATAATAGACACGACGGAGACATGACAGAGATTGCAACGATGCAAATACATGCATGATGAATGGGATATGCTTAGAATCCAATGCAGTATATCAAGCCATTTGACGCTCTCTAGTTGTGAAACTGGAAATTCATGGTATCCAATAAGTTTGAGTTGCATGAATGACTTTTTCATTTGCTTCGTAGGTATGCATCAAATACGTGAGATTAACTTGGATAAAGTTCGGGAGTGGAAGCCTTTCATTAAGGTCCAGAAGTATGAAAGGCTGTCATCTCGTTTACTTCAAGACAAGAAATCACAAGATGATAAAAGTAAGTACGGAGGTTACAAGGACATGGTCAAGATTGGATATGAAGTATATGCAGATGGTTCTACCAGAGTTCTACGTGTTTGTGAGGCATCAAACAGTCAGAAGGAATATTTGCGATTCTATTCACGTGAGAAGATACGATTGAGAGTTCCTTGTTTCACGATCCATGTGCTTGAAACGAAGGTCTGAGATTTAAATCCCTATACAAATTGATTGACCAGGTTATCTCAAAGTAATGGGTGCTATTTTGTAATTCCTTAGGCCCTTTTGCCTGATATCCCTTAGGCAAACTCTGAAGTGGGATTAATGAGTCATCTCTAGTGTACTAAATTCTTTTATAGAAAAAGAAAAGGATTTTTTTTTTTTTTGCTCTTTACAGAATAACAAAACAGGGTAAAATATACTTTTATAAATGTACTATTAATGATCCATTCTCTACTGGCTGTCAAATAGCTAGATTGATTTGATCTATGAATGAGCATTTTCTATATGATATTATTTTAATTCTCTTAGGAAATAATATTTGAAGGGGTTGAATTTGGTGCAATGTTAAGGCCTTAGGTCATAGGTACAGTCCCTGTGCGATGCAATAAGATATCAGATATGTATCTCTCTTCAAACATTTGTAAGGTTAGGAGGTTATATCTAAAGCAGGTCACATAGATTCTCCTACAGATCCTTTGGTTACTTATATATACCAAGCACTAGAAGTACATGGTTGAACTAAATAACTAGATCAAGATTGGTGATTATTTCTCACCATTCTATGGTTTTCTTCATGTTGTCATCTTCTGGAGTGCATGCTATTTTATGATAGGTTGTGTTCTTAAGACTCTTTAACCTTTATAGAAGGTAATGTTCATCCTTAAGGTCCAGTATTATGTTATTGCAAGTTAAACAGAAATGTCTGAGTTACTTTGAGCCTGCAAGCATTTTGAAGCTTGTGCTGGTTATTGCCCTATTAATCTCTTAGGAATAACTTATTAGACTCTCTTGGTCTTAGAGGAACTTTGCTGACTTGCCACAAGAAAAAAAAAGTTATTGACCTTTCTTTTGCTAAGATACCCGTGGTCTAAGAGGAATCGCTATGAAACAGTGGTTAAGGCCATGTTAGAGTTTGTTAGTGTTAAATTATTACTCAAGATTATAGAATCTTAAGTTGGAATAACCGTTCTTTATGCTTCACTGTTTAACAGTCACATCACTAAGCATATTTGATAGTGTTTCTTGAAACAACTTGTTTGCGAAGTAATCTGTGATCACTAATACTGACTTCTTGTAAAATTGGGACAAGAAGAGAACTCCTATAAGACTATCAGAAACAATATATCCTGCTTGGTTCTAGATCAACCTGAAAAGAATGTTTCACAATGTGATTGGTCTGGTCTTCCTCATGGTATTGGTAGTTTCTGATTTTAGGCAACCAAACAGGACTATGGTTTCACTTTAAATTACTTCTGTTTGAGCATGCTCATGCAAATGGGACGGAAGTCTTGAAGTAACCACAGTGAACATAAATTGAAAAACCATCTTTTCAATGTTTTTCTTGAGGGTGTCCAAAGATCAATAATTATTGACATAAAGACCAGTAAATGGTTCTATTATGCACTTAAAGTGTGGTTACGACTTATTTTGACTGAGCTGTTAGAGCTGTGGCTGCAACTGCTTTTTCCTTCAGAAGTGATTTAGTGTATCTCAATATGGTTATTTGTTGTTGTGTATATTTGAAGGATGGAGACGAGAGTGGAACGTCTGTTTGTACACCTGTTCTTAATGCAAGACTTGTGAAAATTAGCATGGATGCTGTGTTTACCGATCTTCATAGGTATATCCAGACCACTGTACAGGTAATATAACATTCTCATCAGTGTTTTCTCCCTTGCTATGATAATATCCACTAGGCTGTAGACACTGTCAGCTGATTCCTTTCCTTGTCAACACAGTCAGCAGATATGGAACCAAAGTGGTCAGGCGCACCCTTTGCGGCGATTCTTAGGAGACATCATGCAGGGTATGACGACACAGATGACTGCATGCTAAAATTTTTCCTCGTCCTGAGCTCCTCCACTTCAAACGTTAAACAAGTCAGATATTCATCCATCGTGCTGCAGGTAATACTTTCTCACAGCTACATTACTTTCCACTCACAGAACATTTTACCTATATGTCTTCTAATTTACAACAGTATATGCATAATTGAAATCATTTATATATCTACTTCCTGAAGCATCTTGTTTGGCTTATGTTAGCAACTTTGCAGCATTCTGACATCACTGTGTTTGTATACAGCCAATTGATTTGAACATTGATGAGGAGACACTAATGAGAATTGCCCCTTTTTGGAGATCCTCTCTTAATGAATCAAAAAGTGCTTCTCAACAGTATTACTTTGATCATTTTGAAATCCACCCAATAAAGGTATCAGTGTTGTTTTTTAAATTAAATAGTCTAGCCTTAAAGCATCCGCATCTGCTTATAATGGTAGCTGCCTCTTTTGTGCATCCATAGATTACTGCCAACTTTCTTCCTGGAGATTCATATTCAAGTTATGGTTCCAGTCAGGAGACTTTAAGATCGCTTATACACAGTGTGATAAAGGTGTGAGAACTTATCTTCCTGTAGTTTTTCTTTTACTAAACACATGTAAAGTGTTACGGTGGGTTATATTTTTTAACTTTTATTCCTTACATACAATGTAGGTTCCTTCCATGAAAAATGTGGTTGTGGAGCTTAATGGTGTCTCGGTTACTCATGCCTTAATTACCATACGTGAATTGTGCATTAGATGTGCACAGCATTATTCATGGTGAGCCCCATCGTGCCCCTTACGTTTGATCTTAATAGTTTCCCGAGTTGTAGCTTATAGATCATGCAGGTATGCCATGAGGGCTATCTACATAGCAAAAGGAAGCCCGCTACTTCCACCAGGTTTTGCATCAATGTTTGATGATTTGGCTTCATCATCCCTTGACGTCTTCTTTGATCCATCCCATGGTTTAATGAAGCTTCCAGGCTTCACATCAGGTGCTTCATTTTTACTTTCATTCCATCTGTCATTCTTTATCTGGATATTCTATTAGATCTATTGCTGATGAAGATTTCAAGCCTTCTTTAAGAGGATATAATTTTCTGGTAGGGAATCAGTCCAAAAGGGGTAAACGACCTAAAGTCACATAGGTAAAAGTTCTAAGACCCAAGTTATATGAAATTTTAAGTAATATGTGATATTATAAAGAAAAACAATGGCATAGAAGATTATTGTATCCCTCATTCACGGGAGCTTGGTCGTGGTTGTTGATTGACATATGTTTGCTTCAGCTTGTGTCTTGTTAAGCTTGTAATGTTGCCTCTTCCCCTGTCATATAGAAAGTGATTGATGGACCATCTCAGCTTGCCTTCAAGGGTAACACTTGACTCTGCCTTCTGGTTTTCCTTGTGAGCCTGTACCTGACATGGCCTGGGGCCTGGGATTAGCCCACTGTTACTGGGATTGGCTTTCGGTAATTAGGGTAGTTTTCCTGGCTCATCATCAAGCAGTTGCTAAACACCTGGGGTTTGGATTAAATGCTGCAAATGGCATTGTTGTGCATACTTAGAATTCTGGATGAGCTTGCCCGCCAGTTTTCCTCGGATCTTCCCATTCAATTTGATTAGTGAGGAGGATAATTTCTTCTCAGAATTTCAATTTGTGAAGCTGTGTCCTGAAGTGTTCGAATTGATTCAGTTCCCTTAATCTGGTAAACAATTTGCACCATTACAAAAATTGCAGGAATGCTAATAGACTGTAGTTGCAAATAATGAACATCAACGAATTGATTAATTTGCATTTGTAGATCAATTGTATTCATATTTCTAACTTTTTGGTGAACCGCAATGGTTTACTTCCTTTAGGAAAATGTTGCTGACTTTTTCAGTTGCTGTGTAATTTGCATTTTTAAAATGGCGTGTTGGTGAACTTCTTGAGCTGATTTGACCACATGGTGCCCAAATGCCAGCTGTATTTATCTCCTTTAGGAGCCAAAGGTTCCCCATGGTCTTATTGTTTCTAGGAAACCTTCTCCACAGATACCTTCAAATTGATAAGTAAAAGCATTGGTGGGAAAGGATTCTCAGGGACAAGGCGCTACTTTGGCGACTTAGGAAAGACCGTAAGCATTTACACTTCTTTCCAAATTGAAGGTGTAATTTATCTATACTCACTGGATTTTTAAATGTGTGATGCTTCTTGCAGCTGAGAACAGCAGGATCAAATGTGCTATTTGCTGCGGTCACTGAAATATCAGATTCCATTCTTAGGGGAGCAGAAACAAGTGGATTTGATGGAATGGTACTATAATGTGAAGCATAATACCGACTTTTATTTTATTGCTGTGCTGCAAATTTCCTGAGGTATGAGTGATCATCTTTGTCGGGACATTATGATGACATGACATCTATTTGTTGCTTTTCAGATTAAGGGTTTTCACCAAGGAATACTGAATCTGGCTATGGAGCCGTCAGTTTTGGGTAGCGCATTATTGGAAGGCGGCCCAGAGAGAACGATAAAGCTTGATCAAAGTCCCGGGGTGGATGAGGTACACATCTTGGTCATTCATGGGGAGGGGCAGGGAGGGTGTATTAGTAGAGATAATTTCAGGACAGGTATTAGGGGGGTGTTAATCCATGCAAGAAGTTTCTTCTAGTAGATATAGCTAACACCTTCAAAAAAACCAAATTAGAGAAGGACTTAGTATGCTGTACCAACTACCAGCTAGTAGAGCCATCTCTATTTTCCTAACAAGCAAACTATCTTTCCTGCATCTGTAAGATGTCGGCTATAGCTGTAGTTATGGAAAGAACTATTGTAGTGAGGAAATTTCTCTTACGGACATTAAGAGTTTTGCTCAAATGTGAATTTAGCTAGAAGTTGACAGAATCGATGTAGGAAAAGAGAAGATGGAAACTTCCTGGACTGCTTTTCCATCTCCCTTTTCCCATTCTGTAGGAATGCTCCTTATGTATTGTTTGCTATTGCAAAATGACTGGTAGTGGTTATGTCAATGTTGCAGTTATATATAGAGGGATACCTGCAAGCTATGTTGGATACTATCTACAGACAAGAATATCTAAGAGTGAGAGTTATTGACAATCAGGTACGTGGAAAATAAAAGTTCCAGAATTTCGTCTTTCCTGTCAGTTACGTATATTGGACGCTGAACACAAAAAGCATTTCTGTTTTTCATCCTTAATGGGAACTTTCCTTACAGTTATGCCAAGTGTATCATGTTCTCAGACAAGCTCATTCATGCACATTATTTGCCTATTTTATTGGACTTTGACTATTCCATATATGAAAGACTAATGTAAACCCAAAATGCCTTTGTACAGAAGCTTTCAGAGTCTCAAAAGGTTTATTTGCATGGCGCACCTTCATTAAAATAGGAAGTAGAAATCATTTTTCCCTCTTACATTATATTTGGACCAATTGCTATGTCAGACGAGTGGCAACCAAAAGTTTGTTGGCTATAGTGGTTTTCCCACTCATAGCACAGGATGCCTATATATACGGCTGCTTTATCTCGAGGATAGCACTCCCAGAGACTATTTCCTCAGTGTTTGATAGTAGATATATGCGACTATTGGTTCTAGATGCTTTGAGTTGGCATTCATGTTTATGTATTTGTCCATAATTACAGGTTGTCCTAAAGAACCTGCCTCCTAGCAGCTCACTTGTAGAGGAGATCATGGACCGAGTGAGAGGGTTCCTTGTAAGCAAGGCGCTGTTAAAAGGAGATCCTTCCACTACTTCGCGCCCTTTACGCCATCTCCGAGGACAAAGTGTAAGTTTTGGCATGCATTGATTTCTATATAATCTTTTTGAGAGTTCTGCATTTAGACATCTCCAGAAAAAAAGCTTCAGAGAACTTAATTTCCAAAGAATTAGCCAATCGCCCAACCCGAATTGCAAGAACATTCGCTTTGCAATGCCTGCCCAATTTACATGGCACTATGACATCTGCAACTTAGGAAAACTAGTTGCCAGTACATTTTGAGAGTTCAGTCTCCTCCCTTGGCATGGTTTTACAAAAATAGTCTCCACCTTTAGCATGGCTCCAAGTCCATAGAATCGCTCGACTACTTTGTGGGCCAAATGTGTGTTTTTCTGCAAATTTGAGAAGCAATTGCTCAGTCGGGGCAAAAGAAGGCCCAAATGATCGCACAACGAGTTGGCTTGCTTAAATTGCTGGAGGTTCCATATTGCAGTTATATCTGTCGAATATAGATGAAATAAAGTTGACTCATTGCTTAGACCTTGGTGATCACTTTGTTATTAATCTGCAGCAATGGAAAATTGGACCAACGGTGATGACATTGTGTGAGCACCTCTTCGTGAGCTTTGCAATCCGCGTGCTGAAAAACCAAGCCAGGAGACAGACGGCCAACATCAAGCTGAAAATGTTGAAACGACGTGATCAAGAAGACAATCTTCCCGCCAAAGACGCCGAGGAGCAGCCGAAGCCGAAGGTTGAGTTCACTTGGAGATGGGGCATAGGCAATTTTGCGGTGTCGGGAATTTTAGCCTATGTTGACGGTCGGCTTTGCCGGTGTATTCCAAATCCCATAGTTCGTAGGATTGTGAGCGGCTTTTTATTGAGTTTCCTCGACAAAGATGATACCAAATGAAGTGCTGAGTTGCGTGTGATGGACGCATGCTCAGCTGACATTTTCTTTGCAGATGACTAAGGCATATGTAGATTCCAAAAAATTGTAATAGCTTTGCCTCAGGCCGTCCCATTGTCCAAATTATATGCGACGATCAAATCTCTCTTTTTCTCTCTCGAGGCTGCCGTCCATTGAATGTCGAA
The DNA here is from genome assembly GCA_016097605.1 of Eucalyptus guilfoylei. Classification (NCBI taxonomy): domain Eukaryota; kingdom Viridiplantae; phylum Streptophyta; class Magnoliopsida; order Myrtales; family Myrtaceae; genus Eucalyptus; species Eucalyptus guilfoylei. The sequence continues at coordinate 17,729,882 of CM027867.1, read as the reverse complement.
TAATTTAGAACTATATTTGTGCCCGATGACAATCAGTATGACCGACGCCTTTATCTCACTACATATCACCAACACCACAGCGTCACCATCGCGTGCGCACCGTTGTTACTAGCACCATTTTAACACCACTGCTAGCAATACCGCCATGACCTAGAAAGTATTGATACTTTTCGGGAGTCTTTGTGTTGTGTTGAACATTTCAAAACGTGTTCAATATTTTTCGACATTCTTCGATACTCGGCTAACAAGTGTTAGAAAATCCAACATTTGGTCAATTCTCCCAATACTCTAACATACAAGTCGGAAATTTCGATATACGAGTTAGAAATTCTGAATTACGTGCAAGATTAATTTAAAAAAATTTCAATAAATAATATATCAAAAAGTAAATATAGAAAAATAATAAATAATAAAAATAATAAATTATGAGAGAAAAAAAATTTAGTTTTCTCTTATTTTCTAACTTTTCTGTGACATACAATTCACTTTAAGTTTATTTTTTTCTTTCTTTTCTCTTTTGATATACTCTGACACGCAAGTCTACTAGAACGTGGATTGTTTATATTTTTTCTTCAAGTTTTATAGATTATTAAAATGGAGTATAATTTGTCAAATTGAAATAATGAAAATGATATTAACAAAAGGTGAATTAATTTTTTAATGTAAATTCATTCTATGCTTTTATTATTATCATCATTATTGTTATCATTATTATTTATGAATTTGAATCAAATTAATTTGATTAAAATAATCATAAAAATAATTTAATGCGTCCCAGCATATCGAAATTCTCTATTTTTATTTTATTTTATTATAAACAATGTATCAGCGTGTCGTGTCGTGTCGGTATCGGTACTATTTACGCCATGACAATGGCCAACTCTGCCTACTTCCTCACCATCCAATGCCATCACAATGACCACCATGCTTAACTTTACCCATATCACTTCGAATTGCTATAGTTCACTGTTCTATTGCAAACCAAAACCCACCTGAACAATAGTAATCCCCTTTGTTACACATCAACTGCTATTCTAATCATTCATTTGAATATAGTGTCGAGTACATAACAAACAGCCGGATACTGTCAAATGCTGAAAAGGCAGGTATTCTGGCTTGATATAGTTATTAGAAAATTTCAACATTTAAGAATTTGAAAAGAGGGGAACAGGGATGGTCAAGGAACAACTATGACACAGCACGTCCAATCAAAAATCTCTCTGCTATGGCCTCAACACTGAGGATAACTCCCAATAACCTATCATCACATGAGTTCTCCCTAGTTCTATTCCAACCAAAAAATACAAAAAAAAAAATTGGGGAGCATATTCATTTCTTGCTTAACACACCGGAATTAGAAAGATACCGTAAGGCTTGGTTTGGGTTGTTCAAAACGGAGGATGACCTCGAAACCTGCATCTTCCTTTTCTTCAAGAACTCCAGGGAGCTCTGTAAGCACTGAGGGGGAGGTATCTCCTTTAAAATAATTGGTCCTGACCTGTATAACGGAATTCAACAAATTTTATACAGCAACTTGAGAGGCAGTGCAATGCAGAAAGAAAGTTTGCCTGATAGATGAAGGTTTTACCCTGATCCTTTAACTTTCTTCTTTCGTGAAATAGGCTTGGTTTTGGCCCTTTCATCCTCCGAGTCCGACAAGAAAACTTGCCTGCAGATGAATGATATTCTAATAGGTCATACACAACGTCCAAAGAGAGAGAACTTACAGTTAAAATTTAAGGAACGTAAAGATATCATACTTCTCACGCGCAGCAAGCAGGTTGACAATCTCATTCGGAAGCATTCCTCTCCTTTCTGGAGACTCATTGCCATCCTCCTCAATTCCATTTTCTGCAATTTCTTGGCCATCCTTGGGCTTTTTAGAAGGTCGAGGTGTCTTCCTCTGAGCCCATAGTCTTCGGCGTTCTTTTCCTTCACGAGTAACTCTACATGGAAAAAGTCCATCATAGATGATGCGGTGAGTCAAAACATCCAGAGAAGAATAGAAACGAAACCTAGTATATAGGCACATTTACTTGAGTCGCCACTCCTCTTTTAAGTAACTACAACGCATAGATGACTTTTCCAAGAGGAAATCAGTTTAAGACACGTACAAGCATTTCAAGTCACCATTTCCTCTAAGCATAGAACCATTGCGCAGTTTGTATCTAATGTGATCGCTAATGTAAATGGAGGCATTTCAAGACATAGAAACCCCATTCATATCTTCAAAATAGAAAAAGCCAATATACGATATCTTTAATCCTCGTGCTAGAAATTCTGTGCCGCATGTACCTGGCCTTATTGTCTTTCTGGATCTTCCTTATCTCCTCATCCTGATGAAAGCCCTGGCAATATGAAACAATGTCACATTGCTATTCGCAAATCAATTCAGCCCCAAATCAACCCAAAGAAATGGTCACCGTAAAGAAGTTCAAACCTGTTCAACCGTGAGCTCCTCCGGAGCATCGGAGTCATTCTCTTCCATCTCCGACATAAACCCCGAAAAAAGGAACCAAAAACAAAAAACCGACTCTCGCACAAGCTTCCTCTTGTCTCCCTTTAAATAAAAACAGGAATTTCTCCCAGACAAATGCGTCCTTGTCGTCAGGATTCTGCAAGAATGGATTCAATCGGACTCGTCACCATAAAAAAAATTAAAAAAAAAAAGAAAAAGATTCGAACTTTACATGGACAAGACCACCCCATGATCGAATAATGACGAGCAACACGCATCAGGACACCAAGCTCGACGATTGACAAACTACAGCAATCGCAATTCAGGCTGAAAAGCTACTCCGATTACCTTTGTTTCTTTACTAATTAATCCGCAATTAAGAAGAAGATCGCATCGAGTACCTGAGAATCACGAGGAGTTCGATGCTCGGAGATGAACAAGATGGTGATGATTCCGACGGATTCTCAAAGAGGCACCGGCGGGCACGGATTCTAGGGTTTAGGGTTTTCCTTCCTGGCTTCACCTCAGAACTTCAAGAAGGGCGAGCAAGGAGGGAAACGTGCGGAAACGACGCCGTCGGCCGAGCCGATCGAGGCCTCTCGGCCCGCTAGGCCCGTTCAGGCCCACTAGGCTGGTGCGGGCTTGAACAAGCATTTTCCTGTTTGGGCTCGAGCCCTCCCACTTTGGGCCTGTTAGGCCCGCCCAACTCCATCCGGTTTATGTTTATGAAGAAAACGTCGTGCTTTTGTTTTTATGGGGAGCAAACCAGCCGAGGCCTTATATATAGGCTTGGCACTTCATTCGACTAGTCTTATGATCAGGTCTAGTCTTCTTCAATTTTTGGAGCAACATGTGGTTGGGGTGCTTCGGAAAATGCAAAATGCTTGTGATTTTAAAGACTTAAGTAATGAAAGAATCTAAGGGCAATTTCCTTTATGCCCTCTTTTGATGAAAGTCGCATGTACCATCATAAACATGTTAATAGGATTATGACTAAATGTTCATATTTTCCTCTGTTACTTCTCCATGAAATAGGCAAGGTTGTGAACGCGACACTGCAAATCCGAGGCCGCCCAACCCTGGTCAAGGCAATGGCACCTCAAATCTAGGTATGAGAGAGAGAGAGAGAGAGAGAGATGAGATGTTGGGAGGTGTGTGAGGGGGTGGCGATGGTTGACTCCCGATGAGGCGATAGAGGCTGATGGCTCGTGGCGGAAAGATGGTGTCAAAGACGGTTGCACGAAGGTGACATTAGAGCATAGTTGGGGTGGCATTACAGCACAATTGAGAAAGAAGGATGAGATGAAAAAAAGAAGAGAAAGAACAAAACAAGATAAAAAGAAAAAAAAAATCCTAATGGAAGAGGGCTCCTTCAACGAGGACGTGAAAGCATCTAGCCTATCCGATTGGACATTGACAATTTCTATTAGTCAACTGTGAGTCAACTTAAGGAAAGGATCCCCTCCTATCTAGGGGTCTCTTTTTTCCCTCTCATCTTCACACAACTTTCTTCTTTAACCTCTATAGAAATGAGGGCTTGAGCTAGATCTTTTTTTTTTATTATTATTGGATTTTCCATTCTCTATTTCTTACTTTCCTCTAGTTTTGAGGAGTTTTTCTCTTCTAATCAAGTCTAGATTTAGAAGTTTCCCTCATTTTGGGGAGATTTCTATCCCGATCTAGCAGAGATTGAGGTTTTAATGTATATGATTCAGGGTTTCGCTTCCCTCAAGTTTTATACACGTTCAACCTTGTTATTTTAAATGGTAATGGTGTTGGGAACGCTAAATTTAGGCGTGCACTACCAAAAAGCAAATCCATAACAATAGATGGAGATTTTGGTATGTGCTTATTACTAAAAACGAATAGTCACAAATTTATTTTTTTTTTTTTTGGTTACATGTGACCCCTAATCTTGTTTCAATCATTCATTTTCTTATCTGGAATTTTTGTTTTGGATTTATCTAGGATTTGTCTTATTTTATGATTGGACTGCGTTCTCTCCATTGTATATACGTGGAAATGAATGAAATGTTTATCTAACAAAAAAAAATTAAGGAAAGGATCACATTGAATTATAATCAAAAAAGTTTAAGATATTAAATTGAATAACAAATAATGGAGGGGGTCACATTCAATATTCTGTCAAAGTTCGGCGATAACCCATGACATTTTTCCAATAGGAGAAACAAGGGTTCCAATCATCTTATCAGTCGTTGTGCAGTCACGGACTATCCATAAATAGGCCACAAACCTAATCACGGACAGACACCACATGAAGCAAAAGATGTCCTTTAACGTTTGACGAGATGATTCTGTCTCAGAAAGCATCATGACTAACACGAAACATTCTAAACAGTCTCTGCATTTGGCTTTCCAAACCCATGTCCACGCATCATGTGTCATGCTTTCGCCCACCAGAAATTAAAGTTTTCGATTGTCATAAGCAGAGTCGGTAGGCAAAATTGCCCCCTTGTAATCATGAATTGTGGGATTGATCTCGATTTTGTTTCACCATCTCATCTCCTCGTCTCCACGTTTTGCACACAGGCTGTGAATTGTGGGATTGATCTGGATTTCGTTTCACCATCTCATCTCCTCGTCTCTACGTTTTGCACACAGGCTGTCAAGTGTCAACATAGGAAGAACGCCAAGAGACTGAGCTTTATGGCCGAGACTTCGCAAAGGAAAAAACACGACACTAAGACATGGTCAAGGAACAAGACTAGGGCGGAACCCAGACCACGGGTTGGATGCAATCGGATGGTCAAGTCTTCGCCCAAACTGTTGAAATGTTTGACCCTCAATTAACAAAATCGAATTTTTTTTAGGATTAAAATCATTATAAGGAGATAGATTTATGATTTTTTGGATAATATAATGTTTTATTTAAGAATTCACCCATGTCTTTGGTCTTGAAAAAGGTACAAATTCGTCAACGGACGCGTAATGGGAGGGCAATCAATCAAAGGAGGTTGATGGCATCAAGTTTAGAGAAAAAGTGGCCATGCTTAGTTCCATTGCGTGGTCTTCGAGGAACTTTGAAAAGATTAGATCTTTGGTGGGCCTAAATTTTGAAAATGGAAAGGGGATGCGAATGATGACCCCATGAATTGCTCCTACTTTATTTTTCAAGATCTTCCCCTCTTCAAGGAGATACAGTTCCACGGAATTTGGACTGCATTTGCATGGTTGACTGGGGACTTGCAATGGACCGAGTCAAGTATGAAAGCGCAGGCGATTTTGACGAACATTGCTTATTGATTTCCTTCAAATTTCGAAAATTCCATGAATCGCCTCGTGATCGAGCATTCATATGTTTGGAAGATCTTCCGTATTAATTGACTATTACATTTAGTAAATGGTGAATTTCAAGGAGTATAAGATACGAACGAAATTGAAGTCGTTGTCGATCCCCATTTAAGAAGAGAATTATGCCACTTTTATCCTAATAACAATAAAGAGAAAGGAAATGTCACGCAGATTATCAGTGATTACCGGTATGTCTGCCTAACAATACAAAAAAAATCTAAGTTTGGTCACCGAGCTCGAACCTTGTCCAAAAGCTGGTGTCATGTACGTGATGCCGATTGAAATTGACTCTCGTATATCTCATGGACCGACAAGTCAAAAACTGCTGCAATTTTCAACAAAAATATCTGTTTTTATTCCTAACAACAGCCATGACGACGACGATAATAATAACAATAATTATAGTAACAGTAATAATAATGTCTGTAATTATATTAATTGACAGGGATGACACCGGTCTTGCATGTCTGTTGGCCATATCATTACCAAAAAGTTTGACCATGTTGTTCATTTTTCCTTGCACTCCTTGTCAACATAAATTATTCTGCTGAAAAATTGTCAAAGAATGCTGCTGGATCTAGTCGACCTTCTTAGTCAATTTTGTTTCTAGCTCCTTACCCCTTTTTTTCCTTTCATTTTGTAAGAATAATTCTTTTGGATCAGTTTCGAGTTTGGCCTTTCCACATGCCTGTACAGTTTTCTTTCGCCGTCTTCGGCTTCAATTTCGCTCCTATCTAGATACCTCTAAGAGGCTTTCGTTTCACATCTCTTCTAGAAGAAAGATTTTGAACTTCTTTTGCGTGTCCTAACAATGTTTGATATTCATATTCAAGCCAACGCCTTCTTTTCTCCATGCGGTAAAATGAAGTCAAATGTATGAGCTTATCTTCGATCTACAGAGGTGTATTCATACATCATTGTATCTAATTCTTGGTGATGAGCGTCGGTTTAATTAACCACATATTTGCTCAGTCATTTTTTTGAATATTCTTCGGACTTTTGAAAATGACGTTTTTACAAAACCTCATTAAAATTTTATTTTATTTTATTTTTCTTCTTGCACTTTACATGGGAAGATATGATTTTTTTTTTTTTTTTTTGGTTTCTTTGAATGAATCCGAGGAACATCAATGGACAAAGGCTGCTTGCATGAACAATTCATTTTCTATCGACAATTTGAAAAGTCTTTTACATGGCATTGTTCTCAACATCATTTTGCAAAATTTTGAACCTGCCCACTTGCTTTGGAACTTCAGACGACTTCGTGTCAATGTGATACATGGATCAAAAAAGATTAAAAGGCAAATACATTGGTCATAAAAGGTAAAATAGGATATTCAGATCTCAAAAACTTTTTGAATGAAAAAGAGCACTTTATAGAATCTAAATTTCGATGAATTCATTGATCCATAACAAATAGGGAAGAATATTGCAAGATGTTTCGTTTTCAGAAATTACTAGTTCAACTACCAAAATTAAAAGATGAATATATCAGTTGTAAGGTTTAATCAATTTTCCTCCTTTTATTTTACTACCATATTGGTAAATAAAGTTAAGTTAACAACCTACAAATTACTGGAAATATGATCTGATAGTTCCTGGTTTCACACACCCAATTCATTATATAACTGATTAAGTATAAGTCAATGATTTTAACACAAATGTGATAATAAACTATTTGGTCAAAACCACGTTTTTTCAATTTCAATTCACCAAACCAAACGTTGGAGAAAAAGACTCGAAAAAAGCAAAACAAAGTTTTCTTTTTCTTGTTCACAAGCAAAACAAGTTGATTGGCTGGGAAAACAAATGCAACTGTTGTAGTCATATTAAACCATTTTACTGTTTTTCTTCCAAAAGACCAAGTAAATCTACTGTAGAGGTAGAACTCAACGAGTAGTGTTGATTTTGAATAATGAGACATTTTTAACTTAAAAACTTGTTAGCCGATTAATTGTTGGTAAGTTGCCTACTATTGTATCGATCATCAACTTTTTAGTACTAAATTTTCGACTCTTATTTGGATAACTTACTAAAGTTTATTTGATTTTTTGTAACACTTACCTACTTTTCTTTAGCTAATCATCAACATATTGGTGTATCCTATGCAGAATTTTAAAGTTACCAACTCTTACATTAAACTACCGAACATAATTTGAATGACTTATCAATATTTCTCTTATTAATTTACACACTAGCTTTAAGTTGCCAACTCTTAATTGAATACCTATCAGCATTTTTTTATTTATTTCCCAATTACCATATCTTGTGAAACTTTCAAGTTATTCTTTGTGTAGCTTACTAACATTTATTTTCTTTCGTTATCTGTAATTTCAAAGTTACCAGCTCTGTTATCATAAAGTAATTACAATTTGAATGATTTACTAAATTTTCTCCTTTTGAGTTGCCACTAAATGTTAGGTTATCAACTCTTATTATATAGCTTAACAACGTTTGCTTCATTATTTCCAAATCATTGATAGTGCAATTTGTAATAGATTACCAACTTTAACAACATTTTTGTACGTTATCCCTTGTTTATCTCCCCTTGCATAAAATTTTCAATGCTATTCTAGGCGACGAGAAAATTGTCTAGAAAATCCCGAACCTATTGCACACTTGCCAATTCAGTCATAAACATTTTAAATTTACTAATTCGGTCCTAAACCTTTTTACTTATTGTCAATTAAATCTTAAAGTTTTTTACTTCTTGCCAATTGAGTCCATTCAACCATTTTTGGTAGGAAATTGCTAATATGGATACTGGGATGCCACGTGGCATTACTGGCGCTAACGTGGATAACTTTTGGTAATATTTTACTATTTTTGAATCTTTAATTATTTTTTCTGATTTTTTTCCTTTTCTCCTTTTTTTCTTTCTTTTCTTTTTAGTCTTCTTCTACCTTTTGCCAATGGCTAGCCACCGACCATGGTAGGGCAGGTTGGCCTTGCCTACCATAAGCGAGGCTTGGCTGGGTGAGGGCTAGCCCCAACGAAGGGTGGCCTCACTTGAGGGTCAGCCTTGCTTAGACCAGGCAAGGTTGACCTTCGCCTAGGCCAGGCGGCCTCGTTGGGCATCACTTTCACCAAGAATACGTTGGGCAAGGTTGCCCTAGCGCCGCCAAGGGCTGACCTTGCCAGATTTGGCAAGGGGAGCCCTTGTCTGGGCTCACCCTCACTTAGGCGAGTGTCGGCCTCACCCAGGCCGACCCTCATTGAGTCTCGCTTGGTTGACCCTGACTTGTGCAAGGGTACCCCTCGTTGAGGCTCGCCCTCACCTGGCTGAGCCTTACTTATGGCAAGCGAGGCTAGCCGGCCATCGATTGTGGCCAAAGGCTAGCCACTAGCAAAAGGTAGAAGAAGACCAAAGAGAAAAGAAAAAAAAAGAATAAGGAAAAATCAGAAAAAAATTATTATTAAAATTTATAAATGTCAGCATCGGCCGTGTCACATGACATTGTCAGAATTCGCGTCAGTAAATTTCGACCAAAATTAGCTAAATGGACTCAACTACTAATAAGTGAAAATGTTTATGACTGAATCGATAAAATTGAATTGTTTATAATTGAATCGGCAAAAATGTAATAGGTTTAGGACTTTTTGGATAATTTTCCCTCTTGGTGACTTATCCCCTAAAGTTACCAATTTGTGTTAGGCTGCCAACTCTTGATTACAATAGTTTAGTAATTTTTTATTTGCATAACTTGCTGACATTATCTATGTATCTCACTCCATTTTTAAAAGCTTCTAACTATTATGTTAATTTATCAACCCTGCTTTACGTGACTTACCCACATTTATCTGCTTAAGTTACCAAGATACGTAGGAAATAACTCTTATTTGAATTGATAAACTAGGTATATTTGATTGTTTCCAAATTAATTTTTTTTGTAATTACTTATCAACTTTGCACAAGAGACCAACACTTATTCTTGTATCTTCTCATCCATTATTTTAGTGTTACTAACTCTTATGATCAATTACCGACACTGATTTAAGTGATTATTATCACCAATTCTAAATTAAATAGCTCGCCAACTTTCTTTTTTAGCATTTCCAAATTACTAAATTTTAATCATTTTACTATTTTTATTTATGATGGAAAAGCTTATTTGCTTAATATACTAACTATTTTAAATTTACCTATTTTTATGTTAATAATGTGAAAGTAAAAGATGGTAACTCATCATAAAAGTTGGTAATTTTTGTTTTTGATTAGTGCTATTCTAACTCTCAACTTACTCTAAGACATTTGCCCTACCTTTTTGTAGGGCATGGGAGTTGAAACTTACATCTGAAACTTATCATCTCCACCCCAACCATCCCTGAAAAGGTGAGGATTTTAACCCCCCACCTCCCTGGTATTTGAAATAGCTAAAAAATCATTGATAAGACAATCAAATAAAACATTGGTATTCTAAAATTATTTGATAATTTGATCTTACAAAAGTTGGTAGGTCACTCAAATCAAGGTGAGTAATTTCATAAGAAAATTGGGAAGTTACATAAATGAAGGTTGATGAGTTGTTACCAAGGTAATTTGAAACGAAAAACATGTAATTTGAATAAGAAATTTCCAGCATGTGCTCATCTAGTGATCGATCGTTGATTTTTTTTGATAGATTTGTTCATGTGAAATAAGTTTGTGCTTAAATTTGCAAATGCTCCATCTGTGTTATGGATTTGGCTTTGTTTTTCAATATTCATGCTTTGTTTCGATTTGTTTTGTCATGAAGATTATGCATTGCTACATCCTTTTAAATAATGAATACAATATTCTTTTGACCAAAAAAAAAAAAAGAAAAACTAAATATAAGTGACCTCACACTATTAGTAACGTATAAAAGATGACTCCACTTAGTCTACATTTGGTCTTCCGGATTTCTAATCAGTATAGGATTGGATAGGATAAAAAATAAAATCCAGGGGATTTTACTATATCACATCCACTGTTTGATAATTGACATAATAAATGCAGATATATTCACATCATATTATATATATTATTTGGTATAAATGCTTATATGAATCACAAATTTAGAAACAAAAATGGTAAAAATCTCTCATAACACTCTTGTCTACTTTATTTTTATTTTATTTTATTTTCTCTTTTTTAATTATTTCTTTTTTATTTCTTTCTTCCATTTCCATCATTCTCTAATAAAATTTTATTAAATAGAAAATTGTACTGATAAGATAGAATTAAATTCAAATATAAATACAAATAAGATTAAATTAAAAAATATTTTTTTTATTTTGAATTTCTTATATTAGAATTCAAATATTATTTATATTGAAATATAACTTTAATTTGATAATTTAAGAAATTTGTTGTTTGAAGAAAAAGTTTCATATTATGGATATTAGAAATCTTATACATTTTTATCCAACTTCCCCCATTAGATAATTTTATCCAGTCTATATCTCATTTATATCCAACTTTATCCTATTTTGAATATGCACCAAATGCAAGATAAATTTTATTCTATCTTGAATTTTATCATGACTACCAAATGTAGTTTTAAGGTTATAATCTCATATAATGGCTATAAGCTTTAAAAGGTCAGTAAGTTACAAAAATAGAAGTTGATGAGTTATAATGGAAGTTTGTAATTTGGGAAGAATCTAATCAATATTTCCATTTTTACTAATAATATTTGAAACTCACCAATATCATAGTTGGAAACTCACTTACCACTCCTACAAAGAACAACTGAAATTAATTGTTTTAAAGTAGGTAGGTTCCGGCCTAGAACCTATCCTATTATAATCAGTTCCCAATTTTTGGACCTTGAAACCTATCATGTTTGTATGGAACTGATTCTAGAACTTATCCTGTTTTTCTGATCTGATTTTAGGGTCTACCTAAGAACCCATTTTTTTTTCCTTTTTTTGGTTCATTTTTTAAAGCAAAATCATATGAGATCATGAGTAATAAAACGATTCAAAGTAAAAGATGAACAACAATCCCTATCCGCCAAAAACAATAATTCATAGGATGAACATGTAGTCATATACAATTATAAACAATAAAAAGTTCAAACACATAATATAAAATATAAATTATAAAACTCCATTTCCTATTCATTCAAAAAAAAAATAATGGGAAGAGGAAAGATTGGCGAGGAGATTCAAGAAAGGACGAATGAGTACTGAGGTTAGAATTTAGGGGAAAAAGAAATTATGATTTTGGTTTTTTAGCTAAAAAAATCAATTTCAAAACCGATTGTAAAATAAGATAATCCAGTCCGGTTCTTGAGTGGGTATTTACTAGGAACCTGTTCCCGGACTGGTTCTCACGGGAACCGGTTCCTAGACCTATTTTTTAGGTGGTGCAATCTGATTTCTGAGAAAAACCAATTTGGTTGCGCACCCTTACCTTTTTGCATTTCCCCAATATTCAAACTTAATGTTTCTAAAGTAATTTTGCTACGCCAAGCAATTACATATCAAGACCGTTGGATCCATACTGACTCCCACAAAAGATACAACCTAAGTTCTTATTTTCAATACCACCATTCTCCATGAGCTCTCGAGTTTAATTCAAGTTGTAAAAGAACTTCTGAACACCTCATGTTGCATTGGCTAGCTACGGCACACTTCACATAAGGAGACTTTTTAGCAACTAATATCTTAATAGGGTTACAATGATAGATTTGTCAACTTGGACTTTTTGGTCATGAATGGTGCGGCCTATCAATAACTCAAACCGAACATTCCATAAAGGGCACGGGATTGTTATCCTGATGTCCAAATGAAACCGCTAGAGTTAGGTATCTCTTTTCCCCCTAATCTTTATTTTAAAAAAAGAGTTCCTACTTAGAAAAGAAGATTTTCACTTATCGATTTTGTACATCACATCAATTTTCGAATGAGATTTGAATAAGACAGCCATGTTAAATGTGGCTTGTCATATTCCTTCCCATTATATGATCCCAGATCCAATGCCAGCAAAAAGGGGGAATATAATGCTCCACAACCAAACAAAAACAATGGAAGAAGAAGTGAGGGCAAAAAGAAAAGTTGTGTACGCGGTGTTTCTTCAACCTCCCCCACCTCGGTCGAATCATGGAGGATCAAAAGATAGGTGGCGAGGCTGCTGTCCACGCACCACCTCCACCTTTGTTTTTTTCTCCTCCCTCTCTCCCCGGTCAACCCATTTATAATTTCGCCAGCGCTCGTCGCTTTCAACACCCACCTTCACATTCACGTATTGCCCCTGCTCCACTCCCTCGGTCGATGACCGAACCCTGTCGCTCACATGGACGATGATGTCCGTCTCGGACGTCTGTCCTTCTTTCTTCTAGAAAAGGTGGTTTTTTTAACGTTGGACTGCTCCAGGCTCTTGTGGGTGTGTCTTTGGAAAGGAGAGAGAGAGAGAGAGAGAGAGAGAGAGAGAGAATCTTGTAGTGAAGGCTTTTTCTTTTCTTGCTTTCCTTTCGGGTTTTTGAGCTTTTTGATCGAGCATGAGAAAGGGAGACCGAGCTGAGACCAGAGATTTCAAGAATTCAAATTTCAGATTTTTCAGATTTCAACCGCGGGGAGCAGCCAGCTACAAAGCTCCAGTCTTGAGCCTTCCAATCTGAAGTGAGAAGCTTTAGAGGTATGTTCACAAAATCGTTCTCTTTTTCCTTTTCTCTTTTGTTTTGAGCAAGCTCAAGTTGACTGGTTCTATTTCCCTCCAAGATGGGAAATCATTCATTGCGTCCCTGATCGAATTAAAAGATAAAAATAGACACTCTCTCTCTCTCCCTCTCTCTGTGTGTTCTACGAGCATTTATGGAGATAGATGGTCTCCCAACGGTACAGAAGATTGAGGTTTTAATTTCTCAACAAATTGCAGCCATGTATCAACGGCTTTTGCTACGTCTTCCGTAGAAGATTCCTTGAATTTTCTCATCACTCTTTCGTGATCAAACAGTTCCCACCTTTTTGTTTTTTTATCTTTGGTTGCAGAAAGCTGATGATTACTCAAGATACCATCAACCCAGTTCAGCTCAGTCCATTTCCAGTCGAGTATGGCTTTCCAACAAGCAATTCTTGCAATAATCACCGCAGTCTCGATTATCTCTCTAGCAGAAGCTCGTAATCCCGCGAATTGCAACCGATCATGTGGAACTGGAACGTCTGTCAAGCGTGTGAATTACCCATTTGGATTCTCCAGCGATTGCGAAATTCAGCTCGGCTGCGCTGACAACTCCGAGATCAGAGTCGGGGGCTTTCGAGTCCTGAACTTGACCACATATAGCATAATCGTCGACCTCCCAGCGAAATGCAACCGCCAAGTCGCATCAATTCGCTCTCTTTTTGGCAAAAATTATGCACCCACTTGGACAAATGGATTTCTATTCCAGAAATGTGAAGGAGCCCATTTGAGTGGATGCCTCGTGCCGACAAGTTTTGTGAAAAACCGATTCCACAACGAGACCTGCCGAGGAGAAAACATAACCTGTTACTCGAAAGAGAGTAAGGAGGGGGTTGATTTGATTGAGTATGGCAGTTTGAATCAGACGGGTTGTGAGTTCTTGTTCTCCTCCATTGCTGCTGTTGACCCGGAGAAGAACTCCTTCGAGTTTCAAGCTCTGGAGTTGGGATGGTGGCTCAATGGGTCATGTAATTGCACAAAAAATGCGACTTGCGTGGATGTTTCTCTTGTTGATGGTGGTAAAGGGTTCAGATGTGAGTGTGATCATGGTTTTGAAGGTGATGGCTTCGTCCATGGTGAAGGTTGCCGGAGAGGTGAGTCAACAACTCATTGGAGCATGCGTACATACATAGCCATTGTAGATAATACACCCTTTTTACTATTACAGAATACTTGCAAAGTAGGGTCATCTGAGACTGGGGTAATGCTAATTGTTATGTTTCTTGTTATTTTCTTCTCTTCAAACTCCAAATTTTAATTACATGATATGCTGATAGATTGCACGAGGCAAAAAAAGTTCGAATTGAGGGATCTATTCAGATGCATTGTAAATCGTCAAGTCTTAACTGCTAAGTTAGTTCATGTCTTTAAGTGTGAAAGACCCAAAAGTTGGCTGACCACGTGAAATTTCCCCTCTTGTTTATCAAACGGCCTTTTCTTTGTTTCATCTCTTGTTTTCTGCTTGGGGTCTAAATTTCTTTTAATGAGGACAAATGGGAAGGCAGGAAAAGAAAGATTCAAATGTCATCCAATAGGATACAGGGATGTCCTTTCTTTGGTCAATAAAAGGGCGAGATTGGTAATTAATAAAGAATGAGAATTGTCAATTAATCTAGATGATCTTTTTCTTTTCTACTTTTTTGAGTTTTCTTGTTAGGATGATTGTTCTCTTCTTTAATTTGAAAGCAGCCTCTGAATCTCTGAAGCTTCACTTTTGACTGGAACATGGGCTTTATTAGGGAAAGATTCTAAATCTTGGAGCTCTGACCTGTCTATATATTTGATCAACTTTTCCATTATGTGATTTTTGGGTTCTTTACATGATCGACATGATCAGCATTGACTTTGCATCTGCATTAACTAAGAACTGCGGGCAAGATAAAAGATGACTGCTAGATCATTGTGTCATAATTCAAGGATGTGAACGTGGTACTGCCTACTGGAAAAAAGATACTTCTTTTTTTTTCCCTCAAATACATTTGAGCTGATCGATGGACCAACACTCTGCTATATGTTTATAGACGCCAAATGACCCCTTTTCCTATGATATGTCAGAAAACAGTCCATGACATATATATAAGGATTAGGCGGCATTGGCTGCAATTCCCTATATTTGCCATAACAAACAGTATGGCTTCCTGACTGAGGAAACCAGAGGAGCATTAGCTCATTAAAGTAAAAAGGGAAGGGAGAGAGAGTGATAAGGAGATTGGCACAGAATTAAAATTTTTGCTGACAAAGTAAACAGTTAAACCTCGAGTGGTTTCAGAGTAATCATAGTAGTCACATTTTATTCCTTTCGGCCTAAGTTAAAAGAGCTATTCATTTTCATCAAACATGATGAAGCAGTTAGCATGACTTGGCATATTATATCACTAGGTCAGTGGACTGGTCATTTCTGGCAAATCCTTTTCTTAAAATAAGAAACCAAGGAAACTCTACATTTGGCTCAATTCAATATTGGCTTCAGTTGCAAGCTTCTTCTAGATGTATACATGTTTTTTTATACTAATTTTGTGTGAAAAATATTGTCTAACTTGTACTCTTTCTTCAAAAGTGAAATTGATTTCTGGAATGATTAACATTGTCATTCTGCATTATGAAATTGGAACGCTCAGTTTCATTCCTTTGTTATCTGTAGCTTCAAGTTGTGGCACTTCAAACTACTTCTTCAGGCGCTGTGGAAGAAGTAGAAGAATTGGCATACTCATTGGAGGTGAGTAGTCTTCACCCCCTTATGGTTAGACTTTACTATTGCTTCTATTATGTCACTTCAGACATCAGTTGATAGAGACAAATGAACAAAGAGTCTATGTTATCAATTAATCGAAGGAATGTCTGGGGCAGAGCAAGGAAGGAAAGAAACTAGATAGATGAAAAATAAGCCTATATTTCATCTGTTTGCCACACAGGATAATCTCTCTCTCTCTCTGGTTTTTCTGTGTTGTTGGGAGGATAGGTGTGGCAACAGTTCTTTGGTGAGTAAAGATAAGTGTACTGATGTTGTCCACATTCATTTGGTGTTTTAGGGCTTACCGCTGGAGCTTCCTTAATGGCTACTCTTGCTGTTATCTGTTTCTTTGCCCATCGCCGGTCCACTACTCAGCGCAACCAGATGAGTGCGAAGCGACTTCTCTGCGACGCAGCCGGCAACGCCAGTCTTCCCTTATACCAGTACAAAGACATCGAAAGATCCACCAATGGATTCTCTGAGGGACAGAGGCTGGGTACTGGGGCCTACGGCACAGTCTATGCTGGAAACCTCCACAATGACGAGTGGGTCGCTATTAAGAAGATCCGGCATAGGGACACAGATAGCATTGACCAAGTCATGAATGAAATCAAGCTCCTATCGTCCGTGAGTCATCCCAATCTTGTCCGTCTCTTGGGTTGCTGCATTGAGCAGGGCGAACAGATCCTTGTTTACGAGTACATGCCAAATGGAACATTGTCTCAGCATTTACAAAGAGAGAGAGGGAAAGGACTTCCTTGGACAACAAGGCTCACCATTGCGGCTGAAACTGCTCGTGCCATTGCCTATCTCCATTCAGCTGTGAACCCACCCATCTATCATAGAGACATCAAGTCTAGCAACATACTGTTGGATTACCAATATAGATCCAAAGTAGCAGATTTTGGCCTTTCCAGGCTGGGAATGACGGAGACTGGGGATTCCCACATCTCTACTGCCCCACAAGGGACTCCGGGCTACCTCGATCCTCAATATCATCAAAATTTCCATCTGTCCGACAAGAGTGATGTCTACAGTTTTGGGGTGGTCCTTGTGGAAATCTTAACCGCACTAAAAGTGGTGGACTTCTCCCGACCCCACAGCGAGGTGAACTTGGCTGCACTGGCTGTTGATAGGATAGGCAGAGGCTGCGTGGATGATATCATTGACCCGTTCCTCGACCCACAACGGGATGCATGGACACTCTCCTCCATTCATAAGGTGGCCGAGCTGGCTTTTCGATGCCTCGCATTTCACAAGGACATGAGGCCTTCCATGACAGAAGTTGCCGAGGAACTCGAGCAGATAAGGCTCAGTGGGTGGGCGCCGCTAGAAGAGCACTTATTCACAGCGTCCTCAGTAGCATCCTCTTGTTCCTCACCGTTTAACGGGAGCGAGAGGTCCTTTGGTGGCATGTCGATGAAGAGAGGGCCCACGAGTCAACGTCTGGCCATGATGCCGAGGGCGGCCGATTCTCTGGGCTCAGTGGAGGAGTTGAAGGACTCTTCCCCAGTTTCAATTCAGGATTCTTGGCTAAGTGAGCAGAGCTCGCCTTCGACAACCAGCTTGCTAAGTAACGTGGTTCGATGAACTCGTCTTTGACCACCAGCTTGTGGACTTACTCTTCAATCAGTCTGTGAAAACTGTTCCGGGTTTAGTTTACAGGTTTCTGCCGCCCACTACTGCATAGCTATCTAAAGAATGCCTTTTTTCCTTTATGTATCATTAGCCATACTG
Source organism: Eucalyptus guilfoylei (assembly GCA_016097605.1). Classification (NCBI taxonomy): domain Eukaryota; kingdom Viridiplantae; phylum Streptophyta; class Magnoliopsida; order Myrtales; family Myrtaceae; genus Eucalyptus; species Eucalyptus guilfoylei. Next base: position 17,711,999 of record CM027867.1, on the reverse strand, counting down.
TTTCTTCCCAGTACTTACAAGATGTAGATTACGTTCAGAGTAAACGGGCAACCTATGAGCTGTACTTGTTTTCGATTTAGTCATGTAAATCAAATGTCAAGTTGAAAGACGAGATGATGCTCTTATAATACGCCGAGCCGTGGCTGCGAATATTCTTGGCTTGGTTGAGATACATCCGTCGTAGAGGACATTCCCGCTAGCAAGGCAGCAGCTCGACGAGACGCGGAATGTCGATTTTTGTTCGCCGGAACTTTACTTTGCTCTCAACTGTACATCGCTTTCCAATGGTATTCACTTTGGACAACAGAACATGAATAATCAACTTACTCAGACATTATTCTCTGTCCTGATGTTAGTATCGGTAGATCAAGGCCGGGATGAGGATCTAGTTTTTTTCCTTGTCAGTAATTAGTAATTCCGACGCCTGTTTGATAACTTTTACTTATTAAAAGTAACTTTGAATTAGAAGAAGTTAGTATCTTTTAAATGCGATTAGCAACATTTTGCAATTAAAAATGGGTTTCAAGGAGTTAAATTTCCACATCCATTAATAACTTTTGGCTCAAGAATTAGGAATGAATGTATTGAAAGTTCTAAAACTTGTAAAGAAAAAGCAATTGAATTCTAAAATTTTCAAAAAATATAATTAAATTATAAAATTTACTTGAAAGTGTAATTGAATCTTAAAACATTTACAAAGTATAATTAAGTTATAAAAGTTGTCAAATTGATCAAATCAAGTTCTCTTATTATTTGCATTTTTTTAAAAGTTTTAGGATTAGATTGCATTTTTATAAAAAAATTTAAGATTTAATTATATTGTTTGAAAGTATTATAATTCAATCATTTTCTTATGACAAGTTGAACTTTCAATGCAAGAGGACAACATAGGTCTTCTTTTATATTAGGAAAAAAATAAGTTAATATCATAAAAAACCTCAAATTAATACATTTGAAAAAAATTTACTTGAAATTAATTTTTTAACCACAAAAAATCTAAATTGATACATTTATGATAATTTTACTTAAATTTATTTTTTGACCATAAAAAACTCAAACAAATACATTTATAACAAATTTATTATACATTAGTTTTATTAAATTAAGATAAAATCAATTGTTACATATCATTTAACTTAATAATTTGATGATAAAGACTAATAAAAATTAATAGAGAATAAATTTATCATAAATATTAATTTAGGGTTTTTGGAGATTAAAATATTAATTTGGAGTATGGTAATAACCCAAGAAACCCGGAAAAAATATGAAACAAATCGCCACCATCGTGCTCTTCAGCCCGCCGAAAAACCCTAAACCCTAATCTGAAACACCAGGCATTTGCAGATCGGCGGGCGTGCGCAGGCAACCGATTCATCCTCTTCCTCCGTTCAGCCCCTGACCAGCTCGAGAAGATGCCTGACAAGGCCAAAAGGCGCCGCCTTTCCTCGTCCTCCCGGCCGCAGACCTTCTCGCCCTTCGCTCGTTCGCTCGCTCTCGCCGCCTCCGCGAGCTCGAGCGGCAAGCACGACGCTCCTGGTATGTTCACTCTCCAGCGTCGATTGGGTGATCAAGACTGCTTTTTTCGCCGCCTGTTTCTCTTTTTTTTGTTCCTGGTCTCTCAAGTTCGAGTTTTGATGTGTTTTTTCAATTGGGTAATCGCTTCTAGATGATGGGTTTGGCAAGAATGCTCGGAAGGAGAAGATTGAGCAGACCGAATCCTCCGACGAGGAGAGCGCGCATTCCCAGTCTTCTGACGACGATGATGATGATGATGGTGGTGGTGAAATTGAAGTAAGAGCATCGTTTGGATAGCTTTCGATTCAGCGGTGAAACTCGGCGTGTTGTCTATCTTGGTGATGATTTTTTTTTTTTTTTTTTTTTGTGGGTTTTATCTGAAGGGGGAAGTTCAAGCTGATTTCGCTTTTTTCGACCCGAAACCAAGCGACTTTCACGGAGTGAAGATATTGCTACAAAACTACCTTGGTGATGAGGAATGGGACTTGAGTGGATTCGTAGACCTGATATTGGGACAGACAACAGTGGGGACTGTTGTTAAGATAGAGGGTGCTGAAGACGATGGGCTTTTTTCTCCGTTGTTTCCGCACTTAACCTGGATAGATATAAGGCAAGTTGATCTGTCTCCTCGAATTTTAATCCTTTTTGCTGTCAATTCATCGCATGATTTGCATCTTAGCTGTACGTGTCAACACCAACATCAATTTGTCCTCACTAAATGGCTTTTCGAAACATAGAGTAGACGTGACAAACAAACATGCGAAAGATATGAAGGTGTCTTCTCAATCTCCCCCCTCTTTAGATGGCACTTGCTTGTTGCATTCTGTGCAGTCGTTTGCTGGCCAATTTCTGTGTATTGCTCATAAATTTGGTCACTAATATATGCTATACTTGGTTGCCAGGATCATAAATGTATTATCGAGCTGAAGGAGTACCTCCTTAAAGTGTGCCCAGAGAATCCTGTGATAGGTGATCTCAGAGCACTTTTGAAGGAGCAAGCACAGCGTACTGGTCTTCTGGTGTCTCAGCACGTGATGAATTTTCCTCCCCAGCTTATGCCACCTCTCTATGATGCACTCTTTGATGAAGTCTCTTGGGCTACGGAAGATGAGGTCAGCTGAGAATATTGTATGAAGTCGGTGAGCTTGGTGAATATGTCTTCCTTACCTGCTATATAGCTAACAGTTTTCCATGATTAATATATTTTGTTTATCTTTTTGAAGCCCACTGAGGAGCTTAAGAACTCTTTCAAGTTCAGTAATTATCTACTAGTTAGCAAAATTTATAAGGTAGTGCAGCTCTCTTGGTCTACTCATTTCTCTTCAATATGGTGCTAGATTTGTGAATGCAGGCCATCCTGATCTGCTATGCTTTGCTTCATGTTGTCAAATGCAGCTGAAGAGTGGTTCCCGGAAAAGTAAACAAAGCGGCAATCATGACAAAGATGCAGATATTTTATTCAGTAAGCTTGAAGATGAAATTTTTTACAAGGTACAAATTTTCTCAACTCAGTGCCTTGGTTAAGTATGCTACTAGCTCTTGTTTTTGGCCAATTACTTCCTTAGTTGATTATTACTCCACTATCTGATGCAGCTCAGCTCATGGTCCTTCAATTTTCCTTTGCACACTCCGCCAGTTACAAATCAAGAGGTAAGAAAGCCTTACTCTATCCAGATTCTTTTCACTGCATCACTGTGGGTGTTGGGATAGGCAAGAATATGATGAATCATCAATTAGGGCTGCCAGTAAATTAAAAGTTGCTCCTGCTACTGCAGCCTAGGGACTTGACCATCTGTGTTCATTATCATTTTTATTGCTAATTGAGAGATATTGTTTACTTGCAGCTGAAGAATTACCAGTTGACAGGGTTAGTCATGGCAGTAAAAGCAGAGAAAGTTACACAGTTCCGGGAAGAGTTGAAATCTATGATCGATGAGTCTTGAGACTGCAAAAAGAATGGCATTTTACATTGCGGCAGGTTTTGTGATGCATCCGATCATATCACAAATAAGATGTTGATAAGATCTCATTTCCACCGCATGGGAAAAGATGCAGCTGGGCACGACAAATTGTTCACTTTCTGCAATCCAGGTGGATTTGATGGTTTTTCTCTCTGAGGTTGGATTCCCTTGTAACTTCATCTCGCTTCTGTATGCTTTTCACCTTTGGCTGAATGTGATTGCTTTTGCAAGTGCTTCAGAATGGATCATAGGAGACTCTTTGTTGAAGGTCAATATGGAAAACAATGCATCATATTCATATTCTTCTAGGCAAAGCAATTTGACAACAAATATGTTGTTCTCATTCTTCATCTCTGCAAAATATATATTTAAGCTTCCACAGCAATTTGCCCAAAACAAACCAAAAGTACTCTGGCCAGAGGAACTTAAATCAGTGGCTTCTTACTTTATTTAGAGGAGTTGCATAGAATTTGGAAGGCAATGACATTGCTGACCAAAGTAAAGGAAGGCAACTTCTCGTACAGGCGGCCATGGTCCGAGACTCCGAGTGCACGGTTTCTTGTGGTTAGACATGCAACGCAGTTTTCGTATACATGACATCACGTCTTCTGATAAACCTGTGAACTTGTTTACATACAGAAACCATGAGTGCAATTTCCAAGGCAGTGACATTTCTGGAAGAGGCCGAGGAGGGCACTCTTTCATGCAATCTTCAACATTGGTAGCGGCTTTTCGCCATCTTTGATTTGATAAGTGAGCGGTTCTTTATACTCCCGTCACCCCCGTCATAGGAACCCGACTTAATTTGGATTCTTTTTCATGCTAATAAAATTGAAATAAGTGTTGATAAATGTTAATAGTGGGTGGTAACAAGAAAAATCGTCGGTGACAATTTTTATTTTTTCCTGAGGTATCCTGTTGATAACATATCAACGTTTCTAGGACATTAACAATACTTTTTACTAGTTTCCAAAATAGCAACTTTTGTACAATTTAGCTGATTTCTATTTGAATAATTTACCAAAATTTCGAATTTACTAACTCTTATATGAAATTACCAACCTAAATTAGAGTAATTTACTGATTTGATTTCTATTGGACTAGTTTTGCATTATTGACTCTCGGTTGAGTTACTTGATAATATTTACTTGTTCTTATTTACTCACTTTTTTATGGAGCTGCCAAACTTTATTTTGCCTTGTTTTATAATACCTTACATTTATTCTAATCTTTTAAGAGATAATCAATCTAAATTAGTGTAACTCAGTAATTTCTTTCTCGTTCAATTCCCACTTAGTATGGGGTTACTAACTCTTATTTGAGTTACTTATCGACCTTGCCATCGACACCCTCAACATCATCCACCACTGCCCTTGACAGCAACTCCAGCAACTTCGTCGTTAGATGGAGGTCAATCCAAGCCTTAGATCGAGCATGCCGACTGCTTCCTTGCCCAAGCCTATGGCGGCTTAGCCGGTGCAAACACCATCCTGTGGTTGATGTTGAAAAAGATGGAGCACATGGGCACTTTGCTGAGGGCACACTAACCTTCGTCGTTAGTCTTTGGTGATGTTGATGATGGGGCCAAGGAGCTTTGCGAGTGTGGCTGCTGGTGATGGCAACGGTGGCACTATTGGTTGTCAGGTTGGGCTACACTAGGCTGGCAATGAGCCCGACGAATGTGTTTGGGCGGGCATACGTGAAATACTAGTACAACATGGGAAAGTAGTTCTTCATCTACTAAATTTGTCCATTTGTTCATGCAGTTTGGGCCGGTTGGTGTTCAGCTTTTAGATAGATAATGAAATAAAAGTTAGGGGTGAGCATGGTCTGGATTGGGCCAATTCACCCCCTAACTCTAGAATTAACCTGCACAATGTCAATCTTCAATTTTTGGGATGAGGACCTATCTTATTAAGCTCGGGATTCAGAAGGATCGGATGGATCAATGGTTTCAGTCTGATTCTAGGGTCAATCCGGGACCAATTAATAATTTTTTTGGATGGACCAATGGTTTAAGCGGGAGGACCCACCACCCCAGAACACTTTGGCTAGAGCTTTTGTTTGCAAAGGTTTTGAACTTCACCTCTCTCGCAAAGGTTCACTAAAGACCAATTGATAATTTTTGTTTTCATTTTTTGTACTCCTGAACAAGGCAAATTTATTATTTCAAATTACATATCCATCAACAATATGGTATTGTGCAATCAAACTATAAATATCAGTACATATTCAACAAATTTAAGATAAGACACCAACAGAAATTTCACACCTATTAAAAGTAAGAAACCACAAAAATGATTACGATTGCTCATAGAGATATGGGACAAGATGGGAAGTTGAGCAGCTAATAGGGAAGTTGAGCGGGGTAAGTGTTGAGTGGTGAGTGGGGAAGTTGAGCGGGGTGAGTATCGAGTGGCAAATGGGGAAGTTTTTTCTCAAATAAGACAGAAGAGAACTAGTATTGGAAGAGGATGCCATGAGGAGCCGATTAATGTTATTTACATCGTTTTGGACGTCGTGAGAAGCAATTTAATGCTGTTAACGCCATTTGACTTAGGGTTTTCTCTTTAGAATATATTTATATATATATAAATTTAAATAATATATTTTAGATATATTATATATAAATATATAATATATAAGGTGGGTCTAGATTAGACCAACGCTAAACTCCCATGATTGAAGACCAACCAGCATAATGCTGGTCTAAAGATCTCGGGATCAAGGACCGACTTAATTCTTTGGAAACCGAACCAGGACCGATAGGGTCGGGTTGGTTTAGGGTCGGTCTAGGATTAACCATGGACCAATGCTCACCCCTAATAAAAGCTTGCAAAGAACAAAGAAGCAAAGGGGTTTGTCTTTTTGGTTGATTATTGCTCCTTGATTTTTTTTCACCTTGTTGGAGGATAATCGAATTCAAAGGGACAAATCCCAACTGCCAATAACATGCGTAGGTTTTAGCGTTTGGAGTCTAAAGCAATGAGAATGAAAATTGAGCAAAATTGGGGGATTAGGCTTTGCGATTCATGATGGCAAAAGCAACTCTAGCACATTTCGTTGGCAACCACCCTTGAGGAGAGAGCCTGAAGAAGATGAAGAAAGACAAAAAATAAGAAAAAATAAAAATTGCCATATACAAAATTTCCTCTACTCTAAACACTCATTAGGTAGTTGGGGCCCTTATTTGAGATTACGGTTCTATTTGGTAACACTCCAAATAGTACCTAATTATATTCTTTTGTTCTCCAAAATAATTTAAAAAAAATAATAAAAATCTGTTTGGCAAATTTTTTTATTTCCGAGAACAAAAATAAGTTTTTCTGTTCCTAATTTTATGTTCCTAGGAATAGATTAGGAACATAATCAAGAAGTAGAAAATAGTTGATTCCTATTCCGAAAATAATTCTAAAATCAAGCCAAATTTTCATTTTTGTTCCTGCTTTTCTTTTCTTCTTTTCCTTTTCTTTCCTTTTCTCTTATGCTTCCTCATTGTTAGTTGCCGGCCATGGCAATGGTTGATGACTGGCTGGGCGAGGCTCGATGACCTCGTCGGAGCCCGTCACGGTTGGCAACCAACTAGGTGAGTTTTGGTGACCTTGCCTAGCCACCAACGAGGCTTTGGTGAAGTCATCGAACCTCACCCAGCTAGTCGCTAGCTATTGCCATGGCCGGCGACCCACTAGAGAAGAAAAAGAGGGATGGAAAAAGAAAAAAATAAAGAGAAAAATAAAATAAAAGTATTAAAAAATGAAAAGAATTTGAGATTTTACCTAATGCATTTCGATTCCAGAAATATAAATTTTGGATAGTTATCAAATGCTTTTAAATATTTAAAAGCTAATCCAGGGAACAAAACCAGGAAAAACAATTTCTAATCAGAAATTTTTCCTGGAAACATAATGATTACCAAACGTATCCTAAATAACCATTTCATATCCCATATAAAATAACGTACACTTTGCGTCTTTTTTTTGAGAAAATGAAAGCAATTTAGACTCTTATTTGAAACTTTTCCGTAAAATTACTACCTTTAATTTGAGCGGTTAAACTTTCCTCCAATTAAATTATCGAGTAGTTTTGGGTTGTCAATTTTTGTTGTTAATTACTTTAATTTACCAATTTTTCGATAAGATTACTTAATTGGAGATAAAGTCGGGATAGAAATCCCATCGCAGATCTTTATACCGAGAGCATGTCTAATCGTTCCTCTCATATCATTTTTTTCCACCTCGTCACCATTTTGTTCCTCCGAAGACTCGTTCGAAAATTTTGCGGATAATTCGCCGCGACGTACAGATTGAGTTTGGATCGATGGCTTATTTTATTCAGGGAACTATAAGTATAATTTTCAAGGCAGTGACGTTTCTGTTTTTGGCCCAGAAGGATGGAAAGGAGGGCAAGCTGGCAAACAAGCCTCCCTTGTTGTAGTACACGGTAAGTTTGGGATTGGTCAAGCAGCAATAGCAGTCGCCTGTAATCCCACCCCAGCAAACCATCTTTCCACATTGAGGAATGTAAATTTTTCCACCGTACTTGATTGGAGAACCGGCGGGTTCCCGTTCCTCCACCGTCGCACTACCTATATGCACTGGAAATTAAAATATATCGACGTTTAAGCATATGAGAAAACTAGAAGGTCGAAAAGAACAGAGGAATTTGAAGAGCCCATGGCAAAGCCAGAAGTCGTTGAAAAAATTATAATGTGATTTAAATTGTCCATAATGATAGACGGCTTGCTAAAATTTTGAAGATTTTCATGATTATATGATTGTTATGCCTGTACTTTTAAATGTACACTGACCATCGATATGGTAGTGTTTAATTTGTTTTATAAAACAAAGAGATAATCGATAGATGAAGACATGTATGTGTGCATCAATGCTATCCAGACAGACAAATTGAAGAAAATAAGGACTCGGCCTGCTAGTTCACTTAAATCGATGGAGAGACATGAGATCAACAAAGAAAACGCAAGTGAGCTGAATAAATTGACGTCCCAAACGCCATTTGTGAAGATTTTTGAGATGGCAATTTCATTTCAAGGATGATCGCTTTATATATAATACTTATTTAAGTAACTTCATTATATTCACTTATATAATCTGATATTTATTTGAAGGCCTTCCTAATATTCGTTTATGCAACTCTACATACAATATTGACTCTTGCGCTTGATGTTATCAGGCCTATTTAAGACTTTAAATAACGTTTCAAATTTGATATTTTCTATGGTGAGGTTATGTTGGATATCTCAGTAGTTTCAAAATACTTAAAACTAATGATTGTTGTGCTGGTTTTTTTATCGTTCAATCTGTAACAGTTTTTGTATGCCATTAATATAAAACGATTTCGCGACAGTGGTCATATAACAACTTTCTAACACCACATATAACAGCTCTATAATGTTCATTTATTTCTAAATAAACTATTCATTATTTTATAACAGCTATATAATGATTATCTTCTTCTTTAATTACCAATTTATTTATAACTATTTCTTAACAGCTCTCTTTAATTTTTACCTATAAATTGTTACTCCAAATGTAATTGAAAAGTGATATTGATATATCAAAATCAGAATATCCTTATTTCTCTTTTTCTTTTTTTGGTGAAGACAAGAGATGTATAGATTTTGCCTATAAAGAATACAAGATGGAGGCCTGGCACCAACAAAAGACAGACACTCAAGAAGACAAAAGTCTAATGCGAGTGTAGGGGTGCCATGGTTCCCAAAAGAGAAACCAACAAAAGGCGAAAAGCAAGAACAAAAAGACTAACAAACAAACGCTAGAGGACCTCCATTGATCAAAGATAGACGGATGTAAATCCCAACTCCGTTGAAGTCTTCTATTCTTGGGAATGTCCGGGACATGCTTAAAAGTCGTCGCTTTATCTTTAATAGCCTTCTGGAGGTGCATCTTCATTGCTGGAAGGAAGAGGGTCTGGTTGCGAAATAGAATGTTATTCCGCTCTCTCCAAATGATGTAACACAGGGCTCCAAAGCTAAAGCGAGCTAAAGTCTAATAAAAGCTACTATCCGCAAAGCGCTTGGAAGCCCAAGCAAGATTCTCCATCCACGGAACGTTGTTCATTACTATCCTTATTTCTCTTTTCCTATCTCATTACGTATTTTTCTTTTCATTACTGGGTTATACACAAAACGTTGTTCTATTCCCTTCTATAATTCAGTACGGAATAAAGATGAAGGTCTGTTGTATCTTGGGAGTATAGCCACTAAAACCTTACGCACCGAGTTTTATACTTCGATGGGCGGCATTATTTTTAAGGGCAATGCTTGCACACCTCAAACAATTGTTTTTATTTTCTAATCTTTTTCAATGTATTTCCTACAATTATCGTTATTTTTCATGTTATCTAACATATTTCCAACAATCTTAAGGATAATAGTCTTATGAATTCCAAAGCTGGAATTGCCGCCGCGACCACCGTTGTAGGAACTGAACGAGGACTTGGAGTTGGTGAAGGACAAGTCTTGCACATTCGTGGGCGGTATGTCACGGGGAATTACCGAGCATAAGGACAAAAGAATTAATGGTTGTTTCGGTAGGATTATTGAGTGGAAGGTAGAATTGTTCCTTGGGTTTACTGTCTACTACGTAGTTCTTGTGACATGCAATTCAAGCAATATTTCCAACTTGTATTCATCTTGTATCGTTTAATAATGCGTTAAATCATGTGGAATTCACCTCTCACAGATTTTCTTTTATATAGTTTTACAGGCTATGCTATTGCCTATTTGATCTTTTCCTGGGGGTGTTAGGTCCTAAATATGGAATATAGCCTCATTGTGATCGATTTAGTTGGAACATAATGCCCATTTGTTATTTAGTGTTTATGATTCTCATTGTTGGTATACTCAACGCATGACATGGAAATTATATCTTGTGGCTTGCTTATTTCTTTGGTTTGAGTTGAATCTTCTATTTGAACAGAGTTGATTGTTCGAGCCGTTGCTTATATGCTCAGATTTATGTGACCATTTTCCTTTATCCATATTCTGTATAACTCTGAAATCTTATCACTGTGTATGTGGTATGGCTGGCGAATAATACTGGTGACCACAATCTTCGCACCGGTGATCGAGCGTGAGGTTGTCTCTCAAAAGAGGAAGCTTGGAGAAGATCGCTGACTGTGCTCGACAAGGCCACAATCTTGACTATGGACTCTCTCTCTCTCTCTCTCTCTCTCTCTCTCTCTACATTTGTTGTCTTTGTTACTTGCGCTTCTTCTTTTGTCCACCGTTGACGTCTCCGTTGTTGCTTTGTTTTAAGGCCCTGGGAAGAGGCCGCTGTCCCACCTGGAGGAAGCTTGCTGAACCTGGCATCGTTAAATCACTCATCACCCCCACGACCAAGGCGGCCTTCTCTCGTTGTTCATTCTAATCCAATTTCTTATATAGCACAGGTGACATCACCTGGACATGAAATTACTAAGACACCTTGGAGCTGGACGGCTTGTCAATATGGCTGTGGTCTTCATCTGAAAATTGTGGACACGATGATTGTTCTATAAGCGAACTGGATCATTCTGTTGGGCTATAGATTGGATTGCCGCAGCAATGCTATAGTTTGTGTACGACCAAATCTTCTGAGGCCGCAAGGAGGACGATTCTAGTGATTCCGCCAAACCGATTGAGCCTTCCAATTCTGTTTTAGCAAGGTAAAGGCCGAGAGCTCTTAATTCCATTGTCGTGAAAATTGATCTCACTTGAGGCTATATAAAGAATCTTGGATGTGCTGTATTGTTTTTGTGCTATATTGGCCATAGGATCCGTGGCATGACACTGACGTGTTCTTTTTACTTTTACACGGATTATTTGTCTCAAACTTATCGAACCTACAAGCAATACTCACCGGAACAAAGTTTATTTTGATGATCGTGATTATATTCTACCATAACTTGACTTTGATTTGTGGTCATTCCATTTGCAAAAAATTTGTATAATTGATGTGAACGAGTTGATTAGGGGCATTTATCAAAGTGAGGAACTACACGTATTTTGTATAGTGTCATTTGGCATACTCACTATATGTGTTCGCATTAACACGTTGAATTGCGAATTATGATTCATTATGCATGTTCATCATGTTGAGAGTGAACAAATTGTAAGTGTGAATTGAAAGCGTGAAACAAGTGAAATTGTTGGCATGATGGTGCAATTGATGCTACCTACATGTGTATGTATAACTTGTGAAGAAATTATTCATCCGTTGTAGTGCATGTTAAATGGTTTGTGCAAGAGATGATATACGTTGTGTTATTGCCATGGTTTGATTGTTGACACTTACGTTTTAGAATGTTCTCCAACTCGCTGCCTGCCGTCTTTTTTTTGTGTTGTTCATGTTTCGGTCATTTGACTAGAATTCTATTAATGATAATTGTTAGCTGGCAATGTGTCAAGTGATTTCTGGAAATGAACAACGTGGTATTAATTTAGTTATCCTTGCTATTGTCAAGTATATTGTTGTATGAGAATTCAGTGTGTTGCGAGACTGAATGAGCAAAAACTGTGGATAAAAAAGAAAGTTAGGAAGGTCAAGTATGAATTTTAGAGTTGTAATTCTATAGCCACATGAATATAAAACTATGGTATTTTACATAGTGGATTTCCAAATGTATTAGAAAGATACAATGATGTAAACTTAATTTCGGATTCAAATGAGATAAAGTGCGCTATAAAATATGTTTGCACCCTTGGTGGAGATGCTATAACTTGGAAATTTGCCGAACAAAACTTGTGTGGGAAATGACAATCCTCTAAATCAAAAGTCGCCTTGGTTAAAGCAGATGATTTGAATACGTAATTGTTGCAATCATTCCCAAGCGAATATTATAGCCAATGTGAAAAGAATGGGTGGTAGACTCAGGTTCTACCAAACATAAATGCACAGACAAAAGTGTTGATCCTCCTCCGTTCTAGTAGGGGAAGGATAAGAAGATATTTTTTGGTAAATCGAGAACTATTTAAGTTATTGAGGAAAGGGAAAATTCTTATCAAACTTATATCCAAAAATGAGGCTAAATAGTTGAGAAACTCTTAGTGTATATTCCTTTGGGAATAAGTTGACATGTTTTGTATCTAGGTATTTGATTGCCAAGTGGCAATAACCATTGCAATGAAAAACTTTCAATGGTAAAAATGGACATATCTGATTGAGGGATGACATGGTAAAGTAGCTACTCAAAGAAGAAATTATTTCCATCGATTATATGAAGTTGGAGATGAATTCAACCGATCCTCTGACTACACATTGAGGGGAATGGGACAAGCTAGTTGAAGAAAATCAACGTTGATAATAACCCAACATGTATGATTGGTGATCCCATGAATTATGTTTATATGGGTAATAACAAGTCATTTATTGATCTGGTAAAAGTTATTGTCTCTCCTAAAGTGAGAATAATGCAAAACTACAAGGAAAAAGAGATTAAGCTAAGCTCTTAATGAAATTCCATAGTCATTGTTTGTGGTGTATTAAGCTGCAAAATACACTTGATAGAATCACCAATACAAGTGTGGAGTGTGGTTGAACCTATTAGAATTATTAGCGATAATCTCTAAAGCATTTATGAATAAACCAAGCATGCGCATGGCCTATTAGTGCAAAACCATGTTGGGCAACAAACAGGGTAAGTACACTATCAGTGCTAAAACTTATGTACGGTGCTCACTTTGGTGCCGAAAGTTTCCGTCGGATCACTTAAGTGCCAAATCGGAGAAAAAATGATCACTTTGGTGCCATCGGTGAGAGATTTCGGCCAGATTAATTACGTGGCTTTAATATTTAAAAAAAAAAAAAGGTTGCGGTGGCTTTAAAAACGACGTTGTTTTCTATCCTCCTCAAGAAACGACGTCGTTTTGCTATTATACGTGGGCATCCTCGTAGAAACGACGCCGTATAGCTCATATAGGGATTGAAATTAGGGTTTCCACCGCTCGGCCACCGTCGTTCGCCCGCCATCGCTTGGCCACCGTCACTCGGCCACTATTGTAGTTGCTCGACCAGGTGAGCGAGGAGAGACTGAGATCGTTGCTCAAGCAAGAAATGGCAAGAAGAATAGGAGGCGAGGGCGGAGGAGGAGGAGGAAGAAGAAGGGTCGAAGGTGCCGCTGGTGCGCTACGAGGGTGGAGGAGGAGGAGGAAGAAGAGGGGTCGAAGGTGCCGCTGGTGCATTGCGAGGGCGGAGGAGGAGGAGGAAGAAGAGGGGTCGAAGGTGCCGCTGGAGCACTGGTGCTATTGCTGCTGGTGCGCTACCGATGCCACTATTGGTGTGGGTCTTCGAGGAAGAAGAAGAAGACGATGTGCCTTATCTCTCTCTCTCTCTCTCAATTTGGGGATTTACGGTTTTTAAGTTGGGGGAAAGACGCCAAACGGCGTCGTTTTGTTATTTGGATGCTGACTGTACCTTCCGACGAGCCACGTTAGCTTCAAAAATTAATAAAAAAGTGTCACGTCGGAATTCCGGCCAATTTCATCGGCGTTGGTACTAAAATGATCGTTTTTCAAATTTGTTGGTACTTAAGTGATTCAATGGAAACTTTTGGCACCAAAGTGAGCGCCGTACACAAGTTTTGGCACTAATAGTGTACTTACCCCGACAACAAACCTTATGGGAGTGTAATGTGATTGGTAATAATTATAATTCACAAAAAAAAAATAAAAAACTTTACCAATTATTTTGTGAATTATATTTCATCCTTTTTAGGCTGATTCATAGCCTAACAAGCAGCAACTCCGATGCATTACTCTCTAATAATCCAGCATCATTCTAATTATTCTTTTCAAAACTTTTCGAAATATGAAGGAGATTGTTGGATATTTCAACAGTTTCTAAATATTGAAAGCTATTAATTTTAGTAACGATTTTCTATTGTCGTCAATTTATAACAGTTTTTGTATGCCATTAATATAAAATGGTCCTGTTCATATAACGATCCTATAACGACTTTTTAATGACCGTATAACGGCTTTAGAACGTTTCATTTATTTCTACATAAATTCTGCATTATTTTATAACAATTATATAATAGTTATCGTCTTTTTTTAATTACTAATTTATTTATAACTATTTCTTAATAGCTCTCTCTTTATTTTTACCTATAAATTGTTACTCCGAATGTAATTAGAAAGTGTTATTGATCTATCAAAACCAGAATCCTTATTTCTCTTTTCCTATCTCATTATGTATTTTTCCTTCCATTGCTGGTTATACACAAAAAGCTATTCAGTTTTCTTCTATCATTTAGTGTGGAATAAAGAAGAAAATCTATTGTATCTTGGGAGGATAGCCGCTAAGGCCTCACGCATCGAGTTTTGTACTCCGATAGGCCAAATTATCCTTAAAGATAGTGCTTGCACGCCTCAAACAATTGTTTTTTCTAATCTTTTTCAACGTGTTTCCAATAGTTATTGTTATCTTTCATGTTATCTAACATATTTCCAACAAGTTACCCCTCTTATCAACCAATAAAGGATTCGCAATGTCAAATGGCCCAAATGGGAGGCAATTACTAACATGCCTAAGTTTCTCTCGATTTATCTAATTTATTTAGTTTTTGGGCAAAACTCTTTTCCATGATTGGAAGAGATTCATTCTTTGTATATTCTTTGTTTGTGAATACGAGGAAGGAAAATTGAGAATTGAGTGTAGAAATATTTAAGATATTGGAATTATAGCACAATGAGAAGAAGTAGGAACAAATGAATCTTTGAGATTTAGACCTTGCCCTATGTTTTTATTAAAAATTGTTTTTATTTGACATACCAATCTACTGCCTAGTTCGGTATATAACTGGGCCAAGATGGAAAAACAATATTGCATTCTCGATTTTATAGAACAATACCTAAAGTACCGGTTGTTGAATTTGCTAGACTTTATTAATACAATAATGACTCGGTTTATTAGCTTATTGCTCGATTCAAGAATGCTAGAAATAAATGCTTCTTTTCACTCTCAAAGAAAAAAAAATTGCAAATTTGGCTTTCCAAATATTAACATTCAACATAATAAAAAAAAATTGAAAGTCAAGGGACTTGACCATCGATGTTCATTGTCATCGCTTATTACCATGCCTGTCAACAGTTTGATTTCCAAAATACCCGACCATAACCGAACCGTAAAGGATGTTCATCTACTTTGACCCAAATTGAACCGAAACCCTAATATGACTTCAATTGAAAAAACAGTTCATGAAGTTTTTTACCATAACTTTCTTTTTCTTGATCACAAGCGTCTTGCTAAGGCAGAAAAGCACAACATTTTATAGAGTGCATTAAAAGTCATAAAACTCATAAAACCAGCTTACGGAATGTAATTTGATTCCTATATAGGCATCACGAGTCTTCCAACCGGTCTGTAAGTTTTGGTATATATGGAGAATTTCACTGCACAGCATGGTTAATCCTGCTCTGTTGTTATCATTTTGATTTAATTAAGTGCTTCAATAATTAATGAGTAGTTTGGAATGTGATTAAAACTATGAGACGAACTTGGCCAAAAAAAAAAAATTATAACGAAATTAAATAGAATGAAGTCCAGCAAAGGAAAATAGTAGTTTGGGTCAATGGTTTCTTTATTCAGCAACGATGAGTGCAAATTCTAGGGCAATGACAACTCTGACGGAGGCTAAGGAGGGCATTCTTCCATACAATATTCCATGGAATTGGCGCATGGCTTCGTGGGGTCGGTCACGCAACAATAGCAGTCAACCTCCCAACCGGGGCAAAACTTAAGTTGGCATGGAGGTGACAATTCACCATCTTTGATCTGAGAAGAAGAGAGCAGTTTCGATTCCCTCATCATACCACCACACGACTCGTCATCTGCCGTGAACTGTTGGCATGGCGCATTGGTCGCCCTACCTATTTGCATTGGATAAAATGATACAGTTATGATCAACTTGGATGAGAAGAAAACAAAGCAAGAATGACATATCAAAGATATAGCTGGGAACTTTTTCATCTTAATGGTTTACTTACATTGATCAAGAGACAAGAGAACAACAAAGAAAATGCAACTGAAGCAAACAAATCGACTAGCTCTGTGTTTATACCCAATTGCCATTTTTTATGAAGAAATCTTGTAGATGCTTATTAGTATATCAATGATTATGGGTTTATATAACATTGTTCTTGATGAACTCCCATGCATGCATTTTTTTTTAAAATTTCAAAAACCATCTTTGACTTTTGTCCTTACCTTAATTTTGGCCTCATTTAATATTTTAAGTAAATAATCTTCCATATATGTTATGAACTTCCTTTTATTCACTTATATAATCTGATATTTATTTGATAACCTTCCTAATATTTTTTTATGCATATCTAAATATATTGTCAGGCATATTTAAGACTTTAAATAACCTTTCAAATTTGATATTTTCTAAGGTGAGGTCAGGTCACCACTCTTATCAACCAATAAAGGATCTACAATGTCAAATGGCCCAAATGGGAAGAATCACTAACATAACAAAGTTTCCCTCGATTTATCACATTTATTAAGCTTCAGGCCAACTTTCTTTCCTGTGGTTGGAAGAGATTCACTCTCTCTATATATTCTTTGTTTTCGAAAATGAGGAGGGATGAGAATTGAGTATGGAAAAAATTATATGGTACTGAAAATTTTTGTGATAAAAATTTCAAATTTCAACAAGCCCACCTCTTTTGTTCTTTCCCTCTCCATGTTTCCAAACAAGGGGAAAGGCACTGAAAATGTGTGCAGTGCATGGGCTATAAACTTTTCAACCACTGCAATCAAGGTATAAATCTTTTCAAATTGCAATCGAATTCTTAATTTGGCAATGACTTAGTTAGCAACCATAAGTTGCTAAGCAGCAACCTTAGAAGATGCCATTTAGGAAAAATCAAAATTATAATAATTATAAGCACATAGTTACATCCCCCCAAAAATCAAAATTATTATAATTATAGGCACATAGTTACATCCCCCCCCCCCCCAAAGCTTGACTTGGTAAATTAGTAACTCATTTAATTTGTTATTGACTTTATGTCGGGTAAAAGTAAGTATCATAAGATCAAATTGTTGGAAGATATGATTTAGTAATTTGTATCGATAGGGAATCAAGTTTATTTTAGGATTAGAAAGATAGGAAAAGATAGGAGAATATTTAATTTCCTTTATTAATTATTTCTTTGTAATTAAATACATGATACTGTACAAAAATTACTTTATTGAATGAAGAAACAATTTCTTCTTCTGTGTGTTTTGTTCCTTACGAATCCAGAAGACACATAGCTCTTCTTCATCTCCGTTTGTGACACAAATAATCATACCAAGTATCCTTTTAACTTGATTAGTTACATAACTTATTGAAAATGTTTAGCTTCTTCTAATTAAGGCCAGGATGATGGAAATAATTGGATTAATAAGTTGGACAAAGTAATCAAAATGGGATCAACAACCTGGCAGGCTGAACATATGCCAAATGCTAAAAGTATAAGGTCAATAGAGGTATGACATGGTATCAGAGCCATCTATGGTTCTGAACTGACTTTGGCTTCCGCTCCGATTACCTCGCAAAAGAACTCCAAATTCTAGAGAAGTGTTGCCGTAGGAATCACAGCCTTTTGATTCCCTGAGTGAGGAACCACATCTGCAGAAGGAGTTACCGGAGGAATCAATTCTTTATTCACCATGACAAAGCCGCAAGACCTTACCTCAACCCCAATCGACCAATCTGCAGCAGAAGCATCGCTGCAAACTATGGGAGAACAAGATTCGTCCATTGTAATTCCTGCATCAGAACAACAGGAAAGCCAGATCCAGACCCAACCTCAACGCGTACAATGGCAACAGCAGGCTCAAGCTAATCCGAGGCAACCCTTCACGGGCTACCCTTACCAATGGATGCTGTATCCATGGTACCATAGGCCGATCCCCAATGCATCATCGCCTGGCTACCAAAGTAGCGCGCGAGCCGAAGGAGGTCTACCAACTGGCAATGGGGCAAATCTAACCATCGGCCCGAAGCAGACGGGCGGGTCGACTGGACCGAGTATGGGAACAAATCCCTACCCGGGTTTTCACAATATGGGTCACAGATTTGGGTTGAGCGGTCCGGGTCATGGCACAAATCCCTACCCGAATCCTACGCCCAATTTCTTTCCATATCAAACCCTCGCTACCAGTGGCCGGTCGGAACCCGACGATCCTTTGTATACAACAAACGACGACGAACCAGAGCTAAAAATCATAAGTCAGCAACTAACAGGTGCTGACAATTATTCAAGTTGGTCGCGCGAATTCCGGTGGGCACTTATAACGAAGGATAAAAAGGTTTTCATCGACAGAACATTCCCGATTCCATTCGACGAGCGGATGGCACGGCTTTGGAGGAGATGCAACCAATTGGTCAGGACCTGGATTGGAAATTGCATCGCGCTCGAAGTCGCGGCCGGACTCCCCCCGATGGAAGATTTGAAGAAAATTTGGGAGAACATAAAAGAGATGTATGGAAAACTTGATCAAGTCAAAATCTTTTCTCTCACACAACAGATCTCAGATCTAAAATAGGGGAACATGACCATCACGACGGTATACAATAAACTCTTGGCTCTATGGAATGAATTAGAGGCAGCCGAGGAAAAGTTCGACTGGCCCGACCACATTCAACAGCAATACAAGAAAATGCAAGAAAGGGAGAAGGCGACGAGGTTCCTCCTCATCCTCAACGAAGTGTACCTGTCGTTCCGTTCTCAAATACTAACCATGGAGCCCATGCTGAGTCTCGGCCGTATCTATCAACTCGCCATACAAGAGGAGAGCCAACAGAAGACGACGGACCATGGCAAGGGAGGAGATGGAATGGTCCTAGCGGCAAGGAGCCAGTTCCGCTCCTCGCAGAAGAGCACGGGAAGAAGAGAAGCGGATCTAGGGTTATTCGAGAACGAAAACCCTAGCTCGCTTTTAAGGAAGGGAACAGACGGTGGAGATTACTTCCACCAATCGGACGGATCACGTCTCTTCCAGGGAGCGGCTGGATCCGACGGCTCGCATGGCATTCATCTAACTGGATCGGACGGCCCGCGATCATCAAACTTCATGGGCTGGATGGCTCGCGTGGTCTATTTTTTGCAGGATCCGACGGTCCATATGGGCCCATTTTGGCCCAAGCTTTTCAGCCCACAATCAGGCCCTGATCAAATGCAAAAGATAATAGGCCAAAAAGAAAAGGTAAAATGTATTGTGATTATTGTAAACGTCCGCACCATACAATTGAGAATTGCTGGAAATTGCATGGGAAACCAAGAGAAAAGGAAAAATGAAAATTCTCCTCAGTTTTTCAGGTATCGGGCCAACCAATGGGAAAATCAATTACCCATGAACAATATCACGAGCTAATGGAAACATTGAAGAAATTGGATGCCACTAATAAGGGAGGAAGCTTCACAGGTACATCTTACTGTTTGATGAACTCAATTTCGACGGATGCATGGATTATTGATTCGGGTGCTAGTGATCACATAGTCTATGATAAGGTTTTTCTTTCCGACATTACGAAATTATCTTTCCCCATATCAGTACAACTCCCGAATGGAAATACCACCAAAGTCACCATGACTGGCACTGTGAATCTTAGTTCCCTTATTACTCTTCGAAATGTACTTTATGTTCCTGATTTCCACTTCAATCTAATCTCAGTTGCTCGAGCTTGTGAAGAAAATTCATGTCGCATTCTTTTCCATTCTGATAAATGCTTCGTTCAGGCCCTTTCGACTGGCAAACTGATGGGCTTGGGTATAGTCAACCAGGGGCTGTATTTTTGGGTGGAATTTCCACATCTTTTTAAATTACCCCCTGTTGAATTCAATAAATCATTGTGTAATGCTACTGCCAATGATATGAATTTTCTTTATCATAAAAGATTGGGTCACAGTGCATCATTTTCTTGTCCTGAATGTTCGGTTTGTCCCATGGCTAAGCAAACACGTGCTCCTTTCCAGAATAGCACTTCCCGAGCAGATGACATTTTTCTCTAACTCATGCTGATGTTTGGGGACCTTATCATACCTTGAATCATGATGGGTCTAGGTTCTTTCTCACAATCGTGGATGACAACTCTCGTGCAACATGGATATTTCTTATGCAATCCAAAAATCAGGTTTTTTCTCATCTAAAGACCTTCCTTTCCTTATCCAAAACTCAATTTCAAAAACCAATCCATCGGATACGTACTAATAATGGAAGAGGGTTTTTCAATGCTAAATGTGCTTCATTATTTTCTCTAAATGGAATCTTGCATGAGAGTTCTTGTACCTATACACCCCAGCAAAATGGCGTTGTTGAGAGAAAGCATCGTCATCTCTTAGAAGTGGCACGTGCACTTAAATTCCAAGCTTCTATTCCTGAAAAGTTTTAGGGAGATTGTGTGGTCACGGCAGCATACCTGATCAATCGCATGCCGTCACGCATCCTAAAGGGAAAGGCACCTTTTGAGCTATTGTAGGAAGGAAACCAAATCTAAGTCATCTCAGAGTCTTTGGATGTCTATGTTATGTAACTACAGTAGGACATAAAGATAAGATGGCACCCCGTGCTAGACAATGCATATTCATGGGCTATGCAACCTTGCAAAAGGGATATCGGCTTTATGCACCATCTACAGGAGATTTCTTTGTAAGCAGGGATGTTGTCTTTCATGAAGATATTTTTCCTTTTTCGAAATTCACTTCCTTATCTGAAGATGAGAAGACAACAAATAGGCAATTCTTATTGGAAGAGGATTTATCTTCCGAAGGAACGTTCATTATTACTTCCCCTCCAAGACTAGCTAATACTGCCTTCTGAGAATGCTGTTGAGGATTCCATTGAGCAGCCTCTTGTAGAAGAGCCGGCACTAGAAGAACCAGCACAGTTGGGGGATATTTCAGAAGCAAGAATCACTGATGAATCATCCTTGACACAACATGAGCCACAGCGGCGCTCTAGTCGAGCTACTCGTCCACCTACTTGAACAAAAGATTATGTATGCGGTTCTTCACGATCATCAGGTACTCTTTACCCTCTCTCGTCTTATATTTCCTTTGATAGGTTATCGTCAGAACATCTATGTTGTATAAGCCGTATTTCTGAAGAACAAGAGCCTTCTAGTTATAATGAGGCAAAAAGTGATCCTCGTTGGCAGAAGGCCATGGAATCTGAATTACATGCCTTAATGGAGAATCGTACTTGGGATGTTGTGACATTACCTGCTCATCGCAAACCAATTGGCTGCAAGTGGGTATATAAGATTAAATACAGAGTAGATGGCTCTGTAGAAAGGTACAAAGCCCGGTTGGTAGCCAAAGGTTTCACACAGCAAGAAGGTTTCGACTACTATGAAACATTTTCGCCAGTAGCAAAGGATGTCACGGTTCATGCTTTTCTATCTGTTGCTGCTTTTCGTGATTGGCCACTACATCAAATGGACGTCCATAATGCCTTCCTGCATGGTGATCTCGACGAAGAAATATACATGGAGCTTCCACCAGGATTACGGAGACAGGGGGAGTCGAAGGTATGTCGTCTCCGCAAATCTCTTTATGGATTAAAGCAAGCTTCCCGACAATGGTACGCCAAGTTCACCAATGCACTCATGGCCGTTGGGTTCAAACAATCCAAGTATGACTATGCCTTATTCACCTGGACAAAAGGCATGTCATCTATTTATTTGATGATCTATGTTGATGACATACTTATCATGGGAAATGATGATTCTGCTGTAAAGAAATTCAAAGAGTATCTGCATTCCACTTTTCATATCAAAGACTTAGGGCCACTTAAGTATTTTCTTGGAATTGAGATAGCTCGTTCAGATTAGGGAATCTCATTAAGCCAGCGGAAATTCATAATGGAGATCATATCAGAAGCGGGACTATTAGGCTGTAGACCATCAGGATTCCTATCGAGCAAAATGCCAAACTGACTTCTATCGACTATGATACTGGCATATCTTCTCCTTCTGATGATCCATTATTAAAAGATCCCTCAGGATATCAAAGGCTCGTAGGGAAACTGATATATCTCACCATGACTAGGCCAAACATCTACTATGCAGTACAGACTCTTAGTCAATTTATGCACAGTCCAAAGCAATCTTACATGAATGCAGCTTTGAAGATTGTGAGATACTTGAAGACATGTCCAGGCTTAG
This sequence comes from Eucalyptus guilfoylei, assembly GCA_016097605.1. Classification (NCBI taxonomy): domain Eukaryota; kingdom Viridiplantae; phylum Streptophyta; class Magnoliopsida; order Myrtales; family Myrtaceae; genus Eucalyptus; species Eucalyptus guilfoylei. The sequence continues at coordinate 17,689,341 of CM027867.1, read as the reverse complement.
GAATACTCCTTTCTCGAAAGTGCAACATGGAAATGACGGCCTATTACGATGCAGACTATGCCACATGTCCTATGAGCAGGAGGTCTATCACTGGTTTCTGCATCAAATTTGGGGAATTGTTACTTTCATGAAAGACAAAGAAGCAGTCTACTGTGTTCTTATCTTCAGCTGAAGCCGAATACGGATCTATGGCCAAAACTGTTTGTGAAATAGTCTGGTTAAGGGGTCTCCTTCTGGATCTCGGAGCACAAGTTAAAGGACCAACTTTACTCTTCTGTGACAATGATTTAGTACTCAAACTTGCAGCAAATCCTATACTGCATGAGAGGACAAAGCATAGAGAAGTCGATTGTTATTTTACTCGAGAAAAGATTCAAGAAAGAATTGTCAAGACGAGAGGAATCAGAACCTCGGAGCAACCCGCGGATATATTTACTAAGCCTCTTTGTCAAAGACAACATACATATTTTCTAAACAAGCTAGGCGTCTTGGACATATACAAGCCACCAGCTTGAGGGGGAGTGTTGGAAGATATGATTTAGTAATTTGTATCAATAGGGAATCAAGTTTATTTTAAGATTAGAAAGATAGGAAAATATAGGAGAATATTTAATTTCCTTTATTAATTCTTTCTTTGTAATTAAATACATGATACTGTATAGAAATTACATTATTGAATGAAGAAACAATTTCTTCTTCTGCTTCTTCTATTCCTTACGAATCCAGAAGACACATAGCTCTTCTTCATCTCCTTTTGTGACACAAATAATCATACGTATCCTTTTAACTTGATTAGTTACATAACTTATTGAAAAAGTTTAGCTTCTTCTAATTAAGGCCAGGATGATGGAAATAATTGGATTAATATGTTAGACAAAGTAATCAAAATGGGATCAACAACTTGGTAGGCTGGACATATGCCAAATGCTAAAAATATAAGGTCAATAGAGGTATGATTATGCATATTTACAAAAAATTGTATCCCAACTGAGTGGACGATTAGTCTTTTCATAGAGCTTTCCAATCCTTGACTTCGCCATTTTACTAGCGAAAATGAACAATCAACATAGAACACCTTACTTGATTTATAACCCAATGTAGAGAAGAACAAATGAATTTTTGAGACTTAAACTTTGCCCTTTGCTTTTATTAGAAACCGTTTTTACTTATTATACCAATCGACCACCTAGTTTAGTGTTTAACTGGGCTGAGATAGAAAGACAATTGCATTTCAATTTTACAGAACAATATCAGAAGTATTGGTTACAATGACTCAGTTGATCAGTTTATTGCTCATGTCAAGAAAGCTAGATATAGATGCCTCATTTTACTTTTAGAGGAAGAATTTGCAAATTTGGTTTTCCATGGGATTAACATTCAACATAAGAGAACAATTTGAAGGCCAAGACTTTCTTGATTTATTTCAATTGATGACGAGATTGTCTAGCTATCAGCAACTGTTTAAAGAAATAAATAAATGCCACATGAAAACTTTTTCACAAATTGTGACTTTAATGAAAAAAAAAACGAGTTTGGGGATGAATTTGATCAAGATAAAAATATCGAAATAGTTGTATATGAATTTGACCAAGAAAACGAGGGAAAGTCACCAGCTTTTGCTTTTGCTTTCTTAAAATCTCGGTTTAGTTCACATTGTTGGGATTGGCTTGCGTTCTTCATGTTCAAAGACAAATGATTCATGCTTTTCTTCTTACAATTTGATTTCATCCCCCCCCCCCCCGCTCTTTCTTTGGTGGGGAGGAGGGGGCAGGGTTAGTTTTTCTTTCTCATTTTAATCTCTATCCAAATCTTATTTTGGACCGATATGCCCTACTCTGACCGCTGGAAAAAATCAAGTGCTCATCAGCCAATTCAAACCCTTATTTGAAACAAAATATGGTTTAGGTTTTCTTTTAAATAAATAATTCTATTTCCGGCTCTCATTTGGAATTTTTCCTAAAATCATCAACCTTGTTCTAGTTTCCAAACATTGTAAATTTACAAATTTTCATGTGCATAGCTTACCAAATTTTTAAATTGTGAAAATTTGTAAATTTGGCTCTTGCTATTTACTCCTTTTTTTTACTTTTGACATCCTCTTTTATATTGAATTGACTACATTATCTCTTGCGGGTCTCACTCTTAAATGAAACTATTTATGTTCCTCTCAAACAATATTTATTAAGGTTAAATGTGAGGTCTGCTCTTGGTTTAAGATTATTGCTTGCCTTTCTTATCTTCTTTTTTTGGTTTTTCCTTTTCTTTCTCCATTTAAAACAATTGTACTTTTGCATAAGTTTAGAACTTTTGGTGTAGTTATCTTTTAAAATAAAATATGAACCAATGGTAGCTATCTTAAATAAGAGTTTAGCAATGCAAACCTAGCAGGTATCTTCATCAAAGAAAAGTTGCTAATCACTCTAATTGAGATTTGTAATTTCTAAAATGAGCTAATAAGTGTAAAAGTTGGAGAGCAAGGCAGATAGAAATGTCAGCTCAGTAGAATAGATAGTAAACTTAAGAAAGAAATCATAAACGAAAGGAAGCAACTCGAATTAGAGCTAATAATCCAAAACTTATTATTAGTTTAACCGGAGAAAAGTTTGTAAGTTACCAATATAATATTAGGTCCAAATAAGCAACCAAGAGGGAGATGAATTGGTTTTTCAAGAAAACACAAACTAAGTTGATAGAACAAATCACAAAAAAGTACAAATGCCGCCCGGTAAGAAGTGTAGAAGCAGCTACAACGTGGAAGTGTAGCAACCCCATTACAGACGAGATAACTATCGGGTGTTCTCACATATTGTGCCCCCAACAAAGTAGATCCTCTCCAAAACTACAAATCATATCTCCATGTGTTTATAAAAGGGGCTTGTGTCACGTATAGACAAATGTCTTCACTCTAAATACATAACTTCTCCAGTATATTTGTGAACGGGTTTGTCAATTGAGAAGAGAGGATCGACATCAAGTGAGTCAATTGTGGGCAAGCATGAGCGAGTGTGAGAGAGAGTGACTAAGATGGGCGTGGGACGTTTTAAGAAATGCCACAGTGGTTGCAAAACCTGAGGCGTTAGTGTAATTATGTCCCTGTGCTTTAAGATTTGGACGCTTGATCATGACCGCCCCTTAAATTACGCCTCAATTTTGGCACCGTTTATTGTAGCATGCGCCAGCACTAGAGAAGACATTCTTTTCCCCGTTTCGTTTTCTGTTTTTTCTAAATCTGGAACACGAATGCCAAAGAATAGTTTTATTCGAGAACATCTTGCGGAGTTAAATTTGTGTCAATGGCGTTTTTATTCGGTAACGATCAAGTATAACTTTCAACGCAGTGGCATTTCTGTTTTTGGCCTAGGAAGGAGGACAAAATGACATACAAAAGGACAAGCTGACGGCACATCCTTCGCTGGGGTCGGTCAAGCAGCAATAGCAGAGGTCGTGTGCACCTTTCTCGCACGGCGCCTTTTGACATTGCGGAAGGTGCACTTTGCTTCCGTCCTTGATACGAGAAGCGACGGGTTGACGGTCCTCTGTCGTGCCAAGCGAACCCTCGTCGGTGCCAAAAACCTTAACACGCATCGCCGTGGTGCCTATTGGCATCGAAAAATACATGTATATCATTATCAATGTTGATGAATGCTTTAAGTATGCGAGGGAAATAGAAGGTTAAAAATGTTGAAAGAAAGAAAACCTTTTTCCTTTACACGGATTCTGTTGAAGAAGGGTAACTTCTTCTCTTGAAAAAAGATAAATAGATATAATAAAATATGTGAGCCCCTTTATCTTGTAGGGGCAGATGATATCTTCCTTGTACAATCAAAATAAGTCCAAGAAAGAAAAACTTATTCATCCGATTCTAATCGGTTTAGGAAAATCTTTCACGACAAATTTAATTTAACAAATTGTAATCCAAATTCAAACTCGACACATTAATTTAACAAAAAAGAAGAGAGGAATTGGAAGAGCTCATTGCAAAGCCACGGGTTGATGAAATAATCATAATGTGGTTTCACTTATTTTTTAGAAAATAAATTTGAATTATACATATGAAATCCGTGAAAGATTTATGTGACCATACCATCGTTACGTGGGTACATTTAAATTATGTTTCTGTTTATAGAGTAGAAACGTATGGTTAATATTCAATGGAGACTGGCCTTGGATATGGTGGTGTTCAATTTGTTTCGTAATACAGGATATAATCACGATATGAAGAGATATACATTGGTGCATCAATGCTATCAAGACAAACGACTTGAAGCAAACGAGGATTTAGCCATCTAATTTGCTTACGTTGATGAAGAGCCATGAGAAGAACGAAGAAAACGCAAGAGAACAGAACAAATTGACGTGTTGAGTGTTTCCCAAACGCCATTTGTGAAGATTTTTTAGATGGTCATTGGATTTCAAGGGTGACAGCTATTTATATAATACTCAGTCTAGGAACTTCCGTATATTCACTTATACAATACATATTTTTATTTGATGACCTTTCCTTATATTCGTGTATGCAATCTATATATAATATTTATTTGACTCGCTTCCTTATATTCTCGTCTGCAATCTAGATATAGTTTTGACTCTTCTACTTGCCGTAGTCAGGCTATGTAACCATTATTATCAACCAATAAAGGATCTACAAATGTCAAAATTATTGCTAGGTATAATTAGAGATGTCTTTAGGATAATTTCTTTTGTTGGATATATTTTGATAATGCTATTGATTCCTTGTATCTCTCAAGATTGCACATATATTGATTGTGCATATTTTAATTGATATGTTATCTTAGACTGTCTTCTAATAATGTTTATAAATAGGCTTGTGTATTCTTCTTTAATGCATGTCGAGGTTTTGGCATTTGGAGTCTAAAGCAATGAGAATGAAAATTGAGCAAAATTGGGGGATTATGCTTTGCGATTCGAGATGGCAAAAGCAACTCTAGCACATTTCGTTGGCAACCACCCTTGAGGAGAGAGCCTCAAGAAGATGAAGAAAGACAAAAAATAAGAAAAAAGAAAAATTGCCATAGACAAAATTTCATCTGCTCTAATCACCTGTGAGTTAGTTGGGGCCCTTATTTGAGACTACGGTTCTGTTTGGTAACACTTCAAATAGTACCAATTCTATTCTTTTGCTCTCCAAAATAAATAAATAAATAGAAATCCGTTTGGCAAATTTTTATTTTCGAGAACAAAATTAAGTTTTTATGTTCCTAGGAATAGCTTAGGAACAGAATCAACAAGTATAAAATAGTTGATTCGTATTTCCAAAATAATTCTAGAATCAAGCCAAATTTAATGGCTTTTTAACGGCCGTATAACAGTTTTTGTATGCCATTAATATAAAATGGTTTTGTTCATATAACGATTGCATAACGACTTTTTAATAGCTGTTATAACGTTTCATTTATTTGTACATAAATTCTGCATTATTTCATAACAGTTATATAATGGTTATCTTCTTTTTTTAATTACTAATTTATTTATAACTGTTTCTTAATAGCTCTCTCTTTATTTTTACCTATAAATTGTTACTCCGAACGTAATTGAAAGTGATACCAATATATCCGGAACATCCTTATTCCTCCTTTCCTATTTCCTTATGTATTTTTCCTTTCATTGCTGGTTATACACAAAAAGTTGCTCTGTTTTCTCCTATTATTTAGTGTGGAATAAAGAAGAAGATCTATTGTATCTTGGGAAGATAGCCGCTGAAGCCTCATGTGTCGAGTTTTGTACTCCGAGAGGTCAAATTATCTTTAAAGATAGTGCTTGCACACCTCAAACAATTATCTTTTTCTAATCTTTTTAAACGTATTTTCAATGGTTATTGTTATATCTCATGTTATCTATCATATTTTCAACAAGCTACCCCTCTTATCAACCAAATAAAGGATTTGCAATGTCAAATGGCCCAAATGGGAGGCAATTACTAATATACCTAAGTTTCTCTCGGTATATCTAATTTATTTAGTTTTTGGGCAAAACTCTTTTCCATGATTGGAAGAGATTCATTCTTTGTATATTCTTTGTTTGTGAATACGAGGAAGGAAAATTGAGAATTGAGTGTAGAAATATTTAAGATATTGGAATTATAGCACAATGAGAAGAAGTAGGAACAAATGAATCTTTGAGATTTAGACCTTGCCCTATGTTTTTATTAAAAATTGTTTTTATTTGACATACCAATCTACCGCCTAGTTCGGTATATAACTAGGCCAAGATGGAAAAACAATATTGCATTCTCGATTTTATAGAACAATACCTAAAGTACCGGTTGTTGAATTTGCTAGACTTTATTAATACAATAATGACTTGATTTATTAGCTTATTGCTCGATTCAAGAATGCTAGAAATAAATGCGTCTTTTCACTCTCAAAGAAAAAAAAAATTGCAAATTTGGCTTTCCAAATATTAACATTCAACATAAGAGAAAAATTTAAAACAAAGCAAGAATGACATATCAAAGATATAGCTGGGAACTTTTTCATCTTAATGGTTTACTTACATTGATCAAGAGCCAAGAGAACAAGAAAGAAAATGCAATTGAAGCAAACAAATCGACTAGCTGTGTGTTTATACCCAATTGCCATTTTTTATGAGGAAATCTTGTAGATGCTTATTAGTATCTCAATGATTATGGGTTTATATAACATTGTTTTTGATGAGCTCCCATGCATGCATTTCTTAATAAATTCCAAAAACCATCTTTGACTTTTGTCCTTACCTTAATTTTGGACTCATTTAATATTTTAAGTAAATAATCTTATATATATGTTATAAACTTCCTTTTATTCACTTATATAATCTGATATTTATTTGATGACTTTCCTAATATTCATTTGTGCATATCAAAATATATTTTCAGGCCTATTTAAGACTTTAAATAACCTTTCAAATTTTATATTTTCTAAGGTGAGGTCAGGTCACCACTCTTATCAACCAATAAATGATCTACAATGTCAAATGGCCCAAATGGGAAGAATCACCAACATAACAAAGTTTCCCCTTGATTTATCTCATTTATTTAGCCTTAGGCCAACTTTCTTTCCTGTGATTGGAAGAGATTCACTCTCTATATTATTTGTATTCGACAATGAGGAGGGAGGAAAAATGAGAATTGAGTATGGAAAAAATTATAAGGTACTGAAAATTTTTGTGATAAAAATTTCAAATTTCAACAAGCCCACCTCTTTTGTTCTTTCCCTCTCCATGTTTCCAAACGAGGGGAAAAGCACTAAAAATGTGTGCAGTGCATGGGCTATCAACTTTTCAACCACTACAATCAAGGTATAAATCTTTTCAAACTGCAATCAAATTCTTAATTTGGCAATGACTTAATTAGCAACCATAAGTTGCTAGGCAGCAACCTTAGAAGATGCCATTTAGGAAAAATCAAAATTATTATAATTATAAGCACATAGTTACATTTTTTTCCCCAAAAGCTTGACTTGGTAAATTAGTAACTCATTTACTTTGTTCTTGACTTTATGTCAAGTAAAAGTAAGTATCACGATATCAAATAATATCATTTTATCTTGATTAGTTACATAACTTATTAAAAATGTTTAGCTTATTCTAATTAAGGCTAGGATGATAGAAATAATTGGATTAATATACTGATCAAAGTAATCAAAATGGGATCAACAACTTGGTAGGCTGGGCATATGCCAAATGCTGAAAATATAAGGTCAATAGAGGTATGATTAGCCATATCCCAACTGAGTGGATGATCAGTCTTTTCATAGAGGTTTCCAATCCTTGACTTCGCCATCTTACTAGCGAAAATGAACAGTCAACATAGAAGACCTTATTCGATTTATAACTCAATGTTGAGAAGAACAAATGAATTTTTGAGACTTAAACTTTGCCCTTTGCTTTTATCAGAAATTGTTTTTACTTATTATACCAATCGACCACCTAGTTTAGTGTTTAAGTGGGCTGAGATAGAAAGACAATTGCATTTTCAATTTTACAGAGCAATATCCGATGTATTGGTTGCAATGATTCAGTTGATCAATTTATTGCTTATGTCAAGAAAGCTAGATATAGATGCCCCATTTTACTTTCAGAGGAAGAATTTGCAAATTTGATTTTCCACGCGATTAACATTCAACATAAAAGAAAGATTTGAAGGCCAAGACTTTCCTGATTTATTTTAATTGATGACGAGATTGTCTAGGTATCAGCAACTGCTTAAAGAAAAAGATAAATGACCACATGAAAACTTTTTCACAAATTGTGGCTTTAAGGAAAAAAAAAACGAGTTAGGGGATGAATTTGATCAAGTAATCAAAATGGGATCAACAACTTGGCAGGCTGGACATATGCCAAATGCTGAAAATATAAGGTCAATAGAGGTATGATTAGCCATATCCCAATTGAGTGGATGATCAGTCTTTTCATAGAGGTTTCCAATCCTTGACTTCGCCATCTTACTAGCGAAAATGAACAGTCAACATAGAAGACCTTAGTCAATTTATAACCCAATGTTGAGAAGAACAAATGAATTTTTGAGACTTAAACTTTACCCTTTGCTTTTATCAGAAACTAGTTTTACTTATTATACCAATCGACCACCTAGTTTAATGTTTAAGTGGGCTGAGATAGAAAGACAATTGCATTTTCAATTTTACAGAACAATATCCGATGTATTGGTTGCAATGACTCGGTTGATCAATTTATTGCTTATGACAAGAAAGCTAGATATAGATGCCCCATTTTACTTTTAGAGGAAGAATTTGCAAATTTGGCTTTCCACGCGATTAACATTCAACATAAAAGAAATATTTGAAGGCCAAGACTTTCCTAATTTATTTTAATTGATGACGAGATTGTCTAGGTATCAGCAACTGCTTAAAGAAAGAGATAAATAACCACATGAAAACTTTTTCACAATTTGTGGCTTTAAGGAAAAAAAAAACAAGTTAGGGGATGAATTTGATCAAGTAATCAAAATGGGATCAACAACTTGGCAGGCTGGACATATGCCAAATGCTGAAAATATAAGGTCAATAGAGGTATGATTAGCCATATCCCAACTGAGTGGATGATTAGTCTTTTCATAGAGGTTTCCAATCCTTGACTTCGCCATCTTACTAGCGAAAATGAACAGTCAACATAGAAGACCTTAATCGATTTATAACCCAATGTAGAGAAGAACAAATGAATTTTTGAGACTTAAACTTTGCCATTTGCTTTTATCAGAAACTGTTTTTACTTATTATACCAATCAACCACCTAGTTTAGTGTTTAAGTGGGCTGAGATAGAAAGACAATTGCATTTTCAATTTTACATAACAATATCCGATGTATTGGTTGCAATGACTCAGTTGATCAATTTATTGCTTATGACAAGAAAGCTAGATATAGATGCCCCATTTTACTTTCAGAGGAAGAATTTGCAAATTTGGCTTTCCACGTGATTAACATTCAACATAAAAGAAAGATTTGAAGGCCAAGACTTTCCTGATTTATTTTAATTGATGACGAGATTGTCTAGGTATCAGCAACTACTTAAAGAAAGAGATAAATGACCACATGAAAACTTTTTCATAAATTGTGGCTTTAAGGAAAAAAAAAACGAATTAGGGGATGAATTTGATCAAGATAAAAATATCGAAATAGTTGTATATGAATTTGACCAAGAAAATGAGGGAAAGGCGCCAGCTTTTGCTCTATTAAAATCTCGGTTTAGTTGTTTCACATTGCTGAGATTGGCTTGCGTTCTTCACATTCAAAGACAAACGATTCATGCTTTTCGTCTTAGAATTTGATTTCATCCCCCCCTTTTCTCCCTTTCTTCGGTGGGGAGGAGGGGGGCAGGGTTAGTTTTTCTTTTTCATTTTAATCTCATCCAAATTTTATTTTGGACCGATATGCCCTAATCCAACTGCCGGAAAAAAAAATCAAGTGCTCATCAGCTAATTTAGACTCTTATTTAAAACAAAATATACTTTAGGTTTTCTTTTAAATAAATTATTCTATTTCCGGCTCTCATTTGGAATTTTTCCTAAAATCACCAACCTTGTTCTAGTTTTCAAACATTGTAAATTTACAAATTTCCATTTGCATAGCTTACCAAAATTTTAAATTTGGCTCATGCTATTTACTCCCTTTAATTGACTTATGACATCCTCTTTTATATTAAATTGACTACGTTATCTCTTGCCAGTCTCACTCTTAAATGAAACTATTTATGTTCCTCTCAAACAATATTTATTAAGGTTAAATGTGAGGTCTGCTCTTGGTTTAAGATTATTGCTTGCCTTTCTTATCTTCTTTTTTTGGTTTTTCCTTTTCTTTCTCCATTTAAAACAATTGTACTTTCGCATAAGTTTAGAACTTTTGGTGGAGTTATCTTTTTAAAATAAAATATGAACCAATGGTAGCTATCTTAAATAAGAGTTTAGCAATGCAAACCTAGCAGGTATCTTCATCAAAGAAAAGTTGCTAATCACTCTAATTGAGATTTGTAATTTCTAAAATGAGCTAATAAGTGTAAAAGTTGGAGAGCAAGGCAAGATAGAAATGTCAGCTCAGTAGAATAGATAGTAAACTTAAGAAAGAAATCATAAACGAAAGGAAGCAACTCGAATTAGAGCTAATAATCCAAAACTTATTATTAGTTTAACCGGAAAAAGTTTGTAAGTTACCAATATATATTAGGTCCAAATAAGCAACCAAGAGGGAGATGAATTGGTTTTTCAAGAAAACACAAACTAAGTTGATAGAACAAATCACTAAAAAATATTGCTTTGACGCACAACCCTATGAAGATCATGTTTTTATACGCAAATTAGCCTAACAATAGAAATAGCGGAAACTAACAAGTTTAGACAAAAAAGTTGCAAAGGAAATTTAGAGGTTTCACTTCGGCGTGCCTCCTCATCTCTTCCAGCTCTATCAAACGAAATTGGCCGAATACCTCTACCTATATTAAAAGTACAAATGCCGCCCGGTAATAAGTGTAGAAGCAGCTACCACGTAAAAGTATAGCGACCCCATTGCAGACGAGACAACTATTGGGTGTTTATAAAGGGGCGTTACATGCTTTGCGTCACGTATAGACAAATGTCTTCACTCCAAATACATAACTTCTCCAGTGTATTTGTGAACGGGTTTGTCAATTGAGAAGAGAGGATCGACATCAAGTAAGTCAATTGTGAGCGAGCATGAGCGAGTGTGAGAGAGAGTGACTAAGATGGGCGTGGGACGTTTTAAGAAATGCCACAGTGGTCGCAAAACCTGAGGCGTTGGTGTAATTACGTCCCTGTGCTTTAAGATTTGGACGCTTGATCATGACTGCCCTTTAAATTTAGCCTCAATTTTTGCACCGTTCATTGTAGCGTGCGCCAGCACTAGAGAGGACATTCTTTTCCCCGTTTTGTTTGCTGTTTTTTCTAAATCTGGAACACGAATGCCAAAGAGTAGTTTTACTCGAGAACATCTTGCGGAGTTAAATTTGTGTCAATGGCGTTTTTATTCGGTAACGATCAAGTATAACTTTCAACGCAGTGGCATTTCTGTTTTTGGCCTAGGAAGGAGGACAAAATGACATACAAAAGGACAAGATGACGGCACATCCTTGGCTGGGGTCGGTCAAGCAGCAATAGCAGAGGTCGTGTGCACCCTTCTCGCACGGCGCCATTTGACATTGCGGAATGTGCACTTTGCTTCCGTCCTTGATACGAGAAGCGAAGGTTTTACGGTCCTCTTCGTGCCAAGCGAACCCTCGTCGGTGACAAAAACCTTAACACGCATCGCCGTGGTCCCTATTGGCATCGAAAAATACACGTATATCACTATCAATGTTGATGAATGCTTTAAATATGCGAGGGAAATAGAAGGTTAAAAATGTTGAAATATAATACGCAAAAACAATGGGATCTTGCAATTTACGTTAACGCGGAAAACACTAGAGAAATAAACAATGAACAATAAGGATACCGGAAATTTGCGTGGTTGATGAAATAATCTTAATGTGGTTTGACTTATCTTTTAGAAAATAAATTTTAATTATACATATGAAATCCGTGAAAGATTTATGTGACTATACGATCATTATGTGGGTACATTTAAATTATGGTTTTGTTTATAGAGTAGAAACGTATGGTTAATATTCAATGAAGACTGGCCTTGGATATGGTGGTGTTCAATTTGTTTCGTAATACAGGATATAATCACGATATGAAGAGATATACATTGGTGCATCAATGCTATCAAGACGAACGACTTGAAGCAAACGAGGATTTAGCCATCTAGTTTGCTTACCTTGATGAAGAGCCATGAGAAGAACGAAGAAAACGCAAGAGAACAGAACAAATTGACGTTGAGTGTTTCCCAAACGCCATTTGTGAAGATTTTTTAGATGGTCATTGGATTTCAAGGGTGACGACTATATATATAATACTCAGTCTAGGAACTTCCGTATATTCACTTATACAATATATATATTCACATATACAATATATATATATATATATATATATATATATATATATATATATATATTTATTTATTTATTTATTTATTTATTTATTTGATGACCTTTCCTTATATTCATGTATGCAATCTATATATAATATTTATTTGACTCGCTTCCTTATATTCTTGTCTGCAATCTAGATATAGTTTTGACTCTTCTACTTGCCGTAGTCAGGCTATGTAACCATTATTATCAACCAATAAAGGATCTACAAATGTCAAAATTATTGCTAGGTATAATTAGAGATGTCTCTAGGATAATTTCTTTTGTTGGATATATTTTGATAATTCTATTGATTCCTTGTATCTCTCAAGATTGCACCCATATTGATTGTTCATCTTTTGATTGATATGTTATCTTAAATAGTCTTCTAATAATGTTTATAAATAAGCTTGTGTATTCTTCTTTAATGCACGTCGAATTATATATAAATTTACACAATTTCTCTCTTCCACTTTATTATTCTTAACTCTTATATTCATTTATGCAAATCTATATATAATTTTGACTCTGGCGATTGTCGTAATCAAGCCTATGACTTTAAATAGCCTTTCAAATTTGATATTTCCTAATGCAAGGTTACCACTCTTATCAAGCAAGAAATGATCTACAATGTCAAATGTTTCATATGGGAAGCAGTCACTAACATAACAAAGTTTCCCTCGATTCATATGATTTATTTAGTTTTTGGCCAGCAATCTTTCCCGTGATTGGAATAGATTCACTCTTTATATATATTTTTTGTTTGTGAAAATGTGGAGGGAGGGAAAATGAGAATTGAATGCGGAAAAAATATAAGGTATTGAAACTTTTGTGATTTGTTTGTTTGTGATAAAAATTTCAAATCTTAACAATTTTGCACACCCACCTTTTATGTTCTTTCCCTCTCAATGTTTTAAAACAAAGGGAAAGGCACTGAAAATGCGGGTAGTGCCTGGGCCATAAATTATTCAACTACTAAATCAAGGTATAAATCTTTTCAAATTGCAATTGGCAATGACTTTCTTCGCAACCATAAATTGCTAGGAAGTAGCCTTAGAAGATGCCATGTAGGAAAAATCAAAAGAATTATAATTTTAAGGATTTAGTTACATTCTTTTTTTCCAAAAGCTTTGCTTGGTAATTAGTAACTCGTTATTTTCTTCTTGACTATAGATCAAGTGAAAGTACGTATCACAATATCATCTAATCATATGAAGTAAACTTTTATCTTGATTGATTACATACCCTATTGAAAAAGTTCGGCTTCTTTTAATCAAAACCAAAATAACGGAAATAATCAGATTAATGCTTGTCAAAATAATCAAAATGGGATCGATAATTTTGCAAATCAATCGAGGACAGATCCACACGTTGAAAATATAAGGCCAATCAATGTAGTTGGGGTACCAAATGCGGGAAATAGCCCTTATAGACATAACATGCCGATTGACGTAGATAATCCGGAAATACTAATATCGCCACCTTGGGGGCACGATGGCCAATTGATTCTTCGATTCAATGCAGAACCGTTTGTTGAAGAGATTCGACAATAATTGCTTATGAACAGAGGTATGATTAGGCTTATTTACGCAAAATCGTATCCTGAACAGGTGGATAATCCGTCTTTTCCTAAAGGTTTTGAAATCCCTGATTTCGCTATTTTCATTGGCGAAAATGAACACGACTTCTCGTGTGTTTACTACTTATGGGTTGGTCACCAGGCGAGAGGGTGTCGAGTAAGTCGGTTGTGCCTCAATTTGCACTTGTTTCTTGTAGTGTGCGCCCAACCCTGGAGAAGGCATTCTTTTTCCCGTTTTGTTTCCTGCTGTCTAACACGAAATGCCGAAGTGGTAAGTTCAATTCGAGAACATCTAGCGGAGTCAAGTTTGGATAAATATCTTTGTTATTCCGGAACGATTAAGTGAGGGCAGTGCCATTTTCTTTGGCCTACGGGGAGATAGGGGGGCAAAATGTCAAACAACCGTACAGGCTGACAGCACATCCTTTGCTGGGGTCGGTCACGCAGCAGTAGCACAAGCCGTTCGAGTCCGAGCAACCCGTCTTTAGGCACGAGGGTATGTTTATTTTACTCCCGTATTTGATATGAGAAGCGAGGGGTTCCCGGTCCTCTGTCGTGCCACGCAAATTCTCGCCAGTGCCAAGGCCCTTCAAACGTGTCGCGGCGCTGCCTGTTGGAATCGAGAAAGACATGTATGTCGTCATCAATGTTAATGAATGCTTTAGGTATGTGAGGGAGCTAGAAGGTCAAAAAGAAAAGAGGAATTGGAAGATCTCATTGTGAAGGTAGGAGCTGATGAAAGAATTATAATGTGATTTGACTCATTTTTCCAGAAGATAAATTTAAATTATACATATGAAATCAAGAGATATGCATGTGCGTCAATGATATCGAGACAAACAAATCGAAGCAAAAAGACGATTTAGCCTTCTAATTTACTCTTACCTGGATGGAGAGCCATGCGAACAACAAAGAAAACGCAAGCAGAACAAATCGACCTATTGTGTGTTTCCCAAATGCCATTTGTAATGATTTTTGGGATGATCATTGCATTTCAAGAATGATGGCTTTATATATAATACTTATTTTGTAAATTTTCTTATATTCACTCATATAATTCTGATATTTATTTGATGACCTTCCCTATATTCATACATGCAATCTAAATGTAATGTTTATATGATTTACTACCTTATATTCATGTATGCAGTTTAGATATAATTTTGACTCTTCTGCTTGCTGTAATCAGGCGAGGTTACCGTTTTTATTAACCAATTGTCAAATGGCCTAAATTGGAAGCAATGACTAACATAAGAAAGTTTCCCTTGATTTTTTTAATTGATGATAATTTCCTATATTAAGAGATATTTTACTAATTCCTCTTATAATTTTGTATGTGTATCTCTATTTGATTATGTATATCTTGATTGATATCAAGACAAACAAATCATCGAAGCAAAAAGACGATTTAGCCTTCTAGTTTACTCTTACCTTGATGGAGAGCCATGAGAACAACAAAGAAAACGCAAGTGACATATGATCATTGCATTTCAAGAATGATGGCTTTATATATATAGTACTTATTTTGTAAACTTTCTTATATTCACTTATATAATTCTGATATTTATTTGATGACCTTCCCTGTATTCATGTATGCAATCTAAATATAATGTTTGTTTGATTCACTTCCTTATATTCATGTATGCAATTTAGATGTAATTTTGACTCTTCTGCTTGCCGAAATCAGGCGAGGTTACTGTTTTTATTAACCAATAAAGGATCTGCAAATGTCAAATGGCCTAAATGGGAAGCAATGACTAACATAAGAAAGTTTCCCTTGATTTTTTTTTTTTTTATTGATGATAATTTCCTATTTTAAGAGATATTTTACTAGTTTCTCTTATAATTTTGTATGTGTATCTCCATTTGAATATGTATATCTTGATTGATATCAAGATAAACAAATCATCGAAGCAACCACCGCCCGCAACGACGCAGCTGGCTTGGGCTCTCTCCCTCTCATGAAATGGAGAAGTTCGAATCCCAAAGACATCGTTAGGGATTCTTACCTGGAGTACTGTGGTCGTGGGTCCTGCAGTCGCTCCCCCAGGGTTTGCTCGCCGACTGTCCCCTTACGGGGTTCCCTGGGTTACCCAAAAAAAAAAAACAAATCATCGAAGCAAAAAGACGATTTAGCCTTCTAGTTTACTCTTACCTCGATGGAGAGCCATGAGAACAACAAAGAAAACGCAAGTGACGGATGATCATTGCATTTCAAAAATGATGGCTTTATATATAATACTTATTTTGTAAACTTTCTTATTTTCACTTATATAATTCTGATATTTATTTGATGACCTTCCCTGTATTCATGTATGCAATCTAAATTTAATGTTTATTTGATTCACTTCCTTATATTCATGTATGCAGTTTAGATATAATTTTGACTCTTCTGCTTAATGTAATAAGGCGAGGTTACCGTTTTTATTAACCAATAAAGGATCTGCAAATGTCAAATGGCCAAAATGGGAAGTAATGACTAACATAAGAAAGTTTCCCTTGACTTTTTTTTTTTATTGATGATAATTTCCTATATTAAGAGATATTTTACTAATTTCTCTTATGATTTTGTATGTGTATCTCCCTTTGATTATGTATATCTTGATTGATATGTTAACTTAGATAGTCTATCCAAAGAACTTATACATAAGCTCATCTATTCATCTTCAACGCAACCAAATATACAAAAAATTTCACGATCTCTATTATGCTTCATTATACTTAACTCTTTTTTTGGCCAACAATCTTTCCATGATTGGAAGATATTTACTCTCTCTATATTCATTTTTTGTAAAAGAAAAAATGAGGGAGGAAAAATGAGAATATATATAAGGCATTGAAAATTATTCTGAAAACATTTCATATTCTACTAATTTTCCACACCCACCTCAAATGTTCTTTCCCTCTCCAAGTTTCCAGTTCAAGTGAAAGAAATCGAAAACTTTCTCTGTATATTTGGTTGTGGATACAAACGTCAAATACTCGCCCGCATTGACACCCTACCAAGCATTCCAATACTCGATACTCACACGTAACGGATGAGAAGATGGCATCAATGCACAGGACGATGTAGAACTCTTGCCTACACCCGACCGCCCCGGTTCGCTCGCCAACATCGACATCCTACCAGAAGTCCTCTTCCAAGAAATTTAAGTTACAGAACATGAGGCTACTTATTTTCTCCGAGTTTCAAACAAAACTCTTCTTCGTCTTCGGCAAATTAGAAGATCCTTAAGATATCGTACAAATTTCCTGTAATCAGTTCGCTGTTTTCATTGCAAACGTATACAGAAAGCTGGAAAGATCCTGTACCAATAAATCTAGTTATTCATCTATTTTTCTCGACGAATACACATCTTAAAATCTTAAGAGGTTAGATGACGACGAATTCCAGTTCAAGTAATGTCGTAGCAAAGAAATAGTCCCAACGGCCACCCCTGGCTTCATCTTCCCTGTCAAACTCACCTTTGTAGAACTTTTGCAGAATCTCCCTGCATTAACGCAAAAGCTTTTTCATGATACCCTTGAAGAGATTCATTCGCCTTTGTGAGCATTTCGCTGAGCATTTCTAAATAACAGGAATTATATGTAAAACTCGATGAAACTTTTCATCCTTGAATCTGCACAGTCAAATGATGAATTTCTAGACAGATTTGCACCTGCAAGTTGCGCATAACGCCTATCCAATATCTACTTGCTAAATAGAACCCAAATGCTACTTAAAAAGATTGATCACTCTTTCAGCCATTTTATAGAGGAGATGCATTCCTATCAAGAGATAGAAAGATAAGGGCACGTTTGATAACCATTATGTTCCCAGGAACAATTCTCCACTAGCCGGTCGCCAAGCCTTGGCGATTGCCGGTGATCGGCTAGAGGAGGAAGAAGAAAAGGAAAAGAAGAACACGGCTTGATTCTAGAATTGTTCGCGGGAACAAAGAAGTAACTTTTTTCTATTTCAAATCTAATTCTGGGAAAAAATCTGTTCCCAGGAATGTGTTCCAGGAATAGAAAAATTAACTGACATTATCAAACAGATTTTTGTTCTTTTTTAGTTTTGGGGAACAAAAGAACAAAAATAGCCAAGAATTAGCTGGTTCCCAAACACACCCTAAGCTGCATCACAGCTCTTGAAGACTAGCACCAGGAGATTCATCTCTATACATTAGTAACCAAACAGCAAAATCATGCCCAGAAAGAGTGTGCAACTGGATTACATAATCATGCAATGAAAATGAATCGGATACAACCAATGAGGTAGAAACAGTACCTTCTAGAGACACGATACCAACAACTTGATTCATTGCTTCTCGACCAAATGAATACTCATCCTATCCATGACTCCTCGGATCAACAACCTGATGTACCTTTCTTGCTTCAGCACTGGAATATTGTCCGACAACACGAGCATGAGGTATGGATGCTTCACCACGGGCCAGGGCATCCACATTCTCAAGCAGGTATTGCCTAGGAAGCCTGCCCACCACATTGCCCTCTTCATTCCCCTTACTGTCAAGGAATGAAAAGTGCGGGATACCCTCAACTCCAAACTCATCGAGCTCTTGTTCCCACTTAGTGTTGTCAACGTTTAGCATAACAAAATTAACCTTGTCCCTGAACGAAGAAAATTGTCATGTGAGTTGCCAGAAACTTCACAAATACAAGTTCGATTTATTGAAAATGGAAATCTCAATCTTCGACTAAAGCTGAGTCTTTGCAATCTTTACAGGATATTCCCCTTCTCACTTTCTACTGAGAAAGATCTGGCTCAAATAATGACCTTATAAGTCGACAAATAAAGTAAAGTCTACAAATAAAAAAGTAAAGACGATTACTTGTACTGCTGCTCAACTTTGTAGATATCAGGAGCTAATTCTCGACAAACTTCGCACCAGTCAGCATAGAACTCCACCACAGTGGGCTTCCCATTGGCGAGAGCCTAGAAATCAAACATCGAAGAAATACGTATATTAACATGAGAGAGTGGCAGAATGAACATTACAATAGAAACTAAATCAGTAAGTTAACTTCATCATTTACCATAGAAAAGGCAGGCAAGTTATTTAAACTGACAGACTAGTAAATTATGACTATATTGGGTTCTCTTATAGAATACAAAACACATACAAATTGGCACTTGCAAAATACTGCAACCAGTATATAGTATTGAAGTTGTTGACAAATTAGATTCATTGCAAGGCCTCTGCGTGCATACAGAAACATCTAGATGGCGATTTAAGCTTCCCCTTCTTCGTTCTTTTTTCAGAGAAAAGCATTAGTATGCATACCTCTTCATAAGGCAATGCAGCTACGGTGAGGTCTTTCAAAGAAACACCAAAATCCAACCGAGCAGATAAGAAAAGTCCAACTGCAGCTAGAGCAGAAACTGCAGCTATTTGCTTATTAAAAGACTTGTTGGGTACATCTGGAAGCCCAACGTTTGGGGAGGGACTTGCAGATTGGTCAGCAGCACTGTCATTCTCTGAAGAAGGCTCAAGAACCAACTTTTCCTGCACAGCGCATACAAACGAGAGAAGTAGAATTTTAGCTGAACAGAACAGCTCAAAATGCCAACACGAAACGCGCTCACACAGAGCACGAACATATGCAAATTGTCCCTGAAACTGTATCCAACTAAGTTCGTTGTCGGGAAACCCGAAGCTCGAATCAGACAAATCGAGCAGAAATTAGAACCGTCAAACAATTCTCCCGTCAAATTGCAACACGATCCCCTCCAATCTAGAACGCACAGGGCACAGGATAATTCGACCGACTCCATGAGCAGCAAGAACAAAAGATAAGTGCGCAGAAAAGCGTACCGACGTGGAACTCTCGGTAGGATTCGGATTCGCCTCACACGCGACGATCCGAAGCCCGGGACTCCTGGGGCGATATCGCACCGCGAATGGGGTCGCGACAAGCGACGAGGATCGAGGGGCTGCTTCGAAGTAGGGCCTGAACCGGTGGAGCGCGAGCGGGTTGGAAGCTACCCGCGACATGGAAGCTTTTGCTGCAACTGGGTCGTCCTCCTTGCGTCCAAAACTCGATCTTGATGGCGATAATGGCTAGCTTGCCGGATTCGGGAAGTGGGATTTTTTCAGAGAAGGGTGATGAAGCAGAGCTTTGGAGAAGACGACAAAGCCACGGGGCAGAGGGAGAGAAGTACGGGGAAAGATAAATTGAGTGCCGCCAGAAATAACAAGTGATTATCTTGACGCCACAGCTTACCTTTGTCCGAAGCATTGAGAGACAGAGAGAGAGAGAGAGTGCGATGTCGTTGACCGTTCCTTTGTAATTTCATTCGTGATTGGAGGAAAACGTTTTGTATAAGGCCAGTTATAAAGCCTGGTGAAGCTGATGAGCTGCTGTGGGTGGGGAGTGGTTCAGGCAAAGTTACTCTTGATGGAGAATGTTTGTTTGGATTGCTAAAAGCAAAACGAAAGCATAGTTTTGCCACATGGTTGGCTATTAGGAGTATTAGAACCGAACCCAACTCAATCGAAATTTCGTGCATTTTCGATTTGGTTTGATTCAATTTTCGGTTCGGATGATAGAAAAATAACCATTCTTATTCTAATTCGCATTATTTCGATTCGGTTCAATTTCGTTAGCCAAGCCAAATATTGAAAAGCCTTTCCTAAAAGTTTAAATTTTTGGTTTTTTGTCAAGGGGTTCAATGACATTTCGACCAAGAATTGAATTGTGTAACGAGGATGAAGAACGATAAATTCAAAGGAAAAGAACTACAAATAGTGGACATCGAATATATATATCGATAAATTTAAAATACATGGAGAATTTGTTCATGACTGTCGATTCTTTTACAACTACACACTACATTTTACAATCTACCAAACATGATTACTCATAAGCAATTAACACTCAAAATGCTGTTACAATTGTAGTTCCACAAATTTAGGCTCCATGATACCTCATTCGCAAGCAGTTACAACTCTTTTAGTGCCACTGAGCTCAATTGATAATTAATATCTTGTCTTCAATCGGCAGCTTTACTATATCTCCTTTCTTCATTTCTCTGCATCCAACACTTGAGCCAAATCTCCTATAACATTGGCCAAATACTGGTTTTATCATCACATCAATATGTTTGTTGACCATCATCATCGTGCATTGATGGCTGATTGTTTGCAGTCATCGATGAGTTCTATCATTGTCATTAACTGTATTGATCTCATCGTTGAGCTCAAATTACAAGGACTATTGGCATCTTGGTCTCGAGATATCTCACGCTACAACTATGCATGGTTTTATTTAAAAGTTAGCCTAACACCCCATATTTTAGAGAAAATATTGGCCGCACAAGTTGTGTCAACGCAACAAATTAAAAGCTTATCCATTGAGTGACAGGTGTCCATAAAAGCTCACTTGTCAAATTTTTCCATCCCTTTACCCTTTCTCTCTTCTCCCACAGCTTTCTTTGTTCTTTTTGCAGGCCACAGACGACCCTCTCCTCCCTCCGGTCCTCTCCCTCACACAAGGCATGATAGCGTCATTCACTTGCCCTTTTGTTCACCTAAGCCTGACCTCTACATCTCCCCCACTGGCAATGGCACCACCATTGAAATTGCCTATCGCCGCCATAATACAAGCCCAAGTCCCCAGTGCACTCACAACCCCGAGCCCTTGCATCCTCAAGATCCTCTGTGCTTCGAGTCATTGCCTCCCTCAATAGCTTCCGGATCTAGAGCCCTCACTTGATCCAATGCAGGCAATCCTTACCCTGGCAGTGAAAGTCGACTCCTTGCCGAATTCTCTCATTAGATTCAGTGAGGTCAACCCTAACTTGTGGTTGGTCACCGGCCATGGCCAAGTACCACTACAGGTCAAAGGAAAAGAGAGTGCGAGTTTGTGAGAGGATAGAGACAAAAGCGAGAAAAATCTAACAAGTGAGCCCGCGAGAGACACGTGTCACTCAATGAATGAGCTTCCAATTTGTTGAGTTAGCACATCTTTATTTTCTCCACATTTTATCATTTGTGGGACACTTACTATATAGTTGTTCAAGTGGAGGGCATGTAAAGAGAGACTCGAAGAAATAGATCATGAACCCTATGTTTGGTTTTGCAGGTTGTAGGAAAACCAAGGTTGAAGAAAGCGAAGGTAGGGAAAAAATGGACTAAATCTTTTAATTAACTCGTGTTGTTCGGACGTGCATTGAAGAAGAATGATATGGAGGGAGATAATGCGAGTAAAGTTTACTTAGATTCTACTTGTTTTGTCTAGATTTTAGGAAAACATAAGGGCCATAGTGGAAAAAGAAGCCACAGGTTCACTTCCCTTTAGTTCTTTTCAATTTGAGGGAAACAAAAGTGTGGGTCACACGAGCTCGTTCAAATCCATTTCCTTCCAGTTCCATCCTCCTTTTTTCAACCAGACAAAAGCAATACTTACCTAAATTTGCGGTTCCCTTCGATTTCTCAAAAATAAATATTTTATCTCTTTTGAAATAATTAATTAATGAAAGATATTAATGTCTAAATATTTATGTGCCCGCATAAAATATTCCATCTATTCATTTGTTAGCACCATACATAATTATTTAAAAATACTTTTAAGTCATTTATTTTTCATGAAATAAATGCAGGTATATTTTTTGTATTTGCTCGAATCTTCATCAATTGCTTAAGACATTATTAGCGAAGACCTTTGAGGGGACTATGAACAATGACTTGCCAAATGTTCCATGTTGTCATTGCCAAAGCCAAATGTACATTACTTTAGGAAACGAGCTACTAACATAAACATTGTATCATAACCAAAAATCAAAGCCATTATCATCGCTATTATTATAAACTAATGAAGCTAAAATCAATCATATCCAACGCAACAGACTGAAATTTAGAAGCCGATAATCACTCGAATTCTCTACGACCTCTGACCCTCCGGCCCCAAGATCCCGTTCACCACCGACGTCGCCACCAGCACCCCGACCGCCTCCGCCACGGCCACCGCCCCCGCCTGCGCTAACCCTCCGAAGCTCACCTCCTCCTCTATCTCCCTCTCGGCCGTCTCGATCCCCTTCTCCACCGCCACGACCCCCTTCTCGGCCGTCTCGATCCCCTTCTCCGCCGCCTCGAAGCCCTCTTTCACGATCTCCTCCGCCTCCTCCTCCGCCTTCCTGAGCTTCTTCCGCAGCCCGAAGAGCGGGATGTCCACTGCAGCCGAGGGTCGCGGCGCCACAGTCAGCACCGTCGACGCCGTCAGGAGGAACGCCATCTGCCGCCGGTTGGCCTGGAGGGGGGCGGGGAGAGGGCGGGATTTGGCGTGGGGGGAGCGTTGTCCGCTGCGGACCTGGGGGAGTGAGAGAGCCTGGACGAGAGCTGACGCTGCGGAAGCCATTGGAGGGCCGCTGGAGAGCTTAACTGGTGTATGGTGTGGGGAAGAACTGGCGACGGCTTGAGATTAGAGAGGGAGACAAGAACGTGTGGTGGAGGTTCATTATTTCCCCCAAGTTCTTCCATACTATTACCAACACACGTTGATCGCACGTCCACAAAATGGTGATGGACAGGGATTTTTTTTTTTTTTTTTTTTTTTCTTTTTATTTTTAACAATAAAATGCTTTCCAAGGTAAATTTTAGGATATGTTCATTAAAAGTTCTAAAACTTAGTATAATTAAATTTTAAAATTTATCACAAATGCATTATCAAATCCTAAAACTGAAAAAGAAAAAAAATAAATTCTATGACTTGTTGCAAAAGTGAGATCAAGTCCGAAAAATTTCAAAGGTAATAAAATAATTTGATTAAATCAATTTTACAAAATTTAGGATTTATTTGCATTTTTTGAAAATTTTAAAATTTAATTGCACTTTTGTGATAAGTTTTAGAACTTTATTGAACATTTTAAAAGTTTTAAAACTTAATTATACTTTCCTAATAAGTTTTAGGATTTTCTAATACACTTACTCTATATTTTAGGAGAAAAACCCTAAACTAATACATCAGTGATAAATTTTACCCCAAAAGTACTTATTTTTTATTATCAATAACTCCAAACTAATACACTTATGATAAATGTATCATATGTTAGTCTTTGTTAAATTTTATTGTCAAATTACTAAGTTGAATGACACATGCGGTGAACAAATGTACTGATTTAGAATTTTACCCTCCATTTATCACAAGTATTTTTTGCGATATTAACTTAATTTAACAAAGGGTAAATTTGTTGTACCGATTATAGATTTTTAGTGGTCAAAAAATTAATTTTTGGATAAATGATTCACAAGTGGACCAATTTGAAGTTTTCGATGGTAAAAAAAATTAATTTTGGATAAATTTGTCACAAGCGTATTAGTTATGGGTTTTTTATAATATTAACCCTAATATGAAATAGATTAAGGTTTATGGGAGAATTCAATTAGAACTTTCATTTCTATTTTTTGCATTTAACTTTCATTTAGCATGGTCACGGGAAGCCTTTCCAAATATATTACTAATAATATTGAAATTCGGGTATAACTTTTTTTTTATCATTTTATCAAACCTTCAATGGAAAATTCTAAATAAAAACCTAAAGTGTCGTCATTTTTTTAAATAAGAGTTTGAAACGAATATTATTTCAAATATGGGCTTGAAGTGGATTTTGTTTTCAAATAAAAGTCGAAGTAATTATGTGAGTTTCAAAGATAGTTTGACTTTCTTATTAGTTAAGGGCATTTTCATCATTTACCTTTGTTGAATTTTTCTTTCTTTTTTCCTTTTTTTGGTTGTCTCTTTCTTCTTCAACGGTGGTCAGTCTCAAGCGATGGCCAACCACCAACGATACTCGAAGAGGACTAAGCAAGGGCCGCCCTCGTCGACTACAAGCGAGGGACGGTCTTGCCAAATTTGGGTGAGGGTCATCTTGCCAACAACTGGTGAGGGATGGCCTCGCCCATGGCTGGGGAGAGTTGTTGGGCTCTCATAGGAAAGAAAAAGAAAAAATGAAAATGAAAATTGTCTTTCGACAAACATATCATTGATTTGACAAGATCAGACTCTTATTTGAAATTGTTATAACCACCTTAGATCCTTATTTAAAACTGACATGATTACTTCAGGTTATTATTAGAAGAAATGATGACATTCCCGATCTTTATTTGGAACTTTCTCATACTGTAATATTTTTTTTGTCTTCAATTCTCTCTCTCCCTCTCTCTCTCTCTCTCTCTCTCTCTCTCTCTCCGGAACGAATGAATACAATTAGAGAATAAAAAAAAAAAAAACCAATATGAAGGCACTCATATCGAGATGCAAATCGGTTGTATCGTTCGTTTATTCATCCGTTATCTCTCAAGCTAGATCGTAATACATATCCCTCTTATTGTGCTTTGGACCCACATTGTACCAAATGGACAGCGATGGACAAATCTCCGTGAAGTCATCAAGATGGCACTGAGATCCAACGGCCAACAAAGAGAAAGGGAGTGATGAAAGGTTTGGGTCAAGTTGCAAATGGTGAAAGCAAATCTGGTTGTGGATGAGGGCAATGGAGATAGTGATGAGACAAGGAGAGGATGGTGATGAGATGTGGTGGAGGAGATGGTGGTGGCGATGGTGGTGAGGACACGATAGGTAAATATAGTGGCTGATCAAAAGAGTTGCGTGGTATGTATTTCATTCTATTTGGCACTTAAATTATTTCGAAATCATTCCAATTTTTGAATGGCCTATAACAATTTAAAACGGGTTAAAGACCACTATTTAACTCGTATTTAGCTGGTCAGGTTGTAGAAGAGTTAGCTAAAATTTGAAGGATGGATTGTTATAGGGTTTAGAGCTGCAAAATTTAACTAGAAATGGACTTCAATGGGTTTTGACAATATTATATTCACCTTCAACCATGTTGACATTTAAAAGTGTGGTTGACGACGAGATTAGACGGCCCAAATGCGCCAACGCCACCTTTAGAAGCCGTGAGGTCGTAATTATATGGAAAAACAGTGTTCCTATTCATTTTATTTATTTAATTATTTTTGTCGATTTTTTAATTAAGATTTCGAATGGAAAAATATTCTATATTTAACAATTATGTTTGTATTGCCTATATCAATTTTGAGATGGTCTATTTTGTGAAATTACCAATTGTAGACATCCAAGTTGTGCAATAGATGAATGGAAATCATCCACGCATCCTAAAATTCCAGACTACGTAAAATTTGTCACCGGCAACAAATGTGGTTGTTGACCAATGGTTTTGAATAAGAAAAGAAGTTTTGTCATTCACACTCTTCAAATTCTTATTTATTTCGGAAATTTGCCCTATATCTATTATCCTTTTGAGAAATATATATTTATTAATTAATAAGAAATTAGACCCAACTTGACCTTTTTATTTCTCCTTCATATTAGATTCAATTGTTATGATTATTAGCCCGCTAGAGAACTTGAAATTTTGTCATAGTTTGGGCCTAAAGGGCAAGTCCTTATCACTTCTATTTTACATTCTAGCGCCTTATATAAAATCTTTCATCTTATTTGTCCGTCAAACTCAGTAGCTTTAACATAAATATGCACAATACGACTTGATCACATGTTTTCGTTTCTTATTTATGACTCAATCCTATGTTAAATGAGGGATAGCTATTTAAAAAAGTGGTGCTTTTGTGCCAAATTGTAAACTTTTCTTTGAGTCCTATTAGCGAAAAATAAATGATTTGAAAAATATATTCTTAAAAATAATCGTACATAATACTTGAAATAATTAGTCGACGAAAAATATTTTCATTATTGATAACAATTTATATTTGAATCTTTTTTATTGACAATAAAATTATTATTCATTTATTCATTTTTGTGAGCAATTATTTTTAGAAAAAATATTTTTAAAATTATTTATTTTATGTGAAATAAAGAAAGCATTAATCATGTCCTTTCAACGGGTTGAATTTTGAGGAAAAGGAATTAGATTGTAGAGGATTGGGGCAAATTAATGCAAGTTGTAAAAGCACGAGGATTGAAATGAAAAAAAAAAATTCAGGGCCAAACACAAAGTGTGAGTTTTTTTCTTTTTGTTTTAGGGATAATGATACGAATAATCTCTCAACTTTGACTCAATATGTAATATAGTTTACAACCTATTAATTTATTCAATATAATTCATGAACTTTAGTTAGGAAAGTTTAAAAAAAAAATTATAAATTTATTATATTTATATTAATTCATTTATAAACATTTCAATTAGCTCGTTATTCCTAAACATTTTTACATTAGTATCAATTAAGTCCATCCGGCCTATTTAAGTTAGAAATTGTTAGCGCAGACATTAATCATCTTATGTGGTACGACTGATACTGACGTTGATAAAATTTACAGTTTTATATTTTTGTTCATTATGGCCGATGAGGGCGAGGCCTCGTAGGTGTCTTTGTCTCCTAACTTCGTTCCTCGATTCACCAAGTCCGTACCATTCCCTACTAATCAGCTCCTCTTCCCGATCCCTGGAAACCCTAACTTACAAAGCGGTACAGCCTCCTTCCTTTGAAGACAATCCCATCCCCTCCAGTAGCTTTCGTCTTCCATGTCATCATTCCTTAGTTTGACCTCGCAGCCTCTAGCAAGGGCCGCCTCGCTGGATATGGCTAGGGCTTGACTCTCGTGACCTAGGCAAGGGTTAGTCTTATTGGTACTCGACCTCACCTCAAGGCTAGCCCTCATTGGCCATGGCCGTGGAAGTCAAACACACAAAAAAGGAAAGAGTTAAAAATAAAAATGAAAAATGCTAATCTTAGCATTAATCGTGTGACGTATAACAATTAATATCCACATTAGTAATTTATGAGTTAATTGATTGGATGAACTTAATTGGTATCAATACAAAAAAAATTAGGACTCAATTATTTAAATTAAGAGGTTTAAGACTTATCAATATAATATGTTTATGATCTTTTAGATTATTTGTTTTTTTAACTTTATAATTCAACATATAATATAATATTTAAAATTTTAATTAATTCGATATAATCCCTAAACCTTTCGTACATATTTAATTTATTCATATGAAAATGTTCATTATTATCTCTAAACATGAAATAATGAAGTAAAATATTGAACGTGTTTTCTATAATCTAGGAACCGAAATGAACATTATTAAATGTCCATAAATCACATTGGACAAATTAAGAAATTTAAGATTAACATTCTACATTGGATAAAAGTTCAGATATTATATCGAGTAAAGGAAAATTTTAAGGACGATATTGTATATCGTGCTGAAGTTTAGGGGCATTTGTGTAATTACATATATTTTACGGAAAACGGAACATGATTCCCCAAAAATTTCAACGAATTTGCGCCAGAAAGGGGTTTTAGAAGAGGGGGGGCGCTCAGAAGTTCAGAACCGAAACCCCCGAAAATCCATTTCTTCCTTCTTCTTCTTCACCAAAATCAAGCGCGCACAGAGAGAGAGAGAGAGAGAGAGAGAGAGAGAAAGCGTCAGCAATGGTCGAAGAAGGAGCGGCCTCCAGCAAATCGGAGCCCCTCCCGCCGCCCTCCTCCCACCAGGCCTCCAACGAGGCCACCGTCGAGGGGTCCAACACCCCCCTCCTCGCCGACTCCGCTTGCAACAGCAACAGCAGCTACAACAAGCCCGAGAGCAGCTCCGTCCTCACCTCCGACGGCGACGGCGGCGGCGGCTGCGGCGGCGGGGGAGGGGGAGGGGGGAGTCAGGTCCCTAGGGTTCGCGGACGAGCTGATGGAGAGCGGGTCCAGGGCCCTCAGAGATGGCAACTACGTCGAGGCCGCCGAGTGCTTCAGCCGTGCCCTAGAGATCAGGTTCGCTTTTTTCTTTTTTTCTTTTTTTTTCTCCATTTTTTGGGCGCATTTTTCGTGGCTATTTTGCTTGGTAGCTGCTTGTGTCGTGTCATTTTGGTGTTCTGTGTTTCGATTCACTTCGCTCCGTAATGCTGGTCGAGCTCTGCTGCTTTGTAGGCGATTTCGTGAGTATTGATGTCTGTTCTCGTTAGCTAGAGCTGCTGTTCTGTTCTGAAACTTGGGCCAAAAGGCTTTTCTTTTGTGTGGTTTTTATTTCCTTTTCTGTTACTCTTACGTTTATGTAGATGTTCAGGAACTGAATTTGGGCATGCCCTTTATCGTTTAGTAGTAGAAGTAGTTCGGTGAAGATTTGGTTTGTATGCACCGTTCGCGCTGTCTTTGGATTTGCGCATCGGCTCGTATTGTCTCGTGAATTATGGATGATTATGGATGCGGACCTTTGGGCCCTATCTAGATCGGTAGCTACTTTTAGAATTTCTCTCTGCTATGTGAAGGTGCGGCGTATAGTGTTCGAGTTCTGCCTTGATTATATGGACTCGGGACAAAAAATTGGGAGACCTAATTGTGATGCATAGCACAACTAACTGCCTTTGGTGACTTCTGTAGCGTTCAATCTATTGAAAACTTGTGAGTGTGGGTCACTCTGATCACGATGATTATATACCTGTCAATGTGTATCTCTTTTGGCATCAAGGATTGACTATATCTTCAGTTTTGGGGGCCTGTAGCTTGTTGATTCATTGCTTCGTCTTTTCATTTTCTGTCCTTCATGTGAATACTCTGTCATCAACTTTTTATGAAAAAAATTAGGGTGGCGCATTATGGAGAACTCGCCCTGGAGTGCGTCAGTTCATACTACAAGTATGGATGTGCGCTTCTATATAAGGCTCAAGAGGAGGCCGATCCATTGGGTGCTGTGCCCAAAAAGGACGCCCAAAGTCAAGTATCTGATAAAGATGGAGAAAGAAGTACCTTACGTGGCGAATCTTCTGTAGCTTCTGTTTCTAGTAATATTGATCAGGATGGAAGTTCACATCATCAGGATGGAGCAACAGATGATGGTACGTGCCATGTGTCTTGCTCATGAATCATCATTTTCCTTTGCATTTCTTGTTACAATGTCTCTTTTTGTCGATGAACTATGTTTATAATTTACAGTGCACAATGCATGACATTGAAATTTGCTCTCCAACTGCATCATTTACCTAAGGGATCTTTAGACTAGGGTAGTTTCACAAAGCATCACGTCTCTTCGGCAGCATCTATGAATGAAAAATCAGTAGCTCTCTCAGGCAGGTGGATGTTCATCAGGAATAATAGTACTATTGGATTATGATACCTTGTTTTTTGTGCTACCCAATGATGGATCATTGGAAATATCTTGCTTGTTGGTGACATGCCTAACCAATGTTTAGAGCTTCCCATAAGAAAATATCTGGGGTTCAAGCAAGTGAATGCAGGGTTTTATGGTTACTTTGTCAGAAAAGGTCAAGTGGAAAGCCTGAGTGTTGCAGCCTTGCAGATCTTCCTTTAAAACTCACAACATGGCCCCGAGTGCAAGATAGATAATGCTCAGTGTATTGTTAACCATTATTCCAATACTCGGTACTCATGATGGGTGCCTACTGGAGTCCTTCCACTCGTGGTGTGATAAATTTTATCCTCTGCTAGTAGCATAACTATCATGAAAAGCATCTGACATTTGTGGTTTATCTTCTTAAAGGATGAAACGGTATATTTTTCAACCAAGACATCTTTAGGCAGTTCATGATGTTTGGAAAGTTATTTGTTAGATAAGAACCCTAGCACTATCATTGGCCTGGTAGGAAAAAAATCTTGAAAAAGATGATTGTGTTCTAACTTCCCTCCTGGAATGCAGGAGGCAAATGATATGACTTGTTTTTCAGGCTTGCCTTGCCAGTACTTTGCATTCATTAAGAAAATTTTGAAAATTTTTCTTTGCATTGATCATATCATGTGACGACACCTGGAGAAATCAGCCAATAAGAAGGGAGATTTTTGAAACTTAAAAGCTGGTTGAATGTGTGTCAGGTGAGCGATATGATTGGCCGGTGATTCAGCGTTAGCCTTGTAATCGATTCATAATATCTTTATGCCAGCCATGCTGGTGCTGTATTCCTCAATAAATACTTTGAAGCATGTCTTATCTGCTAGATCTGCTCTTGACCTTGTCCTCTGAAGTTAGGCACGATCCTTATTTTGCGGAATAAATAGGGAGACTGCACTTCCTTTTCTTCAGAGTGCATGATATTGGTTATTTTCTGCATGCACTCAACAGTAGAGAGGCAGTCATCACTGAAAATCAGTAGGTGTCATTTGGGCTTTTATCTCATACTGTTCAGATGAGTAATTTGATGGAAGTTGTGCTGGCTGAACAGGATATATGAAGGAGGTGTGGTGGGACACTGTAACATTTATCGGTTGTGCTTTTCCTTAGGATGATAAGACAGAATGAGAAGCATTTCTTTCTATTCCTACTGATTTCCAATATGGTTAAGGCCCACCATTTATGTTGCCCATATAATAGGTTCTGGAGGGAAGGACCAAGAAGAAGATGATGATGAGGATTCTGATGCCGAGGATCTGGCTGAAGCAGATGAAGATGAGTCTGATCTGGACTTGGCATGGAAGATGCTGGATATTGCAAGGGCAATCCTTGAAAAACATTCTGTTGAAACAGTTGAGAAGGTGGACATATTGTCAGCTCTGGCAGAAGTTGCATTGGAAAGAGGTGGGTCATGTTTTATTTTTGGTTGTGTAATTTGCTATCAATATAAACAAGGTGATTGACTATTGTCATCGCTTCTGGCTACCATGCAGAGGACATTGAAACTTCTCTCAGTGACTATGAAAAAGCTCTGTCCATTTTGGAGAAACTGGTTGAACCAGATAGTCGACAGATAGCAGAACTGTATCCTACTTTAGATTATTGTGCTAAGCATGGAAGATTTTTTTCATAATGTTTCTACTTTTTCTGAGTTATTTCTGAATTCAGAATGTCAGCTGTTAACGATTGAGCCTTTATCGGCAATTTCTTAACCTTATGATGTTAGAAACTTTCGGATATGCTTGTGTTTGGAGATTGGCTCTAAGACAGGTGAAGCCATTCCGTACTGCCAGAAGGCAATATCTATCTGCAAATCGCGGGTTCATCGTCTAATGGATGAAGTGAAGGTTTCTTCTGAATCAGCAGTATCAGCTGTTTCTTCATCAGATGGAGATGTCAACCCATCGTCCAGTGATTCACCTTCAGATAAGGCTTCAGCTGATAAGGAAGCTGAGATCAAAACATTAAATGGCCTCTCAAGTGAGCTGGAAAAGAAGGCAAGCTTATTTATTTATTTATTTTAGGAATTTCATATATTAAATTCTTTTTTTCCTGTATTCTGGTGTAAAGTATGCTTCTTGACATGCAGTTGGAAGATCTGCAACAGCTTGCTGCAAATCCGACATCAATTCTCACTGAAATTCTTGGAATTGCATCTGCCAAGGCGAAAGAGATTGAGAAGAGGGCGTCCTCAGCTGCTATGAGCTCTTCTCGTATAGGAACAGTCAACAGCAATGGGGATTTTGACTCCCCGACAGCATCCACTGCTCACACGAACGGTGCTGCTGGAGTCACGCATCTTGGTGTGGTTGGAAGAGGCGTCAAGCGAGTGTCAATGACAGCACAGTCTGGCCCAACAAAGAAACCTGCAGTTGATTCGTCCGAGGAGAAACGAGATAGTAATGATTCCTGAAGTTGTTTGATTCCCAATGTGACATATAGTCCATGCTCAACCCTGCATAGCCTAGCATATATCTGGAGGTTCTATTACGGGATGCGTATTATAAATTGCGAACCTTGGTTAACTACTGTACTTCATACTTAATTGACTGCATCTAGGTTCTGTCTGTTGTTAGAGGATCCTTGTTTTTTTACAACTCACATCCTGGAGTCATTTGGATATTTCGAAGGAAATTCATGTGGAAAGGCAATTGTCCCATGAAATCAGTTTTCCAACTTCATGATCAGATAACACCCCTGGAAGGTATTTGAGTGGCATTTAATTTCCTCTGGTATATTTTGAGTTTGTTCATGTCTATTTCAGTTGTTTGGTTGTTTAACGGTAGTGGCCTGTGCGTGCTTGGTCAGGAGGGAGGGTGTGGTTGGTATTGATTCTTGTTTAGTGAATCATGAAGCCTAGTGTCCTGCCAGATGGGTTTCTCCTTTTTGCTTTACTCAGAATGCTAGACAATATAATCTGCCATGCTTTGTCTTCGTCTTTGGTTCCTCTGGTGGAGTTTATATCGGTGGATATTCATTCCATTGGACTCCTACTAAAATTATCATCGTTTCTGGTAATCTAGTTTTTATGCAACTTGATATTGTCTGTAGTTTGTCCGCCGATACAAATTAAAACAGTGTACAAATCATGCTGTCGAATTTTTCTTGTGTAAGTTGAACACTCCGTCTTTAACGGAGTCAATTAAAAAGTGATTGTGAGTTGGAACTTTCAAATTCATCAAGGCATGTAATATCTACGATGTGCTGGAAGGGCTGTGTTACTGCTCGATGTGGTGCAGATTCTCGAAGGGTAACGAAAGGCATACAACACTTTGCCAGCGACAAGGGCAAGCGGATGCTGTTTTGCCTAGTAGCTGAGGAGGGGCCTTTGATTTTGATGTAGCGAGCGAACCTTTTTCCCAAGCGAACACATGATAACGGGAAATGATGTAACGTAAAGCAATTCCCTCTTGTCTGAACGATTGCCCGTGAGGGATCGTCTAGTCCTACGCCAAGGGAATAAGAACAGACGGAAACTTGTCAAGAACGACAAGAGTAGGTCCCTTCTGCGAAAATTAATTGGCCGTTGTGCTCCTCGACAGCGTAGATTTGTCGGTCTGTTTCCTGTACTACGCGAGCTTAAAATGATAAGAACGATGACAAGAATGATGGCCGAGCTGATGACGTTCTTACAATGAAATTGCATCATGTTGACAGCCACAGCCACCACATGTTACTGTCCATTCTCGATGGAGTTTAAGAGAACTTATACCTAATCCATGACTTTGAGCTGCCGGACAAGGATGTTAATCGAATGGATAAAGCGGGGTGGGTCACGATGCTGCATTGTGTGCACGAAAAAACCAGAAGATGTGAATAAAGAGAGTTAGCTGTTCGGTAAAAGACACGAGATCGATATTTCTTATGAGGTGATATTTGCTATATATAGATGTATTGGGGGAAACGAATATTGTGAATTTCAACATAGGAAGTGTCCTGTGACATTGTATAGGAGCGTCGATCCAATGTGCTACAAGGTCGACTGCAAGAAGTGCGGGAAGTACACATGGGGTGGCTGCGGGAAGCATCTGACCACCCTCTATAACAGCATCGAGAAGAGCAAGCACTGCATGTGCACCTCGTGGCCCGGCGTCGTTATTCCCTCGTCGTCGTCGGAGCAAACATCATCTTCGTCTGCTGCTGGTACAGCTCCATACACATGATATTCTGCAGAAATCACATAGATCGGGGTGAAAAGAAATCGGAATTTTGCTTCTTCAAAAGACGTTCGCTTAGCCCAAACCGGGGTAGTCAATCGATGTTGATTTCACATAGGTGCACTAGTTTCTACCCCAGTTTGCTTCACTAGAGGCCGATCTAACATCAAAGTACAATCGAATGGCGTGCTTTGTTCTCTTGGACATCCTTACTTTTCATTTCGACTGCAAATGTTCAAGATGTCATATCGTTTTTCAATCTTTATCCTCATTTTTTTCTAGCACATGGGAGAAACTGTCTCATGTCACCATGTTTTTATCGCTTTACTTTGTGCAGGTAAGTAAGATGGGAGATCTTCAAGATCCCCCAACGTTCTTAGATCTTGGTGGGGGCTAATGAAATCAGAAGCACTAAATAAAGGGGAGAGAGAAAACCCTAGTAGCGTGGACACGATCGTGTCCCTTGTTTTTATGCAACATCTTAATTTTTCCAATGCTTGGCTTAGAAGACTGGCGTGTCGGTAGATAGACAGAGATTGGGCATATATGATTGCGGAGGGTTCGGGCGTGGTCAACGTAAATTGACCAATGATGCTCGAATCAGTGTGGTGTCGTGCTGCTGCTCACGAGCATGTAAAATATTCAAAAGTTGAAACCCCGTGCAGAGTGCATCGTGCTATAATCTATATGCGTAAACGCCTCCCACTCGATCATCGGTTTCTGGTGCTTTCTTCTTGGACGGTTTCCGGTGGTTCTCGTGCTCTTTTTCAGCATTCTTTTCTAAAACCCACTTGACCTTGTCTTAAAGATAACCCACGACAGCCTGCCCCCACAGAGAGAGAAGAGAGAGAGGTTTTGAAATTCAGGCGCTAAGAAAGTTGGCCTAAGATTCTAGCAGAGAACATGGCCATGACATAAAATATAGCAGCAAATCACGTTCTTGTTTCTGGGCCTTTTGGCTTGGAACCTTTGGCCTCTTGCTGTCTTCTCTCCAATGTCATGTTCTTGGAAGGGAAGAAGAACCCTACGTGCGCATAACCCACAAGGGCTTTGCTCCAAAACCTCCAGCTTATCCAATGATTAGCCGCCAAAGCACGTGAACTTGAGCAAAACCGAAAGGCCCTCCTCCTCTCGCGCAAATCACACACATCCCTATCTTTCGTGACGTCCGGATCGCGCTCGAACGATCTGGCCATGTCCGGCTTCCGTCGAGTGGGGTTCCCTTTCCTTTTTCCCCAAATCATCGTCCCGGTCATTATCATTAGCCCATGTACAAGCACAGGTCATGCTTAATCATGCGCTAATCATGGTTTTTAAAGGACCCTTCTGGTACTGTCGTGCAAAGCCTTCGGCAGGCCTACTCAGCAACCACGTTGTGGGGGTGGGGGCGTTCTGGTTCTTGCTCAGATTCTCTCGTCATCAACTCATTAATACGACCATAAATGCAGGAGCCATAAAGAGGCGCTAGTGTTGGTAGGTGGAATGGAATTTAAATGGAGCGATTCTGGTTCTGGATTAGGACCGCCGGTGAGACAAACATTCAAAAGCAAGACTCCAGCTCGAATTTATTGCTGTTAGGGTGTGCTTCTTTAAGTTTCATATAGATTTCACTTTAAACCTACCTGTTGAAACTTTTAGAATCTAGAGCTTGTAACCTGAAACATGCCATGTCATATGTTACAAGGTTGAATTCGAGGTCTATCAGACTTTATTTATATTATTAATTGAACGATTACGGTGAATTATCATATTTAATAATTACTATTTATTATTACAATTCACTTATTATTATTGTGAAATATTAATAAAATAAAAGGTTAAGTCGTAAAATGTAAATTCAGATTAATGGTTCCAAATCATACACTAATTATCAAACACTATATAATGTCACAGGATCGCGTGAATATATAAATCAAGAAAAACACAAAAAACTTATTTCAGATTCTAGGTTTTAGGTTGATGAAACCTGGAACATAAAACCTTCATATCGAAATTAGTTAATTTAGACCATACTTTGTATACTTTATAACCTGAAATCAAATAGGCTCTTATCGGTTCAGTTTTCAGGTTTTATCCTGATATCGTGCTCATCCCTAACTACTAGAGATGTAAAAAAGATCGGCAGGGGGCATTCATGATGTCGTCGAGCTGTCTATCTTGTATGGGGTCATGAGGTGCCTGTGAGCAAAGCATGATTCATCCTCCTACGACGTCCACGGTGCGAATCGAAACGCACGTTAGGAGTCCAACTAAGAACTCCAATGTCCACCACACGGAGGGAAAAAAAGAGGAAGCTGGCCTTCGGGAAAACCCCGTTTTGTCTTGTACTGTCTCGCTAGCTGGAGCGACAATCTCTCGCTCTATTTATTGACAAGGACCTAACCATTTTTTCAAAAGGAAGAGAGCGCTTTATGCAATAAGAATTTACACGAGCTATAGAGGCAGGCAGACAGACTGGCTTTACATCATCATCCATCTTCCAATCAAAGTTGTGATGGAGGATCTTGCGGTGTGAGACTAGGATATGCCAATTATCTCGACTGTGCCCGTGAAATTAGGACCATGTTCTGCTTAACGCTCGACAAGGCATGTCAAACCAAGGCTTCGTAAACTCCAAATTAGATATCGATACCGTTATTGTGAGATCTGAGTCTTATAACTAAGATCATAGCAGACACCCATGTTGGACTCGTTGAGTTGCATTTCTAGAAGAACCTCTTGAACTAGACAAAGATGAGAAGTTGGATGAATGAATGGTGAATTTGAAAATGTTTGAATTACCACTTTTGTATTTTTTTTTCAAGAAAAGACTTGTTCAGCACTACATTCATGGGTCACGTAGAAAGTTTGGTGCCCATCACTTCTAATTTGAAAAAAATAAAGGGCCGCCCTTTAAAAACAAAAAACAAGACAATAACTTTCACGGACGCGAGAAAACTAGGGAAATAATAATGTAATAAAACCTTTTTCTATTTTTGTTTTTCACATCAGGCAAAACAAAATTTGTATTCATGATCAGAAGATGTAGGAGAGGGACATGACCTATGGGGCCTTGAGACAAGCAAGCGCATTAAATCACCTCGATAAGTACATCTCTAGATTAGTGCAGCCAAGCATTGGCCAGAAAAATTTCAAAAAAAAATGACGTGGGTATCTATTTTACTAAAGCAAAATGTACTAACGCCCCTCTCAAGCTCCCGATCTATATACTGAACATCGAAAGTTCTTGTCCATTGAACTCTCGCATTTTTTTGAGCATTAAACAAGTGTCAAATCTAATAGGTGAGCAATGTGCGCAGCCGTGCATGTCACATGCCAATTTGTTTTTAGGAACGGATCTTCAAAGAGAGTAAATTTTATTCATTGAT
This sequence comes from Eucalyptus guilfoylei, assembly GCA_016097605.1. NCBI lineage: Eukaryota > Viridiplantae > Streptophyta > Magnoliopsida > Myrtales > Myrtaceae > Eucalyptus > Eucalyptus guilfoylei. Next base: position 17,651,636 of record CM027867.1, on the reverse strand, counting down.
AATAAAATATTAAAGGCTTGCGGGTTACCGCGTTTCACGTAGAAATTGCGAAAACATTCCAGAAACCACTCTCCATCGGAAACCCTAGATTCATCAACTGATCTGCTGAGGTGTTTGTAAGCTAATGGATAATGATGATGCTTGGTAATGCTTTCTATAGTCTTAGGATTAACAAATCAAATCCTAAAGAGAGACTTGCCATTCTAGTCCTCTTTCTCTCTCTCTCCTCTTCCCTTTCCCTTCCTGGCTTTTTGACCTTTCAGAAAAATAGAGAAGAGGGAGTGGGGAAGTGGGTGAGATTCTGCCCTCTTGACTCCTGTTTTTCTCCATTCTCCAAAGCAAATAAGACTTTTCTCAAAAGAAAAACCAAAAGAAATCATCACCCCTCACCCGATCCCCTTTTTAGGTAATTAAAAAAATCGACTTTCGTTTTAATTTCAATTCCCCCCCGTTTTGTCCGTTCCCTGTTCCTGGATTCCACTTCCTAGTCCCTACCCCTCCCTCTCTCTCTCTTCCCCTGCCTCTGTTTTTCTTTCTTTAATGATTTTATCTGCTCTGCTTTTCACGGTCACCCCTGGAAGCGAGCAATACAGGAGACGAACTTCACGCCAAAGCTTCGACATTTGCGGGCGTCGCCGCTTCAGATTCGCTCAGATGCTGTGCTGATGGGTCTGTGAAAAAAGAAGCATTCCCTCAGGTTGGTTGCAGATCGAGATTTTTCCCGAGGAAAAACAGGAAACAACAAGAGAAATGGCTGCTGAGAAGACCAGCTCCAAAGGCCAAGCATGGTATGCGCCCCTCCCCTCCGTCTTCCTGCAGATTTTCTCTTCTGGGTTTTTCTTCTTTTTGCTTTCTTACCCATCCCCTCCTCTGCCCTGTTTCGTCGCAGGTTCTGCACCACTGGGTTGCCCAGCGACATTGTGGTCGAAGTCGATGACATGACGTTCCATCTGCACAAGGTAGCCTCGCGCGCGTGGTGGCTCCCGCTGTTTTCTTGCGTCTTTTTCAGTGCGAAAACGCCTAACGCCAGACGTCTGTTTCGTTTTCCAGTTCCCGCTGATGTCGAAAAGCAGAAAGCTCCACCAGCTGATTGCAGAGCAGGAGGCGAATCCGACCTCCGCCGCCGCCTCCTCCTCCTCCCCTGCAGTCCAAGCCTCGGAGGCCTCGGACCCCCGCGAGGAAGGCGGCGGCGGCGGCGGCGATGGTGGCGGCGGCGATGGTGGGGACGAGATAGAGGAGGTCCACTGCCACATAGCGCTGCAGGGCTTCCCCGGCGGGTCCGAGACGTTCGAGATGGCGGCCAAGTTCTGCTACGGCGTCAAGATCGACCTCTCCGCCCTCAACGTCGCGCCCCTCCGGTGCGCCGGCGAGTTCCTCGAGATGACCGAGGGCTACTCCGAGGACAACCTCATCTCCAAGACGGAGAAGTTCCTGTCCCAGTCCGTGCTCAAGAGCTTGAAGGACTCGATCCGGGCGCTGCGGTCGTGCGAGCGGGTGACGCCGCTGGCGGAGTCGCTGGAGATCCCCCAGCGGTGCGTCGAGGCCGTCGTCGCCAAGGCCGCCTCCGCCGATCCCTCCCTGTTCGGCTGGCCCGTCGGCGACGGGGCCGCCCACCCGGGCCGCGGCGGCGGCGGCGGCGGCGGCGCGGCGAGTCAGATACTGTGGAACGGGATCGAGACGAAGGGGAGGAAGAGGGAGTCGAGAGGGAGCAATGTGGAGTCGTGGCTGGAGGATCTGTCGCTGCTGAGCTTGCCCCTGTTCAGGCGCTTGATCTCCGCCATGAGAGACGCCGATTTGAGCTCCGAAATCGTCGAGACCTGCTTGATACACTACGCCAAGCGATACATCCCGGGCGTCTCGCGATCCAGCCGGAAGCCACCGCTGCCGTCGTCGTCGTCGTCCTCTTCCTCGGTCCCTTCGGAGAGCGAACAGAGAGAGCTCCTGGAGACGATAATCGCGAACCTCCCGCCGGGGAAGACGGCCTCGCGGTCCTCGGCGGCGGCGACGACGAGATTCCTCTTCGGCCTCCTGCGGACGGCGATCATCCTCAACGCGTCGGAGGATTGCCGGGCGTCGCTGGAGAGGAAGGTCGGCCTGCAGCTCGAGGAAGCCACGCTCGACGACCTCCTGATCCCGAGCTATTCCTACCTCAACGAGACCCTCTACGACGTGGACTGCGTCGAGAGGATCCTCGGCCACTTCCTGGACGCCGCCGGAGTCGACGGCCGCCTCGAGAGGTCGCCAATTCTGATGCTGGTCGGGAAGCTGATCGACGGGTACCTCTCGGAGATCGCCTCCGACGCGAACCTGAAGCCGGAGAAGTTCTACAGCTTCGCGATCTCGCTACCCGAGCAGGCCAGGCTCTTCGACGACGGCCTTTACCGCGCCGTCGACGTTTATCTCAAGGTGCTTCGACTTCGGCTAGGCGCCGGGCGATCAGAATCTTGTGTAGCTAATTTCGCCATTGTAGCAGGAACATTGATGAAATGGAGCTTTTGTTGTGTTCAGGCGCATCCGTGGATACCGGAGGCGGAGCGGGAGAAGATCTGCGGCCTGATGGATTGCCAGAAGCTAACGCTCGAGGCGTGCACGCACGCCGCGCAGAACGAGCGGTTGCCGCTGCGTGTGGTGGTGCAGGTACGTCGGCCGCTAATGGCGGCCGAGGCGCCGTTTAATCTGTCCATTTCTCGATCATCGTCGATAGTTCGATATTATGAATCATTTGAATCGAGTCGGTACTCAATTCGGTAGTCGTCGAGCAGGTGTTGTTCTTCGAGCAGCTCCAGCTCCGCCACGCGATCGCCGGGACGCTGCTTGCGGCGGAGACGGGGGCGGTGATGGAGCCGGGCCGGCAGTCGGCATCGAGACGCGGCGACGAAGACGACGACGAAGACGAAGAAGAGGATGCGGAGTTGGTGGAGCAGGAGTCAGTGGGAGAGGAGGCGGTGGCAGCGGCAGCGGTGGGACAGGGGAGTGTGAGCGCGACGTGGAGGGCGGCGGTGAGGGAGAACCAGGTGCTGAGGCTGGACATGGACAGCATGCGGACGAGGGTCCACCAGCTGGAGAGGGAGTGCTCGACGATGAAGAAGGCGATCGAGAAGATCGACGGCAGCGACGACGGTGGCGGCGGCGGCGGCGGCCGTGCCAACGGAGGGTGGAAAGGGTCATTGACGAGGAAGTTCGGGTGCAAGTTCAAGACCCAGGTGTGCGACTCGCACGAGCCGACGGTGGTTGATACGAGGAAGGGGAGGCACCGGCATCGCCACTGATGGCGGACCTCCTCCGTGCCGGTCCGAACCTTCCCCGAGCGGCTTCATAGTAGTCCGATCATCATGTATGTTGCATCTTTAGGGCATGGAGAAATTGCGACACGCATCAAAGTTCATGTGAGCTTAAACGCCGATTTGGTTCGACGGAAATTGTATGTCAATTTGTTCTTTCGGAATGCCAAATAATTCGAGGTGAGCAAAACGAAAAATTAAAAGTCGTTTTGATGTTGTGATGGGTTTGGCCTTTGTCGGAGCAAAAAGAAGGCAGTGTTCCTAAAACCTTAGAACAGTGGCTTTAAAGCACCTTTTGAGATTCGGATTCATTTGCCAAAATTGGGCAAACTTAGAAATTGCAAGTCGCGATCTTTCCTATTCCTAGCTACAGAAAGAACAGATCGCAGCACAAATAATTTTTGAACTTTGCTCAAAATGCAATGTTGTCCAAGAAATTTGATTCAATGTATAATGCCGTCTCTAAATTTTCAATTCATTTAATGCAATTATTAAATTAATGATAATTGTTCAATGTAGATCCTAGCAGCACAAATGATTTGTGAGCTTTTTTCAAAGTGCAATGTCGTCCTTGAAATTTGATTTAATGTGTAATGTCGTATCTACATTTTTAATTTGTTTTGCAATTCTTAAATTAATGGTAAATATTCAATGTAGACCTTATATTATATGAAAAATGTTCAAAGTTCAAAGACCACATTGATTATATTAAACATTCAAGGATAATATTTTACATTGAACCAAAATTTATGAATCATATTGAATAAATTGAAAATTCGACAACGATATTGCATAGTAAATCAAAATTCGAGAAACACTTGTATTGTTTTTCCATTGAAGGAACTTTTGCCTACCGAACATGATCTCCATGCGACAAAGTAGATTGCCAGCCAAGATCTTGGCAGACACCCCTCTTTATTCATAAATTTTTCCTTCCACCGAGCCCTAGTTTCCATCGAGATGAGCTTATTTCAATATTTTCCGTCCCTAGCCCTATCGAACCATTCACTTTGTTTCCAAATTGGCTTTCGACCGGTGTCACCCAAAAAAAGGATAAAAGAACCAAACACTCACTCCCCTCATGTAGTTAGCGCGCAGTGGATGTGGGGTCGGTGGCGTTTTGTAAGACCTAAACAATCCCCTTTTCATTCGACCATCCCAATTCGTCCGAACACGAGAAAAATCTTCATGCATCGGAGCCTTTCGTCTTTCGCTAATATCGAGGCGAGACCTAATTCGAAACGAAGTTAAATGAATCATTATCGAATGCTCTAATGATGTTACTTTAAAAAGAAAAATTGATGATGGTATAATGATTCGGACGACGTGCCAAATTCAATGCGTCTTTTGAGGCGGTGGCCAATTGGGTTGACATCCGAACCACGCTTTTTGCTTAGTCGAAGATGGTGATGGAGAACATATGGGGATCAAAGTGGATCGAAAAGATGAACAGATGGGGCTCACTGGTGCCCTTTTTTTGAAATTGGGCAACTTTAGAGGGGGCACATTTCTCGAGGGGGTTTGGGGGAATTATGGAAGTTGTCGGATGATTCTGTGAACGCAGGCACCATGATTGCTATGAAAGGTAATTTCGGATGTCAAAAATTGGAGAGCTTTAGGGCATTATTGGGGGCGAAATAATGTGGCGGAATAATTCCGGTTTTATCATAGTGTTAGTGAGACTAATAATTGCAATTCTAGCTCCGACCAATAGGGTCGTCAAAGCGTCAAAAGTGGAGTTGTTCAATGGGTGGTGAAGGACACTCCTTGTGGCTGCTTGTACTGACATGTCATCTATCTGTTAGGTAAAACTACAGTGACCAAAGTCCCACTCGAAAAAGAGAGTTCTAGTTCTTGTGCTGGTGGTATGAGATTAGTATTCTCATCTATGATGAGCTCACATGATCGGACCCGATTGTGGACGTAGTGTGTGGTTTTCGCATTAGATAGTGACCTTTCCGGGATCTTTATTGATGATATTGTTTTAAAGGGATTCGTACGTTTGAAAATGGACTAAATAGTTATTGCTCGACATGTACTTTCTGTAGTAGCTATTAGACAATTAAGAATCATTAAGTTAGTTCTCACTCTTTTTCCTTGGAAAAAATAAAATGAAAAGGAAGGTATTTATGCAATAGATTAACCAATACTTCGATATTCTTGAAATATTTTACTTTGATTCTCATCACCCTTCATCCCATTTAATCTCTCAATATTATGGTGTTGCATTGAAGAGCATCCCGAGCTACCATAAAAGTTGTAAGCTTTGAGATGGTCGCTACTCTAAATTTGTCCAAAATGACTTTTGAGATCCTCCATATTTAGGGAGGTAAATTTGTAGATATTAAATCTAACTTCTATACACGTCGTGCACTTGATTCACACACATATCTACTTTTTACCAACTAAAATCCACCCAATTTCATTGAAAAGAAGACATTGCCCTTAATCGTTGATTCCCATTTAAAGTGGGGGCTCCAAATTTATTTATTTTCCTTTATTTTATTTTATTTGTTTCTGTTTAAGATGTAATTGTCATAATTAAGCATTTCACATATTTTATTTTTTTCTTATTATGGGTATCCCATGTATATTAAATAAATTATGTTTTCTTTTTTATTTTAGATTATACTTCCACAGAAATAATTTTAGTCGTAAAGAGAAGTTTTCAAGAAATCTAATTCTTATTTATGCGGTGGAGCAAATTTGTTCAAGTAGGATCTAGAAAATTTTTTAACAGACAATTTTTTAACATTATCGCATATTTATAAACTTTTACTTTTGTTGTTCATATCACCATCAATCCCTTTCTTATCTCAATACATTTTCAGTAAAAACTTCATGGATGATATTAACTTTTGATGATTCAAATTGATTGGATTTCATTGGCATTGTTAAATATATATATATATATATTTTATAATTTATGCAATGTTTTGATTTGAATTCATAGTTTTTAAGTTTCACGTTGGAGAATGTAACTCATGATTTTATTTTGGAAAATCCTTAAAAAGGTTTTTTTTTTTTTTTACATCAGATTATCCCATTATACGTAATGCATCTATAGCAGTGGATAAAAAGGGTTTGATGGTGATATACTGATATACACAGCTAAAGTGAAAGTTTATAAAAAAAGTGATTGTGTTAAAAAAAAGTGTCTATGTTAAAATCTTCTAGATTCCACTTGACAATTAATCTATAAATTTCTTTGTCAACGTAGAAAAGAATTGTGTTTCATGAAAATTTTTCTATTTGGTAAACCTAATTTTTACGTAAATAAAATCTGACAATAATAAAGAAAATATAGTGCATTTAATGCATAGGATATCCACTATCAACAGCAACAATTAGGTCTTACATGAAAAAAATAACTTAAGAAAAACAGGAAAGTAGATAAATTTGAAGCCACGATGTCAAATTGCAATTGAATGATCAGGGGCGATTTTGCATCTTTTTGGGTGAAAATTGACTGGGTTTAGTCGTATGGAAATATCTAAAAAAAAAAAAAAAACTTTTATTTTTTGTTAGTGGAGCAGATGGAGACAGAGAGGAACTGGTGAAGCTTTGAATATGGCTGTTGCTTTCATGCCTCTCGCTTTGTTGGGCATGAAAGTGGGGAGCAGAAAATTCAAAGCTTTTAAGATGTGAATTCTTTCGAGGGGTCGCAGTTGGATGGCGCTGCTTTCTATTACTTTTTTCCACCTTCTGGTCCCCCAAGCTTTTGAGTGGGAGTAGGGAAGAAGACGAAGACCATGAAAAGGAAGAAGAAGAAGAAGTGGAAGTGGAAGAAGATCAAGAACGATGATTAGTGCGCTGCGCTTTTGCTCTTTTGTCGCCATGCAAGGGATGCGAGATCGAGAACTCGGTCAGGTGGAAGTGTGAAGTGGAGATCGAATTGCCCTTCTTCCTTTCTTGCTTCCTCGTCATGATTACAGATATTATCCTTTTTGTTCCGACGGTGTGTGCTTCTCTTGCTGCGTTGGAGTGCCGTCGAAGGAACGTTTTCCATGGGGACAGAACGTGGAGTGGACCAGGCGATGATGGGGATGGTGCGCCTTGGTTTCATCGTATGTCTGGCCATGTTTGGTTATGGGCCTATGGCTCGAGCTGAAATTCTTTGTTTTTCTTCTTCTTTTGAGTTCGATAGCAAGCACGTGTTCCTTCATAACATGACCTTACGCGTCGCCCTTGATGGATCATAAAAGAAAGGTCTGAAATATAAGTAGGAGTGTCAACAGTTTGGATTTTTAGAAGATGCTAAGAAGATGTTTTAATAAAAAAGGAGAGAGCAATAACTTGTACTATTAAGAAAAAGGGCAATTTTCGATTCAGTTTGATTAATCAAAATTATTTAAACTGGAATAAAAAAATGGTTATTTTATTATTATCTGAATAGAATGAAACCAAATAAAAAATGCATAAAATTCCGGTTCAATTTAGTTTGGTTTTCCAATTCAATCTAACATCCTTAGATACAAGGCTCGGCTTATGGATCCCTTGTTTCTGTTTTTGAAGTGTAAATGAAAACAATGGAGATATACCTCAATAAATGATTAAGTCGCCTTATTCTATTTTGCCATTTCGGCCAAGATTTCTTCTTTTAGATCGATAATCATTTTAGTTGTAAAAGGATATCGTTTTGGTGTCCGCATCCTAATTATGTGTTTGGTAGTTGGTTAGTCATATAAGATGGACAAGTTCTTGCAATTATTGCTTATAATCTGCCATAGAGAATGAATCATCAATAGGAGTAATAAGCCTCATCTTATTTTTTTAATGCAGGTTATTATCATGATCTCGGCTGAAGAAAACTTGTGGTGTCCATTTTAATCATCCAAAAATTGGTCACTCTTAATTATATATTTTCATTTAATTCAAATTGACTAAAGGTAACCCCAATTAGGTGAAAAAACTTATTTTATATTAGGGATAAGTGTATTAAAAATTTTAAAATTTGTTACAAGAATATAATTGAGTTCTAAAACATAAGTCTTAAAATTTGTCAAAATCGATGCAATCGCATCCTCATGATAACTTTGCCTAACTTGACTAAGGAAAAATGTTGACATGATTTTTTTTCCTTGATATGTGGTGATGCCGTAGCTAAAACATTAAATATAAAGCTGAAAATTGATTTGGTCTAAATTTAATTTTAAATGCATATTTTATTTAAAATATATTAAAAAAGAAAACTAAAAAACACAAAAAAGAAAAGAAGACTTAAGCAAGGCCAGCGATGGTGGGGGAATGGCGAGAAGATCTAGTTGAGGGCTACCATCGGTGGCCTTCGCTTGATTTGGATGAGGGTCGCCGACCCTTGACTAGGACCTGATGACCCTTATTGATCCTTTTCGATGATGGTGGGGTGGCATAGAGTGCTGCAAGTCCTCACTTGCGTTTCCCTTTTTCTTTTTGTATTTTTTGAAAATTTTATTTATTTATTTATTTATATAACTCAAATAAAATTTCTACTAAAAATTATATTTGGACCAAAAAGATGTTGTTATAACCACATCATTGCCACGTAGATTAGAGAAAATAATAATAAAAAAATCATGTTAGCATTTTTCGTTTATGAAGTTGAACGGAACCAGTAAAAAGACTTATATGCACCAGTTTGACAAGTTAACGTTTTGATTGGTAGATCTTTAACGTTATATAAAGACAAATGTGCTGAAGACCAAAAACTTAACATTCTAATTGATAGACCGCATATATGCATATTGTTCACATGCAAATCTTAACAAAAAAAATATTTAAGGTGATGGTAAAGAGAGCTCTTCTCGTCTTTTATCTATACAATTTATCATCCGAAAACCTCTTCATTAACTAAATCCAAATTTCCAAAAGAATTGGTTCCTTGACCTGGCCACGGGTTGCAGTCAAACTCCTTCTGGACCCGGCTCACCTGCCTCTGAAGTCGGAATGACTTATATTGTAGTTCCTCGTCTTGTAGTTGGTCCGAAAGTTCATAAAATAAAATGACAGGAGTTGGGCTAGCCCAACAGGCCCAAAGTGGTTTTATGAGGATAAGTGTATTGGAAAACTTAAAATTTGACGTTCGGATTGGTAGATTGCAAATATGCATATCGCTCACGTGCAAATATTAATAAAAAGAAATTAACATGTGATGGTAAAGAGAGCTTTTTCTTTGTCTTTTATCGAGACTCTATACAATTTGTCATCCAAAAACCTCTTCGTTAACAAAATCCAAGTCTCCAAAAGAATTGGTTCCTTGACCTAGCCATGGGTTGCAATCAAACTCCTTTCGGACCCGGCTTCCCCGCCTCTAAAACCAGAATGCCTCTGATTTTGCTACCGTTCATGACTTATATCGTAGTTAGTAGTCTTGCCGTCGGTCTGTAAGTTCATCTCTCGCCTGTATAGGCTCCACAAGCTTTGGTGCAATGCGTGGAACTATTCCTATTATTTGTAACCCATCGTTCATATAGTAGAAGAAAAACATAACATTTTCTTCATAAAAATAAAACGAGAGGAGTTGGGCCGGCCCGATGGGCCCAAAGTGGGAGGGCTCCAGCCCAAACAGAAAAAGCTCGGCCCAGACAGATGGGCCCGTTCAGGCCCATTGGGCCAAGAGGCCTCGACCCGGCTTGCCCGCGACGCCGTTCCCCGCGTCTTCCCAGAGCGCTGCGCATGCGAAAGCGAAAACGGGCAAAACCCTAACCCTAGAACCCGCGCCTCGCGACCCTATAAAAATCCCGCGGCGTCTCCAATCTCTCTCCCGTCGCCGAGCTTCGAACTCCTTGCGCGGCTCTCAGGTATCGCTTCTCTTCGCTAGGTTTGCAGATTGATTAATTCGAAGCAAGGAGGATCCGAGAGTAGCTTTTTTCCGGCTTGAAAATTGTGAATGATTGCTCCGGTTTTGCCTATAGTCGAGCTCGGTGTTCCGATGCATCGTGTTGTTCATCATTGTTCAATCATGGGTCGGTCTTGTTCTTGTAAAGTTGGAATCTTTTTTGGGTTTTTTGAGATGGGAGTTTCTCGGTGATGTACAAATTTATGATGACGAGTCCGATTGAATCCATTCTTTTAAAATCGTGACGACAAACGAGGCATTTGTCTGAGAGGAACTCCTTCGATTCCCGAATCGCAGATTGTTTTGTTTTATTTGCTTTGTACTTTTTATTTTTAGTTTTTTGGGGAAAATCTTGGGTGTGTATGGTTGAGATTTGGGCATAGTGATGATGACAAGAAAAATCATCTGATGAATATTTGATGATTTTCTAACCTCCTACTCATACTGAATGTCTGCGTTGAACAATTGCCGCTTGAGTCCTATGAAAATTTGAGGAAAAAAAGGGTTTTTTTTTTTGGTGGTATTTGTGTCTTGTTGCTGTTGCTCTGTTTTTCTGGTTTGGTGGGTCTTTTGTTTTCGGTTTGTTTCAGTTTCTGCAATGCTCTTGTTGATTGTTCTTCAGGTTTTGTTGAGAGAGGAGGATGATTGCGGCCGTGATGATAAAACCATCTTACTCTCTCAATACTGCTATGAGGAGCACCCTATGATTGTGTTTCAAGCACTTTTGAGCTGCTCACTTCCTCTCTCTCTCTTTCTCCCTCTCTGTTTCTTTGTCATCAGCTCAAACACTTGTGTTTTGATTACAAATCTGACCAAATTTTCCAGTTAGGTTTGTTTTTAATTTGTTTTGATTTCTTCACATGGGAAACATGGTATTATCAAATCACTGGGTGCAGTGAAAATGAACGAACTGCTACATTCACTTTGTTTTCTATCAGGTAATGTCATCCACTGATGCGAATTCAAGACCACCATCTTCCCCATCTTCTCTCTTTTATTGACAATGCAGATGTTTTTTTATCAGGTAATGTGTTTATCTGCCTGCCTGCTTGCTTATGGATGGTTTTAATTTCTGCAGTGGGAGGATCTGTTTTCGAAGATAGCAAATGATGAGCTTTTTCTAGTGGTTGAGTACTCATGCTCTGCATTGAGTATAATGATTCAACACTTTGAATAGGAAGATCTGATGCTTCTCTTGGCTTATATTTTTCTTGTCAAATTAGTTTCGTTTTTTGTTATCAATTTTAAACGGAAGCCAGTGATGACAAATTGGATTAAATTCCTGAAGGCAGGTTTTTATGGGCTTGGCTTTTGGTGTTGAAATTTCTGAACTAGGACGGTCTGAGGCTTCTTCTGTGGATACCTGTGTGTTTATATATGTACATCGTTTCCTCCATTTCTGAATCAGTAGATGGTATTGATCAGTACCATACAAATGGCGAATGAGTCAAACAATTGTCTTGTTTTGTTTGGTCATTTATTTATTTATCTCTGTCCATCGTGTTTCAGAAAGAAAAAACGTTGTGGATGATGAGATATAAAAATTACAGTTATCCCTGGCTGATGCATCAGGTGCTGAAATTTGTAAATCTGACACAACCACAGTACTTTTGTATGCTTGCTTGAAAAATTGGAGGGAATTTTTGCTGTTCCTTCTCAATTCTGCTTATGTGATCACACATTAGTATAAAAGCAGCCCTGATGTAGGAGAAGGGCTAGAACTTCAGGCCATGTTTTCGGGGAAGGAAATGGGAAATGGATGGAATTGCTATTCCTTTACTTATTTATGATTCATTTGTAGGAATAAGCATTTCATCAAAGGGAATGAGTAGGCGTTTCTTCCTTCCCAGGTTGGAAGGAATGCTTGCTTCTTTCCACTTTGATTTTTCTTTCATACACCTACCCTTGTTTTTCTCTCTCAACTTATTTTGGGAACAAATTTAATATTTTTAGAGGCTAGTTCTGTTGTACTGTAACGACATTTTTTTGTCTTATCCAAACAGAGGTTGGATTACTAATTTCACTCTGTTCTTTCAATGGTTTCCTTGTGCCAATATGAGCCTATATTCTGAGATTGCATGGTTTTGGCAACTTGGGAGTTAGATTATGCAGGTTCAACATGGATACTAATTGATGCCGGAGCACTGGTTGGCTGAACTGTCCTAGGTGCACCGTGTCTTTTGTGAAGAACATAGAGATTTGAGTATTTGTCATATGATGCACCGATAATTGCAGGATGCATGAAGTTTTTGACTGATACATTTCACTAAATTATATGCTCACTGTTGTGAAATCTTATGCTAGACTCAGTCTATGTAGATCAGCTCAATGATAGCCTTCGATGTGTAGATATCAAGCTTCTTAAGATTTCAATTTGTTTATGTAGGTTTCAAGCACCTTAGAGCTGCTCTCTCTGGTTTTTTCTTATGAGCTCAAAATACTTCTGTACTAGACCAAATTTTCCAGCTAGGTTTGTAATTGTTTTTGATTTATTGACACATTTGAAGTGAAAATGATTAAACTGCTATTCACTTTGGTTCTTTTTGTACTTGAATTGAAAATGATTTTTGATTTGTACAAGAAAGTTGAATTGAAATTGTCAGCCAACATTTTTATTCATCCACATGCTGTTGCAAACCATTTCCTTGTTAATGCTTGTCCTGCAATCGATGCTTGTCTGGATACAACTCCCAGTTCTGAAGTATGAATGATGAGTATGACACTTTGGATTCATTGGAAGGATCATTGGCTGCTGTGTTGCGAACTTTTGAGTGGGCGTCTACTAATAGCTTTAATGGTTCGGTTCTGCCATCCAAGCGTCGATGATTTGCCATTTAGTTAATGAACGAAGCAGATTTGGGTTTTCATGGTGAAGTGTTTGGTTCTCCATTGAAGCAGGTTGAAAATATAACTTAAAATCATTCAGGCTAGTAGTCACTGTAGATTGTCTTGAAATATGGCTGGAAGCTTGTAAATTCCTAATGATGCAGCAAGCAACCTGTGCACAATGACATCTGCAAAATAGTTTAGTTCCAAAATCAGCATGTGCCATCTCATTTATCACAGAGAAATTGGAAAGGATGGCAGTGAAAATAAAACAGGAGAGCTAATCCCAGATTGACATAATAGAAAACACCAGCTAACAGAGAATAGATGGCAGCAAGCATGAACTCCTCCACCATTTGGTTTGCTTCTCGAATCTGATACATGTCTGAAGATTTGTAGGTAGGTGAAAATGCAATTAGTTATAAAATGACTGCAATAACTATATGTTGCCACAAGTGTAATCTAATTCATCCTGTAATATAGTGACTGAAGATGACCACATTGGAATTTGGCAATAAAACAAGCTTCAACAGTAACATTACATCAGCATCTATCCATTCCAAAAGTCATGTGAGAGATCTTTTCTATTTGACCCTGGGGATGAGGAATGTAAAGCTCCATGAAGTTCAACTGCACGTTCAATCCAGAAGCCCAGAGCAGATGCTGTGGAATCAGTAACAATGATTTCAAAAATATCTATTGCTAAATGAAAAATCGCAACATCCAGGGGTGAAGCTCTTGAAAAGACGAAACAATCTAAGTTAGTTCCTAATTCATAGACAACCACTGCTCTTTACTAAAATATCCAAGCTTAATAATCGCAAATCACTACCGCCACTCTTTGCAGTGGGCTCCGACTCCTTGACTAAGCGCAACGCTTCAATCAATGTCGCAATAGCCTATGAAAAAGAATGATAGGTCACTGGCCAAACAAGTCAAAACAACATAAATGCTATTTGCTAGATTGAAAGTCCAACTCTAGCAACTTGCATACAATATTGTCCTTAGTCATCTAGCAAAAGTACATCTCATTTATCCCTGAGTAAAACAGTTATGCTTTAAGCACAGTGAGACATATTTCTGGAAAAAATCCAAGAACCAACAAAACCCGATGTCCACAGTCAGATCTGTCATCATGAAACCAGTCTTTGTCAATGTTGCTAATATTGTAAAAATTACCAGAATTTTAAGCATCAAGACATTCAGAGCTTTCAAAAGTTGGCTTCCATCATCCATGCGTGGCACTCTTTCATCCAAAAGTCTAAGTAGAAGCTCAATAATAAGGCGGTCAAGAGTGCCCTCCTTGATAGCATGCGCAAGTTGTCTGTTTTGAAATATCTGTAGCAAGGAAATTTGTCAGACAATTCTACAATAAGCTCTTCCACATACACATAAGATGTAAATGACTGTAGAAGGAACAAGGTTGTATTTAAGCTAAATGACACTGAAGCTGCTAAAAGTTAACTCACCTGCATGAGGGTATTCAAAACATACTTGCATGACCTTGACGAAGCTCCCATTGAGCTGAAGTCCAAATGTCTTGGCAACCTAATAACAAGCAAAGAAATCAAGAAATATTTTGAGCCCGAAAAGATAAAAAAATTTCAAGCAAGTTCCAATAACAACTACAACTACAAACAAAGAAGAACAAGCAAAGACCTTAACAAGAACAAAAATAAAGCAGAGCACGAAAGTGTACACCCACAAATTGACACGGACAAGGATGGAGATGAACAAAGGGTGGGGTGTTAAGCCCCTTAATTCACTGTTGTTTTTACCTTATCTGCCAAGGATAAAACAAGTTTATCTAAGACCTTCACAAGATCCTCCATACCATTGCCATCTGGATCATTAGTGGCTTGCTCCAGTTTGTGGCACACAACTTTTATTCCCTCAATAGATTGTTAAATATAATAAAGCACAAATAGGAAACTTTATTTCAGTAAAAGTAAGGCAATAATGTGCTCTCCAAAGTAGGGGTGTGCAATGGAAACCGCCAAACGGGATCGAACCGGCCGGTTTTGGGCGGTTCCCACGGTCGGCGGTCCAGTTCTCGATTCCTAATCTTGGAACCGGCGGCCGGTTAGTCTAGTTCCCGGTTCCAAGGTGGGAACCGGACCGACCGGACCGGACCAAATTTTTTTATATATAATTTATATACATATAATATATAAACACATATAATATATGAATATTATATACGAAACTTATTGCAATTGGAATTGCAATTGAGGTAACAACCTCTTATGTGGCCAAGAGACCACCAAAGCTCTTGTTGTTACTCTTTATATATAGAGAAAACTTACTTGTTAGTTTCATAGAGATTGTCTATAAAACCTAAGCCAAGCACAACCTTTAATCACATTATTCATGGCTTTTATACTTAAAATTAAGCGTGAAACACATAAACTATGATTGATATTCACGCAAGTGAAGTTTGAATATTTTGCACGTGAAAACATATGTGAGTAGTTTTATTAGATTGCCCGGGAACCGAATTGGATTGATCGGTTCGGAGCATGATCGTTCTTTAGTGAATGGTTGTCCTTTAGTGAAAAAGAAAGTGTTGATTCTGTTGGACCGGATTGGACCGGACCGGAACCGATGGTCCTAGGACCAAACCGGTCCACGATTCCCAAAATTGGGAACCGATTCTCTTGGTCCGGTTCTTGGTTCCACCTTGGAACCGGACCGAACCGGGAACCGATCACCCCTACCCCAAAGCAATACAAAAGTGAGTAGGTACAAGATAGTACATGTTGGGTATGGACACAAATTACATTTGTGCTTGCACAACTTAAAAATGGAACTATGGTTACCAAAATTTTGATCACTTAAAATAAGAGAAAATTGCTCATAAAATTCATACAAATGCTCCAATGTATCATTCACTTTGTAATGCATCTCTTTAATTTTCGATTCATCATCATAAATTTATCTATACAAGAAAGTCACATAATTCAACTTGGCTCTAAGATCTAACACAACCGTAATCAACACCATTATATTCACTTTATCCAAACTTCCATAATATTTATCAAATTTTTCTTTCATTTTCACACCCATAACTTGAAGCTTAGGATTCGAAGCATCAACTGTATCTTTCAAATATCTATACAAAAGAGATATCCCTTCAAAATAATCATTTGAAGTAACATATGAACTCCCCGACATCTGATTGGTGGCATCATAGAATACTTTTAGAAATTCCGAAAGAATAATAGCATTTTCGCAATCATCATCACTAGGAATTTCATGATTAAGCTCACTTGCAAAAGATAAATCATCTTCTTCCATTCTTTGAAAGCTTTTCTGAACTTTATGACGATGTCTAACATGAGATAAGTGGAGTTCCATCTAGTGGCAATATCAAGAACTACCGAACCCTTATAAGTGATCCGTTCACTCTTAATGCAAGACTGAAATGCTTTGGCTCTTGTGGGAGAACTCCTTATATACCTAACCACATTTCGGATACGTGCAATGGAGTCACGTACTATAGTCAAGCCATCTCTCACAATCAAATTTAATATATGAGCTGTGCACCTCATATGCAAAATACTACCATCTAATATCAACGATCTTTCTTTCGAAAAATTTTCCCTCAAATAGCCAATTGCAACATCATTCGAGCTAGCATTATCCACAGTGATTGTGGACACATATTTTTTTTCTATTCCCCACTCATGAATGCATTTCTCCACCATTTTCCCAATCTCCCTACCCCTGTGACTATACATCATCACAAAATTAATAATTCTTTTATGCAACTTCCAATTTTCATCAATAAAATGTGCAGTGAGACACAAATAATTTAAATTTTGAATGAAACTCCATGTATCAGTCGTGAGTGCGATCCTAGAATTAATCTTTCAAACATAATTTTCAAAGAAGTTCTTTCATCTAAATACAACTTCATGCAATCTTTTGCCATTGTGAAACGTTATAACTGTTTGAAGAGAGGTTATAACTCACTGACAAATTCACAAAATCCAACACGTTCAACCAAGGAAAAAGGTTGCTCCAAGCAAGCATTCGCCTACAATGTTCTTGATTAAACGACCATGTCGATAAGACACTACCAATACTAGAATCTCCTCCTGCCTTGCCAGCCATGTCTACATTATGTGATGCAAAGAATTTCTACCTCTTATCTACATTACGGGAAAATCTCTTGCATGTGGTCAAGTGCTTCCTCATTGCAGAAGTATCGTTAGCAACACGATACTTAAGCATGGTCCCATAATGAATGCACTTTACTTGATTTGTTTTTCTATCCTTATCATTGATTCTCGTATAATGATTCCAGCATTTGGATGTATATTTCTTATCATGAGGAAGATTAGAACCAGGTACCTTATTTGTGGCACTCATGGTAAGGGGTGCCTCTTCTTCATTTTCATTGTCAGAAAACTCTAATTCCGTGATCGGAGTCATCTCGTCATGTCCCTCCATCTCCATTGATGTGTTATCTTGATACATTAACTTCGCATTACACAACAATAATAGAATATAATTAGAAATTTCAAAATAAAGAGCAAACTAGAAATGAAACATCACTAGAACAAGAATGTCTAACATAGAAATGAGTGATAAGTTGACCAACTAAAGTGCCTTTAATGCATACCATTTTGCTCATCATAACTTATATCCCAACTAAACTAGATTCAAAATTTAGTTGATAACAATATTAACACGGTATGCTGTATTTCAACATAATAGACTAGCTTATGTATAAAAGTGCAGACTTTGGGAAGTTACAATTACTTCAAAGTCTAGATTGGTGTCTCTCTTCAAGTGTGATAGATATCACACAATATCCAAACCTCATGTATAGAA
Source organism: Eucalyptus guilfoylei (assembly GCA_016097605.1). Classification (NCBI taxonomy): domain Eukaryota; kingdom Viridiplantae; phylum Streptophyta; class Magnoliopsida; order Myrtales; family Myrtaceae; genus Eucalyptus; species Eucalyptus guilfoylei. The sequence goes on along the minus strand of CM027867.1, from coordinate 17,633,873 downwards.
ACTTGCAGTTTTAGAGGCGAATTTAAGCCATCAAATTCAAATAGTTGGCATTCCAACTCATGTCGTTCAATCAGCTTGCATACTGTGTTTGCACAGAAGACGATGTAAACTGGTATCAAAAATCGATATCATGAGAACATATTGCAGATTTAGCAAAAAGTTGTCATGAGGACATAAGCATATTACACTTGTATACAGCTTGCAGCATTAAGTACATGTAGCTAAGAAGCTCCTAAATGTTTCCGAACAACATTACTAGATTGATAAGCAAAGACTTCTGCCTGAGCTCTACATATGAATAACCAATGAAAGACAGAAAATTGGTAGGCTTTGAGAAAGAGACTATTTCATACCACACTTGATTGTTCTCATTTAGATCAATTGAAAAGCTCTCTTCCCCAGCCTGTAGCAAAATGGAATGCCACATTATTATTTAAGAAGTCTTGATGTTCTATGAATAAAACTTGGTCATATGCCCAAAAACACATTTTCGTGGTACTGAACCCCTACTACAACTTGCAAATTAAGGTAATAGCAACAAAATATACTACACAGAAGAACAAAGAACCAAAATGAAAACTCAAGACATGCTTGTAAAAGCAAAAACACTTTGAAATAGAGTTGAACAAACGTAGTATTCTTGCAAACATGAATTCCCCACACTTTGAAATAGAGTTGAAAAGCAAAAACATGAATTCCCCACACTTTGAAATAGAGTTGAACAAACGTAGTATTCTTGCAAACATGAATTCCCCCTTAAAGCTTACATACAAACCACATTTGTTCAAGCACATTAGGTCGCCGGCTGTGGCAAATAAGGGCAAACCAAGCAAATGAACAATAACCACCAAGAGAAGGGGCGGCAGAAATTACCGGCACAAAAGGCAAGCTATGAGCAGCGTCGGGGCAGCTGGTTGAGCGGCTTTGGGGGAGGCTGGGCGAGCGACGTCGGCGGTGACTGGGCTAGCAACGTCGGGGGCGGCTAGGCGAGCGGCGGTGGCGTCGAGCAGAGGTCAGCGGTGGCTCGTCGAGCAAAGGTCAGTGGTCGCGTCGAGGGTGAGTGGCGGTGGCGTCGACCAAAGGTTAGCGAGCGGTGGTGTCGAGGGCGAGTGACGGTGGCGTCGAGGGCAAGCGGTGATGGCGTCGAGCAGAGGTCAGCGAGCTAGAGGTTAGCGGCGGTGGCGTTCGAGGGCGACCGGTGGTGGTGTCGAGCACAAGTTAGTGAGCCAGAGGTCAGCGGCGGTGGTGTCGAGGGCGAGCGATTGTCGCATCGAGCAAAGGTCAGCGAGCCAGAGGTTAGCGGCGATGGTGTTGAGGGCGACCGACGGTGGCGTCGAGCAGAGGTCAGCGAGCCAGAGCTCAGCGGCGGTGGCGTTGAGGGCAAGTGGTTGTCACGTCGAGCAGAGGTGAGCGGCGGTGGCGTCGAGGGTGAGCGGCGGTGGCGTCAAGCAGAGAAGGAGAACGGGTGAAGAGAGAACTGTGAAACTGAAAGTGTCGTGTGAAATGTGAGAGTCAATATCTGATTTGGGGCTTTTTTTGAGCCCTAACCGGACCGGTTCCGGTTTCGGTTCCGATTCCAGTTCCGGTTCCCGTTCCTATGGGAACCGGAACCGGAACCGGGAACCGCCGGTTCCCAGAAAAGGGGAACCGGGAACCAGAATCGGTCCCTTAAGAACCGGGAATCGAATTCGGTTCTCTGGTTCCTAGTTCTACCGGGAACCGCGCTCACCCCTATAAACTATGCTACATCTTCTACTAATAGAAAACTCTAGATCAATGTTTTCGAAAAAGTGGTCAAGTAAATTGTTTGAGGTATAGGTTTTCAGGGATTGTAGTGATATTCTTTCATGGAATCGGGAGATAGATCTTGAAAACAATGCTAATGAGACTGATGGTGTGGGATCTACAGTTTTCGAGCCCCTGAAGTCTCTTATTTGGCTTCAGCTGCCTCTCAAGTCACCCGTGGCCAAGGGTGAGCGACCCACGAACCAAGCGAGCTTGGTTTGAAAGCTAGTCCCTGGATGAGACCGTGTGTTGTCGTTTCACATTTTGAAGACCAAAAGTATATAATTTGCACTCCGCAATTTCAACCTATTGTGGACACTCAAGACGAAGAAGAAGAGAAGAATCAATCCATGGCAATGATAACAGCTTTTGAAATTGCACCTGCTGATGGAGTTTGCAAAGATCACCTTTTTATAATAGCCTCCCTGGGATGAATGGATTACCTTTTGATATTGCCTAGAGAAGATACTTGATCTTGTGAGGCGTCATCTAAGGCTGTGGACATACAAATTACATTACCCTAAAGCACTTGAGAGTGTCAACTTTAATCTTCAAAGCGTGCAAATTTTTCAAGTCAGTACGAGCCTGTGGAAAGAACAAAACTGGCAAAGATAAAGGGAAAGTAAATCATGGACAGGGAAATTGTACAAGCTTCCATATTTAAAGTATAGATTCCTTTTCACATGGATGGATAAGATTGTGTTGATAAGACATCTCGATATAAAATATCGTCTAGAACACTTTGCTGCCATTCCCTTCTTCGTGATTCTACCGTCAGGGTCCTTTTCATGACTCCGGATCACTCCTACTACGTTCTTTTCATTATCACATAGGAAAGTCATGCTCGTTGTTCATTCTTGTGACTGGGTCTCCGTGATTACTTCTCCGTTGAGGAACAGCGACTCGCGAGTCACGTGGTTGCATAGTAGGCCCAGAGACTCGCTTTCTCGTCGGTTGACTTTGGATCCAAGAGCGCCGGCGATGGCAGCCTCCAGTTTTCTTTCTCACTGCTTCCCAATCACAGACCCCCCCCCAACCCCAAACACCCATGTGGCCTTCAAATCGCTTGCGGCGGCCACTCTCCCCGAGCCGCTGTCTTCGCAAGGTCTCGGGCCAGTGTTCCTGTCGCTGTGCCTTGCAAAGTCTCCCTGTGCTGTCATTTCTCTCGCTGTTTCGATCGTTGGCACGATGCCTGCTTGCACCGTAGAAGTCACGTTAACACTAAATGTCCGAAATAAATGATCGGACAAACGATAGAATCCGACAGCCATTCTGGGGCCAAAACTAAGCAAATCTAGATAGACATTTTCCGCTTTTCGGCCCAAAAGTACCGAGGCCCACTAACGTGAACTTACCTTTTCCTTCGCGTCCACTGTAATTATCCTTCTTTTTAATAAGTTATATCAAAGCGGAGAAGAAGAGCTCGTCCTGCTAAAAGCTCCACACCACCGCCATGTAATATAATAAAAAACCCTTAGCCAGTGGTCGACTTCAAAGAGATCTACAGATTCCTCCGCGCGTTCAAGATCAGAATCTTGGTCTTCTTCCATCCGCGTTCTCACTGACGACAACTCCATAACATAGATAAAACCATCTCGCGTGCTCGCCACACGCCCTCCTCGTTCAGTCCCACAGAGAGAGAGATGGGGAACTGGCTGGGGAAGAAAGCGCAGGTGCACCCTCGGGCGCAGCCGAGCCCCGGCGTCCGAGTTAAGGTGCGAATGACCCGGACCAAGCTCAGGGAGCTGATGTCCCGAGTCGATCCGAGCCGAGGCGACCTGGAGCTCGGCCCCTTGATCCTGCGAGAGTGCTTGGAAGGCAGACTTGCCGCCCCTGTCATCATCCCCGGCGGTGAATGCAAACAGCAGCTATGTACCATCTCCGAAGAAACTTGAAAGCCGAGAATCCGGCATGCCGAATAAAAAGAGAAGGTGAAGTGCATACGAAGAGATACTTTGTACAGAGCATCTAGGACTTTTTTTTTTCCCGTCTTTGTGATTCGTAGTAGCTGTGCTCGTAGCTCAAATGTTTTTGGCTGTGTAAAGGATGGTGGATGCTGCGTATTGATACTTTGATGGACTAGACCCTGATATCTTTCATTCAATTATCAACGCCAGATCACGTCTGTAGATAAAAGTGCTCTTGTTTTGTCTACATAGATTGGTTTGCCGTGAGCGCCTTTTCGAACCCTAGTATTCAAGTTCTTAGGACCCTTTTATCGGCTTCCATACTCTCCGAGTCCTATTTAGACTCACTCGATATGGTTTCGAGCTCATCAAAGATTACAAACTTTGCATGATCGTCGGTCTTCCATTTGCGGATGCATGGTGAAGGGTGCTCCATGGAGAAAATTCATGAGGACTGCGATATTATCTTTCGAAGTCATGATGACTTTTGATTGAAAAGACTCGATAATAATAATTTCAATCCATTCAATTAATAAACCGAAAATTAGATGCAAAGTATGCTAGAAACTTGCTCTTTTAGTTTGATGGACATGAGAAAGTTTGATTATTCTAAGAAATAGAACATCTAAAAAAAGAAGACAAAAGGAAGCGAAGCAGGCTAATGAACATTCCTAAGGTGAAAATGAGAGGTGAGCATGGGCTTGGAGGCATGCTGGACACCCACGCCCGCTCGGCCCGAAAGGAGAAGCTGGTGGGCCGAGGCAAGACATTCCCTTCTTACGTGCACTCTGCCCAACTTGGCCCCGCCAAGTCCGCTTAGGCCTGGTCGGCTTTATGCAATATATTTAGACGTTGTGAGCTGGAAATCTTAAAATTTATTATGAAAGTGTAATTAAGTTTTCAAAATTTTAAAAAGTGTAATTAAATTATAAAACTTGAGATGAAAATGTTTATTTCAAATAGTGTAATCAAATATTAAAACTTGTTAAGTTGGTGCGAACGAGTTATTTCACTAACTCCATCTAACTTAATAAACGGAAAATGCTAATAAGTTTAAAAATTTAATTGCACTTTCAAATTTTTAGGATTCAATTGCACTTTTGTGATAAATTTGCTATTCGTTTGGTACCCATGGTTGGAGTTCTTGTTTCTATTTTGATGTGTAGTTTGAGATTTCTATTTGTTTATGTAGGTTTCAAGCACCTTTGAGCTTCTCTCTCTCGTTCTTGCTCATAAGCTAAAAAAACTCATATACCTGACCAAATTTTCCAGCTAGGTTTGTCAATTTGTTCTTGATTTCTTCACGTGGGAAACATAGCATTGATGATTTGACATTTGAAGTGAGAATGATCAAACTGCTGTTTACTTCGGTTCGTTTTGTACTTGAATTGAAAATTATTTTTTGTTTTGTTCAGAAGAGTTGAAATGAAAATGTTAGCCTACTTTCTTATTCATCTGCATGCTGTCGCAAATCAGATTCCTGTCAGTGCTTGTCTCGCAATCAATACGAAGTCTCGATACAACTCCCAGTTCTGAAATACGAACCTTTCAGTATCGCACATTAGACTTAGGATCACAGGCTGCTCCGTGTTGCAAACTTTTGAGTGGGTGTCTTCTACTAATAGCCTTAATGGTTCGCTCCTGCCTTCTAAGCGTTGATACTTTGCCATTTAGTTCATCAACGTAGCAGATATGGGTTTTCATAATGAATTGTTTGGTTCTCCATTGAAGCAAGCTGAAATGAAAACTTAAAATGATTCGGGCTAGTAGTCACCGTGAATTTTCTGAAGTTAAACTGTGCTAGATCTTCGGGAAAAGTACCAAAAAAGTCATAAACCTATTGCATTGGTACTAATTTAGTCCTAAACTTTTTAATTGGACCAGTTCAGTCCTAAACCTTTTAATATTGGTACCAATTCAGTCCATCCAGTTAATTTTGGCCGGCCGGCGCTGACGTGGACATCGGCCGATGGCCGGATCGACGTGGTAATTTTTATGATTTTTTTTTATGATTTTTTAATTTATTATTAATATTTTTTCTTATTTTTCTTTTTCATTTTATTTTCCGCCTTCTTCTTCGGCGGTGGCCGCGAGCCTCCGGTGAGGCTCGTCGGCCACTAGACGAGGGCCGCGAAGCCCTCGCCTGCCGTCGGCGAGGGTCGCGGCCCTCGCCTGGCCTCTCCTAGGGCCGCCGGCGAGGCGGCTTTGCCCGGATCTGGGCGAGGCCAGCCTCGCGCGCGGCTGGCGAGGCCATGGCGGCCATCGCCAGGGCAGAGGTGAGGGCTGCGAAGCCCTCACCAGTCGCCGGCGAGGGTCGTGACCCTCGCTCGACCTCGCCCAGGGCCGCGGGCGACGCGGCTTAGCCCAGATCTAGGCAAGGCCAGCCTCACCCTGGCCTTACTGCTGAGTCCCCGGCGCCTCCTCCGCTATCGACCCCGGAGCTTCTCGACCTCGTCACCGCCGCCCTCACCTCCACGAAATCCCAATTCGAGGCCCTGGTCCCCCCACCTCCCGCGCCTCACACCGCCGCTCCTCCACCCGATCTTAGCCTCCGAAACCCTAGCCCGCCGCCCCAACAACCGAGGGCTTCGCGGCCCTCGCCTCCGCCCTAGTGATGGCCGCCATGGCCTCGCCCAAATCTGGGCGAAGCCACCTCGTCGGCGGGCTTGGGAGAGGCTGGGCGAGGGCCGTGACCCTCGCCGGCGGCAGGCGAGGGCTTCGCGGCCCTCGCCCAGTGGCCGACGAGCCTCACCGGAGGCTCGTCGGCCACCATGGGGAAGAAAGCATAAAAGAAAAGGAAAAAGAAAAAGAAAAATAAAAAAATCATAAAAATTGCTAGGTCAGCGTCAGGCCACCGGCCGACGTCCACGTCAGCGTCGGCCGGCCAAAATTAGCCGGATGGACTGAATTGGTACCAATATTAAAAGGTTTAGGACTGAATTGGTCCAATTAAAAAGTTAAGGACTGAATTGGTACCAATACAATAGATTTAGGACTTTTTTGGTACTTTTCCCTAGATCTTCTGCCAATAGAAAACTTAGGATCAATTTTTTCAAAAAAGCGGTCAAGCAAACCGTTTGAGGTATAGAGTTTCAAAGATGGTATTGATATTCTTTCGTGGAATTGAGAGAGAGATCTTGAAGACAATGCTAATGAGATTGATCGTGTAGGATTAGCAGTTTTCAAGCCCCTGAAATTTCTAATTTGGCTTTAGCTGCATTATATCTTCTTCTTCATCTTATATAAGTAATGTCGATCGATGGGCTTTGAGCTGTCCTGTTTAAATTAAACATAGCAAGCAACCTACTCATCGAAAAGCACCTCTTGGTCACCTGTGGCCAGGGGTGAGCGACCCCATGAACCGAGTGAGCTCGGTTCAGAAGCCAGACCGTAGATGAGACCGTGTTTGTGTCGTGTTTTACATTTTGAGGATTCTATCCATTATGGACACTCAAGGGAATACAAACAAAAAAAGAAGAGAAGAATGGTGATTAACTTTTGAAATTGCCGCTGCTAATAGAGTTGTTAAGACCGCCTTTTTATATGTTGTAGCTTCCCTTGGATGCATGCATTACCTTTTGATATTGCCTAGAAAAGATAGAAGGGAGGAGCGAGCGCGTGGGGCTTGAATTTGCAGCATTTGACCCAAAAAAGGAAAGAGAGACCTGATCTTGGGGCCGTGCACATACAAAATGCATACCCCAATGCACGTGCAAGTTCCCTAACTTTAAGCTCCACTCATTTTATAGAAAATATAGCATTTCAAGAAGTCAATTTTTAGGAAAATGCTCATATTTTCTAATGTTCGACTGAAATCTGAAAATGAGTTAGAAAATATATTTTGCTGTTCGATAAGAAAAATCTTTTTCTTCATACACCAATCTTGATAATTCTTTTATCATTATATTTTTATTTTATTTTGTAATTATTTTTCTTTCTTTTTCCTTTTCTTTTTCATTGGCAGCCGGTGGTTGGCGACCGGTCATAAGTGAGTTGGAGCCTCGTTAGATTAGACGAGGCCGAGCTCACCCAATGTCAGCGAGCTCAAGCCCCGCCCAGGTTGCTTGATATGGAATGCTCGCTTGAGGTCGGTCGAGTGAGCTCAGGCCTCGCCAGATCCGGCCACATGGGCGAGGCTCGAGCCTCGCCTAGGTGGCTAGATTTGGCGAGACTCGAGCTCGCCAGTGTTGGGTGAACTCAGCCTTGCTTGATTAGGTGAGGTGGAGCCTCCCTAGACTGTGGCGAAGCTCCAGCTCACTTTTAGCCAGTAATCCTCTTTCGGAATTTGTAGGAGATGGTATAGATGCTCTTGTTCTTTCTGCGGCAGTTGTGGGAGCCAAGGAGAGGGGTTTGGAGAAAGACAAATAAGTAGTAAGCTGCAAAGGAATTCTTTTTTTCTATTGATTCTGGAGAGAGGAAAAGAGAAAATGTTTAATGTAGCAGTGTTGAATGAACGGCAGGTTTGTTTACCCAGACCAGGTAAGCCTAAAGGTGGTCCCGATGTTAGATTCTCAACATTTGAACCGACGGTTCTATTGGTGACCCATTCCAACGAGGGTGGCTTTATTGAAGAAGAAGGGGCAAAGTCTTAACTACCACACTACTATATACCACTAGCACTCCGCGAGTGGATTAGCTGAGTGACTAGACTGAGACTCTCTTTGATATCTTAACTCTCTCTGTCTTGCTTGGAGATTTCCTTTCCCTTTGGTTGAAGAAAGTTTGCTTTATCGAGTCAAAGGGTAGGGTAAGAAAGGGTTTAGCTAATGGAGAGGCAAGCAACCCTCAGCCTCAGGGAGAAGAAGAATAGTGGTAGAAGCCAATTTCCCCTAGCACACTCCGAAGCAAACAAGCTTCGCCAATAGTAGCCTCCTAAATTAGTTGAGTATCTTCCTTCCGGCAAAGCTCACCAATCATACCCGATATTCAGAGTGTCGGAGCTAGAAAGCAACAGCCATAAAGTGGAGAATTTCCATCCATTTGCTATCTCGTTCGCTACCTCAGGTCAACATTACGCAGTTAGTTTAGGTTCAGTTCTGTATGAACATTCCACATAAAAACGAAAAAAAAAAAAATTACTCACCAGGAACTAAAGTATCTAGTTCACGAAGACCAGGCAAGTACCCTTTTTTCATAACCACAGGTTGGTTGACTCATGAGGGGCTTTTCCTTACGTTTTCGAGCAATATGGCACTTAACAAAGAGCCTATGAATGATAGCTCAGACGGAGAGAATAAACGGACTCCTCGAGGGCTACTTAAGGCACTTTATTTAGTGCAAACCAGAAGGACTGGAGCTGTTGGATGTTGCTCAATACTGCTATAACTTAACAACGAAAAAGCCCTGCGTCGAACTTAAGCCCCTTCGACTTGGCCACGGGGCAACAGCCTCTGACGCCCCACAAAAGAAGAGTAGCTTACTAAAATGAGTAAGTTCAAAATCCCTAACCTCCACCTTTTAGTAAACCCCTTTACCCTCCCCTCTCTCCTTCTCGTTCTAGGAAAGCATTCTCTATTTTATGAAAAGTGGAGTGAGATCCTATGCTTGCGGGTGAGGGGTGCTGGAAAGCAAGAGAGTGAAAGCTGTTCTCATCTCAATGGAAGCTGAGATTAATTACAACCCACTACAGGAGAGAGTGTCTTTACAAAGTCGCCTAAGCCGCCTTCTCACACTAATAAATGGTTTTAGAGACCCTTCCTCGGCAAGAATATATACGAGACTAAATCCGAGTAGTGGAGTTTATGCCCCCTTCAAACTTATCTACTAGATAGAGATTCTTTTTATCCCTTATTCCCAACTCCCTTGGCTGAGCATTCTATCCTACTTATGATGAAGTTGAAAATATTACCTTTTAGATCGGGAGAAGCTCAATTCGTAGATGAAGAAGAATGAAATCTCTTTCTCTACTCATGGACTCACTCAATCCATTGACAAAGCCTGCTTAAATTAGATTCTGAGAACTAATGCATGGGAGGAAAAGAAAACAAGGCAAAGATGAAAGATGACCCCTAGAAGTTCCAATCATCATCCGAAGATAGCCTCAGAGTAAAACATCCCCACGCATCTATCCAATTCTATCGAAAAATAATGGGTGAGCCTAGGGTGACGAACATGGCTCAAGACTTTTTATACAAAGCCCTTCTCTTCTTCACTCAAAGAGGCAATGCACCTGGTACTTGATTCATAAAGAATGAATCTTTTGGTTAGAAGTTATACGGACTTTATAATGAGCATGAAGTTGCCGAAGACATCTAAAAGACAAGGTTCACACCTTGCCGGTAGATCTTGTATGTGGGGCATCATAAATTGGTAGAGAGCGGGGGGAGGATCTCTTCTTAGTGGGCCGCTTCACTAGTTAAGTAGGTGCATGAATTAGATCAGGACAGCTAGTAGTTTCGAAGGAAGGAGTCGGAAAAGAAGACTGGTTAGCAGTAGAGCCTTGGTTCGCTCCTTAATTACCTTGAACCTAGCCTGAAATCCGCTCTATACGTTCTCTTATAAATTTTTTAGTTTGTGATCGAGGGTGGTAACTTTTCCCTAATATGAGATAGGTTGCAGCTATGAATTATAAAAAAGAATCCCTCTCTCTTAATGATTCTTCTTAGGGAGTAGAATCTGTTGTCTAGGAGCTCAGAGAAAGCTAGCGAAATAGAAATTCTGAAACAGCTGAATATAGTAACGAATCCTGCTAACAGCAGAAAGAGAGCTACGCCTTTTCTTCCTATTTCTATATAACACATAATTCGTGAAAGAAAGGAAAGACAGGGAATCCTACTCAATCTCGCTGAGAAGGACACAGACTACCAGCCTATGCCGACAAGAGCTCCTTTTCTTTATCAGAAAATCTCTCTTTCTTCTTCAATTGAATTGCCCGCTACGCCCCTTCTGCGACTTTCTTTCCTTGCTATAAAGCTTGAAGGTGGAGATCAACTAAAGGTTGCAAGTAAGCAAGAAGCAAGCAGATATCTATTAGCCGCAATAGGTTGAGTCAGTTAAAGGGTAGCCAAAAAGAAGCTGAAGTCAACGCTCTTACGGAAGTGGATTGCTTGCAGATGATGAATTCTGGGATAAAGATGTTCAAAGAAATTATCCCCCCTTCTTTCTTCACTCGTCTTAGAGGTATTTATCATCCCAAGCCTATAGCTGTTCCTTAGCTTTTGAAGAAGCTAAGCTGTCCAGTATTCCAATCCAGTTAGGTTTGCATTCCAAGTTAGTTGAACATCTTTTTGGTTGAGATTCAGACTCAGGGAAGATGATTTAGGCCTAATCGAGGTTATCTTCTTTCCTGTTTTTCACCATCCAATCATCTTATTGAAAGAAAATAAGAAAGTTGACCTTAAGTTGACAAGACAATGATTGATTGCTTTCTTTCATAACCTTGACTTCTTTCTTTTACTTCAACTTCAATTAGACAGGTCTTCAAATAAAATAAAAAAAGATCTTCCAATCACTCATGTCACAGTTCGTTTCTCTAGCCGGTGGCAATCAGCCAATGAAAAAGAAAAAGAAAGAAAAATAATTTAAAAGTAGATTTAAAAAATTTTAAAAATAGAAGGAAAATGTATTTGACAAAAGAAAGTGAGGTGAAAGAAAGTGTGGAAAATATTTTTTGGGTAAGGGTTGTGGAAAATGTGGAAAATATTTTCAACTTCCTAAAAGTAGAAATCATTTTCCCCTATCTTAGAAGACTTTTTTCCCATTATGAAAAATATTTTCCCCAATCAATTCATTTTCCATAAAACGAACATCGAAAAATCTGGAAAGCATTTATTTGAAAATTATTTTTCGTGAAATAAATGGAAAATCTTCAAAGCGTGCAAATCTTTCCAAGTCATAAGGAGCGTGTGGAAAGAACAAAATTCGAAAGATAAGAGGGAAGAAAAATCAGAAGAGCATAACGGGAGAATTGTGCAGGCTTCCACTTTTTTAAGGTATATGTTCTCGTCATATGGATGAATATAATAAAAACATGTTGACGACAGACCTCGATATAAAGTATTGTCTAGTAACACACTCGGTTTACCGTTCCATTTCTTCATGATTCCTCCACTGGTGGAGTCCTTTCCATGGCTGCGGATCATTCTTTCAAGGTCAGTTTATAACCAATCATAGAGGGAAAGTCTTGCTTGTGACTCGTTCTTGCGATCGTGTCTCGGCGATGCTTTTCCACTGAAGAACAGCGACTTGCGTGTTGCACGGACGCAAAGTAGGCCCAGAGATTTGCCTAGTCCGCAGTTGACTTTGGATCCAAGAGGCACTGGTGACACGGCAGCCACCGCGTCACGGTTGCCGCTGCTTCGCAGTCACAGACCCTCGCTCGCTGTGGTCGCCCTCCGCCGGCGGCCGTCTTCGCGAGGAGGTCTTGGGCCGGTGAAGCGGTTCCTGCGTGCCTTGCACAGTCTCTGTTTGCTGTCGTTTCTCTTGCCGTTTAAATTGCTGACACAGGTATGCCCACATGGCACCGCAGAAGTCACCTCAACCCTACGTGTGCAAGTAAAGAAAGTAAAGCGTGCTCTCTCTAGATAGGCCGAACACGCAAGAACTCCGCCGGCCAACACGGCATTTCGAACGGTCAAATCCAACGGTAGGAGGCGCGACAACCGTCATGGGGCAGAAACTGAGTAAGATCTAGATTAAAAATCACGATATTCGGCCGAAGAGTACAAGGACCATTGTCGTGATTTCGTCGTTTCCTTTGCGCCCATTGTAAATATCCTGCTGTTTAATAAGTTAAATCAAAGAGAAGAAGAAGAAGTCGTTCTACTAGAAGCCCCCTGCCTCGCGCGTTCAAGATCAGAATCTTGGTCTTCTTCCATCCGCGTTCTCACTGACGACAACTCCATAACGGAGATGGGGAACTGGCTGGGGAAGAAAGCGCAGGTGCACCCTGGGGCGCAGCCGAGGCCCCACGTCCGAGTCAAGGTGCGAATGACCCGGACCCAGCTGAGGGAGCTGATGTCCCGAGTCGATCCGAGCCGAGGCCACGGGGAGCTTGGCCCCTTGATCCTGCGAGAGTGCTTGGAAGGCAGACTGCCCGCCCCTGTCGTCGTTGCCGGCGACAGGGGCAAACGGGAAACACAGTTGAGTACCATCACTGAAGAAACTTGAGGCTTGAAAATCCGGCCTCCTGAATAAAAAACAGAAGGTGAAGTACATACAAAGAGATACTATGTAGTGAGTATCTAGGACTTCTTTTTCCTTCTTTATAGTTTGTAGATGTTAAGAATCTCAAAGCACAGCCTACACAAGCATGCTCTGTTGCTGTTTCAACGAAGGAAACGAAGGAAACGAAGGAAAGGAATGAAGGTGTTGCTGCTGTGACAAAGATCAGAGGAAGTGAAGTATGCAAGTCAGTAAGCAAGTCATCGACCATGCCAGCCACGTATGGGAGTGGAGTTCAGGATCAATCAACGGGGAAAGCTATGAAGTCGGTGATGAAACTTCCAAACTCCACGTGCTCCATGTGTTCAACTCTGAGTGGAGATCTGTTGTTGAAGAACTGTTATTCTGTTTTGGCTTGTCTAGCAGAATGAGCAACAGTTTTCTTTTTGTGTTTGTATCAGTCGGTTTCTTCTTTTATAAGTTGGTTTTTTTACTTCTTCGTAAGGTGTATGTACTATATGTAGGAAAACAGAGCAAGCTGGAATGTATGCTCTCAGATGAACACTTTGTCTTGAATACAGAAAGAAGAAAGCTCAAACTCCTCGATCATTTCTCATCTTCCTTTCTTTCTTTCACTCTGATTCATCTTCACAGTAGTAGCTGCTGTACTCGTAGGTAAAATGTTTTTGGCTGTGTAAAGGATGGTGGATGCTGCGTGTTGAAACTTTGATGAACTAGACCCTGATATCTTTCATTCAATTATCAAAGCCAGAGCATGTCTGTAGATAAAAGTGCACTCGTTTTGTCTGCCTAAAAGGCCATACGATCCCCCCATACAAGCATCATACGCAGCTGGTGTTGGATCTGACTGAATCTTGATTGAGTCTCGCCCCCTTACTCTATTCTCATCGAAGTTATATCGGCAAGATGCAATCCAAATCCTAATATTTGAGTTCCTAGGTTATCGGTTTCCACACTTGGGAGTCCTACTTAGACGCGTGCAATACAGTTTCGAGATCAACAAATTGCGATTTTTGCATGATTGTCAGCCTTCCGTTTGTGGTGGAGAAAGCTTCTAGAGACCGTGGCCCTACTTATGATGTCATGATCGCCCCTAATTGAAGAGGCTCGAGAACAAGTTTAATTCTATCCACTCCATTGGCAAATGGAAAATTAGATGCAAAGTATGCCAGAAATTTGCTCTTTTAGGTTGAAGGACATGAGAAAATTTGATCATTCTAAGAAATAGAGCGAAGACAGATTGAAAGAAAGAAGAAAAAGAAAGTGAAGCAGGCTAAAGAACGTTCCTCAGGTGAAAATTAGAGGTTAACATGGGCTGGGTGGGAGGCACGCAGGACACACCCGCACCTGATCGGCCCGAAAGGACAAACGGGCGGGCTTGGGCAAGCCATCCCCTTCTTACTTGCATATGGCCCAACTTGGCCCGCCCAAGCTTGCTTATGCCCAGTCAGCTTTATGTAATATATCTAGGGATAAGTTTAGAATCCTAATGGCTTCAGCTGCACTATTCATCTTCTTCCTCATCTTATATAGGTGATGTCCAATTGATGGGTTTTTCAAGCTGTCCTGTTTAAATTAAATTAGACGTACAGCTTCAGCAAGCGGCCTACTCATCGAACAAGCAACCTTTCGGTCACCAGTGGCCAAGGGTTAGCGACCCCACCAGCCGAGTGAGCTCGGTTTGAAAGCCAGACCACGAGTGAGACTGTGCTTGTGTTGGGGTTTCACATTTTGTAGACGTAAAGGATAATTTGTACTCCGTGGATTCAACCTGTTATGGATACTCAAGGGAATACAGACTCAGAAGAAGAGAAGGACCAATTCGTGGCAATGGTGACAAACTTTCGAAATTGCAGCTGCTGATGGAGTTGCTAAGACCACCTTTTTATATGTTGTAGCCTCCCTTGGATGAATGCATTACCTCTTGATGTTGCCTAGAAACGATAGAAAGGAGAAGCGAGCGCGTGGTGCTCGTTTCAGACCACTTCCAATTTGGAGCATTTGACACGAAAAAGAAAAGAGAGACCTGATCTTGGGAGGCGTCATCTAAGGATATGCACAATACAAAATGCATACCCCAGTGCACGGGCAAGTTTCAACTTTAACCTTCCAAGAGTGCAAATTTTTCAAAGTCATTACGAGCGTGCGGAAAGAAGAACAAAACCCGAAAGATAAGAGGGAAGAAAATCAAAGGAGCGTGATGGGAGAATTGTGCAGATTTCCATATTTTAAAGTAGATGTTCTTATCATACAGATGAATAATAATAATAATAATATGTTGACAACACTGCTTGGATCCTTGGTGTTTGATTATAGAGTAACCTCACCTAGCAAGAAGAGCTCGAAAGCTCCGAATTGAGGCTGCCCCACTTGCCTAGTAACCTAAGTGGGCTGATAGAACTGCGTTCCTTATTTTAACGTGTCGATACCTGCACGCTTGTTCCCTTAAATTCTCCTCTATATATGGTATTTTATATCCTGAAAGTCTCGAGGTCTAGATTGAATCAGAATGAAACATTTTAAGAGCTTGCTTAATTCCAACATATTTCCATATTTTAAAGTATATGTTCTTGTCATATGGATGAATAATAATAATATGTTGACAAAACACCTCGATATAAAATACTGTCTAGAGACAGTGTAACACACTTGGTTTACCTTTCCATTTCTTCATGATTCCTCTGCTGGTGGAATCCTTTCCATGGCTTTGGATCATTCTTTCAATGTTATTTTATAATCAAATTGGGAAAGTCATTGCAATTCATTCTCGTGGTTGGGTTTCGGCGATGCTTTTCCATTGAAGAATAATGACTCGTGAGACGCATAGACACAAAGTAGGCCCAGAGACTTGCTCAGTCATCGGCTCTGCCAGGGACGGCAGCCAACTGCGTCTTGGTCGCCGCTGCTTCACAGTCACAGACCCACCCCCAAAAACAGCCGTGCGGCTTTCAAATCGCTCGTGGTGGTCGCCGTCCTCGCGTGGCCGTCTTCGCAAGGTGGTCTCAGCCCAGGCTAGCGGTTGCCGTGCCTTGCAAAGTCTCTCTTTGCTCTCATTCCTCTTGCTGTTTAAATTGCCGACGTAATCCCTACTGGCACCGTAGAAGTCACGTTAACACTATATGTCCAAATAAATGATCGGCCAAATGCAAGAATCCCGCGGCCAACTCAGCATTCCGAACGGTCAAATCTAACGGAAGGAGGAGAAGAATATCGTGATTTCGTCGTGATTTCGTCTCTTCCTTTGCGCCCACTGTAATTGTCCTGATATTTAATAAGTTGAATCAAAGAAGAGAAGAAGAACTCGTCCTGCTAAAAGCCCCCACCATGTAATATAATAAGAAACCAACCAGTGGTCGAGTTAAATACATCCATAGATTCCTAGCGCGTTCAAGGTCAGAATCCTAGTCTTCTTCCATCCGCGTTCTCACTGACGACAACTCCATATACGCAGATAAAAACATCTCGTGTGCTCGCCACACGCCCCCCCTCATTCGGTCTCACAGAGAGAGAGAGAAAGAGAGAGAGAGAGAGAGAGAGAGAGAGAGATGGGGAACTGGCTGGGAAAGAAAGTGCAGGGGCACCCTCGAGCGCAGCCGAGCCCCGGCGTCCGAGTCAAGGTGCGGATGACCCGGACCCAGCTCAAGGAGCTGACGTCCCAAGTTGATCCGAGCCGAGGCGACGCAGAGCTCGGCCCCTTGATCATGCGAGAGTGCTTGGAAGGTAGACTGCCTGCTCCTGTCATCGTCCCCAGCAGCGACGGCGGCGAACGTGAAAAACAGTTGAGTACCATCGTCGAAGAAACTTGAAAGTGGAAAATCCGGCCAGCCGAATAAAAAAAGGTTTAAGTATATGTGAAGAGATACTTTGTAGTGAGCATCTAGGACTTTCTTTTTTCCTTCTTTATTATACTTGTAGCCGCTCAAATGTTTTTGGCTGAGCAAAGGACGGTGTACGCTGCATATTGAAACTTTGATGAACTCGACCTTGATATCTTTCATTCAATTATCAACGCCAGAGCATGTCTGTAGATAAAAGTTGCACTCGTTTTGCCTACCCGAAAGGCCAGACGATCCCCCCCTTTACAAGCATCACACGCAGCTGATGTTGGATCTGATTGAATCTTGATTGAGTCTCTCCGCCCTTACTCTATTCCCGTCAAAGGGCAAGATGCGATTCGAAGCCTAATATTCAAGTTCCTAGGACCCTTGTCCTACTTAGACATGTGGGATACGGTTTTGAGATCAATAGAGATTGCGATTTTTGCACGATTGTCGCATGATTGTCACTCTTCTGTTTGTGGATGCATGGTGAAGCATTCTCCAAGGAGAAAGCTTCTAGGGATTGCGATATTTATCTTTTGAAGTCACAATCGCTCTTAATTGAAAATACTTGAGAATAGCATATCTGATTGACTCGATTGGAAAATCGAGAATCAGATGTAAAGTATGCTAGAAACTTGCTCTTTTAGGTTGATGGACAAGAAGAAATTTGATTTTTCTAACACGATGATAGGTCGAAAGAAAGAAGAAAAAGAAAGTGCAGCAGGCTAAAGAACATTCAGAGGGTGAAAATTACAGATGAACATGGGCTTGGAGGCACAAAGGGCACACCCACGCCCGATTGGCCTGAAAGGAGAAACGGGCAGGCTTGGGCAAGCCATCCCTTTCTTACGTGCATTCGGCCCAACTTGGCCCGCCCAAGCCGATTTGGCTGGTTAGCTTTACGCAATATATCCGGAGACATGAGGAAATCCTAAAATCTGTCATAAAAATGCAATAAAATTATAAAAAATAAAAAATTGCAATCATATTCTAAAGGGATAATAGCATAAATGGTCCTTGAATTTTGAGCCAATGTGCAATGCGAACTTTTAATTTGTTCAATAAAGTCCTTGAATTTTAACTTAATACGTAATATAATCTCTGAATTTTTAATTTATTTAATGTAGTCCTTAAATTTTTTATATGTTCAATATAGTTCTTAAATTATATGAAAATATTAAATGTTATTTCTAAACTTGAATTAATGGAGGAACAATATTGAACATTTTAATATAGTTCATGGATTACGTTGAATATGTACCAAAAGTTTAGGGACTAAATTAAATAAATACGAGTTTAGAAAAAATATTGCACATTATGCTAAAGTTCAAATATTGCATTTAACAAATTAAAAATTTAGGGATCACATAGCACATTGAGTTATAATTGAAAGGCTATTTGTGTTATTTTCCCAAATTTAAAATTTATCATGAAGGTGAAACTTTCAAAAAATGTATTAAACTATAAAACTCATTAAGCTGATACAATCAAGTCCTTCTATTAAATCCGTTCAACTTGGCAAATAGAAAATGCCAAGCGAAGCCAACACGTCGTCCACAAGTTTACTATTGGTTTGGTGTCCATGGTTGGAGTTCACAGTTTTCGTTTCGGCTTTAACAAATGTCATTACCAGCTCCTCGTCACCTCCCATTTCGCATGCCTTACAACGTCAGATGTTAGCTAAAGCTAAGACATCATCAACCGCACGACATCGAGCTGCATTCGTGCCAATTTCCCCGACCAAATGCCCAATTCATGTTCCTCGCTCTCCAACGTGCGACCGTTGGTTGTTCCCGCCTCAAGCACTCCCTCTTCCATCGCCGCGTGATCCACGGCAACCTCAGTTTCAAGTTAGTCGCGGCTCGGACTCTCCACGACCGACTGGAAAGATGCTCTTCCGTGAGCGAGCTCAAGACCATCCATGCCCAGATGATTTTCCGGGGCCTAGCCGATGAAATTCTCTTGCTCGGGAAGCTGGTTTCCTTCTGCGCTGTCGACGGTGCCGGCGATCTCATGTATGCTCGGTACCTGTTCGACAAAATGCGAGAGCTCAATAGGTTCATGTATAATAGCTTGATAAGGGGTTACTCCAACAGCGAGGACCCTTTGGAGTAGGGGTGTGCAAAAGAACCGGGACCCGCTTGGAACCGAACTGGAACCGCTTGGAACCGGTGGTTCTTGAGGGAACCGGTGGTTCTTGAGGGAACCGGTCCAGTTCCCAATTCCAATTTATGGGAACTGGTGGGTACTGGTCCGGTTCCAATTTCCATGGGCGGATCTGCCCACCCGGACCGGACCGATTATATTATAATAATATATTGATTTTTAGTATCAAAATAAATTTCGAAATTACTAATTAGTAAATCTAAATTTTAGGGCTCCATCTCCTCTCATGGTTTCTAAGTTTTAATAAGAATCTAGTAAAGTGTGTAAGCTGCCTTTCAACAACTCAACAAATGGCTCATTCAAAGAATACTTTCGGGACTCATATATGACACTGTGTTCAAGAATATGTGGAGTACCGATGGAATTATTTCTACAAAAAAAATTCAATAAAGCAAATGTTGTAAGATATTGAGCATTGTTAGAGGATAAATGAAAAGACGGTCTACATATGACAATCATCCAGAATTTTGAACTTAAAGAATATTTTAGATTTCAACTGAAATAATTCAAAAATAGGAAAAAAAAAATCTATTTCTCTTCTTTGGTAGTGTTTTCCAATAAAATAAAGAAAAATTGTACCCTTAATTAAGTCAGTTCGATTTAAAGAAAAATATTACTTGATATGAAAAGTACTCACGGTGGAATTTGGAAAACAATATTATTATTGGTGAGATTGGTTTCATGGATCCACTCGGGAACCGGGAGCCAGACCGGACCGGCGGTCCGATTCTTGGATGGATCGATGCAACAACGGGTGGTTCCCAGTTCCAATTTTTTGGAACCGGTCCTTAACGGGCGGTTCTCGGTTCTAGGCTGGGAACTACCCACCCGGACCATGCACACCCCTACTTTGGAGGCCATTCTTTTGTACCGCCGAATGATCGGTTCGGGCATTTCGCTGAACGAATTCACCTTCCCTTTTGTTCTCAAGGCTTGTGCAGTGAGTCGTTGTACTGGGTTTCGGTTGCTGTTCACGGCCAGGCTGTTAAGTTGGGATTTGGGCTTCAATTCTGTGTGCAGAACGCTCTGATGACGGGGTACGTATTTGCGGATTGGTGGGGGACGCCAGGAAACTGTTTGATGGAATAGCTGACAGGACATTGGTTTCTTGGAATTTGATTATTGGTGGATATTCTAAGATTGGTTGCTCCAGGGAAGCATTTAGATTGTTTGAAGAGATGAGGAAATTGAGGTTGCAGATAGAGTTCACACTGGCTAGTCTAATTTCAGTTTGTTCACAAACTGGTCAGTTAGATTTGGGAAAGTATATGCATCTCTACATCGAGATTACCGGTGTTGAAGTTGATATCATTGTGAGCAATTCTCTTTTGGACATGTATGCAAAGTGCGGGGATTTGCATTCGGCTGAAGCAGTTTTCAAAAAAGTACCCAACAAGGATGTTGTTTCCTGGACTACCATGGTGAATGCCTATGCAAACCAGGGTTCCCTCACGTTGGCCCAACACTGTTTTGATCAGATGCCAAAGAAGAATGTGGTCTCTTGGAACTCACTAATCTCATCTTATGTTCAATTTGGTCGATCCAAAGAAGCTTTGAACCTCTTCCGCAGGATGTGTGACTCAAGAGTCATCCCAGATGAAACTACGCTTATTGCAGTTCTTTCAGCATGTAGTCACATTGGTGATGCAGCCACAGGAGAAGAAATATACATTTACATATCCAAATCTGGTATTAGACTCAGCATTACCCTTTATAACGCCTTGATGACCATGTTTGGAAAATGCGGTGCAGTTCAAATTGCTGTTGATATCTTTAAAAGGATGAAGCCAAGGAACTTTTGGTGTCACGGAATGTAGCAATTGGCGCCCTCGCATTGCATGGATGTGGGGCTGAAGCAGTCGAGCTCTTTGAGGACATGGAAGCTTCCAGAATCTTCCCCAACGAGATTACCTTCATGGGACTTCTCTCCGCTTGCAGTCACAGTGGTCTCATCGAAAGGGGTAGATATTACTTTCAAAGGATGAGTTCTGCTTATGGCATATCACCTGAAATAGAGCATTATGCTTGCCTAATTGATCTTCTTGGGTGTGGAGGTTTCTTGGAAGATGCGCTTGGGCTGATTGGAAAAATGCCAATGAGACCCGATATCGTGATATGGGGTGCCCTGTTAGCCGCATGTAGGACTCATTACTACTGGGAAATCAGGAAATTCATTCTGAAGCAGCTGTTGGAGCTCTTGCCTCATAGTTCGGGGCTTTGCATGCTTTTGTCAAACCCTTATGCTGAAGCCAGAAGATGGGACCATGTGAGGAAAATAAGGAAGATAATGAACGAAAGCGGTATTGCTAAATGCAGGGCTGTTAGCTTCATTGAGATTGATGGTAACGTCTACGAATTCATGGTTGATGACAAGAGACGTGAAATGTCAAGCAGCATGTACTTGGTGCTGGACCGATTAACTGAATCATTTGAAATTCAAGGGCTGCCCATGCAACCTCTCTGGTGCATTTTGGGAGGCAGAGGATGTACAGTGATCTCCCCATTCTTTTGTTGTATCAAGAAGTTTCTGCAAGAAAGGATTGCAGATCTCAATCATGTGATATGTGCTTTAATGAACACCACCTAAATACATCTTCAGGTTCCGGTCGATGTTAGGGGTATCTATGGTCAAACTCAAGTTCTTTTATTAAACCAAAGAGGAAAAAGAAACAAAAGGAATGCAGAGAGTGAACTGCACTGAGGGAAGCAAAAAGCTGACTCTATACCATACTCCTGAAGCCTCTTTGATGTCCAGTGAACTTTCTGAGAAAATTCTTATAATGTCCCCACCTTTATAGAGTTTATTATAGCCAGTCCTTTATACACGCAACATAGAGTTCACGATCAACGCTGCGATCCCATGATAGATAACTCAGTCTTCACAAAACTTACACCAACGGACATCTAACTATTGAGCGGAGTTTTTTCTTTGGGTTCGAGGGCCTATTTGGTTCAAAGGAAATGTTTTTGGGAAAATGCAAATACTTTTAAATTTCATTTGTTTCATGGAAAACAACTTCCTTAAAAACATTTTCTAATTTTTCGGCTTTTATTTCACGAAAAATAAGTTGGTCAGAGAAAATATTTTCTATTAATGGAAAAAAAGTCTTCTAAAATAGTGGAAAATGTTTTCCGCTTTCTCCCTCTTTCTTTTACTCCTAAATCAACCATTTTTTTTTTCCACCAAACACCTTTCCGTCCAGTCACTTAATGCAAGTTGGCAACCGGCCACAGGTGAGCTCGAGCCTCGCCACATGCAAGCAAGGCTTGAGCGAGCTTGGGGCTTGCCAGAGAGGCGAGTTGGGCGGACCTTGACGAGCTCGTCAACCTCTAGGCAACCTTAGGGTTGCCAGTATTTGGCTAGTTAGAGCCTTGCTAACCTATGGCGATCTTGAGCTTGCTTTTGGCCAGTCACTAGCTAAAAGAAAGAAAATAAAACAGAAAAAAAAAAGATTAAAATTTGATTTAAAAATAATAAAAAAATTAGTGAAAGGGGTGCATGGAGGAAAAGATTTTCCTTACCAAATAGTCCAAAATATTTTTGCACTACATTTTCGGGTTTCATCCGAACACTAGAAAATATTGTCATTTTCCTAAAAAAATAGCCTCCTAGAAAATATTTTCCGAAATGCCATATTTTTTGTAAAATGAATGAAACCTTGGGTTAAATGGGTCTTCTGAAAAGTAAATAGTATTTGGTAAATTGTAATTTTATAATGCATCAAGAAACAACTTTGACTTAAATGTCGTTTGCCAAAAACTATATTTTATAAACAATTTTTTCTAATGTTTTTAAAAAAGTTTCAAACTAATTCCGGTGAAGCCCAATCACTGGCGGGCCAAAACAATCACTAGCCAGCTGTTGGCAGCCAATTTGGACAACCTTGCTTGAGGTTGCTTGAGGTCACTTGACCTCAAGCAGGGTGGCCGAAGGTTGCCATACCTTAGACGAGACCACTTGAGATCATGGGAAACCAGGCAACTCTGCCTGAGGTCGTATGACACTAGGCGACCATTGCTGGGGTTGCCGGATCCCTTGGGCAGCAAATGCCAACTTCCGTTTGGCTCCTCCGTGCAAACCATGGAGAAAATGAATAGCGAACATAAACAACGATTAATGTCAAGATTTGCATTCCGAAAATGTTACTTTATAAAGGATCTCCAAATCTATATTAGGCCAAAGGCCTTTGGAAATATCATTTCATTTCCTAAAGTTGAGCGAAAAACAAACCAAAAGATTATTTGCATTTGACCGATAGACTTTAGAGTCCAAACACTATCATCATCATCAATTTCGTTCGTACTAATCTGCCAACACAAGGGTCCCTTAATTAAGGGATGCCCTAAACTTCACGCAATAGATTTCGATCTACACTCGAATTTCCCATGGTCAAGGGACGTTGATGGTGCCCGCCCACCAAACTTCCTTCACCGCCACCACCATCGCCATCACCAGTGCGGTTACAGAAATGCATGAACCACATCTTATGCCAAGACGTCCGATTCCACTCGACCTCACGCATCGATCGCCTCACCGCATTATTCATTCGTAGCCAGGAGCAGTCAAATCCGTCCCATCCCCTGCCACCCTCCAACCGAGCAGAAGCCAAACACAAATCTCAGATGAGGAAACGACATTCGTCGGTCGGTCTTGTCCCTATCCCTCCGCTCCTGAACCAAGCCCCGTACCGGCTCCAGGCTAGCGAACGAAATAAAAAATTTCGATTGCGAGAAATTGCGTGGGGGCGATCTTGGAGCCGCTATTTAAAGAACCGACACCCCCGACGTTGGATCCGTGCAGTGCATCTGTAACCATCGCATAATGCAGATTCAACATCAATCGCATAATGCATACCCCAGTGCACGGGCAAGTTTCAACTTTAACCTTTCGAGTGTGCAAATTTTTCAAAGTCATTACGAGCGTGAGGAAAGAAGAACAAAACTCGAAAGATAAGAGGGAAGAAAATCAAAGGAGCGTGATGCGAGAATTGTGCAGATTTCCATATTTTAAAGTAGATGTTCTTATCATACAGATGAATAATAATGATAAAAATATGTTGACAAGACTGCTTGGATCCTTAGTGTCTTATTATAGAGTACCCTCACCTAGCAGCAAGAGCTTGAAAGCTCCGAGTCGAGGCTGCCCCACTTGACCAGTAACCCAAGTGGGCCAATAGAATTGCATTTCTTATTTTAACATATCGATGTCCACGTGTCCAAACCCCTTAAGTTCTCCTCTATATAGGAGGAGGGAATATCCTCTTGGTATTTTACATCCCGGAAGTCTCGAGGTCTAGATTGAATCGGGATGAAACCTTTTAAAAACTTGCTTAGTTCCAATAGATTTCCATATTTTAAAGAATATGTTCTTGTCATATAGATGAATAATAATAATATGTTGACAAAACACCTTGATATAAAATATTGTCTAGTAACAGTGTAATACACTTGCTTTACCATTTCATTTCTTCATGATTCCTCTGCTGGTGGAATCCTTTCCATGGCTTTGGATCATTCTTTCAATGTTATTTTATAATCAAATTGGGAAAGTCGTGCTTGCAATTCATTCTCGTGATTGCGTCTCGGCGATGCTTTTCCACTGAAGAATAATGACTCGTGAGACGCAGGCACAAAGTAGGCCCAGAGACTTGCTCAGTCATCGGCCCTGCCAGGGACGGCAGCCAACTGCGTCTTGGTCGTCGCCGCTTCACAGTCACAGACCCCCCCACCCCACCCCCAAAAACAGCCGTGCGGCCTTCAAATCGCTCGTGGTGGTCGCCCTCCTCGCGTGGCCGGCCGTCTTCACAAGGTGGTCTCACCCCAGTCTAGCGGTTGCCGTGCCTTGCAAAGTCTCTCTTTGCTCTCATTCCTCTTGCTGTTTAAATTGCCGACATAATCCCTACTGGCACCGTAGAAGTCACGTTAACACTATATGTCCAAATAAATGATCAGCCAAATGCAAGAATCCGGCGGCCAACTCAGCATTCCGAACGGTCAAATCTAACGGAAGGAGGAGAAGATTATCGTGATTTTGTCTGGATAGAAAATTTCGATTTTTGGCCAAGAGTACAAGGACCATTCTCGTGATTTTGTCTCTTCCTTTGCGCCCACTGTAATTATCCTGATATTTAATAAGTTGAATCAAAGAAGAGAAGAACTCGTCCTGCTAAAAGGCCCCACCGTGTGATTTAATAAGAAACCAACCAGTGGTCGAGTTAAATACATCCATAGATTCCTAGCGCGTTCAAGATCAGAACCCTAGTCTTCTTCCATCCGCGCTCTCACTGACCGACAGCTCCATACGCACACATAAAACCATCTCGTGAGCTCGCCAACCCCACCCCCCCCTTCATTCTCATTCTCACAGAGAGAGAGAGAGAGAGAGAGAGAGAGATGGGAAACTGGCTGGGGAAGAAAGTGCAGTGGCACCCTCGAGCGCAGCCGAGCCCCGGCATCCAAGTCAAGCTGCGGATGACCCGGACCCAGCTCAAGGAGCTGATGTCCCGAGTTGATCCGAGCCAAGGCGACGCAGAGCTTGGCCCCTTGATTATGCAAGAATGCTTGGAAGGTAGACTGCCTGCCCCCGTCATCGTCCCCAGCAGTGATGGCGGCGAACGCGAAAAACAGTTGAGTACCATCGTCGAAGAAACTTAAAAGTGGAAAATCCGGCGTGCCGAATAAAAAAAGGTTAAGTATATGTGAAGAGATACTTTGTAGTGAGCATCTAGGACCTTTTTTTCCTTCTTTATTATACTTGTAGCCACACAAATGTTTTTGGCTGAGCAAAGGATGGTGTACGCTGCACTTTGAAACTTTGATGAACTAGACCTTGATATCTTTCATTCAGTTATCAACGCCAGAGCATATATGCACTCGTTTTGTCTACCTGAAAGGCCCATACGATCCCCCCGCCCCCCTCCATTCCAAGCATCACACGCGGCTGATGTTGGATCTGACTGAATCTTGATTGAGTCTCTCTGCCCTTACTCTATTCCCATCAAAGGGCAAGATGCGATCTGAACCCTAATATTCCAGTTCCTAGGACCCTTGTCCTACTTAGACGCGTGGGATATGGTTTTGAGATTAGTAGAGATTGCGATTTTTGCACGATTGTCGCATGATTGTTGCCCTTCCGTTTGTGGGTGCATGGTGAAGTGTGCTCCAAGGACAAAGCTTCTAGGGATTGCGATATTATCTTTTGAAGTCACAATCACTCTTGATTGAAAAGGCTCGAGAATAGCAGGTCCAATCCACTCAATTGGCAAATTGAGAATCAGATGTAAAGTATGTTAGAAACTTGCTCTTTTAGGTTGATGGACAAGAAGAAATTTGATTTTTCTAACACGATGGTAGATGGAAACAAAGAAGAAAAAGAAAGTGAAGCAGGCTAAAGAACATTCCTGAGGTGAAAATTACAAGTGAAGATGGGCTTAGAGGCACTAAGGGCACATCCACGCCCGATCGGCCTGAAAGGAGAAACGGGCAAGCCTAGGCAAGCCATCCCTTTCTTATGTGCATTCAACCTAACTTGGCCCGCCCAAGCCCGCTTAGGCCGGCTAGCTTTATGCATTATATTTGGAGATACATGTATTGGAAATCCTGAAGTTTATCACAAAAGCGCAATAGAATTATGAAACTTTTAAAAAGTGCAATCACATTCTAAAGGGATAATGGCATAAATGATCTTTGAATTTTGGGCCAATGTGCAATGTGAGCTTTTAATTTGTTAATATGATTCATGAATTGTAGCTCAATGCGTAATATAATCTCTGAACTTTTAATTTATTCAGTATAGTCCCTAAATTTTTTGTATATGTTCAATGTAGTCCCTAAACTATATGAAAATATTCAATGTTATCTCTGAACTTAAATTAATGGAGGGACATTATTGAGCATTTTAACATAGTTCATGAATTACATTAAATATGTACCAAAAGTCCAATGGTCAAATTAAACAAATACAAGCTTAGGAATATATTGCACAAGAAACTAAAGTTCAATGATCACATTAAACAAATTAAAAATTTAGGAATCACATAGCCCATTGAGTAATAATTGAAAGACTATTTGTGTCATTTTCCCAATTTTAAAATTTATCATAAATATGTAATTAAATTATAAACTTTCAAAAAGTGTGATTAAATTGTAAAACTTGTTAAACTCGATGCAGCTAAGTCCTTCCATTAAGTCCGTTCAACTTGACAAATAGAAAATGTCAAGCGAAGCCAAGACATGTCGACAAGTTTACTATTGGTTTGGTGTCCATGGTTGGAGTTCATAGTTTTCGTGCCAAATTCCCCGACCAAATGCCCAATTCATGTTCCTCGCTCTCCAACGGGCGACCGTTGGTTGTTCCCGCCTCAAGCACTCCCTCTCCCATCCCCGCGCGATCCACGGCAACCTCAGCTTCAAGTCGGTCGCGGCCCGGACTCTCCACGACCGACTGGAAAGATGCTCTTCCGTGAGCGAGCTCAAGACCATCCATGCCCAGATGATTTTCCGGGGCCTGGCCCATGAAATTCTCTTGCTCGGGAAGCTGGTTTCCTTCTGCGCCGTCGACGGTGCTGGCGATCTTGCTTATGCTCGGTACCTGTTTGACAAAATGCGAGAGCCCAATAGGTTCATGTATAATAGCTTGATAAGGGGTTACTCCAACAGCGAGGACCCTTTGGAGGCCGTTCTTTTGTACCGCCGGATGATCGGTTCGGGCATTTCTCCGAACGAGTTCACCTTCCCTTTTGTTCTCAAGGCTTGTGCGGGTGAGTCGTTGTACTGGGTTTCGGTTGTTGTTCACGGCCAGGCTGTTAAGTTGGGATTTGGGCTTCAAGTCTGTGTGCAGAACGCTCTGATGACGGGGTACGTATCTTGCGGATTGGTCGGGGATGCCAGGAAACTGTTTGATGAAATAGCTGACAGGACATTGGTTTCTTGGAATTTGATGATTGGTGGATATTCTAAGATTGGTTGCTCCAGGGAAGCTTTTAGATTGTTTGAAGAGATGAGGAAATTGAAGGTTGCAGATAGATGAGTTCACACTGACTAATCTAATTTCAGTTTGTTTGCAAACTGGTCAGTTAGATCTGGGAAAGTATGTGCATCTCTACATCGAGATTACCGGTGTTGAAGTTGATATCATTGTGAGCAATTCTCTATTGGACATGTATGCAAAGTGCGGGGATTTGCATTCGGCTGAAGCAGTTTTCAAAAAAATACCCAACAAGGATGTTGTTTCCTGGACTACCATGGTGAATGCCTATGCAAACCAGGGTTCCCTCACGTTGGCCCAACAATGTTTTGATCAGATGCCAAAGAAGAATGTGGTCTCTTGGAACTCACTAATCTCATCTTATGTTCAATTTGGTCGATCCAAAGAAGCTTTGAACCTCTTCCGCAGGATGTGTGACTCAAGAGTCATCCCAGATGAAACTACGCTTATTGCAGTTCTTTCAGCATGTAGTCACATTGGTGATGCAGCCACAGGAGAAGAAATATACATTTACATATCCAAATCTGGTATTAGACCCAGTGTCACCCTTTATAATGCCTTGATGACCATGTTTGGAAAATGCGGTGCAGTTCAAATTGCTGTTGATATCTTTAAAAAGATGAAGCCAAGGAACTTGGTGTCATGGAATGTAGCAATTGGCACCCTCGCGTTGCATGGATGCGGGGCTGAAGCAATCAAGCTCTTTGAGGACATGGAAGCTTCCAGAATCTTCCCCAACGAGATTACCTTCACGGGACTTCTCTCTGCTTGCAGTCATAGTGGTCTCATCGAAATGGGAAGGTATTACTTTCAAAGGATGAGCTCTGCTTATGGCATATCACCTGAAATAGAGCATTATGCTTGCCTAATTGATCTACTTGGGCGTGGAGGTTTCTTGGAAGATGCGCTTGGGCTGATTGGAAAAATGCCAATGAGACCCGATATCGTGATATGGGGTGCCCTGTTAGCCGCATGTAGGACTCACCACTACTGGGAAATCAGGAAATTCATTCTGAAGCAGCTGTTGGAGCTCTTGCCTCATAGTTCGGGGCTTTGCGTGCTTTTGTCAAACCTTTATGCTGAAACCAGAAGATGGGACGATGCAAGGAAAATAAGGAAGATAATGAACGAAAGCAGTATTGCTAAATGCAGGGCTGTTAGTTTCATCGAGATTGATGGTAACGTCTACGAATTCATGGTTGATGACAAGAGAGGTGAAATGTCAAGCAGCCTGTACTTGGTGCTGGACCGATTAAGTGATCATTTGAAATTGGAGGGCTGCCCATGCAACCCCTCTGGTGCATTTTGGGAGGCAGAGGATGTACAGTGATCTCCAGATTCTTTTGTTGTATCAAGAAGTTTCTGCAAGAAAGGATTGCAGATTTCAATTATGTGACTGGGTTTTGAGTTATTTGCTTTAATGAACACCACCTAAATACATCTTCAGGTTCCGGTCGATGTTAGGATGATCTTTGGTTAAACTTAAGTTCTTCTGTTAAACCAAATTGGAAAAAGAAACAAAAGGAATGCAGAGAGTGAATTGCACTGAGGGAAGCAAAAAGCTGACTCTATACCATATTCCTGATGCCTTTTTGATGTCCAAGGAACTTTCTGAGAAAATTCTTATGATGTGCCCACCTTTATAGCGTTTATTATAGCCAGTCCTTTATACGCGCAAGTGATGACGTGGGTATATAATCACATCAACAAGATAATAAAAAAGCTGGAAAAAATAATTCGAGAGGAATTTGTGCCATAGAGTTCACGATCAATGCTGCGATACTATGTCAGATAACTCAATCTTCACAAAACTTACACCAACGGACACCTAACTATCGAGCAGAACTTGTTTCTTTGGGTTCGAGGGCCTATTTGGTTAAGAGGAAATGTTTTTGGAAAAAGGCAATACTTTTAGGGTCCGTTCATTTCGCGAAAAATAATTTCCCAGAAATTTTTTTCTGGATTTCTGATGTTCGTTTCACGAAAAATAAACTAGTTTTAGAAATCAATTTCCACCAACGAAAAAATGTCTTTCAAAACGGAGGAAAATGTTTTCCACTTTTCCAATTGGGGAAAACATCTTCCTTACTCACTCTCTTCTCATAACCTATTTGCCCCTTTTTTTCTTGTTTTCTTTTTTAATAATTTAAATTTTAAATTCTTTTCCTTTTCCTTTTTCTTTTCTTTTTCCTTTTTTTTCCACCTTCTTTGGCTGGTCGTCGGCATGGCTAGCATGGCTACGGCCGATGACCGGCCACATGTGAGCTCAAGGCTTGTTGACGGTGCCATCGGCCTTGGGCCTCACCTAGCTCGCCGATCTCTAGAGCTCGCCGATCTCTGGAGAGCAGCAAGCTCAAGGCTTGCTAACCTCTAGCGAGCTTGAGCTCGCCGCTCGCCACTCTCCAGATCGGCGAACCAGCGGAGAGCTTGAGGCTTGCCCTCGCGCTTAGACCCTAGCACTTGCTGATCTCTAGTGAGTAGCGAGGCCAGAGGCCAGCAAGCTCGGGCTCGTCACTCGCCGCTTGCAAGATTGGTGAGCTAGCGGAAGTGGGCCTTCAGCTAATCACCAACTGTCGTGTGGCCGGCAAACAACCAAAACAGAAGAAAATGAAAAGAAAGAAAAAGAAAAGTAATTTAAAAATCAATTTAAAAAAATCGATTTTTTAAAAATATATTTTAAAAAATAATAAAATAATTCAAAAAAATATGTAGAGAAAAATATTTTCTTTACCAAACAGCGAAAAATACTTTCCATTTTATTTTTAGGTTTCAAACAAACACGAGAAAATAATGACATTTTTTTTGGAAAATGACTTCCTCAAAAATATTTTCTAGAAATGTTGCATTTTCCATGAAATGAACAGAGTCTTAGATTTCATTCGTTTCACAGAAAATAACTTCCTTAAAAATGTTCTTTGAATTTTTCGGTGTTTATTTCACGAAAAATAAGTTGGTTAGAGAAAATATTTTCTATAAATGGAAAAAAGACTTTTAAAATAGTGGAAAATGTTTTCCACTTTCTCCCTCTTTATTTCACTTCTAAACCAAGCATTTTTTTCACCAAACACCTTTCCAGCTAGTTGGTTACCACAATAGCGGTTGGCAATTAGCCACAAGCAAGCTCGAGCCTTGCCATGTGCCAGCAAGGCTTGAACGAGCTTGGGCCTTGCCAGAGAGGCAAGCTGGACAGACCTCAACGGGCTCGTCAACCCCTAGGCGAACTTAGCCTTGCCAATATTTGGCGAGCTCGAGCCTTGCTGACCTATTGTGAGTCTCGAGCTTGCTTATGGCCAGTTACCTACCAAAAATAAAAAGGAAAGAAAAGAAAACTTGAAAAAAGAAAAATGATTCAAATTTGATTTAAAAATAATAAAAAAAATTAGTGAAAAGGGCGTATGGAGGAAAATATTTTCTTTACCAAACGGTTAAAATATTTTTCACTTCATTTTTAAGTTTCATCTGAACACTTGAAAATATTATCATTTTCCTAGAAAATAATTTCCTAGAAAATTTTTCCAGAAATGCCATATTTTTCGTAAAACGAATGAAACCTTAGGTTAAATGGGTTTTTTTGTAATGCAAATAGTATTTGGTAAATTGTTATTTTATAGTGCATTGAGAAACAACTTTGACTTAAATGTCGTTTGCCAAAAATCATATTTCATAAAGAATTTTTGCTAATGTTTTTAAAAAAAGTTTCAAACTTATTCCAGTGAAGCCCAACCATTGGCGGGCCAAAACAATTGCTAGCTAGCTGTTGGCAGCCCATTTGGACAACCTCGTTATAGGGTGGTCGAAGGTTGCCCTACCTGAGGCGAGACTGCTTGAGATCGTGGGAAACTAGGCAACATCGCTTGGGGTCATACGACACCAGGCGACAATTGATGGGGTTGCCTAATCCCTTGTGCAGAAAATGCCAGCCTCCGTTCAATTCCTCCGTGCAAACCATGGAGAAAATGAATAGTGTATATAAATAACAACTAATGCCAAGATTTGCGTTCCAAATTTGCTACTTTCTAAAGCATCTCCAAATCTATATTAGGCCAAAGGCCTTTGGAAATATAATTGCATTTCCTCAAAGTTGAGCGAAAAACAAATCAAAAGGTTATTTGCATTTGATCAATAGACTTTAGAGTATCATTATCATCGATTTTGTTCGTACTAATCTGCCAAGCACAAGGGTCCCTTAATTAAGGGATGCCATAAACTTCACCCAATAGATTCCGATCAACACTCGAATTTTCCATGGTCAAGGGACGTTGATGGTGCCCGCCCACCAAACTTCCTCCACCGCCACCCACCACCATCACCACCACCAGTGCCCTTACAGAAATGCATGAACCACATCTTATGCCAAGACGTCCGATTCCACTGGACCTCACGCATCGATCGCCTCCCCGCATTATTCATTCGTAGCCAGGAGAGGAGCAGTCAAATGCGTCCCATCCCCTGCCACCCTCCAAGCGAGCAGAAGCCAAACACAAATCTCAGATGAGGAAACGACATTCGTCAGTCGGTCTTGTCCCTATCCCTCCGCTCCTGAACCAAGCCCCGTACCGGCTCCAGGCTAGCGAACGAAATATAAAATTTCGATTGCGAGATATTGCGTGGGGGCGATCTTGGAACCGCTATTTAAGGAACCGACACCCCCGACGTTGGATCCGTGCAGTGCATCTGTAACCATCGCATAATGCAGATTCAACATCAGTCGAGAAGAACTGAGAGAGAGGGGGGACAGGCAGACCGGCAGGACCAGATCATCGTCCGCCCCATGCGGTGTTGGACTTGGTGGGTGGTGGGGGGTGTCGCTTCGATTCCCGAGAAGCCTCTCCTTCCCTTCCGCGCCCCTCGTGTACCACGCCACACCTCCCAGCTGAACCTCCACGGGTGGCACGCTCCTTGGTTTGCATTTGACAAAATGACACTCATACTCAATCGAATTTTTACAGTGTTCGAATTTTCAATTTATTCAATATGATCTTCAAACTTTAATTTAATATACAATGTGAACATTGAACTTTTAATCTATTCAATATAATTATGAAAATATTTAATAATTTAGTTTAGGGATTACATTGAACATATACAAAATATTTAGGGATCATATCGTACATTAGGTGAAAGTTTAGAAATCACATTATACATTAAGCTAGGGAAAATTGTCCAAAAAGTCCTAAACCTATTGCACTTTTGCCAATTCAATCCTAAACATTTTAATTTTATCAATTGAGTTATAAACCTTTTTACTTTTTGCCAATTCAGTCCATCCGGCCAATTTTGGCCGGAAAATACTGACGTGGACATCGGTGGTGCCACATAAAGATGCCGGCGCCGCGTAGACAATTTTTAATATATTTTAATTTTTTTGAATTTTATTTTTATTTTTAGTATATTTTTCTGTTTTTTCCTCTCTCTCTCTCTCTCTCTCTCTCTCTTTTTGGCTTTTTCCTTGGCCTTTTCCAGTGGCCAGCCACCGGCCACAGCCAATCGGCTGGCCTCGCCTGCCACAGGCGAGGCTCGGCTGGGCGAGGAGGAGCCCCTGTGAAGAGAGCCCTCGCCCAGGCGCGGCTCGGCAAGGGTCACCTAGGCGAGGCCGACCCTCCCCCAGGCCAGGGCAGCCTTGCCGGGTGTCAGCCGAGCGACGGCGACGCCAGGCGAGGCCGCCATGGCCTTAGCGAGGGTTGGCCTCACTAGATCTAGCGAGGGGAACCCTCGCCGGGGCTCGCCCTCGCCCAAGCGAGCGTCGGCCTCGCCCAAGCGAGCGTCGGCCTCGCCTAGACCAGATCTGGTGAGGCCGGCCCTCGCCCCTGGCCGGGTGGGTGTCGGCCTGTGGCCAGTGCCGGCCGTCGTCCACCTGGCCAAGGGCGAGGCCGACGCTCGCCTGGGAGAGGGCGAGCCCCGGCGAGGGCTCCCCTCACTAGATCTGGCGAGGCTGGCCCTCACCGGGGCCAAGGCGGCCTCGCTCGACGTTGTCATCGCTCGGCCGACGCCCGGCCGGGCCTTGCTTGTGGCGGGCGAGGCTAACCGGCCGGTTGTGGCCGATGGCCAGCCGTCGCGTGGCCGGTGGCCGGCCACCGGAAAGGGCCAAGGAAAAAGCCAAAAAGAAAAAAAAAAAAAAGGGGAAAAAACAAAAAAATTTTAAAAATTAAAATATTATTAAAATATTATTAAAAATTGTCCACATCGGCGATAGGTCCTACGTGGCACCACCGGTGTCCACGTCAAGCATTTTTCGGCCAAAATTGGCCGGATGGACTGAATTGGCGAGAAGTGAAAATGTTTATGACTCAATTGGCAAAATTAAAAGTTTAGGACTGAATTGGCAAATGTGCAATAGGTTCAGGACTTTTTGGACAATTTTCCTCATTAAGCTAATTTTAGAAATCGCAATTATATGTAAATTTTCATGTCTATCAATATTTAAGTGTGGTGAAAGATTCAAGAATTTTCAATTTGAAAAAAGCCGGACACAGGTGAATCATAGAATTTAAGTTAATATAAAGTAAAAGCCAATCTAGTTAGACCCTTAATTTCTCGCATAATCCTCTATTCTTACTTACAGGGATAAGACCGGAGATCCAGTCAAAAGTTACTCAAACAAAGCGTTGCTGGTTGCCTTTCTTGACAAAAAGAGAAATGGCAAAACTCCCCATTATCCTCTTGATATATATTTCACTAAATTTTCGTGGTTTTGGTTTGCATCTTTCGATTAATTGAACTCGTCCCCCTCATTTGGGTATTAGTCTCCAATCTCCAAACCCTAATTCATAACATCGCACTACCGCATCACTATTCGGTACAGTGCCTCCATTAATATCTTAACCTAACTTAACTATTGATGCATGCCACATTTTCATACAATGCCTAATCTCTCTCGCCTCACCCTTCACTCGCCTCCAATCATTGTTCCTTGCTATGACACCAGACTCGAGGTCGCCTAGAGAACTCATGTCGAGATCCTCGTGGGTGCTCAACGACCTTTAGACATGTCGAGGTCACAACCCCATGGCGACCTCGATGGGAAATCCATCTAGAGGTGTCATGGACAAACTTAGATTAAGGTCATTCACGGGGGCACCGACCTCGATCTTTTGCTGTCTCATATCAAGGTTGCCAAAAATGTGATCAACGGCTTCGACTTAAGGTCGTCTAAGATGGCCAACACGAGCTTGATCCGAGACCCTTGTAGCCATCCCGAAAAGGAGAGACGACGACGCTCTTGTGGCGATACCCTGCAAACGCAAATGGCGCGAAGGCCACGACCACGACTCACCGACATTAGAGCTACAAAGCTCACGTGCTGACCTGAGATCTTACTGGATTCGTGCATGTCCCTACCTCGTCACATCGTCAGAAAATGCAGGGCTGTTGTTGGAACATCGAATCCGCTCCACGCTCATGTAAGAACACACAACCTGTCGCGTACCATCTCCAGGCTGGCTGGCTGGAAGAAAGAGAGCCCTTCCTCCCTCGATCTACGATCTGAAAGAGACCGCTTTCTTCCTGCAGACTGCAAAGTGCAATCTTGCACCTTATATATACTCCGCCAAAAAGCTCCAGTCCATCTCCACCACTTGCTTGACCTACCTCGAGCTCGACCCTCGTCGTCTCTTTCAAACGCTCGACTTTCACAAGAGACAAAGGAAGTGTTCTTTTTCAAGAAGAAGGAAAAGGCGAGAGAAGAGATGGGCATTTGCCATTCGAGCGAGCCCGCAAGTGCCGCCGTGGACACGGCGAAGCTGATCCTCCAGGACGGCCGTCTCCAGGAATTCGCCCACCCCGTCCGGGTCTCCAGCGTGCTGCAGAGCTGCGACCCCGCGTGCTTCATCTGCGACGCCGACGAGGTGGGCTTCGACGGCGTCGTCTCCGCCGTCGACGGCGACGAGGAGCTCCGGCCCGGGCAGCTCTACTTCGCCCTCCCGCTGAGCAGGCTGAGGCAGCCACTGGAGGCGAAGGAGATGGCCGCATTGGCCGTCAAGGCCAGCTTGGCCATGATGGGGAAGGGCTGCGGGCGGAAATGCGGGAGGGCGAGGGCGGCGGCGTTGTTCTCCGGCCGGAAGGAGGGGACGCGCCCGGCGGAGGTGGGCGGTGGTGGTGGTGGTGGGTCGAGGTCGGCGAAACGACGGGGTGGCGGCAGCGGTGGTAGGGGGAGGAGGAAGAGCGTGGCGATTTTGAGTGCAATTCCTGAGTAGAGGCACCTTGGGAAATTCGCAAGGGTCATTTTGCTGTTGTAAATATACTTTACTTTCATTTTGTTCACCACGATTGGGAAAAAAACAGAAGAAAAAGATTATATAAATCCCATTTTCCATTTCTGGGGATATAAGAGGATCCCTATATTCAATTTCTGCAGTGATGATAACCACAACAATATAATTTATTTATACCCTTAAAAATCAAGGAAATTTACAATAGAGGAAAACTCAATTGGAGAAATTTTGGACCTATAGAGGTATTGATCTGTGAAAACACCTCAATGTAAATCTCAGTAATAACTCTTATGTGTTATGTGATTTTACAATTAAAGTTATTAACATCTCGTTCACACATAATTAATGATATATATTTTTTTAACTGAAGAAACAAGTCGCGTTACTAACATTTATTGAATAAGCAAGCCATGCCAGCATAGTCACACGACATGTCGATCCATTCTATGGAAGCTTCACATTGAGGCGATTTAGAAAAGTCGAGGTACTTAATCAGGAAAAAGAAACAAGCCAAAATAATATTTCTTGATCCAATCAAAATCAAAAAATCAAAATGCTAAAGCACTGAAAGATGATGTTTCGGGCCACGGTCCACAGCCCCAACTTACGTCTTCGTGATCGCCCGATTGTGTCAGCCGCCCTCCTCCGCCCACCGCCGCCGCAAGCGCCGACAAGAGAGAGAAGGGAAAACGGCATCCTTGTCCAAATCAAGTCAATGGCCGCCGGCCGTCCATGGATGCCGACCCAAAAGCCGCCGTTTTTCCCGTCTTCCCTCCTTTTGTCCGCGTTACCCAGAATTCGTCCGACAATGACGATGCGGATGTTGTTCTTCTGGTGTAGTGTCTATAGCTGCTCCGCTCGCTCGCTCGTTGTCCGACGTTCTTGATGGAAATAAGAACTTTTAGAATGGATGGTTAGGCAAGCGACGAGCTTTCTTTCGAGTGGTTGAGTACTCATGCTCTGTTTTTTCTTTTTTCCTTAGTACAATGATACAACGCTTTGAGATAGTAGAAGCCAGTGATGACGAACTGGAATTAAAATTCTGAAGGCAAAGTTTTTTTTTTAATGGGCTTGGCTTTTGGTGTTGAGATTTCTGAACTAGGACGGTCTGAGGCATTTTCTGTGATTGTATCACTGAATTGAGAACCGAACAATGTCTTGTATTGTTGGGTCTCGTTTTTGTTTTGCGTCTCTTCTTGTCTGTTCATCGTAGTTTCGGAAAGCAAAAACGTCGCGCTTGATGAGACGTGAAAATTCACAGTTATCCCTGGCTGATGCATCGGATGCCGAAATATGCAAATCTGACATGACCGCTCTGCTGTTGCTTCTGTTTTGTGAACGTGTAGCCGCTGTTTCGTTTAACTGCTTGCTTGCTTGGGTGATTCGGAGTGGGAATGTTCACGTTTTCTTCTTGATTCTTTGCTTGTGCGATCGCAGATTACCAGCCATGTTTTTAGGGAAGGAAATGGGAAATGGAAGAAATCGTTATTCCTGCTCTTATTCCATTCCCAGTGCTCGGTATGATTTTCATCGATAGGAATAAGCATTTCGAAGGGAATGCATATTTCAATCGAGTAGGCACCGGTTCCTCTTCACGCGGGAAGAATGCTTGTTCCATTCCACTTCCACTTTGATTTTTCCATGTATGTAAACTTGTTTCAGGGGACAAATTTAACATTTTAGACACTGGTTCTGTCGGATTGCGGCAACACTCCATCGTCATAACCAAACAGAGAAGTTGGATTACTGTTGTTATTCCGTTTCTTTATACCACTTCCTAGGTGAGCAGCATACATCCGAGATTGCATGTTTTGGTCGCTCGATTTTTGCTGGATCATACGGGTTCTCAACTTGGATAATAATTGGTGCCGCAGCACTTGGGTGGCTGAACTGTGTCCTAGGTGCACCGTGTTTATGTGAATAACATGATGATTGAAATTTGTGGTATGACAGCTCCGATTACTGCAGGATGCCGGAAGTTTTCCAATGAATAGTTTCCCAACAAGCTTATTCTCGCTGTTGCGAAATCTTATGCTAGAATGGTCTATGTAGATCAACTCAATGAAAAGCCTTTGATGTGTTGGTTCCGTGTGAGGATTGATTATGGCAAGGTTGGCTCCGACAGTCATCGAATTAGCGACGGGAAGTCGTGCATTGTGTCTAGTCTTTGCGTGAGGACAAGGTTTTAGAACCACATTGGATCGAGCCCAAGGCCAATGCGGGACTACCGGCGGAGTTTTGCATTTGATGCGATGTGGTTTGCTTACCAAGAGGCAAGCATATGGTTTGGTTTGATCTTTTGCTCGCGTAAGCAGGTTGTCCAGGAAGTCATCTTGAGCTGTAGTGGTCGTGTTCAGTTCGCAGATTTATGTTTGTAGACTGCAAGAATAGGATTGACGATGGTTTGATTCCTCTCCTGGAACCACGTCAAATGCTTAGGGCCCGTTTGATTCGGCTTTTGGGGAATGCATTTGTCAAAATGCAAATACCTTTGAATGAAGGGAGTTTTCCGAAATACAAATATGTTTGGTAAAATTTGCATTTGTAAATGATTTTTATTAAATTAAAAAAACAAAAAAAAATCTAATTTCTTTTTTGAAGATCCAGCCACCGGACCGCCAGATGGCCAGATCTGGCTGCCTAAGATCGCGCGACCCAGGCGACATGGCCAGATCTAGCCGGCTGCGGTCGCGCAACCCTAGCGACCGTCGCCTACGGTCGCACGACCCAAGCGACCGTCGCTTGCGGTCGCGCGATTCAGGCGACGGTCGCCGGGTCGCACGACCCTGCATCGCCCGAGGTCCGACGACGATCGCCGGGTCGGACGACCCTTGGCCGGCGGTCGCCGGCGCATAGCCGGCGCGGGCAACCCCTTGGCTGGCGATCGTCACTCCACCGGCGAGATGAACAAGTACCGGAAGTTGCATTCCGAAAATGCAATTTCCCAATGGACCTCTACCCCTCCATTCCCCCAAAGCCCCTTGGAGATGCAATTGCATCTCCCCAAAGTGCTCAAAAAATTTAAACCAAGCGCCTTCCCTTTTGCCCAAACCCCTTTAGAGCTCAAAAGCCCCTTCTACATGCTGAACCAAACAGGCCCTTAATCTCATTCTCAATACTTAGGTACGTACGGCCATGCAAGATGCCCGTTAACGACGGTATGCAACCGACTCGATGTGTTGATCTAAACCGATCATGTAAAACTAGAGTTTATCATGGCACGTGTAAGATTTTCTCACAAAAGGTGAAAACCGATAGTAAGAACGGTTCAGGAATCCTTGTCCAATGCATAAATCAAAGCACGACGTGCGATCAGACGAAGGAAAAACTGCAGAATTAGCTTCACAACTGAAGAAACGATCACAATGTGATCGAATTATTGAATTAATGAGTACTTTTTCTAACCACGATCATATAGATTTATGCTCACATTACAATGCAGCTGTGAGGATTTTCCTCACTAAAATAATAAGCGGCTTTATTTAACTTCTCGGACAATTCATCATCTCCTGCGTCACGAGTAAATCAGTGAGATTTTACCTACGTATACCTTGAAGAAAAGGCGGAAAAAAAAGCAGCTTCGGCCTACCAGTTTCACTTGGATGGCCCGAAGCTTTCTCCGGAGCTTCCTTCTCTGGATTGCTGCTTGAGGCGGACGAGGATGAATGATGATCTCCTGCGTCACAAGTCGGTCCATGAGATTTTACCTACTTATTTACCTTAAAAAGGGGCGGAAAAAAGAAATGAGAGGCGACTTTGGCCAGCCCGGTTGCGCTTGGACCGCTCGAGGCCGAAGCGACCGGAGTTTTCCCCGACCCTTTCAGGCTCCGATGACCGCTCCGGCCGAATCAACTCATACCAAAACAAAGAGGCGTAAGAAAAGGTCACTTTGGCCGACCTTTCTCGCTAGGGCCGGGCGAGGCAGCCGGAGGTGGCGGTGTCTCCTTCTGATCCTTCTTCTTCCACAAATGACATAATTTCGCTTTCTTCTTTTTGTCGGGTTCCATTGGAGCACCTCGAGAGGCCTAACGACCCTTGATGCTGTTGAGTAGTTGATAACTCTATAAAAATAGAGTTATTTTACCTATTTGAGGCAACAATTAATGCATTATCTATGAGAAAATATTTGGATTTCCTTCTGATTATTTGAATTTTCCTTGTTTATGCAGAATAATGAGATATGGAGAAGATAAGGAAAAGAATGGCAAATATTAGGAATTCAAATAAAAGCAGCAGTGGAAGATGGATATCAAATTAGGAAATTCTTGATTTTGTTCCCGAAAAAGCTTTCAACGCTGCCCGATATACCTTCTTTTTCCAAATGTTTTTTTACGAATACGTTTTTTTGATATAGAAGTACTTTTTTTGGAACTGCCATTAAAAATTTGAAAATCTGCAAGCATTGGGAGATAGATATTTTGGATCTCCTATAAATAGGAAAGAGAGAGAGCAGTCAGGTTTTTTTTTAGGTTAGATCGTTTTTTATTGTTCTGAGAGTTTTTTCAAGTATTTTGAAGAGAAGACAAAAGTGGTGACAGAATTCTTGCTCTTTGATTTAAGATGCTGGGTTTGATTTATATTTTTATTTATTCTTCTACTATGTTCTAATTTTCTTTTGTTAGGCTACGATGTAGCCTAACCATGATGATGTGAATTTCATGATTTTTATGTTCTACAATTGATTTCATTCATGTGAGTTATATTTTATTGTACGTAATGCTTTTGAGTGACTGGCCACCACTTGAATGATCTGATGTGCATGTTTGAGACTGAAAAGTGATAATATGTAATTGCTCATTATAATATATAACCATGAATTAAACGTGGATAGAGATATACCGCTTAACCCCCAAACTTAACATTTTGCTAGTCCTCGAGCAAAAGTAAAACATAACACATACTCAACCTAACAACCTTCTCCATGACAATTTTCCATAATTGCTCAAATTCACAAGTCAAAGAAAAACACAAATTTCATCCAAACATTGAAATTGATTTATAAGTTAAGATCAATTCTAGCTATATGATCCAAGTGTGTGTGTGAGAGTCCTCATCTTTTTCGAATTATATGCAATCCAGATAAATTCACATTGACATGTAATCTCCCAAAAATTCTCAATAATTATGACCAAATCTCATAGGTTTGCTTTTCATTCATCTCTCCACTAATGTAAGCTAATTATCCAACCAAAAATCAATAGGACTTTTCTCGGGTTGTAATGTAAGGCTGGGCTAAAGGTGAGATAACATAATTTTTAAGCTCAAATCACCCATCAACACGTTGATTTCTAGGATCTAATTAGAGCCAATGTCACTGTCCAATTTCACTCATTAAAGATAATTTTTCTGCCACCATATATCACAATTCCTTTTTTTTTCTTCTCCTTTTTTTTCTTTTTCTTTTTTTTTTTTTTTTTTTTTTTTTTTTTTTTTTGAATTGCTTTATGGTGGAGTTTCTCCCAAAGTCCCTCCTAATATAACATGAAAATTTCCAACCCATTGAGTATCGAAAAGGCTCACTCAATTGAAAGTTGGATAGGGAACCATAAAAGCAATTTTTTTTTTTTTTTTTTGACAATACACCCCAAACAACCATTGTAATCACTTTTTTTTTTTTTCATACTCCATCATTCTTCCCAAATTTCTATCAAGCTCAAATAATTTTTTATCCCAAAAGAAAATCAACGTGTTCATAGGGCATGGGACAAGGATATAATTTGATGACGGCTAGGCTAAATATATATGGGTGCCAATGAAAAATTGGGTAGTAATTAAGGCTCAAAGGGGTGACTAGGGATACATAAATAGGGTTAGCTTGAAAGGCTCAATCGATCCAAAAATTGCCTAAATCATTTTCTCAGTTAGATTTAGCTTAGGATTTCGCCTCGAGAGAAAATCAAACAAATTCTAAGATTTGGGTGAAATCCAAGAAAATCACATACTTCACATGAATGTTCTCTAGATTTACACACAATTCAAAAATTAAGGACTTTTAGTGCTCAGTAAGTGGATCAACATAATCAGAATTAAGATTAACTCACGTATCAATTGCAAGTTTAAATAAAATTTAAATTTTCCTAAGAATCGTAAAAATTCACAACTAGGAAAGCAATCATGAAAAAAATTTTATCCAAAAAATAAATTTGTCTCCCCCCCAAACTTGAATGAAGCAGTGTCCTCAATGCGAAAATTAGAATAGGAAGAAGAAAACTCCCCTGGTTATAGGATAAGTTCATAGATGACCTTGATGATTAAACTCTTGAAAGATGCTCCCTAAAAAATTAACCTGGATAAAACAGAGAAAAGTTAATCTTTTTTTTTCTTTTTTTTTTGAAAGACATAAACTTAACAATTAAAAAAAAACATAATTAAAATGCTTGGGTTGCCTCCCAAGAAGCGCTTGCTTTATAGTTTTCAGCCAAACTATCTCAGATGTCGCTATTTTGGAGGATGAAGTTCAATGGTGGTCTTCTGCTTATTGTAACCACCTTCAAAGTAGGGTTTCAAACGTTGACCATTCACTTTGAATGTGCCCTCAATGTCATGTGCAACTTGAACTATTCCATATGGGAATACCTGTGTAACTGTAAAAGGACCAGACCATCGAGACCGCAACTTTCCTGGAAAAAGTTTAAGACGAGAGTTATAAAGTAAGACTTTTTGACCAATTTTAAACTCTCTTCTGAATATGTGCTTGTCATGCCATCTTTTTGTACGCTCCTTGTACAACTTAGAATTTTCATAGGCCTCATTGCGAAATTCTTCCAATTCATTCAGTTGCAATAATCTTTCTTCACCTGCAGACTGCATGTCAAAATTCAAAAATTTCAATGCCCAATATGTTTTATGCTCTAATTCCACTGGTAAGTGACAAGCTTTTCCAAACACTAGCCTAAAAGGAGACATCCCAATTGGAGTTTTGAACGCTGTCCTATAGGCCCAAAGTGCATCATCAAGTTTTATTGACCAATCTTTCCTAGAGGCATTCACTGTTTTTTCTAAAATTCTCTTGATTTCCCTATTTGAAATCTCTACTTGACCACTAGTCTGAGGATGATAAGGGGTTGCAACTTTATGTGTGACACCGTACTTACTCAAAAGTGCTTCAAATT
Source organism: Eucalyptus guilfoylei (assembly GCA_016097605.1). Lineage (NCBI taxonomy): Eukaryota > Viridiplantae > Streptophyta > Magnoliopsida > Myrtales > Myrtaceae > Eucalyptus > Eucalyptus guilfoylei. Next base: position 17,590,763 of record CM027867.1, on the reverse strand, counting down.
GTTTGTTTAAAAAATGTGTCCCCCTATCACTTATGATTGCCTTAGGAGTGCCGAATCGGGTAAAAATATTTTTCTTCAAAAATTTAACCACAACCTTAGCATTATTAGTTGGTAATGCTACAGCTTCTACCCACTTAGACACATACTCCACCGCCACTAAAATGTATAAATTTCCACAAGAAGGTGTAAAGGGTCCCATAAAATCAATACCCCAAACATCAAATAATTCACACACAATAATGTTGTTTAAAGGCATCTCATTTTTTCTTGAAAAATTTCCAGTTCTTTGACACCTATCACATGAAGCTACGTAGGAGTATGCATCTTTAAAAAGTGTGGGCCAATAAAATCCAGATTGTAAAATCTTAGCTGCAGTTTTGGTGGCACCAAAATGGCCACCCGCCTCTCCATCATGACAATGATGTAGAATGTTTGCCTTCTCTTCATCCGGAACACATCTCCTTATAATTTGGTCTGCACATACTTTAAACAAGAAAGGTTCTTCCCAAAAATAATATTTAACATCAGAAAAGAATTTTTTCTTCTGTTGATATGATAATTCAGGAGGAAGAACATTACTTACCAAATAATTTACAAAATCGGCATACCAGGGAATTTTTGAGGACTTGATGGAAAAAATTTTCTCATCAGGGAACTCTTCCAAAATTGGACTTACCTCTTCCTTTGAATTTGGAATTCTTGATAAGTGGTCTGCAATTAGATTTTCAGTCCCCTTCTTATCTTTGATTTCCAAATCAAATTCTTGCAGCAATAGAATCCACCGATTAACCGGGTTTTGATTCTTTCTTTTCAAGCAAATACTTAAGAGCAGAGTGGTCAGAATAAACTATAACTTTTGAGCCAATTAAATAAGAACGAAATTTATCAAAAGCAAATACTACCGCCAAAAGTTCCTTTTCTGTTGTTGAATAATTCAATTGTGCACCTGACAAGGTTCGACTAGCATAGTATATGGTTTGAAAAATTTTATTCTTCATTTGTCCCAAAACAGCTCCTACTGCAGAATCGCTAGCATCACACATCAGTTCAAAAGGTAAATCCCAATTCGGTGCTGCCATAATTGGTGCTGAAATTAACTTCTCCTTTAAAGTGTTAAAAGCCTGCATGCATTCAATAGAAAAATTAAAAGGAGCATCTTTTTCCAAAAGATTAGAAAGAGGTTTAGCAATTTTTGGAAAAATCTTTTATAAATCCCTGTAAAATCCCGCATGCCCCAAAATCCTCCGACAAGTTTCACAGATTTTGGTGGAGGTAATTTTGCAATGACCTCCACTTTGGCTCGATCGACTTCTATTCCGTTTTGAGAAATTTTATGCCCGAGCACTATTCCTTCCTGCACCATAAAGTGACACTTCTCCCAATTCAAAACAAGGTTAGTCTCCTCACATCTTTGTAAGACCAAAGCCAAATTATTTAAACAAGAATCAAATGATAGGCCAAAAACGGAAAAATCATCCATGAAAATCTCAATATATTTTTCAATCATATCAGAAAAAATAGACATCATGCATCTCTGAAAAGTAGCCGGTGCATTACAAAGACCAAAGGGCATTCTTCTAAAAGCAAAAGTACCATAGGGACAAGTGAAAGTAGTTTTCTCTTGATCTTCCGGTGCAATAGGAATATGATTATACCCTGAATATCCATCCAGAAAGCAATAAAACTCATGCCCTGCAAGTCTTTCTAACATCTGATCAATAAATGGCAAAGGAAAGTGATCTTTTCTAGTGGCATCATTCAATTTTCTGTAATCCATACACACACGCCACCCAGTAACTGTTCTAGTTGGAATCAATTCATTGTTGTCGTTTTTCTGAACAGTCATACCACCTTTCTTTGGCACAACTTGTACAGGACTTACCCAAGAACTATCAGAGATAGGATAGATGATACCTGCATCAAGTATCTTAATTACCTCAACTTTCACTACTTCTTGCATCTTCGGGTTCAAATGCCTCTGAGGTTGGATAGTGGGTTTATATTGCTCCTCCATCAAAATTTTGTGCATGCAAATTAAAGGACTAATTCCTTTGATATCAGCTATTTTCCATCCAATTGCACCCTTATACTCTCTTAATACTCCGAGCAATTTCTCCTCCATCAAATCTGTCAAAGAAGAAGATATAATTACCGGTAAAGAAGAAACTCCATCTAAATAAGCATATTTCAAATGAGAAGGTAAGGGTTTGAGTTCAAGAATTGGAGGCTCTTCAATTGATGGTTTAGGCTTTGTAATGTGTTGTCCCAACTCCTCAAATTTAATTGCCTTTTGCCTTGAATATGTTGGAATTGCTTCCATGAAATTTGCGTATTCCTTTATCTCCTCATTCTGAATATCTTTATCCCTTGGTTGAATCAGACATGCTTCAAGTGGATCTTCAAAAATATTTTCCTGAAAAACCTTATTCACCAACTTGTCAACTGTCTCAACTCTAAAACAAGAATTATCATCAGATGGATATTTCATTGCTTTAAAAACATTAAATGAAACAAGATCATCTTGAACTCTAAGGATCAACTTCCCTTGTTGTACGTCAATAAGAGCTCTTCCTGTTGCTAGAAAAGGTCGACCTAAGATAAGTGGTACCTCAAAATCTTCCTCCATGTCAAGAACTATGAAATCTGCAGGAAAGATAAATTTGTCAACTTTTACCAAAACATCTTCCACAATACCTCTCGGTTATTTAATTGATCGATCAGCCAATTGAAGTGACACGTAGTTGCTTTTACCTCGCCCAATCCTAATTTCTTGAAAACAGAATAAGGCATCGATTAATACTTGCACCTAAATCACATAATGCTTTTTCAAAGTAAGAATCCCCAATAGTGCAAGGAATAGTAAAACTCCCTGGATCTTTTAATTTCGAGGCAATTTGTTTTGTAGGATGGCTAAACACTCCTCATTTAACTTCAGTTTCATAATCCTCCAGTTTCCTTTTGTTTGCCAAAATCTCCTTCAAAAATTTTGCATAACTAGGCATTTGCGCTAAAGCATCTGCAAAAGGAATGTTAATGTGCAATTTTTTAAATACATCAAGAAATTTAGAAAATTGCTTATCTATTTTGTGCTGCCGGAGTCGCCGAGGGAATGGAATTGGCGGCACATATGGCTTGGGATTATCTGGAAAAAGTTTACTCTTGCTTATCTCCTTTGATTGTTTATTGTCCACCTCTTCCTTGTCTCTGAAAATTTCTTCTTCTCCCACTTGTTTACCACTTCTCAGGGTAATAGCCTTTATGTTTTCAATTGGATTTTTTCTCGTGTTGCTCGGCAAAGAACCTTGTTGTCTCCTTGACATCATGCTTGCTAACTGACCCACTTGCATCTCCAGATTTTTGATTGAAGCCTCTTGATTTTGAAATCTCACATCCGTGCTTTTGATGAAGTCATGAGTCGTGTTAGCAAGTTTGGTAACTATATCTTCCAAATTTGACTTTGTCTCTTCTGATTGTTTGAATCCCGGTGGTCTCGCCACATTCTGATTATTCCATGAAAAATTGGATGATTGCGCCATCCCGGATTGTACGTGTTGGAGTAGGGATTACTCTGTGACCTGTTAAAATTTCCAACAAAATTAGAATTTTCATGAGATTGTTTAAAAGTATTACCTACCTTGACACTCTGTGCTAACATGTCCTCCACCACAAAAATCACATGTCAAATTCTGAATTTTCATGGCTGAAACACTCATATTATCAAGCTTTTTGTTGAGTCTTTCAAATTGTGCAGCAATTGCAGCAAAAGCATCCACTTCGTGAACTCCGCTAACTTTTCGCATTGGTAGTCTCTCAGTAGGCCATTGATAACTATGGGACGCCATCTCCTCTAATAAATTGTAGGCTTCTTTTGGTGTTTTATTATTTAGAGTTCCTCCTGCAGCTGCATCAATCATAGAACGAAGATTTGTACTAGAGCCATTATAAAAAGTTTGTACCTGCATCCATACGGGTAGTCCATGATGTGGGCATCTCCTAAGAAATTTTTTGAATCTTTCCCATGCTTCATATAATGATTCATTATCCATCTGCATAAAATTAGTAATATCGTTACGCATCTTCGCAGACTTTGCAGGTGGAAAAAACTTACCAAGAAATTTCTGAGCCATATCATTCCATGTAGTAATTGATCTTGCAGGAAGAGAAGAAAGCCAACTCTTAGCTTTGTCTCTAAGAGAGAATGGAAATAATCTCAATCTAATAGCATCATCTGTAACTCCATTATATTTAATGGTGTCACATATTTCAAGAAAATCATCGATGTGAGCATTTGGATCATCGCTTGGTAGCCCACTGAATTGCACCGATTGTTGAAGCATCTGAATGAGTGACGGCTTGATCTCAAAGTTGTTTGCTTGAATTGCAGGTCTTCGATACTTGATGTGGTGCCTTGAACTGTTGGCGCAGCATAATCTCTTAAGAGTCTACGTGGATTTTCATTATCACCGTCTGCCATCTTCTTAGCGTGATTTCTCTGTTCTCTTAGTCGCCTTTTGAATGTACGCTCGATTTCTGGATCAAGCTCAACAAGTTTCCCTTGTTGGCTACGTGTCATAAACCGATGCACACCCTGAAAAATAAAACAAAACAAAAGCTAGATTAAACTTAGAATTATCTGGTATCAATATTAATTAGTATTAAACAAACTATCCCCGGCAACGGCGCCAAAAACTTGTTCGTAAAATTCTAAACGCAAGTGCACGTGTCGAACAAATAATATAATGATGAGAAAAAGTATCGTCCCACGGAGATCGATGATTAATAAACCAATTAAATACTAAAATAGACTAATTCTAAAATTTATCTAACAGATCAACATATAATTAAGAATAAATTAAAAACGAAATTTGTAGACTAAATGCAGTAAATCAATCAGATAAATATGTTAGAGCATCCGATTTCACCATAACCACTAGATATGAATTTCAGATTATTGTGAATACAAGAACGATAGCAAACATGTGATAGCGGAATTTCCTAATCTATTTACTATCCTATCTCTAGGTATAGCAAACCTACTCAGTTTATTAATCCACTATATCTCTACGTGAATTAAAATAAAACATGAATGCATTAAAAACTATGAATATTCCCGGCTTACAATAAGTTTTTTGGATCATCTTATCACCGAAAGCTAGACAAATAACACGGTATATCTCTATCCACGTTTAATTCATGGTTATATATTATAATGAGCAATTACATATTATCACTTTTCAGTCTCAAACATGCACATCAGATCATTCAAGTGGTGGCCAGTCACTCAAAAGCATTACGTACAATAAAATATAACTCACATGAATGAAATCAATTGTAGAACATAAAAATCATGAAATTCACATCATCATGGTTAGGCTACATCGTAGCCCTAACAAAAGAAAATTAGAACATAGCAGAAGAATAAATAAAAATATAAATCAAACCCAGCATCTTGAATCAAAGAGCAAGAATTCTGTCACCACTTTTGTCTTCTCTTCAAAATACTTGAAAAAACTCTCTGAACAATAAAAAACGATCTAACCTCCAAAAAAACCTGACTGCTCTCTCTCTTTCCTATTTATAGGAGATCCAAAATATCTATCTCCCAACGCTTGCAAATAACATTAGGGAACAAAATCAAGAATTTCCTAATTTGATATCCATCTTCCACTGCTGCTTTTATTTGAATTCCTAATATTTGCCATTCTTTTCCTTATCTTCTCCATATCTCATTATTCTGCATAAACAAGGAAAATTCAAATAATCAGAAGGAAATCCAAATATTTTCTCATAGATAATGCATTAATTGTTGCCTAAAATAGGTAAAATAACTCTATTTTTATAGAGTTATCAGTAGTTGGCAATGTATGAAGTCGAGTGTGTTCTGGCGGCAAAGCAATTTATAAAGCCCTGCATGGAGAGATATCCTCGTGAGAAAAGACAGGCATTTGCAGAAAATAATGCGTTCCCCATAATATTCGTATGTAAATTGCTTTTTGTGCGTTTGTACGATGGAGTATACGCCTGGAAGGCGTAGAGAAAGCTTCCTATTTTGCATATATTCGATTGGATAAATGCGATGATAAATATACTGTAGTGAATATTTCTGAGGATATTAGCCATATCTTGATCATATATGTTTTGGTGAGCGCGAACTTGTGATATTATTTTCTATTCTTCCTAATCCTTATGTGTCTCAGCTATGGCTTGTCACGTAAATTTGCGAAGGTTAAACGAAAAACAAATAAAGATTTTTCATGTAGGCTATTCTTTGTGGGGGTGGTGTTATTTTTCACCAATTTCAGAGCAATTTCTCCTCTTTTAAATTTTTCACACTAATCCTTAAGTGTATCAACTGTTAGATTAAATCTTAATAAAAATTGACGATTCTGATTTATCAGTCACAAACAAATACGTACATAATCGAGAATAATTTTGCAAAAACACAAAGGATCGACAGATCTCCGGTCATTAATGAAAATCTGCAAATGCGGAAAATTCCAAAACCTTAAATTGATGTGCGGAGCGTGATCAATCTGCAAATATGGAAATATTATATCTGTATGTTTCATTACTTTAAATGTGATCCAATTTTGTATTTCATAATTTATTCTGATTTATTACCCAATTCACATCGGTAACGTAAGAAACGGAATGAAAATGTTTTCAAACCCTATCACTACAGAAAATACACAGTTGTGTTTGAGGGGTATTAATTAATAGAACATAACGTATAGATTTAGTATTTCCATATTTGCATATTGATCACGCATTGCATATCCATTCAACATTTTGGGATTTTCTGCATTTGCAGATTTTCATCAATGGCTTGAGATATGTCGATCCTTTATATTTTCGCAAAATGTTTCTGATTATGCATGTATTTATTTTTGAATAATAAATCGAGATTGTTAGTTTTTAGTTAGATTTAGTCTAACATTGGTAAGCTATCTAAAATCGGTAATTTGCATTATAAACATTTAGAAGATTTTAGCAGAATTCTAAGATATAGGAATCTCGAGTAAAAATCATGATTTAGAAGAAAATGAATGTTGATTTTTCGAGTGCATGCGATGGTTCCTATACATAAGAATATACGGTTTTTTTTTTTTTTTTTGAATTAGTATAAAGATACATGCAGATACAAATCGCGAATCTCAATAATAAGTATACCTCACAAGGGATGTTTCGATTTCCAATATATTGATTACCCGAACCTATACTTCCACTTTTGTTTTGTCCGCTAAATTTGTCCGTAATGAGATTTTTTTTTTTTTTTTTTTTTTTGGTGGTTTACTAAGAGATAACACTCGAGAAAAAGTGGGAATGAGGAAGCCCCAAAGTAAAGGGAGGAGGCTCATTGGGTAACTCGAGGGGATGAACTTGACACGCAAATTCAACTGTAACATCCATTAAAGGATGCATTGGCTATGCAAGTATACATATATAAATGTAAAAATAGTGTGTTGATTCGAGAAAAAGGGTTTTGGTTTTTGAGCATGCCTTCACCAAACAATTGGCACATAATATCTTCTTTCACGAGCCATCTTTGGTCAAATGCGAGGTTATAGGAAGGAAAGAGCCTGATTGACCGAAGGAAATCTTTGGAGGATTCATAGAGCCTAACACCTCCAAGAAAAGGGAATCCAACCCTTGAAAACACCGCAAAACTAGGCCATAAATCGCTCGACCATCTCGCACCATTTTGACGTGACGCTCCTTTTCCCCCTCGATTTGGGTCTCGGCTCGTGCACGTTCTTAAGGAAACACGGCCATTAGCAAAGGCCTCATTTCTTTTTTTTTTTTTTTTTTATGACCCGGGAACCCTCGTATAGCCGGCAGCCGGCGAGGTAAATCCGGGATGACGCTAGCGGAGGACCCACCACCCCAGCGCCACACTTGAGATGCCTAATGATCCGCCAGCCTCCCTGCAACTTGCACATTTCTTTTTAGATTAATATCATGAAAAATTCCAAATAGATACACCTGACAAATTTATCATTTATTAGTTTCCGTTAAATTTCACTGTTAAATTGCTAAATTTTGTGACATATGTAATTGACAAATATATCAATTTGTGATTTTACCATCCGTTTATCTAAGAAATACTGATACTCTCCGGGAGCTTTTATATCGTGTCCAACACTTCAACACATGTTTAGCACGCTCCGACATATTGTGACACTCCAAAATGCAGTCAATGATTATCGAAAAATCTGACACGTGATTAACTCTTCCTGGCATGCTCCAATACACGAGTATCGAATTTCAACATGTGCTTTCGACACGCACGGAGTCAATTTTAAACTTTTTTAAATATTTAAGGGGTGAAAATGTAAGTATATGAGGGAAAAAAAAAAAGAAAAAGATAAGGAGTAGGCTAGCGTCGTTGTCGCTGCCTCCATCGAAGGGGGCTAGCGACCTTGTCGGCCTTAGGTAGCGGAGAGGGGGTGGTGTTGGCCATCGTCGACCAGGGGAGGGCCCGCAAGGCTTGCCCAGATTTGGGGACGCCGCACCCTTGCTCGTGCCTAGCAAGGGTCGTTGGCCCTCACTTAGGGCTGACGAGGCCTCGCCTAGGCCTAGGGAGGCTCGTTGGCCACGAGCGAAGGTCGGTGTCGCCCAAATTTGAGCAAGCTTTGCCTAGGCCTTACCTAGGCCAAAGAGGGCCACCCCCCACCACCACTTAGGGCTAGCGACCTCGCCAACCCCCTCCAATGGTGGCAATGGCAGTGGCAGCGGCAGCGGCCATGCCCTGCCCAGCTAGGCTGCCAACCATGTCATTTTTTTTAGAATTATTTTAGCTTTTTTAAAAGTTTTTTTTACTATTCTTTAAATAAGATTTTAAAAAAAGATATAAAAAATACCCCCTAGGATAAATAAATTAATTTAAAAATACTACTTCGGGATTTTTCATTAAACAAATTGACAGTGTTAATGTAATAACTCAATTACACAAATTTAATAAGTTTTAAGACTTAATTACACTTTCGGAACTCATTTTAGGACTTGTAGTGCACATAGACTTAAAATTAATAGTGAAACATGGATTACTTTTTTTTCTTCCAAAGTTTAAGGACTATTGCAATGGGATATAATTGAATTTGTCAAATTAAAACAATGAATGATATTAAGAAATTTTATATTAATGTTTTTAGTATAAATTAATTCTATGCTCTTTTTATTAACCTGTCGCGTACCATCTCCAGGCTGGCTGGCTGGAAGGAAGAGACCCCTTCCTCCCTCGATCTCCCATCTGAAAGAGACCGCTTTCTTCCTGCAGACTGCAAAGTGCAATCTCGCACCTTATATATACTCCGCCAAAAAGCTCCAGTCCATCTCCACCACTTGCTTGACCTACCTCGAGCTCGACCCTCGTCGTCTCTTTCAAACGCTCGACTTTCACAAGAGACAAAGGAAGTGTTCTTTTTCAAGAAGAAGGAAAAGGCGAGAGAAGAGATGGGCATTTGCCATTCGAGCAAGCCCGCAAGTGCCGCCGTGGACACGGCGAAGCTGATCCTCCAGGACGGCCGTCTCCAGGAATTCGCCCACCCCGTCCGGGTCTCCAGCGTGCTGCAGAGCTGCGACCCCGCGTGCTTCATCTGCGACGCCGACGAGGTGGGCTTCAACGGCGTCGTCTCCGCCGTCGACGGCGACGAGGAGCTCCGGCCCAGGCAGCTCTACTTCGCCCTCCCGCTGAGCAGGCTGAGGCAGCCGCTGGAGGCGAAGGAGATGGCCACATTGGCCGTCAAGGCCGGCTTGGCCATGATGGGGAAGGGCCGCGGGCGGAAATGCGGGAGGGCGAGGGCGGCGGCGGCGTTCTCCGGCCGGAAGGAGGGGACGCGCCCGGCGAAGGTGGGCGGCGGTGGTGGTGGTGGGTCGAGGTCGGCGAAACGATGGGGTGGCGGCAGCGGTGGTAGGGGGAGGAGGAAGAGCGTGGCGATTTTGAGTGCAATTCCTGAGTAGAGGCGCCTTGGAAATTCGCAAGGGTCATTTTGCTGTTGTAAATATACTTTACTTTCATTTTGTTCACCACGATTGGGAAAAAAACAGAAGAAAAAGATTATATAAATCCCATTTCCATTTCTGGGGATATAAGAGGATCCCTATATTCAATTTCTGCAGTGATGATAACCACAACAATACAATTTATTTATACCCTTAAAAATCAAGGAAATTTACAATAGGGGAAAACTCAATTGGCGAAATTTGGGACCTATAGAGGTATTGATTTGCGAAAACACCTCAATGTAAATCTGAGTAATAACTCTAATGTTTTATGTGATTTTGCAATTAAAGTTATTAACATCTCGTTCGCACATAATCAATGATATATATTTTTTTAACTGAAGAAACAAGTCGCGTTACTAACATTTATTGAATAAGCAAGCCATGCCGGCATAGTCACACGACATGTCGATCCATTCTATGGAAGCTTCGCATTGAGACGAATTAGAAAAGTCGAGGTACTTAATCAGGAAAAAGAAACAAGCCAAAATAATATTTCTTGATCTAATCAAAATCAAAAAATCAAAATGCTAAAGCACTGAAAGATGTTTCAGGCCACGGTCCACAGCCCCAACTTACGTCTTCGTGATCGCCTGATTGTGTCAGCTGCCCTCCTCCGCAAACCGCCGCCGCAAGCGCCGACAAGAGAGAGAATGGCCGCCGGCCGTCCATGGATGCCGACCCAAAAGCCGCCGTTTTCCCGTCTTCCCTCCTTTTGTCCGTGTTACCCAGAATTCGTCCGACAATGACGATGCGGATGTTGTTCTTCTGGTGTAGCGTCTATAGCTGCTCCGCTCGCTCGCTCGTTGTCCGACGTTCTTGATGGAAATAAGAACTTTTAGAATGGATGGTTAGGCAAGCGACGAGCTTTCTTTCGAGTGGTTGAGTACTCATGCTCTGTTTTTTTCTTTTTTCCTTAGTACAATGATACAACGCTTTGAGATAGTAGAAGGCAGTGATGACGAACTGGAATTAAAATTCTGAAGGCAAAGTTTTTTTTTTTTATGGGCTTGGCTTTTGGTGTTGAGATTTCTGAACTAGGACGGTCTGAGGCATTTTCTGTGATTGTATCACTGAATTGAGAACTGAACAATGTCTTGTATTGTTGGGTCTCGTTTTCGTTTTGCGTCTCTTCTTGTCTGTTCATCGCAGTTTCGGAAAGCAAAAACGTCGCGCTTGATGAGACGTGAAAATTCACAGTTATCCCTAGCTGATGCATCGGATGCCGAAATATGCAAATCTGACATGACCGCTCTGCTGTTGCTTCTGTTTTGTGAACGTGTAGCCGGTGTTTCGTTTAACTGCTTGCTTGCTTGGGTGATTCGGAGTGGGAATGTTCACGTTTTCTTCTTGATTCTCTGCTTGTGCGATCGCAGATTACCAGCCATGTTTTTAGGGAAGGAAATGGGAAATGGAAGAAATCGTTATTCCTGCTCTTATTCCATTCCCAGTGCTCGGTATGATTTTCATCGATAGGAATAAGCATTTCGAAGGGAATGCATATTTCAATCGAGTAGGCACCGGTTCCTCTTCACGCGGGAAGAATGCTTGTTCCATTCCACTTCCACTTTGATTTTTCCATGTATGTAAACTTGTTTCAGGGGACAAATTTAACATTTTAGACACTGGTTCTGTCGGATTGCGGCAACACTCCATCGTCATAACCAAACAGAGAAGTTGGATTACTGTTGTTATTCCGTTTCTTTATACCACTTCCTAGGTGAGCAGCATACATCCGAGATTGCATGTTTTGGTCGCTCGATTTTTGCTGGATCATACGGGTTCTCAACTTGGATAATAATTGGTGCCGCAGCACTTGGGTGGCTGAACTGTGTCCTAGGTGCACCGTGTTTATGTGAATAACATGATGATTGAAATTTGTGGTATGACAGCTCCGATTACTGCAGGATGCCGGAAGTTTTCCAATGAATAGTTTCCCAACAAGCTTATTCTCGCTGTTGCGAAATCTTATGCTAGAATGGTCTATGTAGATCAACTCAATGAAAAGCCTTTGATGTGTTGGTTCCGTGTGAGGATTGATTATGGCAAGGTTGGCTCCGACAGTCATCGAATTAGCGACGGGAAGTCGTGCATTGTGTCTAGTCTTTGCGTGAGGACAAGGTTTTAGAACCACATTGGATCGAGCCCAAGGCCAATGCGGGACTACCGGCGGAGTTTTGCATTTGATGCGATGTGGTTTGCTTACCAAGAGGCAAGCATATGGTTTGGTTTGATCTTTTGCTCGCGTAAGCAGGTTGTCCAGGAAGTCATCTTGAGCTGTAGTGGTCGTGTTCAGTTCGCAGATTTATGTTTGTAGACTGCAAGAATAGGATTGACGATGGTTTGATTCCTCTCCTGGAACCACGTCAAATGCTTAGGGCCCGTTTGATTCGGCTTTTGGGGAATGCATTTGTCAAAATGCAAATACCTTTGAATGAAGGGAGTTTTCCGAAATACAAATATGTTTGGTAAAATTTGCATTTGTAAATGATTTTTATTAAATTAAAAAAAAAAAAAAAATCTAATTTCTTTTTTGAAGATCCAGCCACCGGACCGCCGGATGGCCAGATCTGGCTGCCTAAGATCGCGCGACCCAGGCGACATGGCCAGATCTAGCCGGCTGCGGTCGCGCAACCCTAGCGACCGTCGCCTACGGTCGCACGACCCAAGCGACCGTCGCTTGCGGTCGCGCGATTCAGGCGACGGTCGCCTGGGTCGCACGACCCAGGCATCGCCTGAGGTCCGACGACGATCGCCGGGGTCGGACGACCCTTGGCCGGCGGTCGCCGGCGCATAGCCGGCGCGGGCAACCCCTTGGCTGGCGATCGTCACTCCACCGGCGAGATGAACAGTACCGGAAGTTGCATTCCGAAAATGCAATTTCCCAATGGACCTCTACCCCTCCATTCCCCCAAAGCCCCTTGGAGATGCAATTGCATCTCCCCAAAGTGCTCAAAAAATTTAAACCAAGCGCCTTCCCTTTTGCCCAAACCCCTTTAGAGCTCAAAAGCCCCTTCTACATGCTGAACCAAACAGGCCCTTAATCTCATTCTCAATACTTAGGTACGTACGGCCATGCAAGATGCCCGTTAACGACGGTATGCAACCGACTCGATGTGTTGATCTAAACCGATCATGTAAAACTAGAGTTTATCATGGCACGTGTAAGATTTTCTCACAAAAGGTGAAAACCGATAGTAAGAACGGTTCAGGAATCCTTGTCCAATGCATAAATCAAAGCACGACGTGCGATCAGACGAAGGAAAAACTGCAGAATTAGCTTCACAACTGAAGAAACGATCACAATGTGATCGAATTATTGAATTAATGAGTACTTTTTCTAACCACGATCATATAGATTTATGCTCACATTACAATGCAGCTGTGAGGATTTTCCTCACTAAAATAATAAGCGGCTTTATTTAACTTCTCGGACAATTCATCATCTCCTGCGTCACGAGTAAATCAGTGAGATTTTACCTACGTATACCTTGAAGAAAAGGCGGAAAAAAAAGCAGCTTCGGCCTACCAGTTTCACTTGGATGGCCCGAAGCTTTCTCCGGAGCTTCCTTCTCTGGATTGCTGCTTGAGGCGGACGAGGATGAATGATGATCTCCTGCGTCACAAGTCGGTCCATGAGATTTTACCTACTTATTTACCTTAAAAAGGGGCGGAAAAAAGAAATGAGAGGCGACTTTGGCCAGCCCGGTTGCGCTTGGACCGCTCGAGGCCGAAGCGACCGGAGTTTTCCCCGACCCTTTCAGGCTCCGATGACCGCTCCGGCCGAATCAACTCATACCAAAACAAAGAGGCGTAAGAAAAGGTCACTTTGGCCGACCTTTCTCGCTAGGGCCGGGCGAGGCAGCCGGAGGTGGCGGTGTCTCCTTCGATCCTTCTTCTTCCACAAATGACATAATTTCGCTTTCTTCTTTTTGTCGGGTTCCATTGGAGCACCTCGAGAGGCCTAACGACCCTTGATGCTGTTGAGTAGTTGATAACTCTATAAAAATAGAGTTATTTTACCTATTTGAGGCAACAATTAATGCATTATCTATGAGAAAATATTTGGATTTCCTTCGATTATTTGAATTTTCCTTGTTTATGCAGAATAATGAGATATGGAGAAGATAAGGAAAAGAATGGCAAATATTAGGAATTCAAATAAAAGCAGCAGTGGAAGATGGATATCAAATTAGGAAATTCTTGATTTTGTTCCCGAAAAAGCTTTCAACGCTGCCCGATATACCTTCTTTTTCCAAATGTTTTTACGAATACGTTTTTTTGATATAGAAGTACTTTTTTTTGGAACTGCCATTAAAAATTTGAAAATCTGCAAGCATTGGGAGATAGATATTTTGGATCTCCTATAAATAGGAAAGAGAGAGAGCAGTCAGGTTTTTTTTTAGGTTAGATCGTTTTTTATTGTTCTGAGAGTTTTTTCAAGTATTTTGAAGAGAAGACAAAAGTGGTGACAGAATTCTTGCTCTTTGATTTAAGATGCTGGGTTTGATTTATATTTTTATTTATTCTTCTACTATGTTCTAATTTTCTTTTGTTAGGGCTACGATGTAGCCTAACCATGATGATGTGAATTTCATGATTTTTATGTTCTACAATTGATTTCATTCATGTGAGTTATATTTTATTGTACGTAATGCTTTTGAGTGACTGGCCACCACTTGAATGATCTCGATGTGCATGTTTGAGACTGAAAAGTGATAATATGTAATTGCTCATTATAATATATAACCATGAATTAAACGTGGATAGAGATATACCGCTTAACCCCCAAACTTAACATTTTGCTAGTCCTCGAGCAAAAGTAAAACATAACACATACTCAACCTAACAACCTTCTCCATGACAATTTTCCATAATTGCTCAAATTCACAAGTCAAAGAAAAACACAAATTTCATCCAAACATTGAAATTGATTTATAAGTTAAGATCAATTCTAGCTATATGATCCAAGTGTGTGTGTGAGAGTCCTCATCTTTTTCGAATTATATGCAATCCAGATAAATTCACATTGACATGTAATCTCCCAAAAATTCTCAATAATTATGACCAAATCTCATAGGTTTGCTTTTCATTCATCTCTCCACTAATGTAAGCTAATTATCCAACCAAAAATCAATAGGACTTTTCTCGGGTTGTAATGTAAGGCTGGGCTAAAGGTGAGATAACATAATTTTTAAGCTCAAATCACCCATCAACACGTTGATTTCTAGGATCTAATTAGAGCCAATGTCACTGTCCAATTTCACTCATTAAAGATAATTTTTCTGCCACCATATATCACAATTCCTTTTTTTTTTCTTCTCCTTTTTCTTTTCTTTTTTTTTTTTTTTTTTTTTTTTTGAATTGCTTTATGGTGGAGTTTCTCCCAAAGTCCCTCCTAATATAACATGAAAATTTCCAACCCATTGAGTATCGAAAAGGCTCACTCAATTGAAAGTTGGATAGGGAACCATAAAAGCAAATTTTTTTTTTTTTGACAATACACCCCAAACAACCATTGTAATCACTTTTTTTTTTTTTTTCATACTCCATCATTCTTCCCAAATTTCTATCAAGCTCAAATAATTTTTTATCCCAAAAGAAAATCAACGTGTTCATAGGGCATGGGACAAGGATATAATTTGATGACGGCTAGGCTAAATATATATGGGTGCCAATGAAAAATTGGGTAGTAATTAAGGCTCAAAGGGGTGACTAGGGATACATAAATAGGGTTAGCTTGAAAGGCTCAATCGATCCAAAAATTGCCTAAATCATTTTCTCAGTTAGATTTAGCTTAGGATTTCGCCTCGAGAGAAAATCAAACAAATTCTAAGATTTGGGTGAAATCCAAGAAAATCACATACTTCACATGAATGTTCTCTAGATTTACACACAATTCAAAAATTAAGGACTTTTAGTGCTCGTAAGTGGATCAACATAATCAGAATTAAGATTAACTCACGTATCAATTGCAAGTTTAAATAAAATTTAAATTTTCCTAAGAATCGTAAAAATTCACAACTAGGAAAGCAATCATGAAAAAAATTTTATCCAAAAAATAAATTTGTCTCCCCCCCAAACTTGAATGAAGCAGTGTCCTCAATGCGAAAATTAGAATAGGAAGAAGAAAACTCCCCTGGTTATAGGATAAGTTCATAGATGACCTTGATGATTAAACTCTTGAAAGATGCTCCCTAAAAAATTAACCTGGATAAAACAGAGAAAAGTTAATCTTTTTTTTTTTTTTTTTTTTTTTTGAAAGACATAAACTTAACAATTAAAAAAAAACATAATTAAAATGCTTGGGTTGCCTCCCAAGAAGCGCTTGCTTTATAGTTTTCAGCCAAACTATCTCGATGTCGCTATTTTGGAGGATGAAGTTCAATGGTGGTCTTCTCGTTTATTGTAACCACCTTCAAAGTAGGGTTTCAAACGTTGACCATTCACTTTGAATGTGCCCTCAATGTCATGTGCAACTTGAACTATTCCATATGGGAATACCTGTGTAACTGTAAAAGGACCAGACCATCGAGACCGCAACTTTCCTGGAAAAAGTTTAAGACGAGAGTTATAAAGTAAGACTTTTTGACCAATTTTAAACTCTCTTCTGAATATGTGCTTGTCATGCCATCTTTTTGTACGCTCCTTGTACAACTTAGAATTTTCATAGGCCTCATTGCGAAATTCTTCCAATTCATTCAGTTGCAATAATCTTTCTTCACCGCAGCATCGCATGTCAAAATTCAAAAATTTCAATGCCCAATATGTTTTATGCTCTAATTCCACTGGTAAGTGACAAGCTTTTCCAAACACTAGCCTAAAAGGAGACATCCCAATTGGAGTTTTGAACGCTGTCCTATAGGCCCAAAGTGCATCATCAAGTTTTATTGACCAATCTTTCCTAGAGGCATTCACTGTTTTTTCTAAAATTCTCTTGATTTCCCTATTTGAAATCTCTACTTGACCACTAGTCTGAGGATGATAAGGGGTTGCAACTTTATGTGTGACACCGTACTTACTCAAAAGTGCTTCAAATTGTTTGTTTAAAAAATGTGTCCCCCTATCACTTATGATTGCCTTAGGAGTGCCGAATCGGGTAAAAATATTTTTCTTCAAAAATTTAACCACAACCTTAGCATTATTAGTTGGTAATGCTACAGCTTCTACCCACTTAGACACATACTCCACCGCCACTAAAATGTATAAATTTCCACAAGAAGGTGTAAAGGGTCCCATAAAATCAATACCCCAAACATCAAATAATTCACACACAATAATGTTGTTTAAAGGCATCTCATTTTTTCTTGAAAAATTTCCAGTTCTTTGACACCTATCACATGAAGCTACGTAGGAGTATGCATCTTTAAAAAGTGTGGGCCAATAAAATCCAGATTGTAAAATCTTAGCTGCAGTTTTGGTGGCACCAAAATGGCCACCCGCCTCTCCATCATGACAATGATGTAGAATGTTTGCCTTCTCTTCATCTGGAACACATCTCCTTATAATTTGGTCTGCACATACTTTAAACAAGAAAGGTTCTTCCCAAAAATAATATTTAACATCAGAAAAGAATTTTTTCTTCTGTTGATATGATAATTCAGGAGGAAGAACATTACTTACCAAATAATTTACAAAATCGGCATACCAGGGAATTTTTGAGGACTTGATGGAAAAAATTTTCTCATCAGGGAACTCTTCCAAAATTGGACTTACCTCTTCCTTTGAATTTGGAATTCTTGATAAGTGGTCTGCAATTAGATTTTCAGTCCCCTTCTTATCTTTGATTTCCAAATCAAATTCTTGCAGCAATAGAATCCACCTGATTAACCTGGGTTTTGATTCTTTCTTTTCAAGCAAATACTTAAGAGCAGAGTGGTCAGAATAAACTATAACTTTTGAGCCAATTAAATAAGAACGAAATTTATCAAAAGCAAATACTACCGCCAAAAGTTCCTTTTCTGTTGTTGAATAATTCAATTGTGCACCTGACAAGGTTCGACTAGCATAGTATATGGTTTGAAAAATTTTATTCTTCATTTGTCCCAAAACAGCTCCTACTGCAGAATCGCTAGCATCACACATCAAGTTCAAAAGGTAAATCCCAATTCGGTGCTGCCATAATTGGTGCTGAAATTAACTTCTCCTTTAAAGTGTTAAAAGCCTGCATGCATTCAATAGAAAAATTAAAAGGAGCATCTTTTTCCAAAAGATTAGAAAGAGGTTTAGCAATTTTTGGAAAAATCTTTTATAAATCGCCTGTAAAATCCCGCATGCCCCAAAAATCCTCTGACAAGTTTCACAGATTTTGGTGGAGGTAATTTTGCAATGACCTCCACTTTGGCTCGATCGACTTCTATTCCGTTTTGAGAAATTTTATGCCCGAGCACTATTCCTTCCTGCACCATAAAGTGACACTTCTCCCAATTCAAAACAAGGTTAGTCTCCTCACATCTTTGTAAGACCAAAGCCAAATTATTTAAACAAGAATCAAATGATAGGCCAAAAACGGAAAAATCATCCATGAAAATCTCAATATATTTTTCAATCATATCAGAAAAAATAGACATCATGCATCTCTGAAAAGTAGCCGGTGCATTACAAAGACCAAAGGGCATTCTTCTAAAAGCAAAAGTACCATAGGGACAAGTGAAAGTAGTTTTCTCTTGATCTTCCGGAGCAATAGGAATATGATTATACCCTGAATATCCATCCAGAAAGCAATAAAACTCATGCCCCTGCAAGTCTTTCTAACATCGATCAATAAATGGCAAAGGAAAGTGATCTTTTCTAGTGGCATCATTCAATTTTCTGTAATCCATACACACACGCCACCCAAGAATCGTTCTAGTTGGAATCAATTCATTGTTGTCGTTTTCCGAACAGTCATACCACCTTTCTTTGGCACAACTTGTACAGGACTTACCCAAGAACTATCAGAGATAGGATAGATGATACCTGCATCAAGTATCTTAATTACCTCAACTTTCACTACTTCTTGCATCTTCGGGTTCAAATGCCTCTGAGGTTGGATAGTGGGTTTATATTGCTCCTCCATCAAAATTTTGTGCATGCAAATTAAAGGACTAATTCCTTTGATATCAGCTATTTTCCATCCAATTGCACCCTTATACTCTCTTAATACTCCGAGCAATTTCTCCTCCATCAAATCTGTCAAAGAAGAAGATATAATTACCGGTAAAGAAGAAACTCCATCTAAATAAGCATATTTCAAATGAGAAGGTAAGGGTTTGAGTTCAAGAATTGGAGGCTCTTCAATTGATGGTTTAGGCTTTGTAATGTGTTGTCCCAACTCCTCAAATTTAATTGCCTTTTGCCTTGAATATGTTGGAATTGCTTCCATGAAATTTGCGTATTCCTTTATCTCCTCATTCTGAATATCTTTATCCCTTGGTTGAATCGACATGCTTCAAGTGGATCTTCAAAAATATTTTCCTGAAAAACCTTATTCACCAACTTGTCAATTGTCTCAACTCTAAAACAAGAATTATCATCGATGGATATTTCATTGCTTTAAAAACATTAAATGAAACAAGATCATCTTGAACTCTAAGGATCAACTTCCCTTGTTGTACGTCAATAAGAGCTCTTCCTGTTGCTAGAAAAGGTCGACCTAAGATAAGTGGTACCTCAAAATCTTCCTCCATGTCAAGAACTATGAAATCTGCAGGAAAGATAAATTTGTCAACTTTTACCAAAACATCTTCCACAATACCTCTCGGTTATTTAATTGATCGATCAGCCAATTGAAGTGACACTGTAGTTGCTTTTACCTCGCCCAATCCTAATTTCTTGAAAACAGAATAAGGCATCAGATTAATACTTGCACCTAAATCACATAATGCTTTTTCAAAGTAAGAATCCCCAATAGTGCAAGGAATAGTAAAACTCCCTGGATCTTTTAATTTATGAGGCAATTTGTTTTGTAGGATGGCTAAACACTCCTCATTTAACTTCACAGTTTCATAATCCTCCAGTTTCCTTTTGTTTGCCAAAATCTCCTTCAAAAATTTTGCATAACTAGGCATTTGCGCTAAAGCATCTGCAAAAGGAATGTTAATGTGCAATTTTTTAAATACATCAAGAAATTTAGAAAATTGCTTATCTATTTTGTGCTGCTGGAGTCGCTGAGGGAATGGAATTGGCGGCACATATGGCTTGGGATTATCTGGAAAAAGTTTACTCTTGCTTATCTCCTTTGATTGTTTATTGTCCACCTCTTCCTTGTCTCTGAAAATTTCTTCTTCTCCCACTTGTTTACCACTTCTCAGGGTAATAGCCTTTATGTTTTCAATTGGATTTTTCTCTGTGTTGCTCGGCAAAGAACCTTGTTGTCTCCTTGACATCATGCTTGCTAACTGACCCACTTGCATCTCCAGATTTTTGATTGAAGCCTCTTGATTTTGAAATCTCACATCCGTGCTTTTGATGAAGTCATGAGTCGTGTTAGCAAGTTTGGTAACTATATCTTCCAAATTTGACTTTGTCTCTTCTGATTGTTTGAATCCCGGTGGTCTCGCCACATTCTGATTATTCCATGAAAAATTGGATGATTGCGCCATCCCGGATTGTACGTGTTGGAGTAGGGATTACTCTGTGACCTGTTAAAATTTCCAACAAAATTAGAATTTTCATGAGATTGTTTAAAAGTATTACCTACCTGACACTCTGTGCTAACATGTCCTCCACCACAAAAATCACATGTCAAATTCTGAATTTTCATGGCTGAAACACTCATATTATCAAGCTTTTTGTTGAGTGTTTCAAATTGTGCAGCAATTGCAGCAAAAGCATCCACTTCGTGAACTCCGCTAACTTTTCGCATTGGTAGTCTCTCGTAGGCCATTGATAACTATTGGACGCCATCTCCTCTAATAAATTGTAGGCTTCTTTTGGTGTTTTATTATTTAGAGTTCCTCCGCAGCTGCATCAATCATAGAACGAAGATTTGTACTAGAGCCATTATAAAAAGTTTGTACCTGCATCCATACGGGTAGTCCGTGATGTGGGCATCTCCTAAGAAATTCTTTGAATCTTTCCCATGCTTCATATAATGATTCATTATCCATCTGCATAAAATTAGTAATATCGTTACGCATCTTCGCAGACTTTGCAGGTGGAAAGAACTTACCAAGAAATTTCTAAGCCATATCATTCCATGTAGTAATTGATCCTGCAGGAAGAGAAGAAAGCCAACTCTTAGCTTTGTCTCTAAGAGAGAATGGAAATAATCTCAATCTAATAGCATCATCTGTAACTCCATTATATTTAATGGTGTCACATATTTCAAGAAAAGCATCGATGTGAGCATTTGGATCATCGCTTGGTAGCCCACTGAATTGCACCGATTGTTGAAGCATCTGAATGAGTGACGGCTTGATCTCAAAGTTGTTTGCTTGAATTGCAGGTCTTCCGATACTTGATGTGGTGCCTTGAACTGTTGGCGCAGCATAATCTCTTAAGAGTCTACGTGGATTTTCATTATCACCGTCTGCCATCTTCTTAGCGTGATTTCTCTGTTCTCTTAGTCGCCTTTTGAATGTACGCTCGATTTCTGGATCAAGCTCAACAAGTTTCCCTTGTTGGCTACGTGTCATAAACCGATGCACACCCTGAAAAATAAAACAAAACAAAAGTTAGATTAAACTTAGAATTATCTGGTATCAATATTAATTAGTATTAAACAAACGATCCCGGCAACGGCGCCAAAAACTTGTTCGTAAAATTCTAAACGCAAGTGCACGTGTCGAACAAGTAATATAATGATGAGAAAAAGTATCGTCCCACAGAGATCGATGATTAATAAACCAATTAAATACTAAAATAGACTAATTCTAAAATTTATCTAACAGATCAAAATATAATTAAGAATAAATTAAAAACGAAATTTGTAGACTAAATGCAGTAAATCAATCAGATAAATATGTTAGAGCATCCGATTTCACCATAACCACTAGTTATGAATTTCGGATTATTGTGAATACAAGAACGATAGCAAACATGTGATAGCGGAATTTCCTAATCTATTTACTATCCTATCTCTAGGTATAGAAAACCTACTCAGTTTATTAATCCACTATATCTCTACGTGAATTAAAATAAAACATGAATGCATTAAAAACTATGAATATTCCCGGCTTACAATAAGTTTTTTGGATCATCTTATCACCGAAAGCTACACAAATAACACGGTATATCTCTATCCACGTTTAATTCATGGTTATATATTATAATGAGCAATTACATATTATCACTTTTCAGTCTCAAACATGCACATCAGATCATTCAAGTGGTGGCCAGTCACTCAAAAGCATTACGTACAATAAAATATAACTCACATGAATGAAATCAATTGTAGAACATAAAAATCATGAAATTCACATCATCATGGTTAGGCTACATCGTAGCCCTAACAAAAGAAAATTAGAACATAGCAGAAGAATAAATAAAAATATAAATCAAACCCAGCATCTTGAATCAAAGAGCAAAAATTCTGTCACTTTTGTCTTCTCTTCAAAATACTTGAAAAAACTCTCGAACAATAAAAAACGATCTAACCTCCAAAAAAACCTGATGCTGCTCTCTCTCTTTCCTATTTATAGGAGATCCAAAATATCTATCTCCCAACGCTTGCAAATAACATTAGGGAACAAAATCAAGAATTTCCTAATTTGATATCCATCTTCCACTGCTGCTTTTATTTGAATTCCTAATATTTGCCATTCTTTTCCTTATCTTCTCCATATCTCATTATTTTGCATAAACAAGGAAAATTCAAATAATCAGAAGGAAATCCAAATATTTTCTCATAGATAATGCATTAATTGTTGCCTAAAATAGGTAAAATAACTCTATTTTTATAGAGTTATCGTAGTTGGCAATGTATGAAGTCGAGTGTGTTCTGGCGGCAAAGCAATTTATAAAGCCCCGCATGGAGAGATATCCTCGTGAGAAAAGACAGGCATTTGCAGAAAATAATGCGTTCCCCATAATATTCGTATGTAAATTGCTTTTTGTGCGTTTGTACGATGGAGTATACGCCTGGAAGGCGTAGAGAAAGCTTCCTATTTTGCATATATTCGATTGGATAAATGCGATGATAAATATACTGTAGTGAATATTTCTGAGGATATTAGCCATATCTTGATCATAATGTTTTGGTGATATTATTATTTTCTATTCTTCCTAATCCTTATGTGTCTCAGCTATGGCTTGTCACGTAAATTTGCGAAGGTTAAACGAAAAACAAATAAAGATTTTTCATGTAGGCTATTCTTTGTGGGGGTGGTGTTATTTTTCACCAATTTCAGAGCAATTTCTCCTCTTTTAAATTTTTCACACTAATCCTTAAGTGTATCAACTGTTAGATTAAATCTTAATAAAAATTGACGATTCTGATTTATCAGTCACAAACAAATACGTACATAATCGAGAATAATTTTGCAAAAACACAAAGGATCGACAGATCTCCGGTCATTAATGAAAATCTGCAAATGCGGAAAATTCCAAAACCTTAAATTGATGTGCGGAGCGTGATCAATCTGCAAATATGGAAATATTATATCTGTATGTTTCATTACTTTAAATGTGATCCAATTTTGTATTTCATAATTTATTCTGATTTATTACCCAATTCACATCGGTAACGTAAGAAACGGAATGAAAATGTTTTCAAACCCTATCATTGCAGAAAATACACCGTTGTGTTTGAGGGGTATTAATTAATAGAACATAACGTATAGATTTAGTATTTCCATATTTGCATATTGATCACGCATTGCATATCCATTCAACGTTTTGGGATTTTCTGCATTTGCAGATTTTCATCAATGGCTTGAGATATGTCGATCCTTTATATTTTCGCAAAATGTTTCTGATTATGCATGTATTTATTTTTGAATAATAAATCGAGATTGTTAGTTTTTAGTTAGATTTAGTCTAACATTGGTAAGCTATCTAAAATCGGTAATTTGCATTATAAACATTTAGAAGATTTTAGCAAATTCTAAGATATAGGAATCTCGAGTAAAAATCATGATTTAGAAGAAAATGAATGTTGATTTTTCGAGTGCATGCGATGGTTCCTATACATAAGAATATACGGTTTTTTTTTTTTTTTTGAATTAGTATAAAGATACATGCAGATACAAATCGCGAATCTCAATAATAAGTATACCTCACAAGGGATGTTTCGATTTCCAATATATTGATTACCCGAACCTATACTTCCACTTTTGTTTTGTCCGCTAAATTTGTCCGTAATGAGATTTTTTTTTTTTTTTTGGTGGTTTACTAAGAGATAACACTCGAGAAAAAGTGGGAATGAGGAAGCCCCAAAGTAAAGGGAGGAGGCTCATTGGGTAACTCGAGGGGATAAACTTGACGCGCAAATTCAATTGTAACATCCAGCAAAGGATGCATTGGCTATGCAAGTATACATATATAAATGTAAAAATACTGTGTTGATTTGAGCAAAAAGGTTTTGGTTTTTGAGCATGCCTCTTCACCAAACAATTGGCATATAATATCTTCTTGCACGAGCCATCTTTGGTCAAATGCGAGGTTATAGGAAGGAAAGAGCCTGATCGACCGAAGGAAATCTTTGGAGGATTCATAGAGCCTAACACCTCCAAGAAAAGGGAATCCAACCCTTGAAAGCACCGCGAAACTAGGCCATAAATCACTCGACCATCTCGCACCATTTTGACGTGACGCTCCTTTTCCCCCTCGATTTGGGTCTCGGCTCGTGCACGTTCTTAAGGAAACACGGCCATTAGCAAAGGCCTACAATTTCTTTTTAGATTAATACCATGAAAAATCCCAAATAGATACACCTGACAAATTTATCATTTATTAATTTATGTTAAATTTCACTGTTAAATTGCTAAATTTTGTGACATGTGGTAATTGACAAGTATATCAATTTGTGATTTTATCATCCGTTTATCTAAGAAGTACTAATACTCTCCGAAAGCCTTTGTATCGTGTTCGATACTTCGACACATGTTTGGCACGCTCTGACATATTGTGACAATCTCCAAAATGCAATCAATGATTATCGAAAAATTCGACACATGATTAACTCTTCTTGGCACTCTCCAATACACGAGTATAGAATTTCAACATGTGATTTCGACACGCACTAAGTCAATTTTAAAAAATTTTCAATACTTAAGGGTTGAAAATGTAAGTATATGAAAAAAAGAAAAACGATAAGGAGTAGGCTGGCGTCGCTACTGCTGCCTCCGTTGAAGGGGGTCGGTGACCTTGCCAGCCTTAGGTAGCGAAGAGGGGGTGGTGTTGGCCATCGTCAGCCAAGGGAGGGCCCGCAAGGCTTACCTAGATTTGGGCGATGCCGCACCCTTGCTCGGGCCTAGCAAGGGTCGCTGGCCCTCACCTAGGCCTGGGGAGGCTCGTTGGCCACAAGCGAAGGCCGGTGTCGCCTAGATCTAGGCAAGCCTTGCCTAGGCCTTACCTAGGACGAAGAGTAGAGCTGGCAAAATGGGTCATAAACTCATATTATGACCCATTTTTAGTTAAATGGGTCATATATGGGTCAAGTGAAAGTTAAATATGGGTCATAAATGGGTCTGAGAAAGTAAAGCACAAAAAGAAATGGGTCTAAATGGGTTATTAGGAAACCCACTTTGAACCCATGGCATTCTTTAACTTTATAAAGTGTTTTTTAATAAAAAATCGAAATTATAATTATTTTTCATATTTCAATTTTTTTTCTTTTCTTTTTTTCTTTTTTTTTTTCTTCCTTCCTTAACCGATGGCCAGCGATAGGCCAGGTGAGGCTCGAGCTCGCCGGCAGTTCGCCGACGACCAGCGAGGCTCGAGCCTCGCCGGATATGGGGAGACTCGAGCTCGCTGGCGTAGGGCAGGGCCTCGGCCTCGCCAGATTTAGCGAGGCTTGAGCCTCGCCGGCGTTGAGCGAGGCCTTGGCCTCGCTAGATCGACGAGATCAAGCCCCGCCTGACGCCGGCGAGCTTGATCTCGCCTGTGGCCGGCGGCCGGCTGAAGAAGAAGAAAAAAGAAAAGAGAAAAGAAAAAATTATTAAAAAAATTATATTTTTAAAAATTAAATATTCGATTTTTTAAAAATATTTTTAAAAGAATTATAAAAAATTTCCATTAAATTTTTCTTGGATAAAAATTGTTAAAAAATTTGTATTGCATAGAAATGTTTTAACAATACTTTTTTTATATAAAAAAATCATAAAAATGAGCTTTTTAAATGAGCTTTTTTAGGTTTAGTTAAAAAAATTTAATGTTACAGCTTTTAGTTATTCAATAGGATGTTCACTTCAAATAAGAGAAGCATGTGCATAGTCTAATTCTTTATAAATATTTCAATTTATAGGTTTTTTTAACTTTTTTTATTTACTATTTTTAATTTAATTTGAAGTTTTAATCCAATTAGCATATAGTAGAAGTGGATTTTCCTAGAATATTAATAGGTTTTAACAAGACGAGTATGGGTCGGGTATGGGTCGGGTCAGGTATGAGTCACTTGATTTACACTATATGAATATGGGTCAAAACGGGTTAAATTGGTCAAATATGGGTCGACCCGTTTTCGACCCGACCCAAACCTAACCCGACGGGTCTACCGAAGAGGGCCGCCCCCCACCACTGCTTAGGGCTGACGACCTCGCCAGCCCCCTCCAATGGTGGCAATGGTAGTGGCAGTGGCAGCAGCCACGACCCGCCCAACTAGGCAGCCAACCTTGTCATTTTTTTTTTTACCTTTTTTCCATTTTTAAAAAATTATTTTAGCTTTTTAAAATGTTTTTTTTTTTACTATTCTTTAAATACGATTTTAAAAAAAAAAAGATATGAAAAATACCACCTAGGATAAATAAATAAATTTTAAAATACTACTTCGGGATTTTTCATTAAACAAATTGACAGTGTTAATGGAATAACTCAGTTACACAAATTTAATAAGTTTTAAGATTTAATTACACTTTCAATACACATTTTAGGACTTGTAGTGCTCATATCCTTAAAATTAATAGTGAAACATGGATCACTTTTTTTCTTCCAAAGTTTAAGGACTATTGCAATGGGATATAGTTGAATTTGTCAAATTAAAACAATGAATGATATAAAGAAATTTTAGATTAATGTTTTTAGTATAAATTAATTCTATGCTCTTTTTATTATTTATTTATTTATGCATTAATATATAACATGTCAAAACATATTGAAATTCTCTACTTTTTTAGAAATAATGTCTCGGCGTGTTGTGTTGGATGTCACATATTCATGTCGATGCTATATAGCCGTTTGTCATGGATGTACTAATTTGTATTTCTTTCTGATCACAAACAATATCGATTTGAGGTAAATTTATCACACATGTATCAGTTTAGTATTTTTCACGGTCAAAAAATTAGTTTCTAATATATTTATGATAGGTGTACTAGTCTAAGATTTTTCGTGGTATTAACTCTTGTCTTTTTTCCCAATAAACACCCAACTTCCTCTCGAAACAAATTTAGGTATTAAAGCCTCAAAGTACGATTTTACCTGACATTCAATCACCTTACCAAAACGACCAAGAAACCTTTTGACGCTCAATTAATTTCCCATGACATCCGCCCATGAATATGTGATACTTGTCCTTCACCATCTCGATCATTCTTTCAATTCCAATTGCGGTGGCAACGATAGCAACAACTTCAACTTGGAAATCCATAGGACTTATCCTTAAGATTGTTGGAAAAAGTTTAAAATACATAAAATTAATAATAACTATTATTACATTGCGAAGGATTAGAAAATAGAAAAAACAAATGTCCGAGGCATGCAAACACTGTCCTGTCCTTAAGGAATATGAAAACACTGTCCTTAAGGATAATTCCACCCCTCAAAGTATATGAAACTCGGTGCGTAAGACTTCAGCGGCTATCCTCCCAAGATATAACAAACCTTCCTCTATACTCCGCACTGAATATTAGAAGGAAACATAACAACTTTTGTGTATAACCCATCAAAAAGGAAAAGGAAATGAAAGATTTTTAAAGAAATGATATTTTCTCTTTCATTCAGTTATCTTTTTAGATTGTCTTACGAGATTTTATTTTTATATTCAGACAAAATAGAAAGTTAAAAGAGCCATTGTAAAATAATGGAGGATTTATTCGAGAAATAAACTAAACGTTACAAAACGATTAAAAAGCCATTATATGACCGTTAAGAAGCCGTTATGTGACCATTAAAAATAATGATAGTCTTTAATGCGGTCATAACTTTTATCGAAGCTATTATTGTAAATAGCTCAAAATATTATTGAAATATCCAACAGGAAAAACTGCAAAATTAGCTTCAAAACTGAAGAAGTGATCATAATGTTATTACATTGCGAAGGATTAGAAAATAGAAAAAACAAATGTCCGAGGCGTGCAAACACTGTCCTGTCCTTAAGGAATATGAAAACATTGTCCTTAAGGGTAATTCCACCTTTCGGAATATGAAACTTGGTGCGTAAGACTTCAACGGCTATCCTTCTAAGATACAATAGACTTTTCTCTATACTCCGCACTGAATATTAGAAGGAAACATAACAACTTTTGTGTATAACCCAGCAAAAAGGAAAATGAAATGAAAGATTTTTAAAGAAATGATATTCTCTCTTTCATTCGGTGTATCTTTTTAGATTGTCTTTCGAGATTTTATTTTTATATTCAGACAAAATAGAGCAGTTAAAAGAGCCATTGTAAAATAATGGAAAATTTATTTGATAAATAAATTAAACGTTACAAAACGATTAAAAAGCCGTTATATGACCGTTAAGAAGCCGTTATGTGACCTTAAAAATAATGATGGTCTTTAATACAGTTCTAACTTTTATCGAAGCTATTATTGTAAATATTTCAAAATATTATTGAAATATCCAACAGGAAAAACTGCAAAATTAGCTTCAAAACTGAAGAAGTGATCACAATGTGATCGATTTATTGAATTAATGACTGCTTTTCCAGAAATTCATGAGTTATAACCACGATCGTATAGATTTATGCTCACATTACAATGCAGCCATGAGGATTTTCCACACTAACATAATGAGCGAATTTATTGAACTCCTCAGGAAGCTCCGGATGACGGTATTGCGTCGCAGGCAGCATGGAATAACCGGGCTGATGGGGCTCAGTTCTCGCCGGCCCACTCTGGCTTAGGTGACTGCTCGAGGTGCGCGAGACGGGCGGGGACAATTCACCATCTCCTGCGTCAAGAGTACATCAGTGAGATTTTACCTACGTATACCTTGAAGAAAAGGCGGAAAAAAAAGCGGCTTCGGGCGACCAGTTGCACTTGGACTGCCCGGACCTTTCTTGTTTGGATGGCTGCTTGAGGCGGACGAGGATGAGTGATGATCTCCTCCGTCACAAGTCGGTCCGTGAGATTTGACCTACTTATTTACCTTAAAAAGGGCGGAAAAAGAAATAAGAGGCGACTTTGGCCAACCCGGTTGCGCTTGGACCGCTCGAGGCCGAAGCGACCGGAGTTTTCCCTGACCCTTTCAGGCTCCGGTGACTGCTCCAGCCGAATCAACTCATACCAAAACAAAAGAGGCGTAAGAAAAAGTGACTTTGGCCGACCTTTCTTGCTAGGGCCGCGCGAGGCAGCCGGAGGTGGCGGTGTCTCCTTTTGACTCTTCTTCGTCGACATCTGACTTAATTTCCCTTTCTTCTTTTCGTCGGGTTCCACTACAGCACCTCGAGAGGCCTAGCGACCCTCGATGCTGTTGAGCTATTGCTGGCGATGTATGAAGTCGAGTGCGTTCTGGCGGCAAAGCAATTTATAAAGCCCTGCATGGAAAGATATCCTCGTGAGGAAAGACAGGCATTTGCAGAAAATAATGCGTTCCTATAATATTCGTATGTAAATTGCTTTTCGTGCGTTTGTACGAGGGAGTATACGCCTCGAAGGCGTAGAGAAAGATTCCCATGTTGCATATATTCGATTGGATATATGCGACGATAAATATACTGTAGTGAATATTTCTAAGGATATTAGCCATATCTCGATCATATATGTTCAATCGAGATTGTCAATTTTTATTTAGATTTAGTCTAACATTGGTAAGCTATCTAAAATTAGTAATTTGCATTATAAACATTTAGAAGATTTTAGCAAAATTCTAAGATATAAGAATCTCGAGTAAAAATCATGATTTAGAAGAAAATGAATGCCGATTTTTCGAGTGCATGCAATGATTCCTATACATAAGAATATACGGTTTTTTTTTTTTTTTGAATTAGTACAAAGATACATGCAGATACAAATCACGAATCTCAATAATAAGTATACCTCACAAGGGATGTTTCGATTTCCAATATATTGATCACCCGAACCTATACTTCCACTTTTGTTTTGTCCGCTAAATTTCTCCGTAATGAGTTTTTTTTTAGTGGTTTACTAAGAGATAACACTCGAGAAAAAGTGGGAATGAGGAAACCCAAAAGTAAAGGGAGAAGGCTCATTGGGTAACTCGAGGGGATGAACTTGACACGCAAATTCAATTGTAACATCCAGCAAAGGATGCATTGGCTATGCAAGTATACATATATAAATGTAAAAATACTGTGTTGACTTGAGAAAAAGGGTTTTGGTTTTTGAGCATGCCTTCACCAAACAACTGGCATATAATATCTTCTTGCACGAGCCATCTTTGGTCAAATGCGAGGTTATAGGAAGAAAAGAGCCTGATTGACCGAAGGAAATCTTTGGAGGATTCATAGAGCCTAATACCTCAAAGAAAAGGGAATCCAACCCTCGAAAACACCGCAAAACTAGGCCATAAATCGCTCGACCATCTCGCACCATTTTGACGTGACGCTCCTTTCCCCCTCGATTTGGGTCTCGGCTCGTGCACGTTCTTAAGGAAACACGGCCATTAGCAAAGGCCTACACATTTCTTTTTAGATTAATACCATGAAAACTCCCAAATAGATACATCTGACAAATTTATCATCTATTAATTTCTATTAAATTTCATTGTTAAATTGCTAAATTTTGTGACATGTAGTAATTGACAAGTATATCAATTTATGATTTTATTATCCATTTATCTAAGTGTTTGTATCGTGTCCGACATTTCAACACATGTTTAGCACACTCCGACATATTGTGACACTCTCCAAAATGCAGTCAACAATTATCGAAAAATCCGACACGTGATTAACTCTTCCTGGCATGCTCTAATACATGAGTATAGAATTTCAACATGTGATTTCGATATGCATGGGGTCAATTTGAAAAAATTTTCAATACTTAAGGGGTGAAAATGTAAATATATGAATGAAAAAAAAAAAAAAAACAAAGATAAGAAGTAGGCTGGCGTTGCTGCCACTGCCTCTGTCGAAGGGAGCCGACGACCTTGCCAGCCTTAGGTAGCGAAGAGGGGGTGGTGTTGGCCATCATCAGCCAGGGGAGGGCCTGCAAGGGTCGCCTAGATTTGGGCG
This sequence comes from Eucalyptus guilfoylei, assembly GCA_016097605.1. Lineage (NCBI taxonomy): Eukaryota > Viridiplantae > Streptophyta > Magnoliopsida > Myrtales > Myrtaceae > Eucalyptus > Eucalyptus guilfoylei. The sequence goes on along the minus strand of CM027867.1, from coordinate 17,559,264 downwards.
ACACCACACCCTTGCTCGGGGCCTAGCAAGGGTCGATGGCCCTCACCTAAGGCCAACAAGGCCTCGCCTAGGCCTGGAGAGGCTTGTTGGCCACAAGTGAAGGTTGGTGTCACCCAGATCTGGGCAAGCCTTGCCTAGGCCTTACCTAGGCCGAAGAGGGCCGCCCCCCACCATTGCTTAGGGCTGGTGACCTCGCCAGCCCCCTCCAATGGTGGCAATGGCAGTGGCAGTGGCAATGGCAACGACCACGGCCTGCCCAACTAGGCAGCCAACCTTGTCATTTTTTATTTTTCCTTTTTTCCATTTTTCAAAAATTATTTTGGCTTTTTTAAAAATTTTGTTTTTACTATTCTTTAAATAAGATTTAAAGAAAAAAAGATATTAAAAATACCACCTATGATAAATAAATTAATTTAAAAATACTACTTCGGGATTTTTCATTAAACAAATTGACAATGTTAATGTAATAACTCAATTATACAAATTTAATAAATTTTAAGACTTAATTACACTTTCGGGACACATTTTAGGACTTGTAGTGCACATATACTTAAAATTAATAGTGAAACATGGATTACTTTTTTTCTTCCAAAGTTTAAGGACTATTGCAATGGGATATAGTTGAATTTGTCAAATTAAAATAATGAATGATATTAAGAAATTTTAGATTAATGTTTTTAATATAAATTAATTCTATGCTCTTTTTATTATTTATTTATTTATGCATTAATATATAACGTGTCAAAACATATTGAAATTTTCTACTTTTTGAGAAATAACATGTCGACGTATTGTGTCGCATGTCACATATTCATGTCGGTGCTACATAGCCGTTTGTTATAGATGTACTAATTTGTGATTTTCCGTGGTCACAAACAATATCGATTTGAGGTAAACTTATCACACATGTACCCATTTAGTATTTTTCACAGTCAAAAAATTAGTTTCTAATAAATTTATGATAGGTGTACTAATCTAACATTTTTCGTGGTATTAACTCTTTTCTTTTTTCCCGATAGGTGATTATTTACAGAGAGAAGGCACGATATGGGCCGTATCAATATTTAACTTGATGGGCTCCTAAGAACATGATGATGATGATGATGAATCTTGGTCTCACTCGGGCCTAACAAGGTCAAGGAAAAGCCCAATCTCGCTTCATCGCCATCGAAGAAGACCTCGATTCTCTTCCTCCTCATCTTGCAGATCGCTTGGTTCGCCCATGTCGGCCTCCCCAAATTCTCCCACGAGGCGATTCCTGGTAGCAAACCCTGCTCCGCATCATCACTAGGTTCTTCGTTCACGTGAAGAAGCTGCTCTCGTCGAACTAAGCACAGAACCCACAGAGAAAGAGAGAGAGAGAGAGAGAGAGAGAGATGGCGTTCAGGGGGAAGGAGATGATGAAGAAGGTGCTAAAGCGGGTGGGCGAGAAGAACCTGGCGCCCGGCGTCAAGGAGACCCTGGAGAAGTGCATCCCCAAGTCCCAAGTCGTCATGGGTCGCGCCCACCGCGGCATCTTCGCCGGCCGCCACATCCGCTTCGGCAACCAGGTCAGCGAGGACGGCGGCAACAAGTATGTAGTAATCTCCACCCCTCCTCCGTGACTCGTTCTTTGGTTTCGAGTCAATCTGCTATTTTCCCGAAATGGGTTTGCTCGGAATCGGGTCTGGTTTATGTGTTGTGGCGGCGGACGCTTGTTGGTGCAGATTCGACCGGGGGTTTTGCATCGGCCGAGCTTTGCTGGGTCGTTAAATTTAGCTCGTGATGTGATTCCATTAAGGTTAAATTTGGCTCGCGTTTCATTTTGGGCTGTGGAGTGAGTCGTGTTATTTTCCAACCACGACGTGTTATTTGAAGTCGCTCGAGCGTCGCAATGGTTCCATCTTCTGTAGTTTGAGATGAATTGCTATGTGGTCGCATCCGTTGCAGTGTTAAATCGCAGGCATTTTGTTGGACAGGATTTTGAATGTGAGAAAAAATGTTTCCTTTCCTTTCAATGTGGGTGGAAAGATCTGACATGACCAGTTTTAATCTCATAGCTGGGTCTATTATAGCTCATGTTTGATTCCGGGCTTCTAACGAGAGATCTGATATGAACAATGTTAAAGATCCAAGTTTGTGGCTCTGGTCTTTTGACTTTTGTTTACTCTTTCTGCCTAAGCATTTGAATTACCAACAATCTCAGTTGTTGTTTGTCGAATTGCTCTTGCTGTTGTCATTTCTACATGCAATGGGTGAACACCATTAGCTCACTCTTTGAAGGTGAAGGAGATGTCATTACATTACACTGTCGCAGACATCCTTTGGGCTCTGTCTACCTTCACTTTTCCTTGTCAAATTCTTGTTAGATCAGTCCTTGGTAACAGCTGGCTCTCGCAGATTTCCTGATTGGTTTCTGCTAATTAGTAGTCTCTCTTTTTGGCCAAAGGAAAGATTAGCAGTTGGCTGACATGTTATTTGCTGGTCAATGTAGAATCATTAAGGTCTTTTTCCTTTTTTTCTTGAGGTACTTTTGTGACCTTTTTATTGTACATGATAGCTCAGTCTGAAGATAGTAGGACATTGCATTTGTTTATCTCCACAATGGCTCTTGTCTCTGCTCATTATCAGTGAAGGGCTTGCGCCCTCAGAGATTTAGTTTGTTTAATCCACATCAACCTTAGGTTGGGCACCACAATCCCATCTATATGGGGTTAATATGTACTACACTCTGCCACTCCACTCAAGGAAAAGCCATAAACATTATCAGATATTTCATGTAAACAATGTTCAGTTGCTCCAACCAAATGCGTGATGATGACAGGGGGTGATGACTAGCATGAATATAAGAAGTTGTTGGTCCGGGACTCTATTGTTTTTCTTTTTCCTTTGAGGATGTAGATGTTAACATACTATTAAGTGTTACCCATTGAAAATTTGGTAATGATTGACTGATCCTGTTGATTCCTGCTAGTAAAAGAACTGGTAGACTTGGATTTTGTAAGTTTCAAGTATAGTGATCTCTGTTGAGTTGAATTGAAGTGAAAAATATTGAATTTTCTGATAAGAGCTTCTCTGTGACGGCTGTTCCAGGACAAGGAGGAGCTGGAAGCCAAATGTGCAGGAGAAGCGTCTGTTCAGTTACATTCTCGACCGCCATATTCGTGTCAAAGTGACGACCCACGCTCTCCGTTGCATCGATAAGGCAGGTGGTATCGATGAGTATCTGCTGAAGACACCTTATCACAAGATGGACACAGAAATGGGTCTGTATTGGAAATCGAAGATTGAGAAGCTTTATGAAGAGCTCGGGAAAATGGAAGTGGTTTTCTTTTCTCCTGAGGACGAAACCAAGTTCGAGCAAGGTTTTAAACAGCTGAAGCTTGAAGAGAGGGCAGCTCGTAGAGACTTCAGAAGGCAGATGTACGGTACATCGGGCAAAGAGAAGCCGGCTGGGGAAGGTCAAGCAAGCGATCAAGCAACTCAAGAGGAGTCGCCGAGGATTGGCGACGGACACTGGCATGCAGATGATCACGATCAAGCACACGAGCAGCAGTTGGTTGCTTACTCTTAATTTTGTTCGCAGTTGAACAATTGTAAGATTTTTGCTAGTCGTTGCCCCGGTTGATGTTCTTTTTGTCACTGATAATAAGATTTGAACTTGGAGGATGGTAATATACCCATAAGGCATTAGGGTTGGAGCCTTTTGTGCATTAGTGGTATTATTTGCATGATCTTTGCGCAATAGTTTGCCAAATGGATTACAGAAAAATTTACTGCGCACTCCTTGGGATAAATTATATTTGTGTCCTCTGGTTTTTCGCGGCAGCGGCAATTTGCTCTCTCAAAATCTCAATTTTTGCAATATCCACCCTGACGTTTTGAAATTTATTTCAATGTACCCATGGATGTTGGCACACGTTTCCTTTGGAATTAATTACATCAGTTCCCAATCGCCTCTTGGTGAATCGAAATTTTTCCCAATCGCCTCTTTTGAAGTCTATTGCAATATTTCCCTCGCAGTAATTGTGATATATATAAAGATCAATCAGAACTACAAAAAAATTGATTAGCAACTTGAGCTTAGAAATGGGCTATCGGTCACCACTGGTGTGATCTTTTCTTCCGTCTAAGCAAGAAGGTGCAGAAGAAGAGTAGGAATGGAGACAATGAAGAAATGAGGAGGTTTCCTGGTGTAAGGGAGCCAACAAATATTAACACAGGCAAGATGGTCAGTTTCTCAATGTCAATGCTGCCATTGCCGTTAGTGGAAGCTGAGGTTGTCACAACTGAGATTAGAACCCGAAGTTCAGAAAAAAAGTGAGGAAGGGTCGGTGTGCACAGAGGGGACGCTCGGCATTGTTATCGGTCGAAGTGCTCGTGCAGTCGTTGTCTCGCTTTCTCTTTCTAATCGCTGCTCGGATTGCGTTCTTCATTGCGCCAGAATAACTCGAGGCTATGCATTGATTCTCATAATCTCGAGTGATGCAGACAGATTTATTGTATGGGTAAGGCTAGAGTACTTTGTTGGTACGTTCCACAATTCCCAGATTGTTTTCCAGCCTTGTGTTCGTGTACGGGTGCTGGAGGATATGTCGTGCATGGTCAGGACTGAAGAAAATCGCGGGTCTCAAGCACTTGAATCAAACTTCGAACCCATCTATGCCCGAAACACCTCCATGTCCAATCAATCGAATTGAACTGATCGAAACAATCAGATTATCGCACCTTGTCTTTGAACCATTAGCTTGGAAGGTAAAAAGAAGATCGGCGAATTCAATCAATGATTCGAATCGGAGTGTATTTCTGCGCCGGTGTTTTAGTGCAACTGGTGATTGAAGAACTAAAAGGGAAGCGCAACCAGGACTTGATCGTAACAACACGTTGCAGAGTGCATGTTCTGGTACAGCATGAGGAAGTCAAAAGAGGTCTCTCTTTCTATGTGTCGTCAAGCTTTGTAAATTGTAGGAAATCAGCCAACACCGTCCATGTCCTCTGCTGCGGGGGTGGAAGGGCTTTGATTTGAATGAGACCATCGCATCGCACCTATGGACGGGTTGGTCAAGCAGGAGTGGCGTTGCACGACCTCAAGCTAGCCACCGCGACATGGCGGTAAGTCAGATCTCAAGACCCAAGAATCAGTGGAGAAAATCAGTGCATTGAGAAACTGCAAGTGTCATCGGAGCACTTTTGAACATTATTTATATGAATTAGCAAATATGAATCCTTGTATATCCTTGACTAATCTAATTTTTGGGGGCATTATAGAAGTTGGCATTACGGCAGATTGCATTCCAAGAAAAATATGTAGGAGATTTCTGTTCGATCTTGTCATGTCCTGCCTCATAGACTGTACAAAGCAACCCACTCATTCCACCCTGGGAAAACAAGAGACTCAAATGATTAATCACATTGGTCATGTTTACTCCAAGAAAAGCCTAATCACTTCGCCAACTCTTTCGTTATCAGATAGCGGAAACTAAAATTGTGCGGAATCCACTCAATGGTCTTGCGCGATTTGGTGAGCTGACACCTCTTGAAGGTCTTCCTATAGGACTCGGGCAAACACAGCTGAATCATTTCCACAACTCCAGCTGGGCTCAGCCCTGAATCCTTCACGAATGACTCCACGACCTTTGGTAAGAGGATCTTCTGGTCCTTGCGGACACCGAAAGTCGCACGTATGTACTCTTCCTTCGCAGTTTCCAACTCTTGAAACACTCTTTTGGGAGTGTATAATCGGACCTATGAAATTTCATAAAGAAAGAGAGAACGAGGATGGTCGAGTATGTTAAATTCCCTGAATGATTCAGATATGATGTTTACGAACAGACAAGAATCTGCAATCCAGGTGAGCATCCAAAAATGAATTCTAGACGATGGCAAGAGAGATAAATACCGCAGGATCGGAGTGACTTCCACAGCAGAGCGCAAAGTGCAAGAGGGGTTCGGATTGCTTGACTGCATAGGCTTGCCTTGGGTCACCACTTTTGAACTTGGACCTCGTAGACAGTAATAAGCGGAGCCACTGCATGAAACGCAAACTTGTATCAGATCCACGACAGATGTTAACATTCGAGAGTCCCCTTTACTGCAGAACCACGAAAAGACCATAGAGCTCGATATTGTCGATTGACTAAAGACTAATCTAAGTATAGCAAGTGGAAACATACTTAAACCGAAAGACTAGCTTCACCATTCACTCTATTATGCTAAAATAAACAAAAAGTCTTAGATTTACCTGTCCAGGTCGAGCCAACCGGCATCCGAGGATCGAGCTCTGTATCGTGCCAGCGCTGATGGTGTGCCCACCAACATTGTAGGCTGCCTGCATTTGGACAAGCTTTTGTAAATTCCACATCATGAATTTTTCAATCTTTTGTTTCGTAATGACAGAGTCTAAAGACCGAATGGAGGACCTTCAATAGTAGCAACATTCTCTTTAAGTTGTTCTGGGGGATTCCATAAGCCAGAAAAGCCTGTTTCAGAAACAAAAAGCTACTTACAAAACACAAATCATACAGGACAAACTGGAAGTAACAGTTGTACCAATGAGAATTCCTTACATGCATCACCAATGCATTGTGGATATTGATCCAGAATGCTAGCTTCTCCTCATGCTTTAACTTCCTTGGATCCACTACTTCTAAGCGAGAAATAAGCGACCTGTTGAAGTATTTGGCTCAGCAATGACACAAGATCAGAACAGGACCAAAAGCTTTCATCACAATTTTTTGCTGTCATCAAATCTACGGGCAAAGTAGTTAACTTTCCAAGACAGAACCAAAGGCTTTCATCACAATTTTGTTGCAGGCATCAAATCTACGGGCAAAGTAGTTAACTTTCCCCACATTTCAGCGCGGTTAATAAGTACTATCGAACTTATTCTAGGATGTGTTTTGCAGGACAAAAGATATACCAAATTTCAATTGGTTTTTTAGAGTATTGATTGGCAGTGAACAGTCTGCTCGCAAAATGAAACCTATACGCCAAGAAGCTGACCTAAAATTCTGCAAAGAGTCTTGGATGTCACCCAATTTCTGGCTGTCCCGATGCAGCCATGCCACTTCAACCGTGGTGCTATACGGTCCGCTAAAATCCTTGAGTCCATCCATGTGGAAAGGATTATCTAAGCACACATCGAAGGAAGAGCTGTTCCCAAACCCGGGACTCCATGCATCCAACTGATCTCGTGGAGAAAAAGCGCTGGCCAATGACAAAGATGAGCCAGGAGACGAGAGGCCATTATGCATCAGGGTCGAGTCTGTGAGTTTGCAATAGATGCCTGACATGCACTTGACCATGTCCTCAGAGAGCTTGTTCGATGTTTCTGGAACATGGTCGGAAATCCTTGCACCGAGATGTTCCGCCAAACTAATTATCCTGAGGGGAGTTTTCTGAGCATACTGGTGAGAAGATTATCGAAGTCAGAACTCAGAAATTGTTTTGCAGCAAAAGCATTTCAAGTACAGTGGTCTTCTAGCAAAACGAAAAGGTAAAGTTGGTCTAAAAGGAGCTTAATCAACTGTACAGAAACAGAGACGCTTTGAAACTTGCCTCCATCATTGACACTGGTTGAGACTGACAGGGACGCAGAGCTTTAGCTGCGGACTCCACCGGAGAAGAAGTTTGAGCTGACCGTTCTAAGAGCGAGGAGCAGCAACGATGGATGGAATCAAATGTTTTCTCTTCACCATCCTTTGACGGCCTAGTGATCAACTTGCAACTGGATTGGACTGCCACGTTCTTCCCTCGCAGTGCCACGGTGTTATGCCTAGGAAGTTCTAGGAAACTCCCTCTTGGGGTATCTAGTGGTGTTTCTATCCTTTTCTCCTTGTTAGAGGGCGGCAAGGGCGGGGTTTGTTGATCAAAAGCCTTTCGGTACAAGGAGAGGAGGTATTGTTCCAAGTACATCACTTCATACTCTAGAATCGCGATTTCCTTAATCAATTCCGCCACCGGCTGGACCCCAAACAAAAACCAAACATCAGATAAATTTGCCCAGAAAACCAAACATGCTCAACAAGGTCAAGATTTGTCAAACCAAATCTGCAAAAGTAGTCTTGCATAATGATTATCACTATTATAGGCAAAAAAATTAATGGATAACAAATCTCACATAAATTTGAAGTATTCTGAGAAAAGTTGGTGCTCTACTCATATTGGATTCTAAACAGAGTCAGCCATTAAATATCCACCATCTGGTGACGTTCAAAAAAAGAACTAGAACTAGTTACCCTGGGCATCGAGGTGTGACTTGTATCGCCGTAGGAGGACGAACTCTTCAAACCCAGTGCCTTCTCCAGAGCGTGGCGCTCCTTGAGCTGGTCCTTTAGTCTTTTCTCAAGCTGCAAAATCTGCATAAAAGACAGTCAAGGAGTTGTAAGTGACAAGAGAACGTAATGTCACTGCTCGAGCGGCCACGGCAACACGATTTCCAGTTCAGACCTCTCGCTTTAGAGAACCATGGACTTTAATGCCGGTGGTGGAAGTCTTCGCCTTGCTTTCGATCGTGTCTGTCATGTAACCCACGTCCTGGTACAGAGAGTTTCAAATTACAAGGGCTAATAAATCGTCCATATCTTCGCAAAAATAGCACCCACACACTTGGCGATCGAAGGAGAGTTATAGAATGATTGTTCGGCAGGACATAGACAAGGTAAGAAACTACTTCAACCCAAAAAAGAGAGAACGGGAAGGAAAAAGCTTCAATATACCAAAAAAAAAAAAAAAAAGGACCCCCACTGGAAAGAGAAAATCTGCAGGAGGAACAGCTTACCAGCTTTACACGGTGTGAATCTTCAGCTACACTACTTTCTTCCTCCTCTCTTTTCTTGCCAGGAAAGCTGTCATTCCAGAGCATCAAAAACACAGAGAATTAGTTCTCGTAGACTGAAGAAAGCTAAAACAGAAAGCTGAGACATCATTAGACATGCCAACGCCAATCAAAAGAAACCTTAAATCTTCTTCTTTAAGGTACGTGTTTTATCATCATTCTTGATTTCATCATCTTCGGATGTTACAGAGTACTTTGACAAGATCAAACTTCTCTTTTATGTATGAAACCATCTCGGAAGATAATTCAGTAAATGAAACCCATCGACCAACGTAAGAAAAACCAGCAAGGGAATTGTCCAACGGGCTACAAATTGGGGAAAAAAAACAAAACAAAATGAATGGTTACCTCTTCGAACGCTTGTGTGTCGGAGTCATCTTCAGCACCGAAGTTTAAATTCTACAGCAGTCCAAATTCTCTCAAGTCCCAACTGAGAGAAATCATCCTTAAAACAAGATTCGCTTCACTAAAGCCCGCTCAAAAAGCCATCTTCAAAGAAAAAAGAAGGGGTAAAAAAAAAGGATGCAGAAGCAGAGAAGTGAGATCAGAAGAAAACAACACAGCCCACTTACAAAGCACATTCAGTCAATGCAAGAGGGGACAGAGATGGGGCCTTAGCGAGAGCTGAACCAGAGCAACGTATCCAAAGAATACTCAAACGCTGTCTGAGCACATTCGTTAGACTCCAAAACAGTCAGTTGTCTTCTTGTCTTGTAAAAACACCAGAGCTTCCCACAGGAACCCACAAAAATGATCAATGCAAGCAAGAACCCGAAGAAGAAGAAGAAGAAGAAGAAGAAGGAGAAGAGTTCCTTTTCAGCTAACAGAGCTTCAGCTCTTTCTAATGGGTAAAATATTGGCCCTTACAACTAACATAGAAAATATATAGAAGAGCTTTGTGGGTATTTGACTGGTGATCCCTGTTTTTTAGAAGGGGAACTCCTGTTACATTAAACAAAAAATGAAATTAAAAACGGAAGAAGTCAGTGTCAGAATGGCTTATGGCATCAAACTGCGCAGCCCAGTTTGGGTCCAAGTCTGCAAATTGTGAAAGGACAGTTAGTGTTTCCCACTTTCTTAGAGTCAAGCTAGCAGCAGGCCTATCACGGTCGAGGTGTCCACAAACGGACAAATTTAACCCAACCTTAGAAATAAAGCAAGACATACCATCAGGCCATGTTGATGTCAGCCTTGACAGGGAGACCTATTTAGTTTTACTCTCTTCATTGTCTGATAAGAATAACCTTTTTTGCGCTCATGATAGACGAAATACAGATCTCAATGATTTCGTGAAACAATGATATCAAGTATCAATGTGCAAAGCTTTTCCCGTATCATATCAATAGTGCTGTGACTTAATATATGTTCTGCTTCACATTTGGTAACTTAAACATTTGAGATAGCCAATCGCATATTTTAAAAATCTCCATTATCCAATCAACCTGCACGAAAATGAGTGTGCTAAGGTATTTAAGCACGTCCCTCCCGTCATATTTTATGAGCCATGAACGGTCAACTGCCGAACAGCACCAATCAACATCTTAATAACACAAAAACCAGCTTGGAAATTCCTTAGCTTTGTTTGGATTCAAATGGGAGTTGGTCACCTTCCCTATAAACTTTGTATTGTTGTCTTGTGTATAAATATATATTTGGTTACATGGTCTGTCTTCTTTCTTCTTCTTCTTCTTGTTTTTTTCCTTTAAATTAAAAACCAATATATCGGGGCCCTTTTGATAATGATGTCTCTAGCTACTAATGCTTGGAATTTTACATCCCGACTTTTGTTCTTTGCAAAGCATGTGATGATGGATTTCTGTCATCACCGGAGACTCAAAGCAAGCAATCGTTGTGTAATAATAGATGGGAAACGGCCACCACATGATATATGCCAAATTATCATTAGGTTTAAAAGACCATGATCATTTTACTCTTTTCCTACCCCTGTATCATATAGAACTCCTTTTGGTTTTTCTCAGATTAAGTATGATTGCCCCATGATTGAGAAAGACATGCTCAGGAAAAATTCGAAAAGGGCAACGAAACAAAGTGACCAAGAGAGGAAGAAATGCTCAGAAAAACAGAGCTGAGCATCGAACGGTAAACCTCACGCTTGAATCGCATCATGAGTGCAGAGAAAAATGAATGAGAAAATGCATGCATGCGCCTCAAAAGGAACGAAAGCCTGGGACGCTTGGAAAGGGTACGAGCTTTCCTTTTGTGCGGTTTCGTTCGTCTAATCTTCCACTTTAACTCTCTTCGCACAGAGATCACAAGGCGACACCGAAACGAGACAAGGGCACATTGTCCTCAAGCACCGAACGACTAACGTTTGTCCCAGAATCAACCCCCATTGAAATTAAAAATAAAACCAAAAGGAAAATTGCCCTTTCCCACGATCGACGAGGAAGGAAAGGTGCGTCGATGTTTCGTAGAAGCTGCCTTGTCAGGTCTCTCTTTTGTCGCCATCATCAGCATCTTCTGCAACCAAAGAAAAAAATGACACCTTCTATTGCAGTAGATGGCCAGAGAGAGAGAGAGAGAGAGAGAGAGAGAGATTGGAAATTTGTTTAATGGAATCTTTCTGGAGGGTAATTGTTTAGTGGGAACCTTTTATGTTGAGATTGCGGGGAAACTTTTCTTTCTTGGATACAGGACCACTGCAGCAGCCTCTAAATCTTATTTCATTTTCGTTGTTTTTTCTTGATTTTTTGACCGATGAACGCGGTTAACAAATATACGAACTTTCAATTACACGACTCACCTCAAAAGAATGAGAAAGATTGCTCAGCAGGACAACCCTTCAGCATTGTTGTAGAAGATTTCTGCTCGTGATAAACTCATAAAATGTTCAATATAAGACATAACTGCTTGAACCCTCAAGAAAGCTAGGTCTTTACTATCGAATTTGTCAATTAAAAAAAAAAAAAACTACCTGATATGTTCAAATGGTAAGCCTGCCATAGTAACATTAACAAAGCGGTTGAGGTCCATTTTGAGCGATTTACTTTGCTCACTGCTACTGCAGATGGTGTTTTCTAATGTGGCCATCACCGTAGGCGGTGGTTTTCTGATTGCCTGACTTCCTCAGGACCAGGTCATGCAAAAGAAACTTTCCGTGAATTTCTCTGATCTTGCAAGAATTATCCTTACTCTTTATTGAAGACGCCGAATTAAGCAGTGACATGAAACTAAGTAATGCCAAAGTAATCGCCTTCATCGTGCATCGAACTAAACTGGAAAGTCAAATCTTGCATTGTGTTTTGTCCAAATTATTTGAACCATCATGTGGCGATCAGATTCTCTTCAAGTCCAGGAGACAGTGCCAACAGTATCATTTCGAAAATCTCCTCAACCCAGGAGCAGAAGTCGCCAGTCCCAAGGATTAAACAATTCAACACCTTCCAATGTCATCCTAAGCAGAGAGGCAATCTTCTCAATGCATCGACCCAGAAGACACCAAATAAGTACTTTTTAAATACTGCTTACTTAATTCAAGGATCGATTTTTAAAATGAATGTGACAGACATGCTTCATAGATCCATGAAAAGGGCGAGCTTCATTGAATGATATTCTTTAGCAATGATTCTCATTAAATGAAAATGCTCATCACGAAGGCCCAGTATACACGGAGTACCACACAATTAAAAATATTTATCCAACCTCAACAATTTTTCTAGAGACAACCCTCGTTTAGGTACCCATTTCTTTGTCTCATTCAAATCTGGGGAGTGTTGACTTAATTTTTTAATATTCAGAGTTTCCTTCATTTAGCTAAAAAGAAAAAAGAAGAAACTAATGCCTAGGGTTCCTTTTTCTGCGAAGGGTGCCACAGATTTGAAGGGTTTCTGACGTGTTTATGATCTCTACGATGTTGTTAGGTGATGGAGGATGGAACTTCCACTTGCAGAACATGAACACTCAAGAAAAATTTGAACGTGGGTACAACTGAAAGTAAGACTTTCTTGTTGCTTTTTCCTTCCTTAACTTAGTTATAATATATGGAAAAAATCTTCTGTTGGGATCCTCTGATCAGTTGTTAACAACACGTTTTTCAAGAGATTGAAGAAAAACAAATTTCCAACAGAATATGATAAAAGAAGGCAAATTGCACAAGTGATTAAGTTACATGGAACTTATTGAAAGGGATTTCTCGCCATTAGTTACTTTAGGAATTGAGATGTGCTTCTCAGTTTCGATGTGGTTCTAGTGAATCCTAGAAATTCATGAAGCCAATGAAGGAAAGACCCTTCTCAAAATGGGCTACATCTCTTTTTGTTTATTAGCAACATGAAAAGCTTGCACAAAGGGTGAAATAAAGGGGTAAAAAGGAGTAGTATTTCTTTACCCCCATTTCTCCAAAATTTATTATGTTGATTTGTGGATAGAATATAAATCACTTCCTCAAACCCCCCCCCCCTTCTGTCTCTTTTTATTTTTATATGCACATAGTATTCAGAAAACCTCCTAATATATTTTGAGATTGACGAAACAATCCATGATTCTTTACGAACTTGATTTATGCAAGTGTTGTTAATGCCTAAGGTAATTTCCGCATAAAAGGAACTTAGATGTACAAATTGAAAAGATTCAAAATAGCTGGAATGACCTACATGAACAAGTCCAGAAGATGGGAATTTTATAATGGCTTGGAGGTACCAAGGCAAATGGTCTACAAGATCTCGATTACCATCATACTCGAAATACCTAATGAGGCATAGTTGAATATAATCGGAATCTGATATCACCAAAAGCCTGATATTAGCAAGAATTTAGTATCATCGGAAGTTAGATATAACCAGGGGCTGTTGATATAAGCACAGCAACTACACTGCTTGGGACAACAACCTTTCTCACGTGCTTTGAGGATAATATCCCGAGATGAGTTCTCCTATTTTTTGACAACTTACGATATGGTATAGGTTCCCATTTTAGAAGAAAGTGATTGATTAATCTCAAAGATTATTTATGCGGAAGACGTCAATTACACATGATATCTTGGTTGATTGACAATCATCCTAAGACAAGTTACTTTCCATAGTCGAAACACCCCATTTTTGGAAACCAAAGATTAATTATTTATGCGACCAAATCATCGGGAACTTAGATTGATTGACTTTAATAGCTAAATTGATTTGCTCAACAATTGTCCAACGAATAGCTTGGAGACTGATCCTAGGGAAGATTATAGGAAGATTGGATGTTGAGGAGTATAAAATGAGATTAACAAAATGCTGAAAAAAAAAGGATCTAGAGTGCAAAAATACAAAAGTTTTACATTCTTACATTGTTTTTTCGAGCATACTGAAAATAAAATCTCTTAAGTATTGTTAGTATTATAGTTTGTATTTAGGTGTGAGATAGTGAAATCTATCTACATGGGTATAAGTAGCACCAGCTTTGGAAGAAACACTTGGTATAAGGGGCACACTCTACTATAACTACTCAAAGATTGATAGTGAAACTTAGTTAGTAGGTTGTTAGTTTGGAACAATGGACGTAAACTTACATCAATCTAAGCTAGTATAAAGCTTTGTGTGCAACATTTTCTATCTCTCTGCTTATAGTCATTATTACATGATAGAAGTGAACTGCCCTAACTGATATAACATGTTCCTGCATCAATTCCTATCTCTTTACCCAATTTATGCTTATATCAAATTTGACATTTATAATTTTGCAATATTCAGTCAAGTTTCTAGAAATCACCTATTGACCACCTTTAGGTGATACTGTTAGCCAATATCACTTAACATATAAAATTAGAAGTCAAAGTGGTCTCAATCACTTGGCCCAATAGAGGTTGTGATGATTGCGGATGGTGATATGTCAATACCTACTGATTTTAAATGATCTCAATCCTTTGTGAATATATGTTGACCACTTATGAATGTATCATAAGTCTCAATTTGATAATGTAATGCCCTTTTTGTATGTATAAATGTAATACAGATAGGACGCGGGCTTTTTCTATTTGATTGACTTGGTCTACCTTTACGAGGAGAGATAACTTCAAAGTCAAGACTAAGATGACGGCTATAGTTGACGGACGACGGAGGTGAAACTTATAGATAGCCTTGAACACCAGAGCCCTCTTTTATCATTGAGGAGGAAATATAGTTAAAATGGTGACCTAGGACGTGTACGGGTCGGGTCAAGGTAGACCAGCTCCACTTGGCCCCGAGGAATTCTACCTGAGCATCCCCAAGTGCAATATGGAAGCCAAGCTCAGCCTTGTGGGGAGCCCACATTGTCCCAATTTAGTAAAAGCCATAATCCACATCAAACGAGGGAAAATTTCAAATAAAGACTTGAAATGCCTTCATTTTTTCAAATAAAAACTCGAAGTATACCTTATTTCAAATAAGGGCCCGAAGTGCCATCATTGTCTTAAATAAAGGCCTGAAGTGGATCTTATTTCAAATAAAAATTTGCAATGGATATGTCTATTTCAAATAAAAGCTTGACTTTTCCAGCTAATAAGGACATTTCTGTCATTTACCTATTTTTCCTTTTTATTGGTTTGTCTTCCTTCTTCACTGGTGGCCGACTGGCCATCGGCTATTCCCAGAGAGATTTGCTTGAGGGTGACCTTCGTTGGATTGCTAGCCCAGGCAAAGTCGATCCTCGCCCTAAGTGTGGTCGCCCTTGTTGGCCCTAGGCAAGCCCTTGCTAGCAGCCAGCCAGGGCTTGTAGGCCCTTGCCGGTCCTTAGTAGTGGTCGACGAGGGTCACCAAGCCCTCTCGAGCCCTTACCAATGATCTACGGCCTCAGGCGAGGCCAATTTCTCGCCAGATTTGGCGAGGGTGGCCTTGCTCGCGGTTTGCAAGCTCTTATTGACCCTTACTAGTGGTTGATGGTGAGAGTTGCCGAGCCCTTGCCGGCCCTTACCTAGCGGCTGCTAGCCCCTACCCATGGTTATCGGCCCTCGCCAAAAAGAAAAATAAAAACAAAAAAAGAGAAAAGAAAGGAAAATGATAAAAATAATTTAAAATTAAAATTGTATCTAAAAGAAAACGCTCTTTGACCGGCTGGAATATCTAGCCAACCGGCGACTAGCAAGGTTGGGCCTTTATTTGAAATAACCATGGTTATTTTAGAGTCTTATTTGACATAATGTTCACTTTGGGCCCCTATTTGAGAAAATGAAAGCACTCAAATTCCTTATTTAGAATTTTCCCCAAAAATAATGTGCATTTACTGTAAAAAGAAGAAGAAGAAGAAGTAGACAAAAAAGAGATTAATAGTGTGTTTGTTTCAAAAAAAAAAAATGAATGATTTATAAAATATTATTCTAAAAAATGATATCTTGTATTACATATAAAAATGAACGAATAAAAAATATTTTAATCATCCAAGAAAATATTTAAACATAAATTACTATCGATAATAAAGTATTTTTTATTGACCAATTATTTCAAGCAATATAAGTAATTATTTTTAGGAAAATGTTTCATAAATCATTCATTTTCCAAAAAACGAATAGAGCTAGATAGAGATTATGAGTTGTTGTGATGATCTAAATATTTGAGAAATTACGTCACTGTCCTTGCAGTTCAAGGACGTTTTACTTTTGATCTTTATATTTTAGTCAAAATTTTAGTCTTCGTACTATTCTACAACAACAATATAAGTTGTGTCAAATTTTCCATTCAAAATTTGTCAGAAATTGCTAAGTCAACACCGAGCTATTGACATGTGCGGTGCCTACGTGTCCAATCTGCTAAAACGGATCAAGAATTAACAAATTAAGTCCTACGCTTTGTTTCATTGACAAAACTAATCCTAATTTTCAATGAAAACTTAATTACTTTCGTTACATTTCCATTCGGAGTATATGGCAAACTACTAATTGGCGGTTCCTACTTTTATAAGTGAACCCAATCTTATTGATAACCCCATAAGATTAATTTCACTATATTAAACAACAACATCCTCACTTTCGGTTCAAATCCATATAGACGTATTTAGGACTACTTCTAGAAAAAAGTGAATAACTTTTAAATATTCTAAACACATTTTTCACTCACTATTGATAACCAAATTTTAGACCGTTCATGGGAGTGAACCCCATGCGAAGAGAATAAAGTTACATGCATTTAGGCCAAAAGATCTTGTTTCTCATACAATCAAAAAATGTGAAGTGAACCAAGATGGCTCATTTAATCAACATGAAACAAGTTAGTTCATTTCAATCTTTTGCAATCAAGGACAAAACTTTTATGTAATTGCAAATGAGTGCTTAAAGAAAAATTTTCATGTTTCGAATTATGGCAAACAAGGACCTCAATTTTATTGAAATTTGAAACAAGTTTGACATTCTTGGGAAATAAATTCCAGAACTTAGGTGTGAATAAGTCGGCACACTAATTGGGTTCCTTAAACAATCAAAAGTGCATCAATTTCAACAAAACTAATGTCAAAAGAAAGATGAGATCATCACCTTCAACTTTCATGTTTTGAAAATTTTCAAATAAGGACATTAACTTCATCAGAATTACGAAAAGCACCTTCAGGTATCCAAGAAATACTTCTAACCCTTGAATGTTAGATAGCTTAGTTAAATTTTTCTTCAATTACTACTTATAAAACCATCATGACTAACTTTAAGGACTTAATAAGTCTCATTAAGAATGGTGACATTAATTAGCTATACCTAGAATCTCATCAATCAACGGGTACGGGGACTAATATTGTTGCAAAAGGAAATACATGGACTAAATTTGAACACCTTATAAAGCACAGGGACTGAAAATGTACTTTTAGAGGCTTGCACTCAAGATGTGGTTTGCTAGTTGCTAGTATTGACTTGACAATTTCATCATGTTTTGAATGGATATTTGGTGGAAAGAGCTGAATTGTCAGCGGAGAAAAATATGAGGACTACAATTATAACAAAACCGAATATTAAGGAGCAAAAGTGAAAGCTCCTAATTACATGAGGAACAAAAAAAATGTGATTTTCTCTCAAATTACTTTGAGAGAGAGAGTATGTAGCAACGGAATCCGGAGAGAAAGGGCAGACTATTCCCAAGACATGAGGACAGGTGAGTTACTGCCAATCAGATCCGGCAAAAAGGGAATCATATCCTTTTCCTTAGTCCCACGTTTTCTTGTCTCTGTCCCTAGTGTGTGGTCCACCGCTTTGGTCATGGAGACCGCCAATTCAAGTTGGACAATTCTCTGTTCAAAAAAAAAAAAAAGTTGGACAATTCAACGGTATATAGTCCGGGCAAAGGAATGAGGTCTTGTCATCAAAAGTGGGGAAAACGAAATAGAAATTTCCCAGCTTGCTTAACTCAAAATATTATCTAAATCTTTCAAGTTAGGAAAATTTTAATAATAATGTATTTGCATATATTTTTAACAATTTGTGATAGTAGCAAACTTTGGAAAAATATTGAAAAAGTTAAAATAAAACAAATCCTAATAGACCCTCAGTTTTTTTTTCCCTATTTTGTGGTCTCCCAACCTTAAATACATGAGTCACATGGCCTCAAATTTAAGTTGCAACCTCGAATTTAAGATACATGCCACTAACTGCCGGTGGTCACAGGGGTTGTGAAGGTGCCCGAGAGTTATTCGATCATTATGTCAGTGGTAGTGGCAGTCGATGGTGGCATTGGTGTTTGAAGTTGTGGCTTGGGTACTACAGTGTGGTAGCAAATTTGGCAGCCGAGTCAAGTGGTGGTGTTTGTGTCGACGATTATGGTAGTGGTTTTATTTGTGTTGGCAATTGTGGTGGTGTGTGGCATGGTAGTGCTATTGGTCAAGTTCAATGGCATTGAAGACGAGATGACACTAGAAACAGTGATTTTGACATTAATAACAATGTGTACAATCAGTAGTAATTTCATAACATTAAAAAAAAAAAGAGAGATTTAGGATTGAATGTCAAGTAAAAGTTTAAATACATATCATGCCGTTATCTAGAAATCTAAATATTAGATGATTTATGCGCATAGTTTGTGGGCCTCACTTATTTAAATTTAATTTTTATTGCAAACATCATTGGTGAAGGAAATTTTTCTCAGGAGGTATCTAGCACCTTGGGTAAATTGGTTAGTGAAGTAGTAAGTATTTACAACCATCATGTAATCAATGACGACATCTTGTGGAGAAACTTTTCATCGCTGTCAACCTTTCCAAAATGATTCAGTTAAATAAATGACGACATCTTATGGAAAAAAAATTTGTCACTGTCAACCTTTTCAGAATAATTCATTTAAATACAACCATTATATATACCATGTTGTCCGTCGATGGTCAGTTTAATAATCCTATTAAGTGCTGAAAATTAAGAATTCAACACCTAATGAGATTATACTTGTTTAATAACCTTAACTAATTTAGGCTCCATTTGTATCATGGTAAATGAAAAATTTTAAAAATATTTTTTCTAAAAAATATCACTTATATCGCTTATGAAAATAACTAAATGAAAACTGCTTTCACGTTAACAAAAATATTTATACATAAATTGTTAACAATAAAGAAAATATTTTTATTGACTAATTATTTCAAATGACTATTTTTAGAAAATATTTTGTAAATTATTAATTTTTTTCTAAAAAACAAAAAGAACTTAGGCTCGAATAAACTCTCTTAAGTGAAAAATTCACCTAATGTGATAAGTAAGGGAGGGAATTCTTTTTAAAAAAATTGATGATAATGAAAATCTTACCCATTACGGATCTACTAATGATGATGACTGTCTTGGGAAAGAAGTCAATGATATTGAGCCATCAACTTTCAATTATCATCAAATAACTTTTATATCTATTTTCATCATTTAAGATTATCAACACAAAAAATTTAGAACTCACATTTCCAACACTTTTTGTTTAGTTTTATCCAACTAAATTTTGGGCACATTGTTTACATTTCGGTAAAAGGAAAAAAAAAAAAACTTTCGGCTTTTAAAATATTTTTCAAAAGTTAAGCCATCACAAAAATTATTTGCCAATATATGCGACAACATTCATATATTATGATAGTTGAAGGTGTTTGAAGTAAAAAAAAAAAGTCAAATCGTGTGACTCACCAGATTTAGATTGAGCAAAAACTGAGAGATAGAGATCAATCCAAACGTAACTTTGAATTTCTAACCATCTTGCACGGTGTATTGACAATAAACAGTTAAGAAATTGTATGAATATGAAGTTGCCTTCTTTTGCCAACTATTTCAATTAACGTGCAGACAATGGGCTAAGTAGTTTTTCATAGTCCAGGCACGCATGAACCACGGCAAATGTAGATGAAATCAACTATATTTGGTTTAAGCTTACTTCATTTATTAACAATGATATAAACAGATGAATAGTGCTAAGTAAACTACAATTTTATATACAAATCAGTATATAAAAATGATAGTTGTATACTTTTATATAATTCATCTCACAATTGCAATCTGCCACATCATTTTGTGAACTTTCAATATAGCCATGCTTGATCGGGGTGAGCATGGTTCCGAGTTCTAGGATATGCAAGTAGGTTTCGGATTCTTTCCGAAGGGTAAAAGGAATTGAGAACTTGGAATTTAGAACATGGAATAAGTCTGTGTTTTTTTTTTTGCTATATATGTTTGCCGATCTTGTGACATTTTATGGCATCTAATGATGAGCATATGATATGAAACCATTTCTTTAAGCTTCCATGTTCGGCATATTCATGACTAAGACTTTTTCTTTTTTAATATTTTATAATTTCTTTACGTTTAAATATAAGTTGTGATAAGTGGAATGTAACAAATAGTTATCATTAAAATTGATGATTCATTGTAATAGTTCAATTAAGATTACAAGTGGAATCTTCATAGACTTTTAAACTAATCTTGAGATCTATGAGAGGGTAAGTTCTAGGTTTTTGGATATACAAAATAGTTTCTAGATTCCAAAAATTAGAAAATATATTTCAACGGATAGATTTCAAGAACCAAGAACCGTTCATCTCTAGTGCTTGTTGTGTTGTAATTGTGCAATGGAACGTTGTCGCTCGTGTGTTTGGTTACTCGGATTTACAAATCGCAACACTTTAAAGTGGTTGGAGGCGGTTTTCTAAGAGTTGTTATAGTTTGTAACAAAGTCGAAATGCAGTACTCATTTTCGATGCTTAAACTTTTTTGAGAGAAAATTATACTGGTCAGTTTTATAGAATGCTAATTCGATAATAACTTTGAAATGTCAATATGAGATTTTAAGTTTATCTAGAATAGTTAAATATTCCCATTAAACTTTTTGTCCCAATATCATTTAACAAGGAACTTCGCATGAAACTGGGCTCGTGCATCTTTTACCGACATGTACCTTTCAAAAGAAATCGCTCTCCAAGTAAAGAATGTCTTCACAAGTAATCATGAGTTTGACTTTCATAATCATGAGCTTTTGCTTTTACCTATCAGTCGTTAATTCCTCCAGGAGTGGAGGAAAACATGCATATAGAGAGACGTTGGGAGTGGAAAGTGATCTCGAGATGCTTTTGAATTAACACCGACGACACTAAATTCAGGTTGTCTTGTCATAAACTGATGATTACATCCTAGACAAAACAAAAAACAAGCCATCATTATCCACAATCCCAACCCCCATTTTTGAATGCATTTCGAAGGTTGAATTTCGAAAACCTCACGGCGGCCGTTGGAGCAGGAACAGTGGGGCTGATGGCAAAGCTAGAACTTGGGCCAAAGATTGGAACTCATGGCCCAATAAAGCCCAAAATCAAATTTTTATATGGGCTGGTGTCATGTATCATCCCTCGGTCAACGGGCCCATCTTCGGGGGGGGGGGGGGGACTGATATTCATCACCTTCTCTCCTTGTTAGACGGCGGCGAGGGCCGGAGAAAATAGGCATTTGGACTCTATTCGGTGGCGCTAGAGATGATCGGCCGATCGATCGAGAACTGGAAGCGACTGGGATTTTTCATCGTGGCAGAGTAGCTGAAAATCCGGAGGATGAGCAGGAGGGGAATAAGAAGAAGTCACCGTGGGACACGATCAAGCGATCGATCTCACTGGCGGCCATGCTCTCGCAATTCCATGGATACTCTTTGGGCCGGGCCACTTCTGTGTCCTGATGGGCTTCTACGGAGTCGGCCCAAGCCCATGCCAAACACACAATGCGGGCCTCCATTTTCACGCGGCTTTTGTTCCCCAATCGATTTAAGAACACGCCAACGCATGCTGACCGAGGAGATCTCATGTAGGAACCTCATTATCTAATGTTTGATTACGGATGGTACATGGATCTTAAAGATTTTTGTTCAATCTCAGCACCAGAGTGGATTTGCTTGGGATGCTTTCAAGTGCTTAAAAGACAAAAGAATATATGCAGTGCGTGGAAAATATGTGGTCTTAGAAGCTGCACAGGTCAATGTGCTCAGGGGCCCATCATCTGTTTAGCAATACTTCTGTTCCTCTGGGTCTCTTCCCTCCCAAAGGAACTTATCTCCCAGATTTAGCATTCAATTACTTATCTCACGGACGTAGACAGAAGAACAAACTTGAAAGACGGGCAATGTATCACGTGCTTTCACAGCGTCTGTTTATTTTGAGGCTTAAGCCAATGAAAACCAGCAATACAGTACGAAGAAACAAAAATCATTCATGGTGTCAAGTTTGGCTGCATCACTTGAAAATGACATTATCCTGCAAAGTTGTCATTCTGATAGACATGGAAGCCGGCTCCAAATGAAAAGAAAATAAATTCAAGCCACCACCTCCACGAGAACAGAAATGACCAAAAGAGCAGAATCAAAAGTCTATGCAAGGACATAAATTCAACAAACAGGGGGAAAAAGAAAGGTATGCCTCCCTCTGATGGTCAAAGCAGGAAGCCATTTAAATTAAGAAGAAAGAAGTAGAATCGAAGAAGTTAGAAAACAAGAAGACTATGTTAGAAATGGCTGTGTGGTTCATATTCTTCCCTATTCAGCCAAGGCATTCTTCCAGCGAAAGTACATCATATCATCGAAAGAATGCTACAACATGATCTTCTTCTTGTCCATGTTTATCTAGCATTTAAATCAAATTCACCAACTTCACGCCAATCGCTCTGCATGGCTGTCTCACCATTGTCGGTCTCTTCATCGTTTAAGAAATCTTCAGATGGTTCCTTCTCATCTCTCTGTCCATTATTTGCCCACCCATTGATCATCTCATCCGGGTTAACACCCTTTTCCTGCTCCTCCAAGTCGTGATTCATAGGAATATCATTGTCTTGAGATCCGCGAGCATTTGCCCTAATAGGGCCTTGAGCCATCATTTCAGCATGAGCCTGTGACCCAACTCTAGCTTGCTCTGCCTGTGCCATTGCCGCCATGCGCAACTGAGCCTCCCTCCCAGCTTTCTCTCTCGACTCAATTTCAGCCCTTAATTCCAGCATTGCCCCTTTTTCCTCTTGAAACAGCAACTGCTCAATCATCAACCTCTCCTCGGAGCGGAACTCTCCCAAAGCTCGTTTGTTTGTTATTATGTTGAACGCAAGGGCCTGTTTCTCAAATGTCGAAGTAAACTCTGCCACTTTGGCCGCAATGCTATGATCCCATTGCTGTGAACGAGAAGGCATCTGACCTGTCATGTCAGAATCAAGGATTCTATCGTCTTCCTCAGCCTCATAATCTGCTATCACATGGTAAGGCAGCAACCTGCACCACAGAAAAAGGGTTATTGACCAAGCCTGAAATCTAAAGCAGCTCCTGGTAATCAGACACGCCAGTACAAGAAATTACGTAAACAACAGTATTGCTCAAGGGACACTATCTTCAAGTGTCACTATCTAAGGCCTATGGCTGCTTCCCCTTAAGGAAGAATACGCAAGCCCATCCTAATACCCTAGCTGCCTAAACAGCAAACTCTGCTGCACTGCTCCTCACACTGTCCATATAGACACTGCCCTCCAAAGATAGCAACATAAGACTCCTCCTTTATCCTAACCATCTAAGTTCCTAACACAAGAAACCTGAAAACTATGGCTGAAAAAAAGAGAGCAGAACAGACCAGAAGCAAGACAAGGATTCATATCTAAATCAAAACACTTGCTTTTGCTAAGCAACCATTACCAGATCCACCTCTTTTCATGCCGACATGAACCACTCAAACCAGTATATTTTTCCCTAATAATCTGCTAAAGACAGTAAATGGCCAGATTAATTAAACTATAGATTCCTAGTTGAATATCAAATGTCACTCATGTGTAAGAAGCACCTGCTCGGATTGAAGTCAAATTAATCTACAACATACAGTAATATTTACAGTTGGAGCAAATTCCTGCATAAATCATTATCACAGCTAATTAATCTCTTGTGCAAGGTGCTATCTTTACTGCATCATAGTCAAATGTACTTTCCTCACTTGGACAGTCTCCATTTCTTCTCATCAACTTTCACGGCCAAAAGAACTACTTCAAAAGACTAAAACAAGAGGACATCTCGGCTAGCGAGAGAGAGGAGACAACCTGTCGCAGGCGTCTTCGAGAGAAGAGAAGGGGCGCTTGAGGTCCGGGTGACAAATACGCCAGGCGTCCTGGTATGCCATCTGCAATTCCACCTGATTTCCCGGTCGAATCACTTTCTGCTGCTGCTGCTGCTGCTGCTGCTGCTGCAATTGCTGCTTTTGCTGCTGCTGCAATTGCTGGTTCTGTTGCTGCTTCTGCTGCTGCTGCTGCTGCTGCTGCTGCTGCTGCTGTTGCTGTTGCTGCTGTTGCTGCTGCAAATTAGGGGCGGAGACAGTAGGGTTCTGCTGATTTTGGCGGTGGGAGAGCCCTGGAGGGCGTAGGTGCACATCGATGTTGGATGGGAACCGCGACATGGCGGCCGCCTGCTGCTGCTGCTTCTGCAGCTGCTGGAGGAGCAAGAACTGCTGCTGCTGCCGTTGTTGCTGGTGTTGCATCAGCAGTTGCTGCTGCTGCTGCTGCGCCTGCGCCGGTGATTTCCTCTCCTCCATCTCTCTCTAGAACATAAGGATTCGGACTCAAAATGTGAAAAGTTCCTTCAAAGTACGCAGAGGCACAGAGCGAATTACTACTTCAAATAAGATCTATTAAAGACCAATCCAAACAATCCAGTCAACCAAATTGCCTTGCCACTACCCAAAGTTGCATACCCCGGTACGATTGCCATACACACATTGAAGATAAAATAAAAATAAGACAGAACAAAAGACTTAGTTAACAGTAAAGGTAATGCAAATTCCAAGTTCAAGGAAGGAGCAAAGATAGACGAATATCGGGAACTCAAATAGCAGCAAGAATCACAAACACAGGATCATTAAATGAGTAGAATGGATATCGAAATTCCTGCAAAAAGAATTCTTCAATCTCTCTCTTTTGCAGCCGATTCGAATCACTGAAAAGACAATCGAACCCACTAACGGAGGAAACCATATCAATAAGTGTGCGCAAAGTTCAAACGCAGAGAATTCGAGGAATGCTAAAGATGACCACTGGAGCTGAAGCGAGAGCGAGAGAGGAGGAGCAAAACAGAACGAGCAAAGGAGAAATTGGAAAAAGACCCAGCAGCCCTCTTCAACGAGCGAACAGGAAAAGCGAAACGAGGAGAAGGAAGAGTTGATGGAAACCTGGAGAGAAGATCGCCGGCGAGGTCCGCCGCGGAGGGTGGCGCGTCGTGCGCGAGGCTGCCGGAGGCGTGACTGAGAGTCTGAGAGGGAGCGTCGCGAGGCGAGAGGGGAGAGAGAGAGAGAGGGAGAGAGAGGCGACGCGCGAGTGAAGGAAGACCCAAGAAAAAAAAAAAAAAAAAAAAAAGAGGCAATTAGTGTTTTCACTTTTGCATTTAGTAACTAGTGTTTTTAGTTTTGTCATCGGTCCGGACCTGGTCAATGAGTCCACATTTAAAATTGGGAATTTGATCAAAAAGAAGAATTTAGATATGCCCTTAGGCATGACCATACATAACATAGAAATCACACTTGAAAATGATGGATAATTAGCTAAAGCAGCGACTACCGAAAGGAAACAAATTGCAAAAGAAGAGAAATCGGCCACATTAAAATTACCTTATGAGGAGGCCAACAGATACTCATCATTCCAATTTTAAGGAAGGATATTGCTTGGAACCGGTCTGTTCGATCCGATTTTCGGCTCAATCCGATTCTTTTGTTCACCTTAATCAAGTGAGGCGTGTAGTATTGGCTTCAATACTAATTGCCTCTTTTTTCGGCTCAATTCGATTTTCGGCTCAATCCGATTTTCGTGCGCGAGGCTGCCAGAGGCATGATTGAGAGTCTGCGAGGGAGCGTCGCGAGGCGCGAGAGAGAGAGAGGCGACGCGCGAGTGAGGGAAGACCAAAAACGACCAAAAAAAGAAAAAAAAGAGAGGCAATTAGTGTTTTCACTTTTGCTTTTAGTAACTAGTGCTTTTAGTTTTGTAACGATCAGAATTATATATACCGGTTCGGACCTGGTCAATGAGTCCACGTCCAAAATGGGGAATTCAATCAAAAGAAGAAGAATTTACTTCAACCGATAATAGCCATACATAACATAAAAATCACGCTTGAAAATGGTGGACAATTAGCTAAAGCAATAGATATTGAAACGAAACTAATTGCAAAAGAGAAGAAATTAGCCACATTAAAATTACCTTCTAGGAAGGTCCACTGATACTCATCGATTCCAATTTTAAGGGAAGATACTACTCGGAACCGGTCAGTTCGATCCAGTTTCCGGCTCGGTGAGATTCTTTTGCTCACCCTTGATGCAAAATAAGTGTGATGTGTAGTATCGGCTTCAATGAAAAGAGTTGATGAAACCTCTTTTCATGGAAGCACTGAACTTCCCGACCTTTTAAGATAATTACAATATGCTAAATTAGGAGCCCCGGTGCTTGTGTGCAAAGAAGAAGCACCAATCGAAGACAAACCTTTGTCCAGTGATATTAAGAAAATGTTTATATGATTGTTCTTAATTTATTATGAGAATAATAATCTATTTTGTATTTTTAAAAAGATAAATGATATTCTTTTAAGAATTTGTGACTTATAGCATATTGTTACTCTCACTAGCATATTGTTATTCTTACAGTAACTCAAAGATTGTAATGCTAGCAAAGCCCGTAATTCTAATTCAAGGAAAGAGTTGACTAATGTGGAAAAGAGAGAACCATTTGTGAAATCAAGCAGTGTGACATGGAGGGAGGTGATTGATCGGTTGATCGATTGAACAGGATGCTATTAGTGTTTTTAGCTGTAGCAGAAATTCTGGAGAGACGAGCGAGAGGGGAAGAAGAAGAAGTGATCGTTGGACGTGAGCGAGTCATTGATCTTACTGGCCGCCGTGCTCTCGCATTTCCATGGATACTCCTTGGGGTGGGCCACTTTCGCGTGTGGATGAGCTTCTACGGAGTCTGCAAAAACCCATCCCTAAACACAATGCGAGCCTCCATTTTCACGCAGCTTTTGTTTCCCAATCAATTTAAGAATTTGCCAAAACACGCCAATGTTCGAACTTGAGTAAAAAGGCTGGCCTCGTCGCATCTCTCCTTATTGCTCGCTTGTCATTGCATGCCCGCCCTCGCTTTGCTCGCACTTGATAAGGTGTGTTTCTCTCTCTATGTCGCTCAATTGGAGGGAAAAATTAGGGTTTGTAAGAGAAAATCACGGCTCGAGAGAGGAAAAATTGGTGTTGAAAGGGTAAAATTGGGGTTGTTGGTGCAAGCATGGCTGAGTCGTGCGATGGTAAAATTGGAGTTGTTGATTTATGTGTTGTCATTGTTGTTGTCCTTGGCTGAGTGATTGTTGTCATCCATGTTGGGACCTCCATTGTTGTTGTCTATGTGGGGCGTCTATCCAATAAGTTGTGTCCTTGTTTTTGGACTGATTTTGGGAAAGTTTAACTTTGTTTTGTCATAATCAAGCGAGAAGAAGACCAACTCCACAAGTTGCTTAGGCTACTGAAATTGAGGTACCACATTGAATAAGAGGGGCTCTTGGCGAAATGATATGACAATATGGTTATGGGCTTTATACAGACTTCAATATTAGAATGACTTTTTAATGTAAGTTTTGTAATTACACTATAAATTTTATTTATGATATTTGACTTTGCTAACAATATGAGTATGTTGTTTTAGTTTATGAGAAATTCAGAGGTTCTCAACTCTCAAGGTGGCTTAAGTCAAGGGTTAAGGGCTGCACCCAAAAGAAAAATCCAACCAAAGACACAAGCAACACTATAAAGAAGAGTCAACCGATGTCCATATTAGCGATTTCCTGCCAAACTGGCCAAAATTGACTAAATTAACAAATTTTTAAAATGTTTAAGACTAAAATGAGCACAATTAAAAGGTTTAAAATCGAATATGATACAATATAATAAATTTAAGACTTTATGGATAATTATCCTGTAGATTCACTTAGTTTCAATTTGACAATGTAAGGAACTTCTTAATGTAAAATAGATAGGACGAGGTTTTTCTCATTTGATTGACGTGATCTACCTTTAAGAGGAGAGATGACTTCAGAGTCAAGATACCGCAGCAAAGATGACAACTAAGATACAAATATGAATGATGACTAAGATGGAGGTGACCCATAAATAGCCTTGGACACCATAACTCTAGTCCATCGTCGAGGAGGAAACATAGCTAAAAAGGTTTAAAATGGTGCCCTATGCACTTTGTCACATGTTAAAGGAAAGCAAAAATCCACAGAAAAATAACTTGCATTTACCTATTTTTTTGTTTTTAAATGATGAGTTACAGAGAGATTATAAGTTGTTGTTGGAACTTCAATATTGAAGAAATTATATAAGCTAGGAGATTTCTGTTTTGATCCATATACTTTAGTTTGCGTTTGTTTTAGCGAAAAATGAATGACTTGAAAGTATATATTTTTAAAATATCGAATGTATTGCTTATAAAAATAAATGAACGAAAAATATTTTCATTATATATCAATATATTTTATTGATTAATTATTTCAAGCGATTGTATTTTAAAAAATATTTTTGCTCGAAATATCTTGACAAGTGAGTTGTCCGCAAAAGGGATCTCATCCCTTTCCCTAGTGCCATTTTTTTTTTAGTCTCTGTCCCCCCTCTCTGGTCCACTGCTTTAATATGCAGACCGCCAATTCAATTTGGACAATTCAACTGAACATAGTGGAGGCAAAGGTATGAGGTGTTGTCATCAAAAGTTGGGAAAACGAATTAAGAATTCACAGCTCCGACGACTCAAAATATTATCTAAATCTTTAAAGTTAGGGAAAAATTATTAATATTTTACTAGATGTGTTTTCAAATATTTTGGCTGTGTCACATGAAATAGAAGTCAATTTGTGACATCCGCAAACTTTGTAAAAACATTGAATAATTTAAAATAAAATAGATCGTAATAGACCCTCGATTTTTCCCCTAACTGACACCTCAACTTTGCGGTTAAAGGGGATCTCCCAATCCTTGAAATTTTCTTCTTCTTTTTTGCCAACATTAAATTTTGAAATTGGATTATAGCCAAGATGGATAAAGTTTAAAAACTTTAGCTATATACTCCTCTACCCTCACATGTGTGCAGTCACTCATTAAGTGTAGCCACTCAATAAAGATTCGCGTTTCGTAAAAGACAACTTTCGCGCACCTCAATTAATTCACCTATTTTAAAAGGCACATTCTCCAAACTTAATAAGGTGCATTCAAGATTTTACTTATGAAGTGCTCCTAAAAAGGCTTGAATCCAAGGCCATAATGAAAGGAGTAACTGTCCTTACCATCTAAGCCAACACCTTATTTGTAAGCATGTAAATATTACTCCCAGGAGAGTGCACACATAGATCGTGTTGACAGTAAGTCGTGCTCTTCAAAGCCAAATGCGCAGTTAAAATTTTCAATTTCCCATACACTTCCAAAGAAAAAAAAGCTAATCTAAGTTCAGCTTTTGAAGTTTTTGGCAACTAATTTGATGTCAAATGCCCGAAATGATCATACTTCTCAAATTGGCTTTAACCAAGGCCGTCATGTTATTTTGATGTAGCAACATATATTGTTTTGAGGTCTCACAACCTCAAGTACACGAGAGACTCCATTTTCTCAAATGTCATGGCGTGGGCATTAGAGAATGGTAGCAACAGTGGCAGCTAGGTCAAGTGGTGGTATTTGTGTTGGCGATTATGGTAGTGGTGTGGGTTAGGTTTGACGGCGGTGAAGGCGAGATGGCACTATGGAGTGAGATTATGACGTGAAAGACACGTGGAAGACAATGTTTATAATCAGTAGCAATTCAATAACATCAGTAAAAATAGGTCTAAGATGTTTTCGATCGGAAGTTTAGGATTAAACGTAATGTAGAAGTTCAAACACATGCGATTGTCCAGAAATCTATATATTAGATGATTTCGAAAAATTAGGCAAATACTTTGTGGGTCCCATTAATTTAAATGGAATTTTTATTTGCGAACATCATTGGTGGATAAAATTTTCTCTCGAGAGGCATCTCACGCTGCGGGTAAATAGGTAATTACAACCATCATATCATCATGAGAATAGATTGTGAAGAAACTTTCAACAATGACAAACTTTTCAGAATAATCCATTTAAATACCTAACGTTGTCTATCGATAATAGTTTGATAACCCTAGTGCTGAAAATTGAAAGTTCAGCATTTAATGAGGATATACTTTTTTAATAACCTTAAATAATTGAGGCTTCATTTTTTTTTTTTGGTCGGTTCCACTGTATTTCTATTCTATCACTCACTCCCATACTTATGCTATACTTTCTTGCAAGGTTGCAAAGCGTGAAAGTCAAAATCTACACCTAAAACTAAATCGTTCACACTTTAACTTCTCCTTAAAATGGTGGGGATTCGAACTCCGCATCTCTTCCTTCCCATGTGGGGAGGATGGTTTTACACAAAATGAATAATGTGAAAATTTTCTTTCTAAAAATGACCATTTATATCATTTATAAAAATAAATAAACAAAAAATATTTCTACTATTCACGAGATATTTATACATTATTTGTTGTCGATAATGAAAATATTTTTCATTGGCTAATAATTTTAACCGATATAAATGGCCATTTTTAGAAAACTTTCTTCAAATCATTCATTTTTGCAAAATAAATGAAGCCTTAGGCTTAAAAAAAAACTCTCTTAAGTTAAAAATTCACTTGATGTGATAAGTAAGGGTGGGGATCCTTTTAACAGGAAAAAAAAACAATTGATGATAATGAAAATCTTGCTAATTGCAAATTTACCAATAATGATCATTGGATTTTAGTGGGCAAGAGGTCAATAATATTGAGCTATCAATTTTCAATTACTACCAAATAACTTTTACTTCTTCTTTTTTTGCAACATTTAAGATTATCGTCACATGAAATTCAAAACTTACATTTTCCACACTAATTTTTTAGTTTTATCGAAAAATTTCTAGGTAAATTCTAGTATCTCGAGCCTTACTCATCCCACTAAACTTTGGGCACATTGTTTACATTTCTAATTGGGAAAAAAAAAACTTTTGGCTTTCCTATTGAAGTTTAAATTATTTTTCAAAAGTTAATACATAATTGTGTGAGTCACTAGATTTAAATTAAGTGAAAACTAAAAGATAGAGATCAATCTAGACGCAACTTTAAATTACTTTAAATTTCTAATTATCTTGGATAGTGCAATGTGAATAAACAATTTCAATAGTATGAAGTTGTCCTGGTTTTGCCAACTATTTCAATGAATGTGCTGACTATGGGTTAATTAGGATGTGTTTGGTAACATTATTGGGTCTATGAACAAATTCTATCCATAATAGTTATTTCCATTTCTATTTTCGGAAGAAAAGAAGTAGATTTTTTTTACTTCTTATTTTTGTTCTAAATTTATTCCCCAGCTACTTTTCTATTCCGTATAATAGAAAAATTAGCTAAAGTTATCAAACGGATTTCTGTTATTTTTCTGTTCCAAGAAATAAAATAATAGAAAAATAGATGATTACTAAACAGATGGATGCATGAACCACAACAAATGTAGGTGAAATCAACTATGTTTGATTTAAGCTTACGACATTTATCAACAATAATATAAATAGAAGAATAGTACTAGGTAAACTACAATTTTATATAAAAAATCAATATCTATATGCAAATGATGCTACAAACTCTTATCGGTTATAAATCACGCGTACATATTTAATCTCGCAATTATAACCTGGTATATCACTTTGTGAGCTTGCAATATAAAGTGCGTTTGGTTTAACATTCTCAATGGGCTTTTAACCTCCAAAGCCCATTGAAGAAACACTAGATTGTTTGGCAACCATTTTGAAATAATTTTCAAATGAAAGTCAGTATTGGAAAGGCTGAAAGCCCAATACTAGTAGGGATTGGCTTTGAGCTTTCAACATTTGGCCAAATGCTGAAATTTATTTTTTTTCTTCCAAAACTATCCTCACTCATTTTTCAAATTTCTGATTTTGCCATCGTTATTATTTTTTAAAATACCAAAATAATGCTAAAAAAATCAAATATATATATAAATGCTAAAAAAATTAAATATATTTGGTCTTTTAAAAAAATTATTTACATATTTGATTTTTTAGCATACCTATTTGATTTTTTTAGTATTATTGTCAAAATTTATATTTAAAAAGTTGTATACATTATTTTTTCAATTTTAAACAAATAAAAATTAAAAAATTTCGACGAAGGATTTGGTTTTTTTTTTTTTAATTATATATATGTATTTGTTTTTTTAGCATTATTGTGAAAATTTATATTTAAAAAGTTGCATACATCATTTTTTTTTCAATTTTAAGCAAATAAAAATTAAAAAATCCAATGAAGGGTTTGGTCTTTTTTAAAAAAAAAAAATTATATATGTGTTCGATTTTTTAGGATTATTGTCAAAATTTATATTTTAAAAGTTGCATATATTATTTTATTCAATTTAAACAAATAAAATTTTAAAAAAACTAATATTAATCACAAAAAGAGCTTTTCAAATGTGTTTTCTACTAAACGGTATTTCTCTCAAAATTGCTTTTCAAAGTATAGTTTACCAAACGATTTTTGCATTTACCTAAAGTCCTTTAGTCGTGCTTGTACCACAATTGTGTTGTGCCGTGTGACTGTATAGTGAAATGGTGTCGCTTGTGTGTTTGGTTTCGTGGATTAACAAATAGCCAAACTTTTTAGAGTTGTGGTTGGGGGCGGCTTTCTAAGAGTTGTTACAAGCTACTGCAGCCGCGAAGACACCGCAATTAGTGGGTATATTTTAAAGATTGCGTAAAAGTCAAAATGCAGTATCTTTTTTCAAAGCTTAAACTCTTTCTAGAGAAAATTACACCGATCAGCTTCTTAGAGTATTAAATCGACAATAACTTCAAAATGTCACTATGAGATCGTATGTCCATCAAGAACATGGAAATTCTCTCGTTAAACTTTTTGTCCCAACATCATTTTACCGGGAACTTCGCATGAAACTGCGCTCATGGCGAACGCATCTCTCATTTGCCGACACATACCTTTTCAAAGAAACCATTCTCCAAGTAAAGAATATCTTCATAAGCAATCATGGGCTTTTTTGCTTTTCCCTACCAGTCGTTAAATCCTCCGTGGGGCAGAGGAAAACATGCATGGTGGAGACGTTGGGAGAGTGAACAGTGATCTCGTGATGCTTTCGAAACAGCACCGACGACGCTAAAAACAGGTTGTCCTGTCATAAACTGATGATTACATCCAAGATGAGGAACATTGAAAGCTGGAACTTGGGCCAAAGATTGGAACTTTGGGCCCAATGGACCCCTGAAATCGAGACTTCATCCGTCCCTCGGTCAAAGGGCCCAATCTTCAAGGGGGACTGAAATTCGCCGCCGCCGCCCACAGGAACCAGTGAAAGGCTCTGGTCCTGTCTGCACCTTCCTCGAGCCCAAGGCGACACACGGCAATTCCGTGATTATTATAAGGAACGCACCGGGCCCGATCCCCAAGTCTCCATCTCATGTCGAAACGAAGGGGAGAGAGAAAAGATCGGATGGGGAGGAAGGATCAGATTTGAGCAACCACCAGGCACAGCACACCAGCGAGACGAGACGAGACGAGACGAGACCAACCCCGTTGCTGCTGCAACTTTCCTTCCCGTTCATAAATCTTGAAATTTTATTCGAGAATTCCTTCTTTGACTAGGCTACTAGCCTCATTAGATCTCGCCATCACCTTTTGGAGAGATTTCAGCAATAAATCTTCTTCCCCCTTTTTATTTTTATAATTTTTCCTTCTTTTTGGTATTCCGAAAATAGCCCCTTTTTTTTCTTTAATGAACCTAAGACTCGGTACAGGGTAACATCATTACCCAGCATCCCCAGGCATCGCAACCCAACAACACACCCCACCTTTTATATGTTCCTCTGTCTTTATTCCAATCACCATTGCTAACCCTCTAGTGCTCGATTGAGGGGCATATCGCACGATTAGAGGGGTTGCAGCAGGTACACAGCACAGACAGACACATAGGTTTTGCTTTTGCCCCTTTGCCCTCTTTTCTCTGTCTAAGGAACTGACAGAACCCACGATTTTTCCCTAACCCCTCTTTTTTTTTTTTTTTTTTCTTCTTTGGTCTTATAAGCCTACGAGACAAACAACAACATCATCAACAATGGCAAATGGTGGTGGTCTTCGTGCAACATCCCCCCACCCATCTTCCCTTCCCTAGAGGTAAAAAACAGACATCATCAGACATGCAGGCCACATAAACCACATTACATTCGTTCATGTCTGTCAATATTCGTGGCGTGTAATCTCAATTTTTAGGCTGTGCCATCTCCCTTTTTATCTTCTGTAACTCCATCGTGGTGCTGTGACCTAGCTCTAGCTGCCCCCCCCCAAATTGTTGCATGCGCTAGGGAAAATTAAAGGAAAAAAAATCCAAAGTGTGCAATTTCATGTCCAATTCGTGGGTTCAAGGCCTTAATTCCTAGTTTCGGTTCGTGGGTTCTTCGAAAGTTTGGGTTTTTTCTCGAGGGATGTAGACCGTCTTGCTAGGATGAACTTGAAGCATGTGATTACTGTTGACGATCGACTCGCAGATGCAGATACAGTGTATCCTTTCGAGCAATTTCATCCTCAATTAACTTTTGCCAGATGTTTAGGGTTTCGAAAAGCATTGTTCTTTCTTCTGATCAACGGTTACCCGCTAATTTCTCCAACCGGAGGCTGTCACATTGGTTCTTACGATTTCTGCATGTTGGGCAAGTTTTGATTTTGTATTTCCGTTTTGCCCACCAATTTTTTTTCTTTTTTCTTTTCCCGGGGAAACATATGTAACGGTTTTGTGTGTGATGTTACATGAGGATGTGACTTGGGACGTTGATAACTCCAGTTGTGTCACCTGGGTATTAGTGAAGTTGCAGAAACTTTAATGCTTTTTCATTAAGGTTTAATTTTGATGTTGAGTTTAGAGTTTTATAGTTGGCAATCACACAAATGGGGTTACTTTGATTGCCAATATGGCAATTCGATGAAGTTTTGTGCTTTGATTCGATTTTTCTTTATAGTGTTTTGAGTTAAGAGAGATATTCTTGTGTTATGTATGGTTGTCTGGTTCACTAGATTTCTCTATTTCCTTTGGTAAGTCTTGATGGTAAGTGATTTATTGCTAACGAAACTAGCCGACTGATTCTAAAATGTCGGTGATCCGCCGATTCCCGCAATGTATATTACTCTCTTTGCTTAACATTTATGGCATTTCCATATGATTTCTGCGACGTAGTTGATGATTTCATATGGTTTCCTTGGAGGAAACGGGTTGATCATATTTATCTTGTAAGTGATCCGTAAAAGAGTTGCCATCCTGTTGTTGCCCATTCTAACAACTAAACTGCATTGTAAAAATAAATGCAGAGTTAAAAATTTAAGATTGCATGATCTATGCATTAGTTTTTGTGTGACCTAAATCAGGAGGAGGCAGCAGTTCTGATTGAGGATTTTCTAATAGAATTTTTGAAAAGTGTAGAAAGTGAACGCTTTTGGCCATCTAGTAATTGTTCGGTACATGGACAGACGTGTGGATTCATTCATTCCTCTTTGGTACGAAGCAACTGATTTTTAGACCTGGTCGTAGTTTCAGTTGATTAACAAGGAATTTTGTTATGTTGTAACGAAACTCTTCTGATAAGGCATATTGATTGAGGTGGTCCAACCCGAAACTTCCATTAGGGACAGAGAATCTCTCTGTGACTTTTGGTCTGAGAAGAAAGTAACTGCCATTCTAACTCCATTATATACTATACAATTGGTTCTTTGCATGTTGATGATTCTAAGAAATGGGTTGTTCAAATGAAGTTCCTCATGAAGTAGCAGATTCAAGTATTTATTTATTTATTTTTATTTTCTTTTTCCGTTTTAAATTCTTCAACTTATTCTCTGCATTGCAATCTGTCTAAAATCTGTGAGTGCTCCAAGCACGATGTTTCTTATTTCAGTTTTCACTTTAGAAAAAGAAAGATATATAGCTGAATTGTGTGCATAAGTGAGAGATCACAGAACTTGGCATGAAAAGGATATGCAGGTTGTCCTTGGTATGTTGATTTAGCTTGGAATGCTGTCTGTACGGTGATATAATATGTATTAATGACTTAGGTCCCTCATTTTCTGTGAAAATCTTTGTCGTTAATCTATTAAAGTGTTTGTCTTGAATCTGCAGAAGATACCTGGCTTTGTGCAATGAGTTGACTGGCGTTTCAGCTGTTCTTAAGAATTTTTCTTCCTCTTCTTGTATATGTGGATGATGGCGTTGGCACATCCTCAGGGAAATGTTCAATGATTTTGAACAGCATCCTTTAGCCTCGAAAATATTGTCTCTCCTGTTTTCTGGAAGCTGCCCTACTTAAGCAACCTGTGGGTCGATAGCTTTCAAGTGTTACACTACATTCATTGTGGATTATGGAGTGGTTCCCTCGTGCAAATTCACAATATGCTGGAAAAACAGATTGCTCTCAACAGATTTCAGAGACAAATGCTGTCCATGATGGAGAATCTGTACACCTTGAATCTGAGAAACGAGTTCAAGCTTCGGATAGCAGAGTAGATACTGTATTCTTTACTGTGGATGGGAAAGGAAATGATGTACAAGTTGACGGTGAAGAAGCAGTCCACCATACACGTGATCTTGAGGACCAGTTGGGTGGAGCTTCACATTCTGATTGCTCAATGGATGACCCAAAAGCATCTAGTGGTTCTCTTGATTTTGAAGAAAATAACATAAATGAACAGACCTATTGCACTGAATCTTTATTGGCATCTGAGAATTCTCAAATAATCGTGGATACTATTGAAAGTGAACTGCCAAGCAATAACAGGGATGGAGAATCATCAGTTTCTGAGCCTAAGTGGCTAGAGGGAGATGAATCTTTAGCATTATGGGTGAAGGTAATAGTCAGATTATTTTTCTCAATGGCTGGAGTTTTCCTTATTTTGAAATTCCTTTACAATAATGACATAAACCTGTACTAGAAGGGCAATGCACGTAAATCAAGTATTTTGGATGAGCCAGTTAAGTAGTTTCTTCATACTTTAAAGCATTACTGCATTTTGGCCTTACAGTAAAGTCTGTTGGCTTGCGGTTCATTCTAATGGTCCATCGGCCGTGTTTACCAGAAGTTCTCTGTTAATTCGAATTTCTTTTTACCAAATTTTGGTCTCTCCAGATTTAGGGTTCAGCAATTTTATTGTTGGCTTTTTTATGATTATATAAGAATCATATTTCTTGATTGACCCTAAATTTTGGCAGTGGTGTTCCGCATATATTATTGCAAAATCTCACTTTGACACTTTTTTATAGTTTGGCTTCACTGGCTTTGAGATTTTATATTAGTTAAATTTTTGGTGAGATTTGCTGGGTCAGCCTAGACAAATATTTAAGTGGATTAACTCAATCTGATTGCTAGTATACTTGTTGTGTAGCTAGTCCTTTTATGACATATTTCAACTATTTGACCCCATGTCACCTGGATATTGCATGGATATGTCTTAAGATGCACTGAAACTATGTAAAAGAGAGACCTCTTGTAGCACTTATTGGGTTCCTAAGAGTAGCAAGCATTTTTCCTTCTGCCTTCCGGTGGAACTTAAAAGGTCTGTCCTCAAGGTCACAGTTTCAGGGTATGGTGTCGGGGAGAGGAGAGGAGAGTGTCAGTTCTTACAAGTTAGAAGGTTTACTATTAACAAGATGAGCCCTGATTTTTTTCTTCTGTATCTCTTTCTTCCTTTCCGTGTTTCTCTAAGTATAGTGGAGAGGTAAGTGGCAGGCGGGGATAAAATGCGAAAGGGCTGACTGGCCATTATCAACTTTGAAAGCAAAGCCAACTCATGAGAGGAAGAAGTACTTTGTCATATTTTTCCCACACACAAGAAATTATTCATGGGCGGATATGCTTCTCGTTCGTCCTATTTATGAATTTCCAGAGCCCATTGCTCATAGGACACATAAAGCTGGAATAAAAACAGTCAAAGATTTGACAGTTGCACGCCGGTTTATAATGCGGAAGCTAGCTGTTGGCATGTTAAATATTGTCGATCAGTTGCACCTACAGGTAATGGAGTCCTATTCCAACTTCTCGCTAATGGGATTGGTGAATTTTGTTCGATTTCTCCATCTTATAGTACACATACATGTTTTTAATCAAAAATAAATTTTAAACTCATTTAGGCCTTGATAGAGGCTGCAAGGGATGTACTTGTCTGGAAGGAGTTTGCTACGGAAGCATCTCATTGCACTGGCTATACCGATCTTGGAAGGATGCTCTTGAAGCTGCACACTGTAACTTTCTTTTCTGATCATGATTTAGAATGAGATCTTGGAATTTAATATGTTTTTGTTAGTGGCATTCTTTATAGTTCTACGCACAGACATACACAGTCGAATCTATGCGCTATTTACATACATCCGTATGTAATCAGTCTTACTTAATAATGTCATTCATTTCATTTTTTTTCACGTTTTTCCAAAAAAAAACTCTATGCAAGAACTATAGGCATGTAGGAAACTTAGCTTGATGTATTTGGTGTCATGATGCTTCCCATCTAAACATCTTGCTAATGGTTAGCTAAAATTTTGGTTGAATAGGAGGACCCTTTATTCTCTGAAAACCTTCAGAACATGCACTTTGCACTTTTTTTTTTAAATGCTTTTTCAGATAGTTTTTAAGCTTGTCAATATTTTTTGAATTGGGTCCTTAGGTTACTTTGTAGTTATTACATGGGTGGCCTGGTATGGACTCCAAAAAGATTTCCTAAGAGATGATGCAGATTAGGGTAAAGACTTAATTCCAATTGCAAAGAAGCTTGGTAATGCAGATGTTCAAAATGCAAGTCCAATGCAGTAGATATAAAATCTAATATGGAAGTAAAGATATAAGGCCTAGATCTGTCATCAGAATTACTTTTTATGATTGAAATATCAAGATATGCTGCTTCTTTGCAAGTCGTGGTTGGTGAGCTAATGCTAATTTATGCTGCAGATGATATTGCAGCGCTACATAAGTTCTGAATGGCTACAGCAAGCATTTACTAGTTGGGAACAGAGGTGTCAGAAGGCAGACAGTGCTGAAACTATTGAATTGTTGACGGAGGTAAATTTTATGCTTCATCTATCTTCCTTGTTGTGCTTGGATGATATATCAAGTGCCCCTTTGAGATTCATTGAGAAAGGAAGTTTATCAACCATCCAACTGCTTTTCCTTATATTTCTCTTTGCTTGATTTCTGACTAGTTGCCTTATCTTTTATTGTTTATGGATCATGAACATATATTTATTGAGAGAATAAAAAGTCAGAATATAATGATAGTATCTAGTGGGGAAAATCTTGGTTTTGCTGTTTCTCAATGTAGTAATGGTTCAATTATTATTTTATCTTCCTTATGACTTATAAATGCCTTTAATCTTGTACTTTCCTGTTTAGTTCTCTTTGGCAAATTGTTGAAATGGGAAACTCGGTGCTGCTTCAAGCAAAACACGAGCTGCATTGTAAGACAGTGCGGAAGATTTTCATAGAAAGATTGTTGTTGGAATGGCATCTGGCCTTTTGAAAGTGGACATTGCTGCATGTTAGAGCATCCATAATTGATTTCGTTTGACATCATTTGAAATGACACTACACTTCATGCAACCCTATATAGTGATTTTTTGATGGGGGTGATTCACCAGTCTATGCTCAAACAGAATGTGAGTATGGGTTTACCAGTCTATACTATTATCTGACATCTAAATATACTGAGGTGGAGCACCAATATTTCTCTTTCAAATGTCAAAGTATATATGTTAACAGATTATCTGCTCATGAACTTGGACTCATGTTGTTGTATGTTACAGGAATTGTTTGATTCTGTCTCGTGGAAGGAGGTAAACTCCTTGGAGGCTCCAATGCAACCCCTGCTGAATTCTCAGTGGAGAACCTGGAAGCATGATGTTACGAAACTGTTCTCGACGTCTCATCCTGAATTTACTGGTGCAAACATTGACAACCGAGAGGATGGTGATCCCATAGTCCCCAATCTCCAGATGAATAGGAAGAGGCCCAAACTTGAAGTTCGTCGTGCAGATGTGCATGCTTCTCAGATAGAAAGCAAAGGATCTGATGAGGCTGCAACTGTTGAGATTGATTCTGAATTTTTCAACTCTCGAGACACTGTAAATGGTTCTGCTTTAATGTCTGAACCTCGTCAGCATGAACCTCCAGGTATAGGTGGCGAAGCGATGGCTTCACCAGGTAGTGTGGCTGAATGGGACAAAATTGTTGTGGAGGGAAAACATGGTGACTCAATCCAAGCCAACAATATCGGATTGAATCTTGCAAAACCTGTGGAAACGACACCTGTAAACGAAACGGTCAGTAAAAAGGCCTTATTTACTGGTGGTAAGAGTCGGCAGTGTGTAGCTTTTATTGAATCCAAAGGAAGGCAATGCGTTAGGTCAGCCAACGAAGGTGATG
Organism: Eucalyptus guilfoylei; assembly: GCA_016097605.1. Classification (NCBI taxonomy): domain Eukaryota; kingdom Viridiplantae; phylum Streptophyta; class Magnoliopsida; order Myrtales; family Myrtaceae; genus Eucalyptus; species Eucalyptus guilfoylei. The sequence continues at coordinate 17,518,525 of CM027867.1, read as the reverse complement.
TTTACTGCTGTGTGCATTTGGCCTCTCGGTTTTTGGGCAGTTCCGCTAGAGCAGAAAGGACGCCTCCTGTTGAAACACCGCCCTGTCAAGGTACCACAGTATTAGGCACAAAATGCAAGCACCGTTCTCTTCCGGGCTCCACATTCTGTAAGAAGCACAGGCCTCAAACAGACCATACTAAAAGCTCAGTCGTGTCAGAAAATTCACACAAGAGAAAGCATGAAGAGAGTATCTGGAGGTCAGAAAATGTGTATTCTAAAGGTGTGGAAGCAGGGAGAGTTCAAAGTCTGGTCCGAGCTGATCCTGTCTCAGTTTCACTGTCAACAGTTAAAGGCTTTGGTGAGATGCCAGAGCATTCTGGTAGAAATTTAAATGGCATGGAGGTGGCCCCCCACTGTATTGGCTTGTTATCGCCTGATAAGACTGAGCAATGCATGGATAATCCAAGTCGTTATTCGTTGTACTGTGACAAGCACCTTCCAAGCTGGCTTAAACGAGCGAGGAATGGTAAGAGTAGGATAATTTCAAAAGAAGTGTTTTTAGAGCTTTTAGAAGATTGCTCCTCTGAGGAACAAAAGATCCATTTACATCAGGCGTGTGAGCTATTCTTTAGGCTGTTTAAAAGCATTTTGTCTCTTCGGAACCCGGTTCCCATGGAAGTGCAGCTCCAGTGGGCCCTATCTGAAGCTTCCAAAGATCTTCGTGTCGGGGAATTTCTCATGAAGTTGGTCTGCTCTGAAAAAGAGAGACTAACGAGAATTTGGGGCTGTGGTGCCACTGAAGATGGACAAGATATTCTGCCGGAAATGGAAGAAGAGGCTATGTTACCGTTGACAGATGATGGTAGCAACAATGACGAAAAGGCGATCAAGTGCAAGATTTGCTCGGAAGAATTTGTCAGTGATCAAGTCCTTGGTAGCCATTGGATGGACAGACATAAGAAGGAAGCACAGTGGCTGTTTAGAGGCTATGCTTGTGCCATTTGCCTTGATTCTTATACCAACAAGAAGGTTTTAGAAACACATGTGCAGGAGAGACACCATGTGCAATTTGTGGAGCAGTGCAAGCTTCTTCAGTGTATTCCTTGTGGAAGCCATTTTGGAAACGTGGAAGAGCTATGGTCACATGTTCTCTCTGTTCACCCTTCAGAATTCAGATCGTCAAAGGTTGCTCGAAAACCTAATCCCTCAGCAGTGAAGGATTTACCTTTGAAACCTGAGCCTGCAAACTTAGCCTCTATAGACAATAACACTGTAAAAGCAAGTGGCGTGCGAAAGTTCGTTTGCAGGTTCTGCGGGTTAAAATTTAATTTGCTTCCAGATCTCGGCCGTCATCATCAAGCTGCTCATATGGGGCCAAGTTTAGCCAGTTCTCGGCCTTCAAAGAAAGGTGTACGTTACTATGCTTATCAGATGAAATCGGGGAGACTTAGTCGCCCAAGATTTAAAAAAGCTTTGGGTGCGGCATCTTATAGGATCAGAAATAGGGCTAGCTTGAAAAAGCGTATCCAGGCGTCGAAATCACTTAGCTCCATGGTAACAAATTTGCAGCCTCATGTGACAGAAGTAGCCAGATATACCAGGTTGGCAGAATCTGAATGCTCAAGAATTGCACAAGTGCTGTTCTCTCATATTCAGAAAACTAAATGTCGGCCAAGCAATTTGGATGTTTTATCTATTGCTCGCTCTGCTTGCTGCAAATACAGCATTAAAGCCTCGTTCGAACAGATGTATGGAGTATTGCCTGAACGCTTTTACTTGAAGGCAGCCAAACTATGCAGTGAGAACAATATTCACGTTAGCTGGCACTTAGATGATTTTGTTTGTCCTAATGGATGTAAACCAGAGGAAGATCCCCATGTGTTGTCTCCATTGATCCCTCTTTCAAAGGGTAATGTCGATCATAGTTCTCAACATTTAGCGGAGCATCTGGATGATGAATGGGAAGTGGATGAGAGCCACTATGTCATTGACTCGCAACAGTTAAAATCTAGGACACTGCAAAATGCCATTGTCTTGTGTGAAGACATAAGCTTTGGGTGTGAATCAGTTCCAATAGCTTGTGTGGTGGATGAATGGCTTTTGGATTCTCTTGATGTTGTTGGAGCTGAAGGCCAAAATGCCATATGTTCCATGCCTTGGGAGAGCTTTACTTATGTTACGAAGCCAGTAGTTGACCAATCTGCTGCCTTTGAAACAGAGGTAGGTTTTTAAGTGTTACGAAAAGGTAGTATGTACTGATCAAGGATGAGCTTATGACAATTCAATGTCCTTTCCTTTGTCTTCTTTTCTGAATTTGCAGAGTTTGCAATTTGGGTGTACTTGCAAGAATTTTTCATGCCGACAAGAAGCATGTGATCATGTATACCTTTTCGATAATGACAATGAAGATGCAAAAGACATTTATGGAAGGTCCATGCGTGGAAGATTCCCCTATGATGAGTTTAGTCGCATCATACTGGAGGTACCTGCTGAGTTTTACAGTCTGCTGGGTCTTTTGTTACTTGTGCTATCTAATCACTCATAGAAATACTTGAAGGTGCTGTCAGCTGCATAAGATGAAAGTGCTTTTTAATGAAGTTGCCGATTGTTTATCATTTGGAAATGCTTAAGTAGACTCATATATGCTGGTTGTAGCTTGTGCAGCACGAAAAAAGTTGCATATCTAATCTTTAGGCAGAATTTTTCACTTAATGCTTAAATCACTTCTTTCATAATCCTCTCTTGATACATCGTACATTCGAATCAGAGATTGACATTATAAAATTTCTGGCAAGTATTGAACTTTGGAGTTTTCATTCTCTGGTCTCACTGTTCCTTGTTTTTTTTTTTTTTTTTTGGGTATAATTCTGAAGTCCCACCTATGGTACCTTTATTCTTTCAAATTTTACGGTCAGGCCTAACCTTTTGATTTATTGCAGTTCCCTTTGTAAGACATTGTTTCTGTCAAAGTTTAATGTGCCCTATTTGCCTGCATTGTGCATAAATAATACGCACATAAATTTTGTTGGCAAAAAGTTATGGCTAAGATTGGTAATAATAAAAAAAAATTTAACAGAACCAAAATAGTTACCTTCATTATTAATGAATAAAGTATATTGCAGTATTCACTTGCGGCAAATTGAAGCTACTTTACTTTTACTTCTATTTCAACTCAACTGAGTTTCAGAATATACTTTCAACTCAACAATAGTTAAAGACACTCTGTCTGAGAAAAGCTCCTGTGGCATTTTTAATACTTCTCAGACACAGCATTATGACAAAACACATTGACTCTTTCTGAGCAAAGTCTTTGCTGGAATTCAGAAGACTTCACAGGTTTTTTTTTTTTTTTTGGTAAGTGAGAAGACTTCACAGGTTTGGAGGTGCTAAATTGAAAGAATGGTTTTTATTTTTATTTTTTATTTTGACATAAAATTGAAAGAATGGTTGTCAATTTACAGATTTGATAAATTAGAATTTTAGTTGCAATTGAGCCCCTGATTTTTCACTCTTGATTTCCTTTGTTTGCACTATCTCCATGTAACCCATGGTTAGAGTCTAGTGGCTGTGTATGGCTTGGTCATTTATTGTCTTTGAGCCCCATGTCATACATATTGCAAACCTATGCAGGAGGGCCACCTTGTATATGAGTGCAATCGCATGTGCCACTGCAGCAAGACTTGTCACAATAGAGTTTTGCAGAGAGGAGTTTGGGTAAAATTGGAAGTCTTCAGAACAGAGAAAAAGGTAATTCTGATGTTCTTGCCCGGAGGAGTCAATCGGTTTGCTGATTATGTCTAATTTGCAGGGTTGGGCAGTCCGGGCAGGTGAAGCAATCTCGCGAGGCACATTTGTATGCGAGTATATTGGGGAAGTTTTAGACGACTTAGAGGCGGATAATCGGCGGAAGAGGTAACTTCTTCCCAGTCCTATCCAGTTTTGATGGTTCATGCTGGGTTGAAGAATATGTATCACTGGCAATTTTTATGCTTCAGGTATGATGGCAAAGAAGGTGGCAGTTACCTCTTTGACCTTAATTCCCATTTTAAGGATATGAGCAGATTAACTGAAGAAGAGGTCAAGTATGTGATTGATGCAACCAAGCATGGAAATGTTTCTCGCTTCATAAATCACAGGTAGGTTACACTGTTATGATATTGACTCTTCCAATTATCTTTGTACTTTTGTCAATAAATGATGTGTCATGATATACACTGATTTACTGATGTAAATCTACGAATATCTTGCCCCAAAGTGACTAAATGAATATTTAAATGAAATTGTGGAAGTCATAATGGAAAGAATATGGACATCCTTGATGTCCTCTGCCAATTATTTGCACGTCCTAGTATTTCTATTGGTTGCCTCAAAGGTACAGAAGGAGGTAGGTTTTGAGGTTCACCTATATGGCTCTGAGATAAAGGAGATAAGAAGGGAAGATGCACTTCTTAAGAACAATATAGACAAGTCAGAAGACTACAATTGCAGTGACCATCTCCTGTCACATGCAGCTTTATTGATTAACATGTTGATTTTGTAGCTGTTCGCCTAATCTATTGAATCATCGAGTTCTCGTGGAAAGCATGGAAAGCCATCGTGCACATATCGGGTTTTATGCAAGCCGAGACGTAAGTGCTCTCTGGGATCCTCTTCTTTCAGATGTTTTAGCTTTTTTGCAATTGAGATTGCCAAGTTACCACTTTGTCTTCTTACTGTACCTGTATGCTTATCCAATTTGATGACAAAAAGAACCACATTTCAAGAGGGTGTTCTAGACTCTACTCTTTCATTCCTAGCAGCAGATAGACCATCATTCTCAGAATTGGTTTGTTTTGTATGCCAGAGTCTTTCTTAAAGTGGGGATTCTCTTTTTTATTATTACTGTCATTAATTAATTATTTATTTATTTTTGCTTCTATTCTCTAGGCCTGATATACTGAACATTGCCTTTTTCATATTTTTTTTCGATGAGCAGATAGCTTCAGGTGAGGAATTAACCTACGACTATCGTTATGAAGTTGTTCCTGGAGAGGGTGCTCCTTGCCACTGTGAAGCATCCAACTGCCGCGGTCGTCTATACTGACGTCATGTTCTCACTGTCTCACTGGCATGACGAAGTTTTGTCTCAGAAAAATATATCTAGCATCGAATCCGCACAGTTTGCAGTTTTCAGATAGGGCCGGGTCGTCAGTTTTTAGGTTGTGCTGGTATAGTTGTAGACAGTAACTTTTTTCTAGTTCTTTTTCTTCTCTTTGAATTCGCGAAAGTGAGGACACTCCTTTTTCCTGTCAGGCCAAATATAGTTTTCTTCATATGTTGACGTCGATGCCTGTTTTGAATCAGTAAGAAAGTCGCTTTTTTCTTGCTCCTTTGACTTCGGCCATGTGCTTAGAAATTGACAGTGTTTAGATGAGAATGTGGAAGTTGCTATCGTTGTTATTATTGGTGTTGTCAATGTTCTTTGCAGTCGACATGATTTAATACTCAGAGCTCGACTCTCCTTCACTCGATTGTGCATGACTTGACACTCGACTCGAGTTTGATTTCTCACGCTCGGCTTGGACTCACTAAAGTTTGCCCTTATCTTGAGTTCGGGTTAAAGAACAATCAAGAAGAGGTTATTGAGATTAAGCAATCTATCAGTTGATGTCGAGTAACTCACGAGTAGTTCTCAACTTGTATACACTTTCCAATAGCAATGCATACCATTAATTTTGCAGAATGAACAAGTACACTCAAACAAGAATAGAGATCCACGGAGAGATCTATCAGTTGGGGTGTGATGGCCTCGGCCAGGGCCTTAGTCGCCACATCGGCCAAGGCCTCGCCGAATCTGGCAAAACTCTATATACCTCCTCTTCCTTGCGATCTGCACTAAACCTGGCTTCTCTCAATTCATTCAGTGCATTTCTTCCCTCTTCACTGTCTTTCGTTCCTCTCATGCTTGTGGAAAACACGATGATCCCAAAAGGCAAACCGGCGCGCCTGTGTGCAACAGATCTCGCAACCCTTTCTACTTGAGGCGAGAAGACGACATCGTGCTCCAGATTCCTCATAAAGAAACGCCAGGCTTCTTCCTCAGGAAAGGCTCTAGCTTGATCAGTTCATGGCATTACATTTGATCACAAACATTCAATGACCGAGTCATTAGGATTATCTTACTTCCGTCCACACCAAGGGAATTTCCCATGTCTTATCGATAATAGGAGCACCACCCATCATCCGGTATAAGGACATGCTTTTGCCTCTTCGACAGACGTTGAAGTTCCGCAGCCTGTTTAACAGGATTGTTTCTGTAATGACCCGATCCTGCAATGGATGGGAGTGTGGTTCCACCTCGAGGATGATGAAGGGGACAAGAATAAATCGAATCTCACATTGCCTAGAGACGTGAGATAATGTGCCTTATAAGGTGTGATATCAGTCTTAACTCGCAATGAGGCCTTTTTTTTTTAGCGAAACCCAGAAGAACAAAACTATGAGAGTGATGGTAGTACAACTGCAACCCAAAGCAGATAATATCATTGCGAGTGAAGCCAAAATTAGTCCTTACAAATGGTATCAGTGCTCATACTCCAGTTAGAAATATGTGGTTCGAAAATGAAGCAGGCAAAAGCTGATGGACCTATAATGACCTGATCTTGTGAAGGACGAGAGTGCAACTAGTGGACCTGTAATGACCCGATCTTGTGAGGGACGAGAGTGCAGCTCTGCCTTCTCATGCAGGTGGTGGGCCTGTAATGGCCCAATCTTGTGAGGGACGAGAGTGCGGCTCTGTCTTGAGGATGGTGAAGGGGGTAGGAATGAACCAAATCCTACATCGCATGAGAACAGTGAGGTGATGTGCACAAATCAAATCCTACATTGCATATGGACGGTGAGGTGATGGGGCAGGAATGAATCAAATTATACATCGCATAGGGATGGTGAGGGGATGTGCATGAACCAAATCTTACATCGCCTAGAGACGGTGAGGTGATGTGTCTTATAAGGTGTGATACCAATCTTAACTTGTGACGGGGCCTTTTTCAAGTGAAGCCCAGAAGAACAAAATTGGTGATGGCAGTGCAAATACGGCCAAATCGAATAATAGCATTGTGAGTGCAAACAATATCATTGCAAGTGGGGCTATAGGCCATCACTGCCGTCCACTAGAATATGATTCTAGGGAAAACTCTCTTTAATGTAGCAAATTTGTCTTGTTATGTGATGATGAGATATCACACATCTAACTGATCACGTCTCTCCATTTTTTATTCTTTTTAGAGACACGTATCAAATATGACGAGACTCAATTGGATTGTCCATTTTCTTTGCTTTTCAGAGACATATCAAATATAACGACACTCAATTGGATGGTTGACGACATGTGGACACGCTATGCGAAAGTTTCAATTTAATAGACTGTCGTAAATGTATGAAAAGGTTAATTCCGACTCCCCATATAACTATAGATGAAGCTTTTGCTCTGGCTACGCATCCTTTTCTCCTTAAACTAGGGACTAAACTGCGCGAACTCCATGCTAGAAAGCTGTCCTTTTTAGTGTTCATGCTACACTTAGTTGTGGACATGGAGGAAACTCTGTTTTGGCTAGAACAAGAGAACTTTATTTAGCTCTGTACATCTCCAACCTGACTGGCAAACGGGTAATTGAGTGTGTGGAAATTACAAGAACCAACCTCTCCTCTAGCTATGATGCCCTCACCCTCGCACAATTTTGACGTTCCTACTTAAGATAGGACTTTGATTAGATCTAATGGTATTTGAAAAAGAAAGATTAGATTCGATTTTTGGTCCTTTTGAATGTGACTGTCACGTAGTCAAATCCTCCAATGTTGTGCATGAACATAAAGGGTAACGAGTTGATCAAGAGCTAAATTTGGACTTTCACATCTTCATCATATTCCTAACAAAATCGTGCCGGAGAATGACGCCCGCCAAACCAACTCGAATTCGATCGGAGATGAAAAGCCGTGAATGAGCGCATGCATTATAGGGACCGACATTGACTCCTGTCGCGAATAATAACAAAACGGAAACGACGAGATCCAACCAGCCAGAACGCTTTGATTTGCCACAGTGTTCGCAGAAGTAGCAGCAGAATTATTTCAAATACATTAATCTGAATACTCCGCAAACTGACAAAGAAAGGAAAAGAAAATAAGAACACTTCAGTCTCCCGCCGAGAAGGAGAGACCCTTCTCAAGGCTTGGCCGGCCGAGTCCGAAGAACCACGTCGTCAACATCCACTTTAGAGCCACGCACAGAGAAACAGGAAGTTGAAGACAACCTCGACAAACGATTAAGAACCGTCGCCATTGCTCTTCCTCTTCTCCTTGCCCTTGTCCTCCTTCCTGTCGTCGTCGATGTCGACCCGGTGGTGGTGCTCCACCACTTCTTGGTTCTCTGAGCCAACGTCTCCTCCTGCCGGCTAAAGCTGTAGCTCCTCAGAAACCTCTGCCGGGACGCGTTCCGGTCAACGATGGGGTCGTCGCCGATGACGGACTTGCCCCTCGAGCTCGTGCTGATCGACCTCAAGAACATGGCGGACTCGGCCCACTGATAGTGCTTGACCGAGGTCTTGCTTGTCATCGCTGGGTTTTGCACCTCCATGCAGTCGATGCGGCTCGTGTTCATCATCATCATCGTCTTCGAACACTGGCTACTTGATATGTCTCGGTTCTGTCACTCAATCTTTCACTCTTTTCTTTTGTTTGTCCCTCTTCCTTGCTTTACTTTGGTTTGATGAATTTAATGTGTTGCAAAAAGTGAGCGATCAAATGATAAAATAGACAGCACAAGAAAATAAATCAGACGCCAGATTTACGTGACTTGATTGTAGAGACCTATATTCACAGAAGAGGAATAACGAATTTTACTATAAATAAAAGAAGGTTACACTTGAGTCACTCAAATCCATGATATTTTCTGAGCCTCAATTACACCCATAATATATGTAATGTTTAGTCCCAAAATTCCTCGTGAAATAATCTCTTAATTTTACAAAGAAATTTATAAATCTTACCACAAAATTTCACGGCTATAAACATTAGCCTTCCTTGGATGTAATTTCACGAACAAAACAACAAGCACACTTTCAAGCTCTCGAGAATGGCGCTTCAAATTTCTCTACGTATTGATCAACATCCATTCAAAGTGCCCACAACCAAATATATTTATAGCCAACAAAAGAAAACAACTTCAGAATCTAACGTCAACATGGATTAGGAACTCTTGGGATTCGGTCAACCCATCCAAACTTTGTTCTTTCCTCTTTTGACTTTTCTTTGGCCAAGTATCTGACGGTGAAAGTCCGACATTGCACTTTCCTTTTTCTGTCCTCTTCTATGGTCAAAGTCCAACGCTTCTTTGGACTAAACTGTGTAACCGACTTTGCCACGGATGTAATTTTCATATAAAGAGATTCGCTTCCTTTGAACTTTATATATAATTCAATTCAGATCAAGTTCGTTCAACAGCTTAAATTTGAAATATATTTTAACATGATGAATGTAGGAGGAAGAGATTCTTGATATTTGATCTTGCTGTGAAATGAGAGTGGAGGAGTGTGCTAATATATATAGCGAATTGAGAGTTCTGTCATTTAAGGAAATTTCCTTTTATAATGACTATGTCTTGTCTGAAATATTTCCTTTTCTTTCTTGCATACTATTTTGTCCACAGTTTTTTTTTTTCGTTTACTGACTAATTTTTACCTCCCCCGACTATGTCGGGTAAACTAACCCATATTCTATATATTTTTTTATTTGGAAAAAGTCACAAAATTCCGTAACTATACCACTTGGCACATACACAAGGAGCCCGTCAAAGATGGGATTTTCAAAAATCCTATCTTAGGATGTAGATTTTCAAAATTTCAAATCTTATCTTAGGTTGCACAAAATATTTGATTGGATATCCCAACAATTAGGAGGATATTAAGAGGATTTCAACTATCCTTTATCCTAACTCATCCCAATTCAAATATAGGACAGACGAAACGCAATCTTATGGGTTAAGTTATCAATGATTCCGCATACCAAGAGGTTTTGCCATTTATTGAGGAAGGATAAACATGCAATTCTAAATATGGAAAGGTAGTCTTCCATCGAAAACATATCTTCTGAAGTCTCCAGGCATCCCATCCTTATATAAACCCCAGAAGCTACAAGCTCTCAACCTCATCCTCTCCTCGGTTCGCTCGACGAGAACATGAAGGATCAAGCTCTCCCTGTGCCGGTTTTCGACGGCGAGAACTACGACTTCTGGAGCATCAAGATGATGACCTACTTCAAGTCTCAAGATCTATGGGAGACCGTCGAGCATGGAGTAAGCGACTTTTCGTCGAGAGAAGAACTGCGAGATGACCCGAGAGCCCTCTTCACCATCCAGCAAGCCGTCACCGACCGAGTCTTCCCGAGGATCTACGAGGCAAGGAGCGCGAAGGAGGCGTGGGACATCTTGAAGATGGAGTTCCGTGGGGGCCGAGAGGCGCGCGCGGCCAAGCTCCGGTTCTACCAGGCAGAGTTCGACGGCGGCGTTAGGAAAAACGAGGGGTTTGAGACCAGTCAGGAGTACTACTCGAGGCTGAGGTTGGTGGCGAGTAGGATTAGATATTATGGCGGGTCTTTGCGCGAGGAAGATGTGTTCAGGAAGCTACTGCAAGGCCTCCCGGAGGCGCCCGGGCATTTCGCGAGTAAGTTGGTGGCGGAGAGGGATATCGCCACCGCCTCGGCACGGGAACTGATCGGGTGTTTGGAGGCTTTCGAGATGAGGCCGAGCCGAGGGGGATGGAGTGGGGAGGATTTGGAAAAGGAACGTCGTCGGCTGCTCAATCAACGCCGTCTCCATTTACAAAAACAACAGGAAGGGAAGGAAAAGGGATTACTGTGATGCAACCGTGACCAACTATACATCGCTCAGGATTATGCATATATCTCCTTTGATAGATTATATTATTGATTGAGTATATTTAATATTAGGGTTATCATGTCACTTTAGATAATCATCTCATATATCATATTCATTGTAATGTGTTGAGGTATAGAGAAATTCCAGATTCCTATCTTTTGCATATTATTTTACTTAGTGATACATAAACTATGTAGCAGCTTGCCCAATCTAGTGGAATCATCAAGTTCTTGTCTTGAGCATTTAGTGTCATCTTTCGTTTTCCCACACCGCCACTCATGTTGTAGTCTATGCTTGCCGACTTTCCGCGCTGCGACAATTCAGATAAACGAAATCATCAGCGAGGACCTGGATCGAGTTGCGACTAGTTTGTCAGTTTTAGACTCGTGGTAATTCGTGGCAGTTCTTGCTTCATCTTTTTCATTCGATAGTGTCTATTAATACGCTGTTGTTTTTGAAGCATTTGCCTTCTGGTATGAGCCAGTGGATTGTGCCTGTTCTTTCTACTGCAGTCGTTGATCAATTTAAACTGGAAATACCAACTTTTCCATGAGTTTTACGACCTGCTTTTGGAGCTTTCATTTGAAAACTCTATGTTGCCTACGTCGGTAATGGTTTTCAAGAAGATAGGTTTCGAAACCATTCCTGTTCCCAAGTTCGAATCTCAGAGTCAAGTGACTTTTAATTGAAAATCCAGGAAAAAGTTGCGAATTTGACATTAAAGAATAGTCTCTAGATGACAATTTTCTGATCCTCCACACAATCTGCTATTGTATTGCATCGAAGATGTGAAAATGGTCACGTTCTATGTAAAACGATATGAAGTGACACAGGGAAGTGATGCGAGGAACACATACCTCTCCAGAACTACGCCTGGAAATAGAATGACTTGGACCATCTCTATCACAGAAAGCTGCATTGACTAATACAAAAACTATGTACCCGTTTGCTGAATCTAGTGAAATCATCAAATTCTTGTCTTGAACATGGAGTTTTACATTACTGTGACTCTTGTGGCACTCTGCTCTCCGACTTTCCTCGCTAGGACAATTCATTTGAAGGAAATCATCGATCAGGTGCCCTCTTGAAATTTTGTAATCCTCTGGACACAGCGTGCATTTTTGGAAACACCGTTGCACAATCTGTTTCATTCAGTCGAGTGTAACAGAATTTCAAAACGCCAATACCTCCTCTTCCATGTGATCTGCACTAGACCTTGCTTCTCTTAACTCATTCAGTGCATTTCTCCACTCTTCAATGTCATCTGTTCCTCTCATGCTTCCAGAAAGCACGAGGATCCCAAGAGGCACACCAGCGCACTTGTTTGCAAGAGATCTTGCAACCCTTTCTACTTGAAGAAGAACTTTGTGCCCCAGATTCCTCACGAAGAAACGCCAGGCTTCTTCCTCAGGAAGGGGCTCCAGCTTGCTCAGTTCATTGCATTTCATTTTATCACATACATTCAACAGCCGAGTCATTAGGATTGTCTCACTGCCAAGAGGAATTCCCACGTCCTCTAGATTATAGGAGTGTCACCCCTCATCCATTATAAGGATATGCCTTTGCCTCTTCAATAGACATGAAAGTCCCGGAGCTGTTTTATAGGATTGTTAACATTTAACAGCATATGGTTTACACGTTCCCATATCTCATCTCGCAAAGTATGAATGCTGCATTCTTGGGACATTGTAACCCCAAAAATCTTCCTGCCCTACCTTCCTTTAGAATAAGATTATGGACATGGGTGACGATGGTTGTTTTCCCATAAAAACTGATCTTTAGCATTTTGTCGTCCTTCAAGTGAGAGAATATCTCGTTCAGATTTTTCCAAAAAGCATCAACTAATAAGTCCACTGTCAGCAGCTAATATTCTTCAGTATCTTGGGCAGTTGGTGTGATTTCGTGCACCTCTTCAGTCAATTGTTTCATGCTGTTCATCAATTTAAAACGTGAGAACCATCTTCATTCTGAAACTTCTCGTTCTAGGGATAAGACTTGGCTTTTATCCTGTCCACATTCGTGAAACAGCTTTTGACTTTATCTTCTCTTTTCCATCTGAGTTTAGATTCTTCAAATTTTAAGTTGAAATTACGTCGGCTTCCACATTAACTTTTCCAGTTCACTTATAAGTGCTTGCATCTTTTCGTCAATATTACTGTTATTTATGATGACTTGAGCAATGCTGATCACGATTGAGAGGTCCGTTAGATAGTAACAAGGACAAGCTTGCAAATCAATCTGAAAAGGGAAAGACCAATGCCTTAAGAATAAAGAATGCGAGTTTTCTTCCAAGCATAGAAACAACTTCAGCCATTTGCGTTTGGAGAGAAAGGAGGAATGAACAAAGTTGTGGTTAGATGAAAAGTAAAGTTGAAGCTAAAACCAAAACCAGAAATTGATTGAACATACTCTTCCATATTAGCAAAGTAATGGTCTTCATCCAAATTTGATATTAGAATTTGACCTGCCTCCTCCCTGGCGAGTTACGATCAGATGCACATAGGAAATACTGAAGATTTTCAAAAGATGCGAAAGGAGTCACAGAACCATAGCATAAATTTCATCTTGACATCCATCTAACGTTGCTGCTAACTTTCACTGATTGTTAGAACTTTACTAGCAGAGGAAGTCAGTTCTCTCCACCTCCTTCAGGCTCCACATGAATATACAATGGGGAGATTACATCCTGAAAGTAAGAATTGTATCGAACTGATCTACATGTTGCTCAATAGCTCAGCTGGATTTTTTTCTTCAAAAAAAAAAAAAAAAAGAAGACTTTGTGAATGTTTGCATGTACTACGTAACACCTAATTCTAGGAAAAACTCCTTCAATGTAGACTGAAACTGTGATGGGAAAATTACTGTCAGGAATGCTAAACTCACGTATGCTTTTGACAAGGTTAAATTCTGAATCCTGAAATTACTAGGGAGGAAGTTTTGCTTTGGCTACACATCCTTCTGTCCTAAAATTGGGGACTAAACTGAGAGAACTCCATACTAGAAAGCTGTCCTTGGTGTTCATGCTGCAGTTAATTGTAGATACAGAGGAAGCTCTGTTTTGGCTAGAACAAGAGGATATCACCAATCTGACCGGCAAAAGGGTTATTGCATGTATGGAAGTCATAAGAACCGATCTCTCCTCTCACTATGATGTCCTCACGCTTTGTGCAAGTTTGACATTCCTACAGAAGATAGGACCTCCATCAGGACTTCAATATCTCAATAGAGAGTTCACAATCACCATTAAATAAGCAATTCATTCACGGGTATACTTCCCATACAATTTTCTTAATACTATATTAGAGGATCTAATAATATTCGCAAAGGAAAGACTAGATTCGATTTTTAGTCCTTTAAATCTAACTGTCATGTAATCAAATACCCCAACGCTGTAGATTGCAAGAACTTAAAGGGTCATAAGCTGATTTAAAAACTCAATCTGGACTTCACATCTTCATCATATTCCTAACATAATCATGCCGGAGAATGACGTTCTCCAAATCAATCGAATTCGATCAGAGAAGCAAAACCAGGGAATATCATGGGACCAACATTAATATTCTGTCGCAAATAATGAGGAAAGGGAAACAACAAGATCCAATTAGCAAGAACGCTTTGATTTGTCACAGTGTTCACAGGAGGAGCAGCATTATTTCAGATACATTCATCTTGATATTCCACAGTCTGACCAAAAGAAAAAGAAGGAAAAAAGAAAGAAAATAAAAGCGCTTCAATCTCCGACCGAGAAAGGAGAGACCCTTCTCAAGCCTTGGCCGGCCGAGTCCGAAGAACCACATCGTCGACGTCAACTTTGGCGACGCACAGGAACAGAAAGTTGAAGACAGCCTCAAGAAACGAGCAAGAGCCGTCGCCATTGCCCTTCCTCTTCTTGTCCTCGCTCTCGTTCTTGCCCTCCTTCTTCGGCGTCGACCGCGCGGTGACGCCGCCCCGCTTCGCCCTCAACCACTTCCTGGTTCTCTGAGCCACCGTCTCCTCCTCCTGGCTGAACTTGTAGCTCCTCAGAAACCTCTGCCGGCGCGCGTACCCCTCGTCCACGGGGGCGCTGCCGCCGCCGCCGCCGACGGCCCCGTCCCTCGAGCTCGCGCTGATCATCTTCAAGTACACCGCGTCGGACTCGGCCCACCGGCGGCGCTTGCTCAAGGCCTGGCTTATCTTCACCGGGTTTTGCACGTCTATGCAGTCGATGCAGTTCGTGTTCATCATCATCATCATCGCCTCCGCAACACCCGGCAACTTAGTTTACCTCGGCTCGTCACTCGATCTTTCGCTCTTTTCTCGCTTTCCTATCTCTTCTCGGCTTTGCTTTGGGTTCGGCAAATCTCAGGAATGTGAGAGGAAGTGGTTCTTGATTATCTGATCTCGTTGAGCTGGGTGTGGTGCAGTGTGCATGTATATATGGCGTACCAGGAGTCCGGCGTTTAAAGAAATTTCCTTTTTGTAAGGCCTTGTCTGCAAGATTTCTTCTTCTTTCCTCTTTTGTGTCATATCAACGGTTTGTTTACTCCGGACTAAATTTCGCCCCTAATAATTATA
Organism: Eucalyptus guilfoylei; assembly: GCA_016097605.1. Taxonomy (NCBI): domain Eukaryota; kingdom Viridiplantae; phylum Streptophyta; class Magnoliopsida; order Myrtales; family Myrtaceae; genus Eucalyptus; species Eucalyptus guilfoylei. The sequence continues at coordinate 17,503,078 of CM027867.1, read as the reverse complement.
AATTAAATTGCGATTCTTCAATTTGTTTTTTTCATATTAAATACTTTCCATGTATACTGAATAGTCTTGATCCTTGATAACTGCCTATAAAGATACTCGTGCCAAGATCAAAGTTGCTTGTGTTTGAATTTTTTCCTCCACCAGCTGTGTTGGGTGAAAATTATCCATATTTAAAATTTAGGAGAGCAATATGTACTAAAGAAAATTGGTGAACGTTATTTTAAAAGTTGCAAAAAAAAAAAAAAAAAAAAGACAAGAAAATGATTCTATGATTTATGTATGAATTGTTTTTCTCAAACCTCACAGTAACTTTAACATTTAGAGAGAAAAAAAAAAAGCGATTAGATTTATCTATAAGGTTTTTAGCATGAATCTTCTTCACCCGTGCGCCATTCACTTAGCAACATAAAAAGTTATAGAGTTCCTACTACCTAGAATAGAACGAGTAATTAATACTTATTAGCATTCCTTACGAAGAAAATTGAGTCAATAAATAGATCAGGTAGTTTTGCTTTTGACCCATTATTTATAATGTAATCAACAATAACATTGTTTCTAAGGTAATGTGTTTTAGACATTAGACATTATTCACAACCATATTCGGAATACGTGTGAGAAGCCTTAGTGATGAGGAGAGCAAGGGTCAATACCACCAAAGTCACAAATTGACTAGTGCATTATTTACCCCAAATTAATTTTGTGTCACAACAAAATCTTAAATTGGCACATCCATGGCAAGTTTGTCAACATATTAAGGCAAAATTGGGGACTTCAGCAGATTTTTCAAAATGCGAGGGAGCTCTTAGGGCTAAATTAGTAGATTTCACAATCTCAATATTTTCTTTGGATTTGGCTTCATCAAAACGACTTTGTTTATGAGACCAACTTATGTTGAATTTTCACATTAAATTTTAGTCACACACCAATCGTTTGTGTTGTTTATTTTATGAGTTTTTACATCAACAATTTAACGGGATAATAAATAGAAGATAATGGATGATAAATTTGTTACAGATATATTAATTTATGATCAAATTAGTTGAGAGAAATACAATATGAATATACTGTTTTGAGATTTTTTATAATGCGAAAAATAATATTAATTAAAGGCGACACAAGTGTAATGGTATAGAATTTTAGTGATATTAATTCTATATATCATTTAGGATACAGCTTTTGATCAATTTTTCCTGGTCAGCACAAGAATTGTCGCTCAATCATTGTAATAATCTTGTTCTCGGAGTCTGACAAAAAAAATTATTGTTCTTGGAGAAAATTTCGCGGTAATACTCTTGCTTCTCTTTGAAATTTGAACGAAGAAAAGGAAACCCTAAAGAAAGCAACATGGGAGGACCTAAAAAGATATCCCCGAAAGGTGACAGTCTGACAGACATTCTGCATAAAGCGCGCGTAAATCCAAGTCTCTTTTTTGTTCTGTCTCAGAGAATCTTTGGCTCTTGCGCCCCTCGTCTTGTCTCGTCCTCCAAGTTCACTGTTGAGTGCATATTTTATGAAGTTTCGGTTCTTGTCTTCACCCCGTAGTTATAATTCTTAAATTACAAGTTACGCAAGAAACCATGCATGACTTTCGGTTCTCGATGCAGCAGAACAGAAGAAGCGCGAGAAAAGTTGGCTGAACACCAATCTGATTTCTTCATTGGACTTGGTTTTGAGCTGCAATTAGGAAATATTTTGACTGATGGGGTTTGGTGAAGTTCTAAGCAAGCATCCACGCTTTGTCTTTAGCATTCGTTCTAACCAGCTTAAAAAAAATTCGGTCTAGGGACCAGGAAGACTTTATGAAACACTATTCTGAAACTTTTACTAAAAAAATCACTACTTGGTCTTATTAGCTAAGGCTATATAATATTACATTGCAGAGACTCATGTCGAAGCCTGCGTTTTAGGGCAAGGCCTGTTTTCTAATAAAAGTTCAATCCGTCCAGACAGTTTGTGGCGTTGTGAGGATTGATTGTAGTATGAGTTATTGGCGCATTTTCTCTTCACTATCTTTTAAACATACTCTTTTTCGCCATTAAAGAGCTTCAACCTTAAAAACATATTAATACTACCATGTTTTATACTGAAGGGTTTAGTCAAGTGGTAAAAACTGAAACTTTGTGACTAGTACAAAGAAGTGAAGTCATTACCTTCCGGGTTGCTACACCATATATATATATATATATATATATATATATATATATATATATATATATATATATATATTTATATATATAATATAATATATATACACACATACATATATACATACATATATGAGAAGCAACTTGTAGTTGTACGAAATGTTTTCATAATTTATAAAGTTTAGATAATTCTTCTATTTTGATGAGAAAGTATAAGTAATTTTTCTGAGACAAAGCCATCCCTTTTTTAACCATAAGAATGGACTCCTTTTTCATTTCTCTCTTCCTTTTTTTTTTTTGAGGCAATGGATGCATTTTCTTAGAAACAAATCCTTTGACTCAAGCCAAGACCACCTTCGACAGATCCGGGTCCAATCAACTCGGAGTTCAATATGCAAAGCTTGACTAGAAACCATCTAAAGATGCTTTTTTTCCTCTTTTTTTTTTTTTTTTTTTTTTTTTTTTTTTTTTGTAGGCCATGATGTAGAATTAGCTTGTGTGTGTAGAATGAGAGGCTCATCATGTCCAGTGAAGATTGGTTGGGTCCTTTAACAATCCTAGATTGTTATCAAAATCAGGGTCCAAGACATCCATTGACTTGGATTTTGATTAGTGACTAGGAATACCTATATTTAGTGTATCAGTAACATGTTGACTCATATGGTAAAAGAATTTGCTTTTCTTGTGATTGTGTGTTCAAGCCTTACCAGTAGCACTTTAGGAGTAAAACCATAAATGCACTAGACTGATGTGGTGGGTGAGCCTTTAAATTACCCTGGGAGATGGACTAATCAAGGTACTCGGATGTCACTTAACTGTAATCGCTAAAAGGGGAGGAGAGAACAAGTAGGCTTTGGGAACTTGAATAATTGCAGGTACGGGGTGACGCTGGGCCGGTTAGGGCTAACAACAATAAGAGGTCTGGCCCAAGCTTTTCAAATGGCCTCTCCGTCCAAGTTTTTGCAATTCGCAATAAAATTACAAGGGTGCGTTGTTATATTTTTGGGGGAAGTCTTTAGAGAAATGCATAGGGATTTTTCAAAATACAAATTGCGTTTGGTAAATTATAATCTAAAAGTCCATTATGAAATATTTTTGAGTAAAATAGTGTTTGGAGGATTTATATTTACAAAAGACCTTTATTATTAAAAAAAAGAAAAATATTTAGTTGGTGAAGGGCAGCGGTAGTTGGCGATCCATATTGCCGGCGGCCATGGTCGTTTGAGGTTGTTGGACCTCAGGCGGCCCTTGGAGACCACTAGCGAGGGTGGATTGGGGCTGGGTGACTGCTAGGGGGGTCATGAGACCCTCGCTTGAGGTCGCGCGGCCTCGGCGAGGGCTGTCTAGGGTCGTGCGACCTAGGCGTGGCCCTCGCCAAGGCCACCTGACCTCAAGCTAGGGTCTCGCCTGGGCCACACGAGCCTCGCCTAGGCGAGACCCTCGCCTGAGGTCGCGTGGCCTCGATGAAGGCCATCTAGGGTCAAGCGACCCCCGACGTGGTCACAGTTACCAAAATCGTGCAGCCTCTCGTTGAGGTCACCACGACCTAGATGGCGCGGAGGTCGCCACAACCCCCCAGCGACAGTCGCCTAGGTTGTCGACCTTTGTTTAGCTCATCGTTGACCCCTTGTAGCCTTGCACAACTCCGCCGGTCGCCCTCAATAGAGAAGATGAACAATCCATATTTGCATGCTTAGAAGGCTGAAAGCCCAAGGCACCTCAAGACTAGCTTTGGGCTTTCAACCTTCAAAAGGCTAACTTTTCCTTAATGGGGTTTGTAAAATTTTTCTCAACCCCAATATTTGACCAAAAGGACTTTGGGTGTTCAAAGCCCATTCTCAAAGCTGTTTCCAAACACAACCATAATCTATGTTGAATGAGTTTCATCTTTACATGAAGAGTATATTGTATTTTTAAAAAAGGGATCACAATTTTTTATTCTGCATTATATCCTCAGTTTATTATTTTGTAAATATTCTATCCATGGATAAATGCATTTTTATTTCCTGAATCTCACAAATTTATATTTAAAATCTGAATAGTTTTTATCTTATGAACAACCTTACAAAAAATTTCAAATCTTAAAGAATCTCTCTAACCATATACATATGGATGTACTTATGTATCTATCTGCGACTTCTTCAGTAATTTCTTTCCATTAATTACTAATTTACACATTTCATGATATGGGAATTTTGTGAAATCTTTTACATGGGAATTGTTCATGCTTCAATTTTGATAGCATTTGCAATGAAATGAACGATACGATGGGATGTCACGTGACCCGTCAATGGGTTCAATTCTGTGCTGTGTTTGATATACTTGCGATAAACTGATGTCTATCATTGAGGATCACTAGTATTTGGTCTTTTCCTATTTTCCTTTTTCACCTATCTCGATATTTCTCAAGATTCACAATGTGGTGTTTGGACATGTTGTTGTTTGAATGCGCTTCCAAATAGTCCGAGTCTAGAGGCCTTTCATTCAAATTGTAGAGATTATCTCACTTTGTAATCCTTCAAGTTTTTCTGGAGAAGAAAGGACCAAATTAGGCTGATTGGCCATTGCTGCTAGCCATCTGTATAATCAACATCTACATCAATAGATAAATAAATACGTCACTGTATTTATGGAAATTACAAGAAGATGTTGCCACTGAAAGGAACATTCTCATCCTCCCCAGACAAAGGGAATACAGACATTGAATCAGTCCATTTCTCAGCCACTTCAGACGGCTCTTCCTTTGTAAATTCAAATTCAAATTTTTATTTTTGTTTCCAATATATGGTTTCCAATAAAATAAAGAGAAAAAAAATAGAGATCATTGGATCGCTGACTTTTTCACCCAAATTTTCTGTCTTATTTCCGGCTCCTTGCCGTCCCAACTTGGACATCTCCTCTGCGTTATACTAATTTCGGTCCCTATCAAAGACACTTTCATCAGAAAGACACCATCCAGGAAACATGATTTTCATTTTATTTTCCATTAGTTTAGAGAAACTTGTCATTTTTGGGACTATATTATATGAATATTTTACAACTAATCATATTGTTAACTAGGAAGAGGAGCTTAAATCAGAGCCAAAGACAAATTGAAAAGCTAGATTCTATTGCAATACCAACTTTGTTGTACTCTTGAGAGCTCCACACTAACAACAATCTCTAGCTTTTTGTCTCAATAGTTGTTGCTCTTGACGTCAACAGAGCTTCTTTAATCTTAATTAGTGCATATTGGAGTGCTTTGGGGGCTTAATTTTCAGAGCTCCTAACAATGGCAGCCCTCCTTTTCTCCTCCAAAACTCTACCTTTTCTTCTCTTCACCTTCTCTTGTGCCCAAGTTCCAGCTCAGTCACCCGGTAAAGGAGCGAATTACTCTTGTTCCTCGGACTTGCTACAATCGTGCGATACATATGTCGCGTACTTTGCCCAGCCGCCGGACTTCATGGATGTGGGGAACATCTCTGACCTTTTTCATGTGAGCCGTCGATCGATCATCCAAGCGAGTAACCTCACGTCGGAGTATAATGGGCTGGTCCAAGGGCAACTCTTGCTGGTACCGATCAAGTGCGGATGCAACGGGACTAGCTACTTCTCTAATGTCACGTATGAAATCATGAAAGGCGACAGCTACTACTTGGTTTCGACCCACGCGTTTGAGAATCTCACCAATTGGCAGACTGTAGAGGCCGCGAATCCGTCCCTGAACCCGAACATGCTTATGGTCGGGACGCGAGTCATGTTCCCTTTGTTTTGCAGGTGCCCTTCAAAGGCACAATCGGAGGCAGGACTCAATTTGTTCATTACTTATGTGTGGCAGACTAATGACCAAGTCTCAACCGTGGCTAGTAAGTTCAATGCAACCCCAGATGCTGTCATAGCAGAGAACAACCAGAACAATTTCACCTCGGTTATAGACCATCCGGTCTTGATCCCAGTCTCGCAATTGCCTATTCTCACACAGAATTACAGCTCCATCCCTAGCAAACGTGGCACAAACCATCGATGGCGCCTTGTGATCATGACCAGTTCGGTCTGCGCTGCTTTGGTTTTCCTCTTGGCGATCTCTCTGGTCTATATGCACAGCAAGCCCAAAAAGGCCTTGGACCGAAATGGCTCGTCACTAGAGACATCTGATTTAATTCCAGCGAAGGAACTTGCTAGGTCCGAGAGCTTCGAGCTGAAGGCCGTGCAGGATAAGTTGCTGCGTGGTGTTTCGGGCTATTTGGGCAAGCCAATAATGTACGATGTGAGGGCGATTATGGAGGTAACAGCAGACCTCAGCGAACATTGGAAGATCGGGAAATCGGTCTTCCGGGCCAACATTAATGGCGAAATTCTAGCAATTAAAAAAATCAAGGACGAATCTTCGGAAGAAATGAAAATTCTGCAGAGGTTGTATCACGCCAATCTGGTGAAACTAATGGGTGTGGCATCTGATATTGATGGTCCTCGCTTCTTGGTGTATGAGTATGTCCATAATGGATCACTCAAAAAGTGGCTGCACAAGCAATGCACATCCTCATCAGGGTCAATAGTCCTCATGTGGATCCAGCGGCTGCGGATCGCCCTTGACATTGCAAACGGCCTGCAATATCTGCATGAGCACGCCCGGCCGAGCATCGTCCATGGGGACATCAGGACGAGCAACATACTCTTGGACTCGAGGTTCAAGGCCAAAATATCAAACTTCTCGATGGCGAAGCCGGCCACAAGCCCAGCAGAGCTAAAGGTGGACATCTTCGCGTTCGGGGTTGTGCTGCTCGAGCTGCTCTCCGGGAAGAAGGCGATGGGGATGAAGGAGAGCGGCAAGATCGGGATGCTGTGGAGAGAGATAAGGGAGGTTTTGGATGATGATGGTGATGGAGGAGGGAAGAGGGAGGAGAAACTCAGGAAGTGGATGGATCCGAACATGGATGGGTTCTTTCCCATGGATGCTGCTCTGAGCTTGGCTTGTTTGGCCAGGACATGCACAATGGAGGCACCGTGTTTGAGGCCGAGCATGGCCGAGATCGTGTTCAATCTCTCTGTGCTCACTCACTCGTGTGCCGAGAACTTGGAAGGGTATTGGGCTTCTCCTAGGCTGGAAGCCGAAGAGGCTGTTCAGATCATCAGTCCAGTCAAAGCTCGTTGATTTCGGGATCGTAATCCGATGGGACTGTATAAGTTCCTGAATGTACATATAGTTCTTTTCATAGCCTAAAGCAGATGTTCTGTGAGTCTTTTTATCTTGTTTTTGTTTGTTTTTACAATGAAAGCTTATGCGTATAACGCACTTTTCATGAATGAAGGATAGGCTGTCGATCTTTTTGTCCCAGCCTAATGATGATCGCCTCTTTTCTTCTGCGTTTTGAGAAGAGAACAAAATGAAAATACAATCCATCAAAACATGACAGTTTGAATGAGTCGTCCGGCGAGTGTTTTGCTCATCTGTTGAAAGCTATACCGCAGACCGTCCATTTCAAGAATACGCCCACATCTCATCTGCTGCATTCTGAATGATATTATCTGCTGGACATATGCTGCTTTCATTACTAACTGGTATCAGTAACGATGCTTATGAGCGCGTTCGCTTTGGCTAAAGGTTGGTTCACGGACATCTAACTGCTCGGGAAGTTGTCTTCTTTCTTCTTCTTTTGTCGGAGGGGGAACCCCGAAATCGATCTCAATCTCTCTATTCCGCTCATTTGCTAGTGCTTCTTTAGGACTTCATCATTTGATTTTGCTGCCGATGCAGCCATATCTTCCCTCTCCAGTGCAGGTCATAATGAAGCCGGTGCGACTCGGCAACCGGCTGAAATTCCCTCCGTTTAAAAGGAAACGCAGCATGTGATGCAACATCTAGCATGAAATTCGTGATCGCCGGATTATAGATGAATATATGCAATGTTATATCACATAAATGACGCATAACTTAACGACATTAAAATAAATATAGATAATAAAGAAACCCCTTAAGACAGTTTCCTTCCATTGGCCGGGATCTTCACCCTGTGCTTCAAGAACACAATGGTTTGTGCACTCATGTTTACTTGTCCTTGGCCCATTTGCCCATCTCTCTAGTAAAGGTGGTTTCTCCGGATCTTCCAATTTAACGTATTTTAATAAAATTTTGTGATTTTTTTCCCCAAGGAACACATATTTTAAAAATAATCTCTACTTATTTTTATAACAAAATATATATTCACAAGTTCCTAGCATTGTAAAATTTTGTTGTCCATGATCGTGATTTAACTCATTGACCATTATTTAAATGAGTAAAATCGTGATCTTCCCAACACCAGAACAAATAGTGATAATACAAAGGATTATTTTTTTAAAATAATTTACAAATCATTCATTTTTACAAAATAAATGGAAGTTTTAGTGCCAAAGATTCCATTACGGTCGTGAGAGCAATATATTCCAACTTTCAATGCCAATATTGAGGCCACGTGGGCTGCATTACTGAATCAATCCAGGTAGCTCATTTTAAAAGAAGAGGACATCACAGTTTTGGCTCCTGTGATTTTGGTAAATTTCATTTTTGTTTGTTATACTTTGTCCGGTTATAATTCTAATCCCCATATTGTTGTCCCATGACAAATTAAGTCCTTCCATCAAATTGCTGTTCACAGATACGTCCGAATTTGTTAAGTCAGCACCAGCAACTGACACGTGATGCCCACAAATACAAGTTTCTAAAACAAATTGCACTTCGTGAAGAAGAGTTGGAATGTCCCTACTGCAATCCTTCAAACTGTATTGAATGACTTGGCAAAAACTTTGGATGAAGAGGGATGGCACAGTCCAAAGAACTCGAGGTGAGAGTTTCCCCGGACTTGTGGATGCATTTGGGCATTGGGTCCATTTTCTCTCCTTCAAGACTTTGAAGCATATCTAATTATATTTGATCTACAGTTGTTTGGCGTGAACAGATTAATGGCCTAATCCACTTTAGCCAAAGTGCAGATCATCCATTTGAAAATTTGTGCTTCTCGCATTGTGGCATCGGGTTGAACATGATTTTACATGTATGGTAAAACTGAAAAGCTGCAATGACCTTGATGTTTGTCCCTAAACCGGTGAGGCCGCCAATCAGCCCAAGGGGAGTCTAAACACAATTATGTTTTGAACTAAACTTAGGTGGTGGCAATGGGGGAGGTGATGAAGTTTGGGGCACTGAGGGTGGCTGCCACGTTGGAACTGTTACCGTACTATAAGGATGTTGACACCTAATTTTTCCCATTTTATTTAGCACTAGCCCCCGAGCTGCCCCCTCCATCCCGACGAGCTGCTTGCTGACCCTCGCCGAACTGCCGCGTTCTTGCTGCTGCTGCCGTCGTTCGCCGCCGAGCCGCTGACGTCTCTGCCATCCCTCTCGGCACCGTGAAGAAACCCTAGGGTTTCGGCCATGAACCGGGTCGCGCGAGCTTGGTCGGGTCGGGTGAAAGCGAACCGGGTAGGGTTTTCTCACATTCGGGCCGGGTATACTTAAGTTGGGCTTGGGTTGTTTTTTGCTTGCTAGCTTAGGGATTTAAGAACTTGTGGGCTTAGGGAGTTGTGGGCTTTATTTTTAAAATAAAATCTTTTTAAAATAAAAGAGATTGGACTAGATTGGGCCCGCTGGTTGGGTCCAATCCGAACAAAAAAGGCCCGATCAAAGCTAGTCGGGCCGGTTCGGCCGACCCCCCCATTTGGACCGAACCCGGGTCCGGTCTCCGACCGGACCTGTTCGCTTTGACCGGGTCGGGTCGAACTGAACCCGACCCGGTCCGGCCCCAAAAAAATTATTATTTTTAAAAGAAAACAATTTCGAAAATCCAAAAAATATTAAAAATTTTAAATTTTTTTAAAAAAAATTAATTAAAAATTTCGAAAATAAAAAAATGATGGGGTTTGGTTAGGAATTGCTATGTTTTGCATTTTTAGTGTAATTAGGCTTTTATTTGCTCGTATTTTGATTATATTGTATGCTTAATTTGCATATCTAATTATGTTGAATTGCATGTGTTTAATTTTACTGCAACTTACTTTAATGATTGCGCATCTGCATTATCACTCACATGTTAGTGGATAAGCATAAAATTAATCCAAACTGCCTGATAAAAATCATTTTGTTAAAATGAACAAGATTAGGTATCGAAAGGGCACTAATTGGTTAATTAGTGTAATTAAGTGCCCGACCCTAGATTCTCTGGTTGCATAGGAAGTGATGTATACTCACATACCTCGCTTGGTTTCTAGCCGATCCCAATAAGCTAGTGGCGACTCCTTTTGTGCAAAATTCTTAAAGAATATGCCAACGTCACGCGGGTATGAGCTTGTGAGAGCTCACGCCTAATTATGACTATAAGGATAAATCATAGGGTTTTTTTTTTTCAGTGATTCCATTAGCTTTTAGTGTAATTCTAGTATCCAAACCAAATTGAGCAAATGTTTTGACGATATTGAGAATATCATCTCCTCTAACGACCGTGTACATCAATAGATATACTTCACACCAGCGTCGTTTTGGCCCTTGGCGGGACAAGCACAGCTGAGAGGAACCCTAACGTTTTGACCGATTCGCAAATTCTCCAACGATAGGTTGTTCAGACTCTCCATGGCTTCACATGTTGATAGGCCTTTGAGGACATTGTTGGTGATGCTTGAATAAGAATCTCCGCTTTGGACCGCGTAGGACGAGTTCACCTCATAATCCTCACCAGAGCAGGAGCAAGTCACGGGAACAATTAACGTCTTTTTGGGGTCGAAACTAATCATTGATGAGACCGAGTTTACCGGCGCAATCTGAGCAGGATCAGAAGCCAAGAGCTGAGCGATGGAGTAAATGATGTCGTAAGGAGGATGCGACCAGAAGATGAGGTAAGCTTGGCAACTTGACGTGAGGCCATTACAAAATGCAATTGCAACCAAAGGCGGAAGAAGAATTCTTGTCATTGTTACATGCCACCGAAGGGTCACCAAGATAAGGCTGTTGCCCTAAAACCAAACCAGGATACATCGCGCAGGGTACTGAAACTATAGAGAACGAAGAGAGAAGCTCATTATGGTAAAGTCGGAAGGTGCTTCTGGAGTTACATTTCGAAGATCGAATCAGCTGTCATTTAGGCTCCGTTCGTTTCGCGGAAAATGATTTCCGGATTTTCTGGCGTTCGTTTCACGGAAAATGAATTCATTGGAGAAAATATTTTCCATAAAAGGAAAAAAAGTCTTCTAAATTAGAGAAAAATGTTTTCCACTTTTGAAAAGTCCTTACTTGAAATTGTTTCACTTTGGTCTCGCACACTTGCCATCAGATTAACTAGAAAATGCTTCAAATGTTAATGGAGAAAAAAACACCACACAAAGGACATTATTTGTGGCTGGTGAGATGGCCGACCCTTGTTGATCCTTATCTCTTAATCCCGCCTCTACAAATCCTCACTTCCTCATCTCATTTCTTCTTCTTCTTTTCTTTTTTTATTCGAATTATTTTTTAATTTTCTTTTTCTTTTTTAATTTGAATTATTTTTAATTCCCTTTTCTTTTATATTTCTTTTGATTTTCTTTTTTTCTTTTCTTTGTTTCCCATTTTCTTCTTTCTTGGCTAGTCATCGACTGTCGCCAAACAAACCTCAAGCTTGTCGATCTCAAGCTTGTGCTTGTCGATCTGGCGAGCCTTGAGCTTGACGCTCGTGCTCGCCAATCTGGTGAGCGGCGAGCCTCGTGCTCGTCAGCGAGCTTGAGGCTTGCCAGTGACTAATCGGGGGTCATCATCGTGATCGGTGATCGGCCAAGAAAGAAGGAGATGGAAAACAAAGAAAAAAAAGAAAAGAAAAAGAAAAATGAAAAAAATTAATAATAGATTTTAAAAATTCAAAGTAATTAAAAATCAAATTTTTAAAAATATGAAAAATCCATTTTAAAAAATAAAGTAAATGAAAAAGAACATATGAAGGAAAAGATTTTCCTTACCGAACGGTGAAAAATATTTTTCACTTCATTTTTAGGTTTCATCCGAATACCGAAAAATAATTACATTTTCTTGGGAAATGATTTTCTGGAAAATATTTTCCAGAAACGCCACATTTTTCGCGAAACAAACGGAGCCTTAGTCATGTTTGAATTGCATCGAAGGCGTGCTCAAATTAAGTGGCATTATTGCAGGGAAGATTCTGGTTTAAATTTTGCGATCGAAGGTGTTTTCGAGGAACATGCCAGTAGGACAATTGGGAAGATTCACACGGCAGACAAGATTATGATGAAGATACTTTTGCTTGCTGAAACTATGGTCTCCTTCGGGGGTGTAATTGATTTTAGATAGATTTTAAGGTTAGAAAACTACAAAATGATCATTATAATATATTAGGACCATGACGTGGCTTACTTTAATTTGGGACACCTGTTAGCTAAAAACATTTTAGTCTTGATCTTGGGCGTGGATTAAATTATTGTACCTGGGAAGGTTCCTATGAATCTCCATTGTTCCAAGACCTTTTCAACAGCAAATTAAGGGGATCTTCTTCTTTATTGATTTAGTCCTGTCACTTCCACTACAACCCGTCAAAATACGCCGAATATGTCTTCCATCATCCCTTCTTTTTCGCTTGAATTTAACAGCGAACAGGGCATCTCAAAGCTAGTGTGAAATCAGACCCAAAAAAAAAAGAGCTAGTGTGAAAACGCGGTTTACCTCTGTTCCGTTTGATTGTGCTTTTGGCCTTAGATGTGGGTGTATCTCGTGTTTTGTAACTTAAAACCAACGCAAGTACCTTTAATAATGTCACTAAGTTCCTCTACGTCACTTCAAAATTGAAATCTTTTCCATAGACCTGTAAAATTTGAGCGTGTTCATGAAGAAGATGCCGAAGGGGTCATCGGAAGAGCAACAAAGCTCTTTAAAGCAATGATCTATTCCCCGGGCTTTTAGAATTGGTCCACAAGATTCTAACATCTCTTGTACATGAAAGGTAAAAGAAGCGGCTGTAAATGCGTGAGCGTCAAAGTTGGGGAGAAAGAACGTATCCACATGAGCTCCTGGATAAGATTCTTCTCACCATGTCGGGCGAGTGCACGGCAAAAGAACCAGAAAGAAGCAAAATTACTTTGCATCTTTTTTCATTCTATATCAAACTAACGAAAGCATGGAGTATTCACAGAGAAGAAAGAGAGGATTTCCATCTAGGGTTTATCCTAGCTTGAAAAAGATCCAAGGTTGAAGTCTTCATGAGAGAGCAAGATTCAATGGGCCACTTTAGGTTTTGTTTGAATGGAATAAAACATCAAGAAAATCTTGCACGATCTTCATGGAAGAGCACAAGCTGGCAAAGTATGGACTTTCAAGTCAAGTCAATGAGTAAAATTATCTTATCGGAGACTTTAACACCAAAATGGACGGGCACTGTCGAGTGGAGTACTAAGGCTAACCTAGTAAACCCTTTTGGTTGGAAAAAGCACGTCCCTAATAAACCTGTGGAAAATTTAATACCCATCATCTTTTTTTAATTAGAAGGGTTTAAATAAGTGCTGAATTGAATATAAAATTCAAAGCTACTCTGCGTGCGATGGAAGTTTATGACCTCGGAGCTTGGAAGCCTTGAACCGCAAACTCAATCCCGAGATTAAAAATGAAAAAAAAGGGTCGACTAAGGCTAACCTCGATGAACCTTGTCTAACAAGGACTCTTACCACCATCAACTATGCATTCACGATTTAATATGATGCGTATTATTGAATTGCCTTGTTGAAGGATAGTCTGTGCAAAAGGTTTGCAATGTGTAAAGCGTCTGAGTCTTCACCTTCCTCCTAATAGTGAAAATAGATTGTCACGTAAGATGATTACTGTGGTTTATGCTAGTTATTACTTGATGGGCTCTAACTCATACGCTTAAGCTTTTTTGGCATAAAATTGAACCAAATTAGGTTTTTATAAATGTATAGATGGGCTAGCACCTGCAATAAATCATGTTATTTCTCTCCTTGATTTGCAATGATCCATGATGTCGTGTTTAGTAATGCAATTAGACAGAAATAAAATGGATGAGGATTAACTATTTTTGGATCATGCCTTTGTTTATTATTGTGTATCTAAGTGGCCTTAGGTGTTCTGAAATAGATGCGCAATTTCATAAATAAAAAATTTTAAAAAATTTTGTTCGATGATTGAAGAAATTACGGATGGACGAAGGAGGTAGTAGCGAAAAGAAGGGATCAATCTTGTGAAAAATGCTTTAAAGAAACCCTTCAATTTTTTTTTCTTCTTTTAGAAAATGAAAACTGTTCCCACTTGGTTTTATTTGTTAAATGTTGAATCCTCTCCGTTCAAGCTTCTCATTTTTAAGGAAGTATTGAGCATGCAACAGAAGCCCAATCATTAGGAGGAAGCACAAGTACAAATCCGTCAATATATATAGTTAGACAAATTTTCACTCAAAAAGCTAAATCACCGAATTATAAGCTTAACTATCATATATCAACTATTACACATCCTACAAATTCTCTGATTTTAGACTTTTCTCAAATGTACCTTAATAGAGAGTTCCCTTATATTGGCAGAATTTCAATAGAACTAAGCGTGGAGATTGATTGATCCAAGCGGTTACATGTTTTTCCCTATATATCTCATTGCCAGTTTATCTATTTATTTTTGTTGGAAGGGTAAGATGAGGAAGATGAAAGTGAGACAAACATAGATTAGGAAGTCTAAAAGAGGAGAGAAAAAAAAGTGGATGGTTATTTATAATATGAGTGGATATAAGAGAAATTAACAGAAAGGTAATTCGGGAAATTAAAAATGAGACCGTAGTATGCTTTCACATAGAAATATAGATATCATCACCATCTTCACAAATTAAGAAAGTGGAACGACCATGCATGGATACATGAAACTTCTTCTTTTTATTAAATCACGTTGCTGGAAGATTCCCAGCTGATGGAGGATGCCAACAACCCAGAGAGATACTGCACGATCTCGTCCATGTCGCGACGATCGTTCGCGTTCTTCTTCAGGCAACATCGGATGATCCCGATCATGAAAGCGGCCAGATTCGAAGGATAACGTCCTCCCAAGGAAGGATCAATTAAGCCCGTCAACCTTTCAGTCATGGTATCCTCTGGGACAACCTCGTCTAGGGCTTCGTACAGATTCAAGCTCTCCTCTTTAGTCAGGGACTCCGCCTCTTTCCCCGTGATCATCTCCATCGCGAGGACCCCGAAGGCGTACACGTCGAGCGCAGTGGAGACCAGACCATTCTCCAAGTACTCCGGGGCCATGTAACCTTTCGTCCCGATGATGTGGCTTGTCAAGTCAAACCGGCCCTCGTTGCCTTCTGCCGACCTCGCCATGCCCAAATTCGTTATCTTGGCCCGGAAATCGCAATCGAGAAGGATGTTGCCGCTCGTGATGTTCTTGTGAATTTGAGGAGGGCTGGTGAAGCCGTGGAGATGGTTCAGTCCGGTGGCCACATCAAGTGCAATTTGAACTCTTTGAGTCCAACTCAAGACGGTTTTACTATCACCTTGTGTTCTGTAAATCCAGTCACTTAAGGGTCCATGAGAAGCAAAGTCATAGACGAAGTACCAGTCGCCGTTGTTGAAGCAGATCCCTGAAAGGCGAACGATGTTGAAGTGGTTGATCTTCTTGAAAAGGTTGATTTCCTTGATCGCATCGCCATTCACTTTCTTGATAGAGACGGAGCAACCGTCGATCTCCCCCCGGTGGACCGACCCTTTAATCCAGCAGCTAGGACTAAAATCATTGGTCGCCAGTAGCAGTTCTTCGAAACTGTACACTTTGATGGACTGAGCTATGCCATGTATGGTCTGCATCAGTCCCTGAGACTCTTCCTTTCCCTCCACGATGCGCGTCTTGGGGTCATTAGGGACAATAGTCGCGGCATGTTGCACACTTTTGCGGCGAAAAGACAGACAGAAAATAACGCCACTGCCGATTGCCAATGCACAAGCAGCTCCGATGAGTAAACCAGCAATTGCAAATACCCATTTGTTTCTCAAATTACTAGTCGATGACAAAGCAGGTGGACTTGGCGACTGTGGCGGAGGTGGCGTAAGTTGGCCTGGTGAGGGAGGAGGTACTATTGTTTCATTACTCAAAGGCGGGCTTCGAACGGGAACTAGCAGAGTGGTGAAGGGATAGATCGTTGAGACTTGCTCGGAAAGACCATTTGCTTCCAACGTCCTCGCGGTGTTAGCACCGAACCGGCCGCTGATTGTTCCAACGTAGTTACCCTCGGCAACGACATAGCTCAACAGATACTTAATTCCGAGGTCGGTTTGATTCTTGGTAGGACAAGCACATCGGATCGGAATGGTGAGGTCTCCGCTGTATAAGTCCACGGTTTCGATGTCGTTTTGATCCTTGATGGCGCGGCACGTCGTGAGGCCTTGGTAAGTGTCATTGACAATCACGTAATAATTGTCTCCCTGCCTAATCGAGTACGTGGCATTTGCCTGATAGTGCCGACCCGAGCAAGAGCAATTCACGGGGACTATCACCATCTTGTTGGTCGGGAACGTCGCATTTGGACCGACGGAGTTTATGGCAGAGAGCTGAGACGGGTCGGAGGCCAGGAGCTGGGCGATCGACCGGACGGTGTCATAGGGTGGATTGGATCGGTAAATGAGGTAGGTTCGGCAAGTCCTGTTCAGGCCATTGCATGTGTAGCCCAGACGAGGAGAGGAAGAGTCGTTGGTCTTGGAACAATTCATGGTGCTCTGGCCGATGTAAGGTTGCTGTGTGTGGGCGAAAGATGAGAAATGCAAGATGGAGAGAGCAATTACTAAAGAGAGAGAAAGGAAATTCATCTCCATGTTGAGATGAATTCAGGTTTGGCTTCGATATTTCAGTAGTGGAATATCGGTTGGCGTGTGAAGGAGAAGAAGAGGTGAATGCTTCTCGTGCAAGGGTTTATGGCTTTAAATAATGGGTAAAATTCATATGGAAGGGTAATTTCTTGGAAGGTCACAGCTCATGGGTAGGCAAGGGTCTCAACAGTAAGATTACCTCCTTCGCTTGGTTGACTTGATGTCCGTTTATTGTCCTTTTTTATGGAATAATTCACCAGATCCATCATTGTCGTACATTAAATTAGCCCTAGGATAATATAAGCTATGGGATGTCACTATTGCCTAGGTAGGCACTCGTTCACAGGCATATATGTAGCTCTAGAAGTGACATATAGCAGCCTATGGGCTTGTCGATCGTGACTCGAAATAAAATTGGCTGTTTAAGTGTTCGGTTTTGAGCTCGGCCCATGAAATTTCCATAGGAATCCTAACTTGGAAACCTTGGAGGTTTACGATGGAAGCGGAGAGATTGAACGGGAGGTAGAATGACCTGGGTGTATTTTGTAGTTAAAGATTTTAGACCGACTTCCTAGTTATATCCCAAAAGTTTTACATAGGATGAAAGGGACACTGTTTAGTAAACATTAGTCAACACTCATCTCAAAAAAGTCATCATTTTATGTGGTTACTCATTGTACTTCTTTTGAAGACTTGACCACATGAACCCGTTTGGTTCAGCTTTGGGGAAATGCCATTGGGAGAATGCAAATACCTTTGAGGTAAAGGAGTTTTCCAAAATGCTAGACTGTTTGGTAAACTAAAACTGAAAAGTGCTTTAGGGAAATGCAAAACTGTTTGGTAAACATGTATTTGAAAAGCCCTTTGGTGTGACCAATTAAGTTTTTTAGTTTTAGTATTTTTAAAATTGGAAAAAAGAAACAATGAGTATATAACCTTTTACATTTTCATGTTGAGAGTAATATAAAAGATACATATTAGTAAATTTATTTAAAAATTATATTAAAACAATTTAATTATAGATTAAATGCAAAGCTCAACTTTTAGCCTAGGGTTCTTTTAGGTTTGTTTTCAACTTTGAATATTTTTTTAATTATTATATTATTAATCATTTTCGTTAATTAATGATCATTTTAGTGTATTGATAAAAAGTTGGGCTATTGATTGTCAAAAGATAAAAATGATATAGAAAAAAAAAAGCGAATTTATTTGGTGGATGGTGAAGCGACCGATTGTAGATGCTAATTTTTTTGAGTAAGCACCGCATATAAAAAGGAAGGTCCTCATTAAGAAAAATAAAACTAAGTTCCTCTTATACAAATTTGACTAGAAAGAGTCAACACGAACCACTGCAATTGCTTGATAATGCAATGGCCAACACATGGTGAAGTCACTCGGACATGGACATAATTCGTACGGACATGACGGCTTCAAATTTGAAGCAACAAACCGGATCAATTCTGCAGAACTCAATATCTCCATTTACTAATTTCTCGAGTCAAAGCTCTCAATTGACCGATTAATAAAAGAAAAGACAAGTCGCAATTTCAAAAGGAAAATGCCATATAGAGCAATAAAAATCTAAGAAATGAATTTCGATCAAACTGGTGCTGCACATGCACGAAGAACACTAAAATTAGCACCCTAAATGAGCCTTGAGGGAACAATTCAGCCGCTTAGAAAAATTATTTACACCAATGGTATGTGTCACCCTATGCCAAATTCTATGTAGAGTTAAAATGCATGAAATTAATCTTCTCATATTCGATGGAACGCATGACAACAATCAATAGCTAGAGCAGAACTGCTGCCACTATAAGAGGAATACATAGAACTTCTACAACCTGTCATTCAAATGGATAAGAATGTGTAGGTCTCAGATAGGCAACATCAAAGTGCATTCAAAACCGTTAGGTTTCCACAAGAGGGCACCGCATGAACAAGAAAGGCAAAAAGAAGCAAGTTCAATTAATCTAACAATGGAACATTGAGATAGATCTTCTCAGAAGAATATAATAATTTTACCTATTGAACATTAAATGTTATAGGGTAACTACCTCAATCCAATGAAAACTTAGAGCAGGTGAACTAAAGGAAATGTGCACATAGAAGGGACTCTTACTTAAAAACAAAAAATAAACCCATCAGAGCAAAGCATAAACAAAAGACAGATCACTGCCATATCATCCCTCCCAATAACCTCATCTGTCTTACAACATCCACCTTCTGACTATCATCAAACCATTTAGCACACACATTAGAAAAAACTTCAGCCGAACCAGATCACCGAGCACAAAGGCGAACAATTGATCCGCTCAAGCTTCGTCTCATCACCAACTAGCTTCCTCAAGCTAAAACACTACTCAACCAAACCCCCATTTCGCATCCTCCACCCAAATTCCACAGCGTGCGTTGCCATCAAGACGACATCAACCTTGTCGCCAACGATTCGCATCCCTACAGAACGAACTCCACAACCGCAGCTGATCGCAACGACCGCATATTCCCTTCGCCGCACCCACACGACCCAAATTCAGCAAAGCCACAACACCGCAACCCAACCTACCCTAACGCGGACCCAGAACAGAAAAAGCCGAAAAAAGAGAAACCCATCTCGGCTTTAGCCGAAAGCCGAGAGCTCTAATCGGAAACCCCACACGCGTCACGGCAGAACCGCCTCCCGGCGGGCCACCGCCGGGAACATAACGAATCTCACAGCAAATCCACAACAAAGGCATGCGGAACATAACAACAGACTAATGACCATTCAAACAAACGATGAATCAACACCAACCAACTTGAAACAGAAGCAAATGATCAAAGAGAAACAAAACCAACCTCGGATCTCGGATTTGCTCGCTCGTCAAGAGGGTAGAAGATCCAGATCTCGGCTTCGTTCGCTCGTCGCGTGATGGAGTGGTGCGAGTTGCAGGGAGAGAGAGAGACGAAGAAGAGAGCTGTCGAGTTGCAGGAGAGAGAGATGAGGAAGAGAGCGTCGCGTGAAAACAGAGGAAAGCCTTGAAAGAGTTAGGGTTTTATTTTGTATTGGGTAAAATTGGACTTTTGATAAAATTTTGAGGGTAAAATAGGTAATCAGCAAAAATTCATTAATCCCTTGATCAGCATGCCGAAAATGCTGAAATGCCCAAAGCAAGTCCCTACCAGCTTTGGGCTTTCAGCATTTTAAAGGCAAGCATTTTACCAAAAGCCTTCAAATGCTGAACCAAACACCTTTAAATTTTTCCCAATGGGCCTCAAAGCCCCTTGGGAAAGTTGAACCAAACGCCCCCGAAATATATTATGAATGATATTAAAAAACCCTTTAGTAGGTACATTGTCTAAGGCTCATACTCGATCTAATGAGAATGGGTAGTGAAAAGCTGCAATGACCTTGATGTTTGTCCCTAAACCGGTGAGGCCGCCAATCAGCCCATGGGGACTCTAAACACAATTATGTTTTGAACTAAACTTAGGTGGTGGCAATGGTACGGGAGGTGATGAAGTTTGGGGCACTGAAGGCAGCTGCCACGTCGGAACTGTTATCGTACTATAAGGATAAATCATAGGGTTTTTTTTTTCAGTGATTCCATTAGCTTTTAGTGTAATTCTAGTATCCAAACCAAATTGAGCAAATGTTTTGACGATGTTGAGAATATCATCTCCTCTAACGACCGTGTACATCAATAGATACTTCACACCAGCGTCGTTTTGGCCCTTGGTGGTGGGACAAGCATAGCTGAGAGGAACCCTAACGTTTTGACCGATTCGCAGATTCTCCAACGATAGGTTGTTCAGACTCTCCATGGCTTCACATGTTGATAGGCCTTTGAGGACATTGTTGGTGATGCTTGAATAAGAATCTCCGCTTTGGACCGCGTAGGATGAGTTCACCTCGTAATCCTGACCAGAGCAGGAGCAAGTCACGGGAACAATTAACGTCTTGTTGGGGGTCGAAACTCATCATTGATGAGACCGAGTTTACCGACGCAATCTGAGCAGGATCAGAAGCCAAGAGCTGAGCGATGCAGTAAATGATGTCGTAAGGAGGATGCAACCAGAAGATGAGGTAAGCTTGGCAACTTGACGTGAGGCCATTATAAAATGCAATTGCAACCAAAGGGGGAAGAAGAATTGTCGTCATTGTTACATGCCACCGAAGGCACCAAGATAAGGCTGTTGCCCTAAAACCAAACAAGGACACATCGCGCAGGGTACCAAAACTATAGAGAACGAAGAGAGAAGCTCATTATGGTCAAGTCGGAAGGTGCTTCTGGAGTTATATTTTGAAGATCGAATCAGTTGTCATTTAGGCTCCGTTCGTTTCACGGAAAATGATTTCCCGGAAAACGTTTTCCGGATTTTCCGGTGTTCGTTTCACGGAAAATGAATTCATTGGAGAAAATGTTTTCCATAAAAGGAAAAAAAAGAGTATTCTAAATTAGAGAAAAATGTTTTCCACTTTTGAAAAGTAGAAAACATTTTCCTCGTTTGATCTCTCTTATCTCATACCTCTACAAATCTTCACTTCCTCATCTCATTTCTTCTTCTTCTTTTCTTTTTTTATTTGAATTATTTTTTAATTTTCTTTTTCTTTTTTAATTCGAATTATTTTTAATTTCCTTTTTCTTTTCTATTTCTTTTTTTCTTTTGATTTTCTTTTTTTCTTTTCTTTGTTTCCCATTTTCTTCTTTCTTGGCTAGTCATCGACCGTCGCCAAGCAAACCTCAAGCTTGTCGATCTGGCGAGCCTCGAGCTTGACGCTCGTGCTCGCCAATCTAGTGAGTGGCGAGCCTCGTGCTTGTCGATGAGCCTCGTGCTCGTCGGCGAGCTTGAGGCTCGCCAGTGACTAGTCGTGGGCCATCATCGTGATCGGCGACCAGCCAAGAAAGAAGGAGATGGAAAACAAAGAAAAAAAAGAAAAAAAAAAATGAAAAAAATTAATAATAGATTTTAAAAATTCAAAGTAATTAAAAATCAAAATTTTAAAAATATGAAAAATCCATTTAAAAAAATAAAATAAATGAAAAAGAGCATATGAAGGAAAAGATTTTCCTTACTAAACAGTGAAAAATATTTTTCACTTCATTTTTAGGTTTCATCCGAATACCGAAAAATAATTACATTTTCCTGGAAAATGATTTGTTGAAAAATATTTTCCAGAAACGCCAC
The DNA here is from genome assembly GCA_016097605.1 of Eucalyptus guilfoylei. Taxonomy (NCBI): domain Eukaryota; kingdom Viridiplantae; phylum Streptophyta; class Magnoliopsida; order Myrtales; family Myrtaceae; genus Eucalyptus; species Eucalyptus guilfoylei. Next base: position 17,480,981 of record CM027867.1, on the reverse strand, counting down.
ATTTTTCGCGAAACAAACGGAGCCTTAGTCATGTGTGAATCGCAGCGAAGGCGTGCTCAAATTAAGTGGCATTATTGCAAGGAAAATTCTGGTTTACATTTTGCGATCGAAGGTGTTTTCGAGGAACATGCCAGTAGGACAATTGGGAAGATTCACACGGCAGACAAGATTATGATGAAGATACTTTTGCTTGCTGAAACTATGGTCTCCGTCGGGGGTGTAATTGATTTTAGATAGATTTTAAGGTTAGAAAACTACAAAATGATCATTATAATATATTAGGACCATGACGTGGCTTATTTCAATTTGGGACACCTGTTGGCTAAAAACATTTTAGTCTTGATCTTGGGCGTGTCGAAAGATTAAATTATTGTACCTGGGAAGGTTCCTATGTATCTCCATTGTTCCAAGACCTTTTTAACAGCAAATTAAGGGGATCTTCTTCTTTATTGATTTAGTCCTGTCACTTCCACTACAACCCGTCAAAATACGACGAATATGTCTTCCATCATCCCTTCTTTTTCGCTTGAATTTAACAGCGAACAGGGCATCTCAAAGCTAGTGTGAAATCAGACCCAAAAAAAAAAGCTAGTGTGAAAACGCGGTTTACCTCTGTTCCGTTTGATTGTGCTTTTGGCCTTAGATGTGGGTGTATCTCGTGTTTTGTAACTTAAAACCAACGCAAGTACCTTTAATAATGTCACTAAGTTCCTCTACGTCACTTCAAAATTGAAATCTTTTCCATAGACCTGTAAAATTTGAGCGTGTTCATGAAGAAGATGCCGAAGGGGTCATCGGAAGAGCAACAAAGCTCTTCAAAGCAATGATCTATTCCCCGGGCTTTTTGAATTGGTCCACAAGATTCTAACATCTCTTGTACGTGAAAGGTAAAAGAAGCGGCTATAAATGCGTGAGCGTCAAAGTTGGGGAGAAAGAACGTATCCACATGAGCTCTTGGATAAGATTCTTCTCACCATGTCGGGCGAGTGCACGGCAAAAGAACCAGAAAGAAGCAAAATTACTTTGCATCTTTTTTCATTCTATATCAAACTAACGAAAGCATGGAGTATTCACAGAGAAGAAAGAGAGGATTTCCATCTAGGGTTTATCCTAGCTTGAAAAAGATCCAAGGTTGAAGTCTTCATGAGAGAGCAAGATTCAATGGGCCACTTTAGGTTTTGTTTGAATGGAATAAAACATCAAGAAAATCTTGCACGATCTTCATGGAAGAGCACAAGCTGGCAAAGTATGGACTTTCAAGTCAAGTCAATGAGTAAAATTATCTTATCGGAGACTTTAACACCAAAATGGACGGGCACTGTCGGGTGGAGTACTAAGGCTAACCTAGTAAACCCTTTTGGTTGGAAAAAGCACGTCCCTAATAAACCCGTGGAAAATTTAATACCCATCATCTTTTTTTAATTAGAAGGGTTTAAAATAAGTGCTGAATTGAATATAAAATTCAAAGCTACTCTGCGTGCGATGGAAGTTTATGACCTCGGAGCTTGGAAGCCTTGAAACGCAAACTCAATCCCGAGATTAAAAATGAAAAAATGGGTCGACTAAGGCTAACCTCGATGAACCTTGTCTAACAAGGACTCTTACCACCATCAACTATGCATTCATGATTTAATATGATGAGTATTATTCAATTGCCTTGTTGAAGGATAGTCTGTGCAAAAGGTTTGCAATGTGTAAAGCGTCTGAGTCTTCACCTTCCTCCTAATAGTGAAAATAGATTGTCACGAAAGATGATTACTGTGGTTTATGATAGTTATTACTTGATGGGCTCTAACTCATACGCTTAAGCTTTTTTGGCATAAAATTGAACCAAACTAGGTTTTTATAAATGTATAGATGGGCTAGCACCTGCAATAAATCATGTTATTTCTCTCCTTGATTTGCAATGATCCATGATGTCGTGTTTAGTAATGCAATTAGACAGAAATAAAATGGATGAGGATTAACTATTTTTGGATCATGCCTTTGTTTATTATTGTGTATCTAAGTGGCCTTAGGTGTTCTGAAATAGATGCGCAATTTCATAAAAAAAAATTTAAAAAATTTTGTTCGATGATTGAAGAAATTACGGATGGACGAAGGAGGTAGTAGCGAAAAGAAGGGATCAATCTTGTGAAAAATGCTTTAAAGAAACCCTTCAATTTTTTTTTCTTCTTTTCGAAAATGAAAACTGTTCCCACTTGGTTTTATTTGTTAAATGTTGAATCCTCTCCCTTCAAGCTTCTCATTTTTAAGGAAGTATTGAGCATGCAACAGAAGCCCAATCATTAGGAGGAAGCACAAGTACAAATCCGTCAATATATATAGTTAGACAAATTTTCACTCAAAAAGCTAAATCACCAAATTATAAGCTAACTATCATATATCAACTATTACACATCCTACAAATTCTCTGATTTTAGACTTTTCTCAAATGTACCTTAATAGAGAGTTCCCTTATATTGGCAGAATTTCAATAGAACTAAGCGTGGAGATTGATTGATCCAAGCGGTTACATGTTTTTCCCTATATATCTCATTGCCAGTTTATCTATTTATTTTTGTTGGAAGGGTAAGATGAGGAAGATGAAAGTGAGACAAACATAGATTAGGAAGTCTAAAAGAGGAGAGAAAAAAAAGTGGATGGTTATTTATAATATGAGTGGATATAAGAGAAATTAACAGAAAGGTAATTCGGGAAATTAAAAATGAGACCGTAGTATGCTTTCACATAGAAATATAGATATCATCACCATCTTCACAAATTAAGAAAGTGGAACGACCATGCATGGATACATGAAACTTCTTCTTTTTATTAAATCACGTTGCTGGAAGATTCCCAGCTGATGGAGGATGCCAACAACCCAGAGAGATACTGCACGATCTCGTCCATGTCGGGACGATCGTTCGCGTTCTTCTTCAGGCAACATCGGATGATCCCGATCATGAAAGCGGCCAGATTCGAAGGATAACGTCCTCCCAAGGAAGGATCAATTAAGCCCGTCAACCTTTCAGTCATGGTATCCTCTGGGACAACCTCGTCTAGGGCTTCGTACAGATTCAAGCTCTCCTCTTTAGTCAGGGACTCCGCCTCTTTCCCCGTGATCATCTCCATCGCGAGGACCCCGAAGGCGTACACGTCGAGCGCAGTGGAGACCAGACCATTCTCCAAGTACTCCGGGGCCATGTAACCTTTCGTCCCGATGATGTGGCTTGTCAAGTCAAACCGGCCCTCGTTGCCTTCTGCCGACCTCGCCATGCCCAAATTCGTTATCTTGGCCCGGAAATCGCAATCGAGAAGGATGTTGCCGCTCGTGATGTTCTTGTGAATATGAGGAGGGCTGGTGAAGCCGTGGAGATGGTTCAGTCCGGTGGCCACATCAAGTGCAATTTGAACTCTTTGAGTCCAACTCAAGACGGTTTTACTATTGCTATCACCTTGTGTGCTGTAAATCCAGTCACTTAAGGGTCCATGAGAAGCAAAGTCATAGACGAAGTACCAGTCGCCGTTGTTGAAGCAGATCCCTGAAAGGCGAACGATGTTGAAGTGGTTGATCTTCTTGAAAAGGTTGATTTCCTTGATCGCATCGCCATTCACTTTCTTGATAGCGACGGAGCAACCGTCGATCTCCCCCCGGTGGACCGACCCTTTAATCCAGCAGCTAGGACTAAAATCATTGGTCGCCAGTAGCAGTTCTTCGAAACTGTACACTTTGATGGACTGAGCTATGCCATGTATGGTCTGCATCAGTCCCTGAGACTCTTCCTCTCCCTCCACGATGCGCGTCTTGGGGCCATCAGGGACAATAGTCGAGGCGTGTTGCACATTTTTGCGGCGAAAAGACAGAAAGAAAATAATGCCACTGCCGATTGCCAATGCACAAGCAGCTCCGATGAGTAAACCAGCAATTGCAAATACCCATTTGTTTCTCAAACTACTAGTCGATGACAAAGCAGGTGGACTCGGCGACTGTGGCGGAGGTGTCGTAAGTTGGCCTGGTGACGGGGGAGGTACTATTGTTTGATTACTCGAAGGCGGGCTTCGAACGGGAACTAGCAGAGTGGTGAAGGGATAGATCGTTGAGGCTTGCTCGGAAAGACCATTTGCTTCCAACGTCCACCCGGTGTTACCACCGAACCGGCTGCTGATTGATGAAACGCTGTTTCCCTCGACAACGACACAGCTCAACAGATACTTAATTCCGCGGTCGGTTTGGTTCTTGGTAGGACAAGCACATCGGATCGGAATGGTGAGGTCTCCGCTGTATAAGTCCACGGTTTCGATGTCGTTTTGATCCTTGATGGCGCGGCACGTCGTGAGGCCTTGGTAAGTGTCATTGACAATCACGTAATAATTGTCTCCCTGCCTAATCGAGTACGTGGCATTTGCCTGATAGTGCCGACCCGAGCAGGAGCAATTCACGGGGACTATCACCCTCTTGTTGGTCGGGAACGTCGCATTCGGACCGACGGAGTTTATGGCAGAGAGCTGAGACGGGTCGGAGGCCAGGAGCTGGGCAATCGACTGGACGGTGTCATAGGGCGGATTGGATCGGTAAATGAGGTAGGTTCGGCAAGTCCTGTTCAGGCCATTGCATGTGTAGCCCAGACGAGGAGAAGAGTCGTTGGTCTTGGAACAATTTAAGGCGCTCTGGCCGATGTAAGGTTGCTGTGTGTGGGCGAAAGATGAGAAATGCAAGATGGAGAGAGCAATAACTAAAGAGTGAGAGAGGAAATTCATCTCCATGTTGAGATGAATTCAGGTTTGGCTTCGATGTTTCAGTAGTGGAATATCGGTTGGCGTGTGAAGGAGAAGGAGAGGTGAATGCTTCTCGTGCAAGGGTTTATGGGTTTTAATAATGGGTAAAATGCATATGGAAGGGCAATTTCTTGGAAGGTCACAGCTCAGGGGCAGGCAAGGATCTCGACAGGAAGATTACCTCCTCCGCTTGATTGACTTGATGTCCATTTATTGTCCTTTTTTATGGAATGATTCACCAGATCCATCATTTTCGTACATTGAATTAGTCCTAGGATAATAAAAGCTGTGGGATGTCACTATTGCGTAGGTAGGCACTCGTTCTTCACACGCATATATGTAGCTCTAGATGTGACATAGAGCAGCCTATGGGCTTGTTGATCGTGACTCGAAATGAAATTGGCTGTTTAAGTCTACGGTTTAAGCTCGGCCCATGAAATTCCATGGACATCCTAACTTGGAATCCTTGGAGGTTTACGATGGAAGCGGAGAGATTGAACGGGAGGTAGAATGACTTGGGTGTATTTTGTAGTTAAAGATTTTAGACCGACTTCGTAGTTATATCCCAAAAGTTTTACATAGGATGTAAGAGACACTGTTTAGTTATCATTAGTCAACACTTATCTAAAAAAAGTCATCTTATGTAATTATTCATAGTATTCCTTTTGAAAACTTGATCCATGTGAAATACGATATGAATGATATTAAAAAACCCTTTAGTAGGTACATTGTCTAAGATTCATACTCAATCCGACAAGAATGAGTAGTGATTATTAAGGAAATAATAAATTGGACTACGAATTCAATAGGGAAGGTATCGCCGGACGATACGGGTCAACATTGATGATAATGCTCATCTTTAACTAAAGGAGTTTGTAACACTTCAATTCTCACATCAAATTAGATACGCTATGTAAAGTGATTCATAGGTTATTACTCACTTACATATGATTATTACCCTAAATAATTATTCAAATGACTCCTTTTTGGACCCGGTTTTTACGTCCCTCGATTTTGATATTTGCAAAATCTCTTCGGATGGAGACTAGAGGCCACAATAAGAATTTCTCCTTTACTCTCTTTCGTTTTTCCCGCTTTTCTCACTGTGGGAGAGGCATGTTCTCGCCATCTCTTGTACCATCTATCATCTCTGTTCATTAGACCGTTGGACATACGTCCCTGCGTCGATTTGTTATCCCAAAACAGCAACATAACTCACTCCCCACGCAGACTCTCCATCTCCTCTTTTGACTCGTCCAAGCACAACCCCATCATTTCCTCCACCATGGTTACCTTCCGCCACGGTAATACAACCGATATCATCGGGACGAGTACCCTCACTGTCTTCGCCCTCTTCATCGGGTCAACATTCCCTTCCTGCACCCTTGACCACCGAGGCCGCGACGCAGGCGGGGAAGATTGATGAAGGAGAGACCGCCTCTTATCGACCACAATCTGAGATTGTCCGAGCTTAGCAATGGATAGACGGGTCTGTTCGATTTTTGTTCTCGTTTATAGCAGTTCCCCGTGAAGAAAAGTAACACGCGACGTGTCTAAGCCATTTCACGGACCCAAAAATTGGTTCGGAACGCTGGTCAAAGTCGAGAAATTTCTCAGCAATGGGACAAGCCTACTAGCACTGGCCTAGTGGCTAATTTGGCGAACGTACATCGCTTGACTTTGACCCTCGGGTCTCGAGCAGCATTACCCGTCAATCACTCTAAAATTATGAGCGCTTTAATGGGGAAAATGATTGCACTTGGCGCTCACTAAAATTGACTATTAGCACATGACGATGACAACTTCTATCCTGCGTTGTATTTTCATATAATTCCTACGCGACTTGACTTCGAGAGTCCACGAGCCACCTCCCTGGGTCTTGGCGTCGCATGTGCTCAGCCAAGTAGTAGCCGGAAAGAATGCATCCGCGAGCATCGTATGCATCTAGATAGATGGACATGTGCGGGCGGTTGGACTTCGGAGGTAACTAGGAAAGATGGATATTTATCTAATCAATCATTCTAAAGCTTATCTATCTACCTTGTACTCTCTTATTTGACAATATTGATGCAATTTCTGAATCCTAAACCCTAAATTATATGTACAGTGCACACTCTCTAATACATTGTCACAGTTCATTAGGTAGGGGACATATGAACGTGGGGAAAATTATAAAGAAAATTCTTAACTTATTGCATTTGAAAATATAATCACAAACCTTTCAAGTTGATAAATTTAACTCTAAATATTTTAACGATTTGTTAATGTAGTCTATTTGACTAATTTGATTAAAAATCGCTTACGTGGATGCCAGTTGTCTCACGTGACATAGCTGGCGTGACAATCAACGCTGACGTGTATACTTTTTTTAATATTTTTTGTTTCTGTTTTTGTTTTTCTTTCTTTTTTCTTTTTTTCTTATAAGTCTAGCAACCTCGCGGGCTATGAGGCGAGGGTTGCAACTAGCGTGGTGAGGGTTAGTTGGTTCTTGATTGTGACCAATGAGATGATCCTCGCCAAACTTGGTAGGGAAAAAGAAAAAAAAAAATCTAAATGAAAAAAAAAAAAAATAATAAAAATATTAGAAAAATTATCCACATCAGTACGGAACATTTTACGTGGCACAGAAAAAATTGGCCGGAATAACTAAATTGACAAATTGTTTGAATGTTTAAAATTAAATTAGCCAAATTGAAAAGTTTATAATTAAATTATCATAAATGTAATAAATTTATGACTTTTTTGGTATTTTTTTCTATAAGCTTGAGCGATTCCCCTAAGTTTGAGGAAGATAATTTTTATTTCAAAAATCTTACTTAATTTTCTCTTAATTGTGAATCTGATTCTAACTATGATCATCTTCATCCCTTCAGTTGTTGTAGCGTAACAGATTGTTATATGCAATTTATCACTTAGGAGCCATGCAAGATAAAAGTCTATTATACGATTTTAAATGAGAGAAAGAAGTGACGAATCTTCTTTTCAATTCTGACACTGCTTTTCTTTTGATCACATCCTTTTAGTTACTAGTAGTAATTGCCTCTGAATTAGTCTCTTTTTAGTGGGCAAGACACCTTAACATCTTTTAAATTCAATTAACAACAATAAAATAGAAAAAGAAGAAGAAGAAAGAAACCCAATTTAACTATATTCTCTCTCTTCTTTGTCTCTTTATGTGTGTGTTATAAATTAAATTTACATGTGGATGATGTTAAACTGCCTCACCTAAAAGAAAATAAATAAGAGAAACAAAAAGATGTGTTATAAAAAAGCGATAAAACGATGAAGCAACCTCATTATTGAAGATGCCGATCGACAAGTCTTTACAAATGCTTCTCGATCTCAAACTCCTTAAGTAACTTTCTTGCTTCTGTTTCCATATAAAATCGAACTCCAAATATTAAACAAATCAAGAACCAATAAGCGAAACCCCGTAAAAACTTAATAGGCCTCTTGAGCAATCTCTCTTTTCCAATACATATCCTCTCCACTTTTGAGGGCCCCCCCAAACTTTCCCATCCCTGAATCTAGTCTTTTTCGGGTCAACTCGCTCGCTTTTACTTTCACGTCCATTCAAGTGCCTTTCGCTCAATGACCCACTGGAACTTCGTCAAAACAGTAGTTTCATGATCACATTAACTTTCGTGTCAAATCTTTCACAGCAAATCAAGGAGAAACTTTTCTTGAGCTTTCACTTGATATCAGCTATTCATCAATGATCCCGGTGGAAAGTAACCGGAAGTAAAGCTGAGGGACCTAATCTTGACAAAAGGTGAAATCCTATTGGGGAACAAAGCTCTGAACCCTAATGAAATGGTCTAGGCCTTCTGGAGCTCTGAGCTCCGAATAAGTCCAAGTACAGTGACAAAAGCCCAAGTAAATCAAGAGTGAGCGACATATGGGTGGACATCATATGGACCGAATCTTCCCACGCTCACGTGACCACCTCACATTCTATCTCCATCTACTTTTCTTTATGAATAATTCGCGGGCACAAGCATAGAGATCCGACTAACTCAAGGCTACGGTACACCTTGAGCCTCGTAACTTTTGAGTCCAAGCATGTGTAGATGGCTCTGGCATAGAGCACTTTGGCGTGCAGTAGGTGACTTCTAGTTATTAAGCTGATCTAACCAACTGCGCCAACCTAAGTAAATTACCTTCTCCTTGTTCTTTACATGGTTTATCACATTTTTCTTGTAAAGGTTATTATTTTCCTCCATTCTAGTTGGGAGAAAGTTTCCTTCGATCATGCATTTGATTGACTGATTTTAAACACTGTCATCACCAATGTTTAATTTCAATTAAATTGGTAGGCAGGTGATGTTCGTAACTTACAATTCACCAGTCAAACACATGATCATAAAAGATTTTCTTCAATCAAAGACGGTAGAAAATATTGTCCTCCTCTTGGAAATGTCTATGGTCTTTGGTCTTTGCTGTGATTATATTCAACTCCCAGACAGCAATTCTCCAATTGGGCAATTACGGCTACGGGCCTCTCCTACTTGGGTCATTTCGTCTTGTTGTATCTAGACTTGTTGAAAGCTTGAGGTTGACAGGCCATGCGGTCCGATTCGGACTATTAACTTTTGAACAAAAATGACGCTCTTGATGAAAAACTTCAAAAGTACTTTAAGTACTCAAGGGACTAGTATGAGTGATTGCGCCGTATTTTCATACATTCGAACGAACTTTACTAATCTCTCGATGGATGTATTTTGACCGGCCGAATTTATATGCATACTAATCTACTTTTGCATTTATCAATCGGTCAATGATCACAGGTCATCACTATACGATAATGGTAAATAGTATAGACAACGCCTAGTACGAATATAAAGCTTCCCGAACGAATGACTGCTGCATTGTTGGATTGCGATGGAGTCCATCGACAAGGCCTTCCCTTTACGTAGACACTATTGAATACACGCCCTAAATGAGATTTCCGACATCGCACTAAACTTCTTATTTGACGAGGAGTGCAATTTACAATACGTGTGCAAATGCTCGATGGCATGTGAGGGGCATCGATGGGTTTTCAGAGTTGATGCACTTTTTGTCCATTGACATGTATTAGTAAAGAACAGTATGTCATGCATTACATGTTAGTTGTTGCGTGCATCTTGTTTATGTGCGCATAAAAAAGTCTTCATTTGTTTCGAGAAAAATGAATAACGTAAAAAATAATTAATCGATGGACAATATTTTCATTATCAATAACAATTTATATCTAAACGTTTTTGTGCCCACTGAAAATAATGTTTGTTCAATCATTTTTGTAAGTGATACAAACCATCGTTCGTAGAAAATTGTTTCTTAAGATATTTATTTTTCGTGAAATAAATGGAGTCTTAATAATATGAATAGTAAATGGTCATGTTGACGAATGGCCGAAGACACATGTTAAGCATACTACCATGAATCATTTAAGGGCACCGATTGTGCAAAACACAGGGATAATCAGAGCATTGAAAGCTTGTAAACATTCTTAATTGGTTGTTTAACAAATGCTCTTTGCACCATTGTTAACGCTATTCATTTACAAAGCAAATAGATATAGGCACATACCGAGAGCACTATGTGGATTATATGCACAAACACAACAAAATAGATAGTAATGCGAGAAAGAGAAATTGAGACATAAAGTTTATCCCGATTTACCCTTGAACTAGTCCTGTAGATGATTCTATTTTAATTAATACATCCTCACCCTTTGTCTTATAACTTTCAATTACAAGAGGAAGAAATTATATATACTTAGTAGTTATTCATGACTTCAATCTCAAATTACTAATAAATTATAGGCTAAAACTATAAAAGCCTTCTAGTGTCTCGAGGCGGCCACCCCTTAAGATCTTCGTCGGGGCAGCCCCCGTGCCTTTCTATCAATGAGGAATATGAATTACAGCCAATAAGTTAGTACATTGAGAGAGTATAATGGGAGACGTCTAGAACATCCACAAAGATTACGTTATGGTCTCTAAGGGTGCTTTTGGGAAAGGCTTCTCCAAAGCCCCTCAGGCCAAATAGAGAGTGTTTGGCAAATTTTTTTAAACCCCATTTCCCAAACGCAAGCCTTCAAGGCTGAAAGCCCAAGGTAGCTTATGGACTGTCTTGGGCTTTTTTAGCATGTTGAGTGTTGGGTTAGGAAAAAAATTCTTTTGAAATTATCCTCGCTAACTTTTTATTTTTCGGGTTTTGCCCTCGATGACTAATTGACTATTCATCTTCTTCTTCTCTGTTGAATAAGATCAGCATGGTTACGTGTGGTTGCTGGCAAAGTGCAGGCGATTCGACTAGGGTTGGTCGCTAGAACCATCGCACGACTAGATTGCGATCTGGGTTGTTGCAACTGTCGTCAGAGGGTCGTGCGATCCATGTCGAGCGGACCTAGTGACCTTTGTATGGAGGTCGCAGCATGGTGGATTGCGCGATTGTTGACACCTAATTTGTCTTTCCAAATACATATTAAAAAAAAGTAGAAAAACAAAAATAAAGCTGAGAGAGGCTGGGTCGGGCCGAATCCAACCTTGGCCCGGCCCACCTCCCTTTCTTTTCTCCCCCATGCGGCCCAGGCCTTTTCCCCGCGAGACCCATGCCTTCCCCCTCGCGCAGCCCAACCTCCTTTCCCCTTCAGCCCAACCTCGCCCCCGACCGGTCTTCCTCCTCTAGCTGTCCCTCATGTGCAAACTTGCAGCAAAGGAGAAAAGACAGCACAATAGAGCAGAGGAGCAAAGCAGAGAGCAGAGTAGGGGCAGAGAGAAGAAAGAGCAGAGAATGAGCGGAAAAGACAAGAGCAGAGCAGCAGCAGAGGAAAGCAAGAATCGAGGGGGGAAGAAGGCGAATAGGGAAGAAGAGGGAAATAATCGAGAGAAACGGGAGAAATAGGAGAAAATAGGAAGAAACCAGGGAGAGGAGAGGAGGAGAAAAGCTGGTGGAGGTCAGTCAAGGAGCTGAGGAGCCCCCCAGAACGCCTAGTCGTCACCAGTGAGCCGCTGACCGCCGACATTTCCGCTAGAACCTAGGTAGGCATTTCATCGAGCACTTGGTGTGCGTCTTCAGAAATCAGCTAGTCAAAGCTCATCCTGACCAGTTCGAGTGAGCTCTGGCCCCCGTCCGTCCCCCTTTACGTTCCCTTGTGCTCTAGCATGCCTCATTAGCTCCTTAGATTTGCGCTCGGGCCTCAGCCGAGCCAAAACTCCTTTGGATCCTTAGCGCCCTCCACCCGTTTGACGAAATACCCACCTGAAAACCCCATCTCCTTTGGAAGTCACGCTGCACCCCTACCTAGCCGAAACACAGCCGTCGTGCCCTAGCCGGACACCTATCGCGCCATTCGTTTTCGCCAGCCTTCTCTGTCGCAGCGGATAGCCGCCAAACAAGGGTCGCGGGCTAGTGGAGCCCTCAACCAACCCCTTGCTGCCCTGATGAGCCGCCTGTCCAACGCCAGCCACTGCCTCCTTCCCTCTCAAAAGCCGCCGGAGCATCCCACCATCCCCGTCCTTCCTATCGCTGCCAATCAACCGTTGGAAAGGAGTACAAGTTGAGCTGGGCCAGATCACAAATCTAGCCCGCTTGGCCTTCTTCGCGTGGGCCTGCGGAAGTTTTTGCAAAGGGGATTGGGCCTGTTGGTTGGGCCCAATCCAGGCCGCATAAAGGCCCGACCATCTCTGGTCGAGCCTAGCCTTTTTCGGGTGGATCAATTGACCCGCCCCCAATCGGGCCGGACCTGGGCGGGTCTGACCAACCCGCCCTAAGTGAAAATAATAAATATATATTTTTATTTTTTTAAATTAAATTAAAAAAATTAAAAAATTAAAAAATGTAGGGTTTGGTTAGGAATTGTCATATCTTGCCTTCTTAGTGTAATTAGGTCTTTATTTGCCCATATATTGATTATATCATATGTTTAATTTGCATATTTTATTATGTTTAATTGCACATGCTTAATTTTACTACAATTAGAATCTTGGTAGCTATAATTATTATTTTAATGATTGCGCACTCGTATGATTATCTCGCATGTTAGTGGATATGTGTAAAATTAATCCAAACTGCCTAACAAAAATCTTTTCTTTTAAAATGAACAAGATTAGGTACCGGAAGGGCACTAATTGGTTAATTAGTGTAATCAAGTCCCCAACCTTAGATTCTCTGATTGGTAGGAAGCGAAGCATACTCCCATGCCTTACTTGGTTTTTAGCTGACCCCAATAGGTTAGTGGCGACTCCTTATTGCAAAATTCTTAATAATACCCCAATGTCACGCGAGGTATGGGTTTGGAAGAGCCCGTGTCTAATCATGGGCCTTAGGTCCGTCCTTTAGACAATACCTCTAAACCTATTCCCTTCCTTGAGGGATAGATCGCGATAGCTTGGCGACTCCACTATGGATCGGTTTTAGACCTTAGAGGACTTAGGCCGGAATTGATCTTGTTCAAAAAACATTTTTATTTGGCAGCGAGGATATCAGGTAAGTCCCTAACACGAGTGTTAAATGTTTTTGCAGTTAGGAGGTATAAGGAGAATTGATTGCTGACCCTTGTTTTGTAGGGGGCATAAGAATGAATGGTTTATTTATGTACGAAGTGTTACCTGCTTATTAATTTTCTCATGTCTGCATTCCCTACATTGCATTACATCATAGCACACATTACCTGCCGCCAAACCTAGGCTACATAGGATCGCCTAGGATGGTGTTGAGGTGGATACCGCTTCGACTACAACCATGTAGTACGAGTCGCTCATCTCAACCCCAAAATTTCCTTCTTGATGTCAAAGGTCCCTACCATGGTCTGCAACTATGCGACACAGGTCGGTTCTTTGACGAAGTTTGAGTCATGGGTAACACAACCTAGCTGCGATCTTGTTGGTTCAGTCTGGTGATCCTATGGCTCCATTTTGGGCTATTTAGAGTAGAAATTGAATCACATCTCATGTGCATGTCTATGTAATTTAAAAAAACAAAAAAAAACAAAAAGAAAACCCGCCCCTATTATAAGTATCATTCTTCTTTTTATTCATTTTTTAATTGAATTTTTATTTAGAAATTCATGAAGACCAATTGAATGTCCTTAGTTTTGTAGGCTTTATAATTGAAAAAAATTGGCAATCACTCTTGATAAGTGAATATTGAATGCAAGTTCTAAACACTTTGATTTGGCTCTATAGAACACATGGTTTTGTATAAATTTTTACTTATGGGATCAAAATCACATTTTGAAAAAAAAAAAAACTTTCAAGTTGCGATTATATATTGGGGCACAAAAATTGAAATTGCATTTTTAATCAAATTTTCTCATTCTCACATTTTGGGACTGAAATGTAGATCACATTTTGTGTAGAAATTTCTCAAAATAGAAGTCACTTCACTTTTCTAGGAGTAAAATCACAAATTAATCTTTCAAAAATCAATGCCACTTTTGCATATAAAACTTTTGGAATAGAGTGGACATTTGATTGATAGCCGTCGATCGATCTTTTAATGATGCCCCTTCTCTTATGACTAATCTTGGTAAAATACTAAAACCCCATAATAAGGACTATGGGGCATGTACCGTCGCCTTGATTTTATTGTAAGAAGTGACCTCATTGAGAGATCATTTTCTCATTCACATACTGACATTGTCGTCTTTTTGCAGGTTATGCGTGATGCTCCTTGACATTCTCGTGTTTGACCACATAGAGAAGTGAATTCTAGAGCTAAGACAAGAGTTGATTTTTACTCTTATCTATATAGGAGTTTCTTGTATTTTACTATTGTTTTTATTCTTGTTAAGAATCATGTTTTCCATTTTGGGTTTTGATTGCGAATCCAATTGATGCTTTTGTAAATCATGCGACTCACATTTTTTAATGATGTAATTCAATTTCATAAAAATCATCCTTTTAAAAATAAGGGATAAGTGCATTGGAAGTTCTAAAATTTGTCATGAAAATAGAATTAAGTCCTAAAAATTTTAAAAAGTGCAATTAAGTCCTAAAACTTTCAAAAAGTACAATCAAGTCCTAAAACTTATCAAAATTGTTCAATTTAAGTCTTTCCATTGATTGCATATTTTGAAAGTTTTAGGACTCGGTTGCACTTTCGAAACAAGTTTTAGGACTTGATTGAACCTTTTGAAAGTTTTAGAACTTGATTGAACTTTCGTGACAAGTTTTAGGACTTAATTGCACTTTTTGAAAGTTTTAGGACTCAATTGTATTTTCATGATAAATTTTAGGACTTCTAATACACTTATCCCTAAAAACAAACTCAGAAATGTTTCAAACGAACCTTTACATCTACCTTCAAAATGTTTTGAAAATGAATTTCAAGAAAGCTTTGCTTAAGGCCCTCTCTTCACGTGGTCGCTTTCTCAGGTAAAATGAGGAGTTTATTTGAAATCGGCATCTACCCCTTCTAAAAGATAAAAGTGTAGGCTCATGAAACTCGAGGAGCAAGTATGCGTCGAGGCTTTGTCGGTGCCAAGCTTCCAATAGAGGTGGAACGAAGCTAAATTCCGTTCTAGGAAGTTTCTTTATATGGAGATTGGGCATCACCATCACCAGATTGTTTTTTACGAGCTTTATCAAGAGCCGCATCATATGTTACTAAAAGGCTAGCACTAGGGCTCTTGCGCATTTTGGCAATTAAAGCATTTGAACATTTGGCTGCAAGAACTTTCTACAATCAACTTTGGAGATTCGTGTCACAAAATGCTACTTTGTTATATGTTTTATCGCAAGGAAACGAGGCAAATGCCTCAAGTGCCAAAATAGCCCATTGATCTCATTCACTTTGCATGATGAGACGAATGAGGGGAGTTGCCAAACATCCAAAAGGCGAATTCGAAGGAATAGTAAACTGTATCGATTCTAATTATCCATTTCTGATACCGTTTCTAACATGACTTTCTTTTCCATTGTTAATGAGACATCAAGAGCACCAAGTTTTGTAACGTTCCATCAAATGCGATGGAGCATTATTAAGTCATGTTCATCCTAAACAATGAAAGATTCAAATGAAATAGAATGGCAATATTTTTCCTTCCTCCATAAGAGATACCTTGGGATGTTGATTGCTCGACTTTGGAAAATGATGTATTTTGTTCCTAAAATTAATTCTCTTTAGCATAAAGAAATGACATATCCTTTTCTTTGGTATAGGACAAACTCGAACAAAACAAATGTTTGTCAAATAAAGAGTGGGGGAGCAACGTTTGACTAAAAATATCTCTCCTTCCCCCACCAATGAAGTGTGTTGGGACAACATTGTCAAATTCATCAAGAAAGGATGTATCGTTCCTTAATTGAACCTAATTAAGTATGGAAATAACCTATTTCATCTCCTCTTCTCACAAGGTGATAAATGGGGGAAAATGTTGCACCTTGACCATAGAAGCAGCGCCTTCCATCAAGGAATCATGCTAAGACTTGACTGTCCATTTTGGCGTAAAGGGATGCGTATAGTTCCTGAATGATTCCCAGAGTGAGGAAATAACATGTCAAATCTTTTCTTTGCAGGCAATAAATGGGCAAAGCATCTAAAGAACAATATCCTCAAATGTGGAAACAATGAGCAATCCCTCTCCTTTCAAAGCAAGATCTTGAAAAACACATCTAATGATTCATATTTAAATTTTTCAAGCTCTTTGTCAATTAAACGTCTCTTCGAAAAGAGCATTTGAAAAAAACAGGAATTGAACTTTGTAAATTGTTGTATACAATAAAGAAGTGCTTTTCATGGATAAAATCAAGGCCACATAGCCATTTTTCAATCAATCCTCGCCACTTTAGCCAAAGTTCATGCTTGAGAACGAAAACACGTGAATGGTAAATTGTGTCGATTCCAATTGCTCATTTTGATAGCGTCTCTAACATTATTCTTTTTTCATTTGATAGGAAGACATCAAACATTTAAAGGCAAAAATGCAAGTGAAGGGTAATGTCGAGTTACCAAATATCCACAAGGGTGAATCCAAGAAATGTTAGCACCCAAAGGATAAAAGCGAGTAAAGGGTAATAATGTATTGTTTCCAACATTTCAATCCCCAAAGATTTTTGCACTAACATATTCTTTCACATTTTCTACAGGGTTACCGAGTCACCATGCCGCAACTAAGTACCCTTCATCTAAAAAATAAATGAAAAATGGAGAATTTCCATTACAAAAAAGAACCTTTGGCACTTTCCTAGAAACAAGCACATAAATGAATAATTGAGAAAAGAAAAAACTTTCTACAAACTTTTTGAACATCATTTTTATCTTAAAATTGTTTTCTCGTTTTGTTGGTTATCTCAGCAGAGTGAAATGGAGACGTTAACTATGCCAAACAAGAAGTGCTTAGGATGAAGAAAGGCAAGCCATTTCCAAACACATCCTTCAAACACTTTTGAGAGTTGAGTGAAAAGCGACATTCTATTAGGACGAAGGATTCATTCGCATTGAGCGCAAATATCAAAATGATAAAGGTGTGTCCTTTATCAATCTCAAGCATTGTACTAATCTCTTGCTAGCCCTTTGGGCCGAATAAAGATGATCCTTCAAAATACCCCTGTCGAGAACGACCCTACATTGGGGTAGCATAGGAGGTTATGGTTGTGTTGTAGAGCGAAAGATTGAGAAATATTCTATTACTTTCACTTGCATCAATTATCTGGTGATAGCTTTAGAGGAATTCTCATTAGAGCTTGACTTATCTCAAGGTGAAGAAAATCATTTCCTTCTCTATCCAAATACTAATACCCGTTGCTTTAACCAATTTGGGCTTGATTGTTCATTTCTGAATCCCGAGCGGTGATCATCTCCCTTTACTGGGGCAAGGCATAAGGATTGACCACAAACAATCGACATTTACGAGAAAACGTGAAAAGCATCTTGAAAGTCATAAGAGCTCCAAAAGTTCAAAGAGCAAAAAGTTTAACAAAATTAAGGGGCATGAAAAAGTAGTATGCCTGGTAAAAGCAAAGCCAATGCCCGTCAAGAAAAAAAGCCAAAAGGCTGCATCTTAGGTGAAAGAAAAATTATCAAAGTCCAAGTGCCTGTGTAAAAAAAAAATCATCGCAAGTACAAAGGAAATTAGAGAAAGGAGCAAAGCTCTCATGCAGAAATGATTAGTTAAGGGACTTTTGAGATGTGCTGTGTTTCAAAAGCCAAATGATTTCGAAAGATTGGGTGACTTGGTCACGATGCCATGATGATCACCTACTCTTTAAAAAAAAAAAAACCTCTTGAAAATTTTAAGTCTTTCGAGCCTCTCTTGAGCCAACATTACAATCCTGTTCCGAAGTCTCTTTTGATTGGGATGGTTCGAGTGAAAATGAGAATGCCACAAAGAAGCTACCGCTTGAAGGAGTGGAAGCAATTCTATCTTGTTTTATCTTCAAAGTTCTCGACTTGTAAACCTGATGAAGATAGTGACAAATGTTCCTTTAGCTGGCCTCAAAGCAATAATCCCTTTGTATAAGCCCATGACTAAACCTATATTGCGGTCCTTTCAAAAGACATTTTTTATCGATCAAATTGTGCCCATTGCAAATGTTTCTGAAAGACTTTGACATAGGTTATGTGAGATACCCTCAGCAATTAATTACTTCCCACATGAATAGATGTGATCAAGCGGCTATTTTATCGAGAGTATGTGAGAAACCCTTTATGACTAAGAAGCTCTAGCTTGACATGCTTAATGAGCCTTTTTCATGAATAGAAATCGTTTTGATAAGAACTTGTCTCCCAGAGAATTTGATGATTAATGATACATCCCCGAGCAAGATAACAACTTTGCGCCACATGATGCTAATTGACATCGAATGTTTCTCAAAGCAATCAGACTTAGATTGATTAGCTTGTTAAATTAATACTGCAATATTGTCAATACATCTCTTGATGCTGTCCCTAATGACATTTGATCAAGTTGAGTTTGATAGGATTCCCCAGTGAAGCCATACAGTTTTCAAGGGATTAGCAGATGCTTCCCTAAAGACTACAAGGTTCATAGTCAGCCTTAAACTATGTCATCTCCAAAGGTTCATGGTCAATCTTAAACCATATCATCTATGAAGGTTCATTGGTTTTCCTCAAAATCATGTATTTTCAACCAGGTCAAAACCCGTTGGTACATGGTGAGACTTCAGTTCTTTCATTCTTCCTATGACACGGTGTGCTTCTGCAACTTGGGGTCTCTCTCTTTTCTTCCTATGACATGATGTGCTTCTGTAGCCCGGGATCTCTCTTTCTTCTTATAACATGGTCTGCTTTTGTAGCCCAGGGTCTCTTTTTCCCCCTATGACACGGCGTGTTTCTGTAGCTCGGGGTCTCTCTTTCTTCCTATGATACGGTTGCTTTTATAGCCCGAGGTCTCTCTTTCTTCTTATGACACGGTATGCTTTTATAGCTCGAGGTCTCTCTTTTCTTCCTATGACATGGCGTGCTTCTGTAGCTCGGGGTCTCTCTTTCTTTTTATGACACGGCATGCTTTTGTAGCCTGTGGTCTTGTATTCTTCTTATGACACAGCATGTTTCTATAGCTCGGGATTTTTCTCTCTTTCTTCCTATGACATGGCGTGCTTCTGTAGCCTGGGGTCTTTTCTCTTTTTCTTATGATATGGTGTGCTTCTATAGCCCAGAGTCTCTCTTTCTTTTTATGACACGGCGTGCTTCTGTAGCTCGGGATCTCTTCTCTCTTTCTTTTTTATGACACGGTGTGCTTTTGTAGCCCGGAGTCTTTCTTTCCTATGACACGGCGTGCTTTTGTAGCTCGAGGTCTCTCTTTCTTCTTATGACATGATGTGCTTCTGTAGCTCGGGGTCTTTCTTCCTCTTATTGACAAGATGTGCTTCCATAGCTCCGAGTCCTTTTCGTCGACCTGATGCATGCCTATACACCCAGGGTTTCTCTCCCGCCGAGATAATTTAAGCGTTTTCTATCTTTGAATACAACCTCTTCGAGGCTACATTCAAAGAGGGGCAGCTGTTGACGCTTAATTTGTCTTTCCAAATACATATTAAAAAATATTTTTAAAAAATTAAAAAAAAAAACTGAGAGAGGCCGGGTTGGGCCAAATCCAACCTTGGCCCGGCCCGCCTCCCTTTCTTTCCCCCCCGTGTAGCCCAACCTCCTTTCCCGTTCAGCCCGGCCTCACACCCAATCGGTCTTCCTCCTTTGGCTGTCCCTCGTGTACAAACTTGCAGCAAAGGAGAAAAGACGGCACAACAAAGCAGAGGAGCAGAGCAGGGGCAAAGAGAAGAAAGAGTAGAGAATGAGTGGAAAAGACAGGAATAGAGCAGTAGCAGAGGAAAGTGAGAACCGAGGGGGGAAGAAGGTGACTAGGGGGAGAACAGGGAGGATGGGGGAAAGAACCGAGAGAAATAGGAGAAACAGGAGAAAACAGGAGGAAACCAAGGAGAAGAGATGAGGAGAAAAGCTAGTGGAGGTCAATCAAGGAGTTGAGGAGCCCCCTAGAACGCCTAACCGCCGCCGATGAGCCGCCGACTGCCACCATTTCCGCTGGAACCCAGGTAGGCATTTCATCGAGCACTTGGTGTGCGTCTTGGGAAATTAGCCGGCGGGAGCTCATCCTGATCAGTTCAAGCGAGCTTCGGCCCCTGTTCGTCCCCCTTTGCATTCCCTTTTGCTCTAGCATGCCTCATTAGCCCCCCAGATTTGCGCTCAGGCCTTGACCAAGCCAAAACTCCTTTGGATCCTTAGCGCCCTCCACTCGTTCATACCTAGCCGAAAACCCCATCTTCACCTCTTGCATACAGCTCAAGCCAGGTTGGTCAGCTACCGGAGTGGCGCCGCCGATTGGCTGGAAGTCGTGCTGCACCCTTGCCTAGCCGAAACATGGCCGTCGTGCCCTAGCCGGATGCCCCTCGCATCGTTTGTCATCGCCGCCTTCTCTGTCACTGCTAGACAGCTGTCGAACAAGGGTCGCGGGCTG
Organism: Eucalyptus guilfoylei; assembly: GCA_016097605.1. NCBI lineage: Eukaryota > Viridiplantae > Streptophyta > Magnoliopsida > Myrtales > Myrtaceae > Eucalyptus > Eucalyptus guilfoylei. The sequence goes on along the minus strand of CM027867.1, from coordinate 17,460,301 downwards.
GCAGAGCACTTGACCGACCGCTTGCCACCTCAACGAGCCGCCTGTCCAACGCTGGCCACCGTCTCTTTCCCTCTTGGAAGTCACTTGAGCATCCCGCCGTTCCTATCCTTCTCGTCGCAGCTGATCAGCCGCTGGACAAGAGTGCAAGCTGAGCTGGACTAGATCACAGATCTGGCTCACTCAACCTTCCTTGCTTGGGCCTGCGGAAGTTTTTGCAAAGGGGATTGGGCCTATTGGTTGGGCCCAATCTCGGCCGTATAAAGGCTCGACCAGAGATGGTTGGGCCTAGCCCTTTTCGGGCGGGTCGACTAACCTACTCCCAATCGGGCCGAACCCAGGTGGGTCTGACCGATCCACCCCGGCCGGGTCAGACCGGACCCGACCCAGCCCGAGCAAAAATAATACAAAATATTTTTTAATTTTTTTTAAAAAATGAATTAAAAAAATTTTGAAAATTAAAAAATGTAGGGTTTGGTTAGGAATTGCCAGGTCTTGCATTCTTTGTGTAATTAGGCATTTATTTGCTCGTATATTGATTATATCGCATGTTTTATTTTTCATATTTTTTATTATGTTTAATTGCACGTTCTCAATTTTACAGCAATTATGATCTTGATAGCTATAATTATTATTTTAATGATTGTGCACCCGCATGATCACCTCGCATGTTAGTGGATATGTGTAAAATTAATTCAAACTACCTAACAAAAATCTTTTTTTTTTAAAAATGAATAAGATTATGTATCGAAAGGACACTAATTGGTCAATTAATGTAATTAAGTCCCCGACCCTAGATTCTTTAGTTGCGTAGGAAGCGAAGTACCTTCATGCCTCGTTTGGTTTCTAGCCGACCCCAATAGGCTAGTGGCGGCTCCTTATTACGAAATTCTTAACAATATCCCAATGTCGCGCAAGGTATGAGCTTAGGAGAGCTCGTGCTTAATCATAGGCTTTAGGTTCGTTTTTTAGGCAATATCCCTAAACCTATTCCCTCCCCCGAGAGGTAGGTCGCAACAACGATCCTCCGGCAAGAGTCGTACAACCCTCGTTGGACCGCCTGACCTTCGTCGGATTGCCTGCCCTTTGTCGGCAATTGCCGGCTCTTAGCCAATGACCGGTTGCCCTGGGCCGGCCAACTCTTCTTTCTTTTATTTCTTTTTTTAATGGACCTAGACTTAGAACTAGGAAATACGGAGTCAATTTCCTGCAAGTATGCCTTCCCACTGTGGGCGAACCTTTTATTCAAACCCTTTAGGGACAACCTTTTAGCAGAAAACTACTGACCTTTAGTTCAGAGCCTAGAGACACTCAGAGATGAGATGCTAGGATGGTAACATTCCTAACTATCCGAGCTACATTTCTCAGAGGATCCTACTAGGCTAGAGAAGAAGTGTTCAGAAAGACATCTTCATTACCTTTTAAAGACATTGGGAGGTTACACACAAACAATGACCATACTTATGGGTCTAGAAACAAACAGAGGCTCCAGAAAATTTGATAGGGAATTATTTTTGGTGATATGAACAATGACAATGAACAGTGATTTCCCTAGCCTACTGCTATAGTAATGCTACAGTGATCTGCTACAGTCAGCGGTCTCGTCCGTCACGAGCATTATAGTCATAGTATGAGTCATCAGAAATGCATTTCTACCAGGAGATGTTCTTCATATTTTTGCTCAAGTCCTGCAAGTGAATCTGGTGAGAGAATTTGGGTATTCCTCATGTTTGTCTTGTTTGACAAGGATGCTTCCTCATGATTCTTGTAAGTCCTTATAGTGTCGGCAAGAATGTTTGGCTGAGACCAATTGGGTGGTTGAACATAGTAGGATGTGTCCATGCCTAGAGATAAAGACAAATGTCCTTGATCATAGGGGTCTTAAGAAAAAAGACCTCCCCATTGTGCATAGGGGTCTCGAAAAGACTGTGCAGGGTCATCTATGTCTGTCATTTCTTGCTCCTGTGATGATGCAACTTATCTGATTCCTTGAATGCTTTCTTGGCTTTTAGTGTAAGGCTATAATGATCACATGCATTGGGTACATTATAGTTCCATACTTCTTTACAAATGGTTTTATTTTCTTGGTACAAAACTCTTTGGAGTTCTCGGTATTGGTGTTCATAGCAACCAACAAGTCCTGGAAAAGATATGTAAATCCGAGCTTCTGTAATGTGCGGTTGAGGTTTATAAGATGTGGTCCCTATAATTTGTGGAGTATTGATGATGTTGCCATTATTTTTTACAAAAGTCCATGGACGTCGGAAGAATAGAATTGTGTGGACTTCAGGATTTGGTTGGATAGTTCTCAATTCTTGCTATAAGAGTTGCTTCCAGTGAGTAGGAGGATAAAACCAATTGAGGAAGGCAAAGAGATTTCTGTCACTTTCCTTTTCAATGTTTCGACCGAGTGCGAATATCCTGGTGAGATTGGTAATGAATCTTTTGGTTGGAATTTCAATAGCTATTAAGTACTTATTGGTTAAGTACCATAATAACCATCGCAACTGATTAGGAAAGTCTTCTTCCTTCCAGATTAATGGGTGTATAAACAGATAGTCTGAATTTAATTCAAAATGATAAATAATTGAACCTCCATGGAGTCTGAATAAATCTATGTGGCATTGCCATATGAGGTTTTCTAGATTTTCAGTGAGACTGTCATTCTGGACTTGTTCAACAATCTCCTGGGGGTATTGCCAGCTTGGCCAATCTCGTATTCTTTCAATCTTATACTTTTCATTATGATGAAGAGTATGGAAAGCATGTCTCATGATATACATGTTGATTTTTGCTGGTGCTTTTGTTCTTGACAAGAAGTCAGTAAGCACGTTCTTCTTCTCAGTAATGTGTTTGGTTTCAAAAGAGTATTTTGAAAACCATTCAGCCCATCGAAGCAATTGAGAATGTGGAATCTTCTTCTGTTTGAATTTGGTCATCTGAGAAAAAGATGTCATGTCTAATTCTACCAGGAAGTGATGCTGATGAGATGGAATTTGAACTTTTTTATTCCATTTTTCACTGCCAAGATTTTTTTGAAAGTGGAATGATAATGCATTTCAGTATGGGAAAATTTTCCACTTTTGTAAGCACACATGTGTCTCTTACCATCAACTTCTTCGAACAAGATGGCTGCCCAGTATTCATCATCGGCGTCAGTCTGAAGAATTCTTTTTCCTGTTGATGAGATTTGTAATAGAGGAAGAGTCTGCATGATCTTATTAAGTTCAGCGATTGCTTTAGTTTGATATTTTCCCCAAGGCAGGGGATTCTTCTTCAGCATTGATTGTAGTAGAATTAGCAGTTTTGCAATGTTAGGAACAAAATCTCTGAGATAGTTAATTATCCCAAGAAATTACTGAACTTGCTTTGTCGTGAAATTCTCCTCAGAAAACTTTAACAATTCTTGAGCAATATGTTACCTTAGATAGCATGTGCCTTTGTTAAGGTGCATACCAAGAAATACAATTTTCGTCTAGGCGATATTTATCTTTCTTTGAGAAAGCATAATCCCATGTTATTTTACAATGTCTGTAAACTGCCCAAGAAGTTGGCAGTGGGATTCCTCGTCAGGGCTGTAGAGTAGGATGTCATCAATATATACAGCTGCACTTGACAGGATTTGTTGGAAAATTCAACACATGGCATTTTGGAACAAGGATGGAGCTACCTTTAATCCAAAAAGAAGAACTTTCCATTGAAAATGTTGGTTCGGAATACAAAACCCTATTTTGGGTCTATCTTTAGGATGTATTCCCAATTGCCAAAATCCAGCTTTAAGATCAAATTTGGAATAAATATGGGCTTTTGATAATTTGGTAAATAGGGAATTTTTGGAAGGTAGAGGGAATTTGTCATCTTAGAAAAAAAAGGTTGAGAGGCTGATAGCTAATTACCAGTTGCATATTTCCTTTGTTTTGCTCGACTCGCTTATTGACATAACAAGCTCATTGAGAATTTGAAATTTCAATAAGGCATTGTTGCAACAGTTCTAAGCATTCCTTCTGAGCCGAGACTAGGTACTCTGGCTTCATTCCCATAGAACTTGCCTTTGTTGGATTGATATCTTAATTTTTTTTAAGGGAAGACGAATAAAGAATTCCGGGTTTTTCCATAAAGTATGAGAACACTTTTAAGAGAATTCAGAATGAAATTCTGAACAAGATTCTAACAACTTCTGCATGATCGGATCTAGCAAATTCATTTGGATGGGAAAAAGTCTTTGGATATTGATGAATTCAGAGAACTGATCCTTATATTTAATACATTTTCCAGGAATGATACGAAGCTGAGAAATCTGGGTCATGATGTCCCAACCAATGATCAAATCTTTGTTGGGAAGACTGGATCCGAAGATTGTCGTGGTTATGGAACACTGGGGAAAAAACTGGATAGTTACTGGGGTAGTTCTTACATTTGTAGAAAAAGTATCTCCTGAGGCAGAATTGAAATATCGAACACAGGAAGTCCAATATTCTTCAAGAAGAACTTTAATGTTTAATATTGAAGAACTTGCACTAGTGTCTATGAGAGTAATAACAGTGATAGGCTTGTCAAACTTTGAAGTGAAGATTTTCACGGGAAAATGGGGACAATGGATTTGGCTTGAAAATATGTTAGGGTCTTGTTCCGATGAAGTGAGGAATATGTGAAAAAGTTCTTTAGAATTTGAATCCACATCAGTTTCACTAGGAGTTTGGTAACAAGGAATGACACAAAGAGTTTATTCAGATGGTTCTTCATCCACAGAGAATAGAGATTTGACATCATCATTTTCGAGTGAAATGCCTGTCTTAATCTCTATGTGATTTATCAGATGATTTTGACATTTTATTGCCTGGGGGCAGTTTTTGGTGAAATGGCTCTTTTGGTTGTAGATGAAGTATCGAGTTGATTTCTTGTGACCTGAACGACCTTTCCTTTTGCGTAGGAATCGCCATTTCTTCTTTCTCCGGAAGTGCTTAGAGCCATGTGTCACGGCCAAGAGGTTTCCGGAGCTAAAGGGCTGTGCCTTGCCGTGAAGGACCTCCTGTGCTCGCTTGGATTCCCAACAAGACTCCTTCCGGAACTTTCCAAAGGTGGACGATACGGTAATTAAGCCACATTCTAGAAGTTTTCTGTCATTAGTGTCGGTCATTAGTGTTGGTAGTTGATAGCTGTCATTAGTGTCAGTAGGTTTGGCGGTGCGATCTCGTCCGCCGGATAAAGAGTCAATCAACAGATGTAATCTGAGAGCCTCTAGTATAAGAAATGGTGCCCTCCCCCTCATTTATATCCATCCAATCCTTTCATTAATATAAAATTCATTTCTTTCCAGAGCTCCTTTTTCTAGAAACTTTCTCTCTCTACGATCCAAATAAAGTGAGCGAGTGTGCGATCGATCAAGCAAGGCTTGGCTTAGGCGATCCAAAAGTGCCTAAGTCGCCGCACGGTCATGATCCCAATCAATCAGCTCGTGACAAGTGGTATCAGAGCAAAGGAGAGATCCGTTTCGAGAGATCGAGGAGCACTAACTATTTGAGAGAATGTCGAGCCAAGATGTTGTCATGGATGGAGAGGTTGTTCAAGTCAAGGAGACTTGCGGCCGAACGAAGAAAAGAGAAGCCTCGATGGACGCCGTAGCTGCGTTGGATGAGAAGCTCGCGAAGGTCCACAGTGCCATGGTCGAGTTCATGGAAGGTCTTGACGACGTGAGAGACCGCATCATGGAGGTTGAGACCTCGCTCCGTGAAGACTTCACGACTGGCATCAACCAAGCGACGGCCTTGCTGCACGACAAGGATGAAGCCCTTGAAGCGTCGATCGATGTGTTGAAGGAATGCGTCCAAGTGATCGAGGAAGAAATCCCTCATAGGGATGAGGTCGAAGCCATGAAGGTGGAGATCCAAGAGCTCAAGACCAAGCTCGCCCTATGCAAATTGAGCATCACCAATGGGTTGATGCCTACATAAGCGGTGCCCAAGCTTGAGGTGCCGAAGCCTAAAGAATTCAAAGGCGATCGATCCGCCAAGGAGGTGGACAACTTCGTTTGGAGCATGGAGCAATACTTTGGCACCGTCAACATCCAAGTTGAGTCGATCAAAGTAAGAACCACTTCGATGTTCCTTTCCGATACCACAATGCTTTGGTGGCGCAATAGGTGTGACGAGACGAAGTGCGGCACCAATCTCGTGGACATATGGGATGACTTCGTGAGGGAGTTTCGGGATTACTTCTTCCCCGAGTTTGCTCAACAAGAAGCCCGTAGCAAGCTCCATCGCCTCGAACAAAAGGGCACAATTCGAGAGTACGTGAGAGAGTTCACGAAGCTCAAACTCCAAATCCGCAATCTAGGAGAGGAGGAGGCTCTCAAAGCGTTCATGGATGGATTGAAGCCGTGGGCGCAACTCGAGCTCAAGCGATGGGATGTGAGTACTCTTGCGAGAGCGCTAAGCGTGGCCGAGTCCCTCGTCAACCTCACCAAAGCCAAACCAAAGAATCGAGCAAGGGATTGGAGGTCGGATCAATCCTCCGAGGACGAAGGAAGAAGCACTCCCCCAAGGCACGCATGATCAAGGCGGTCAAGTCAAGACATGGGGGGAAGGAACTTCCAAGCCGTCCTTCCAAAGGGGTCGACCACAAACGGACTACACGACGAGTAAGTTCGATCAACCCCCGCCTTCTCCTTGCTTCATTTGCAAAGGTCCGCATTGGACCCAAAAGTGCTCGAAGAAGGGCAGGATCAATGCCCTCATTGCCATCGAAGAGGAGGAGGAGGAGCCCAAAGAAGAGAAGCAGCAAATCCGGCTTGGAGGCATGAAGGTTGTCAACTCCGTCCAAGCTTGATTGCCGTCCAAAGAAGAGGAAGCTGCCTCGAACTCTGACATGTTCTTAGTGGAGGTCGAAGTGTGCGGACGAATGTTGTACACTTTGGTCGACACGGGTGCGTTGAACATGTTCATGTCGACCGAGGCGGCGAAAGCCTTAGGACTTCGCGTAGAGCCAACCGGGAATTCATTAAAGGCCATCAACTCAGACGGGCTCAAGGGCGTAGGATCAATTCCCGACGTGGACGTCCAAATCGACGGATGGAAAGACAAGCTGGTATTCGAGGTAATCCCTCTCGATGATTATGATCTCATTTTGGGAATGCAGTTTTTCCATAGCATGAGGTCTATGATTGACATGAGGACCGAGTGCATTATAATCCTCGATCCAAAATGCCCTGCCATGATCCCCATGATGAAAGGGGTGGTCAACACCAAGACCATTGCCACAATCCAACTCATCAACAAGAGCTTGAAGGCTGAGAAGCGCATACACAACCCACCAATCATGGAGAAGCCGAAGGTAGAGTTGGATCCTCTTACTCCAACTCATGCCATGCCAATCCAAGCGCTCTTCCCCGAGGTTGAGTACTCACCGTGTGCCATGTCCAAGCCGAAGATGGAGACATGTGCCATGCCCGAGCTGAAGTTGGAAGGGTGGGGTCCATCGTACGTGAGCATCCGAACCAAGCAAAACCAAAGGAGGAAAGCCTGTGCTCGTGCCAAGAAGGCCGCTCGTCGAGCTGTGAGCGACGAGGGCGTCGCTTGAATGAGTGGGGCAGAATGTCACGGCCAAGAGGTTTCTGAAGCTAAAGGGTCGTGCCTTGCCGCGGAGAACCTCCTGCGCTTGCTTGGATTCCCAACAAGACTCCTTCCGGAACTTTCCAAGGGCGGACGATACGGTAATTAAGCCGCATTCTAGAAGTCTTCTGTCATTAGTGTCGGTCATTAGTGTCGGTAGTTGGTAGCTGTCATTAGTGTCGATAGGTTTGGCAGTGCGATCTCGTCTGCCGGATAAAGAGTCAATTAACAGATGTAATCTGAGGGCCTCTAGTATAAGAAAGAGTGCCCTCCCCCTCATTTGTATCCATCCAATCCTTTCAGTAATATAAAGTTCCTTTCTTTCCAGAGCTCCTCTCTCTAGAAACTTTCTCTCTCTACTATCCGAGTAAAGCGAGCGAATGTGCGATTGATAGAGTAAGGCTTGGCTTAGGCAATCCAAAAGTGCCTGAGTCACCGCATGGTTACGATCCCTATCAATCGGCCCGTGACACATGTCTGGATTTCTTTATCCAAAATTTCTTAAAGTGCTTTTTTTTTTTCTAAAAGATTTTCCGCAATAACCATCACAATCTTTCTTGGAGCATTTGATCTTCAGCTCATGACGAGAACAGACTCTATCAAGTTCTATGTTGTCCGTGAGATAAGTTTTAACCATTTTGCGCTTTAAACACAAATCATCAAGGCACAAATGTATCTCTTGTTGTATTTCTTCCAAAGGAATATCCACAATTCTTCTTTGTCTGCCGAGAAAAGATTTTTCAACCTGTTGGGATAATTCCTTGGGGATGGAAGTCAGAAAGATTTGCTTTAAGGTTTGGATCAGCTCCAATACCATAGAAAAGCTTGAGCATTTCCCGATAATGTTTATCAAGGTGATTTTTCTGGAGAGAACATACTTTTCTTTAAAAGAATTCTCTTCTTTTGAGCTCATGAAGGTTAGAAGGTTTTCCAATGAAAAAAGGGTATAGGAGGGTAATGGCATGGCTAAAATCTGGTGAAAGTAAAAATTGAACTTGGTCTTGTTCTGTCACCGATTGCCACTAATGTTTAAGGCTATGTGTGAACCTTGTGACAAAACCAAAAAGGACATCATACTTATCCTGATTGGTAAGAGCTTGGACATTTAACCAAGTATGGAATTCCTCAAATCTTTCTGGCCATTTGGAATAGGGAATATCATCAATAATGAAAAACTGTTTGGAGGAGGTAGTCACATGTTGAGAGGGATTGTTTGGTTGAACAATCTCTAGTTCAGAAGGGTTGGATTCCATATCCTGGTCCGGAGGGTCGGCCATGAATATTGATGAAGTTACTGGTAGAATAGGAAAGGAATCGATGGCAAGGATTGAAAAGGATGAGAAGGATACCGAGTTTGACTCAGTATCTAAGTTGTTCAAAAAAAACTGGTTCTAATGGAAATAAGATCTGGTCTTTCAAAATGACAAGATCAGGTTGTTCCTCCTAATTGCCCAGATCTCTTAAGAATGATTCTAACGGATTTGATAGCATCATTTGGTTTGACTTTTCCTTTATAATAAGCGAGGATTCTTTAGGCATCTTCTCTTTTCCCTTTTCCTTCCTTATTCGATCTAGTTCTTTGAGGCGATTTCGCATTTCTACCACATTTGTCTTATCTTGTCTGATGGGAGCTTTTGTGAGAGCCACAACGATAGACGTATTTTGGGATGGTGGAGGAGGCGAATGCTCTGTCTGCAATGTAGTCGGAAATGGGTTGAAAAGATTGAATCTTCCTTCTTCAAGGAGCTGGATTTGTCTTTTGAGCTTTTCTATTTCCGCCTTGGGGCTTTCAAGATGATGATACCCCGAATGTTGTCAGGATTCCAAGGTATGAAGCCTCTTTTGGAAGTCCAAAAGCATCTTCTTGGTGGTTTCATCATATCTTTGAAGATTTTGTTGCACATTCACAATTTTGGAGTCAATTGCTTTGAATGCATTGTTGTGTGCTAAAAGTCTCCGATTGCCAATTTAGGACGGTTTCAGCAACATGAGTCATTTTCCGTCTTCCATGTTCATCCACATCAGTGGAGGCAGATATCTTAGGAGCATGCAGATATCTGCCTTATGGGCCAATGAATTCTTCTGGAGTAGGGAACGAAAGTTTCGAATTTTGTCAAACCAGAGGAGGAAAATCTATTTCTTGGAACATGGTGATGGAAGAACTAGATGGTGTTTCTTTCGGAGCTTCGAGTGGGTAGGAATGCTTTTTTGCCCACTTTAGAATTGGCTTATAAAACGGGGAAATAACTGGTTTTTTTTTAGGAGGAGGTGATGGTGGTGGAGTCGGTGAAACGGAGGGTGGAGCAGTGAACTCTGGTGATGGAGTTGGAACATAAGAAACTATAAAATTGGAATTTATCAAACTCACCAAGAGTATCAATGAAGGAGTCTCCGTTCAAGTACCTTTGGTACATAGTATCCTTTGACTTTTTGGGCTTCCGTTGGGGTCTTGCATTTGGATCTACTTTGTCGGGAGAGTTTGTACAATAGGAACATTGACAAAAAAAAAAAGATCCTAGAAGTAGTGACCATACTGGTCCTTGTAGTAATGGACATGGTTTCCATTACTCTGGAAATATTGAACAAGCTTTTGGGATCTAACTCAGAAATTAACTCAGGAACACATGGTTCAATCATGAAGAGGGTCTGGAAGATAGAAGGACTTTCTTCATTTTCCTTGCCAAATTTGATAGAAACAGTGCCATCCTTTTTTCTGACGAATTCAGAGTTTGAAGACCGGAAAAGCTTGTTATTCCGATATAACTTTTCATAGTTAGTGATCCATGTCTTCGAAAGGAGCTTGGCCAGCTTTTCCTTTGCCTAGGAACATGAATGCAGGATGCTTGATCATTCTGCATAGAGATGAATAAAGCATCTTCATTTCCATTGTGGAAATTCAAGTCAAGAGCTTGGTTCTACACTCGATAAACCATCTGGTAGTGTAGTGTTGATGCAATAGAGTCAGCAGTTTGAGGAGCTCCAGTGAGCTGGACTTGGACTTTTAGAAAGGAAAGTAGTTGGAGGTCTGAAAGAGCGATATTGAAGTTTGGATATAAAATCACAAAGACTGTTCCAACATTTAAAGTGGTTTGGACAGTACCAATGCAAGTATGCTGGTATTCTAGGAACTGAGTATCCAATAACGCTATTCTTGCCACGACTAGCAAGCCCTTCGACCATGAAAAGTAAGAGCAAGACGAACAGCTCCATAATGGACATGAGAATATCCCTGTTGAGTTTATTGCCTGGGAAACTTTGGAGGAATTTGAAGAGTAACAAAATACTCATTTTCAGTGGCAGGAATGGGATGTTGATCGAACTTGGAAGATTGAACGTACTCCTTTACTTCCTTTGGAGTTTGGCAGATGAGTTGTCTAATGGAGCGGATAAGAGAAAATGATAAGGTGAGTTTAGCAAAAGCAGAATAAGTGTTCATAAGGGGAAGTTGAGCTTTAGAGATTTTGGTTTCATCACTAAGAGAGACTTCATAAAGATAGTCTATCTTAGAAGCATTTGACACACGAAAATCTTAAAGGATTGAGGAAGATGGGGATGAGGCGAGAGAAACAAATGCTTCTAGTATTTCTGGTTCAATCATGATGCGAAGAGATCTTCTCAGCACTGGATTCACCTACTGAGCGCATGGACCTATATAATTTCTCCAAATATTATTTTACTCAAAGATACTTCACAATGAACTTTTACAATATAATTTACCAAATATAATTTGTATTTTGGAAAAAAATTTTAACTCAACGGTGTTGACACCTAAATTTTCCTGTTTTCATTTAGGATTTAATTGTGTACGGAATTAGGAATTAATCGCTAAAAAAAAAACAAAAACAAACAAAAACAAAAACAAAGAGACAAAAGACACAAGAGGAGCCGGGTTGGGCCGAATCTGGCCTTGGCCCAACCCGGCCCTCCTCCTTTCCTCTCTCCCTTCGGCCCGGCCTGTGCCGAGCTTCTTCCTCCTCAACCAATCTTCACACAAAAAAACCTTAGGGAGAACGGAACAGAGAGGGGAGAGCAAGGGCGGGAGAGAGAGAGTGAGAGCTCGAGAGAAACAGAGGGAAGAGTAACCCAGAAACAAAGAGAGAGAGAGGCGGCTCCGCCCCGCGGCCGCTTGAAGCATTCGCCGTACCGGCCGCCTCGCGGCGGAGCCGCTTGTCCGCAAGCACTGCGCCACCACCGCCGCGCCCTGACTCGCCTGCAGCCCGAGCTTTCGCGACCACCTCCTTTGCTATCACCGTCTTTGCTCGACGCCGCTCACCCGATGCCAGCCAAGCCACTCCTGCTGCCCTCCGGCAGCCACCGCCCTCCGAGCCCGATGCAATTCGAGCTCTTATCGTCCAACTCCCTGCACCCGACGCCAGCAGCTGCAGCACTCGTCGCTGCTACTCTCGAGCTGGCCGAGACCAGAGGGAGAGGGAGAACGAACTCAGAGCTCTCAGATCCGAAGATTCGAGGCAGGGGAGTTGGCCAAAGGCTTAGATCTGGGAGTAGATCGAGCTCCGCCGCATCACCAGGCTGGCCGCCGCCGCTGTCGTCCAGCTCTAAACGCCGTCCGAGCCTCGCCGCCTCAACCCAACGCCGTCCGAGCCCCCTTGCCGCAGCCCGTGCTGTCGCTCGCCCGTCGTCGCCCTCAACCCAACGCCGTCCGAGCTGCTTCGCCGCCTCAACCTGCTGCCTAAGAGTCGCGACACTACCGCAACCACTGTCTCCGCCTTTGCCTGCCTCTTCACCCAAGCCGCGAAGCCGTTACAGCCCGTGTTGTCGCTCGCCCGTTGTCGCCCTCCATGCCGACGTGCTTCTTGTTGCTTCCCAAGTCGCCAGCAACCGAAGCCCTCGCCGCGCCAGCTTGTGACTCGCCTTCCACTTGCCTCCGACGCAGCTGCCGCCCGTCCTCGCAGACCCCGACGTCGTCGCCGCCACCCGCCGTGTTGCCGCCGCCGTCGTCAAGCCCGTTGCCGCCACTGCCAGCGCCGCCAAGAAGCCCTAGGGTTTCGGCCAAAAACCGGGTAGGGTTTTGTGCGAATGTGGGCCGGTTTTAGGTTTTTGGGCTTTTGGATTTGTGGGTTTAGGCTGGCTTAGGTAGTGGGCTTGTGAGCTTTATTTTAAAAAAAGTTAGATTAGACTGGGCCTGGTTTGTTTTAAAAAGATAGGAGGGGGGCCTCCTAGGCTGGGCCCAAGCTTCGGGCCCACTTGGCCCTGCCGGACCGAACCCAGGTCCGGTCGGAGACCGGACTCGATTTGCACCGACTGGGTCGGACAGGGTCGAATCAAACCGGATTTGGACCAATCCGGCCCAAAAAAAAAAATTATTATTTTATTTTAAAAAAAATTTTCGAAAATCTAATAAATATTAAAAATTTTAAAAATATTAAAAATATTAAATTTTAAAAATATTAAAAATATTAAATTTTAAAAATATTAAAAATTTTGAAATTCAAAAAATGATGGGGTTTGGTTAGGAATTGCTATGTATTGCTTATTTAGTGTAATTCGGCTTTTATTTCCTCGTATATTGATTATATTGCATGTTTAGTTTGCATATTATGTTATGTTTAATTGCACGTGTTTAATTTTACTGCAATTAGGATCTTGATAGCTGTGATTATTATTTTAATAATTGCGCACATGCATGATCGCCTCACATGTTAGTGGATAAGTATAAAATCAATGTAAACTGCCTGACAAAAATTATTTTTTTTAAAATGAACAAGATTAGGTACCGAAAGGGCACTAATTGGTTAATTAGTGTAATCAAGTCCCCGACCCTAGATTCTCTGGTTGTGTAGGAAGTGTGGCATACTCCCGTGCCTCACTTGGTTTCTAGCCAACCCCAACAAGCTAGTGGCGACTCCTTTTGTGCAAAATTCCTAAAAAATATCCCAATGTCACATGGGGTATGGGTTTGGGAGAGCCTGCGCCTAATCATGGGCCTTAGGCCCGTCCTTCAGGCAATACCCCTAAATCTGTTCCCTCCCCCCGAGGATAGGTCGCGACAAACGGCCTTTACATTTTTTTCAAAGACTTTCCCCAAGAGCCTTGTCAAATGTGCCCAAAGTGATCCCGTGATAATGGCTATCAATTTCGGTCGGTTTCTTTTCAGCATCCTGCGTGCTATTCGTTCGATACCTCCGGTAATGTTTTCACTTTGTCTGATGAAAGAACCAACTCTCCGAATTTTCCTTTTGTCTTTTTGACAAGGAGAGGGAGCGAAGCTTCCGCGTAAGAGCTCACAAAGAGAAATTCCCAACATCTGTGGGTGAAATCATGATCTCAAGGGTCATGGTTTTGCCAGAGAAAATCTCGGATAAAGACGGCACGGGAGAGAAAACAGATGCGAGATTGACTTTACCCTTAACATGTGGCTGACTGTCTCCTGCCTTTAAATAGGGGATTGAGTGCCTCGAGAACTCTTTGTTGCCGTTTATACTTGGGTGAGAAGCTCTTGAACATTGTTTTGCCGCATAGTAGACATTGTTATGAAAACTATAGTGGGGTACCGAGGGAGGAAGATCCCGGGATTTGTCACCCTCCGCCATGTGCCAAATGGCGACTGGTAAATCAGCCTGCTCATTTTTTTACGTACGTGAAAAAAAAAAAAATTGGACAAGATAATACACTAAGTGGCAACGACGATGGAAGAGGTGCATCGCAGTGATGCTTGAATGGCGGGGGAGAGAGAGAGAGGGGCTTCCACGAAATTGGTGGAGGAGGGCAAAAATGAAATAGGAAAGAAAAAGCGAAAGAAGAAAAGTAAAATGAGGAACGAACCGGAGCCGGCCGCCGGCCGCCGGCCGATGGCATTTACCTCCATCTTATCGTTAGCGGGTTAGCATCTTAAATTCATCCACCTTAAAGTGATTGACAACTCACCGCATTTCCCTTTTTCTTTTTTTCTCTTTTTCTCTTTGTACCTTTTCTTTTTGTTTCCCTTTCTCCCTCTCCATATTTCCGCCATCTCTCTCTCTCGCGTTGGATGCATGTCTTCGTTCAGCAAGAGAGGTATCTATTCCCCTTCCTCTACGATGATACATCGTCTTAGAGCCACTGATGGTGGGCTCAGAACTTTTTCTTCAATAGGAAAGCTGAACTATTTTCATTTTCTAGCAAGATTGAGTTCTTAAGTGGAAAAAAGCATTAAAAAAATCGCAAATCTATTACATTTGTGCCAATTGACTCTTAAACCTTTTAATTGTGTTAATTGAGTCTATTAGGCTGATTTTGATTGAAAATCGCTAACATGGATGTTGGTCATCCTACATGATATAATAAGCGCTAACGTTAATATTTTAAAAACTATTTAAATAACTTTTTCAATCTTTTATATTTTTTTGGCTTTTTCCTTCTTCTTCTTTTTATTTTTTATTTTTTTATTGAGGGCCAACTAGGGTTAGGGTTGCCAATTGACCCTCGTTGGCTCTGGGCGAGAGACCGCAATGCCACCGGCAACCGTTGTCAGCCCTCAATAAAATAAATAAATGAAAGAAAAATATTTAAAAATATATAAAAATGTCATCATCAGTTCGGCCATGCCATGTAGGACAAGCTTTATTCACATTAGCTATTTCTGACCAAAATTGATTAGATGGATTCGATTGGCAAAATATAAAAAGGTTTATAACTCAATTGGCACAATTGAAAAGTTTAAAATTAAATTAGTATACGTGCAATAAATTTATGAATTTTTGGGTACGTTTCCCATTCTTAAGCTATAACTTTTGCATATACTTGATTTTAGTCTTTTATTCTAGTTTTAGTCGAGCGCGGTTCACAATTGTTGCACATGACAATGTAATAGAAATGGATGATGGGAATATTAAAAAAAAATAATCATAGTATACTCTGACAATGTAATAAAGAATTTTGTACAAACAGTATTGTACACAATTGATTTGAGGGAATGGGTAATAATAATCATCAGATTAAGAGTGAATAAGGTCGTTTGTGTAAATTTTCATTTGCACCTGGCGATGTATAATCTATTTATCCATATTAAGATTACCTAAAGGATTCGGTCAAAATTCAAATCTGATATGAGTTGGAGAGCATAATTAAACAAAAATGAGAGCCTATGGATTAAAAACCTAATATTCATTTTTCTTTTTCAATTTAGGCATCTAAACTGTTAAATCATTGTAATGTGAACCTTTTTTAAAGGAAAATTATATAGATGATTCATAAACTTTAAGCTAATGTGTAATGGCATTTCTTAACTTTTAATTTATTCAATATAACTCATCAATTTTAGCCCAATGTGCAATGTGATCTCCGGACATGAACTTTTGGTACATGTTCAATTTAGTCTTTTTGTGTATATGAAAATGTTTAATGTTGTCATTCCATTCATTCAAGTTCGGGAACAACATATAGTTTAGGAATTCAATTGAATATGTACCAAAAGTGTAGAGAGATATTGAATAAATTAAAAGTTTATGAACTACATTGCACGTTGTATTGAAGTTTAGGAATCATTTGTGTAATTATCTCTTTTTGTAACTTGGGCTTTTATAGATATATAAGAACATAATTTGCTATCTGAAATATGTAGTAGGATTAAAGTCTATGAAATAGTAGGTTCAATTAGCACATCATGAGCGTGTATAAACAAAACTTTTGACATCATAAATCTTTTTCACTTTTAGGAACAATGAAGCAAATATTGTTACTTCAAATTAGTTTACAGTAAATTTGTTACAGGTATATTAGTTTGGAGTTCTCGATAGTCAAAAAATTAATTTGATGTAATTTTGTCATAGGTGTATTAGTTTAAAATTTTTCGTGATATTAACCCTATGTTTTTTTGGTACAAACATAGATAAATATATATATATATATATATATATATATATATATATATATATATATATATATATATATATATATGTAACTAGCGTCGAGATACATTATCTACTCTCAATGTTGATACTTTTTTGGTTTTATTGGCGAATATGAGAACGTACATAGTAGGAATCAATGATTATATCGGGAATATTGGTTAAGCGGTTGAGCTCATAGTCCAAGATGGTTCAACCAAAAAGTTAACTTTGAAAGCGACAAATTCAAAAATACAAACTAAAAACCATGGATGTAAATATTATCTTATAAACTCCCACGCCACATAGTACTTGCAAGCAGTACACAGACTTTAATATAAAGAACTGAAACGACACCATTTAAAAGATTAGCGCCCAACGCATTGGACCTAAAATTTGACTCCTCCTTCGTGCATCTATCCAACCCTTCTTTTCATGCCTTCTCTTCGCTATATCTCCCTCTCTCTCTTCTTTTCTTTTTTGCTTTCTGTTTCGCTTCAAACACAAGAACACGCTTCATCATGTTACTTCCCTCCGAAGCTACGCCATCATCTGGTGAAACTCCTTAAAATCAAGAACTCCATTCCCATCACTGTCGTAGACCTTTATCATGTCCTCGCACTCCTCGTACGACTTTGCGTCCCCTAGACGCCGCAGCATCGTCTGCAAGCCTTTGGGGGTGATGCTCCCTGACCCCTTCTCGTCCTCGAACATCTCGAAGGCCCGCCTCAGGTCGTCATCGCCGTCCGTCTTCATCAGCTTCAGGAAGTCACTGAAGTCGATCAAGAGGTCGCCGTCGGTGTCGAGCTCCTTGATGACGCTCTGGGCGTCCTCATGCGACATATGCTCGCCGATGGACGCAAAGTACGCCCGGAGCTCGAGGGCGGAGATTTTGCCGTCCCCATCGGTGTCAAAGCGGCAGAAGACTTCCTGGAGCTCTTGCTCTCTGTTGGGGGAGATGTTACGTTTGAGGTTAGGAGCGGGGAGAGTGGAGGTTGGAGAAGACGGAATGCTCAAGTTGGAGGAAGATGACTTGGATTGAGAACTCCGTCGTGGGAAGGTCAGCCTAAGGCTCTTGTTGAGCCACTTGAATGGTTTTGGCGACGGTGCCGATCCGTCGTTAGCCATGACCGAACGGGGCCAAACGGAGACTTTTCTTTATCCTTGAAAAAAGAAGAGTCGTACAGTTGTGAGAGAGAGAGAGAGAGAGAGAGAGAGAGAGAGAGAGAGAGAGAGAGGTTGCTTTGGAATGAACGTGGAAAAGGTTTGGCACGAAGCAGGCAATGTATGAAGTTGCTGTGAAGTTGCAGGGAGGGATGGGGGGGAAGATAAAGAGTGGGTCTCGGTATCACAACAATTAATTATTGGTATAAAGGAAACTGCATGGCAACTTCGTAACGGGTCCCAACGCACAAGAAAAATGTCCTCAAAATTCTTTAATAGAAACGGGTCGCCTGGTACACTCTTCCTTTTTTCTTTAGGTTGATTAATCTCCCGGCATTACATCGCACACTAATTAAAAAGAGCTCGAGCGTGCACCGTCGGTGTTAAAAAAAGTTTCAAGAAGCGGCCATATACATCATGATTTGATA
This sequence comes from Eucalyptus guilfoylei, assembly GCA_016097605.1. NCBI lineage: Eukaryota > Viridiplantae > Streptophyta > Magnoliopsida > Myrtales > Myrtaceae > Eucalyptus > Eucalyptus guilfoylei. The sequence continues at coordinate 17,442,280 of CM027867.1, read as the reverse complement.
AAGTTTGTAATCAATATTTGTAAAATCGCTTACTTGAAATTTTCGTTATACTGGCCGTGCATGCGCCATTTTTCTTTTGGGTATACCTCCGTTTGTCGTCTCATCCGGTAGATAAATTCTTGTGTAGACTTAAATCCGTGAATCACATACAATCGTCACCCTTTGAACTTGCAACACCTATAATTGACTAAATCCACGAATAACACACGTCGACGTCACCACCAGCGAACCCGCCGCCACGCTCAAGCTTGATATCACCCCTTGTCAAGCCAATCTGCCAACACCGTTGTCTCTGCTTTACCTTCTCCCCGGCATTCCCCTACGTCTAATCTGATCATCCTCTCTCTCTTTTCTCTTGCCTCAACAGCCAGTCTCAACGGCTCCTCCATGGCCATCACGAACTCATCGAGTCTCGCGGTCATGGACGAGGCCCAAGGGGGAGATGTTTCTCTTGGAGGCGGCGATAGCGGTGGGGTTGAGGCAAAGGCCAACAACTACAAGGTTGGCCGAGGTCATGGCGGCGAGTTAGAGGCTGAGAAGGGTAAGGGTAGAGAGAGAAAGGAGAGAAAGGCGAAAATTTTTAGGGTTGATCGAGGAATTTAATCTAATGTGGCTCTGCACACATTGAGTGTTCACATGTTACCATCTCATGTTTGGAGATTACAAATTAGACTAGTAAGAGATAGAGTATCTATGTCTCCTATCTAGGGCCATCAAATGGGTGGATCAAATTGAGTTTGAATTTGATGAAAAAAATGATCCGATTCACATCAACCCATTTAACTCTTTTTTATCCATTTATATGCAATACAAATTCAGTGACCCACACCCAACCCGACTTGTAACCAATCCATGCCCCTCTCAACCCACATAACTAAAACATATAGATATTTAAAAACAAGAACTTTTATACCATATGTATAGTGTGCAAAAGATAACATTCTTAGTAGTTCATAAAGTTCAATATAAGATTTTCAACTTGTTTGCAACTTTTTCTTTATTGCAATTTTACGTGTTTCATAATGAAGTATACATTTCTTAAAATCAATAAATCAATAAATATTGACATGGAAAATTATATATATTTTTCATGATTTTCTAAAAGCTTTCAATTTTTTTTGTGGGGGGGAAGGAAGAAGATCCTAAGTTAAAGATAAAACTAGAAAATAAGTTACCTCACCCGAAAATCTATATCTATTTTCATGGCCATCTCGATCTCTCGATGAACTTGTCAGCCATGGGGGCTTACGGGTTCCCCATGACGCTTAAATCTAGATGCCTATCAAGCAATCTCACCTTGATTCTGCTTATTTATAGTTGAGGCCTACTAATATCCAAGTGAATCAATTTTACAATATCCAAGTGAATCAATTTTACAATATTCAAGGTTTCTCTGATAATCGTTTTAAATTATACTTTCCACCGCTTGCCTAAATCATAATACCTACATACATTCAGCTTCTTAGCCACATAACCACATAACTAATTCCTTTCACTTAGAACCTTCAAACTTTTCTATTCAATGAATGTGATGGTATGAGCCAGCATTAATTGAATAATTTAGACTCTTCAAACTTCGTGGTGGTCCTCTCTTTCACGATATTGAATGTGATGTTATGAGCCAGCATTAACTGAATAACACCAACGCTTTTCTATTCAATGAATCCCAATTAGTTCAATTCATTGACTCTGGATTGTTTAAAGATAGGGGTAAGTGAAGATTCCTTTGATAAAGATAATTTAATCTACATCTTCCAAAAAGCAAACTCTCTTTTATCATATATGTTGATTTCCACTTTTCTTTCTTTGTGTTGTTATCAATTCACCTCAAGTCAATCAAGCCTGATTATAATACCAATTGTTGCGAAAAACAAGCGAGTAACAATGAAATAAATCGGACACTAAATTTATATGGAACCCACTCAGCACAAGATTCTATTATAGGTTAAGTAATACTATTGAGATTACAACTACACTTGAATCACTCAAACATTCTTAGTGTTTCTTATCCCATTATTACATCCAATAACTCATACATTGTTTATCCCTCATAGTTACTTGTAAACATCGTTCAATCTCACAAAAGAATTATACAAAATCTTTACTCAAGATTAATTGGCTTCAATCTAGATGTAAGTCATCAAAAGGCTGCACAATTGATCTTCACGAGCAAAAGCTTCTCTTTTTAGTTAGAGTATAATCCACGGAAAAAAAAAAAATTGCTTCTTGGATGCAATTCACAGAGAATACCATTTTCTTATATATAAATAAGAATTGGATTCAAAATAGGAAAGCTACTCAAATATGGAACTCAACTCCAAATAGAAAATCTACTTAAATTGGGTTTCATTCATGATCTCAAACTCAAGACATAATCTCAACCGTTTCACGGCAACTTGAGTTCTGCTAGCTGTCCTAAAGCCCACAGGATACTGTCATATGCCATTTTATTTGCACTTCCTATAAGTGAGTGCCGGTTGAATTTAAAAATGACAACTTGAAGACAAGTTAACAATGAAGTTCTGGATCTCAAAAAATACAAATGCTTTATATATATTTATACACACACACCTGTGAGAAAAACAAACACCTCAGATACATGGTAGTTGTTGACCTAAAAAATAGACATGTTAGTTTAACTTTTTCTTTTTGTCAGTTCCTTACATGGCAAATGAGATAGGTTCAAATTATTCATGTTCCTTTATATATATAGTTTCGGTATAAGTGCTTTGTCAATCTTACTTCTTTATCTTTCAATTCCATTGGCGTTTGCCTCTTCGTCTTACAGGTCCCACGGGATTCATAATCCTCATCGCTTATAGTAAATAAAATGACCGAAGTACCTGGTATTTTCTAACTCTCTCTGAGCCACATTTTCCTCCATCTTTAGTTCCCCAACCAGCATTTTTTATCGGTAGATTATAAAAATATACCTCACTCACATTTTTTTTAGTTAAATATGCTGGTAGTGATGCAATGTTTGTGACCCATCATATAGATAGCTTGTTGGAGGAAACCAAAAAATGGAGAAAAAAATAGTTAATCCTCTGTGTCGCAATTGAATTATCGTTATTTTTTTTTTGTAAAGTATAGTGAAAATTGGATTGATTGAAATTTTTTTTATCGATTCGGTGGCGATCTATCATATATAAACAAGAATTCCAAAAGCCTACATAGCTCCACCTAGGAATATTTCTAACCTCATAACTAGTTGAGTGATGGATTGGAATTATGTTGTCCCAAGTAGCAGTCAAGTTGACCTCGCGAGCAACTTCATGGAAATTTCCTGCACGGATCTTAAATTATTGCATCATTGTCCAACCCTCTCGTGCTTTGGTGATTTCACCTACTCACTCCCATATATTCGGTTCTGTAAAAAATAATTTACTCCCATGTGGAACGTGCCAGACCCTCCGGTTTGTTCATCATTTCACCAGCTCCTTCCAGACATTCATCATTTTTATGGTCTGTCCGGTCATCAACAGATTCTACGTCCTTCTGTAGAGCGAAAAGATTCTTCAATGACACAGGCGTCCTGATGTTAACATCGTATACTTTTGATATTGCGTATTTATGAGGTATTTCATTCACACACTCAATTGAACAAAATAGTCCAGTTGAAATGTCTTGCTGTCCTCAAAACATCATAACATCATAGAGTTTTTCGGAACACGTTCTTTTCCTTGCTCCTGGCAATCGCCGCCATAGATGCATATTCCACCGTTGAATGTACCATGCGAATTTGTTTCTTGGAGTATAACTTATCGCATTTCTTCAACAACAAAGATCTCAACTCATAGCAATTTTGGCAAGCGTATAGAAAATCTTCCAAAGTCGATCTTCAATCCATCTGCATACCATGACACCTTCGAATTGTTTAAGAAAATTACATGTAAGTGAAAACGGAAATAGGCTGCGAGGCGCGTATAAAAACTTTTTTAAAGGTGTTATAGCCCTCGCTATGGTGGAAAAAGGACAAAAAGCAGATGTACAACAAAGTCTTTAAAAACTCTCTTGCGAACAATGGGTGAAAAGTTTGACAACTTGTATGCATAATCTAAAATTGGGATTCTAATAGTCTTATCAATCAAGTTTTGCATCCTTTCAAGTTTCAACATATGACTTCTTCAAATGTGATCAACTTAATCGTCACGTGAAAATATGACTATTCACAAGTCGCAATTGTCTGCTAAATGGCCATTGATAAATTGATGTGAAGTCATACTCTTTCAATACATAAAAAAGTCATCGATGATCAGCTAATATCATCACTCCAACATCCCGAATAACTTCTTTTCAGATTGATATTCTCACAGTACGACGATGTACTCCAACACAATCGTATGTGGCGAGAAAAAAAGCTTTTTCTCCATTCATGAACGGCAGCGAAAGGTTTACCTTCGACCAAATCGTTGAAGGATCGGGTCAATGACACCGCAGCAGACCCCCTCCATCGATTAGATCACCACAGAATTAAAGAATCGAAACTTTTTGTGAAATGGGTCTTGAAAAGGCTTCTTCCATGATAGGGTTCGTTATGCATTCTTGTCAAGTGGAAGTGGAGTCCTTTTGCCCAACGCGGAGTCGCTTTTCCACTAACTCCACTACTCTGACAAGGCAAAGTGCGTGTTCCTTACGCTGGTTATGTTGATTGAGCATCGATCATTGTTTGAGTGGAAACTCTTTTTCATTTTTAGGCTATCCGTCTTTTTCTTTTTCCTATTAGGTGAGGTAAGATAAGGCTTCCTTCGATTGCTCTGATGAAGCAAACCCTCCATCCATGAACCTAGAAGAAAGTAGAAATACTCAAATGAAGAAATGGCAACATGTGGAACCCAACCCCATCGCCAACAATAAGAACACAACTCACCGGTGTCTTACCGGGAGATTTTGACTAAGTACCTATATTAGTAATTATCGGTTCCTAGATTATATACATCTTTGTATCGACTTTCCTCTTGATTATAGGCGTGTGCTTCAGATCCAATTCAATCCTAGAATCGGTTGGAACCGGCCTAGTTCAATGGTGTCCCTAGATAGGAAGTATCACGGGAACACAAAGGAACTGATAAATGTTCTTTTACGGAATTTGATAAATGTTAAAGAACACAACACTCTATTGGAATTTAGTCGACGATAGTGTTCAGTAGGATAAAGATACAATATTGGAATTTAATTAGCATGACGATATGAGAGCTACAACTACAGCTGCAACTAAGATATTCTTTGAAATTTAATCAACGGCGAGATATCTGAGAACTACAACTACGATATAGGAATTAAAGGAAATTAAAAGATAATGAGATTTTTGTGTTTGTGCCAAGGGGGTCTACAAATAGTATGATGTGGCTATTAAAAGCCTACAATCGACTGCTACAAATGGAGTTTACAAATAGAGGTTTAAAAACGGTTACCACGACTCCATGATTCAGCGTTTACTAGGACTTCACTACTTGATAGTTACATCAACTCAATTACTAGGCAATTATATTGATATTTAGCTTGACGATTTCATCAACTTCGTGATCTTGACAGTTATTTCATTGCATTACGTTGACGGTCACTTCTTTGACAAGTCCATCCGAGGTTGTCCACTAGATTATTTGTCAATTTCCTCAAGTTGTCAACTATGCTGTTTGTCGCGACCTAATTTTTGGGTGCCCCACCTAAGTTTAGGCTAATGGACTAGTAAGTCTTTAAACTTAGCTCGGGCTCTCCCAAGCCCATACCAATTCGCAACTTAAGGTTTAAATATTTAACATGCAAATAATTATTATCTAGGAGTCGCCACCAATCAGTTTACGGTAGATCGATTAGACACCTAAGTAAAATAATTGGAGAATTATTTTACTCCTACGAACCAGAGACTAAGGATACAAGGACTTGGTTACACTAGATTGTTCTAATGCCCTTTCGGTACCATTTTTTTTTTTTAATTTTCAAAAATATTTTTTGCAGTCAGCTGATTTATTTTAACCTAAATTACTATCATGCAAGTATGGTGACTACACGGATGCTCATCCACTATTAAACATTCAAATACAATAATAAATAAATTGCATTACACAAAGCAAATCACACAAAACAAATGATTTTTTTGGGGTTTTCTTTGAAATTAGAATTCTTTTATAAAAAATGCATTTTTGACTACATGACCTAGTTTTGCTAAAAAGAATTCTAATTAAATGATCCTATTATGCAAATTAATTAACATGCACCTAATATTTTTTGTATTTTTATTAGAAATTCGGAATTAATAAAAATCCTAATTAAACTATCTAAAGTGAACAATTTTCTAATTTATTTTAGGGATTAATTTGACTTAAACTCTATCCTATATTAGAAAACTATTTTTTTAAAAGATTATTAAAATATGCAACTTTATCTAAGACTCTTATTTAAAAAAAAAAAAAAGGTTATTTAGGTCCAATCCTAACCTATTTCAAAAAAATTATCTAAGAATGCAATCCTAAAAATATAATCCTAAAAAATCTAATTTATTAAACCTATATGCTCATGCAAGATTTTGATTTTTTGATCTTTTTTATTTTTTAGTTTTTTTAAGATGAGTAATAAATATTAAATCTAAACAATCAATATATTCAACAAATAAAGGATTAAAGTAATCGAAAAAATAACATGTTGTCTCATAGGTCAAATTAACGATTACTCTAACCCTAATTATCACGTCAAAGAAATCAAAATAATTAAAAATCTAATCCGAAATCTTACGGACCAAATTAACAATTATAATGATTTAACAATTAAAATTCTACCAAAATACCCAAAAATTAATATAATTAAAAAAATAATTCGACATCTTACGGATTAAATTAATAATTACGATAATTTTGAGTAAAACCCTACGGATAATGCCTATAATATTTATAAAATGAAAACTACATTACAATAATAATGAAACTTTAAGAAAATAACAACATAAAATAAAAAGAACTAAACTACCAAAGGAGGAGGACAGCAACGTTGATGGACAGCCGGAGAGGGGGTGGCCGGCGTCGAAGCTCCGGCGAGGAGATCGGCGGAGGTGCGGCGTCTGGCGCGGCTAGCAGACGGCGACGAAGAGGCTGGGCAGGGGCGCAGCGTCAGCGGGGGCAGGAGCACGGTCGTCGGACGCGGGCTGCTGGCTTCGGGCGCTGGGTCGCGGGTGCGGGGGACAGCCGGCGATGGCGCGCGGCACTCGGCAGTTGCGGGTCGCCGGTGCAGGGCTCGCCGGCGGGAGGAGGGCGACGGGCGGCCTGCTGCGTGGTTTGCTGGCGCGGCGTCGGGTGGTCGCCGTGGACAGGGGCGCGCGGTGGTGGGCGCTGCAAATCGCGAGTGAGGCGCGGCGACTCGAGGACTGGTGAAGTGGCGGCGGTGCTCGTGGAGTCACGGACAGGTGAGCGGAGCACTGCAGGGGCGTCGGCTGGGTGTTGGGTCACGGTCGTCGGGTGCTCGCAACAGATGAGCGAGTGGAGGCGAGCAGGTCACGACGGGGAACGGTGCAGGCGGAGGCGAGCGCCGGTGCTGCGAGCGTCGGTGGCGAAGGCGGCGGGGTTCAGCGGCAACGGCGTTCGGAGGCAGGACCGGTGGAGCGACTGTGGGAGCGGCGCCGGCGAAGCGAACGGCGCGAGCACGGCTGGCGCGGTCGGAGGGGTCTTCCGAGGAAGATGAACAGTCGCGGTTCCCCACTTTTTTTCCTCTGCTCCCTCACGTCACTTCCTACGTCTCCTCTCTCCGTCTCTTCTCTCTGCTGTATTTTCTTTTTGACTTTTGACTTCTCCCTTCTCCCCAAAACAAAAGAATTGATTTTCTTTGGGGCTTTTGAGCTCAAAAACCCGAAAGAAAAAGCACTCCTCACGTTTTTTTCTCTGAAAATTCTTTCTCGAATTCACTCTCGAATTTTTTTGAAAATCGCCCCGCAACCCTATGCAGGTCGACTCCTTTTATAGTGATTCTGAACGGCTACTTTCTAGCAAATTTCAAACTTCCATCTTCTGTTACATTAAATCATGGATGTAAATCGGAAACATGATTTCGCAATCAGCTCGATTTTGCACCAATTCCTTCCATTTTATCAAAATCATTGCCCTTTATTCATCTGATTTTTAATTTCTTCTACATTTATCAAAATCTGAATATCCATCAATTTCAAATTTTCATGCATAATCAATCAAATCGATTTCCTCCTTTTTTTCCTTTTATTTGTTCCAATGTAATTTTTATTTTCTTTATTTTCCTAGATTTTCTAAAATTAGATGTCAACACTGTTCATGATTAATGAAACTATATTATCATTGACTAAGTTTTTCACATGTCGATAATAATCAAAAGTTAGTCATTTTTTTGTAACAACTAAATTACGGTGCATCATCTACGGATTGCCTATTGACCTCTCATCTATTTTGAAGGTGATTCGTGATCTCAAAGATGAGATTAAATCAATTAATTCCTCATATACAATTACCATTGTGCTTATTGTAATTTGTAACAGCTATTGTTACTTCTTTTATTTATTTCGTCCTGTCCTTTCGCTCTGTGGACTTAGTTGAGCTTTGGTTTGAGAGAGTTTGGCAAGCCCATCGATGGAGGCCTTTTAACAAGACTGGACCTGGAATGACATTGATAAAGAGGACGTTCGAAACTATTGTCCTCGCGGGATGTCAATGGACAATTCCAACGTTATGAGAAGAAGATGTCAAATGCGTTTTCATTTCTCCACGTTAGAAAGTCCCACACACCTCTCCCGCCTTTCGACGGCGATATCACCGTTTTTTGTATATCGATGGCGACATACCACGGCCACCATCACCACCACGGAAATCACCGCAACCGCCGACAAGGGACTTCTCTCTCTCTCTCTCCACCGTTGCATGGTCTAGCTCAAGCTTTGAATGGGCAGCGTTGAGATTTAAGGAGGAGACTGGATCCGCTGGTTTCCTCCTTGAACGAAGGAGATGAAGGTGGCGAGGGTGATTCACGGAGAGGGAGAAGCAGGACGGTGTCAGGAAGGGATGTACTCGAGTCGAGTCGAGTCGAGTCGAGTTGAGTCAAGCCTCTGTAGCACCGAGCTCGAGCTCAACGCAGCTTACGTACTTGGCGCATTGAAACTCGATTCACGCTCAATCAAACATTCAAAACTCTGCTTCAAGCTCGAATAGAAACTCGAGAAACTTGACCATGACTTGAATATTATACATTTTTTAAAACATAATAGAAGCTCGATGAGGCACGCGAGCTTGTCGACCTGCAAATGGTGAGCTCGAGCTCGACCTAGTGAGATACTAAAGTAGCTCTCAGTCAGACTAGGCTCATTATCAAGCGAGTTGTTCCCGAGTAATCATAAAGTAGAGCCCGAATTACTTACAAATAACCTGACTACTTTTCATGCTTGTAGCAGGAATAGCATCCGAATGTTGATTTGGATGGAGGAAACTGAAAGGCATTGATCCAGTGATGGCGGGGACGTCACCGCGTTGGTGGCGATGGCGGTGGTGGATGCAGTGTAATGACTGAGCTGAGGGTCGAAGCGAGAGAGATAATCATTTTTCTTTGTTTATTTTATGTAAACTACCACATGACATATTTATGACATAAAACATAATTAAGTCGAGCAAGCTCAAATATACCCGACTTTAAACCATAAGTGAAATTCCATGTTCCAATTATATTAAACCATCCAATTGTTAATTAACGGATACACAATGTTGAGAAGACATTCCTAAGAGATTTTGAAGATTGACAAAACTTATCCAAAGTAAGGAGATGATAGAATTTTTCAAGTGAAAAGTCTAACAGAATATGATCAGACGATATCAATCAAAATCAAAGTCGTGGCTTAATTATTTTCTTCCTTATGTGTTATGTCAAACGACTAGGAAGAAGACAATATTGTCGTTTAATGGGTACTAGCGATTGGTTGCATTTCTTGTCATATTTATAGATTGTTCCAAAAGGAAAGTCTTCAAATTTTTAAGGGAGATTCAACCTTCCTGGAATGATCTTCTTGAGATATTTTACTCTTTCTAAAGTGAAGGTACTTGACTTATGGAGACCCAAGCTACTGCATGGGCGGCAAAATCTATGCAAAGCCTCATCCTTGGTGATCTTGACAATATTAGACCTTCTTGACGAGATCCAGGCCAACTGGTAAATTGGATGGATTATCCTCCTTGAGATATATCTAACGGCCAACTTGGACTAGGAGGAGTATAAGGGGATATCTCGAAGGTGAGAGAACCATCGCTTTCAAGAGTATCGAAGCTTGCGATTACAAAGTCTGAAGAGTGTCCCGTGATCAAATTTATTCATCTCTGTAAGCACAATTGTGTAATAATTTAGAGATCAAGAGTGTGTGAGGAGCGATACACACAAGCTTGAAATTAGATAGCTCAGATTTTGTAACATTTGATTGGTTTTTCTTAGTGAAATCTAGCCAATAGGCTGTAACATGGGACAGTGGACGTAAGCTTACAAAAGTTGAATCACTATAATATTTTGTATGCAATTCTCTATCCCTTACTCTTTGTAATTTTTGTAATAAAATTGTACACCAATAAAATCTGACCAACTCTTTCCATTACTAGTGGTGTTTCGTTGCAAATTTTTTTTAAAACACTTTCAAATCCGCAAAATTACATGCATCCTCCTCTAAATGATAGTTTTAGCCATAATAATTGGTATCAAAGCTTGATACTCTTAATCCAAGCGTTTTATTACTTCTATGTTAAACGATCTTTCGATGGCTAGTAACATTGCACCAGGCCGATGAAAGGTTACAGTGATACAAGGCCTTCGTACTTCAATGGAAAAGATTACGACAAGATGAAAGCATTCATCAGATCCCAAGATCCCTTAGAGTGGGACGTTGTTCTAAAAGGCATGAGATCAGAACCTTCCTCATCCAAAGAAGAAGGCAAAAAACTAGAAACTTCAGTCCTATCTAATGCAAACATCACCGAAAGAGAAGCATTGGATGCTAAAGTTGTTTATTCATTATATTGTGTATTATTTGCATTTGAATATAACCAAATTTCCTCATGTGAATTTGCAAAAGAAATCTTGGATAGGTTGCAGGTAATGGATGAAGGAACTGATCGGGTTAAGAAGGCAAAGATCAACAGTCTTCTCCAGTAATACGAAGCCTTCAAGATGGAACCTGAAGAATCCATTACTGACAAGTTCAACAAATTTACTGACATTGTCAATGGATTGGCATACCAAAGGCAACCTGTATCAGACCCAATGAAAGTGAACAAGATTCTTCGAAAACTGTTAAAGGAGTGGAACAACATTAAGACGTCTATCGAAAGACTCAAAAAAATCACCTTTCTCTATGAACAAACTTGTGGGAACACTCCAATTCTACGAAGAAGAACGTTTGAACGATGAAGACACTAGAGGTAAGAAAGCAATAGCTTTGAAATCTAATTTTGACTCTGATGACTCAAATTCAGATGATGACAACAAAAACGACGAGGAAATTGCACTTATGGTGAAAAAGCTTCAAAGGATGGCTAAAAAAGGAAGGAAGTTAAAAGGAAAAAAAAACCCTTCAGATCATCTAACCAAAAGAGAAACTTCAACGATAGAGAGGAAAATAGAGATGTTTGTTTCAAACGCAAGAAGCGAGGACACATTTAGCCCAATTGTCCTCTTTTGAAGAAAAGGAAGAGCAAGTACGAAAAGATAAAGAAAGCACTGAAAGTTGAGACAAAGAGTGACACTGAGTACGAAAAAAGTGATGAAGATTATGCTAATATTTATCTCATCATAAAGTTTGACTCTAAGGAAGAATTTGAGGTAAATAATTTTGATATTCCAATTGAAGTATCTAATTGTATAGATAAATTATTTACTAATTACAAGGGTACGCTTAGAAAATTCTCAGAATTGAAGAAGGAAAACTCAAAATTGAGACAACAGGATTCTTTCCAAAAAGAAAAGATTAAGTGTCTTGAAAAAGATCTTCTTTAGGCAAAAGAAAACAATGATTCTATTTTAAAAGAAAATGATCTTCTAAAAAAGGAAATTTTGGATGTTACAAAAAGGTTTTTAGTTGGTTTAAAAACTTTAGAGCATATTTTGTCCCTTCAAATCCCATATTGCAACAAATAGGGATTTGGATGTAAAAATAAAAAAGGATTTGGAAAATAATTTTCCAACCCACAAAGAAAGGAAGAAGCAAAAGCCTCCGAGAATTTCCTATGAGATTTTTTTTAGAAAACAGTTTGTGAAACCTGTTGGTTAAAACCTTAAGTGTTTAATCTACAGCAGCCATGATCACTTTTAAAATGACTGTTGAAAAGATTGGAAGCCGATTATGAGAAATATGGGTACCAAAGAAGACTCGAACTTGTTTTGATTCTTGTAGATACCAAAGAAGAAAAGAAACAAGTGGTACCTAGATAGTGGTTGCTCAAGACATATGACTGGTGACACAAGCAAATTCGTTAAACTCACAAAAATTGATGGAGGAAGTGTTCCCTAAAATTTGATGGGAAAATTTCAAAAAGGGATCCGAAGTGGACCTTATTTCAAATAAGGACCTAAAATGACATTAATTTCTCAAATAAGAGCCTGAAGTGAATATTGTTTTCAAATGAGAGCCTGGAGTGACTATGTCCATTTCAAATAATAACCTGACTATGTCCAAAGGGCTGGGCAAAGGCCGCCTAAGTAGCACCGACACTAACACGCGACACGCGAGACATGCCGACACGTTGTTTCTAAAAAAATAGAGAATTCCGACACGTTGGGATACGTTGTATATTAAATATATATTTTTATATATACATAATAAATTATCATTTTTATGATTATTTCAATCAAATTAGTTTGAATCAAATTCATAAATAAATAAATAATTAAAAAAAGCCTAGAATGAATATACACTAAAAACATTAATCCACACTTTATAATATCATTCATTGTTTCAATTTGACAAACTCAACTCTGTTTCAATAATGCATAAAATTTGGAGAAAAAACAAACGATCTATATTCTAGACTTGCATGTTAGATATGTTGGAAGAGGAGAAAAAAAAACTTAAGGAGTGAATTGTGTATCACGGGAAGTGGGAGTCCAAAGAGAAGAGAAGACTAGGTTTTTTTTTCTTTCTCCATTTATTATTTTTATTATTGTGTTTTACTTATTTATATTAACATCTCATTTATTGAATTTTTAAAATTGACCTTACATGTTGAAAACTTGTATGTCAGAATTCTAACTCGAGTGTTAGAGAGTGTCGAGAAAGTTGACTAGATGTCGGATTTTCCGACATGTGTTGACCAAGTGTCCAAGAGTGTCCGAGAGTATCGAAGAGTGTCGGACACGTGTCGAAGTGTCCGACACGACATGAAGACTCTTAGAGAGTGTCGTTGCTTCATAGAGGGCCGCCCACACCGGCCACAGGCGAGGCAACCCTCGCCCAGGGGCCATCTGCAAGGTTAGCCCTTGCTGGCCTTGGGCGAGGCCGACCCTCTCTAGACCGACCGCTAGTAAGGGCCGGCAAGGGTCGTCGCCTGCTAGCGAGAGTGGTCAAGCCCTCGTCTAGGGCAAGCAAGGCCGGCGAGGGCCACCCTCACCCAGCCCTTTGTGGGCATCGGCCACCGGCAAAGAGGAAGAAGAAGAACCGGAAAAAAAAAAAAAGAAGGGAAAATGACAAATAACAAAAATACCCTTGATCGGCCAGAAAATTTAACTGACCGGCGAGGTCAGGTCCTTATTTGAAACAACCAAAGCCACTTTAGGCCCTTATTTGAAATAACTAAGGTCATTTCAGGTTCTTATTTGAAATAAAATCCACTTCGGGTACTTATTTGAGAAAATAAGGACACTTCGGGTCTTTTTTTGAAATTTTCCCAATTTTGATGGAGGAAGTGTTTCTTTTGCAGGGATCAACAAGGGAAAGATTATTAGCAAATGAACAATTGAGATTGGCAACTTGACTATAAGAGATGTATATCTTGTCAAAAGTCTAAACTATAACCTTATCGGTATCAGCCAATTTCAACAAGACATGTGTTCAGGCATGAGAAAAGATCTAAAGCAGTCTTTCACTAGAAGGAGACACAAATATATCTATCTACTGGACATAATAGCTGAAGACGTACAATGCTTAATCTCAATTAAGGACGAATGAGACCTCTGGCACATAAAGCTTAGACACATAAGTACCAAACAAATCTTGAAATTGTCCTCAAAGAGACTTGTACAAGGATTGCTAGATCTAAAGTTTGAAAGATCTGAAGTCTAGTCAATCTGTGCACTAGGAAAATAGATAAGAAGCTCCTTCAAACCCATAAATTATGTGAGTACTAACTAAGCTTTGCAGCTTCTCCACATGGACATCTTCGAACCAACAAGAACGCAAAGTCTGGGAGGTAAAAGGCACTATCTAATAATAGTTGATGATTATACAAGGTACATGTGGGTTTTCTCTTTAGCACACAAGCATTAAACATTTTCTCATTTTTCAAAATTTGCAACAAAGATTCAAAATTAAAATGATATTTTATTTCTTGCATCAAAACAGATCATGGGGGAGAGTTTGAAAATCAAAGCTTTACAAACTTTTGTGAAGAAAGTGATTTGAGCATCAATTTCCAACTCTCTATACACTTGAGCAAAACAATGTAGTAGAGAGGAAAAATAGATCATTGCAAGAAATTGCAAGAACTCTTCTTGTTGAAAGTAAAATTGCATCACATTTTTTAATAGAAGCTGTCTTAACAGCATGTTACATTATCAATCGAGTTTTTCTAAAACCCTCTTTAAAAAAAAAAAAACCCCTATGAGCTTTTCAAAGATAGGAAGCCAAACATCTCTTATTTCTGAGTTTTTGGATGTAAATGTTTTACATTGAGAAATGCTAATAATCGAATTGGTAAGTTTGATGAAAGATCGGATGAAGAGATATTTCTGGGGTACTCAACTATAAGCAAGGCCTTCATAGCCGACAACAAAAGATCTCGCACGGTGGAAGAGTCTATAAATGTGAAATTTGATGAAAACCCTCAAACTTAAGAAGATTCTAATCAAGGAGTGCAACAATTGGAAGCAATTCAAGAACAAGAAGAAGTCAAAAAAACAAATTCAGATGAACAGCCTCAGAAGCCAGAAAAGTCTGAAAAGCAAGTCAGTGAGAAACCCATAATATCTTATGATGGATTCAATAGAAACTGGAAGCATAAGTCAAGCCATCCAAAGGATCTAATCAATATCAAAGACAATATTAGAACAAGATCAACACTAAAAGATGCCGTCAGTACTTTGGCACTCATTTTGAAGATTGAACCTTGAAGTACTAAGGAATCCCTATCAGATAAAAATTAGATCCAAGCAATGCAAGAGGAACTTCAACAATTACGGATAAATGGAGTGTGAGAATTGGTTCCTAGACCAAAAGACCATCCAGTGATAGGAACAAAATGGTGTACAGGAGCAAGCTAAGGGCGTGCATGATAAAATTTCTACTTCTCTATTTCTCTGTTTCTCTGATCCCTAGAATAGGTTTGGAACAGAAATCCGTTTGGTAATGCAATTTGATTTTTCTATTTCTAGAACAGATTTCTATTCCAGAAATAGATTTGAAGAAGAAATCAGAAGTTAAAATTTTTAACTTTTCAATTTCTGAAATAGAAATTGAGAAATCAATTTCTGGCCAGAAATCAATTTCTGTTCCAGAAATTTTGTCATGCGCACCCTAAATGATCAAGAAAAAGTCACGAGAAACAAAGCATGATTGGTCGCCAAAGGCTACTCGCAAGAAAAAGGAATCGATTACGACAAAACTTTCCCATCAGTAGAGAGGTTAGAAGCAATTAGACTTTTACTTGCTTACGCTTGTTTCCATAGTTTCAGACTTTTCCAGATGGACGTGAAGAGTGCTTTCCTGATGGGTTCATCAAAGAAAAGGTGTTCGTGGAACCACCTTAAGGTTTTGAAGAACCAAGAAAATCTAATCACATTTACAAATTGAAGAAAGCCATGTATGATCTGAAGCAAGCTCTCCAAGCATGGTATGAAAGGTTAACAAATTTTTTGCTTCAGAATGGTTTTGAGAAAGGTAATGTTGATACTACTTTATTTATAAGGAAAGAAGATAAGGAAACCTTGCTAGTACAAATCTATGTTAACGATATTATTTTTGGTTTTCCTAATGAAACTCTTTGCAAGAATTTTGCTTAGTTAATGCAAGACGAGTTTGAGATGAGCATAATGGGAAAATTAAAAAAAAAAATTCTCGGATTACAAATCAAACAGACAGAAGAAGAAACTTTCATCTTTCAAGAAAAATATACAAAAGAGTTGATGAAGAAGTTTCACATGGAAAACTCAAAGAGAACTAAGACTCCCATGTCCTATTCCTCAAAGCTCGACAAGGATGAAAATGGCACAAAGGTTCATTAGAAGCTATACAAAAGCATGATCGACTCCTTATTTTATCTCACAACATTAAAATCCGATATCCTTTGTAGTGTATGCATGTACATCAGATTTCAATTACGTCCTAGAGCATCTTTCTACAGTTAAAAGATATATTAAGTATATTAACACTTACCCATCTCTAGGACTCTGGTATCTTAAGAGATCAGAATTTGTGTTATTTGGGTATTCCGATGCCGATTTTGTAGGATGTAAAATTGATAAGAAAAGTACTTTAGAAACTTATTAGTCGTTGGGCAGCATACTTGTATCTTGGTTCTCCAAAAAGCAATCAACAATAGTCTTATCAACTGCTGAAGCTAAGTACATTGCATTGAGAAGTTGTTGCACTCAAATCCTTTGGATGATGCAATAGCTGAAGAACTAAGGAGAGGATTCAAATACTACAATCAAGTGTGATAGTACAAGTGTCATCAACTTGATGAAAAATGCAATCTTACATTCCAAGGCCAAACATATAGAAATCAAGCACGATTTCATAAGTGATCACATCAACAACGGTGAAGTAAATATTTAGTTTATTGACTCTCAAAATCAATTAGCTAATATCTTTACAAAGTCACTTGAAAAGAAAGCTTTCAATTTTATTCGTGATAAACTAGAAATTATTGATCCTTTTGCTTCAAGTGTTTAAGACAGGTTTAATCAAAAGAAACAACATCAAATGATGTTGAGGAGATCAACCATTGCAATTTCAAATTTTGGCGGTAAGAGTTTTTTTGGAAGAATATCAAGTATGATTTAATTTCTTTCTTTAAATAATTGTATTTTAGAAATTAATTGTAGTATATTTTTTGAATTATTTCTAAAAATCGTTTTATAGTTTTCCTTAAAAATCGGTCTTTTTCTTTAATTCTTTTTTGGAAACCGCCTATCCTTAATGTCGCAGCTCTTCATCTTCTATAAAAAAAAAAAAAAAAATTATTTCTTTATTATTGTTCTTCTTCATCCTTCCCTCTCAAAGAACTCCCTCATCAAACACTCTCTACAACTTCTTTCTTCTCACAAAAAGATCCAAACTTTCTCTCTTTTTCGCAACCATGGCCCCAAAATATGCACCCATGTTGAAGCCCAGACCTTCTAGTCCAAGGAGATTGCGTTACTAGAATGCAGTCCAGAGTAAAAGGAAGCCCTGAGTTCTTCGACTTGTCAAATTCCTCCGACAACATTGAAGGTACGACTGAGAAGGAAACTTCCTCTGAGTTTTTGCAGTTGAGAACAATTACTGCTATTCTTAAGGATTTAAGAAATAGCAAAAATGTTATTTCTCGTCTACTGGCTAAACATGGTTTTCAAAGCAAGGAAGCTTTGGAGTTAATGTTTATAAATCCCATTAGAAGCATGCCTTCGGTTAGCATGAGTGATTCTAGTGGTGTTAGATCTAGGAAAGGGAAAGAAAAATTGGTGGAGACATATGTTCCTAAGGGAAAAGCTAATGATGATGGATGAAGAAGAGATAACGATGAGAAATTGTATGCTAATTATAGATGAAGAATTACTGAATATCTTCCTGATGCGAATGAAAAGGATAAGTTGATTAAGTCTGAAGAGTACCAATAATACTTCAGGATTATGATGAACATAGGAGTTATTCATCAGATAGTTGTCGATTTTGACTTCTTTGAAACATCTAATATTCATATCAAGCAGTTTTTTTATGATCATTTTTTGATTGAATTTTATGTGACTGAATACCCCATTTATTCTACTTTGACCACATATTTTGATTGAACTCTCTTGTTATACTCAGTTGATGCCATTGAATTTATTGATTTTGATAAGCCTTACTTGATCCAAGCATATGAATTAGCAAAGATCTTAGGAGTGAGGTACTCTGAGTTTGAAGTTATAGATATTGATCATGATGCTGCGTACAGACTTTCACTAAAGATGACAAGTCTCACATCTCTTACCAACTATTTCCTTTGAGACAAATCATTCTTCATAAAATTATTATCAATTGTTTGAGACCTAAAGGATCATTAAAGACTGATGTATCTTAGTATGAAGCTAAGTTGATTTGGGCAATCATGAATGGGCATTCATTTTCTATAGCACATCTTGTATTACTGCATATGTATCGAATTATTGTGAAGAACAAGGGAAGTTGCCTCACTGCTCCTTAATCATGAAGATTTTTCATCATATGGAGATTGAAGTTCCCAAGAAGCTAAGAAGGGTACAGCTACCGCCGATGAAAGTAGGGGAACATCTGATGCAAAAGATGAGTTTTAGGCTGACTAATGAAAGTTGGAAAAATACCAAGGGAAAACTTTCGAAGGTTAAATGTGGATATGGATGTAACAGATCCCTCTTCTCGTCCTCCTAAGAGAAGAAGAAGTATTACGCAAAGGCAAAGTTCTCAAGCCTTCTTACAAATGCTTAATGAAGAATTGCAGGAGGAATCAAAGATTGACACTAGTGATTTGGATGACATCATAGATGCTTATCAACTTGATATTGACGAGGATGAATATATTGAAGCTAAGGAGGAGACAAGGATATGAGCAATTGATGATTAAGTAGAACAGACCAATGTTGACAAAGAACAAGAAAATGCTGATGTTTGTGAACCTACCAATTCTGCACGTGTTCCTATGAGACAACCAGTTCTAGTTCATGAAGTTGATATTGACCTAACAAAGGATTGGGACACTCCTCCGAATCGTGAACCTGCTAAAGATCAGACAATTGTTGAGATTCAAAGCATCTCTAAACATTAGGGCTAGCACATTATTGAGGATCAAGGAGCTGCAAGGGAAAAGGACATTGCTAAAGTTGATCCTTCTCATGGTGAAACACCAGTTCTGGGGGAGCTTGATCAAGCGAATCCACTGCTAATCCCTATTGACACCTAAATTTTTGCCAAAAAATCATTTTCGAAAAATGAAAACTTGTTTTCCCACAAAAATATTTTATGTCAAATTCTTGTATATAGATTATCTAGGCATTTAATATAGTGTTTTAAATGAAAGATGTTTTTCATTAAAAAAATTAAAATTAAAATTTAAAATATAAAAAAAGATGAAAAAAAGATGAAAAAAAAGAAAGAAGAAAAGAAGAAAAAAATTGGGGCCAATGATCTAAATGTGACTAGCCAAGCCCAAGAGGTCATATTAGAATTAAAATGGCAAGTTGGGGCCAAAATGCAATTTTCAAAAGTTGAGGAACCAATTCGTAAATTTTGTAAAATTTCGCCCGAGCCCTTAAATCATCATCTTAGCCCCCAATTGAGTTGAAATTGAACTTGGGTCAGGTATAATTAATCGAATCGAGCAAAATGACCAAATTGCATTGAATTGGGCATTATCGGGTAAGAAAATTGCCAACTTTAAGGGACTCTCTTGCAAAATTGGGTGGAGAAAATTGCAAAAAATAGTCAAGATCTTAAACTACTATATATGATCTTGCTAATTGATCAAAAATTGCAGCCAAATTGATGGATTAAAGCACCCAAACCAGCTGCCAAATCTCAGTCCACAAGTTGGTCTCAATTTAGAGCTGCTGAGTAAGCAACTTGGTGGCCCCACCATATCTTCCTCAGCTGCCCAACCAACCTGATCTTTGCATGTGATGGAAGCCATAATTATTAGTGCAAGTAGACAAAAATTGGCCAGGGATAAGCCGCTGAAAGCACGAGAAAGTCGCAGCGAAATCCTCATACTTAACAGCTGCAAAATTTGAAAATTTTGGCCAAGTCAAAAAGTGGGTAAACTGCTCAGTTGGTAGGCTTAGTAGGAGGGCAAAAAGCCGATCAAGAGATTGCTTAATGCAGTGAATAAGATCTATGAAACATGCTCTTTTGAGGGATAAGAGGTAGAAGACAAGAAGCACTGGAGGGAGCTCACGGTCATTCTCCAAAGACACCCTCAGAAGCAACTCCAGAAATGGAAAATCCAGAAATTCCAAACCGATTTTGGCAGAGAAAAGTGAAATTTTCACAAACTTGAGGCCAAAATTAGCCAAAACCTTCAACTAGAGAGTGAAACGTCACTCAAATATCTTTACAACCATAGGTCGTACGTCCCAAATGGAGATCGGGAAGGTCTCCTAATGCCCCCCGAAATAGTACCCTCCTAGCAGGCCAAGAAAGTTCAAAAATTTGTGTTGAGCCCGGTTGGTCATGGGTGAGGGAAAGCGAGTGTTTTTGAGACAATTGAGAGACAAATGAGGAAAAACTTGACTTTTGCCCCAAACTAGAATACATATAGTTTAGTTTGGTGTTAATTTTTACAACAAAAGAGGTCCTGAAGTCTAATTTAGAAGTTAACAAAAACCTTCGTTGTCAGTTCTTGTTTCTGCAAATCTCATTTCCAATTTGAAGGAGCCAACTTCCACGTGCCTCCTGAGGATAATTTCTTGGTTTCCTCGGCCAAGAACCACTTGAAAAAGAAACTAGGAAGCAAGGGAAACATCATAAATGTATTTTTGTTTGAGTTTGAACATATTTTAATAGTGAAAAATCAAGTGGAAAACCAGCTCGGAAAACTTATTTCTGAGTTTTGAGTGTTTAAAGCCTCTTCAAGAGCCATACATGTTTGACTTGCTACTCCCCTTTGCATGTGTTTTCTATCTTCATGAGCTTGATGAATGTTGTATGGGAGTACAAATGATGCTGAGGTCAGCTTGGTTTGGTCTCTAAATCCCCTTGTGAACTATGAGATCGTTTAAAACTTTGGCCAAAAACTAAACCTATCCACATTGATTCATGGCTGGTCAGTGTGGACTTTGCATGCGTGCTTCCTGGAGAAGTCGTTTTGATGTATCCAGTTGGTCATTCTCTATGATGTTTATTGCATTTGAAAGCTCATGTTACCTTATTTCACTTGGATTAGGTAATGTTTCCCTTAGATCTCGTATGTGATGAGTGTCGGGGCTTGAATATGGGTATGCAACATGTTTGCTTGACTTGGGTTCAAACCCAGATTTGCAAAATCAGCTCAAACTCGTATATTTGAGATCGATTTCAACTTAGTTCTTTTGTGTTTTAAGCTATGATTTCTATCTAATATTGCTCCTTGAATATGGTAGTATAATCTTGATACTTTAGTTCCACATGAGATTGCTTATGGGTTGAGATTGAATGCCGCAAACATGGCCCGAGGAAGCTGGTTTGGGGTGATTTGACGCATGTCAAGTGTTCGACCAAATGCACAAACTAAGTTTCGATCTTGAAACAGTCAATTTGAGCTCGATTTTTGTTATATTCATGTATTGGGTAGTTCCATATTAGTGTAAATCAACATATATCGGTTTAGGGAATTATTTTTAAATAATATATATATATATATATATATATATATAAATTTCAAAAAAATGATAAAAATGATGGATGGTATCAAATTATGATAGAAATGGCATCTATGAAATTTTCATAATTTTATAAGGTCATTTTCCTAATTTAATGCTATTTTGATATTCAATAATCATTTTTGTAAATAATCTATTTTGCGTAGATTAAAATTATTTAAAGTAATTTCATGTATATTTAAATTCCCATTTCGCTCACGGGTCCGTCTCGGGGCGTGATAATAAGGCCATGTAATATTATTTGTCCGACTTGTATCGGATCTTTCTTTTCCACATTACTTTCAAGTTCTTTCAATTTCTTGGATGTTTATTTACCGCACCACTTTTCAATAATTTGAGCGTAAATTTCTTTTTTTCTAAATTATGTTAGGATTAGTCTAGACATTTTTAAAAAAAACCTACAAAAAAACATTTGCATGGACACTTAGTGGTTTCATAAAAATTATAATTGGTAATCAAGATTGTGTGGCCATTTAGAGAAGTAACCTTCCAAATTAGTGGTACCGCAATGGCGCTAATAGAAACATTGGCGTGAATAAGTCCCCGTTTCTAGAAATCTCTAGTTGCGTAGGAATTGAGACAATACTCCCATGTCTTGATTAGTTTCTAGCCGACCCCAATAGGCTAGTAGCGACTCCTAAAAATACATAAGTTGTTAAGAACTAAAAAACAAAATCCAACATTGCGCGATGTATGGGCTTGGGAGAGCCTGCTCCTAATCTAGGGTCGTCCGCTCTTAAGGCAAATACCCCTAAACCTTCTCTTTCTTTTTCCCAAATGGAAAAAGAGAGGTCGTGACAGCTGTCATTCCGGCCATTTGTTGACACCTAAATTTTGGCAACCTAGTCATTTATTTATTACATAAAAATTAGGGATTAATTTTTAACCCCTAAAAAAATTAATTAATGGCATAGCATATAATTTTAAGTGCATTTATTTTTAATTTGCATTTGTATTGGACTGATGACAGATCTGTCATGAGTTCGAATTGGTGGTTCTGAGCTTTAAATTGACAGGTTAGACTAAGCCCACGAATGGAGTAAATTGGCCCAAGCCCGTTTTCTTTTATGACCAAAAATTATCTTTTGAGAAATAGTGATTTGAAATTTTCTAGAATATGATGGGGATTTTTTAATATCATCAGATAGGGCAAGTGTGACAAAAAAATATATGCAAGCTCATCTTTGCAAGATTTGGGATTTGAGAAAAATTCTATCACAATCTTGAATCTTTATCAATATGTGATAAAATCGGTGAAAAAATATTGCATGGATGTTGATTTAAAACCCTAGTCCACTCACCTATAAATAGGTTGCTACACTAGAGGAGAGAGGGGGCCACACATTGAATATATGGCCACAATATAGAATGAAAGAGAGGGAGCTCAAGGAGTCACGGTCGAGACCCCTTCACGGCCGTGACTTTGCTGAGTTCGTGGCTACCCCTCAACGCTAACCTTGCTGGCGATTGTCCACTGCAGCGACACATCAGTCTTCGACGACCTTCGTAGCCTCCAAGCAAGACCCCACAGCAATTCCAATGATCTTCAGTCCAGTGGTCATCCAGTGACGCCAGCAAGTCCAGTCCAGCGAGGAGCACTGCGTCCCTACCCGCCTTGTGTTCCAGTTCGTGTCCGCAAAACCCACTTCAAGGTCAACAAAGGACTTTGTCCTCATTCTGATAAGATGAGGACGTGAGCAGAAGGGAGAGAGAGAAAGTTAGAGGGAAAAGAATTAAAAAAAGACGAAAGGGAGGATTTTCCTTCTCACAGGAATTCACAATTCACGATTGAGAAGCCCAACACATTCGAGAGTCATGATTCATGAAGTCTTCATGAGCTTTTCTTGACCACCGTGAAGATCCACGTTCATGGACACCTCATCCTCATGTCCTGCAAATAAAATAGAAAAGGCCAAAGGAGGAAAACTTGGAGATAGAGGAGAGCTTCCCTACACCCTCGGAGACGATTTCAACATGCAGAAAGTGCCAAAGGAGAAGACCCACCGAGACGACCAGCAGCCTGTTATTGAACCACCGCTGTCCGTGATCCGCACTGAACCCCTTTGCCTGCTGCACCCCCGTGAACCAGGCCCTTCGTCACGCCGTCCCTGAAGCGTGGCGAACTGCTATTGTGCCGCGCCGAGACACCTTTCACCCGCCACCGTGAATCGCTATTCGCAAGACGGCTGCCGTGAAGCATGTTTGATTGTGAACCATCATCCATCCAAGTTTGGAAAAGCTATCTAAGCGACATTGCAAATCAGGGACCCATCATCATGCACCATTGATGACGAAGCTGTTCTAGTCCCAAGCCGCGAGTCCCTACGTGATCTCGCAAATCATCCGTGAACCATCACCGTTGACGCCGCCGAGAAGCTGATTGCCACCACTGGTCATCCATTGAGCGGATTCCATTCGATTCAAATTTTGTAAACATTATTTGCGAAATTAGGTAATTATCTTATCTAAATTTGATTTGAATATTTTATTGCCTAATGCATGCTTTTCAATATTTTACGTGCATATTTGAATTATCGGCATATTCCTAATTATGATTTATGGCCTAATCCGCAACTGCACGTCAATTTTTTATTCCATCTATAAGGCTTTAGATGGAATAATTAATCATGCGGGAATAAAATTGACATCTTGATATTTAAGGCTTAAGATCAATTTATCGATTTTATTAGCGAAATAATCAAGCTTGATTATATATCGTTTCCAAATTTGAACGATGGATAATATCCTTGATAAACGTGGATTATTTGGTGCTTATCTTTTAATTGCTTTATTTATCCCAAAAAATACAAAAAGATTGCATTTTCATATCATGTAGATTAGAATTAATTTCCTAGATAGAATTGCATGATAGAATAATTAGATTCTTTTCTAATTATGTTAGAATGCATGTTTAGATGGTATCTAGGATAGATGATATCTTTGAATTAAATTGCGTGCCGAGATAATTTTCTAAGTTAAGACAGGATTCAGATTGGTCTATTTCCTAACTTAAAATAGATAATATCTCACTTTAGTTAGATTTTTATTTTTAGCAATTTTTAATTTCGAATTTTTATAAAAAAAAAATACAAAAATATCATGCGCATGTCATATAGAACTAGGTTCATGAAACACGTGATTGTTGCTAGGTCCATTTAATTAGAAGCTGCCTGTCATTAGAATTGGGTCATTTGGTTAAATTGCATTGCACATAGATTAAATTTCTATTAAACAAGAGAAAATCATGAAAAAGATTGAGTGACTGCGTGTTAATTAAAAATCATATCTAGGTTTTTGATGTGAATTTTGAGCTAACATTGCAAATGCTTTCGTTGTTATGAGGTAAATCCTGCAATTTATTCACTGCTTTATCTAGGTGTTAAATTGGTGATTTGCGCACCTGCATAATCACCTCACATGTTATAGAGGTAAATTAAAATTAATTCAAACTGCTTGCAAAACATTTTTTCGAAATAAAAGAGAAAAGTACCGAAATGGCTTTAGTGAAAGCTAGCGTAATCGAGTCCCCGAACTCATAAATCTCTGATTCGTAGGGGTAAAGTAAATCTCTTGTTACTTTACTCGGGTTTCTAATTGACCCACCAAAAATATATTAATGGCTAGTTATAATTGAAAAAATCATTTGCATGTTAAGAACTTGAACCTAAGTCACGAATTGGTATAGGCTTGGGAGAACCTGAGCTAAGTTTAGGCTTAGTAATCCATTAGCCAGACCCTAGGTGGTTCACCCGAAAATTTGGTCACGACACCATTCTAGAAGTTCGTGAAGACATTCTCATAGCTGTTGAACCTGTTAAAGTCATTGCTATTGGATTTTCTTCAATTCCCATTAAAATTGCTGACTTGAATGGTGAGCAAATCCAGCTTGCAGTTGTTTCTTCTACTGATCAAGTTATGCCAGATAAGGAAGAAGGCATTGCAAGAATTGAGGAGGAGTTTTAAGCTGATAAACAACGATAAAAAGATATCAACATGATTATGAAACTGGTAGTATAAGTAAATCCTGCCAACATTCCTGTTGTTTACAGTACTAAAGATAAATTGTTTTTGCAGACTCTAGTCAACATGAAGGAGTGCAAAGATCGCATGGAGAAAGAATTGAATGACCCAAACGTTTTTCTCATAACTAAGGTTGAAAATTTGGACACTAGAATGAGAAACATGGATCGCAATCTCAACAATATGCAATATTATATTATTGTTCAATTGCCTTTAGAACTCTGACTTCCATCTCCAGCTCCCATTTTAGACCCTGACCCAAATCAATCATCCTCCTCTAAATAACTTTCTGTGATTGCATTATTTCTTAAAGTTTGGATTGTTTTTTATTTGGTCTGTAATGTTTGCAAAATGCTTTTGTGTTTGAACTTTGGACTAAACTTCGTACTTTGGTTTGCATTATAATATTATGAATTATCTCGTATCTTTTTTATTGTTGACAAAAAGGGAGAGATGGTATGGTTTGCAAATTTAGAGCGGGAAAATTTTTCATTGCACTAACATTATTTCTGCAGGTTTTCTAAGTCTTTGAGCACTGCAAAAGCTGATTGGATTGGTTAAAATTTTTCTTATCCCTTATCTTTTGAAAAAAAAAATCAAAGCATTAGGTATAAAAGTTTCACTAAAATTCTTTCAATGCATATACTTTTATAGTTTGATTGCGCTTCATTCCAAATTTAGCTTTAATCAAGAAGCTTTTTAATCTCAATATTTTATCTTCTTAAAAGTTCTACTTGGATAAGTTTTGTCATTATAAAAAAAGGGGAAACTGTTGAGAAGACATTCCCTAAGAGATTTTGAAGATTGGCAAAACTTATCTAGAGTAAAGATTTTGATTTTAAAATAAATTTTTTCATGTGGAAAGTCTATAAAATATGATTAAACGATATCAATCAGAACTAGAGTCATGACTAAATTATTTCCTTCCGTATGTGTTCTGTCAAACGGCTAAAAAGAGACAATATTCTTGTGTAATGGCTAGTAGCGATTGGTTGAATTTCCTGCCATATTTATAAATTGTTCCAAAGGAAAATCTTCAAATTATGTATGACCTTCCTAGAATGATCTTCTTGACACGTTTTACTCTTTCTAAAATGAAGGCACTCGACTTATGGAAATCCGAACTGCTATATGGACAGTAGAATGTATGGAAAGCCTCATTCTAGATCTTGACGTCATCAGACCTTCTTGATAAGATCTAGGCCAATGGGTAAATTGGATGGATTATCCTCCTAAAGATATGTCCAACGATCAGCTTGAAATAGGAAGAGTATAAGAGGAGGTCTCAAAGCTGAGAGCCATTGCTTTCAAGAGAATCAAAGCTTGCAATTCCAAAGTCTGAAGAGTGTTCTGTGATCAAACTTATTCGTCTTTGTGAGCACAATATTGTAATTATTTAGGGATCGAGAGTGTGTGAGGAGTAATACATACAAGCTTGAGATTAGATAGCTTAGATCTTGTAACCTCTTATTGGTTCTTCTTAGTAAAATCTAGTCAATAGGCTGTAGCATGGGAAAGTAGACGTACGCTTGTAAAAGCCGAACCACAATAATATTGTGTGCGCAAATTATCTATTTCTTATTTTCTTTAATTTTTGTGATAGAATTGTATACCGATAAGATCTGATCAATTCTTTCCATCACCAGTGGTGTTTCGTCGCAAAATTTCTTAAAACACTTTTAATTATGCACAATCATTCATTCACCCCCCCCCCCCCTCTAGGTGATAATTTTAGCCATAACACTCAAACCATGTGATAATTTATCAACTGATTTTTTCTCATCTAACTCCTGTAATTTTGGTATAGGCTTGGGATTTCACTAGCTATGGTAAGAGGATTTCATAGTTGAAATATATGCAAATTTTTTGCAATCAATAATTTGAAGAAAAAGGTTGACCGTACGATTAAAAATTGATGTAGTATGATTACTGATTTTTCTATCTTATCAAACTAGTTATGTATGTGAAATTATTTCAGAATATCAAATTAAATACCACAAAATCTAGATAACAAATGTGCAAAAGGGACGTTAATATCCCTAGTATTTTTTTTTTTTTTTTTTTTTGAGATGAGATATTCTTAATAAGTTGACTTCCATCAACGGCGTCGACCTGAAGTTGACGATGCACGAGACACCCTGCAGACAGTAATTAAAGAGGGAGGTTGACTTAATCTTAAAAGCCTTGGATTTCTCCAAGATTGAGTTATCACGCGCGAACATTAACTTATCTGAGATTAATAGCCATTTCCAAGGCAACAGAAGCTTCGGATCCCTGCAAATCTCTGACTCTGATGCATCAGAAAAACAAAAGAAGAAAGAGAAAAATCTCTTGTGAGCTGTACTCCTAACGACGCATATACCTTTAAACAGTGCACCGGGTCGAAAGTAATCTGATCTGAATTGATCTATTTATTCCATTTTGATCTATTTTCATGTATGTAAAATTAATAATTCATATATGATTTCGACTTATATTGCTAAAATACTTTCATATTTAATCAAATTTAAGAAAATTTATACCCAAATTAAAGTCAGAGCACGGAATGAGTAAGCACGAAATCGAATAAATGCAATAGAAATAATTGTAAAAGTAGGTTGAAAAATGAGTTTATAATCCATTTTGACAAGTTGAATTACATATAATATAGAAAGGAGCTTATAATTTAGTATTAACTAAGTTTAAAACTTACTTGAATGATGGTTGTTTTAAGTGTTACTTTCGGTGTTTCTTCTACATGGAACTAGATCCCAGTCGTTAATACCGTAGAACAGTTCTTGGGAAGCAAGGAAATGTTTATTATGATTGTGAACGTGGGTACTAATCAAATTAAACCAGCTAATTTCGGCTTAAGGCAACATCCGAAGAGGAAAAAAAAAAACAAACAATTGCAATTCTAGACTTTGGTAAATAAATAGTCATATCGACACCAGTTGCCGTGGCAGCAACCTCATTATGAGAAAATGATGAAATAAAATCTACTACATCTTATGATGGGTTGACCCATTTTCATCAAAAGAAATTATAGCTCATATGCTTAGTGCAAATACAATGACCCGACGCAAATTGTTGCGTTCTCAACTCTAGAATCACCACTAGCTTGAGTAAGTGAGCTCCATATATGGCTCTGTGTCATATTAATATGACGAATCAAGTTAAGATTCATTATTTTCTTATATTTTTTTTAAGCAAGAAGGATGGACTTCATTACCTTAATCTCGCCGAAGTTTGCGAATCGTTCGTCAACTAAATGTGAAAACCCAAGATTGATCTACACGTAAATCGATATACAATCTTTTCTTCTTTATGCTTTGGCGAGAAGGTGCCAAATGTAGATTAATCACTTTAGTTTGAACGGCGAATTATGTTGTCGTGCCTTTAATCCTGCCACGCCGCTTTCCTTGACTGTAGGGCAATCAACAAGAGGGATCATGGCATTCCAAATTTTGATTTTTGACGCACTAGGACCATCGAACTTTGGTTACATTTTTATTTTCCCTTTCCCTTTTCGGCTTTTCTTTCTTGCTTTTTAGAATTTCACTTGTCATATCCCGTCAATTAAGCAGAGGAAATTGATCAATCTTGCCGAGACAACATTTAAGTCACATCAAACGCAACCTGTTATGTGGCCCCAGCATCCTTAGACGAGACACTATTATTGATGGTGAATTTTGCTCGTTAGTTAGGGAACGTGCGTCTTGACTTATCGTGTATCAACTGCCAATTTGACAAGACAAAACGTCCTGAACTTTCGCTACTCGAGAGTGGGACTAAAGATTTCAAATTGGTCTAACAAGTCAGTAATCTTTGACCTATAGTCTACCTTTCTTCTGGGCATTCTTTTCCTAACTCAGTATTTCAAGTTTCAAAGGCACCACACAACGTGTAGTGTATTTGCACACTTTTTGTTAAATTTATGACAAAGTTTTCCCTCTATAGAAAAAAAAAACAATTTTATATGCATCATGAGCCTTTTACTAAGAATTTTAAAGAAGTTCGTCGGCCATTTCATTGTACTAGGTGCAATTTTAGAATTGTTAGATATTGTGGTTGCCTATGTTTTGATACAAACTCAATGATCTCGACATGTAATTAACCTTTATTGCACGTTAATCATCGAATTCGTTGTCGGTACCTTTTCTTTGAAAAAAAGCACCCATATTTGGGGAAATCTTCCGTCATGACTGAGGAAATACCGGACCTTCACACGTGTTCGACAGGAAGCCATAAATTACGGCGAGATCTCACTGGAAAGGTGGAAGTAAGTCGTCGAATATAGCAATTGCCGATTCTAGAAACGGCGCTGCATTTGACCAACATAAGGTAAAGTCTAAAGTATCCACATCCGACCTCCGAAAATTGAATAGATTCCGGGGTTACCAATTTATGGAATAGCAAAAGAAGGGAATAAAACTCTTTGAAAGATGCACTTATGTATAGGTGGAATATCATATCGGATCGGGCACTTGATACTAACATACCTATGGAATTGAGATCATGGGCAGCTATCAAAGCAAAAGGACAGACGATCTTCTTCATGAGTTTTAACCTAAGCACCATGTGACATGTTGTATTGGGTCGTCATCGAGTATAAGGATGTACAATACAAACGTATCTCATCAAATTAAGAGAAGCGAAAGATCTGCCTCACTCTTTCAGGTCTTCGATTCTCCAAATTGTGAGCCAAAACGAGAGAAATATCAAAAGTAATAAAAAAGAAGTATCAAATTTCAGACACTAAAGAGCAGATTAGAGAAAAAACTAGTTAGTCCATTGGAGTGAAAGAGGAAAGAAGAGAACTCCCCCTCTATCGCGTACCGTTCTTTTCTTTTAAGACTCGATCGCGAACCGTGACTCGAGCAGATCGTAGGGAGCCCACAACGCGTCCAACGGGCACGGCCGGTTTGCATCAAGACGGACCCACGGCTTGCCCTTCCCGCTCCAATGGAGGAGGCTCACCGGACCGGGGTGCAGGTCCCGACACAGCCCTCTGAAGTTGTCCCCTCCGAGCCCATGTTGGTTCCACCGGTGATCGACCGGTGCGATGCGACCAGCGAAGACGAGCAAGAAGGGCGGCAACGACCCCAGCTCGTATATTCTCATCCTCTTTTGAAGCTCCATCCACTCCACGATCTTGGTTGTGTAGTCACCTTCACGCCATTTCTCTCGGTCAATCACCATGACCCCGGTATTGAAGTAGCAGGCTCTCCTTCCTTCGAACGTGAGGGACAGGCTAGGGTTTGCCCAGAAGGTGGGAGTGAAGTAGGAGGTGAAGTTGGCGTTGCAGTACTCTGGCGCAGCGAGGACGGCGTCGCCATCGAGCGGGGTGGCAGCGAGCTTCGCAACGTCGTCGACGAGGACTAGGTCGGAGTCCAGGTAGACCACCTTGCGAACGCACAGCGGGAGGAGGTCCGCAAGGTAGTTGCGGGCATAGTTGAGCGGGCGGTCGAGGGCGGAGCGGATGGAGGTGGAGATCAGGCCGGCGACAGCGGCATCGTCGAATGTGTAGACACCGAAGCAGAGGTACGGGAAGGAGGCAGTGACTGCACGGCGGAGGTAATCGAGGTCGGCCGCGGCGGCGGAGGCGGCGACGGCGAAGTGGAAGCACAGGTTCTCGGGGCACGAGGAGTGCTGGAGGGCGGAGAGGATAGCGGCCATGGAACCGCGGAGGTAGGCGGCATCAAGGGTCATGGCGACATGGACAGCGCCGGGGGAGCAGATGTCGGCAGAAGTGATGGAAGGGCAATCGGGGGAGTTGTAGAACTTGGGGGCTTCTTTGAACCGCCGATGGGCGGCGGCGGAGGCGGCATTGGTGGTCGGTGCTATGTAGAGGAGGTGGAATAGGAGGAGGGGGAGCAGGAGGAGGAGGGGCGGAGCAGTGAGCTTAGGCATCGCGTCTTCACATCTCTCCTTGGTACGATGGATTGTTCATACCCCGAGGAGCAAATTTTGAGCAAGTGATATAAGAGAGAGAGAGAGAGAGAGAGAGAGAGAGAGATTAGTGCTAATTTGGTAATATGGTAATCTTGGATTTGATTTTGATTATTTATGTAGTTTGTGAGGACGGTGGTAGGCAAAATTGGAAGAGGAGATCTGGTGGGGACAGGCGGATTAAAGTGGAGGCCATGACATTACTAGGGTTTCCACAAGGGGACATGACTGGTCGTTTAGATCCCCATGACGGGTGCCTAGTCTTGGGGACATCCACGATCTACAGTTGTTGGCCATAAATGCTTGATGTTCGTTGTAGAAAGTCTCTGCTGCTAGCTGATTTCTGATTATTTTTTACTAATTTTGATAGTGGAAAAGGATCTCTTGAGATTCATTAGTGTGGGCATGGTATAAAATGCTAATTGTGCATCTAGATTCCCAGTTTGTTTTGGCTAATTTGCAATTGTGGTCCCTCTCGAGCATGGTGAGTTATTCTTTTAGAGCGGTCCAATCGTGATTTCGATCGCCTGATAAGTTAAAGTTTGAAGATTTTATATAATCAATGCATTTTAATTAGAATCCTAATCAATTTTTAAAGGAGTCGTTGACATGACGAGTACATAGCCCAATTTCCGAATACTAAGTCATTTCCCATGATTCCCAGGTCATCATTTTTCCAAGAAAAGATTGATCTAGTTCTAGTCAAACTATAGAATTGATTGCAAAAGTTAAAGAATTTGGTGCGTTGAGTGACTACAGTCAATACAAAAAGTTGCTCAAGTTTAATATAGAAATTTACCTTATTTCTTTATATGATTTGTGCATTTCAGGCAATATATATATACACACACATATTTTATTTCCTTAATTTATCTTGAATTGACATTCTAATATTAAAGTAAACTCTCACACTCTTATTTTAAATTATCATTTATTTTCAGTCTTTCAACTTGCGAAATTCCTACTATAAGAACTCTCGTATTTCTTATGATCAAGATGGGGTTGGAGATACATACCTTGCAACATGATGTGAAAATGTATCAAGCAACTCAAATAATTATGGGAAGAAAAAGTTCATCCCATGAATCTTATTTTACTTGTCAACAAGATATTTCGTGCCTCTTTCCAATGAAGAAATTTGGCTTCATCTTCACAATTTTAGATCGAAAAACGGATATCTAAAATCCTATGGTTATTCGATGTACTTGGTACAATAGAACCGCTACCCTAGATTGAGATCACACAATATTAACATGTCCTCAACTTTGAAAGGGAAAAAAGACATGAAAAGGCTTACTTTTCTAAAGGGTGTCATTGAAATTTCAAATGTCATTGCAGTCTTGGTGGGGATGGGGGGAAACTTCACTTGTCACAACAGCACACGCACTTCGCTCGGATTCGCCCAGCCACTCTTCGCTATTCCTTAGAATCTCTCAATGTCTATCCAATCTGCGGAAAAATCCAATTCGTGCGGGTGATCTTATGAATGCGTGTCTAGTACGCATCTGTACTTTTCCCGAAAATTGACTATACTTAGAAGAAAAATTAACCTTCAAGAGACACAAATCATGACAAATTGTATGAATTGTAACAATTATACATACTCTATACTGTAATCGAAAAAGTACAGTACCGCCCATGAATTGAGTTGGCGGGGACGAAATTGAACGAGGAGATGGTTGCCACGCATACCCTTTACAAAAAGGGTGAAGGCACACATGCATTGGGGCCGATCTCTGTTCATTAAAGGCCACAAAAATTAGGTTGATTTTGAATGCCGAAAGAGACGGCAGAAATCGGAAGCTAGTAGAAGGCTGCTTCGCGAGGACGCTTAATCCCTTTCGACCATGTGATCGTACACGTTAAAGTCCCGTCGCTCAAGGCCATGATTAGCCTCGATTTTGTCCCCACTCCCACGGCAATCACGGCAGGATTTGATTGACTTTATTCTCTAGGTATAAGGGTGTTTAATGTAATTTTTGGAGGCAATAAATACTTCGAAAAGAAACGGTGGTGCCCGATTCGATCGTGTCGTACAATCTCGCATTATACGGCAAAATGCCAAGGCTCGAGTTCTACAGTGTTCGCTCAAATCATGCGCGAACTTTTATAAGACTTGTCAATGGAATGATTTTCGAGTTGATTATATCTTTAGAAAGTATGAGATTCTATTATTTTAATGTGTGATGAGATGTTACATTTAGTGTCTTCTTATATTGATGGTCCGCTGAAAAGTTTGTGATTGTCAAATCAAACAATTAATAATTGCATGATTTATCGTTTTAATGACAAGGATGGTCTCCGGTACTTTCTTCGTTGGTAGTTTTTGGCAATATCTTGTAAATGGTATATGGCATATGCTTGTTCTTGTTAATAGCTTTACTTGTTTCCTATCATAAATTACTTGAGGACCACATAAAGGTACAAAGCAAAGGACTGAAAATTAAATGCCTCAACAGTATAATTAGATGGCATGTCCAACCCTCAAATACAATGGATCATAAATTTCTATTTTTCTAATCTCGACCTTACCACTTTCAATGCAATTTCCATGCTAGAGCATCGCGCAACGCCATGTGCTGCATGTGCAAGAATTCAATTACAACAATAATTAGATTCAGCCCTCTGCCAAATCAAGAGAATTTCAATCTGTCCTTTCTCACTTCATTGAGAGGAAGGGAGAGATTGGTAAAGAGGCCAATGAATTGTGTCGGCAACGGAGAAAACGGCCTCTCTTTTCACATGTTCCTCGGGTTCTATGTGGGCCATTCATGTGCTAAGCAGACAACTCATTAGCTTTGGCTAAATATCTAATAGCTTTTCGTTGACCAAAGTTTTAAGAAATGATTAGGGCACACGATGATGGTAAATTTTAAAGAAATTTCACTAATTTAGTAAGCGCGTTTGAGTTCCGTGACAACCCCATAAATGATGTCGCACGACCTCATGAAGAAAATACTTTATGTTATTAGCGATGCGTACACTTGTTAGCACGAATCAAGTATAATAGCCAAGAATATCCTCGGATCGATCACAGAATTGAATGGAATATTACCATTGAATTGCTATAGAATTATAAGCTCCATTCGTTTCGTGGAAAATAATTTTCAAGAAAACATTTTACGGATTTTCTGACGTTTATTTCACGGAAAATGAATTCTTTGGGGAAAATGTTTTCCACTTTTGATGTTTTCCACTTTTGAAAAGTGGAAAACATTTTCCTCACTTGATCTCTCTTACTTCACATCTTTACAAATCCTTATTTCCTCCGTCCCTTTCTTCTTCTTCTTCTTTTCTTTTTTTATTCGAATTATTTTTTAATTTTATTTTTCTTTTTAATTCAAATTATTTAATTTTCTTTTTCTTTTTCTTTTTTTTTTTTCTTTGTTTTCCATCTTCTTCTTTCTTAGCTAATCGTCGGCCATTGCAGCGAACCTCGAGCTTGTCGATCTCAAGCTTGCACTTTGCACTCTTGTTTATTTTTTTCTTTATTTACTCTACCCTGCAATTATACATTGCAAGCAAAGGGTTTTACATGTTTTGCTTCTTTTTTATTTTGTTTATTATAACACAAAAGACGCAATGAGAGAACATGCCACTCAATTGGAAGATTCTCATTAAGGCTGTATATGATTTGGTTCTTTTTTCTTTTACTTATTTTTAAAATCCATATGAACATTTTTTAGAGTTAATGAGCATTTGGCGACAATGAGGGAACAAAGATATGAAACAAGTTTGTCCGAATTTAAAGACAAGTTTATATTTGATGGATTTATAGGTCGGAAAGTGATGAATGCCTAAGTGGTGAAGTCTTAGAAAATATTTTTTATCGAACACCGGGAAAATATTTTAGAAACATTTTCGGTTTTTTAAGCAACATTTAGAAAATATTATCATTTTCCTGGAAAATGACTTCTAGGAAAATATTTTCCGGAAATAACCCATTTTCTGCGAAACGAACGGACGTATAATATCTCAAATCTTGTATGTTGCCGACAGATGAAGTGGGGTCGAGGGAGGTCGAGGGAGGTGGAGAAAGTCGAATCTTATAACGAAATGATTGGCTAAAACCTTGTCGTTTTGCCACGACACTTGCTTGCGTGCACATGCAAGGTGCGATCAGCAAACTTCGCAGCTAATCCTGAGCATGGACCAGATGGAAATCATTTTGCCCGTTTACCAAGAAGTCGGTGGAAGTCATTGGTCGATGCAACTG
Source organism: Eucalyptus guilfoylei (assembly GCA_016097605.1). Classification (NCBI taxonomy): domain Eukaryota; kingdom Viridiplantae; phylum Streptophyta; class Magnoliopsida; order Myrtales; family Myrtaceae; genus Eucalyptus; species Eucalyptus guilfoylei. Next base: position 17,406,357 of record CM027867.1, on the reverse strand, counting down.
ATGAATTGCTGCTACGTTGTTCATCAGACATCTCATGTCCAGCTTCTCTTCCATGCGATCGCTACTATCCCATGTCAGGTCCTGGACATACCTGCATGCATTCATCATTCAGTGTTTACGCAGGACGTTACCAAATATATTTGAATTTTTACGCGCCATACGCAGTTTCAGGACCCGCATCGAAGCCCGACTCGTCTTCATCATGCATCGATACATTCAGCTCGTGATTCTCAGGATATAGTATTGAGTATGCTAAAATTAGAAAATGATTTTATGGATACGTTTATAAACACTTAATTTAACACTGTTGCATAGCAAGAATATTTGGGGGTATTAATCTTTTCCTAGACTTAATCGTATCCACAAACATCTTCAATTAGAGGCACCACATAACATGCGTGATTTGAGGTTTGCATCTAGCTAATAGATTCGAAGTGACTTCATTTTTAGAATTGAGGAACTTCATCCTTACGGCAAATGACTCAAACCTAGAATATAGAAAGCCGTAAAGCCTCCTTTGGTTCCGCTGAAAAAGAACTTATGAGTAGATTCTCATTTCAAGAAAATGCGAAGGAAGAAAAGCTTTTGCACAAGTCACTGGCGCTGCCCAACCATTGCTGTGACGAGCGCCTCCAATTGCCGATGAAATGCCGACCTTCTCATCTGCTTGACTAATCTGGCACCTGTCTCTCTCTCTCTCTCTCTCAGAGTGAAGGTTGTGACTCATGACCATAAATAGGCTTCGATGGAGGTCTCTCACCTTGCACAACCTAGATCTATGGTAACGCAAGGCTGTTAACCTACATGGCCGCTGCAGTGCGGCTCATTGACTCCATTGATTGGCTCAAATTTGAGAGAGAGAGATGCGTACTTCGTAAATAGGTCGACCTTGTATTAGGTTCTTTTGAAATCCTAATGATATGTGGACTTAGGTTAGGTACCCCAATTCCATGTTCTCGAAGCTATACTGCTCAATGATTAATCCAAATCCAAATCCAAATTTTTGTTTCTTTCCAAACATGAAAAGTCCATAAAATTTGAATCTCATTCATTAAGTAATCCAACTTCACGGCAAACCAAACAAAGTCTTATATGTTGAAGGTGCCATCTAGTACAGATTGTCACTTAGGATCGCACCTTCTAGGTATTACAGGACACATCTACTCTCATGAACTATGATACATCAGAAAAATTTTTCAACCTTTTGTACGAAACGTAAGCAAGCTCAAAACTCCAATATTAATACGATAATCTCCTAAAGTCTTGGCACAAAAATTCAATCGAGAATAAACATTTCCTTTAAACTAATCAACTTGGACTTAAGAGTGGAAAGGAAGATTGATAATCTACTGTATCTTATGAAAATGCTTCTCTTATTCAATGGGCAATGAAATGGAAACAAGAAAATGACACTGAATTTTTCTTTTTTTCCAGCTTTGTATTATCCCTGTTCAACGCTTGTGGTTTGAGAATGGAGATTAGTTCTTCGTCTTGGGCTCCACCCAATATGCAGGATGACCTGATCAGTAGGCTCGCCATGGGCTGTAGATGTGGCCCATGGGCTGGATTGAAGGCCCAAGTTGCTTCAAAAGGAATTTCTTTAGCGTAAGAACATTGATTTAAAATTAAACCTAGAGTCACGTGCTATGACCAATATATATATATATATATGTTTCCAATTAAAAACAAGAGTTCCTTTACTTTCCATGACAACAAGAATTACAAGCAGATGTTAGACGAAACTGTTTCTTGACCTTGAAACATGAGTAAACTCACGTCTTAACCTATTCATGAGCCCAACACATTTCCAAGAATAACAGAGCAATCTTTTCACTTTCATTGGAAAAAGATGACAATATTTTCACGAATAAAACTGGGCTTCTTTTTTCTTCTTTTTTTCTTTTTTTCAGTCGGGGCTTCTTTTTCTTTGCAAGGATAGATTCTCAACAATCATCTTTGATCAAAATAGAAATCTTATTCGTGTAATGGTGGATTTCATTAGTGATGATGTACAAGATATCACGTAAAAGGAGCAGGTTTAGATGTTTACTTCATGGACAACATCAATTGTGAGGGTGATATGATTGATTGGAGTGTTAAGGGATTTTGACTCGGGAGACCTTCGGGCCATAACCCACCAATTGTATGCACAAGTGCAAAGTCTACACTTTCTCGATCTGTGTAAGTTATACTGTGCTTTTCGACGTATTTAAGTAATAGTCTTTGTGTCATACTTACTGAAAAAAGATAGAGAGAATAGAAGTTCCTAGGGTTTCTTTTGCCTTTATTCATGTTGAATGTCTCACCTTGCTAATGTGCATATCCGTCCACTTCCCAAAAATAAAAACAAAACAAAAGGAAGAAAATCATTTCCCATCTTCAATTAATGAAGGTGTCACATCAAAATTTGAGAATATGCTGTGGCATATGAAGAATGTGATCCCATGCCAAATGAAGTAGGCGAGATAAAAGGCAACTACAGATCCAACATCTAGCAGACATAAAGGTCGTCAAAAGACCGGGCGAGATAGTGATGAGAAGGAACACGGATAATAATTGAAGGAGTGGTGCTGGAGATGCTCGTAAGATGAATCCAGACTCTCTTCTTTTTCACACTTTTGTTGCTTTTTTCTTAAACAGGAGTGGGATTCTCCTGATTGATTGAACCGCTTTAGCCCTTTAATACGGTCATCCCTCAAAATCTTGATGATCAATGGGGATAAATTGATTCAATTCTCCTCTCATAAATCAAGATGCGCTTTCAAAAAAAAAAAATCAAGATACGCTATCCATGCATGTTGTCTTGTACTATATGGAGGTCCATAAAATACGCTGAGAATTCTAAATAACTAATCAAGTCCAGGCCTTATATTCATACAAATGACTTTGATTCAGAGCAGTTTGCATATAATTGATAATGTTCGAATGAGTGACTTCTAATTGACGAGTCGAGAATCATCTCGGGAAAAGTACAAAAAAAGTCCTAAACCTATTGCATTGGTACCAATTTAGTCCTAAACTTTTTAATTGGACTAATTCAGTCCTAAACCTTTTAATATTGGTACCAATTTAGTCCATCCGGCCAATTTTGGCCGGTAGGTCGACGTGACGCAATTTTTTTTTATTTTTTTATGAATTTTTCGTTTTTTTATTAATTTTTTCTTAATTTTTAAATTTTTTTTTTATTTTTCCTTTTCTTTTTTGCTTTCTTCTTCGCGGTTGCCGACGAGCCTCCGGTGAGGCTCGCCGGCCACTGGGCAAGGGCCGCGAAGCCCTCGCCTGCCGCTGGCGAGGGTCGCGGCCCTCGCCCGGCCTCTCTTCGCCCGGATCTGGGCGAGGCCATGGCGGCCATCGCCAGGGCGGAGGCGAGGGCCGCGAAGCCCTCGCCAGCCGCCGGCGAGGGTCGCGACCCTTGCTTGGCCTCGCCTCGCCCAGGGCCGCGGGCGAGGTCAGCCTCGGAAGAAGGAGAGGAGGGTGTTGGGGCGGCGGGCTAGGGTTTCGAAGGCAAAGATCGGGCGGAGGAGCGACGGCGTGAGTCGCGGGAGGTGGGGGACCAGGGCCTCGAATTGGGATTTTGTGGAGGTGAGGGTGGCGGTGACGAGGTCGAGAAGCTCCGGGGTCGATAGCGGAGGAGGCGCCGGGGACTCAGCGGCAAGGCCAGGGCGAGGCCGAGCGAGGGTCGCGACCCTCGCCGGCGGCTGTCGAGGGCTTCGCGGCCCTCGCCTCCGCCCTGGCGATGGCCGCCATGGCCTCGCCAACCGCGGGCGAGGCTGGCCTCGCCCAGATCTGGGCGAAGCCGCCTCGCCGGCGGCTCTGGGAGAGGCCGGGCGAGGGCCGCGGCCCTTGCCGGCGGCAGGCGAGGGGAGGCTCGCCGGCAACCACGAAGAAGAAAGCAGAAAAGAAAAGGAAAAAGAAAAGAAAAAAGGAAAAAAATTAATAAAAAATCATAAAAAATTCGAAAAAATCATAAAAATTATCACGTCGGTCCCGCCGTCGGCCGATGTCCACGTCGTCTCGACCCATGCCAATGTCCACGCCAGCGGGCCAAAATTGGCCGGATGGATGAATTGGTACCAATATTAAAAGGTTTATGACGAATTGGTCCGATTGAAAAGTTTAGTGATCGAATTACACGTCTGATAGGTTTAGGACTTTTCTGGTACTTTTCCCCGAGAATCTCTAAATACTCTAACAAGTGTGTCTGCTATGAGGATTGATATTGCTTATTTATTTGAAGAAACCATATTTATATTCCCTTCACGAACGCACAGTGAACTATACGAAGGATTGTGATGCGTTTCCCTGATATAAAAATTATCTTTCATCGGCAATTCCAAGTCAAGTTTGGAGACTACAAGCAGAGACCTACGTAGGGTCAACTTGTGGTCAATTCCATAGTAGACCATTCCTCTCCATTAGGGAGTACCCTGCATTGACTGCAATCGTTCAAAAGAGACATGAATTGATGTAATTGATGCTTTCAAAGTCGTCGGTCCACCAAATGATGCTGGAAAAAATTTGTTTTTTTTTTTTTTTTAATTTCATGCTGCTGTATATTCTTACTTTTTCATGCTAGTTGCTTGACTTATGACTGTTAATTATTTATTCATTTTATTGACGTTTTGGATATGTGGGGATTTTCCGAATTTCTCCTTCTTTTTTGAATATTATTGCCATTCATTTTTCAACTAATTGTGTAATAAAAGTCCTTAAAACTAATCCAGAGGGTTTTAAAAGGAACCTTCAACAGCTCCTTGTTTAGGGAAAAAGAAAAAGAGAAAAATGACAGTGATGACAGTGATCCCTTAATAATAGGAACTTCTTTTTATTTTATACAAAAGTGTAGATCACTGAAAAAGGCAAATATTATGCGAAATTACGAATGATGTTAGAAGAGGAAACAATTAATGAAGAAAGTATAAATAAGATTTGGTTATTTTAAGAAGAGTTGAGGTTATTATTGCACATTGAAGATGAATATATTTAAATTCTTGATGCAAAAGAGAAACATGGGATCACTATCAAATTATGATTTTTGCTGCGCACTAATGGAGGTTATATGGGATTTCATGAGGTTTTTTCCCCACAAAATTCTAAAGTTGGAAGTTGTTTTAACTTTGCTAAGATAGATTGTATGAGATTTTGTGGAACTATTGGTAAGTGTTCTAAAATACTAAATAATTAGATAAGTAGATAGTTTACTACTTAAGTATGATTTTTTTTTTTATTTTTTCTAGAAAGTGCTCCCAAGGACTTGTTAAGCAATCAAATAAAAATTATTATTTTTTTCAATATATTGATTGTTCTCGTGATATAAAAATTAATTTTTTTAAAATGAAATGTGCCCTTACCTTCATATGATTCAAGAGCACTCGTGAACTAAATCCAATTAAATGCTATAACACCATATTTCAGTTAGATTTTGTCTTATTAAATTGTGAATGATGCAAATTCAAAGCCTCTTATTTTGATACCGCTAAAGATCTTAAGAGATTACTCGAGATTATTACTAGGTGAAAACATGATTTTATATTTCAATATCACTACCAAATAGATAGATACATGGGCTACATTTTCCTATCATGCTAAGGAAATAATAGAGACCAATAAATTTCACGGGGCTTTAAGTTGAGTTGTGTTTTATCATCATCACAAGGGGTGTCGACGATTCGGGATTTTTTATTCCCAGCCCGACCCGAACGTGATTGTTGTATGTTTATTGCCACCCGAATCACATGAAATTCACTATCTATAACTCCTTTATCCTCTCCTCCCATCTTTACGGTATGCACTCTTTGAAACCAAAGGAACTTTTCAAACTGACCTTCTTCATTTGCTTTTTCTTCACAAACAACAAGAAGCCTTGTCCTCTTGCCATGCTTCAGTCGAGACGTCGCCGTGGTCGTCCCTCGCTCCCATTGTGATTGGGCTGTTGAGGAGGACAAAGTCGAGAGCCATGTTCTCGACGATGGAGGTGCAAATGACAACGCGAAAGGAGATGTTCTCGGAGGGATTCACGATCTCTAGGAGTGAGGGAGCGTAATGGTGCATTTGGTAACGTTTCTGTTCAAAAATTATTACAGCGAACGAATCGTAAAATGAAAAAACTATTTCGTTGCAGGAAACAATTTTTGAATAGTAGAATACATTTGGTAAACTTGTTTATGGAATAGAAAAAAAAACAGAAACACATTTGGTAAACTTGTATAATTTTTTTGTTTCTTTTAATTTTTTAATATTTTTATTTTCTTTTTCCTTTTTTTTTTTTTTTCTTTTTCCTTTTTTTCCTTTTTTTCTTTTTTCTTCCTTTTGGCTGGTCGCTAGCCTCGGCCATGGCCGGTGATCGGCCGACGAGGGCCGGCGGCCTCACCCAACCACGGCGAGGCTCGCCGGCCCCCAGCGAGGCTTGGCTGGGTGAAGCTCGAGCTCGCCTAGATCCAACGAGGCCGAGCTCGCCCAGCCATCGGCGAGGCTTGGCCTCGCCGGGCCACCGCTAGGCAACACCAAGCCTCGTCGGTGGCTGGGCGAGCTCGGCCTCGTTGGATTTGGGCGAGCTTGAGCCTCGCCAGGGGCCGGCGATGCTCAGCCTCGCCGAGGGCTAGCGACCCTCCGGCCCTCGACGGCGTCACTGGCCCTAGACGGCAGGTCACCGGCCATGGCCAAGGCTGGCAACCAGCCCAAGAAAAAAAGAAGAAGAAAAGAAATAAAAGAAAAGAATAGGAAATAGAAAATTGTTTTTTGAAAGTGTTCCAGAAACAAGTTTTTCTTGTTTCTGTTCAAATTTTATTCCCTGGAACAGAAACAAGTCCCAGAAACAAAAACAAAAACAAACGCATTTCTATTCTTTTTTTGTTCCCCGGAACAAAAAAAGAAAAAGAAATTGTGTTCTTAATCAGAAATAAAGAACACAAACAAACAGGGTCTAAGTGTGTGGTTTGATGTGTTTTTGTTTGGTTCGATCAAGTACTCGAACCTAACTGAACCTGTCACGATGCCCATTTGTTTATTTATTATCCGAACTGATAAGAGATTCTACTAGAAAAATCTCAGATTTTCGGGTCCGGTTGTTTTTAAATACCCGTATGCATCACCACTAGATATTTTTCTAGATTGGATTCAAGGGGAGGTTGTCAGCTTTACTTAATTGTCTAATAGCTCCTTCTTCCTCCTGGAGTCCACTCAATTGACTGCCAATTATTGATTACGCACTGTACATTACTCTAAAGCGGACCATGGATTTGCCTCCACACATTTCCCATGGTGGATATTTCAAGAACGCAACGCGAGCCACCCAGAAAACGTGCATCTTACGAACGACGAGGGCGGCAGGTGGTCGGTCCAGGACGGTCGGTCTCGGTGTTCTTGTCTTTTCCCTACTAAGTTTAAGAAACATAAATTAAGGCAATGATAACGATTAGTGACGAGCTACTACTAATGGCTCGAATTTTCGAAATTATTCGACTATTCAGGTAAATCCAGATATCTTACACATGTTTTGATGCTGAAATCATTTGGATTTCATGAATACTAGCATGGGTGCATATGTATTGCGTGGAGGACATGTTCCTCATTTTTCTTCCCTAAACATAAGTAGGGTACACAAAAAAAGTTGTGTCAAGTTACCAATTGTGTTTAAAATGTGACTTTAATAGAAGATTTTAAGCGTAAAGCATAGCCTACATACTAAGGTTATTTCGAAATTGGGTCCCGTTTGCACAGTTTTTTCATTAGTTTCATGTCCATATATCTGTATCCTTGATTTAGAGTGGTTGCTCCACCATTATATTCATGCATCCTTTTTATTTGAACTTAAATTAACATGAACTTATATAACATTCTCAATCGAGCACCTTGGACTGTAGATTCCAATAATTGGGCCTAAGATATCAGTTGGTAAGAACAAAAATTTGACGTGTGAATGCCCCTAAGAACTTCAGTGATGAAGATCACAACTGGACCTTGAGTGGGGAGATTTCTCTTACGTGAATGTCGCATTGAAGTTTTCCACATTAAAAATTGTTGTCGTCCCCAATTAGCCATATTCAAAGTCCAAGAGACCTGATTAGAAAAATTTATAAGGGTTTAAGAATTTGATTATGCAAACCAAAAGTTTCGGGACTCGATTAGGGAAAAGAAAGTATAATTTCACCATTGAAACTCTACCGTATGGCATCCAATTTACTCAAAAAGATCCATCACACATTCAATAACCCTCAGGAGAGAGCCCGGTATGGAGATAACTTAAAGTGAAGAGTTGCCAACATTTGATCTTTTTTAGTGTAAAAACGTTGATACTGAAAAAAAAAAACCAAAAATAAAAAACAAAATTCCCCTTCTAACGAGAAGGGATGAGGCTTGTGGGTACCCATAAGTAAAAAAATAGAACGTAATCTTGGGGTGCGCATGGTAACACGCGCATGATAACGCTTCTACTCCAGAAAATAATTTCTTTTCGGAAATAGGTCTTTTTTATTTCTACTTTGAGCAATAATTTCTGAATAAAATAAGACGTTTAGTAACATAATAGAAAAATAATAGAAATATGTTTAATACAATTTATAAATTTTTATATTTATTCGTTTTTTCTTCTTGTTTATAGATTGTTGACCGTCGCTTGCCACTGCACAACCGCCAACCGCTAATCGTCGCTGCCGACTGCTGCCGTAGGACCGGTGCCCACAGCCCACTAGCCGCTGCCACCGACCGCCAGCCGATGGAAACACTGAAAGATTACTGGGGCGCCCTACTGAAAGATTACTGGGTGGGCCCACATAAGGTGAAAACACTCTCTTGGCCATGGAAACTGTACCGCATGGCATTCAATTTTACTCAAAAAGATCCATCATTCCCCGTTGTCCGTCCAACTCCCACCAATTTCCCATGATTGAATGCTTCCCCCACCCAGGAAAAAAAATCCCATCATAAGATCAACCGAAGCCGGCCGCTCGTGCGACCGGGGACAGTAAATGCGCGTACGCACGCTGCGAACGTGCGTCCACTGGAACCGCCACACGTGTCGTCTTCCAGCCACTTTTACCAACGCCCCTTCATGCCGACCAGTCGTTCACGTCCCCCAGCACCCCCCATCGGACGCAAGGCATCTCTAAATTTAAGCCCCCCAAAACCCCCGCTTTCTTCTCCATGGCTCCCTTTCTCTCTCATCTCCCTTTCGCTTTCTCTCTCTAAAATCAAGAACCCAAATTTGGAACATCTCTCCACGAGAATTTGAGAATTCAGCGCTTCGCCGCAGCCCGTGCCGGACCGCCTCCGGACCCTTTCTTTTCCGACCGTTTTCGTCGGGATCGAAGGCATTGATGAGACGACCTCGATAGGCGACGCGCGACGGCGGCGATGTCGGTGGCGGCGGCGGCGGCGGCGGCGGCGATGGCGGCGAAGTGGGTGACGTATTACCTGGCCGAGCACCCGGCGATCGTCAACTTCCGGTGGAGCCACACCCACTCGTGGGGCTCCACCTGGTCCTTCCTCGCCTCCTCCGTCTCCCTCTACCTCGCCCTCGCCCTCCTCCTCCACCTCCTCCTCCTCCTCCCGCGCCGCCGCCGACCCATCCCGGTCGGCCCCGCCCCGGCCCTCCACAGCCTCCTCATGGCCCTCCTCTCTGCCACCATCTTCGCCGGGGCCCTCCTCTCCTCGGCCGCCGAGATCCGCGACACCCGGTGGCTCTGGCGCCGCTCCCGGACGACGCCGTTCCAGTGGTTCCTCTGCTTCCCTCTCGGGACCCGCCCCTCCGGCCGCGTCTTCTTCTGGTCCTACGTCTTCTACCTCTCCCGCTTCCTCCACATGCTCCGCACCTTCCTCACCATCCTCCGCCGCCGCCGCCTCTCCTTCGCCCAGCTCTTCAACAACGCCGCCCTCACCTGCGTCGCCTTCCTCTGGCTCGAGTTCTCGCAGTCGTTCCAGGTCCTCGCCATCCTCTCCGCCACGCTCGTCTACGCCGCCGTGTACGGGTACCGCTTCTGGACCGCCATCGGGCTGCCCGTCGCGTGCTTCCCGTTCGTCGCGCACTGCCAGGTCGCGCTCCTCGGGTGCAACCTCGTGTGCCACGTCGGCGTGCTGACGCTGCACCTGGTCAAGGGCGGTTGCAACGGGATCGGCGCGTGGGTGTTCAACTCGGTGCTGAATGGCGCGGTCTTGATGCTTTTCCTGAAATTCTACGTGAAGATGCATCTGGGCAAGAAGAGGGGGGCGGTTGTCGTCGTCGGCGGCGGCGGCTGCGCCGACAGCATCGGCGTCGGGGGTACGAGCGAGGCCTGCGATCGAGATCGTGAACCGTCTTCTACCTTATGCGGTGGGTCTGATGTAATTAAAGAGGCAGAGGAGGAGAGGATCGTCAGAGAGAAGGAGTTATAGGCATTGAATGGTGAATGGTTGTTGTTGGTGGTGGACCTGGTGGTGCTGGTGGTGGTGACTTTTCTTGTAGCCCTCAAATTTTGGGGAGCAAATCATTTGCCGGGGACCCCTTTCTCTCCATCTCACCCTCTTTGGGTTTCTCTCTTTCTTTCTTTTCATTTTTGTAGAAATTGATATATTTGTATGTACTACAATAAAATGGTTCAAAAGTTTTACCGATGTTGCAGAATGCTAGTGTAGTAATTAGGGTAGTCAGGCGATTCTGCTGATATTGTTTAGAAGAGGATTTAGCAGAGTTTTGTAGGGTCATTATTTGACCTTTCTGCTCCTTAGAGTTGAGAGCGATTCTGAAAGTTCATGTTGGTAAGAGTATTATACAGATTACAAATCAATTTCTCGATTATATCTTCACAGAGACTTCAGCGGCATATTTAGACGAATCATTCTCCACCGATTGCGAAATATTAAAGGGTTATGTAGTGCCCGTCGTGGTCAATTTGCACCAGCATAAAGAGATGGTTGAAAGCTACTCTTTGTTGTTATTCATTGAGAAAGACCGCCCGGTTAAATTAAAGCGGAGTCGACTGCCGATCAAAATTGACCCGGCTCGAATCAAATGGTCCCTCCTAATACCAGGAAATGCGGGATCATTCCAATCCACCACGACACGGAACATCGGTTGCCGCTGGATCGCTTGATAGAAAACATGCATGGAGACAAGAACAGTCGGTAGGTTTTTGTTACCATCAGTCAACTTTTCTTCTCCGTCTGTCTTGTCTAGGAAGAAAGCATATCAGCCTTCCATTAGGGATCTCCCGAAACGGGATAAAAGAATATCCTCCCTGCCAGAAACCAAGCTCAAACTAGCATGGCATCAGATATTTTTAGCGTTCCCCCTTGCATACGGCTGCGAGGCGTACGACGGTGATGATTGACAGACGTCCAAGAAAGGTCAAAACCCTCGCACTGACTGTCTTTCTGTCAAGAACTGCGCGCAAGTGATGAGCTTCGATTTCTGAGACAGAGTTCAAGTTCCGATCCTGCTTAGTATATTGGGAGAGATTCGACCTCGTTGTCCTCAGTTATGCAAGTCAAAAGGAACCTTTTTTCACGTCCAGCTTTTGACTTCTCTTTTACGCACGTCCGAAACAGATGAGCAGCCCTTGTTTGCTGTCGGAAGAGCTCGCCATTCTAACCTAGACGAGGTTGTCTGATAATCGCATCTATATGCTACCATGCAGTCGTCCTGATCGATGCGAGGATGAATCTTTGAGATCGTTGTTTATAGTCAGGGGCTGCGCAACAGAAGATCTGTGTGTCAACTAGGGAAGGGTTTAGCTATGGCCGCCTGCAATTATTTTATGTTGTGTCGGGCGTTATTTATCATGCAATGCTTTCTCATGACATGTCGGGCTAAGCATCCGCAGGTCATGTTGTGTTTACTTATTAATCATGCTGTGTATTGATATTTATTTGATCTGTCACGCCGAGTTTCCTTATCATATTGTATTACTTTATTTATTAGCTTGTCAAATGCATGCTTTGTCATTTTGTGCTTTAATTCAGATCGTTTAATCATGTCTAGGGCACCATTCCATGTCATCAACTTTACTACTTGGACATCATTACGACACTTGGCTCATCTTTATTTCACATCACTTGGACACGTTGGTTGTTTTTGAATTCGTGCCATTGCATCTTTTCAAAAGTACACTAATGCACGCTGCCCGATGCAGTCCAATCCTCCTCGTTCTTCGCGTGACAATGCTATCACTTGAGCATGGATAATGACATTTTTGACAATCGGAAAGATTTAATCAGAAATGTGTCATCGAAAGGGCAACATGGTAATGTTAAGAGCCTGTAATCGGCCAAATAATGACTAAATCTATTTTTTTTTATTTCTCTAAATAAAAAAAAAAAAAAATCCAATTGATCGATATTTTGTTTTAAATCAAAAAGTAAAAAAAAGTTAATTCTTTATTCCCGATAATAACTCGAAAATCAAGTTTATTTTTTTTCCCCTTTTCTTGTTCTCCTTCTTCCTTTGGCCGATGACTTTGTTGGAGCATCGCGAGCCTCGCCGATGGCTAGACGAGGCTTGGCAATACCAAGTCATTGGGAAGGCTCGGCCGACAATACTCCGATGAGGTCGTCGGCCAAAAGAAGAAGGGGAAAAAGAAAATGAAAAAAGAGAAATATACAATGAAATTATTTAAATATTTAAAAAATTATAAATCACAAAAGAATTTGAAGTCTTACCAAATGCATTTCTATCCCAATAATAGAAATTTTGGATAATTACCAAACACCTTCAAATGCTCAAAAACTCATCTAGGAAATAGAATTAAAAAAAAAATCATTTCTAAGCAAGAATTGTTTCTGAAAATAGAATGGTTACCAAACATACTCTAATAAATAAAATCCTTGCTGGAACAATTCTATGGAAGCTCAAATTTATCTCAAGATGAACTAGAATTCTGCCCGGATAAGCAAGGGACAAAATAGTAACTTGCAACAAATTGATTCTTTAAGTCTCTTACACCTTCTCAATTCGGAGTTGAATGTTTCTTATCTTGGATAATTAAGCTTCATTTTCCTAAATAGATAGATTTTTTTTTTAGCTTTTTAATTTTGTTCTTAACTTTTCGACCAAGAAAAAAATTTGTTCTTAACTTAAGGGTTCACTTTTTTTAAAGAAAATTGGGAAATCGTTTTTCGACATTCGATATTTGGATGACGGAAGATTAATTAATTATACAAATATTTTCCATAAATTAAAAATAATAAGTATATATTAAGGGAAAACAATTTTCTCTTCTAGCAAGAAAATCTTTTTTCTTTATTAGAAAATATTGCGAGTATAAAGGTAGAATAGTTTCCTAATTTATAAGTAGGGTATATATATATATAACCCAATCAATTCATTGTTGATTATTTGAAAAGAAAATTACTTCTTTCACATGGTATCAGAGCAACACACACACAAGAGAGAGAGAGAGAGAGAGAGAGAGAGGAAAACTATTGCCCTAGCCGCCCAATAGACAGAGATCACTATTACGTTACCAGAGAAGTTGCTGCCAACCGACGAAACCCACAACGCTACTAACTCACCAAGCTACCCTATCTTGGTGATTTCTCGACACCATTAACACCCATGACACTACATATATGAGTGTCGGCCTTGGCAACTCTCGATGCAATTGTCACCAAGCCTTGGCGGCTAGATCTAGCGACCATATAGCTTGTTTTGGCATCACCAGACCTAGTCCCAGGTCAAATCCGATGACATTCAAGTCACCCGATGTCGCCCAGCTTAGATCCGGCGACATTTAAGTGAGTCGGTATTGTCCAGCCCTTACGTTGTTGTCACCCAACGTTGTTCGGATCTGTGGCGTGGTTCTCCAGCCCCTACATTGCTATCGCCCAACATCCTTTGGATCTGTAGCTCAGTTTTGTAGTTGACGTTCAACCATGTTTGTCAACGAACTCCAATTGGTTGCTTGAAGTTCTTTGACATAGCAGTTGTCCATACGATTTTTGGCGACCTCCACGACCTTTCATTGCTGCAGTTGTCCTCTGCTAGTTGTTGTTATCTACAACAGATCATAAAACCATCCTCGTCACTCAGATTTTGTGGCTCTATAAAAGAGAAGAGTTGTTGTTCCTTACCCAAAAAGGGACATATTTCCCTTTTTCCACTGAATTTTTGCTACTGACCTAAATCTTTGTCACTTTGTGTGACATTGAATAGAAGGAAATAGTGAGAATAAGCTTACTGGCGATTTGGTGATTGTGTGCTTACTCTGATATTGATGAAATGATTTCATGAAGTGTCGGTAAACTGCTATAACTGCTTGTGATTGGATCAAGTTTTCTTTTTTTGGCTAATATCGTGTCATTGATTGGATTAGTGGGTATAAGTATCGATTGCTGTGAGTTCAAGAGGATCTAAGAGTGATATTATATCTCAAGTCATTGGGGCTTGAGTATTCATCTCTTCGTCAACATATTACATCTTAGACTTCTCTTTCTACAGTGGATGAAGTCTTCTCACAAGCTCTATATTCTACAAGTACTGAGAAGACTTCCACCTCACTGACCATAGAGATGAGTGTTGTGCTTTCCTATGATCCTAGTGGATGCAGAGGTTGCAATCATGGACACAATTTTGTTCATAGTGGAGGTCATGGTGGTCATAATGGAAGAGTTGGTAGTCGTGATATCATTAGTTCTAAGAATGGTTGTGGCTTGTGCTATTGCCATCATTGTTAAAAAGTTGGACATACAGAAGCTCATTGTTATACGCTTCACCCAGAGTTTAGACCACCTCTTGCTGCATATGTAGAAATTGAGAATTCTCCTATTCCTCCCTTAACAGCTCCATTAAGCTCAACTACTTTATAAAATTCAGGCGATTCAATTGCATCGACACATACTGAATATGATGCATTGCTTCGCTCTCAACAAGTGATAGGAGGCAGAAGAATAGCCCAAGTGCCAAAACTTGGTACGGAGGGATACTTAAGTGCCAAAACTTCGAAAAGGTACACTAAAAAGTACACTTAAGTGCCAGTTTCGGAGTAAAGTAGAACACTTAAGTGCCACTCTGGCCAAAATCCAGCCAAATTGCTGACGTTGCAATTTTCCAGCAAGTTGGGTGCAAAACGGCATCGTTTTGCTCACTAACGTGGCGAGAAAATGCAAAAATGATGTCGTTTTTATGTTCGATGTGTAAATAATTAATATAAAAATTAATTAAATTAAATTTAAACTTAATTTTATTTAAAATATTCTAAAAACTTAAAATTAAAAAACCTAAAAATAAAAAGCCTAAAATTAAAAAACCTAATTTTTTTTTTTTTTTAAATGGGGGGAGCCGAAGGGGGGCGGCCGAGGGCCGAGCCCTTGCCGCGCCGCCTCCCCGTCGCCGCTGGGAAGGGTCGGCGACGGAGGGGGGAGGGTCGGCCGGGGTTGCCGGCCCCTGGCCAGGGCCCGGCAACCCCAGCCGATGCTCCCCCTACTATCGCCGGCCTTTCCCGGCGACGGCGGGGAGGCAGCGAGGGCTCGCGAGCCCTCGCCCAGATCCGACGAGGGCTCGCGGGCCCTCGCTGCCGGTCGGCGAGCGTCGCTGGCCCCTGGCCAGAGCCCGGCGACCCCGACCGATGCTCCCCCCACTGTCGCCGGCCCTTCTTGGCGACGGCAAGGAGGCGGCGAGGGCCACGAGCCCTCGCTGCCGATGCTCCCCCCACTGTCGCCGGCCTTTCCCGGCGACGGCGGGGAGGCAGCGAGGGCTCGCGAGCCCTCGCCGCCGGTAGGCCGGGGGCCGGCAACCCCGGCCGACCCTCCCCCCTCCGTCGCCGGCCCTTCCCGACGGTGGCGGCGAGGTGGCGACAGCGAGGGCTCAACCCTCAGCCGCCCCCTTCGGCTCCCCCATTTTTTTTTTTTAATTTTAGGTTTTTTAATTTTAGGTTTTTTAATTTTAAGTTTTTTAATTTTTAGAATATTTTAAATAAAATTAAGTTTAAATTTAATTAAATTAATTTTTATATTAATTATTTACACGTCCGACATAAAACGACATTGTTTTTGCATTTTCTTGCCACGTTAGCGAAGCAAAACAACGCCGTTTTGCACCCAATTCGCCGGAAAATTGCCACGTCAGCAATTTGGCCGGAGTGGCACTTAAGTGTTCCACTTTACTTCAAAACTGGCACTTAAGTGTACATTTTCAAAGTTTTGGCACTTAAGTGTCCCTCCGTGCCAAGTTTTAGCATTCTAGGTGTCCCAAACTCAGTGATAGGATCTTTAGTTCCTACTGCAACTTTGACACAAACCTTCAAAGATAATTCATCTTGTTTATTGTCTGCAACATCTGACTCATGGGTTATAGATTATAGAGCTAGCAATCACATGACTGGTAACTCTAAACTACTGTCTTACTTTCACTCCACATCTCCTTTATTATGAAACTCAATTACACTAGCAAATGGCTCTTGATCTCAGGTTACTGGTATGGGAGTTGCTCATTTGAGTCCCTCTCTTTCTTTGTCCTCTGTTCTTCACTTGTCAAGATCTCCTTATAATTTGATTTATGTTAGTTGTTAACTAAAGAACTCAATTGTTCTATAATCTTTTCCTCTTCTCATTGCATCTTTCAGGATTCGAGAACTAGACCAATGATTAGTAGGGGACATGAATCAAATAGCATGTACTATCTTGACAAGAAGGTGCTAGCTACCACAATTGTGAAGCATGCATCTAGTGATTTCTATTAGATGCATTGCTGTACTGGCCATCCATCACCAAACATACTTCGGTGTCTATTTCCTGAGTCAGCGTATGAGAGTTCTTTTCAATGTGAAGCTTGTTAGTTTGATAAACATCATAGAGCCTCTTTTCCTTCCCGCATTTAGAGTTGTGTTTCTAATCCATTTGAGCTAGCTCATTCAGATGTATGAAATTCGTGTCATGTGTTTGATGTCTCTAAATTCATATATCTTATTACATTCGTGGATGATTTTTCCCGAGTGACTTGGTTATTCTTAATAAAAGATCATATGGAGATTTTTCATTACTTTCAGTTATTCTATTTTGAAGTGTTGAATCAATATAATATCTCTGTCAAATGTTACGGTCAAATAATGCTAGAGAATATCTGAGTGCAACTTCTAGTTTCCAACCATTCCTCGAGTCTCATGGTATTATCCATCAAACTTTCTACTCATACACTCTATAGTAAAATGGTGTAGCATGACGTAAGAATCGGCATCTTCTTGATGTTGCCTGTTGCCTCATGTTTCATATGCATCTACCTAAAAATATTTGGGGTCATGCTATTCTTACAACATGTTATTTGATTAATAGGCTTCAAACCTCCATTCTTCAGGGGAAGTCACCGTTCTCTATGTTGCATTTAAATTGCCCTCTCTTTTCTTTACCTCTTTGTGTCTTTGAATGTGTCTATATTGTGCATTATTTTACTCCAAGTCTTGATAAGTTAAATCCTTGTATTGAAAAGTGTGTCTTTGTTGGATGCTTTCGGACTTAGAAGGGATACAAATGTTGCGGTCCTACTTGCCATTGTATGTTCGTGTCTGCAGACGTGACATTCTTTGAAGATCAACCATATTTTTCTTCACCAGCAATTCCAACAAGATGGTGTTGTTCTACTGACACTTCCGTTGCTTTCCCCATCCCTAACTTTATCTATAGAATTTCCATTTGCCGAACACACCTATCATTGATGTAGTACCGTTCCAACTGTGCTCATATAGTCTTCATCAGTGCCTGATTCATCTATCCCCCCATCAATTACAGCACCAACCTCTAATTCTGATCCACCTATTACTTATCAAAAAGGTACACGTTCCTATGTTGGTTGTCTTGTAGATCGCTATGTTCCTTACGTTGGTCTTTCTGATTGTGTTCTAACACGTTATCCTATTTCTAATTTTCTATCCTATGTTCTCTGCCTTTGTCTCGTCGTTGTCTTCTGTGTCTGTGCCTAATAGTTTTGTTGAAGCTCTTGCTCATCCGGGTTGGCATTGTGCCATGGAAGATGAAATGCGGCCATTAATTGAGAATCGAACTTAGCAGCTTACTTCATTACCTATCGATAAGAAACTTGTTGTTTGTCATTGGGTTTTCACTATTAAGGTTTACCTGGATGGCACTTTTGATTGACTAAAAGCATAGTTGGTTGCAAAAGGGTATACTTAGACTTATGGTGTCAACTATGATGACACATTTTCTCTAGTGGCCAAATTCCATCTGTTCTTATCTTTATTTCATTGGTTGCACAGTTTGGATGGCTACTTCATCAATTAAATATGAAGAATGCCTTTTTACATGGTGATCTGGTTGAGAAGGTTTACATAGGGGAACCACCTAAGTTTGATGCTCTGGGGGAGAATGCAGTATGCTGTTTACACAAGACTTTGTATGAACTCAAACAATCTCCTCGTGTTTGGTTTGATAGATTTAGTGATGTGGTAATCAAATTTGGATTAAAACAGTGTCAAGTAGATCATTCAATTTTCAGCTCTATTTCTTCAGCCGGTTGTATCCTTCTAGTTGTATATGTGGATGATATTATAATTACAAGTGGTGATTCAGGTGGCATTCAAAAACTCGAGCAATTTCTGCATAAGAAATTTAGTACTAAAGATTTGGGACATCTTCGATATATTATTGGTGTTGAAGTAGTTTACTCAAATGCTAGTATTAGTTTATCGCAATAAAAGTATGTTCTTGATATTCTCAATGAGGTTGGACTTCTTGGAGCAAAATGGAAAACTTGATGCGGAACATAGAGAACTATTAAATGATCCAGCGAGGTATAGGAGATCAGTTGGTAAGTTTATCTATCTTATCGTCACAAGACTTGATATATCCCTCGCTATTAGTGTAGTATCTCAATTCATGAGTTCTCCTCGTACCACTCATTGAGATGCTATGCTTCGAATCATCAAATATTTGAAGGGAGCATCAAGTAAAGGACTATAGTTTAAGAATTATGGGTATCTGAACACTACAAGCTTTTCTGATGCCGACTGGGCTGGATGTCCTATGGATAAGAGATCTACTTCGGGCTATTGTGTGTTTCTTGGAAGTAATTTAGTTACGTGGAAGAGCAAGAAATAGTATGTAGGTTCTCGATCAAGCGCCGAAGCTGAATATCGTGCTATGACATATGTAACAAGTGAATTACTATGGTTAAGGATGTTACTTATAGAGATCGGAATGTCACCGTCGAGTCCATTAGTGCTTTATTGTGATAATCAATCTGTTATTCATATGACATCTAATCTTGTCTTCCACGAGCAAACTAAGCACATTGAGGTTGATTGTCATTTTGTACAAGAGAAAATTCAAAAGGGGGAGATTATTTTTCAACACACGAAGACTGAGGATCAACTCACAGACATCTTTACTAAATCTCTACAGGTGAATAGAGTGAGCTTCTTATGTGACAAATTGAGATTATTTGATATCTACATCCCAACTTGAGGGTGAGAATTGGAAAATATTGTGAGTAATAAGGGTAGAATAATTTCCTAAATATGTGAGTAGGATTAAGCACATATGAGCATATATATTTGTAACCCGATCAATTCATTATTGATTATTTGAGAAAATGATTACTTCTTTCACATTCCATGTTTTACAGTCGGAAAAAGGAGAAGAGCTCAAATTGCAAGCACCATTATCCTGTTAGACCAGATCTCGGCATTCAACAATCCTTGAAGCTTCCAGCCTCGACCTAGTTACCTGTGATTACAACCTCTTCACACTCAAGTGACTAGGTAAAATTTATCCCTCTCTATAATATCCAATTTTGCTGGGGAAGAAACCCATGATGGTATATTTTACATTAAGGCCGAATCAATTATATTCAAGTTTGTGTCACTAATTGCACTTGTTCTTGATTGATTTCGTGTAGATTTGGCCCTCAAGCTTGGTTCAATAACACTTAGGTCTGTCCTGCATTCCATGCATGCAAACTGTTCAATAATATGCCTCTTAGACACACACGAAATAGATCATATTTTTGTTCAATCTAAAAATGCGTGGATGTATGCTAATCATTTTCTTAGCGCAATGATTCAATTCTGGTTATAATTCCTTGTCATTGAACTAGAATCTGAAAGCATTTGGTCTGCTCGATGGTGAAGGGTTTGATAATGGGTAATTGGGTATAGGTGGATTAGTGCTGATGATTTGGAAGGTGGATACTTGATGGTGTTTTGGGCGTTCTCCGTATTATGAAGAAGACAATGGACTACTCACGATAGTAAACAAATAGGAGAGAAAGAAAAAAGGGGAAAAAGAATGAAAACAATGGGGCTGAATTGGGGTCATAATTCGATTTAGATGAGTTTAGGGTTTAATTTGATGTGGTGGATTGGGCTTCGTCTGGTCTTGTTTTGAAGGGGGGCGGAAGTAAAGGCCCAGGTGAGCGGACTTAGCCCAAGGGCCCAGCCTGAGTCCCCATTTTCGTAATTATTGAAAAAATTGAAGAAATTAGAAAGTACCTTACAAGCAGGTCTTGATTAGGTTGGTAAATCTTAGTAATAGATATGGCTTAGTTTCGGTTGAATAACAAAATCTTTAGTTTAGAGATTTTATTGAGTACCTTTGATTTAGCTTAGGTTTAGGTAGATTGATCTCTTGAACAAGAAATTGGACTTAACTCGAACTTAGCTTATGGAGGTTACTGTCTTAATACACGTTATTGAGGAGTGAGGTGTCATCCCATGCCTCGTTTGGCTCCTAATTAGTCTTAATAGGCTAGTGCGCAACTTTGTTTAAGTTGGACTTCTTGAATTTATCTATTTCAATTATAGTTTCCCAATGTCAATCGAAATAAGGATTTAAGAGAACTCAAGTGATTTTAGAACTATTAGTTTGCTTTTGGCATCATTCCTTAATTCGTCAGATCTCGAAAATATTCTTGTATAACAGGACCGTAATATAGAAAATATTTTTTAAATCATTTATTTTTACGAAATAAATAGTCGGTAAATTTGATTTTCTCACTTTTCTTATCACACTAGAACATCCACGGAGCATGAAGAGGTGAGTAGGGGATATCACCCCACGCCCTCAATAGGAAAAAAATAGAGCGGACATGTTGTAGGAAATACTTCTATGTTGAACTCAAGCTAATCAAAATCTTTTAAATTAATTTTTCTTGTGATAGTTTTTTTTTTAATTTTATGGATAAACGTAATACATCGAATCTTTCATAACTTCAAGATTTTACCTCAACATGATGTGACATATCATATAATAAGTCAAGAAAATTATATAAGCTAAATATACATTTTTATGATTCTCTTTATATCTTTTTTTGGTGATCGGAAGCCTTGTAAGTCGATAGGACGAAGAAAGCTAGGGCGATGCAGGATTCACCACCACAGTACTCCAAGTAAAAATCTCTAACGACGGATTTGGAATTCGAACTTCTCCCCTTTGTGAGGGAGAAAGAATCCAAGCCAACCGCGCCGCTGCGGGCGGTGGATTCTCTTTATATCTCTTATCTCATTTAATAATTAAAATTGATCCTACTCCTTAACTAATACAAAAGAATCAGTGGACACCTTTCCATATTGGAAGAGAGAGGTAGGGGATTCGAATCTCCACCTTCTCAGGGGGTTGGGATGGGGATGATTAAGTTTTAGGAGTGGGTTTCGACTCCCATATTCTGCAAAAAAACAGGGCAAAAGTGAGAGTGAGTGTTAGAGTAAAAATAAAGTAGAACCGATAAAAAAAAAAAAAACCTAATACAAAAGACTCGAGATTAAGACATTTTACGTTTTCCTTTTTGACACCTAAATGATCTTGGTACTTTTTATCACATTATGATTGAACATTAAACTTCCATAAATTTCTTTTTCTTTTTTTTTTCTTTTAGTCTTACTCAATATAATTATTACCAAAATTAGGGTTAAAAAAAAAAAACCTCAATCGTTGGGCCTCACTTGCTCCTCATCTCTCCGCCTCCACCAGGGTTCCCCTTCCTCCGCCGCCGCCTCTCCGCCTCCATAGTTCGTCGTCGTCGTCGTCCTCCTCCGCCTCTCCGCCGCCTCCGGAGCTTCTCCGTCTCCCCCGCCGCCTTCTTGCTCCCTCATTGGTTGGTAGCGTCGAGCTCCGTCGACTGGCCGAGGCTGAGTATTTTCGTTCGACTCGGTGGTTGATTCGCAAAGCTTGCACTCGGTCCTCCCTCTCTCTTTGTAAGTCGGGTCCTTCGCTTGGGATTCCTTAAATTTCTCGAGCGTCCGTTTCTCAAGAATTTGTGATGTGGGCTTGTCGATTTCTGCGGTTTAGGTAGGTTGAGTTTGGGATATTGAATGACACGCCTTAACAATCTGAAAGATGAAGAAGCTGTTGCCGTTCTGAACGGTATCTTCATAATTCGTAGCCAATGGACTTTGCCCGATTTTCCCATTGATTTGATTTGGTTTTCTTTTACTTTTTTTTTTTTTTGGCACTTCGGATCGATTTCCACTTCTTGGAAGTGTTCGTGTCAAAATTCTTAAAGGTTCAACTCGGGTATACGATTTCTTGTGCGAAATCTTCGACTGCTTGGGATTTGTTGAAAGTTATGATCTGAAGTGAATCGTTATCGTATTCTTGCATACGAGTTCATTCGGTTAAAATCCATACTACCTGTTCGATGAAATGCCTAGATCAATAGACATTTCATTCAGTATTTTACCTCACGCGATTATATTATTATATTTTCAGGGACCCTGTTTTTTTCAGGCTTGATCTGAGAGTACCTGGTCTCTAGCGTGTCTGATTACTTATCATTTCATGTTCTAGTAGTGATAGCTATAGATTTGGTAGTACTTGCAGTTCCATGGTGATGTGTGGGTCATCCACTCGTTTGATTTGATGGAATAACTCTTCTTGACAGTCTAGAAGATAAGTTCAGCTGAAGAGGGGTTTTGGGGGGGAGAGAACAAGATGCCTCTGTATGACTGCGTGCTTTTGCTGAAACCCCATGTCAAGAAGGAAGCTTTGATGGATATGGTGGCTCGGATAGGAAGAGACGTCTATAAGAAAAACGGGGTCGTCACTGAGGTAAAATCATTCGGGACGGTCCAGTTGGGTTATGGTATCAAGAAGCTTGATGGGCGATTCTTTCAGGTGATTCTTCTGTTGAAATTCGAGCCCTTCTGCTTGCTTGTTCTGAGCTTTCCATCTACAGATAATTCTCTTGTTGGCTTGTCAATTCATGTTGTGCTTGTGGTATGCAATTAGATTTGATTCATCTTCTTTGTTTAAATTCCTGGTTTATGTAACTTGGAAGCTACAAATGAGCTATCTGGTTTGACAGAATGACGGAGAGTACTCTCTAGAACAAGATAATGTAACAGAATATGACAGAAGATGATGCAGAAATGCTGAATCTATTAGGTTTCACAACTGGAATGCTTAACGCGACCATGTATTTGGCTGGCTCTTTCCCTCATGTTCGAAGTAGCAAACTGCAGGAGAAATTGATTATGTTGGCACATATGTCGAGCAAAATTATTTTAGCTTATGAGAAAATCTCATAATGTGATAATGTCTTCGGCTGGCTCCTTGCCTTATGCTAGGAGTGGAAGCCATAGGAGATGGTAATTATACAGGCAGATATGTTGGAGCAAATATTAAGTAGCTTATGAGGAAATCCCATACTGGATTGGAGTTGTATGTTCGGTTTTGCACTGATGCTGTTACCATCCTAGCTTATTGCTGTTAATATATATATATATTTACATGGTCATTTTTTCATCTAAGTTAATCAATGGCTATTGTAGCAATTGATGGAAGATTTAATTTTGTGATGTTGGTCTGGCAGGAAAATCACACCAGAGTTCACTCTACTATTCACTCACTTTCGAAGTGGCTATTCATTTTCAAACTTTCATTCACTTTGGTTTTGCTTTCAATCGAATAACTTTGGTGATTGATCTGCGAAATACTCATTGGAAACCTGATTCGATAGCTGGTTTTGATAATTTTAATGTGATTTTAATATCAATTTGACGTGGCAGTATGAGTTCAATGTTAAAGTCTAGTGACCGAAATGAAATTTATCTAAAGTTGAGTGAGTTGCAATGCAAAATTATCTACAGTTGACTGACCTACAATGGAAGTCTAATAAAGACATGTGCCTTCCGTGTCAATATTACAATGATGCCAGGTCAAACTTCTAATGAGATTTTGAACGGCTAGTCAACAGAGTGACCTTATGGAGAACAAAACCAAAGTTGAGTGATCTATATGCTGGACTTGAAAGTTGAGTGATCTATTTGAAAGTTAAAAGTTGAGTGATGTATAGTGTAATTTACCCTTGTCCTGGCAGTAATATGTACTGTTTGGATGGGCTCTCTATCTGCTACTCTTCCTGATGAAGCAGTAAGATGATATTTAGTTGGTTGCACTTTTACCTTGTGGAGGAAAGAGGATTCTAGGTCTCTTGCTATTTTTCTCACGTTGATTTCTTTGATCTAGACACTGATATCACATTTATGTTTCTGTTGCACATCATGCAGGGTCAGATGATGCAGTTGACCATGATGGCTTCACCAATGATGAACAAAGAGCTGCATTACTTGAATAGGGAAGATAGATTATTGCGCTGGCTTCTTGTGAAGCACCGAGACACAAAATATGGGCTGGAATTTCTTACTGAAGAAGATGAGAAGCGTGAACTGAGCAGATTTCCTCGTAGTTCTATATTTGCTGATGAGGATGCAGATAAGGATGTGGATGATGATGAGGACGATGACGACGATGAATATGAGGTGGACGGAGAGGAAAGGAAAGAACAATAAAGAGCAAATTGTCATGTCTGGGGTCATGAATTTTGTTGATTTGATGGGTATTTGGGTCTTGCTTCAGTGTTAGCAGATGCTCATGCTCGTGTTTAGTATCTCTCAAATGCAAAATGTGATTCATTTTATGTGATTCTGCTATCTACCTGTTGAAAGTAGCTGTGAGAATGAAGGTTTTAGTTCATTTTTGCAGGTTTCTTTTGTCAGTGAGTGGTTTGAAGTACCATACTTTAACTAGTAACATACACAGAATTGAGGGAGCCCATTGCATGACTGCATGTTGGATTTGTGTCTCACGAGCAGGTCAATCTCAAGATCTTCATCTGATTATCATAACTTCTGAAGTTTGGCATTTCTTGTTTCGATTTATCTCGTCTTCAATTCTCGTTTAGTATGTAAAGCCAATCCAATCAGAGAGCAGTTTCAATAGCATGACTTGTGGTAGATGATAGTTAACAGCTGGTGTGGGTCTTGTTCAACGGGATGCCTGGAGGAAGAAATTCTAGATCTTTCGAGTGTGTTACTAACACATCGCCCACTAGCAATGTTTCATTAGGGATGCTACTGACCTTAAAATGACATTGGCATTTTGTTAACGAACTTTATGGTGCCACTGGAACTCTTTCCATTTTAATCCATGAAATTGTAAGAAATGCTGAATGAATATCATAGATGCAACTGACTTTATTCAGTCCCCGAAATTTTGTAGTTCGGGGGATGCATGGTTTAGCAGATGACGAGAGGAACAATCAGTCCATGCATTTCTGACATCTTTTTGTAGTTAATACTTTCACACTTGAGAATCTAAACAATTACACTAGCGTTTCTTCATTGAGAGATGACGCTAAAGTACCTTTCAGGCTATGCAGACTCTCAGATCACTTCATTTTCCTTCATCAAAATACACTGGTAAATAACATGACCAATGAAAGTAAATAAAAGATAAGGTATTTTTAGCAGCAGTTGTGCAACTTGGTATTTAAACTTGAAGAACTAAACCGTAAAGAGCCAAGAGATTTTACAACAGCCGTACGAATTATCCTGTCATTGCAGAACACGCTAGTTTTGCTAATGGTTTTCCACAATGAATTAACTGCCAAGAGATGCATCTCAGCAATGCCAATATTTCGGCATCCTCAGATTGCTCGACACATCATGAGCAGAATGTGGTATGAGACTCCGAAGTTTATGGTGTCCCTCCATATATTATTACTAGCGAATGACAGGATTTTGCTGATATGTCGCATTCAAAATGAATTGGAAAACCACATTAGTGCAACGCTTGAATCAAATTTCTCTCTCAACGAATCAAGCAAACAAATCAGCAATAGCAGCTAGATTAACAGGACGAAGCCAAGAGGTAAAAGTTCTCCCGGAGAAAGGCAACTGCATTTTGAAGCACACCAATGTAGAACTGCTTCATAATCTCTATACTCCCAATATTCGTATGAATTGGTTGAGGGCACATTAGCCAGATCAAGTTCGACCAAAAGGAGAAAACCGAGAAGATCTTTGCAAATAAAGTTCATCTAAGACAGTGAACTGCATTGACTGTTAACTTTCTAAGCATTAAAAAAGAACTAAAGGCTGGAGTATCTTTCTAATTTACCCAATATCACTTTCCTCGTCCACTGTATTCTGCGGGTAATCTTATTAACTTGCTTACAGAGAACATCAAGAGCTTCCATGACATCTTCCACCCTTTCCTTGATCTCCAACATTCCACGCTTCACCGCTTCTTCCTGTTCTTCTCCAAGAGTGAACTCGGCATTTTGCACGATTGACTTAATCTCAGTTTCCAGCTTACTCACAAGCGACCAAATTGTCCCCAACTCATTGATCGTTCCCGCATTCATTGAGTCAATCAACTCCCCCTTTTTTTTTAGTTTACTTTGCATTTTTTCCAACCAAGAGCGCGACCACTCGCCGAATGTCCCTATTAGAGCTGTCAGAGAAGTAGCTAGAGCAGGCAGAACAGGCGGTGCACCGATCGCAACTGCAACGACTGAGAAGATCACAGTGGCCACGAAGGCGGTCACAAATATCGCATTGGTCACCCTTCTCCAAGCTCGTGCAGATTTGATTTTTTTGTCAAGCTTCTTCTTACAAGCCTGCAACTTCTGCAACATCTCTGCCTGCTGCTCATTCACCGAGCAAAGGAGAGTGAATAACTTGATTGTGAATGGGTTGGGTGCTTCTTTGAATTTCTTGAGCTCCCGTAGTGTCTCGACATACTCTCCTCTCCCTTCTTCAAAGTCCGTAAGTGCATTGTGAATCTCCCAATGGTTTTCATAGGCGTCACTCAGGCATTCATTGAGGGAATCATAGAAATATAATATCCCTTTGACACATTTGGAGTAACAACGCACTAAATCGGACAGCTCTTCGTCATTCCTTATGTCTTCTTGGGATTCAATAATGATCTTAACTGATATAGAGTGCATGTCGTCAAGGTTAGAAATCACCTCTCCTAGAATGTCGATTGTCGGGGATTGAGCCTTAGCACCAGCTGCTAGTGTCCGCATTACTCTAACGGCTTGGTCACGTAAGGTCTTCTCAAAATCTTGTGAGCTTGTGTCAACTCCATAGGCATCTTCATAAGAGGTCAGGGCAGACTGGTATCTAGGACCTTGCTCGTTCTTACTAAATTTCCCACCCATTCTTTGGGTCCAAAGATGTGAAAAAAAGGGATTGCCCAAAAAACTCCAAAACCAAACCCTTCTTCAAGTTTTGCTAAGCAAGCACAGTGCTTGAATTATATCTATGAAAGGCAGGCTACACTGGAAAATTGCCCAAAATGTCTGAGCTCAGATTTACCAGAAAAAAAGGCAGGACTCACAGACATCACAGAGCAGCTAAGCCCCCTTCTCTTTTTGGCTCCTTTTTGTGATCTTACCTCAGTTTCAGCTGATACCGCAAAGAACAGATCATCTTGTTTCCACTGCAACTCCTTCAAAAGGACCAAACCAAAGCTCAATCACCGTGCAGACACCTAGAGTCAACTGCAGAAAAACAAGAAAAGGGGGGCTTGGAACTAAGGCTAAGCATGGTCCGGGTTGGTGGGATCGAGGACTGGACCAAACCCATTGGTTCGGTCTGGTTCCAAGGTCAACCTGGGACCAACCGATAATTTTTATCAAGGCCTAAACATAGCAAGAGGAGCTGAAGTAATCAACAAGTTCATGAATCAAGGTCAAAAGAGCAAAAGTACACAAAAAGCCAGGAAGGAGGAAGTGGGCACAATTACTCAGTAATGACAAGTTCACAAAGTTTAGAGAGTTTGCCGATGCGTATCTATGATCAAGTGCTTTTTACCTTGCCACACGACTCCCAAGTCAAGGGAATTTGGCCTGATTCCTATGCCAAATTAAGTCAATTCTCTGGGAAGGTCATAAGCACTACAGTGATGGAGCCTGCAGCCAATAAAAAGCTGGTTTCTCAGAAAATCCACAGGACAATTTGAAGGAACAGCAAAAAAATCTGCAAGAAGTTCTTCATATGTCATTATGACTGCTAATGTGCTTTGCTTTTTTGTACATCACACCGCTAGGGGTGAGCATCAGTCCACGGTCGACCCTGGACCGACCCTGAACCGATCCAACCCTGTCGGTCCTAGTCCGATTCTAAGGAAGATTGGGTCGGTCCTTGATTCTAGAATTCCTAGACCAACACTATGCGGGTCAGTTCTCGGTCTTAAGAATTCCGAGTCGGTCCAACCCAGACCAACCTTGACTATATATATATATAATTTATAATTTTTTTATATAGAGAAAATCTTAAAATAAACTGTGTCAACGATATTAAACAGCTCTTTAGTGAAGAGTTCAAGTAATTTTACATTATTCTTTAATAACTTAGGTTTTTAATGTCTTTTACGGAGTCAATAGTCATAATTTACGAAGGAGGAAAATGTTTTTGTGAGGAATCCCACGGCGTCCAAAAAGGCACCTTATGGCATCACCATTTAGTATTTATTCTCTTCTATCTTATTTGTCATCTTAGTATTCAATTTGCTAAAATTGAAAAAAACATCTCCACTTGCCATTCAACACTCACCTCGCTTGCTTTGGGTCACTTATGCTACTCGCCGCTCAATGCTCGCTTGGCTTGTTACTCCCCGCTTTGACATTCGATGCTCATTCTGTTCGATGCTTACCCCACTTGATCCTCACCATTTGTCTTTCTTAGGTGACATTGCTCATCATCGAACCCATTGGGTTGATACGGTCTTTGATTGTCCTTTCAAGGAGTACAAAAAAAAAAAAAATTATTGGTTAGTTCCAGGTTGACCTTGAAATCAGACTGAACCTATTGGGTTAGTCCGTTCCTTAATCGCTTTTTTAAGGAGTATAAAAAATGAAATAAAAAATTATCAGTTGGTCCTGGGTTGACCTTGGAACTGGACCAACCCAATGCTCAATAGGGTCGGTCCTCGGTCCCAAAAATTGAGAACCAACACTGTGCGGGTTGGTCCTAGGGTTAAGGGTGGATCGGCCCAACCCGGACCATGCTCACCCCTACGTAATCACACGTGATAACAAGAGTGTTCGACTGCTACTTCAGTTAAAATCGCAACGGACGATGAGCACGATTCGGTTCTCCTTGCACCCAGATTCCAATCAAAGCTAAAACCCATCTCCAAAATGAGAAAGAAAAAGCCCAAAGAAACACATCCGGATGCAATCACCCCCGTCGATCGAGCATCCAGAAGGGGAGGTCGCGGGGACTAATATGCCCAGCCAAACTGATCACGGACGTGAAGCAAAGTGCAAAAATAAAAATCCAACACAAATCAAGATGATACATGAAGTAGAACTCACCAGTCAAGTTGTGTTTGGCAGCGAATCGGGGGGGAGGAGAAGGAGGAGGACTTTGAGGAATCGGGGAAAGAGTGAGGAGGCCGAAGACGAGCGAAGGACGAGACGGGGCGGATGTGGAGAAGTATAAGAGGATGGATGGGGAGCGTGGCCTTGATCGGACGCCACATGTGCTCTCTTGGTGGATGCCCCTTTCGTCCGACTCGCTTCGGGGATTCCTCTTCCCAGGGATTATTATTATTATTATTATTATTATTATTATTATTATTATTATTATTATTATTATATATTAGGATACCAAATTTTATATTGCGAATACTTTGGCAATTTTTTTGAGCAGATTTCCTGTTTTTCTCATGACCAAACCAGAAATTTTTCGTGATCCAATAAGAACGCAATAACTTTCTTTCCTATTTTTATTTATGGACCAAATCATCTCTTATTTTTTTCCTCAATCTATAGTCCTATTATGAGAGCGGCCTATATCGATAAGGATAATGAAATGTAATCATTCGTAATGGAATAATTTACAAAAGGCACGCCTATTTGGACCCTCTCTTTAATTAGGTACATGCCTCTTTTATTATTAATTGACCGAATAACCTTTTATGTTAGGAAACAAGATGGGTCATCTTTTCACCCTTTTTTTTTCTTTCGCATCCCTTTTCTTCATCTTCTATATTATTTTTTTCTCAACTAATTGAAACTTCCATTCATTCTTGAAAAAATCAATCAACAGTTAATTAAGCATACTTCTTTTTCCTTTCTTGTGTTTTGTTCCCCCTACCATTGCTCCTTCTCCCATCTTCTTTTTCAAGAATGAATGGAAATTTTAAACTTGATGATAAATAAAATAAAATAAAATAAAATAAAAACTCATCCAGATACTAGCAGACATAGGTTTATTCCCCTCCTTTCTTTTCGCATGGGCGCGGCCCGGCCCTTTTCCTTTCTCTTCCCCTTCCTCCCTCTCCTCCACGCTCGCTGCAAGAGCAGCGACGCTTGTTCGAGACAGAGGGGCAGGATGCAGAGCAGAGCAGAGCGTCCAGCGGGGTTCGATGCTCGGATCCAGCCGACCGCGGCAGGCTGGCGGTGGCGGAGGCCATGCGCGGCTGCCTGCCGGAGGCCATTGAAAGGAGGCCGAGAGAGTGAGAGAGGGACGGAGAGTGAAATCAGAGAGCGAGCCAGCCAGCCAGCCAGCCAGCCAGCCTCCCTCCCCGGCATCTCGACCGCGCCTGAGTCCCCACCGACGAACCCCTGCCGACGCCCTCGAGCCCGCTTCACCCTTTACCCCCCTCGCCCGTCACGCGGGAGACCCTGGTTCAATCCCCTGCAGCGGGGAGCTTCTCTGTTTGCCTTTTCTCTTGGATTTTTCCGTCTTGCTTGTAGTTCTTGCTGCAATGATTGGGTTCTCGGTGGGATGATTAAGCCACCGTCGTTTGTCTGAGCTGAGATGTCGTGAACATGGTTTTATCTAGTATGCTTGGTCTCTGTTCTCTCCTCTCGCTCGCGCGGCAACCCAGCGCCGACCTCTCTCGGTACTTGCTCTCTAGCGTGTCTGATTACTTACTCCATTTTTTTTTTCCGTTCTAGTGTCGATAGCTATGGCTATGGATAGTTAACAGCTGGTGTGGATATTGTTCAATGTGACGCCCGGAGGAAGAAATTCTAGATCTTTTAAGTGTTACTAACGCATCGCACTCCAGCAGTGTTGCGTGAGTGATGCTGCTAAGCCTAGAATGACATGGTATTTTGTTACCGAATTTTATGGTGCCAGTGGAATGATTTCCATTTTAAACCATGAAATTGTAGGAAATTTTGAATGAATATCGCGGATGCAACTGACTTTATTCAGTCCCCGCAATCTCATAGTTCATGGAATGCATGGTTTAGCAGATGACGAGAGGAACAATCAGTCCATCATTTCTGACATCTTTTTGTAGTTTCACTGAAGAATCTGAACAATTACACTAGCATTTCTTCATTGAGAGATGACACTCAAGTGCCTTTCAAGCTATGCAGACTCTCAGATCACTTCATTTTCCTTCATCAAAATACACTGGTAAATAACATGACCAATGATAGTAAAATAAGGATTAACGTATTTTGTGCAGCAGTTGTGCGACTTCATAGTTAAACTTGAAGAACTAACCAGAAACAACCGTACAACTTATCCTACCATTGTAGAATATGCTAGTTTTGCTACATAGATGGTTTTCCACAATGAATTAACTGCCAAGATATGCATCTCAGCAACCCCAATATTTCTGCATCCTCATATTACTGGACACTTCATGAGCAGAATGTGGTGGTTTCCCTCCATATATCCTTAACTGCGAATGACAGAATTTTGTTAATTTGTCATATATAGAAGGAATTGGAAAACCACATTAATGTAACGCTTGATTAACAGGACGAAGCCAAACAGGTAAAAGTTCGCCCGGAGACAGGCATCTGCATTTTCAAGCACACCAATATAGAACTGCTTCATAATCTCTATAATCTCTATATTTGCATGAATTAATTGAACCCACAATAGCCAGATCAACTTCAACCAAAAGGAGAAAAGCAAGATGATCTTCGGAACATAAAGTTCATCTAAGACAGTGAACTGCATTAACCCTTAATTCTCTAAGCATTAGAAAAAAACTAACAACTGAATTATATTATTATCTTATAAAATATCACTTTCCTCACGATCTGTGTATCACATCACGCCTACTCTCTGAGATATCATGTTCATCGCGATCTCTATATGGTGCCTACTCTCATTAGCTTCGGTACTGAGATTCTCAATAGTTGTCTTGAATTCTTCCACCTTTGTCTGAATCTCCAACATTACAGCGTTCACCGCTTCTTCCTGTTCTTCTCCAAGAGCGAAGTTGGCATTTCACGAGATCGACTGAATCTTAGTTTCCAGCTGACTCAAAAGCGACCAAATCATCTTCAATTCCACAATCGAGATCCTGGTTTTCATATTCATCATGTCTATCAACTCCTTTTTTTTTTCAATTTTCGCAATGGCAATTTTTCCACCAAGTATCACACGACTTGCCGACTGTCCCTATTGGAGCTGCCAGAGCAGCAGCTAGAGCAGTCACAAAAGGCGGCACATTGATCGCGACCACAACGACTGAGAAGACCAAAGTGAACACGAAGGCTGTCAGAAATATGGCCTTGGTCACCCTTTTCCAAACTTTTGTAGATTTGAGTTTTTTGTCAAGCTTCTTCTCAAAAGCCTGCAACTTCTGCCACATCTCTTCCTGATGGTTATACACCAAGTGAAAAAGCTCAGACAACTCGTCCATGAATAGGTCGCTTGCTTCTTTGAATTTCTGGAGCTCCTGCCTTGTCTTGACATACTTCTCCCATCCCACATTCTCTCCTCTCTCTTCCTCAAAGTGCATAAGTGCATGCTCAATACTCAAACAGTTTTCACGGGCCCAACTCAGGCATTGCCTGAGGGAAGAGTAGAAATTTAAACTCTGTTTGCCTTGCTTGAAGTAACAACCCACAAAATATCACAGCTCTTTGTCATTCTGTATGTCTTCGTTGAATGTAAGAATGATCTTAGCTGATATAAGGTGCATCCCTCGAAGGTCAGTAATCACCTCTCCTAGATTGTCGATTGTCAGGGATTGAGCCTTAGCACCATCTGCTAGTGTCCCAATTACTCTATCAGTTTGGTCATGTAAGGTCTTCTAAATCTTGCAAGCTCGTGTCAACTCCATAGGCAGCTTCATAAGAGGTCAGGTCAGACCGGTATCTAGGATAGCTGTCTTCCATTGATGAAGAGTATGCTTGCTTGTTCTTACTAAATTTCCCACCCATCGTTTGGGTCCAAAAATATGAAAAATGGGGATTGCCCAAAAAACTCCAAAACCAAACCCTTCTTCAAGTTTTGCTAAGCAAGCACAGTGCTTGAATTATATCTATGGAAGGCGGGCTACAGTGGAAAATTGCCCAAAATGTCTGAGCTCAGAATTACCAGAAAAAAAAGCAGGACTCACAGACATCACAGATCAGCTAAACCACCTTCTCTTTTTTGCTTTTCTTTTTGTGATCTTACCTCAGTTTCAGCTGATAGCACAAAGAACAGATCATCTTGTTTCCACTGCAACTCCTTCAAAAGGACCAAACCAAAGCTCAATCACCGTGCAGACACCAAGAGTCAACTGCAGAAAAACAAGAAAAAGGGGGGCTTAGAACTAGGGGTAAGCATGGTCCAGGTTGGTGGGATTGAGGATTGGACCAAACCCATTGGTTTGGTCTGGTTCTAGGGTCAACCTAGGATCAATCGATAATTTTTGTCGAGGCCTAAACATAACAAGAGGAGCTGAAGTAATCAACAAATTCATGAATTGAGATCAAAGAGCAAAAGTACACAAAGCCAGGAAGGAGGAAGTGGGCACTTTGATCTGAAATTTAATTATTAGTCAGATTAAACTATAGCTATGCAGCATTCACAGTTACTCAGTAATGA
Source organism: Eucalyptus guilfoylei (assembly GCA_016097605.1). Taxonomy (NCBI): domain Eukaryota; kingdom Viridiplantae; phylum Streptophyta; class Magnoliopsida; order Myrtales; family Myrtaceae; genus Eucalyptus; species Eucalyptus guilfoylei. Next base: position 17,372,356 of record CM027867.1, on the reverse strand, counting down.
CAAGTTCACAAAGTTTAGAGAGTTTGCCCGTGCGTATCTATGAACACGACTCCCAAGTCAAGGGAATTTGGCCTGATTCCTGTGCCAAATTAAGTCAATTCTCTGGGAAGGTCGTAAGCACTATAGTGATGGAGCCTGCAGCCAATAAAGAAGCCGGTTTCTCAGAAAATCCACAGGACAATTTGAAGAAACAGCAAAAAATTCTGCAAGAAGTTCTTCATATGTCATTATGACCGCTAATGTGCTTTCTTTTCTGTACATTACACGTGATAACTATCCAGAAGAATTTTTACTTCGTGTTATAAAAATGCTTCTTCTCTCTCATTAGCTCAGGAACTCCTTCCTGGACAACTCAGAGAAGCATATTGATTATAATGTGCCATATCACTTCTTTTCCTTTGTTCGGGAAATACTATCAGAATGTTCCATAGCTGCACTATGCTTTTTCAATCAGCTCAAGGGTATTTAAAAATATTCTGTGGTCTCCTTCTGTTCTTGCGTTTTTCAGTCCGCATTTTTAAATTAAAAGAGGACATATTCAATGCGATAGCAACGGAAATTGGGGGATATCACCGAAATTCCCTTTCTTTGCCCAGCAAAAATTTTGGCATTTTTGACCTAGTTTCAGCTCATAAACTGCAAGCTCATGTCTTCACCGAGCTCGCAGTTCTAACGTGCCACGACACTCCTTCCCAGATTGAAAAAACGTGACATCAAGACAGTTCGACTGCTACTTCAGTTAAAATCGCGACGGACGATGAGCACGATTCGGTTCTCCTCGCACCCAGATTCCAATCAAAGCTAAAACCCATCTCCAAAATGGGAAAGAAAAAGCCCAGAAAAACACCTCGACTGTCATGCAATTCCAAACCACGTCCATACCAAATGGTTGCATCTCTGCCAATGACATTGCATGCCGTCATCGGCCAGAATAGGGACGAATCCATCAAGGAATCCATCCTTGTCTTTTGTGATAAGAGCTCGCTGGAAATCCCTCGCCCAAGTCGAATAATGGTCTGGTCCAGCAAGCTGAAGCGTGATCAACCTCTACTTCGGTCCGTCGGCCGGTGAAGTATAAAGCAGATCGCTAGGTTCTGAACGGCTGGCGATGGATGGAAAAGGGAGCGGCATGAACCCTGATGGAAAACTCGAGTAAGGATTTGTTCCGGATCCACCCGGGATGAATTTGGGTCGGTGACTTGGGGAAGCGAGATCTGGATCTCCATTCAGGTTCGGCTGTTGTTGTGGGTTGTAATTAGCTCACTGTTGATTGGATCCAGAGGTTCACTGACTAGTTCCAGCTGCCCATGGGCCCTGAAGTAGAATTCATGGCGTATACGGCCATTGAATTGAATCGGGGAATTGACTTGTGACTGGAGGAGGTGGGTGTTGAGTAGTTTGCTCAACTTGCTCCGAGACTTGATCGGATATTTCTTCTGATGCAGGTAGAATCGGATTTTGATTTTGAACTTCACTGCCGTCTGGGTTCTGCATGTTGGATGTAGCGTTGAATTCCTTTTCCACGTGCTGATTCTGTTTCGTAGGTAATGATTTGCAGTAACGAAATTCAAAAAAAAAATTGCAGAAGGTGGATCAAGAGCAAGGCTCTGATACCATGACAAGAGATGTAAAAGGGAGGAAGGGGAATTTGTATTATGTATTTCTCATTACTTCAATGTACAAGTATGTGGCTGTATTTGTAATACAATAAATGAATTAAATAGAATTTACAAAATATTATCTTTTTTTAGAGTGAATCATATCTACGGTTTGCTGAATCAATCACAAGATTGGAATCTAGATTGAGAATCAATCTTCAGACTAAATTAGATCCTTTCTCCAACATTATCCTGCCATTGTAGAATATGCTAGTTTTGCTACATAGATGGTTTTCCACAATGAATTAACTGCCAAGATATGCATCTCAGCAACTCCAATATTTCGGCATCCTCAGATTACTTGACACTTCATGAGCAGAATGTGGTACGAGACTCTGAAGTTTATGGCCTCCCTCCATATATTATTACTGGCGAATGACAGAATTTTGTTTAATATGTCATATTTAGAAGGAATTGGAAAACCACAATAACGCTTGAATCATTTTTTTCTCTTTCAGTGAATCAAGCAAACAAATCAGCAATCGCATTAGCTAGATTAACAGGACGAAGCCGAACAGGTAAAAGTTCTGCCGGAGACAGGCATCTACATTTTAAAGGACACCAATGTAGAACTGCTTCATAATCTTTATAATCCCTATATTTAGATGAATTGGTTGAAGCCACATTGGCCAGATCAACTTAAGGCAAAAGGTGAAAAGTGAGATAATCTTTGCAGCATAAAGTTTATCTAAGACAGTGAACTACATTGACCGTCAACTTTCTAAGCATAAGAAAAGAACTAACGACTGGATTGTCCCATTATCCTCTTCGATATCACTCTCCTCGCTGTCTCTATCTCGCGGCTACTCTTATTAGCTCGTATACTGAGATCTTTAATGGTTTTCACGACCGCTTCCACCTTTTTCTTGATTTTCAATATTCCAAGCTCCACCGCTTCTTCCTGTTCAGAGAAGAAGTCGGCATTTTGCAAGATCGAGGCAATCTCAGTTTCCACATTACTCACAAGAGACCGAATCGTCTTCAAGTCCTCGATCGAGATCCTAGTTCCCACATTCATTAGGTCTATCAAATTCTTTTTCCCTTCTCGTTTCCTTTGGTGGGTTTTCCACCAAGAATCGCAACACTTGCCAACTGTTACTATTGGACCTGACAGAGCAGCAGCTAGAGTAACCACAACGTGTCGCCAAGCTTTATCAACCTTAACGACTGACAGGATGAAAGTGGACACGAAGACGGTCACAAATATGGCAATGGTCACCCATCTCCAAGTTCGTGCAGATTTAACTTTCTTGTCAAGCTTCTTCTTGCAAGCCTCCAACTTCTGCAACATCTCTTCCTGCTGCTTATACATGGAGTGGAAGAGCTTCGAGAACTCTTCCGTGAATGAGTCACCTGCTTCTCTGAATCTCTGGAGCTCCTGCAATGTCCTGACATACCTCTTCCCTCCCACATTCTCTGCTCTCTCTTCCTCCAAGTGCACAAGTGCAAGGTGAACACTCGACTGGCTATCATGGGCCCGGCTCAGGCAATTCTTCAGGGAAGTGTAGAAATCTAATATCTGTAGGCAATGATTGAAGTAATAATCCACTAAATGGATCAGCTCTCTGTCATTCCATCTGTATTTAAGATTGATCTTAGCTGCTTCATGGTCCATCTCAAGATGGGCAGTGGCCATCTCTCCGAGAGAGTTGAATGTTAGGGACCGAGCTTCAGCACCAAGTGCTAGTGTCCTAATTACTCTATCAGCTCGGTCACGTAAAGTCTTGTCCAAATCTTGCAAGCTCGGTTCAACTTTACAGGCAGCATCATAAGAGGTCAGGTCAGACCGTTATCAAGGATTGCTGTCTTCCATTGATGAAGAGTCTACTTCCTCATTCTCACTAAATTTCCCACCCACTGTTTGGATCAAAAAATGTGAGATAGGGATTGCCATCAAAACTCCAAAACCAAACCCTTTTTCAAATTTTGCTAATGAAGCACAGTGCCTGAATTATAACTATAAATGGATTTGCCAGAAAAAATATAGCAGGACTCACAGACTACTCACAGATCAGCTAAACCCCCTCCTCTCTTTTGCACTTCTTTTTGTGAGCTTACCTCAGTTTCAGCTGGTACCGCATAGGAAAGACGATCTTGTTTCCACTTCAACTCCTCCAGAAGGACCAAACCAAGCTCAGTCACCGTGCGGACACCAAGAGTGAACTGCAGAAACTGAGATCTACTCCAAGAAAAACAAGAAAAAAGGGGACTTGAAATTTTGAAAGGAACCGAGAAGTTGGGGGTGCTACAAAAGGCTGATCTCGAGGCGGCCTGATCGGAGGATTGAAGGCTGCGTAGGGGAGTTAGGAAGAAGGAAAAGTCCAGGAGATGAGGGGCTGAGCAATGCGGTCGGCAGTGAACTCAGGATCAGTCTTCCAAGCGAGGAGGTTGACTCATTCTCCCATTTTTGTTTATCCCGTCCTTAGACCTTAAGTCTTTGTTTTCCGTAGTTTCAACAATATTCTGAGGTGCTTTTCGGATGCCAGATCTTTTTTCCTTTCTTTCTCAAAGTGGGATTTTTTGAAAGATGAAGTGATATATTACATCTTTATTACGTATTTAAATGCGATTTTTTTTTTGTTGTCATCATTTAGGGGGTGCTGATGATTATGTTATAATTAAAATGGAGGTGGTTACCAATTTTAATGGCCTCGATGATAGTCGATCTATTAGTGAAAAAAAAAAAAATGATTACATGACAGTTTTTAATGTACTGTAATAATAATATTGTCTTTTGAATCACAAAAAATCAAATTGTAAATAATTATAAATTATTGTAAGACCAACTTCTTCAAAAATCTGTAGCTCATAATAGATATTTTCCAGTATCCCAAAAATGATTATGCTAATAAAATATGGAGGAAAATTGGCAATGGGAATAGGTGATGCTAGCTTGGCAATACTAAAGGTACATTTGCTTCGATTGTATCAAAGAAGGTAACACATTAATAAATATTTTTGAAAAAAGTTAAATTCTAAGGAAACGATTTCATTTTTTTATATATATATTTTGCCATATCTTATGAACAATATATGAAAGTCATTCATCGTTTGTTACATTAAAAATATGAAACACACATTTAAAAAAAAAAAAATTCTCAACAACAATCCCAAGGGCCTAGGCTTGAGCTTTGGGTCTCAAATGTGGCCTTGAGGGACTCGAACCCACCTACCGAGGTCCAAGCCCAACTGTCAGGAACATCAGTACATGTGCTTTAGTCCCAATCCGCATAGGGGGACTTTGCCCTAGTCATTGAGGACCTAGGCTAGGCCTCGTAAGAGCAAGAGGTGAGTGTACTCAAGCATGAGGGCCACCAAGGGATCCCGGCCTAGACCGGGCTAATGGGGCTATGAAGGCCCTGGGCAAGGGCCTAGTGACCCTTGCCGGCACAATGAAAAAAAAAAAAGAAGAGGAAAAAGAAAAGAAATTTAAAAATAAAAAAATAATCAATTTTTTTAAAAATTATAAAATTATCAACGTCGGTGTTGGCCTTGTAACGTTAGACAATTTGCGTTTACGTAAGCAATTTTCGCCAAGATTTGTGAAATGACTCAATTAACAAATTGTCAAAAGGTTTCGAATTAAATTAGTCAAACCAAAAGGTTTATAATTGGATTACCATAAATGTAATATGACTTTTTCGATAATTTCTCCGTAAACTCGATAGAAAGAAGTGATTGTATAATTGAACAATGGTGAGGAGAAAATTAGATAGTATGTTTTATTACTTTGTATAAATTGACACAAAAAATGAAAAAATGATAGTGTAAACTATATGTAAGTTTCTTGTCATTCGGATCTATAGAATTATTTAATTTTGTCCAACGCTCGACTTGCCCATATAACAATTAATGTTAGGGACGTAATCCCACTTTATTTGGATGTGTACAATTATCTTATAAACACGATTTTGCGGAAAGTGAAGCCGTCTGCACCTCCTCTTTGAATGTGACTCCAGCATCTATATAGAAGTCACATTTGTCCCTGAAGCATGTGATCGTAGTCTCACCGATGCTCTCTGTTTTGCTCCTAGTTTGCCACATTATAAGAAAAAACGAACCGATGCTCATCCAATCAAAACGTATTAATTGCACTTTTGCCAATTCAGTCCTTACCAAAAAAAAAAAAAAAAAAAAATCAAAACACGCCAAGTCTAAATATGAATGCAAACTGCAAAAAGAAAATAAACCATAATTGCTCCAATGCTAACCCTAGTTCTAAACTAAGGACTCAAAATCCTTCCCGAGAGAAGTTCTCCCTCGTCGTCATCCTCTTCCCTCCTTCAAAATGGAACCGTTATGGGACTTCAAACCCCTTCCATTAAATTAAACATAAGAAAAGGCAAGAAATTTCTTGTCAAATAGATCATTATTATTTTTAATCTAATGTCTCTACAAGCTACAAGGTTGTTGTAAACTTGTAAACTCGTAGTATAGTGGTGAGTATCCCCGCCTGTCACCCGACAGATCTTGGGAAACGGCGCTCTTATTTTTGGCCTTTTCTTGGTTTTTTTTTTTTTTTTTTTTTTTTGACTTTGTTCCATTACCTTTTTTTGAACCTCCCAGACCTTGATATCTGAGATAATTGACATTTGCATATCTTTTTTGCTCTATTCTCATCTCAGCCACTATTCATATTCTAATCTGATACGGATTGTTTTCTATTGGTCATTGAAACCAAATCCCTTTTTCTCCCCGAAGGCGCAATAATACTAAGCTATTTTTTGACCTTTTTTTTTCCCAGAAAGGGGCATGTTTTGTTTAAACATATGTAGTAGAATCAGGTTGACCTAATTTGTTACACACCCTTGACTCAGCTGATGGTGCAATTAGTTGAATATGATTGTTAACTCCTTGAGTTGGACACTCTTAAGCTTCAAGCTCAACTGATTTAAGTATCACACCCTGATTCACAAGAATAAGGGTATGACATGGTCATCCTTCCATCAAAGGACGCAATCTCGATATAACCAAAATTCAACCTGAAATCAACCTATATGCATCCATACACAAACACACACACAAAACAAAGTGGGCATTTGGTTACAATATTAGAGTTTTCTATAAACCACCAAACCTACCTCTATCAAAAACTAACTCACAAACTTATTAACTGTATGCAACTTATACCAAAAAGTCTCCACCACAAAATGTCCTACTTGATAACGGATGCCATTGAAAAATCTGAAAAACAAGTAAATGAAAGGAATAGGCTACCACGACTCATTGAGCAATACACTTCTTCTAAGCGGATCAAGAAATCACAATGCACATTTAAATAGAACCATGACTCACTTTAACATAATACATATTCATAACACAAATATCGAAAGCACCAATAGTCCAGTTCATTGATCAATTTCATAACATATGTATCAATAGTCTATTCCATTGATTAATCTCATCAAATCACACGTCGATGGTCCATTCGATTGACTAAACTCAAATCACATGTCAATGTTTCACTTCGTTGACCAACTCATGCTCAAATGTCTATCCATGATCACGCATAACACCCATAACAAGACGACCAAGATTCCCCATTGGTTAGATCTCCACATATTATTAATTGGTCGCTCAGCTCACAAGGATATCATAGACTAGTATGCACATACCTACACACCTCTTAGGATTTACAGAAACATCGAGCATCAACTATCAATCATAAATATCCAGTAATCCACCATCAGAATGAGAATTATCTCACAAATATCAAAGCGTTCTTAAAAAACCAAAAACGTTTCAAGATTTTTTCATAAAAGGTTTCCACAAACCATTTCCAGGCAATCATTCAAACCAAAGTCAAAGGATACTTCTCTCTTTCAAATAACAAAATAGCAGTAAAAACTCGATATTGTTTTACGTAACAAAAGATGCTATTTATTAACTCATAGCATATATAATCTATAATTTTTCAAAACATGAATTTAAAATACAAAGAAGATATAATGTCACTCACCTAGGAAAAACCAAAAACCAACTACAATACTTGCTCAAGTCCACGCACCTGAATTCTTAACAAGTAATCGAAAAACAATATCAAAAGATCGCTTAAAAAGATATTCTAATGAATGACTCGATTATACTACACATATTTGTTGATAAAACGACACCTACACGTTAATGAAAAGCTTGCCTCTAACGGCAACCTATTATTATCCGCTAGGCACAACCCACGGGTTAAACTTCATCGCGCCATAACTTCCTCCACAAAATTTTGTTTTGAGCCATCTTGGAGTCCTTAGAAAGCTCTCTTGATGCACTACAACAACCCAACTCAGCCACCCCAAAATCTCACTGAAAATAGCTAAAATTCAGGCTCAAATTTATTGTAAGGTATTGTTCAAGAACATGCGTCAAACTTTAAAATTCCATTTCAGGTAAACTGTAAGCTCAAATCAAGATCTATAAAATATTATAGCTTCACAACATCCTAAATTAACATTTCTACAAAAATACGTAACTCAACGACTCAAAAATCGAACTTCGCCATACAAATCTCCAATAATTCCAAATTTCAAGCCCTAATTGCAACAATTTGTTCCAATAGGCGATTAGAGGCTTCAATCACTTACCGGCATTGCGAAACAAAGTTGAGTCGGCTTGATGAGTCGTTCGAGTTGTGAGCGCGCAAAATTTTCCCATTTTTCCCTTGAGCACGCCAACATTTTCCCCTTTTTCCCTTTCTTCTTTCTCTTCTTTCTCTTCTTTATCTCTTCTCTCTTTTTTCTTTCTTTTCCTTGAGTGGGCTCTCAGTCTCCTCTCTCTCTCCCCCCTTAAAAGTGGCTGAAGCTCCACTGTTCTCTCTTTCTTTCTCTTGACTTTTCAACTTCTCTCATTTTTTCTTCTTTTTGGGCCCACCAACAACAAATCTTACATTGAGTGCTCAAGTTCCTTGGACTCGAAGGTTATTGAGCAGAGTTTGAACAAGGCTTCAAAAGCTTTGTGATAAATTCGATGTTGTTCATGGACCGGACACCTATGGTCATTATTCTTGCCGGAGAAATGCTTGCATATATAGGGATCATGCTGTCACGAAAGTTGCATGTTGTGCATGACACAAATTAAGCAAAAAATAACTATCTACTCCATTAAACATAAATCATAAGAAAAGATCAGGAAATAAACCTAAAGCATTGAGATAATGTTATGTGTGCTGAGATGGATTTACAAAATTGAAATGCCAAGTGAAGTCCCGCACATCTCCAAGAACATCCAAACCCATTAATAGATCCCGTTCAAATGATCATCGTCAAGCTCAATTACATAAGATTCTTCCTGTTCACTACACATGGAGGATCCACATACACGTTTACTTGCAACCGAACCAAAGACAAATCAGTCATTTGGAGGCCTATTTCGATTTAGTCGATTAACATTATTAAATCTCCCTGCAAACCACGATGACACTACAGATATTATATTATTGGTTCGTCTTGTGAAGTTACGGAGACAATTCGTGAAGAACTATTGTCCTAATACAACCGAACAGTACTTTTGTTGCAACAGTTCACAAGTTCCCGATCCTATTTAAGAGTTAGCCTGAGAGTTTATCACGAGCATTAATCACATTAACAAAGTACATAGGGTATAAATCCATAGCCTACGCGTCACTAAACCCAAGAAATAAGGTATTTTGTGCAACGGTTGTGCAACTTGATAGTTAAACATGAAGAACTTACCTTTGAGCTAAAACCCACAATGTTCAATTGTTTTTTCAAATATTTAGTGTGTTCACTTGTCTATTTATCTTATTGGTTTTGAGCAAATCCTAAATAATAAAGAGTTGATCGTACAATGACTGAAAATGCTAGTATGAATTCCTAGAGGGGGGGTGAATAGGTGTTTAAAATAAACCTTGGCAAATAAATACGAAATAAAATAAATTTCGATCAAAGTCTGAATAAGGATCAGAGTCTGATAAGCAAGCCACTAGATTTCTAATAGATGTTCAAAATCTGTTATGCGATGGAACAGACTTCTGAAATAACCTGTAAGTATGCAACAAACTTAAATAAGAAGAGTTAAGGAAAGAGAATGTTGCACACGAAATTTATAGTAGTTCGACTTAGATCAAGCCTACGTCCACTCTCCTACGCTAACAGCCTTCTAGCTGAATTCCACTATGTGATCAACAAGAGATTACAACTTGAAGTGCAAACACTCAGTGGTCAATCACACTATCTCACTAAGTCACTCTTTTGGTATTTCTCTCAAGATCACAAATGTTTAAGCTCACCAAAGACAAGTGTATAATCGAAGGTCGCTCGGACTTTGGAATTATAAATTTTACGCTCTGTGTTTTACTTGCTCATCGGTCATTGGTCTCCTTAAATACTCCTCCACTTCCAAACTAGCCGTTGGACAGTATCTAGAGGATCATCTTCCAATCTACCCATTGGACAAATCTGTATCTAGAAGATTTAGTAGCCGTTGAGTGACAAAAGTAGAATCCCAAGTTGATTCTGATTGCTCATACAAACATAATCTTGGTTTCTATAAGTAGAGCTTCTCCATTTAGAAAGTTCTTGTCTTCAAGATCCAACTGTCAATCAATTAGATCGAGTCAATCAAATCTATCTTGGTATGAAATCCAAACCAAATCACTAGCCGTTATATGTTTGGGGCTTGTGTTACAATTTGTCGAGTTGTCTCCTTTTGAACATGCTTCGTTCTGAATTTGCTACGTTCTGAACTTATGTCTCGTTCTAGACCTTATCACGTTCTGAATTTGTGTCTCCTTCTAGATGTAATGTCTGAGAGTGTTTTGTTGGAAGTAAAGTCTAAGTGTCTTCCGTCTGAAATAGACTATACAATCTAGACGTAAGTCTAAACATATTCTGCTTCTGAACATATTTAGCCTTAAGGTCTGGACACAGTCTGATTAAGTTCAGCTTCAGTATAGAGTCTATCTTCTGGTTCTTCCAAGTATAGACCTTGACAATATCCATTATACGTTCTATCATCTACATAGTCTGTTACTCAACCATTAAACACGTTAGTAGCCTTTGATTTATTTTGTCATCTTCAAAACATCATAAGGGATTTCCCTAACAATGACTACCTTGCTTACATGGTGCCAAGAAGAAACACATTGATCGTGCTTACGAAGAGTATTTGACAAAGCTAATCAGTACTATAAAATAGCCGTTGACATCATGCCTAAGATTGGAAATGACCTAATCAAAGTATGAAAAATACTCCTAGTCATACACTGTGTAGTTAAAGTAAGTTAAAGTATAATTTTCTAATGAATTTATCGCATCTTGATTTTTATGGTTGCATGTGGAAGGTCTTAAAGGAGGAGAAGATTTCTTATGTTATTGCCCCTTACAAGGAATTTCTCCTTAAATTTCCCGCATTTCTTGTTTGTCACATTTCCCCAAATTGCTCGATTCTTCTTCCTCCAAGTGAATCACATTTCCCCTAGCTTTTTGCATTTATTGTTTGCAATAACCCAATTTCCCCAAATTTTCCGCATTTATTGTTCATTGCATTTCCCCAAATTCCTTGATTCTTGTTCCTCCAAAGAAATTTGGGCGAATCTAGCATTGGACTAGCAAATATGGGCGAATCTAGCGCATGGACCAAATAAATTTGATCGAATCCAGCACTGAACCAGTAAATTTCAAGCTAGGAATTTTCGTGAATTGAGGAATGGATCAGTAATATATTAAAGCACAAAAACAACTTACCAAATCTAGCCATGGTTGCATTAGTGCTTTAGGGATATTTGGAAAACAAGAAACACAGCCATCTTCAAGCAAAAGCCACCAAACCCCGAGTTGTTGTGGAAAGAGCTCTCATCACTTTGAATAGCTTTAAAAAATGGAATTTTTCGACAAACAAAGCTGAAGTTGAAAAGGGTAAAACATCAAACTGTTGGAATTACAACCCCCATCCTACCTAAAATTTTAGGAATTCGTTAATAATTCGAATAGATTCGTAAGGGTAAGTGGTCGTGACTAGAAAAGAATATGCTTTGTTATTGGGCTGCTTGCCGAGTTCGCCTTTCATATTCAAGTAGCATCTTTGAAGTGAAAGCTTATGTTTAATTTATTACAATACAAACAAAAACCACACCAAAGTGGAAGTGAATGGGCCACTATAAAAGCTAAAAGCAGCCTATAGTAGCAGGTCTAACTGAAGCATCATGACATGTTATTGATATTGATTGAGTTGGAGGGACGAGAGTTTACTTCATCCATCCATATAGGACGTTGTTATAAAAGAAGGATTCTAATCATTCTTAGAAGAGGGGAATACTTATAAATTAAAAGGGGAGGTCCTGTATTAATATTTGTGAATCTAGCATCATTAGCCACCAAAGATTGCAACTTTAAGGTGAATATTAATGGGGCTTTCCTATCTTATGCGACGTAGTGGTTGATGGCGTGGGTATGTCGCAATTCCGCAAGTCGATTGTTCAATGGAGGCACGAAATCGATGGCTACGTCGTCAGCTCTTGTGGTCAAATCCCTCAATTGCATCCTCTCTCCTCCAAATGAAGAAGACAAAGCCTTAAATTACCTTCTCTCTATTAGTTGTATGCCCTAAAGCAACTATGTAATAGTTACATGTTGGGGATTATTTAATGGCAAATAAGTTTTCTCATTCATCGTCCAATTTATATGAATGAGGTCCATAAGATCAGTTACAACTGAACCTATTCTTAAGGTGTTAAGAATATGTGTGACAGGTTACAGTTATGTTGAATCTTTAAACAGTTCCCGGTCGATGGATCATTGAGAGGATATTGATGATCCTGTTGAGACCAATGTGTTCTCAAGCTTCACTTCAGTATTGGATATTTGAGGAGACGATGAGTCACAAGTCATTGGGTATTGTGACATCCGAGCAAGAACACAGGTGCTTGTCTTGAACAAGTTCCCTAAACATGACATACATAGAACGATTGGCAACATGAAAGCTTTTTAGCGGGGTCAATGTCTGATCGTTCATGCTTTGGTTAGGTGTAAAGATCCTTAGACCTAAGGCACGATGCTAACTTGTGTGTTGGATGACTATGGTTCACAAGTGCGCATATTGACGCTTCATCAAACCGTCTCTATACTTGATGGTCATAGTTTGTTCATATAAAAAGCCACATGAGTGTGCAATATGGGATCTGTCTTCTTGTTATACAAGATTGATGTCATATGCGATCTAATCGTGACATTGTATTGAAATCCTCGACCGGGATTATAACCAAGAATGAATGATTCATATCTCGAAGAATACATGTCAATTAGATTTGGGCATATGATCGAATTGATGGCTTGACCAATAGTTCCATGGCCTTTGTTCGATTGGGACATGATGAGACAAAAGTATCGAATTACACGGTCGCTAAAGCTGATAGGTTCATTATGTTCTGAGACATTTCATACTGTTTGGGTAGCCATGATATATTACTAGATGTCACTCATGGTTTGTAGGAACATGAGATTGATCTGGACAATCAGTTCCCTTGGTCGTGCTAATGTGTTAGTACAAGTCCTACTGCCAGCTCAATGATGAACCTAGGGATGTCATACACCATAACCAATTAGAATGACATTTGACCGAGAGAGAGAATATTGCAAATGTGTTTGAAATTGAACCAATCAGATTGAGTTGGGCTAGAAATAAAAGTTCTGAAGAAGGGGCATCATAGTTTACAAACTCTAGAGCGGGTTTCAGACTTTACAGCCGAATCAAAGCTCTGAAGCGTGTTCAGATTCAGTGACCGAATTAATAATCTAAAGTGAGTTCAGAATTAATAACTGGATTAATGATTTGAAGTGAGTTCAGAGTTAATCACATCATTAATGATCTGAAGTGAGTTCAGAATCAATAGCCAAATCAATGATCTGAAACGGTTTCAAACTTAATGGCTAAATTAAAGATCTGAAACGTTTTTCAGATGTGACGGTCACATTAAGTTTTGAAACGATTTCAGAACTTAACAGTCACATTAATGATCTAAAACGGTTTTAGAATAAATGGGCAGTTTAATGATCGAAAATGGTTTTAGATTAATGACCAATTAATACTTTGAAACAATTTAAGAAGTAACGGCCAAATTAAGTATTTGTGATAGTTACAAAGTTAATACCTACAATAAAGACTTGTAACAGTTACAAATAAATGTTTAGAATAATGCTCTGTAACAGTTAGAGAGTTAATGCCCGAATTAGTGTCTGTTACGATATCAAAACTTATGCCCTTTAGGAGTTACGACCGAATTAATTCTAAAACAGTTTAGAGTTAATGCGCGGATTTAAATGTGATCTGCAATGCCTATAAAAGGTAATACAGAGAAAAGATCATTAGATAATGGACGATCGACAACCGACAATCGATAATTGAGAGTACTGATACTGATCAACAAAATACTCACACGAGAGCAATTGCTAGCACAATTGTAGTTGTGAAATCTCTCAATTTCTCTCTTCTGTTCAACATGAGAATTAGTGGTGTGTCTAAACTAGAGGCCCAACACTTGTGGGGCTAGATCTGAAGAACGTCAGAGCCTGTGAAGAGATCAGACGTTCTACATCTGAAGAACATTAGAATTAGTATTATCGGAAGACGTCAGACGATCGTGGTCAACAATCCAAGAACGTTAGAACCGGTGTTACCAAAAAGCGTCAGACGTTCGCGGTTAGAGTCTGAAGAACGTCAGAAATACTGCTGTGAGGACATCAGACGTTCGTGCTCAAAACCCGAAGAAACTTCTGAACCAAATTTTGGAGCACGGTACAAGGTTAATATGATTAGCCCCTTTAACTCTTCTATGCGTTTTTGTTAAAATGCACGTAAATGCTATGGAAACTATTCGTAAAATTCTAAACGCAAGTGAACGTGTCGAACAAGTAATATAATGATAAGAAAAAATATCGTCCCACGAGAGATCGATGATTAATAAACTAATTAAATACTAAATAGATTAATTCTAAAATTTATCTAACAGATCAAAATATAATTTAGAATAAATTAAAAACAAAATTGGGAGACTAAATACAGTAAATCAATCAGATAAATATGTTAGAGCATCCAATTTCACTAGAACCACTAAATATGAATTTCAGATTGTTGTAGATACAAGAATGATATCAAACATGTGATAGCGGAATTTCCTAATCTATTTACTATCATATCTCTAGGTATAGCAAACCTACTCAATTTATTAATCCACTATATCTCTATGTGAATTAAAATAAACATAAGTGCATTAAAAATTATGAATATTCTCGATTTACAATGAGTCTTTTGAATCACCTTATCACCGAAAGCTACACAAATAACGCAATATATTTCTATCCACGTTTAATTCATGGTTATATATTATAATGAGCAATTGCATATTATCATTTCTCAGTCTCAAACATGCATATCAGATCATTCAAGTGGTGGCCAGTCACTCAAAAGCATTATGCACAATAATATATAACTCACATGAATGAAATCAATTGCAAAACATAAAAATCATGAAATTCACATCATCATGGTTAGGCTACATCGTAGCCCTAACAAAAGAAAATTAAAACATAGCAGATGAAGAAATAAAAATATAAATCAAACCCAGCATCTTGAATCAAAGAACAAGAATTCTGTCACCACTTTGATATTCTCTTCAAAATACTTGAAAAACTCTCAGAATAATGAAAAACGATCTAACAAAAACCTAACTGCTCTCTCTCCATGTTCTCTTATTATAGGATATATCCAAGATATCTATCTCCTAACGCTTGTAGATAACATTAGGGAACAAAATCAAAGATTCCCTAATTTGATATCCATCTTCCACTACTTTTTTATTTGAATTCCTAATTTTTGCCATTCTTTTCTTTATCTTCTCCATATCTCATTATTCTGCATAAATAAGGAAAATTCAAATAATCAAAAGGAAATTCAAATATTTTCTCATAGATATTGCATTAATTGTTGCCCAAAACAGGTAAAATAATTCTATTTTTATAGAGTTATAAGAAACACGTGTATAAGTATTTGTACTTCTGCTGTGATCAGACATTTGATCTTAATTTACTTATGCACGTATGCTTGTTTATCGAAACAAACACCAACGCTCTCTTGTGAACACGACATTATAGAAATACAGATTGCCTGCTCGGTGTTGACCAACGCAATTGCAAGCCCCCACTAGCTCACAGGGGAAGCTTGTGCGATTATTAAGGAGCCCAAAATCACTAACCATTCTAATTAATTGTTGGTAAAATATGGTTGTCAAGTCATTCCTTGTCTAGACTAGCTTGAGGATAGATAACTTATATAGTTTCTTTTTTAAATTGAAATTCCTGCACTTGCACCTTTCAACCATGAAAAGATTATCATCTATCTTAGGCCTGAAGAAGAATTTGTATAATTTTTATTGCAATTACAAACTTAAAGAGGAGATGAAGCACATATTACACGTGTAGCAGAGGATGATAATTTGTATAACAAGTTGGCATGCTCATCAGCACCTAAAATATTTGGACATGGGGACATTAAAAAGGCTTTGCTTCTCCTTCTTGTTGGAGCCCCTCACCAAACGCTGGAGGATGGATGAAGGTAAAAATAGTAGTATTGTTGTATGATGGACTTTCAATTTCTTGACCGACCAGTTTCTCCTTTTATATACTAGGACAGTAGAGGTGATGTAGTTAACCAGTAGATGTGCTGATGTGTAGCAACATGAGTTTTGCTTATACAAAATTTGTAATGAGGAGAGAATTGTCATTTCCGACTATGCCTTTTCTTCCTTTTTGTGCATATTTCTGTAGACCTATATGATTTGCTTATTGCTGCTTTGACTAGTATTCACAGTATATTCCTTTTATCATTCCTTACGTTTGTACCGAACATTTGAGGGCAGTTTGTACTTTCAGAAGCGTTCTTGTACTTTTCATCTATGTTTTTCTAAAACTTCAGTGTATACACATGCATTATAAATACTGGAAGATCTACATATTTGTCAGATGGTGATCCTGGGGCTGCAAAAAGTCAACTTATGAACCATATAATAATTGTTGCACCCAGAGGGGTATACACCACAAGCAAAGGAAGTAATGGAGTAGGTCTCACTGCTGCAGTCTAGAGGGATCCGCCGACAAATGAGACTGTTTTGGAAGGAGGACCCTCTCTCATGCAAAATGACACAATTAAACGGCACCCATATTGTTCCTAGGTGAATTTGGTGAATGGAGATGTCGCTTACGATCTTACAGATGAACTCTATTAATAGTTGTGTGCTGAAGCAGCCTAGTAGAAGGATCTCGCTCAAATTTTGAGCTCAAATGCTTATAACAATTGGGAAATTTTAAACTTGATGATTAAAAAAAAAAAAATCATCCAGATACGGGCAGACATAGGTTTATGTGCCATAAATGAGTTTGACAAGATAGACGAGTTAGATCATGCAACAATACATGTATTAATTAATAATAATAATTATTATTATTATTGTTATTGCTATTATTATTATTATTATTATTATTATTATTATTATTATTATTATTATTATTATTTTAAAAAATTGCGGGGCCGGGCCAATCCGGCCGCTTCTTGCCTTTCTTTGTTCCGCTCCTTTCTTTTCGCTTGGGCGCGGCCCGGCCCTTTTCCTTTCTCTTCCCCTTCCTCCCTCTCCTCCACGCTCGCTGCAAGAGCAGCGACTCTTGTACGAGACAGAGGGCAGGATGCAGAGCATCGCATCCACCGGGGTTTGGTGGTCGGGATCAGGCCGACCGCGGCAGGCTGGCAGTGGTGTAGGCCATGCGCGGCTGCCGGAGGCCACTGAAAGGAGGCCGAGAGAGTGAGAGAGGAACGGAGAGTGAAATCAGAGAGCGAGCCAGCCAGCCAGCCTCCCCGGCATCTCGGCCGCGCCTAAGCCCCTGCCGATGGCCCCCCGCTGACACCCTCGAGCCCGCTTCACCCTTTAGCCCCCTTGCCCGTCACACGGGAGACCCGGATTCAATCCCCTGCAGCGGGGAGCTTCTCTGTTTGCCTTTTTCTCTTGGATTTTTCCGTCGTGCTTGTCGTTCTTGCTGCAATGATTGGGTTCTCGGTGGGATGATTAAGCCACCGCCGTTTGTCTGAGCTGAGATGTCGTGGACATGGTTTTATCTAGTATGCTTAGTCTCTCTTCTCTCCTCTCGCTCGCGCGGCAACCCAGCTCCGACTTCTCTTGGTACCTGCTCTCTAGCGTGTCTGATTACTTAATCCATTTTTTTCCCGTTCTACTATCGATAGCTATAGATTGTTAACAGCTGGTGTGGATCTTGTTCAATGTGACGCCCAGAGGAAGAAATTCTAGGTCTTTCGAATGTTGCTAATGTATCGCACTCCAGCAGTGTTTCGTGAGTGATGCTGCTGAGCTTAGAATGACATGGTATTTTGTTACCGAACTTTATGGTGCATCTGGAATTCTTTCCATTTTAATCCATGAAATTGTAGGAAATTCTGAATGAATATAGCAGATGCAACTGACTTTATTCAGTCCCCGCAACTTTGTAGTTCATGGAACGCATGGTTCAGCAGATGACGAGAGGAACAATCATTCCATGCATATCTGACGTCTTTTTATAGTTAATACTTTCACTGAAGAATCTAAACGATTACAATAGCGTTTCTTCATTGAGAGATGACACTCAAGTACCTTCAGGCTATGCACAGACTCGCAGAGCACTTTATTTTCCTCCATCAATATACACTGGCAAATGGCATGACCAATGAGAGCAAAATAAGGATAACGTATTTTATGCAGCGGTTCATAGTTAAACTTGAAGAACTCAACCGAAAAGAGCCAAGAGATTTTACAATGGCTCATATGCTAGTTTTGCTACCTAGATGGTTTTCCACAATGAATTAACTGCCAAGATATGCATCTCAGCAACCCCAATTACTTGACACTTCATGAGCAGAATGTGGTATGAGACCCCGAAGTTTATGGTTTCCCTCCATATATTATTACTGGTGAATGACAGAATTTTGTTAATATGTCATATTTAGAAGGAATTGGAAAACCTCATTAGTGTGATGCTTGAATCAATTCTTTCTCTTTCAGCGAATCAAGCAAACAAATCAGCAATCGCATTAGCTAGATTAACAGGACAAAGCCAAACAGATAAAAGTTCTCCCAGAGACAGGCATCTGCATTTTGAAGCGCACCAATGTAGAACTCCTTCATAATCTCTATAATCTCTATATTTGCATGAATTGGTTGAAGCCACATTAGCCAGATCAACTTCAACCAAAAGGAGAAAAGCGAGATGATCTTTGCAACATAAAGTTTATCTAAGACAGTGAATCGCATTAACCTTTAACTGTCTAAGCATAAGAAAAGAACTAACGACTGGGTTGTCCAATTATCCTCTTCAATATCACTGTCCTCGCCCTCTGTATCTCGTGGCTACTCTTATCAGCTTGTGTACTGAGATCCTCGATAGTTTTCATGAAAACTTCCGCCCTTCTCTTGATCTCCAACATTCCAAGCTTCACTGCTTCTACCTGTTCTTCTCCAAGAGTGAAGTCGGCCTTTTGCATGTTCGAGTCAATCTCAATTTCCAGCTTATCCACAAGCGATCGAATCGTCTTCAAGTCCTCAATCGAGATCTTAGTTCCCTCATTCATTAGGTCTATCAACAACTTTTTCCCTTTTAGTTCCCTTCGGTAGTTTTTCCACCAAGAATCGCACCATTTGCCAACTGTCCCTATTGAAGTTGGCAGAGCAGCAATTATAGCAATCACAACAGGTAGCCAAGCCTTCGCAACAGCAACGGCTGACAAGATCAAAGCTGACACGAAGACGATCACAAATATGGCATTGGTCACCCATCTCCAAGTTTGGGCAGATTTAACTTTCTTGTCAAGCTTCTTCTTACAAGCCTCCAACTTCTGCGACATCTCTTCCTGCTGCTTATCCACCGAGTCAAAGAGCTTCGAGAACTCTTCTGTGAATGGGTCGCCCGCTTCTCTGAGTCTCTGGAGCTCCAGCAATGTCCTGACATACCTCTCCCCTCCCACATTCTCTCCTCCCTCTTCCTCAACGTGCACAAGTGCGAGTCGAATACTCGACTGGCTATCATGGGCCCGCCTCAGGCAATTCTTCAGGGAAGTGTAGAAATCTGATATCTGTAGGCAATGATTGAAGTAATAATCCACTAAATGGATCAGCTCTTTGTCATTCCATATGGATTCAAGAATGATCTTAGCTACTTCATGGTCCATCTCAAGACGGCCAGTGGCCATCTCTCCTAGAGAGTTGAACGTTAGGGACTGAGCCTCAGCACCAAAAGCTAGTGTCCTAATTGCTCTATCAGCTCGGTCGGGTAAGGTCTTGTCCAAATCTTGCAAGCTCAGGTCGACTCTACAGGCAGCATCATGAGAGATCAGGTCAGACTGTTGTCTAGGATCGCTGTCTTCCATTGATGAAGGGTCTACTTCCTTATTCTTACTAAATTTCCCGCCCACTGTTTGGATTAAAATGTGAGAAATGGGGATTTCCCGCCCACTTTTTGCACTTCTTCTTACCTCAGTTTCAGCTGATACGCATAGGAAAGACGATATTATTTTCACTTCAACTCCTCCAGAAGGACCAAACCAAGCTCAATCACCGTGCAGACACCAAGAGTCAACTGCAGAAACTGAGATCTACTCCAATAAAAACAAGAAAAAGGGGGACTTGGAATTATCAAAGGAACCGAGAAACTGGGAGTGCTACAGAAGGCTGATCTCGAGGCAGTCTGATCGGAGGATTGAAGGCTGCATAGGGGAGTTGGGAAGAAGGAAAAGTCCAGGAGATGAGGGGCTGAGCAATGCGGTCGGCAGTGAACTCAGGATCAGTCTTCCAAGCGAGGAGGTTGACTCATTTTCCCATTTTTGTATATCCTCTATCCTTAGAGCTTAAGTTTTTGTTTTTCGTAGTTTCACCAATATTCTGAGGTGCTTTTCGGATGCCAGATCTTCTTTTTATCTCTCTTTCTCGGAGTTGGATTTTATGAAATATGAAGTGATATATTACATCTTTATTACTTATTTAAATGCGATTTTTTTTTCGTCGTCATCATTTAGGGGGTGCCGATGATTATGTTATAATTAAAATGGAGGTAGTTATCATTTTTAATGGCCTCAAAAGCAATGATGGCCAACCTGTTAGCAGGAAAAAAGAAAGATGATTATGTGACGGTCTTTAATGTACTGTAATAATAACGATCCATTGATCACACCCCGATTCACAAGAATAGGGGCCTGACATGACCGTCCTTTCACCAAAGGACACAACCTCAATATAACTAAAATTCAACCTGAAATCAACATATATACATATATATACACATGCAAAAATGACATTTGTTTACAATATCAAAGTTTTCTATAAGCCACCAAACCAATATATATATATACATTCACCAAAAACTAACTCACAAGCTTAGTTGTATACC
The DNA here is from genome assembly GCA_016097605.1 of Eucalyptus guilfoylei. Lineage (NCBI taxonomy): Eukaryota > Viridiplantae > Streptophyta > Magnoliopsida > Myrtales > Myrtaceae > Eucalyptus > Eucalyptus guilfoylei. Next base: position 17,351,274 of record CM027867.1, on the reverse strand, counting down.
AAAAAGTCTCCACCACAAAATGTCCTCCCCGATAACTGATGCTTGCGCCTACTTGTGGCTCGCTAAAAAACCTGAAAAACAAGTAAATGAGAGAAGTAGGTTATCACGACTCATTGAATAATACATTTCTTCTAAGCAGATCGAGAAATCATTATGTACATTTAAAATACAAACATAACTCACTTTAACATAATATATATTCATAACACAAATACCGAAAACACCAATAGTCCAATCCATTGATCAATCTCACAAAATATGTATCAATGGTCTATTCCATTGATTAATCTCATCAAACCACATGTTGATGGTCCATTCCATCAACCAAGCTTGAATCACATGTCAATGGTTTACTTCATTGATCAACTCATGCTCAAATGTCTATATATGATCACGCATAACGCCCGTAACAGGACAACCAAGATTCTCCCTTGGTTAGATCTCCACATATTATTAACTGGTGCTCACAATGATATTCTAGACTAGTATGCACATGCGTACACACCCCTCAAGGTTCACAAAAACATCGAGCATCAATCATCAATCATAAATATCCAGTAATTCATCATCAGAATGAGAATTATCTCACAACTCAGACATTTGATATATAAATATCAAAGCATTCTTCAAAAATCACAAACATTTCAAGATTCTTTCATAAAAGGTTTCCACAAATCATTTTCAAGCAATCATTCAAACTAAAGTCAAATGATACTTCTCTCTTTCAAATAACAAAATAGCAATAAAACTCGATCATGTTTCACCTAACAAGAGATGTTATTTATCAACTCGTAGCATATATAATCCATAATGTTTTTCAAAACATGAGTTTAAAATGGAAAGAAGAAATAGTGTCTAACTACAGTGCTTACTCAAACTGACACCCTCAAATTCTTAACAATTAATTGAAAAACAATATCAAAAGATCACGTAAAAAGATATTCTAATGAACGACTCGATTATACTACACATATTTGTCGATAAAACGACACCTACATGCCAACGAAAAGCTTGCCTCTAGCGGCAACTTATTGTTGTCCGCTAGGCACAACCCACAGGCTAAACTTCATTGCGCCATAACTTCCTCCACTAAATTCCATTTTGAGACATCTTACGGTTCTTAGAAAGCTCTCTTGATACACTACGAAACCCCAACTTAGCCGCCCCAAAGCCTCACTGAAAATGGCTAAAATTCAGGCTCAAATTTATTATAAGGTATTGTTTTTAGAACACGCATCAAAATTTAAAATTCCGTTCCGGGCAAACCGTAAGCTCAAATCAAGATCTATAAAACATTTCTACAAAAATACGCAACTCAACGACTGAAAAATCTAACTTCGCCGCACAAATCTCCAAGAATTCCGAATTTCAAGCCCTAATTGCGACAATTCGTTCCAATAGACGATTAGAGGCTTCAATCACTTATTGTCATTATAAAACAAAGTTGAGTTGGCTTGATGAGTCGTCCGGATCCTTAATGAGCCAAAATTTTCCCCTTTTTCCATTTTTTCTTTCTCCTTTCTCTTTTTTCTCTCCTCTATTTTTTCTTTCTTTTTCTTGAGTGGGCTCTCGGTCTCCTCTCTCTCTCTCTCTCTCTCTCTCTCCCTCTCTCTCTCCCCCCCTTAAAGGTGGCCGAAGCTCCACTGTCCTTTCTTTGTTTCTTTTGACTTTTCAACTTTTCTCCTTTTTTTCTTCTTTTTGGGCCCACTAGCAGCAGATCTTACATTGAGTGCTCAATTTACTTGAACTCAAAGGTTGTCAAGCAAAGTTGAAGGAGGCTTCAAAAGATTTATGATAAATTCGATGTTGTTCATCGATCGGACACCTAGTCATTATTCTTGCAGGAGAAATGTTTGCATAGATAGGAATCACATTGTCAAGAAAGTTGCATGTTGTGCATGGCACATATCAAGCGGAAAATAACTATCTACTCCAATAAAACATAAATCATAAGAAAAGATCGGGAACTAAACCTAAGGCATTGAGATAATGTTATGCGTGCTCTAAGACGGATTTACAAAATTGAATTGCCAAGTGAAGTCCTGCACACCTCCAAGAACATCCAAACCCATTAATGGATCTCGTTCAGAGGATCATCGTCAAGCTCAATTATATAAGATTCTCCCTGTTCAGTAAACATGGAGGATCCACATACACGTTTACTTGCAACCAAACCAAAGAGAAATCAATCATTTGTAGGCCCATTTTGATTTAGTCGATTAACATTATTAAATCTCCTTGCAAACCACGATGACACTATAAATATTCTATTATTGGGTCGTCTTGCGAAGTTACGGAGACAATTTTGTGAAGAACTATTGTCCCGATACAACCAACCAGTACTTTTGTTGCAACAGTTCACAAGTTCCTGATCCTATTTAAGAGTTAGCCTGAGATTTAATCGCGAACATTAATAGCATTAACACAGTACATAGGGCATAAATCCATAGCCTGTGCGTCACTAGACCCAAGAGATAAGGTATTTTGTGCCGCGGTTGTGCAACTTGATAGTTAAACATGAAGAACTTACCTTTAAGCTAAAATCCACAATGTTTGATTGTTTTTTCAAATATTTAGTGTGTTCACTTGTCTACTTATCTTATTGGTTTTGAGACAAATCCTAAATAATAAAGAGTTAATCGTGCAATGACTACCTTGCTTACATAGTGCCAAGAAGAAACACATTGATCGTGCTAAGGAATATGAGTTACAAAGAGTATTTGACAAAGCTAGTCAACACTATAAAATAGCGGTTGACATAACGCCTAAGATGGCATATGAGCTAATAAAAGTATGAAAAATACTCCTAGTCATACACTGTGTGGTTAAACAAAGTTAAAGTATAATTTTCTAATGAATTTATCGCATCTTGATTTTTATGGTTGCATGTGGAAGGTCTTAAAGGAGGAGAAGATTTCTTATGTTATTGCCCCTTACAAGGAATTTGTTGCCAAATTTCCCGCATTTATTGTTTGTCGCATTTCCCCAAATTGCTAGATTTTTTTTCCTCCAAGTCAATCGCATTTCCCCTGGCTTTTCGCATTTATTGTTCATAATAACCCAATTTCCCCAAATTTTCTGCATTTATTGTTCATTGCATTTCCCAAAATTCCTTGATTCTTGTTCCTCCAAAGAAATTTGGGCGAATCCAGGACCAGCAAATATGGGTGAATCTAGCGCATGGACCAAAGAAATTTGATCGAATCCAGCGTTGAACCAGCAAGTTTTAAGCTAGGAATTTTCGTGAATTGAGTGATGGATCAGTAATATATTAAAGCACAAAAACAACTTTCCAAATCTAGCCATGGTTGCTTTAGTGCTTTGGGGATATTTGGAAAACGAGAAACGTAGGCATCTTCAAGCAAAAGCCACCAAACCCCAACGTTGCTGTGGAAATAGCTCTCATTACTTTGAATAACTTTGAAAAATGGAACTTTTCAACAAACAAATCTGAAGTCGGAAAGGGTAAAACATCAAACTGTTGAAATTACGACCCTCATCCTATCTAAAATTCTAGGAATTCATTAACAATTTGAATAGATTCGTAGGCTAGGCCTATTAGATAAGATCATTGCGGACGGTCCAATTGGGTCACGGAATCAAGAAGCTTGATGGGAGATTATACCACGTGATTCTTTCTTTTGAAATTCGAGCCCCTTATCTTGCTCGTTCTCTCTCTTGCTCTCTCTCCATCGACAGATGATGTAATAGAATATGACAGAAGATGACGCAGAAATGCTGAATCTATTAGGTTTCATGACCGGAATGCTTAATGCGACCGTATATTTGGCTGGCTCTTTGCCTTATGTCCGAAGTAGCAAGCCGCCGGAGAAATTGATTATGTTGGCACATATGTCGACCAAAATTGTCCTAGCTTATGAGAAAATCTCATAATGTGGTATTGTCTTCGGCTGGCTATTTGCCTTATGTTAAAAGTGGAAGCCATGGGAGATGATAATTAGATAGGCAGATATCTTGGAACAAATATTAACTAGCTTATGAGGAAATCCCATACTGGATTTGAGTTTTATGTTCGGTTTTGCGTTGATGCTATTACCATCCTAGCTTATTGCTGTTGATACTTACAATAGTCTCTTTTGATCTAAGTTAATCAAAGATTACTATAGCGATTGATGGAAGATTAAATTTTGCGATGTTGGCCTGGCAGGAAATCACACCAGAGTTAACTCTCCTGTCTACCAACTTTCAAACTAGCTATTCATTTTCAACTTTTCATTCACTTTGGTTCCGCTTTCAATCAAGTAACCATGGCGAATGACTGGCGACAGACTCACTGGAAACCTGATTTAACAGCTGGTTTGTATAATTTTAATCTGATTTTAATATTGATCTTGCGGCAATATAAGTTCAATTATATTTTATAAAACTAAAGGAAAGTTGAGTGACCACAAAGAAATTTATTTAAAGTTGAGTGAGTTGCAATGGAAAAATATCTACAATGAAAGTCTAATAAAGACACACGTCTTCCGTGTCAATATTACAGTGATACCAGGTCAAATTTCTATTGAGATTTTGAACGGCTGGTCAACGAGTGACCTTGTGGAGAGCAAAACCAAAGTTGTGATCTATGTGTTGAATTTGAAAGTTGAGTGAGATCTAATTGAAAGTTAAGTCAAATGATGTCTAGTGTAATTCACCCTTGTTCTGCTCTAATGTGTACTGTTTGGATGGGCTCTCTGTCCGCTACTCTTCCTGATGAAGCAGTGAGATGATACTTGGTTGGTTGCACTTCTACCTTGTGAAGGAAGTAGGACTGTAGGTTTCTTGCTAGTTCTCTCGTGTTGGTTTCTTTGATCGAGGCATTTATATAGCTTTTATGTTTCCCTTGCACTTCATGCATGGTCAGATGATGCAGTTGACCATGATGGCTACACCAATGATGAACAAAGAGCTGCATTACTTGAATAGGGAAGAAAGATTATTGCGCTGGCTTCTTGTGAAGCATCAAGACACAAAATATGGGCTGGAATTTCTTACTGAAGAAGATGAGAAGTGTGAACTGCTCAAATTTCCTCATAGCTCTGTATTTGATGATGAGGATGACAACAACAACGATGAATATGAGGTGGACCAAGAGGAAAGGAAAGAACAATAAAGAGCAAATCGTCATGTCTGGGGTCATGAATTTTGTTGATTTGATGGGTATTCGGGTCTTCCTTCAGTGTTAGCAGATGCTCATGCTCGTGTTTAGTATCTCTCAAATGCAAAATGTGATTCATTTTATGTGCTTCTGCCATCTACCTATTGAAAGTAGCCATAAGAATGAAGGTTTTAGTTCATTTTTGCAGGTTTCTTTCTTCAGTGAGTGGCTTGAAGTACCATATTATAACAAATAACATATACTGAAATGAGAGAGACTATTGCATGACTACATGTTGGATTTGTGTCTCATGAGCTGGTCAACCTCAAAATCTTCATCTGATTATCAGAACTTCTGAAATTTGGCATTTCTTCTTTCGATGCCACTTTTGTCTTCGCTTCAGTTCTCGTTTAGCATTTAAAGCCAATCCAACCAGAGAGCAGTTTCAACGGCTTGACCTGTGGTAGATGATAGTTAACAGCTGGTGTGGATCTTGTTCAATGTGATGCCCGGAGGAAGAAATTCTAGATCTTTCAAGTGTTACTGATGCATCGCACTCCAGCATTGTTTCGTGAGTGATGCTGCTGAGCTTAGAATGACATGGCATTTTGTTACCAAACTTTATGGTGCCTCTGGAATTCTTTCCATTTTAATCCATGAAATTGTAGGAAATTCTGAATAAATATAGCAGATGCAACTGACTTTATTCAGTCCCCGCAATTTTGTAGTTTATGGAATGCATGGTTTAGCAAATGACAAGAGGAACAATCAGTGCATGCATTTCTGACATCTTTTCGTAGTTAATACTTTCACTGAAGAATCTAAACAATTATACTAGCGTTTCTTCATTGAGAGATGACACTCAAGTACCTTTCAGGCTACGCACAAACTCTCAAATCACTTAACTTTCCTACAGCCAACTACCCTGGTAAATAGTTAAACATGACCAGTGAGAGTAAGAACAATGAGAGTAAAATAAGGATAACGTAATTTGTGCAGCGGTTGTGCGACTTCATAGTTAAACTTGAAGAACTAAACTAAAAAGAGCCAAGAGAATTTACAACAGCCGTACAACTTATCCTGCCATTATAGAATATACTACTTTTGCTACATAGATAGTTTTCCACAATTAATTAACTGCCAAGATGTGCATCTCAGCAACCCCAATATTTCAGCATCCTCAGATTACTTGACACTTCGTGAGCAGAATGTGGCATGAGACTCCGAAGTTTTTGGTTTCCCTCCATTTTTTATTATTGGCGATGACAGATTTTTGTTAATATGTCATATTTAGAAGGAATTGGAAAGCCACATTAGTGTAACGCTTGAATCAATTTTTTCTCTTTCAGTGAATCAAGCAAACAAATCAGCAATCGCATTAGCTAGATTAACAGGACGAAGCCAAATAGGTAAAAGTTCTCTCGAAGACAGGCATCCGCATTTTGAAGCACACCAATGTAGAACTGCTTCATAATCTCCATAGTCCCTATATTTGCATGAATTGGTTGAAGCCACATTAGCCAGATCAACTTCAACCAAAAGGAGAAAGGCGAGATGATCTTTGCAACATAAAGTTCATCTAAGATAGTGAACTGCATTAACCGTTAACTTTCTAAGCATAAGAAAAGAACTAACGACTGGATTGTCCCATTATCTTCTGCAATATCACTGTCCTCGCCATCCGTATCTCGCGGCTACTCTTATCAGCTTGTGTACCAAGATCCTCGATAGTTTTCATGAAAACTTCCGCCTTTTTCTTGATCTCCAACATTCCAAGCTTCACCGCTTCTTCCTGTTCTTCTCCAAGAGCAAAGTCCGCCTTTTGCACGATCGACTCAATCTCAATTTCCAGCTTACCCACAAGCGACCGAATCGTCTTCAAGTCCTCAATCGAGATCTTAGTTCCCTCATTCATTAGGTCTACCAACAACTTTTTCCCTTTTAGTTCCCTTCGGTAGTTTTTCCACCAAGAATCGCACCACTTGCCAACCGTCCCTATTGGAGCTGCAAGAGCAGCAGCTAGAGCAATCACAACAGGTGGCGCAGCGATCGCGACCGCAACAACCGAGAGGATCAAAGTGGACACAAAGGCGGTCATAAATATGGCATTGGTCACCCTTCTCCAAGTTTGTGCAGATTTAACTTTCTTGTCAAGCTTCTTCTTACAAGCCTCCAACTTCAGCAACATCTCTTCCTGCTGCTTAAGCACAGAGTAAAAGAGCTTCGAGAACTCTTCCGTAAATGGGTCGCCCGCTTCTCTGAATCTCTGGAGCTCCAGCAATGTCCCGACATACCTCTCCCCTCCCACATTCTCTCCTCTCTCTTCCTCAAAGTGCACAAGTGCAAGTCGAATACTTGACTGGCTATCACGGGCCCGCCTCAGGCAATTCTCGAGGGAATTGTAGAAATCTAATATTTTTAGGCCGTGGTTGAAGTAATACTCCACTAAATCGGACAGCTCTTTGTCTTTCCATATGTCTTCTTTGGATGCAAGAAGGATGTTAGCTAGTACACGGTTCATCTCAAGAACGCCAGTGGTCGCCTCTCCTATAGAGTTCAATGCTAGGGATTGAGCCTCAGCACTAGCCGCTAGTGTCCTAATAACTCTATTAGCTTGATCATGCAAGGTCCTGTCAAAATCTTGCAAGCTCCGGTCGGCTCTACAGGCGGCTTCATAAGAGTTCAGGTGAGATTGGTATCCAGGATTTCTGGTTTCCAATGATGAAGAGTCTTTACTAAACATCCCACCCATTGTTTGGGTCCAAAAATGTGAAAAATGGGGATTGCCCAAAAACTCCAAAACCAAACCCTTCTTGAAGTTTTGCTAAGCAAGCACAGTGCTTGAATTATATCTATGAATGGTGGGCTACGGTGGAAAATTGCGCAAAATATCAGCGCTCAGATTTACCAGAAAAAAAAATGCAGGACTCACAGACTCAGCACAGATCAGCTAAAGCCCCTGCTCTTTTTTGCTCTTCTTTTCGTGATCTTACCTCAGTTTCAGCTGATGCCGCAAAGAAAGGACCAAACCGAAGCTCGATCATCGTGCAGACACCCGAGAGTCAACTGCAGCAGAAACTGAGATCTACTTCAAGAAAAACAAGAAAAGGGGGACGTGGAATTATGGAAGGAACAGAGAAATTGGGGGTGCTTCAAGAGGCTGATCTTGAGGCGGCTTGATCGGAGGACTGAAGGCTGCGAGGGGGGCTTGGGAAGAGGAAAGTTCCGGCAAAGGAGACGCGGAGCAATGCGGTCGGCAGTGACCTCAAGATCAGTCTTCCAAGCGAGGAGGTTGACTGACTCTCCCATTTTTTATATCTCCTCTGTTCCTGGTCTTTGTTTTCAGTAGTTTTTTTTTTTTTTTGGTCGAATTTGTTTTCAGTAGTTTCACACGCCAATCCAACCAAAGAATGGCCACAATAATTGCGGTGTCCTTTTCGTATACCAGATTTTTCTTTTTCTTTCTCGGAATTGGATTTTATGAAGTATGGTGTGATAAATACTATATTATTATTATGTATTTAAATGATTATGTTGTAATTAAAAATGGAGGTTGTTATCATTTTTTAATGGCCTGGACAGTGACAGCCAATATGTTGGTGGGGGGAGGAAATTGGCAATGGTGATGGGTGATGTTGGCTCGGCCACGCCAAAGGTATATAGGCTTCGTTTGTACTGGAGGAAGAAAACGAACCCGCTGGAAAATATCTTTGAAAAAAGTCAAATTTTAAGGAAGGGGATTTCATTTTCTCTATATTTTGTCTTATTTTACACGCAATATATGGAAGTCATTCACCCATGTTTGTTACATGAGAAATATGAAACACACTTTTGAAAGAAAAAATCACAACAACAATCCTAAGTCTTGAGTCCCAGCACCAAAGATGGGGACTCGAGCCCAGCCACCAAGGTCCCAAGCCCAGCCATTGAGAACCTAGGCCCGTGTGCTTGGGTCTCAGTCCTGGCCTAAGGGGACTTTGCCCTAGCCACTGAAGACTCAGGCTAGGCCTTGAAAGAGATCAGGCAAAGCATACTCAAGCACGAGAGCCGTGTCTGGCCCATTGAGGTCCCTTGACGAACGCCAAGGGACCCCAACCTAGATTTGGATTTTTGGGACCGAGCATTGGGATTTAGTTGGGATTTAGTTGTATTTTGAAAAATGAGTTCCAATTTTTTATAAAAAGGAAATTATTTTTTCTGAATTTAAGTATAGATTTTCCATCGATTTGTTTTTTAAGAGATTCAAATGCTAGTAAATGAGAAAAAAGTTTACTACCATTAAATTTTTAATGAGAAGAGAAACATAAGAAAAGGCAGAAAAATTGTAATGAGGAGAGAATTGTCATTTTTGGCTATGGCTTTTCTTCCTTCTTGTGCATATTTCTCTAGACCTGTATGATTTGCTTATTGCCACTTTGACTAGTATTCACATCCTATTCCTTTTCTCATTCCTTACATTTATACCAAACATTGGAGGCCAATTTGTACTTTTAGAAGCGTTGTTATACTTTCCATAAAACTTCAATGTATACCCATGTATTATAGATTCATGGAGATCTACATATTTGTCTTATGGGTGATTTTGGAGCTGCAAAAAGTCAACTTCTGAAGCTCATGATAAATGTTGCACCTAGAGAGGTATTCACCACAAGCAAAGGAAGCAATGGAGTAGATCTCGCTGTTGTAGTCCAGAGGGATTCAGAGATAAATGAGATGGTTTTGGAAGGAGAAGCATTGGTTAATCCCTGTCTCATGCAAAATGACACATCATTAAACGGCACCCATATTGTTCTTAGGTGAATTTGGTGAAGGGAGATGTCGCTTACGATCTTACAGATGAACTCTATTAATAGTTTTGTGCTGAAGCAGCCTTGTAGAGGGATCTTGCTCAAATTCTGACCTCAAATGTATGAATAATCATAACAGTCAGGATATATAGAAGGAATTGGAAAACCACATTAATGTAACGCTTGAATCAATTTTCTCTCATTCAGTGAATCAAGCAAACAAATCAGCAATCGCATTAGCTAGATTAACAGGACGAAGCCAAACAGGTAAAAGTTCTCCCGGAGACAGGCATCTGCATTTTCAAGCACACCAATATGGAACTGCTTCATAATCTCTATAATCCCTATATTTGCATGAATTAATTGAAGCCACAATAACCAGATCAACTTCAACCAAAAGGAGAAAAGCCAGATGATCTTCACAACATAAAGTTCATCTAAGACAGTGAACTGCATTAACCCTTAATTCTCTAAGCATTAGAAAAAAACTAACGACTGGATTATATTATTATCTTATTAAATATCACTTTCCTCACGATCTGTGTATCGCCTGACGCCTACTCTCTGAGATATCATGTTCATCGTTATCTTTATATGGCGCCCACTCTTATTAGCTTCCGTACTGAGATTCTCAATAGTTGCCACGAATTCTTCCACCTTTTTCCGAATCTCCAACATTACAGGCTTCACCGCTTCTTCCAGTTCTTTTCCAAGAGTGAAGTTGGCATTTTGCGAGATCGACTGACTCTTAGTTTCCAGCTGACTCAAAAGCAACAAAATATTCTGCAATTCCACAATCGAGATTGAGGTATCTGTATTCATCATGTCTATCAACTCCTTTTCTTTTTCAAGTTTCGCATAGCAATTTTTCCACCGAGTATCACACCACTTGCCGACTGTCCCTATTGGAGCAGCCAGAGCAGCAGCTAGAGTAGTCACAAAAGGCAGCGCATGGATCGCGACCGCAACGACTGAGAAGACCAAAGTGGCCACGAAGGCTGTCAGAAATATGGCCTTGGTCACCCTTTTCCAAACTTTTGTAGATTTGAGTTTTTTGTCAAGCTTCTTCTCAAAAGCCTGCAAGTTCTGCCACATCTTTTCCTGCTGGTTACACACCAAGTGAAAAGGCTTGAACAACTCGTCCATGAATAGCTTGCCTGCTTCTTTGAATTTCTGGAGCTCCTGCCTTGTCTTGACTTACTTCTCCCCTCCCACATTCTCTCCTTTCTCTTTCTCAAAGTGCGTAAGTGCATTCACAATACTCAAACAGTTTTCACTGGCCCGACTCACGCATTGCATGAGGGAAGAGTAGAATTTTAATATCTGGTCGCCTTGCTTGAAGTAACAACGCACTAAATGTGACAGCTCTTGGTCATCCCTTATGTCTTTGTCGAATTTAAGAATGATCGAAGTTGATGTAAAGTGCATCCCTCGAAGGTCAGTAATCACCTCTTTTAGATTGTCGATTGTCAGGGATTGAGCCTTAGCACCAGCTGCTAGTGTCCCAATTACTCTATCAGCTTGGTCGTGTAAGGTCTTCTCAGAATCTTGATTGTTCTTACTATATTTCCCACCCATCGTTTGAGTCCAAAAATGTGAAAAATGGGGATTGCCCAAAAAACTCCAAAACCAAACCCTTCTTCAAGTTTTGCTAAGCAAGCACAGTGCTTGAATTATATCTATGAAAGGCGGGCTACAGTGGAAAATTGCCCAAAATGTCTGAGCTCAGATTTACCAGAAAAAAAGGGCAGGACTCACAGACATCACAGATCAGCTAAACCCCCTTCTCTTTTTTGCTCTTCTTTTTGTGATCTTACCTCAGTTTCAGCTGATACCACAAAGAACAGATGATCTTGTTTCCACTGCAACTCCTTCAAAAGGACCAAACCAAAGTTCAATCAGCGTGCAGACACCAAGAGTCAACTGCAGAAAAAAAAGAAAAGGGGGGCTTAGAACTAGGTATAGCATGGTCCGGGTTGGTGGGACCGAGGACTGGAAAAATAAAAATCCAAAACAAATCAAGAGGATACACAAGGTTGAAGCAGAACTCACCAGCCAAGTCGTGTTTGGAAAGCAGTGGCGAGCCGAGCGTTAGGGTTTCTAATAAGGGCTTCTTTTTCCTTCTGATTTACTCAGCGATGAGCGAGGTCAGCGAAGAGAGGCGACCAGCGAGCGTCGAGCGGCCGGAGCTGGTGGCCGACCGTCGGCAGTGTAGTCTGGTGGTTGGTGGTGGTTTGCCAGTCGTGTAGCGCCAGCAACAGCTTGGTTGAGCGATGATGGAAAGATTTTTCTGGTTGCCGGGAAGGAAAACACTTGGCGACAGAACGAGTGAGGCGAGAGGCGCCTCTGCATTCCAAGAGGAAGGAAAGAAGAGGAGATCATTCTTTCCCTCTCTTTTCTTTGTCAGTGGGCTTGGCATGTGATTTTTAATATGTTTGAATAGTGTGATGCGAAGACAATACTTACCGTTGAATTTAAAATTTTATCCTCCCCTTTTTGTGATGACATGGCACCACAAGGGCCATTAAATTCGGTTGCATAGGGCAGCAAATAATAAGAGGTGTCAGATCCGCGTGGAGGCTGGATAAGGGCCGTCAGATCTATTTCCACGCTTGTAATCTCCACCGTCGGTCCGGATTGCACGGGTGCCGTTCGATCCGTGCTTCTGATCCTAGCCGTTGAATCGGTAACTTCTAGGATTACCACAATTGTCTTCCTCCTCTCCAGAGCCCGACCTGGAGCTGGCCGCTCGCTGCGTTGCGTAGAAGCCGCCGTGAGGGTGACCCAAGATCTTTGCCGGCGCTACAAGGACCATGCTTTCTCCTCTCCTCTCATGTCCGGTGGTCGCGAGGTGCTGGTTTTCTTCTTGGACAGCAAGCTGGAAAATGCAGACGAGCGGCAGCACTGCTGAAGGATCTGCGAGTGAAAAGGTAACCAACTGTGGTTTAGGGCTAATAGGAAGCGGGTCACTTTCTCTCTTTCCTTAATCTCTTTGTACTACTTGATTGTTGACTCTAGGCCTTCAAGCTGCTCCTCCGCGGGTTCGAGTTCGTTCCAAAGAACTGATAGCTATAGATTTAGTAGTACTTGCAGCTCATGGGCAGCATGCGGGTCATCCACTAGTCAGATTTGATGGAATAACTCTTCTCGACGGTCTAGAAGATAAGTTCAGCTGAAGAGGGGTTTTGGGGGGGAGAGAGAAAAGGATGTCTCTGTATGACCGTGCGCTTTTGCTGAAGCCTCTTGTGGAGAAGGAAGCTTTGATGGAGTTGGTGGCTCGGATAGGAAGAGACGTCTATATGAAAAACGGGGCCCTCACTTAGATAAACTCATTAAGGACGGTCCATTTGGGTTTTTGGATCTAGAAGCTTGATGGGAGATTCTAATAGGTGATTCTTTCTGTTGAAATTTGAGCCCTTTTGCTTGCTCGTTCTGTCTCTCTCTCTCTCTCTCTCACTTTCCATCGACAGATAATGCATGAGAATATGACAGAAGATGCCGCAGAAATGCTGAATCTATTAGGTTTCACGACTGGAATGCTTAACGCAACTGTGTATTTGGCCGGCTCTTTGCCTCATGTTCTGTTGTAATATAATACGCGGAAACGATAAGATTTTGTAATTTACGTCAACACAAAATCGCCAGAGAAATAAACGAGAAAAATAAGAGTACCAGAAATTTACGTGATTCGGTCCGAGTATTATTACCTACATTCATGAGAGAGCCAACAGCAAATAATCTACTATAATCGAAGAATCAGAGTTTACAATCGCTTGAACGCTCGAGTGTTTCTCGTACCTAAATTTAACTCCAAACCCTAAGGCTGCATTTGGCAGTCAAGATAAAATTCATGATAGGATATGATCTATCACATTTGGTGCTTGCTTAGGATAGGATAAAATCATATATAATGATAATATAGATCGGATAAAATTATTCTATGGGGAAGGTGGGATAAAGGTGGATATGATTTTTAATGTCCATAATAAGAAAGTTATTTTTCTCAAATAACAAGTTTTTAAAATTAACAAAATTAAAATTATATTTCAATATAAATAATATTTGAATTCTAATTTAAGAAATTAAAAATTAAAAATTATTTTTTAATTTAATCTTATTTTAAATTATATATTCAAATTTAATTCCATCTTATAATAAACATTCAATCTATAAATTATATAAAATTTTATTAAAGAACGATGAAAGGTGAAAAAAGAAATAATAAAGAAAATAATTTTAAAAAAGAGGAAAAAAAAAAAAATTAAGGAATAATGTCACGGAGACTTTCACCATCTCCGTTCATAAACTTTTAGGTTCATTTACAATGATATGCCATTTATATTAAAAATATATATATGATATTGATGTGAATATATCCGATTTTAATATTGCGATTCACCAAACAGTGGATTAGATATAAAAAAATCCCAGTTAGAAGTACGGACGACCAAACGTAGCCAAAGTGTTTATAAATAAACAACTCACTTGGACATAAACTTACGACACAAAATTACTGCACGTTCAAGCTCAAAACAAAACGCTCTACGTACGCCTGGTTCGCGTACCTACGTATTTGCGTTCCTTTTTCTTGATCGCATGAGTGGCTCTTCTTTTTTTCTTCTATTTTATTTCCTCTTTTGTAAACCTTCATGGAGTCCAACAAAGTTTCTTCTACTTGGAAAACTTTATCAACAAATTCGATTTAACAAATCGTTATCCGAATTCAAACTCAAAATATTAATTTAACATGTTCAAAGTAGCAAGCTGCGGGAGAAATTAGTTTTGTTGGCACATATGTCGAGCAAAATTATCCTAGCTTATTTGAGAAAATCTCATAATGTGATAATGTCTTCGGCTGGCTTTTTGCCTTATGTTAGAAGTGAAAGCCATAGGAGACAGTAATTATACAGGCAGATATGTTGGAACAAATATTAACTAGCTTATGACGATGTCTTATACTGGATTTGAGTTGTATGTTCGGTTTTGCACTGATGCTGATACCATCCTAGCTTATTGCCGTTCATACTTACTATGGTCTCTTTTAAATCTAAGTTAATCAACGGCTACTGTAGCAATTGATGGAAGATTAATTTTGCAATGTTGGTCCGGCAGGAAATCACACCGGAGTTCACTCTATTGTTTACTTACTTTCGAACTGGCTATTCATTTTCAACTTTTCATTCACTCTGGTTTTGCTTTCAATCGAATAACTTTGGTGATTGACCGGCGAAGAACTCATTGGAAACCCGATTCGACGGCTGGTTTTTATCATTTTAATCCGATTTTAATATTGATTTGTCTTGGCAGTATAAGTTCGATAATATTTTACAATACTAAAGGAAAGTCGAGTGACCAAAATGAAATTTATTTAAAATTGAGTGAGTTGCAATGCAAAATTATCTACAATGAAAGTCTAATAAAGACACATGCCTTCCGTGTCAATATTACAATGATACTAAGTCAAATTTCTAATGAGATTTTGAACGGCTGGTCAGCAGAGTGACCTTATGGAGAACAAAACCAAAGTTGAGTGATCTATATGCTGAACTTGAAAGTTGAGTGATCTATTTGAAAGTAAGAAGTTGAGTGATGTATAGTTTAATTTACCCTTGTCCTGGCAGTAATATGTACTGTTTGGATGGGCTCTCTATCTGCTAATCTTCCTGATGAAGCAGTGAGATGATATATGGTTGGTGGCACTTCTACCTTGTGAAGGAAACAGGATTGTAGGTTTCTTGCTATTTCTTTCGTGTTGGTTTCTTTGATCTAGACATATATAGAGCTTTTATGTTTCCCTTGCACTTCATGCAGGGTCAGATGATGCAGTTGACCATGATGGCTATGCCAATGATGAACAAAGAGCTGCATTACTTGAATAGGGAAGATGGATTATTGCACTGGCTTCTTGTGAAGCATCGAGACGCAAAATATGGGCTGGAATTTCTTACTGAAGAAGATGAGAAGCGTGAATGAGCAGATTTCCTCTTAGTTCTCTATTTGATGATGAGGATGCAGATAAAGATGTAGATGATGATGATGACGATGATGACGATGATGAATATGAGGTGGACCGAGAGGAAAGGAAAGAAGAACAAAGAGCAAATTGTCATGCCTGGGGTTGTGAATTTTGTTGATTTGATAGGTATTCAGCTCTTGCTTCAGTGTTAGCAGATGCTCATGCTCGTGTTTAGCATCTATCAAATGCAAAATGTGATTCATTTTTTGTGATTCTGCCATCTACCTGTTGAAATTGGCTGTGAGAATGAAGGTTTTAGTTCATCAGTTTCTTTTGTCAGTGAGTGGTTTGAAGTACCATACTTTAACTAATAACATATGCAGAAATGAGAGAGAGTATTGCATGACTGCATCTTGGATTTGTGTTTCATGAGCGGGTCAATCTTAAGATCTTCATCTTATTATCAGAACTTCTGAAGTTTGGCATTTCTTGTTTCGATGCCACTTTTGTCTTCTCTTCAGTTCTCGTTTAGTATGTAAAGCCAATCCAATCACAGAGCAGTTTAAACAGCATGACCTGTGGCAGATAATAATTAACAGCTGGTGTGGATATTGTTCAATGTGACGCCCGGAGGAAGAAATTCTAGATCTTTCAAGTGTTACTAACCCATCGCACTCCAGCAGTGTTTCGTGAGTGATGCTGCTGAAGTTAGAATGGCATGGTTTTTTGTTAACGAACTTTATGGTGCCTCTGGAATTCTTTCCATTTTAATCCATGAAATTGTAGGAAATTCTGAATGAATACCGCGGATGCAACTGAATTTTATCAGTCCCCACAATTTTGTACTCAACGGAATGCATGGTTTAGCAGATGACAAGAGGAGCAAGCAGTTCATGCATTTCCGCCATCTTTTTGTAGTTAATACTTTCACCAAAAGATCTAGACAATTACAATAGGGTTTCTTCATCGAGACATAACACTCTACTACCTTTCAGGCTGTGCACAGACTCTTGGATCACTTCATTTTCCTTCATCAAAATACAGTGATAAATAACATGACCAATGAGAGTAAAATAAGGATAACGTAATTAGTGCAGCGGTTGTGCGACTTCATAGTTAAACTTGAAGAACTAAACTAAAAAGAGCCAAGAGAATTTGCAACAGCCGTACAACTTATCCTGCCAGTATAGAATATACTACTTTTGCTACATAGATGGTTTTCCACAATGAATTAACTGCCAAGATGTGCATCTCAGCAACCCCAATATTTCAGCATCCTCAGATTACTTGACACTTCATGAGCAGAATGTGGCATGAGACTCCGAAGTTTTTGGTTTCCCTCCATTTTTTATTACTGGCGATGACAGAATTTTGTTAATATGTCATATTTAGAAGGAATTGGAAAGCCACATTAGTGTAACGCTTGAATCAATTTTTTCTCTTTCGGTGAATCAAGCAAACAAATCAGCAATCACAATAGCTAGATTGACAGGACGAAGCCAAATAGGTAAAAGTTCTCTCGAAGACAGGCATCCGCATTTTGAAGCACACCAATGTAGAACTGCTTCATAATCTCCATAGTCCCTATATTTGCATGAATTGGTTGAAGCCACATTAGCCAGATCAACTTCAACCAAAAGGAGAGGCGAGATGATCTTTGCAACATAAAGTTCATCTAAGACAGTGAACTGCATTAACCGTTAACTTTCTAAGCATAAGAAAAGAACTAACGACTGGATTGTCCCATTATCTTCTGCAATATCACTGTCCTCGCCATCCGTATCTCGCGGCTACTCTTATCAGCTTGTGTACCAAGATCCTCGATAGTTTTCATGAAAACTTCCGCCCTTTTCTTGATCTCCAACATCCCAAGCTTCACCGCTTCTTCCTGTTCTTCTCCAAGAGCGAAGTCGGCCTTTTGCACGATCGACTCAATCTCAATTTCCAGCTTACCCACAAGCGACCGAATCGTCTTCAAGTCCTCAATCGAGATCTTAGTTCCCTCATTCATTAGGTCTACCAACAACTTTTTCCCTTTTAGTTCCTTTCGGTAGTTTTTCCACCAAGAATCGCACCACTTGCCAACTGTCCCTATTGGAGCTGCAAGAGCAGCAGCTAGAGCAATCACAACAGGTGGTGCAGCGATCGCGACCGCGACGACCGAGAGGATCAAAGTGGACACGAAGGCGGTCACAAATATGGCATTGGTCACCCTTCTCCAAGTTTGTGCGGAATTAACTTTCTTGTCAAGCTTCTTCTTACAAGCCTCCAACTTCAGCAACATCTCTTCCTGCTGCTTAAGCACAGAGTAAAAGAGCTTCGAGAACTCTTCCGTGAATGGGTCGCCCGCTTCTCTGAATCTCTGGAGCTCCAGCAATGTCCTGACATACCTCTCCCCTCCCACATTCTCTCCTCTCTCTTCCTCAAAGTGCACAAGTGCGAGTCGAATACTTGACTGGCTATCACGGGCCCGCCTCAGGCAATTCTCGAGGGAATTGTAGAAATCTAATATTTTTAGGCCATGGTTGAAGTAATACTCCACTAAATCGGACAGCTCTTTGTCTTTCCATATGTCTTCATTGGATGCAAGAATGATGTTAGCTAGCGCACGGTTCATCTCAAGAACGCCGGTGGTCGTCTCTCCTATAGATTTCAATGCTAGGGATTGAGCCTCAGCACTACCTGCTAGTGTCCTAATAACTCTATCAGCTTGGTCATGCAAGGTCTTGTCAAAATCTTGCAAGCTCCGGTCGGCTCTACAGGCGGCTTCATAAGAGGTCAGTTGAGACTGGTATCTAGGATTGCTGTCTTCCATTGATGGATAGACTACTTCCTTCTTCTTACTCCACATCCCACCCATTTTTGGGTCCAAAAATGTGAAATATGGGGATTGCCCAAAAACTCCAAAACCAAACCCTTCTTCAAGTTTTGCTAAGCAAGCACAGTCCTTGAATTATATCTATGAATGGTGGGCTACAGTGGAAAATTGCCCAAAATATCTGTGCTCAGATCTACCAGAAAAAAATAAAAAATAAAAAATAAAAAAAAAAGGCAGGACTCACAGACTACTCACAGATCAGCTAAACGCCCTTCTCTTTTTTGCTCCCTTTTGTGATCTTACCTCAGTTTCAGCTGATACCACAAAGAACAGATCATCTGGTTTCCACTTCAACTCCTCCAAAGGACCAAACCAGGCTCAACCACCGTGCAGACGCTAAGAGTCAACCGCAGAAACTGAGATCTACTTTAAGAAAAACAAGAAAAGGCGGGGGTTGGAACTACGGAAAGGAACAGAGAAGTTGGGAGTGCTTCAAGAGGCTGATCTTAAGTCGGCTTGATCGGAGGATTGAAGGCTGCGAGGGGGGCCTGGAAAGAGGAAAGGTCCAGGAAATGGGAGGCGGAGCAACGCGGTCGGCAGTGACCTCAAGAATAGTCTACCAAGCGAGAAGGTTGACTGACTCTTGCCATTCTTTTATATGTCCTCTGTTCCTGGTCTTTGTTTTCAGTACTTCCACCCATCAATCCAACCAAAGAATGGCCGCAATTATTGCGGTGTCCGACCTTTTTTATTTCTTGGAATTGGATTTTATGAAATATGAAGTGATATATATATCAATATTTTATTATGTATTTAAATGATAATGTTATAATTAAAATCGAGTGGTTATCATTTTTTTGATGGCCTGGACAGTGATAGCCAATCTGTTGGTGGGGGGAAAATTGGCAATGGTGGTTGGTGACGTCGGCTTGGCAACGCCAAAGGTACATTGGCTTCGTTTGTATTGGAGGAAGAAAATGAACCTGCTGGAAAATATCTTTGAAAAACATTAACTTCTAAGGAAGAGGATTACATTTTCTCTATATTTTGCCGTATTTTACACACAATATATGGAAATCATTCACCGGCGTTTGTTACAAGAGAAATATGAAACCCACATTTGAAAAAAAAAAAATCTCAACAATAAACCTAAGTCTTGAGTCCCAAGCCTTGCCTAAGGGGACTTTGCTAGGTCGTCGATCTGGGGTGGGGCAGGATCCTCAAGCACGAGAGCTGTGTTGGGCCCATTGAGGTCCCTTAACAAATGTCAAGGGACCTCGGCCTAGATGTCAGGATTTTAGGATCGAGCATTGGGATTTAGTTCTATTTTCAAAAATGAGTTTTGATTTTTATAAAAGAAAATTATTTTTCTAAATTTAAGTATAGATTTTCCATCAACTTATTTAGATTCAAACACTGACAAATGAGAAAAAGGTTGCCTACCATTAATTTTTTTGCAAAAAAAAGGAATTTTAAGTGTTAACAAAAAGGTAAAGGACTCGCTTCTCCACATAATCCATTCAAATCATACATTTTATATGTTGGTTTGGTAGCATAGGATAATCCGCAACGAAAACATTTTCGTCCAAATAATTCACGAAAAAGTAAGATTTGACATAACTCTTTCAAGTCGACTAAAAAGAAAAATCGCTCTTAGAAAAGTCTTGCTTCTAGTTTTTGATATGATGAAATAGAGAGAAAAGTACTCCATTACGTCACCTTATGCTACAGTATTTACTATTTAGGTCCATTCTCATCGACCTAACGAAAGGTAGCAGAGAATGACAGTCGCCAAAGGATGATCGAACGTATCAGCACTTTTCAACAAGTGGACAGCTTCCTTTACATCAAAATCCCGTCGCCTTCCGTCGACAAACATCGGGTTCCTGCCGGATCAATTTCTAGATTCCTAGAGACTTCGAAGATTTGAGTTTTTCCGTCATTTGATTCAAGATCG
Source organism: Eucalyptus guilfoylei (assembly GCA_016097605.1). Classification (NCBI taxonomy): domain Eukaryota; kingdom Viridiplantae; phylum Streptophyta; class Magnoliopsida; order Myrtales; family Myrtaceae; genus Eucalyptus; species Eucalyptus guilfoylei. Next base: position 17,330,655 of record CM027867.1, on the reverse strand, counting down.
ACCACAAAAGCCTCGGACTGTTATCTCTGCAGAAAAAGGAATCAGAGTTACTTACGATTCAATTAATAAATTAGATATAGTACTCATTTCTCCGATATTTTCGCATTAATTTTTTTCTCTGAAATTTTAGACTTGAAATTTCCTCGTGTACAAATGGATGTGAAATTAAAAAGCAACATAATAGACAAACGGTAAACTAAAGAGAAAATTTCCAAAAAAAATGGTCTTAAACCATTTGTACTTGTGCCAATTTAGTTCTAAATCTTTTAATTTTACCAAACTATCTTTGTATTTCACAAAACCCCTTTAGTTCAAAGGTCTTTATATTTGCCCAAAGTTTTTCTTCAAAAGTCAAACTAAATGCACCTTTAGTCATAAACATTTTGGCAATCTATCAATTGAGTATTTCCAGTCAATTTTAATCGGAAATCGCTTATGTGGACACAACTAGTCCTAAGTGGCACGATGGCATTGACATGGACTATTATGCAATTTTTTAAATTTTTTGGGATGTTTTATTTGTTATTTTCTTAGTGGCCGGTAGGGCCTTCGCACCCTCACTTGTGGCTAGCTTAGCTACTACTTTTGAGGAATACTTCAAAGACTTGCCCTTATAATAACTTATGTTAGGGACTTAATCCCACATTATTTAAATGTGCATAATTGGCATATAAACATGATTTCACGGAAGTCGAAGCTGCCTACACCTCCTCTTTTTGAATGTGACTAAGACCCCTATTAGGAATGAGCATGGTTCCAAGGTAAAATATGAAATTGGAAAATTGGACCGGTGAAAACCTATGTGGTTCCAAGTTTTAAAATATACAGGGTAAGTTCTAAGTTCTGAAAATTAGGGGACCTATTTAAATGGGTAGGTTTTAGGTTTGTTTTTATTTACATCTTCGCGCGATCTTATGGTATTCCATAGCATTTGATAATGAGTGTATAATTTGTGACCACTACTCTAAACTTCCATTTTACAGCTAAAACTTTTACTTCATTAATATTTTATATTTTTCATATATCTAAATATAAGTTGTGATAAGTGGATTGCAATAGTAAGTAGTGGTTATTAAAGATAATTATTCGCTATAATCGTTCAATTAATAATACAAATGAAACTTAGGTAAACCTTGAAACCAACTCTAAAACTTGTGACATGATAGGTTTCGGGTTCCAAAAAATGAGGAATCTATTCCAAATATGTAGGTTATAAGTTGCAAGTGAAATTTGTATGGATCTGAAATCTAGAATTGTTCACCTTTATTCTCAGTATGGAAATCACATTTGTCCATCAAGCATGTGATTGTAGTCTGACGATGCTCTCGGTTTTGTGCCTAGTTTGCCGCTTTATAAGAAAAAAAAAAAAGAACCAATAATCATCCAATTGAAACACATCAAGTTTAAATATGAATGCAAATTGCAAAATGAAAATAAACCATTGTTACTCCAGTCAAACCTTAGTTTTCCCTAAGGAATCCTTTCCAAGAGAAGTTCTCCCTCATTGTCATTCTCTTCCCTCCTTTAAAATAGGAACGTCGAGGGAAGTCAAACCCCTTCTATTATTATTTTTATTCTAATGTTTCGAAGCAACAAAGTCGTTGTAGTATAGTGGTAAGTATTCCCGCCTGTCACGCGGGTGACCCGGGTTCGATCCCCGGCAACGGCGGTCCTTTTTTTGGCCTTTTCTTGATTTTCTTTGGCTTTGTTTTTTTGCCTTTTTCTGAACCTTCTAGATCATGATATATGAGATAATTGATATTTAAAGATCAGATCTGTTCTGTTCTCACCTCAGTTACTATTCATATTGAAACCAGGTCTTTTTTTTCTTCTTCTTTTTTTTTTCCCTAAGGGCACATTAATATCAAGCTGTTCGTTTGTTTTGGCTTTTTTTCGGGCAGAAAGGAGCTTGAGTTGTTTCATATTTTTGTTAAATGTTTACTTTTACTTTTTTATTGTTTTGCAATTTGACTCTCATTTGGCCTACGTAGTAGATCGAGTCGACCTAGTTTGTTACTTAACCTCAATTCGGCTAGTTAGCTTACTTGAGTCAGACGCTCTTAAGCTTGAGCTTGACCGATTTGTGCTCGAGTTACTTAAACTCAAAGATGATCGAGCGGGTTTCAAATAAGGCATCAAATGACTTGTGAGAAATTTGATGCTGCCTATTGGACCGGATACCTATGGTCATTATTCTTGCTAGAGAAATGTTTACATAGACAAGAATCACGTCGTCACCAAAGTCTTGTGTGGAAAATAATTATATGTTCTGATGGAAGAGAAATCATAAGAATAGCCCAAGAATTGAACCTAAAGCGATGGAATATTGTTAAGCAAGACGGATCTACAAAATTGATATATTGAGTGAAGCCTCGCACACCTCAAAGAACATCCAAACTCATTTGCAGATTTCGTTCAGAGGTTTCATTATCTAGCTCCCATACATAAGATTATTCTTGTTCAGTATACATGGAGGATCCACAAAGACACATTTACTTGTAATCAAACCGAACCGAACCGAACCGAAGAGAAATCAGTCATTTGTAGGCCCATCTCAGTATAGTCGGTTAGCATTACTAAATCTCCCTGCAAATCGCGATGACAATCCAGATATTCAATTCTTGGTTCGTCCTGCGAAGTTACGGAGACAGTTTCTTGAAGAACTATTGTGCCTGATACAACTAAACAGTCCTGTTGCTACAGCAGTTCACAAGTTCCAAGTCCTGCTTAAGAGATGGCTTGAGAGTTTATCGCAAACATCAATTGCATCAACAAAGTACATAGGACATAAATCCATAGCTCGTGCGTCACTGGATTTGTTAAAGCCTGAGGGAAGTACCCAAAAAGCTGAAAACAGGAGTTCAAGACTTCATGTAAAGACCGACGCCGCGCACACAGTGTACAGGAGAAACTGATTTCTAGGCGATGGAAATGAGAAAATGCCCAGAAACACAGAGCCGGTGAAGAACGTGCCAAACGTGGTCATCCAAAGCTTCACATCACATGAATCTTTCAAGTATGGAAACTAGGACATTTCGACAGGACCAGAAAAAGGTACATAAACAAACTATATATAGTATTCTGCTTTCATTAATACGCACACGACTAGCATCTCGGACCGGATCCAACAGCAACAATGAGCTATCCTCCGCAAAGTTCTAGGAACGTGATTCCTGCTAAAACCCACGGCTATCTTTTTAGAACAAATTAGTTTTATGCCTTTAACCCAAGTCAAAGAAGTCTACGCTCCAATGGTTAAACTGAAGAAGTTGTGGCCCTGGAAACTTGCTGCCAGAATCAGCAGTACGCTCTAACTTTCACTGTAATCACCGAAGTCACCGAGTAAACAGGCAACCGCAAAAGAGGATTTACGAGATACCAACATTCACGGTTTCGGAAGTTCACTCTGTATCACTCTCTCGTGAAAATCAAGGGATTGGGTTTGGGAAAGACTAGCAGTAAGCCAGAGAGCGATATCGCGAGATGTGATGTTTGCTGGACATTTGAGACGAACTTACCATGAGTTCCTAGCTAGATCTACAGTAAAGGATAACCCAAAACCTCCCTGAACAATCAATGGAGCTTTGTGGACATGTCCATGCCACAAAGCTCCGCACCTCAGTTCTTGATGTCCTGTCGAACGATCATCTTGGCGTGTTAATCTCAAAGTTGAGCTAATTGGGCCAAGTCTACTGTTGAAAACGTACCAACTTTCAAATGACAGGCTTCTTCTGTTTTATCTTTAAGATGCTTTGTTTAAGTTATTATTGACTGGACAAGAATGATGGATGACTGACCAAGGCCCATTCGTGACAAAGGCTGAAGTTTAGGTCATGTTAAATATTGTGTTGAATTGTGCTTTTAAATTGTCTACAAATTAAGTTTTAAAATATTAAAATTCTAGATGACTTCGTTTTCTTTTTAACAAGTGTACTAAAAGTCTTAAATCTTATTTATGAAATATAAACCAATTTTAAATCTTTCAATTGATTTAATTAAATCTTAATTTTTTTAACCCATATCACTCGATATCTTCATAATATACAAATCTTGATACATAAATTTATATTAATATTTTCATTGCTTATAGAAATCTAGATAATGTTTTAAGCTCTATGAGAAATTAAAAAGTTGAGTTTATTTCGTTTTCAAAGAGCTAAACAAACATACACGTAGAACAAGCCAAATCTGGGCAAGGGCCGACGAGCTTTTCTTGGATTTGGGCAGGGCTTGCAAAGAAAAAGTTAAAATGTGTTTCAAATTTTCATCATATTAAAGAATTAAATTAAATTTTTAAGCATTAAAGCCCTAAATGACTTTTTAGCTATAAAACTCAACATAACTTAAAAGATGATAGTGACATGTTTTCTAAAATTTGAGATGTTTGATGGTAACAAGTCATTTTCTTACATTTACCCAAATACAAGTAATGAAAGCAAAGTGTACAAGTCATTCTAAGATTTTAGGACGTGTCTGTTTCATGCAAAATTTTGTAATGAAGGAAAATATTTTTTTAATAAAAATCATTTTTAAGGAATGACTAGTTTTTAGTGGTTTGTTAAGGTACTTGAAAGTGAGATGGAAAACATTTTTCAATGTTTAGATTTTACTTTCAAAGATTGTTCTCTCCATTAAAGCCAACACAAGCTCTAACATCCAAAGCTAGAGTGGTTGTTGAGAATTCTATGGTATCTTTAATCGTCTCTTAGAAAAGGCATTTGATATGCCTCTAATAGGCTAGCTATTGGTACTTTGCATCTTCACAGAGAATTCAATTTCACTGGCATTTATTAAATCTATCTCTAACGATTTTGACACCAAGCACATAGCTAGCTTCACCCATCTCCTTCATTGCGAAGTACACCTTACCCACCCCCAATTCAAGTATCACCCACTAGCGGATTGGAGCTGAGCCCAATTCTTCACCTTTGAAGGTAGGTTCACGCCCATGAATGGAATTATATTTTGTTCCTATTGTACGATATTGAGATGATATCAAAATCCTTATTTATGACATTACTAATGTATGAAGTATAGACTTTAAGTTATATTGTTATCAAAATAAAGCAACCTAAATAAAGGATGTCAAAATGAAAACAAATGCAATAACTAGCGAACTTAATTTCTTAGTGATCATAAAACTTCACCTGAGAACGGTTTTCTATTTTGTGTGAGTGTTTGTGGAAAAGGAGCTAAAGAAAGTGATTTCTTTTTCTATTTTTAGGATGGTGAAATCATTTTCTTCAACTCTAACTACGGTTGTTTTCTTTGATGTGAAATCTTTTTAGTAAAATATCTACTTTCAGCGAATCAATTGAGAAATAATTTCATGAAAATCATTTTCATAAAAACAAATACACCCTTACCTGTAAACTTGCAATCTTTCATGTTTATGATCTAACATATAATTTACAGTTGGCTATGAATATATATTTTTAGTATTGAAAAATTCTCAAAATTTTGATATTTTCATATAAAATCACCCAATATATCTTTTTGGAAAATAGAAAAGTTTTGAGCTAACAATGGTCGAGTACAATCTACAAGTAAAAACTTGATAAATATTTGGAGTTTGGTGCCTAATTTATCACACTATCAACAAGTAAAAAGCTAAGCACGGGTCCAAAGTAGATAATTGGGAATGACATTGTGCGATCCGGTCCGGTCTCAAGATAAAGGCATTGAACCGGACTGGCATACTAACCCTAGATTGAACCTGTTTTATTTTCAAATGGTTAGAATTACATGTCATTTTATGCGTCCATCTTTCATGGGTTGTCGCTTTGTCAAGTGGAGATTTTTGTTGTTGCTTTAGCTTTCATTTTGCTTGATTGAGGGATGAGTTGAATGATTCCCTATTGCTTTAGATTTCCGTTTGGATTTTTCTGATGTTTTACTTTTTCCTGTTTTGATGCTAAATATTGTGATTCTAAATATTGTGTGTTAATGAATATGTAACTTGAAAGAATAAGTTTGTCCTATAAAAAAATACATAACAATGAAAAAAAGAAAAGAAAAAAAGATCAGCCGGTTCCCTTGCACTAACTCTTGATCAAATTGAATTAGAAATAGTTCCAGATTCTGCGAGGTTGATTTCAAGTTCCAAAATCTGGTAATAGACCTTGTATAGATAGATTTCGTGTTCTAAGGTTGGATTAATCCAGCTCTGAACCGGTTCATCCATACTTGTCAAGTTTAAATATGAATGCAAACCAATTATTCTCTTCCCTCCTTTGATATGTAATTTCAAATCAATAATTTTTTGCCATAATTTCAAGTCACGAGTTTCATGATCCTTTCGACATCGTTTCATCATCCTTTCAACATCCATCATTTCTTTTCATGCCCCTCCAATCAAATTAAACACGAGGACGGGTCTTCAACGAAAGTTTCTCGAAAACGGGCATGGAGGTCGCTGTTGAGTGGTGAGCCAGCCGTTTGATCCCCGGCAACCACGTCTCTTTCACTCTTTCGTTTTCAGTTTCTTTGTTTGCTCTGGTTTCTTTCACTCCATTGCCTTTTTGATTTCCATTAGGACAGCACACCTTCCAGATCTTGACATCTCAAATTATTAACATTTGAATAACCCTTCTGTTCCTCATCTCATCACATGCACTATACATATTTTAATCTCGTGTGGATCGTGCGATATATATTTTAATCTGGTTTGGATCGTTGCAACTACTGGTGGACATACAAAGCATATCTTATCTTGGCAGAAAGGTGCATGAGTTCTTTAATTTGTGTTTAGAGTCTACTTTTACTTTATATCGTGCTGGTTTTTTTCCTGTTTTTCTAGAGTTTTAAACTTGACTTGCATTTGATGCCATACGCTGAAGCACTGGCGCAATAGCATCGAGTCGTGGTGACCCAGTTTGCAACTCAAGTTTGTGCTTTCCAAGTTTGAGCTCAAACCCAAGCCATAGCTCAACCCAATTAAGTACTCGAGCTGCTCGAACTTGAAAATGATCGTGCTGATCTCGAATAATTTGTGAATCGAGCTCAACTGGCGGGGAATTTGGGGTTGTGCAGCCACCAAATGCTGAATGACTTATAATCTATTGCTGAAGAGAAGTTTGCATAGGCAGGGATCAGTTCCTCGTGCTCTCCCAAAAAGTGAGATGGGTCTCAATCAGAAAATGACCGACTCTGATTTGATCAGACAGCTGTCATATGAACCTTTCGGGAATAAACCTAGATATGTCAAGATACGCTTTGAAAAATTGCAATCCCAAGGAAAGTCGCACGTACCAGAAGAACAACCGAATCCATTCTAGGATTTTGTACTCAGTATCAAATGGCACTGTATGTAGTAGATCCTGCTTGTGCAGTATGCATAGAGGATCCACAAAAAAGACACATTTACTGGGAACTCAACAAATGGGAAATCGCCAATTCATAGCACGATCCAAGTTTAGTCGGTTCACATAAAAAGCTCTGAGCGAACTGCATAATCGCTCCGAAGATGCGATGATGAGTTTATCTGGGAGATCAATAATTAAAAGTTTCATTAAGAATTACTATGCCTGAGAATTAAACAGTTCTTCAGCTTCAACAGCACACAAGTTCCCACCTTACCAATAGGGCAGCAAGAGAGTTATACCATTAATCACATCAACAATCAAGACCAGGCATAATTTCACATCCCGAATGTCTCAGTCTTGTTAAAGCCTGAGAGAAAGAACAGGAAGGATCTAGATACTGAAAACATAGTGTGGGGGTTTGCCAGAGAGATCATGCGTCACAAAATCACGAAATTGGTTTCTGTAATTCTTAGTCACTGCACAGGGCATACAGACTTGGCAATGGAAGCAAGAACTCCGTAACCCAGAAAGTCCTCACACAGCCGAAGATGAAAATGCAAAACATGGTCATCTGAAGCTTCAGATCACATTAATCTCGAGTGTGGAAACTACGAGCTATTGATGGATGGTAAATAAGAAAAAATCAATTTACGATATGCAACATTGACAGTACTAAAAACGACTGGATGGGGACATGCTACATTCCTGAGATCAAATTACAAGATATAACATTGACAGCATTAAAGTTGACTCTGTATCACTTCCTCCAGAGAAAAATCAGGGGTTTGGGTTTTGGAATGACTAGTGCTAAGCCCTCAAGCGACACTGAGAAGTGTTTGCTGGACACTTAATACAAATCCACCACCCAGTAGTTTCATGTCCTCTAATTCATGAGAGTTCCCAGCAAGTTCTACTGTAAATGATAACCCAAAACCTCCCCGAACAATTAATTCTACCTTTTATTGAACAATTAGTTCTGCCTGTTCGCAATGTAATCTGCCAAAGCAATCAATGGAGCTGCCTTTGCTATATCAAATCCAAATAGCTGTTCTCGAGCATCTTTGTTCAGTTTGTTGGCCAACTCCCTAGATTTTTCAATGCCCATTAGCCTTGGATACGTAACTTTGTCAGCCACCAAATCCTTGCCGGCCGTTTTACCCAGTTCTTGAGAAGACTTGGTCACATCCAGAATATCATCCACCACTTGAAATAACAACCCAATACACCTTGCAAAACTCCGCAACTTCTCAACTTCTTCATTAGACCCGCCTCCCATAATTGCCCCAAGAACAACAGATGCTTCGAGCAACGCCGCAGTCTTGTGGAGATGAATAAACTCAAGGTGCTCCAATCCTACATTAGCAATTCCTTCAGAACTTATATCCACCACTTGGCCAGCAACGAGGCCTTCTGCTCCAATCGACTTCGCCAATTCAAAGATTGCTCTGACTATCCTTGTGGGTGAAACCCCCTTGGTTTCTACCGCAATGTGCTCAAATGCATATGCCAGTAGGGCGTCTCCAGCCAAAACAGCAACATCTTCACCATAAACCTGCAAGAATAAGTTACATAACAGTAAGCTTCGAAGTTTAAGTTTTCACAAAACTTGCATGTCACTCCCAATAAAGTATAGTAAGTTTACTAGCACATTCATATTAGCCAACAAGCAGGAATTCAACTGGACTGATTCTCCGATCTCACTAATATTCATAATTCTAATTTCGCTGGCGAAACCAACTTCATGAGCTTGTACTATATGAAATCCACATATCCAATGGCCATCACTTCTACATGAATCAACCATCAAGAAAACTATAATCATGTTACTAATCTCAACATACACAAGTTGCAGAAAAGCGGCCAACATAAACCCCTACCTCCTGGGACAACACTTTGCAATAACGAAGCAAAGATCCACCTCGATTTCGCCAAATATAAGCACAATTAACATCCCACCTAGCATCAAATCATTATAAACAAGCGAGCAAACTAGGCACAAGACCTTGTGGTTGGTGGGCTTTCCGCGGCGCAAGTCGTCGTTGTCCATACAGGGAAGGTCGTCATGAATCAGAGACATGGTGTGGATCATCTCGACGGCGCAGGCCGACGGCATGGCCATCGACTCCTGCCCCCCCACGAGCTCGCACGCCGCTATGCACAGCACCGGGCGGACCCTCTTCCCGCCGGCGAGCAACGAATACCTCATGGCCTCATGAATCTTCAGCGGCGGCCGGAGCAAGACCGAGGAGTCGAGCGCCGCGTTCACGGAGCACGCCTTCTCGAGCATGTACTCCTTGAAATTGAACGGGGGCCGCCCTTCTTTGTCCTCGGTGGTGGCCTCCTCTTCCTTGGTGAGGATCGCGGAGACGGAGAAGCGCAATCTGCGGGAGGAACAAGAGATGGGTCTGGCGGGTCTTGAACAAATCAGCGGAAAGGTGGGAGCTTTCAGGGGATGGAGCAAATTGGATCTGCTCGCTTGGTTAAAGATCGAACAGGTGGTGCTCAAATTGACGCAGCTCATGTTTTCGATTCTTGAAAACGATGAATCCGATCTTGGGTCTCGAGAGCGAAAAGAAAGAGATGGGTGTGAGCAAGATTTAGGAAGGACTACGCGACGGGGCAGACGGTGCTTAAAGAGGACAACCCACCACGAGCTCCACTACGAGAGTTTTGGGCAATTCCACTTTCCTCACGTCCACCATTGACGCAGAACAGTGACCGAAAACATCAAAAGAAGCGACCTTTCTCGGCAAGATGGCTCGAACCCAACTACCCAGATGTGCTCGTTTTCTTGGAAATTTGCAAGCCAGATGAGATGGAACAAGGCCGGCCGGGAGAAGGGAAGGTCCGGCGACGTGAGTGGACGGGGGAAGGGAGTGTCCGTGGGCGCTACAGGGCCAACCAGCCAACCTCCAGACGACACGGATAAGATTGCGAGATCTGGGTAGGCATTCAGATGATGGGAATCCACGGGCGCCTCTTAAGGCCGGTCGAGTATTTTAAAGAATAAAAAAAGAGAGAAAGAAATTTTTGGGGACAAATTAGGTGCCTAGGGAACGTACGATGGAACTGATTGTTCAGTGTAACGTCTTGTCGGACCACATGTTGCACGACATTCGGTCGATCCAGCGAGGGCGGCGTGATGAACGAGGTTCGTGAATCCGACAAGCGGGATCTCTGGAATTTGCATTTCTCGGCCGCCTGTTCGGGCTCAAATATTCGCTTGCTACATGAACACGTCGTCTCTCAATCACAAGTCCTTTTCGAACATTTATTGGACACAAATTACGATACGACACGATTGCCTTAGAGTGTCAAACCCGATTGGGTTTCTAATTCGTCTGAATTTCCGATTGTTGGTTTCAAGTTTTGTCTCGATATTTTGACACCTTAATCAAAATCTGATTCGAGTGGGAGAAAATCGAGTCATTTGCATGAGTCCACCTCGATAGAATTTATGATGCATGCTTGTCAGCGGATTCAGCTCCTATCAGTTGTCGCATTCCATAAATTTTGCGGCCACGTAACAACTTGAGTGTGGTGGACTATTCCACTCTATGCTAGCTCAAGTTGCAAATGAATCCATTAATTGACTTTGCTAGGTGTTAACTGTTATTGTCCAAATTGCAAAAAGGAAAGTGACTTGTCATTGCATGCTCAAATTAGGTGGCTTCATTGTTGCACCTGGAGAGCTGTTGGTGATACCAAATAGGTTTCTTCAACAATTGGTGGTCTTATATTTCCTGTGTAAGAAAAACAGTAATTTTAGTGTCTATACCTGCGAACATTTCATTGATTTTGCAAAGGATTATTCACTAGTATAAAACACCCCTGGCCAAGCTAACAAAATCGAGTGAATGGTATTTTAACTAGTAGCTTTTCCTCTTTTGCTTGGGTGAATTTTCATAATCCAAGCCTTATCTTTTAGATTTTTCTTTTATTTCTTCTTTTAATTTTTTTTAAAGTGAAATTTTTTTTGTCAAGGTGTTCATGACATGTGAGGTCAGCAAGGAGGTTAGCAGCGACTATCTCCACCTCTATTTTTGCCCCAGGCACTCCTTACTATAGTGATTTTACCATACTACCCATTTTCCTTCATTTTCTTTTTTTAGGGACCATTGCACAAAAACTCCTAAAGCTTGTCACGAATGTACAATTAAATCTTAAAACTATCGAAAAATACAATCAATTATTAAAATTTATTACAAAAGTGTAATCAAGTTCTAAAATTTTTAAAAGTGCAATGAAAATGTAAAACTTGTCAAATTATTCCAAACAAGTTTTAAAAATTTTAAGACTCAATTCCACTTTGCAATAAGTTTTAGAACTTAATTGCACTATTTAAAGTTTAAGACTTAATTGCACATTTATGACCATTTTTAAGAATTCCAATACACTTATCTTTTTTCTTTTCCCTTTCATTTCTTGCGGGTTCCACGTTCATTTTATTTTCTGCATAGGCCAAGGAAGCTCCAAGCAACACCTTGACAGACTCCGAATGAGCTTCTTGTAGGAAAAGTCGAGGGTGGTGTTGTTGGGATCCTCCCGGCAATTCCAATAGGGATCTCCTCGAAGAGCTAGTTATAGGACACATTGAGATATTAGAGGCCTTGGCGACTGAAATTGATAAGGTCTAGCTATAGCCAGCAAACTTCTCCTCTGCTAAAGCCTCAATCCATCTACCCCCCTCTCACTCTCCTCATCCTAGCCACAAGATAGTAGGATGTCCTCGAACACCTCCGCATTTGATGCCAGTCGCCTTTTAGGATTCATTACACAATCACAAAAAAAGAAAAAGGAAAAAAAAAGAGAGTAAAAGTGAGAAAGAGAATTCAAGATACGAAGTTTTATCCTAATTCACTCTTAAATTAAGACTACATCTAATTGAGAATTCCACAATAATTAACACACCGAACCTCTCTATTTCACCCCTTGCACACTCACCAAGAGTGTGACCCTCATGCCATTTTATCAATAAGGAGTATGAACCACACCCCAACACTGCCACTATCATTGCCAAGAAGTCTCAACCTCCCTTGCCTGTAAATAAGGTGTGCAAAGGAATCGAGAACCGCTCGGAACTAGACCAAACCGAATTGCCCAAGAACCGATGGTTCCTAAGGGAATCGGTCCGGTTCTTGATTCCAATTTATTGAAACTAGTGGGTACTGATTCAGTTCTCAGTTCTAAGTATGGAACTGCCAAACCAATATAATATTTATTTAATTTTTAATATAAACAATTAAAAGTCCTAAATCCCTAGGCTACTTACTAGTTTTTATGTTAGCTAACTATCTGCTTTTGCCCACTTATAATAAGTTTAGTGAGTGTGTTTTCTTACTTACACACTTTCTAACATATTAATATTGTTGGTCCATTGGCTATAATTATGAGTGTCTTTGATGAGGTGTTTTTGTTGTGTAATTCTTGATTGCATATTATGGTGCTAATGTGTGAAGCTTGACAGGACCGGTTCTATGGACACACTCAGGAACCGAACCGAACCGGGTGGATCCATGGAATTAATGGGTGGTTCCTAGTTCTAACTTTTCAAAATTGGTCCTTAATGAGCGGTTCCCAAATCTAGGGTGGGAACTGCCCACTAGGACCACGTTCACCTCTAACCGTAGAAGCGTAAATCTCCCGATCCTGCCCCACTTAGCTGTGCCTTGAAGCTCGAATCAACTTTAGTCGAAGCTAAAGGCAATCCGTCAGAGACAATTGTAGGGGAGAACCAGCTAATAGAAGCCAAAGGCTCGTATGCGCAGAAATGCCCCGAGCAGAAAAAGGCAAAACAAAGTGAAGGAAAATGAGAAGATCGCAAAGAAAGCGAGTTTGTCAACTAAGAAAGTGAACGAATTTACAGAGCAAAATACATTTTGTTGAAGAAGAAGACAGATTCCTCCCCAAGCCCGTGGCTCGTGGGAGCGAGGGAGAGAGAGTTCTATGCGCATTTTTACGCTTGGTGCTCAACCTAATATCAAATGAGATTAGGAGGATTGTCATCATAGACATAGCGTGTAATGTGTTGAGGACCATGATGAACACAACGCCTGATGATTTTGGTTGCCATTGGGTACCACCTACCATCCGACCGAATTTGCTCTTGCTCACGAGGGGTTGGAGCTAAGAATCGGCTATGGATCGATAGTCAAGGCACTCGCTGAGGCATGTGGGGGTGCATAGTAGTGCTAGTTCATCAGCACGACGGGCTTCGGAATCTCACCGGCGGCGAGCTCGTTGTAGGAGAAGTTGAGGGTGGCGTTGATTTTGTTGTCCAAGATTCTAGGAAAAGAGAAAAAAAATGAGGAGAATGAGGTAGGTGGGACCGCAAGAAAAGAAAATGAAACGACAAACCAAAACAAAAGAAAACCAACCAGAAGCGTACGAGACAAAAGGTATAGTACGGTAAAATCACTGCAATAAGAAGTCTCGAAGCAAAAACTAGGGTAGAGATAGCGCGGCTCGCACTCTTATTACGAGAGACAAAAATACAAGTACATACGCTAGCGATTAGGCTGAAAAGTGGAGGCTAAAGCACATGCCACTAATTAGGTTGAGTTGAGAAGAGGACAACCAAATGGTATCTAGGAAAAAAAAAAGTGCCCACTTTGTCTTAAGAGTGCTTTCGTGGATGTGGCGTCCACATCCACCGCGTTGGTTATTTGAAAAATGTAAGCCTTTTCTCTTTCGGGACCAATTTAATTTCTGGGATTGAATGATTTCAAATTCTTTATAAGTTTTGCCTAAAAACTGAAACCTATCAACTGGTATAGGTTTCTCGTTTTTTGAAACCTAGAACCTGCAATGTCACAGGTTCAGAGTCAATTTTTTTTTTTTTTTTATGATCCAGGAATCCCCGTACAACCGGCAACCGGCGAGGTAAACCCGGGGTGATGCTAGCGGATGACCCACCACCCCGATGTCACACTTAAGATCCCATGCTGCCAGCGAGATTCGAACTCCTCTCCTCCTCGCAAAGGATCATGTGAGCCTTATCCAACTGGGCCACCGCAGGCGGTGGTGGTTCAGAGTCAATTTTAAAGTCTAATAAGTTCCTTTTTTTTGTTTTGTTTCATTTTCAGTTAAACAAAAATGAAAATGAACAAAACAACAAAAATAAAAGCTTCTCATTTGTCAATAGCAACAATCCATAAAAGACAAATAGTAAAATAATATAAATAATAAAAATTTCAAAACACATAACATAAAACCTAAATTATAGAACTTCATTCCTCAATCATCCATAAAAAATTGTTCCAAATTCTAACCACTTAAAATCAAAAGAAACAACAATCATAATTAACCACTTAATATTAGTTTTAAATTTAAAATTACTACTAATGAAACTAAAATAATTGTTAAAAAGCCTCACCACATATATTCATTCCACTTTGACTGGTAAACTCTATTTACCAATGATCTACCCATATCTAAAGAAGAAAAGATTAAATAAAGCATTCACTCATTAAATATATAAAAGGAATTACAATATATAAAGACTCATATGAGAAGTGGCAAGGAAACACACCATAGAAAACAAAGTGAGTCAAGAAAGATAATTAAGGATTTTAGAGTCTCCAGTTCGATTCTCATAGGAACCAGAAAATGGCGGTTCCTAAAAGGATGGAATCGGAAATCCGACCATCTCTCTTTAGAACTTGAAACCGGACTGGTTCACACTAGTCCTATTCCCGATTCTATTATGGAACAATGCTTATCCCTATTGATTCCCATGACTTTTGTATAATGTTTTCGTATTAGACCTTAAAATGTTAATGTTCATTGACACCACCCCTAACCTCGCTATTTTATCATGCTATTCCATTCATGTCTACATATCAAATGCCTAAGTCAAGTTCGACATCTCGATTCCATATTGTTGACACTTAAATTTTGGTGACCTAATTACTTTTTTTTATAGAAAATTAGGGATTAATTTTAACCCCTAAAAATTGCATTAGAACAAATAAAATGAAAAAATGAAAAAAAAATGGGGGAAATCGATTTGATTGATTATGCATGGAAATTTGAAATTCTGATGGATATTCAGATTTTGATAAATGTAGAAGCAATTAAAAATCAGGTGAATAAAAGGCAAGGATTTTGATAAAATGGAAGGAATCGGTGCAAAATCGGAGCATTTGAAATCGGAATTGCGAAAATCTTTCCGATTTCCAGATCCATGATTTAATAAAACAGAAGATGGAAGTTTGAAATTTGCCATAGAAAGCGGCTGTTCAGAATCACTATAAAAGGAGTTGACCTGCACAGGGTTTGGGGGGGCCGAAAAATTTTGAGCAAAAAGTGAAGACCCTCTTCGGTTTAGGAGAGAGAGAGAGAAAAAAAGAAAGAAAAAGTAGAAGTCAACAAAAGGGAAAAAGTGAAAGAAAGCAGAGAGAGGAAAGTACAGCAGAGTGAGAGAGACCGGTGATCGGCGTGGGGGCAGGGAGAAGAAGAAAATAGAGAAAAAGAAAAAAAAGAGAAAGAAAGAACGGTTATTGTTCTTCTTCTTCGTGAGGCTTCTGCCGTCGACCCCCTGCTATTCCGCGCCGCACCACTGCGCCACCGCCGTGCCAGCACCCCCAACGTCGGTAGCCGAGCTGCTGCCCCCCATCGCTCCACCCGACGACCCGCGACCTGTGACCTGCCGCTGCCGTCGCTCGCACGCGCTCCCCGTTCGCGAGCCCATCTGCTCTGCACCACTGCCGCGCATCGCAACACCAGTGACCCAACGCCCCTTGCCCATAGCCACCCGACGTTGCATCCCCTGTCCGACCCACGACGCTGTTTCTGCTCTTGCTTCACCGACGCCCTCTGCGAGTAGCACCGACTCCCGGCCGAACCTTTGATCCGCGACACCGTTTCTGCTCCTGCGTCACCGACGCCACTGTTGCTGCTCCCACCTGCACTCGCGCGCCTCCGTTTCTGCTCCGCGCGCCTCCGCTTCTACTCCGACGACCCGGCGTTGCTCCTGCCCTGTTCGTTGCTACCGAGTCCCAAGTGACGCCACCACCAGCTGCTGCTGACCCACGCTCCGCCCGACGCCACCGGAGACCACACCGCCCCAGCTCGCCTTCGCCCGACGCTTAGCTGCCGCTGCGCCGCTGTCCTTGCCTCAACCCAACGCCACCGGAGCCCGCACCGCCGCTACTCGCCTCCGCCCGGCGCCCGACAGCCAGCCTCGCGCCCACGCCGCCACTGCTCGCCTCACCCCCGTCTGCACCAGCGCCTGACATCCGCGACCCTCCTCTGCTCCAACGCCGCAGCCTCCCCCCACGACGCCCCTCGCCGTTGCCCTGCTTCGCCGGAGTCCCTCGCCGGTAGCTATCCTTGCTGCTCTCGCCGGACGTGCTGCTTGCCATTGATCCTCCAGCGAGTCCTTCGCTGGCAAATCCCCTCACCGGAGCAACCATCATCTTTGCTTGGAAAAAAGAAAAACAAAAAGAAAAAAATCAATTTAGGTAGTTTTTTCTTTTATTTATTTATCTTATTTATTTTCATTATTTTTGTTATTTTACTTTATTTGTTCTTTTTAGTATAATTAGACCTTAATATATGACTGGAAATTCCAACATATCACCTCGATTCGCAACCGCGTACGGGTTTTTTATTTCATCTATAAGGCTTTAGATGAAATAATTAATCAAGGAATAAAATTGATATTTTGATATTTAAGGCTTAAGATCAATTTATCGATTTTTACTAGCGGAATACTATCTCTTGATCTGAACGATGTGTGATATTTTTGATGATTTTGAATGGTTTGTCCTATTTTAATTGCTTTATTTGAAATATGTTTAGAATATTGCATGCTTTAGGGTTATTTGCATATTTAGATTAAGCATTTTATTTATCATGGATTGTCAAAATTTAAATAATAATAAAAATAAAAAATAAAAATAAAATTTAGGATGTTAGATCGTCGTTTCATTAATCTAAATTGCATGTTTAATTATTTAACAATTTTAATTTCAAATTTAAAAAAAAAAAAAGAAGGAAAACCTAGAATTAGGGCATTCCCGCACGTCATTGCATATTAGGGTAAAATTGCATATAGTTTAATTCTAGATAATAGTTTTAGTTTATTATAAGTTTAGATAACTTTTTAGATAGATTGCATTTTAGTTAGGGATTTCTAAATTAGGGTAACATCCTAGTTTGAATTAAGATTTGACTCAACTTCATTCCTAATACAAATTAGATGATATTTTAATTTAGGTAGATAATTTTTACATTTTTCTAATTTCGAATTTCATGAAAAATACAAAAAATGTTTTAGGATAAATTAATTTCCACCTTTAGGATAAATTGCATGTTTTTTTAGAAAAAAAAAATGTCATATGCATGCCATATAGAGTTAGGTTCATGAAATGCATGTTATTTAGTGATCATAGTTAGGTCCATTTAGCTAGAAATTACTTGTCACTAGGTTAGATTGCATTGCATTACATAATTCTCATTAAATAAGTGAAAACAAATAAAGAGAAATTGCGTGTTAATTAAAAATCATATCTAGGGTTGATGATGTGAATTTTTAATCTAACCATGCAGATGCTTTCGTTGCTACAAGGTAAGTCCCGTAATTTATTCATCGCTTTCTTGGGTGTTAAATTGATGGTTTGCGCACCCGCATGATCACCTCACATGTTAGGGAAATAGATTTAAAATCAATTTAAGCTGCCTGCAAAAACATTTTTGAAAATAAAAGAATGATACCGAAAGGGCATTAGAGAAATCTAGTGTAATCAAGTCCCCGTACCCATATTCTCTGGTTCGTAGGAGTAAAGTAAACTCCCGTTACTTTACTTGGGTTTCTAATCAACCCACCAAAAAATAGATTAGTGGCGACTCCTACATAAAATCTATCTGCATGTAAAAATTTGAACATAAGTCGTGAATTGGTATGGGCTTAGGAGAGTCCGAGTTAAGTCTAGGCTTAACAATCCATTAGCCTAATTTTAGGTGGTTCACCCGAAAATTTGGTCGTGATAGCTTGGTGATTCCGCTGGGGAATTGAGTCAAAACTCTTAGTGAACTTAGGCCAAATTTTCTTTTCTTTTGAAAAATGTTTTTGTTTGGCAGCGATGATTCCAGGTACGTCCCTAACATTTAGGTGCTAAATGTTCTTGCAGATTTGGAGGTATAAGGGGAGTAGTGATTGCTAACCTTTGTCTTGTAGGTTGGAGTTGAGGGTGAATGTTTTAAATTCGAGTTATTGAAGTGTTGTTTGATTTAAACTGTTGTGCATGCCTTGCATCTTACGTTACACTTTTCCACACACAACCTGCCGCCGGACCTGGGCCGCACTAGGACACTTAGGATGGTGTTGAGTTGGATATGACTTCGACCGCGAGGCCGCGTAGTAGAGGTTGCCCAACTCAATCCCGAAAGTTTCTTTCTTGGTGTGAAGAGTGTTTACCTCTGCCCGCGAGATTGCACCGCATTGGGGTATCATTCTTGACTAAGCCGGAGTTATGAGGACTTGACTTAGTATGCGAGGCTACAATTAAGTCATCCCACCCTTTTAACTCCACATTGTTTAGCCTTCCTAAGCAGAAATCGAGCCCCACATTTCATGCGTGTGTCTATATGATTGTCATCTCCTTCCGGTGAAAGTAAGATGTCTAAATTATCTTTTTTGCAATTTACTTACTCTTTTGCAATTTTTTTTGGTCCATGACAAGGTTTCGTCCTTAGTCTTGTTTTATATCCTATGGGAAAATAGTTGTACATTTCATTTCCACTTTTGAGGTTTCAAGATGATGCCATACGGTCTTGGAAGAAGGGGTCGAGGCATTCAAAACCCCATTGAAGCCCCTCGGAGGTCCCATTCTGCTTGGTTAGGACACTATGGAAGAGATGGAGAAAACTCTAGAGAACAGAGACAAGAAAGACAAAATTCGCCACCTGAGCAGAGGCGAGGAAGGCAAAACTCATTACCTTCTAACATTCACGAGATGTTCCCTAGCCCTCCGAGAATGATGCAAGCTGGAATGGAAGTGATGGACACCCTGGGGCAGCCAAGTGGCAAATTCGACTATTATGTGAAGTACTCGGCTCCTCCCAGCTTTTACATTGACCCCCGTGACATAGTCCCAGATGGATGGGGTGGTATGGACGATCTGACACCCCCAAAGACAGAGAACCCTAATGATGCGTTGGAAGGAATCACTAGTCTGTTCGATGACCTCCTCATAGGCGCCGTTGACAAAGGACCATAAGAAGAAATGGGCCTTGGCCCACAAGAGTAACTCATTGGTTGCTTTTGCACATTCCCCTGCATGGAAATTTTATTTATTGCTTTCTAGGAAATGTTTCCAATTTATTCTTTTTGGGTGTTGCATTTTCCGTTCAATAAATGTAATTGATTGATGAATTTCAATAAAATTACAAGTTTTATTTTGAGGGCATGATGAGGTACACCAAACCAGCCCGGTGATGATATCTACCCGATAAAAGAAAAGAAAATCCAAGGAGAATTCTGAGGCCTGGGCTTTATCATGCTTCCTCATTTCAAAATGTTTTAAAAAAAATGCTTTTGCAAATGTTTTTCAAAAATCTTTCAAAAAATAAATAATATAGTTTACCTTGTTTGTCTTTTTAATTCATTTATTTCCTGTTTCAAGAACAATCTTATAGCATGCCAAGGTTGCCTTTCGCACTAATAGCATATCGGACGTCAATCCGCACCTCTATTAAGGCAACCCATTTTGCTCTGATATACGACATGGAGTCGGTTTTGCCCGTTGAAGTTAAAATCCCTTCTTTGAGAATTTTATCCCAAGTCGAGCTGTCTAAGGCATAATGGTCGCATCAAAGATTTGAGCAATTAAACCTGATTGATGAGAAAAGGCTACAAGCTCTTTGTCATGGCCAAACATATCAACATAGAATAGCCAGATCTTTCAACCAGAAGGTGCGGCCGAGACATTTCGAGGTAAATGATCTTGTTCTAAGGAAGTTGTTGCCAATTTTTCCAGATCCCGGGGGTAAGTTCGTTCCAAACTATAGCGGCCCATATGTGGTGAAGAGGGTACTTCCTGGCGATGCCTTGATCTTGGCAGAAATGGATGGTCGTGAGTTTTCCACTCCAGTTAATTCAGATGTTGTCAAGAAGTATTATCCATGATAGAATTTGCCATGTCATGTTTTGAACTGCAAAGCATTTCTATGATGAATAAATTGTTTCAATGAGTTGAATTGTTCAAATTTATTGCAAATCTTGCATTTTTTTTCTTCCTTGATGAATTGTATGAGACTAAATATGTCAAATGGGATATTTTGTAATGATGAAAGGCATGCCTTATTCATACACTATTTCATACACTAATCCCCAGTGAGTGGTGTGGAAAAATTATGTACTCATAAGGAGAAGGTGATCTCGCAATGGGTACATCAATCGAAGTGATGAGAGGCATTCTTTTCTCTATCCCAAACACTACAGGTGATCCATTGCTTAACCCCTTTGAGCCCCATATGCTTATGGAGATTCTTTTTAAATTATCCCTATCAAGGATCATCCCACATTGGGACAAATTCAAAATGAATGGTAGGAATCTTGTTGCTTGCACTTACATCGATCTTTGAGTATTACTTTCACAGTGTAACTTGTACGGTAATTTAAAGTGCCTTAGGATGACGAAGAGCAGTTCTTTCTTTGTCTTATACACTTTCATCCATTGCACAGCCCACTTGAGCCTATGAATTCGTTCCATGTTAAACCCAGTTGGTGATCATCCCCCACACTAAGGGTTCACATGTTTGAAGCATCGCTCGAAGAAGTGCGAGCAAGATTATTTCTTTATCATTTTGCAGGTTTCTTGACTTGTAAACCCATAGATGATTACAGAATATCACTTATTCTTTCAATAGCCTCGACTCAAAGAGTCCCTTTTGTTTAAGCCATTGACCAGGCCCACATTACGGTCCCTCTTAAAGACCTCTCAAATTGGTAAGGTTGTACCACTTGCGAGATTGCATAGACCCTTGTTTGGCATGATGATAGTGAAATAGAGTGATTGTCAAAATCCTGCATCAAAGGTCAGGATGAAATGACCATTTTTAATGATGATGAGTGAAAAGTCCTTTCAGACCGAAAGATCCCTCATTTGACACGTCCATGACACTCATGTGTTCAGATTGAAATATTCTTTTAGAATCTTTCCCAATGGAAATTAGGTGATGCAAGATTGATAGAAATCATCACACATGAACCTCATTTGAATTAATGCATATCTATGAATACATGTTGCCTCTCTTACAACTGTGTTTTGCAGGAGACATATTCCCCAAGGAACAGAGATGTCACCAAGTAAGTATATCTCTATCCATACCTTAAATACTTGTCATTGTACATGTATTCTTTTTCAAGCATTGGCACTCGGTGGAGTTGTCCCCCAAAGATTTCTCCTAGATTCATTCTAATCAAGGCGACCGAAGAAAGGTTCGGGTCCTAGTCAGATGATCTATGCCGCAATGCTAGGCAACCATAGAATGGTACGGGTCCTAGACAGCATTCAGGCAACCGTAGAATGGTATGGATTTTGGAAAATGAATCCCCATTTAGGCGACCGTAGAATAGTACGGGTCCTAGACAACATCTATTTCCCTATTCAGGCGACCGTAGAATAGTACAGGTCCTGGAAAGCGAATCCCCGTTTAGGCAACCGTAGAATGGTACGGGTCTTGGAAAATGAATCCCCGTTTAGGCGACTATAAAATGGTATGGGTCCTAGATAGCATCTATTTCCCTATTCAGGCGACCGTAGAATGGTACGAGTCCTAAACAACCTCAGTTCAGGCGACCGTAGAATGGTACGGGTCTTAGACAACCTTAGTTCAGGCGACCGTAAAATGGTACGGGTCTTGGAAAATTTTTGTTTCGTCAAGGCAACCGTAGAATGGTACAGGTCCTAGACAGCATTCAGGCAACCGTAGAATGGTATGGGTCCTAGACACAACCAAATAATGCCATACTGGGCGACCGTAGAATGGTACGAATCTTGGGAAAGCAGTCTCTTTTCGAAGTCATGTTACTATTCTAGGTGATCGTAGAATGGTACGGGTCCTAGACACGTAACACCAATCTATCTTGAGTTACTCTACCATCCTCGAAGGTAATTAATTCCAGGTAAGTTTCTTTATCATTTGCATTAGTATTTCCATGCATCACATAAATTGCATTTCAAAATGAGATTCATTTTCCCAAAAAAAAAAAAAATCATTCAATCCATGTGCATGATCAAAATTTAGATCTCAATTTATCTTTGAAGGCAATCTCTACGAGCTCACCTTCAAAGAGGGGCAAAATTGTTGATACCTAAATTTTGGCGACCTAATTACTTTTTTTTTTATAGAAAATTAGGGATTAATTTTAACCCCTAAAAATTGCATTAGAACAAATAAAAGGAAAAAAAATGAAAAAAAAAAAATGGGGGGAATCGATTTGATTGATTATACATAGAAATTTGAAATTCTGATGGATATTCAAATTTTGATAAATGCGGAAACAATTAAAAATCAGGTGAATAAAGGGCAAGGATTTTGATAAAATGGAAGGAATCGGTGCAAAATCGAGCTGATTGCGAAATCATGCTCCGATTTGCATCCATGATTTAATACAACAGAAGATAAAAGTTTTAAATTTGCCATAGAAAGTGGCCGTTTGGAACCACTATAAAAGGAGTTGACCTGCACAAGGTTTGGGGGGGTCGAAAAAATTTTGAGCAAAAAGTGAAGACCCTCTTCGGTTTTAAGAGAGAGAAAAAAGAAAGAAAGAAAAAGCAGAAGTCAACAAAAGGGAAAAAGTGAAAGAAGGTAGAGAGAGGAAAGTACAGCAGAGTGAGAGAGACCGGTGATCGACATGGGGGCAGGGAGAAGAAAAAAAAAGAAAATAGAGAAAAAGAAAAAAAAGAGAAAGAAAGAACGGTTATTGTTCTTCTTCTTCGTGAGGCTTTTGCCGTCGACCCCCTGTTGTTCCGCGCTGCACCACTGCGCCACCGCCCCCAACGCCGGTAGCCGAGCTGCCGCCCCCCATCGCTCCGCCTAACGACCCGGGACCTGCGACCTGCCGCTGTCGTCGCTCGCACGCGATCCCCGTCCGCGAGCCCATCTGCTTTGCACCATTGTCGCGGATCGCAACACTAGTGACCCAACGCCCCTTGCCCGTAGCCACCCGACGTCGCAGCCCCTGTCCAACCCATGACGCCGTTTCTGCTCCTGCTTCACCGACGCCCTCCGCGAGTAGCACCAACTCCCGGCTGAACCTCTGATCCGCAACACCGTTTCTGCTCCTGCATCACCGACGCCACAGAAGCTGGTCCCGTTCGCCGTCGTTGCTCCCACTTGCACTTGCGCGCCTCTGCTTCTGTTCCGACGACCCGGCGTTGCTCCTGCCCTGTTCGTTGCTGCCGAGTCTCGAGTGACGCCACCACCAACTGCTGCTGACCCACGCTCCACCCGACGCCACTGGAGACTACACCGCCCCTGCTCGCCTTCGCCCGACGCTCAGCCGCCGCTGCGCCGCTGTCTATCACGCCCCGATCCTCGGGCACGCACACATCCTTCTACTTGGTCGATTTTAGAATGCGATATCCTAGGACTATGTATCGCCGACCCTTTCATTTATTAAGTACATGCAGAAGTAGTTATAAATCTCCAGAGAATAAAATAATGGGATAGAAAAGCAGGCCATATTTTTCATATTGAAAATCACAACCAAACCTTTGCACATGGTATTAAACAAAATACTTCACAAACTATTCACAATTTCAAAGTCTCACTCTATCTACAACTATACATAGGGTTCACAAAAGAGATGGGATTTCAATCCTCATCTGGGTCATACTCAGGATCATCCTGATCCTCTTCTGACTCCTTTGATTCGCTCTCCTCTTCCTCTGGCTCCTCAGCTTCTCCTTCAGGCTCATCCTCGGCTTCAGGTGCCGGCTCATCTTCGGGTACCTCTTCTACTGCACCCCAATCTTCGTCCTCCTCCAGTTCTTCCTCCTCCTATTCCTCATTCTCACCATCCTCGTCATTCCAGTTGTCGCCATCAATAGAGTACACAGGAGTGTGGGCTTCAGCTGTAAGTGCCGGGTCCTGAACATTCACAACAGACCCATCCGCATGGTTTGTTGTGCCCTCCCTAAACGCTTCTTCCAAAACGTACACGGGCACGTCGTTCTTAGGTATGGGCCCCTCTCTTCGCCCGTCAAAGTAATCACGGTACCATGACCTATAAGGGTGGGGCCTTAAAGCGTTTTCTCCTACATCAAGATGATTGACTTAACAAGGATGTACTCTAGTCCTTCTGGGTGAGGGTGAATATGGTAATGGATTTCTATCTCAATCACCTCCTGTGGAATGCCGAAATGCATAGCGGGATGACGAGGTGGAGGAGGAGGTGGTGGTGCTGCCATCTATGGACCTGAAATGTTGTCCCACAACTGGGATGAGACTACGTCTCAACAAGTTCTACCCCACCAAGGCCCGATTAGCAAACCATTACACTATAGGCTGCCTAAACATGCACAGGTCAGATGACTTACCTTGACCTCAGATCCCACCTGCAAGTCAGTACAATCCATAATAGGCACCCAAGCAATCACATCAAAAATCGATATCTCGATCAATCGACCTAGTCGATTACATGTCAACAAGACCACTTCCGGTCATTCTAGTCATTGCTATACAGTCTCAACTGATAAAACCAATCACCGAGCCACGTGCATTCTCCGATGCCACCGAGCCACGTGCATTCTCCGAGGTGATGGAACCGATCACCGAGCCACGTGCATTCTCCGAGATAATACATTAATTTACCGAGCCACGTGCATTCTCTGAGGTGATGTAGAACCTACATTGATCCACTATACAAAATGTCCATTCTCCCAGATGACGTACTTAGTCATCGAGCCGGCATACCTCTCACATATTCCTTTTCCACTTTACAACTCCTCACAGCATTATAAAGGTTAAAGAACCAAACTCGGCCATCTACCGATCAATCATTCAATTCCACTCAATTTCAAACAATTAAGGAATAATTCCTCAAATTGCACAATCAATTCAATTAAGCACAATGTGGAGCTCAAATAAATAAACGGACTGCACCACGACAATCAGCACGAAATTCGATCACCAGCCATTCCGGTTGAATTTCCGGAAAATAAATAATCAAATAATTAATTTCGAAAATTAAATAAATAAATACAATAAATTCAATTTAGCACAATCTAAAACTCAATTAAATAAACGGACTACAACACGATCATCAGCGTAAAATTCGGTCACCGACCATCCCGGTTGAATTTCCGGAAAAATAATTAATTAATTAATTAATTTCGAAAATTAATAATTAATTATTAAAAATCCAATTTAGGCCTGTATTGCCTAATTGAAGCCCGATAAGGGTCGGGAAAAATCCCGAGATACATTCAACAAATAGTAAACTATATCTACTTGCTAAATGCACAATCAAAATGTCTAATATGCATCACAATTGTCTAATAATCACTAATATATTCTAATCTAACCACTTAATTGCATTTAATTAAATCTAACCAACCCCTAAGCATAATTAGCAAACTAAGCAGGGGTTAGTGAGATTACTCACCGGAATCGCGCGCAAGTCGGACCAATCCGATGGGGACGGCGCGAGGATCGATTCCTCCCAAAGCACGGC
Source organism: Eucalyptus guilfoylei (assembly GCA_016097605.1). Taxonomy (NCBI): domain Eukaryota; kingdom Viridiplantae; phylum Streptophyta; class Magnoliopsida; order Myrtales; family Myrtaceae; genus Eucalyptus; species Eucalyptus guilfoylei. The sequence continues at coordinate 17,304,663 of CM027867.1, read as the reverse complement.
TCGGGTTCGGGGCCCGGAAACGGCCCAAAAGCGAGCCCGAACAAGCTGGATGCCCACTCGGCGGGGTGGCTGTGCTGGCTGAAAAAGAACACAAAACAGCAACAAACTAAAGCAGCAAGGGCGGCAAGGTGCGGGGGAGGGCAAGTGGAGGTCCGGCGGGGTCGAACGACGGCCGGAGGTGGCCGGACAGGGGCGGAACGGGGCTGGCAAAGGCGGAACAGGGGCTGGGCGGCACTGCTGGGCGGCGAGGGGGCGGTGGGCGCATGTACGGCGGGACAGCGGCGAGCGATGGACGCGCAGGCGCGGGCGGCGGTGCATGGGCAGCGACGGCGGGTCTTCAGGCGAGCCGCTGTTCTGCTTTGCTGGTTTTGGGCTGGTTCACACAAAGAAGAATGAAGAAGAAGAGTTCGGTCACGTGGGAGTGGGGGGGAAGAAGAAAGGAGAGAGAAAGAAAGGATAAGGGTGTTTAAACTTTGAAAAGTCAAAGGTAGAAAAGCAAATAGGGGAGGGCAGTCGGTCGGTTGGGGGGGGGGGGGGGGCTGCTGCGCACGAGGGAAATAAGAGAGGGAGAGAGAGAGAAAAACGGAGAGAGAGAAAAGAAATAGAAAATAATAAAATAGTAAGAAAATCACACTATTCTTATTACTTCTATTATTTTCCCTTTCTCTTTTCTTTTTTTTTTCTTCCGGTCTTCGATTTTTCCTCCGATAATTTCTTTTCCAAAATTTCGGACTCGTTGATAAATTGATGGACGATGAGACGATGTCCAAAAAATGAATTATGACACGCCCGAATATTTGATTTAACCGAATTCAATTTCGTGGTTAAAATCGACCGACGTGATTTTAGTCCAATCCAACAAATTAAGTAGCTTTTAGGGATTTTACCGCGGATACATCCCTTAACGGCTTCACCTAATAGGTTAGTTAACTCGTGAGTGATCAGCTCAGAAAAAAATGATCATAAACACGTCGACGAAATGCCCATTTCATTTTATCGAAACGGAAATCAAAATTCAGGATGTCACACTGTCCTTGCCGCGACCCAACGCCACCGGAGCCCGCACCGCCGCTGCTCGCCTCCACCGGCGCCCGACAGCCAGCCTCGCGCCCACACCACCGCTGCTCGCCTCACCCGCGTCTGCACTAGCGCCCGACGTCCGCGACCCTCCTCTGCTCCGACGCCGCAGCCTCCCTCCGCGATGCCCCTCGCCATTGCCCTGCTTCGCCGGAGTCCCCACCAGTAGCTATCCTTGCTGCTCTCACCGGACGTGCTGCTTGCCGTTGATCCCCTCGCCGGAGTCCTTCGCCGACGAATCCCTCACCGGAGCAACCATCATCTTTCCTTGGAACAAAGAAAAACAAAAAGAAAAAAAATCAATTTAATAGTTTTTTCTTTTTTTATTTATTTATCTTATTTTATTTTCATTATTTTTGTTATTTTACTTTATTTGTTCTTTTTAGTATAATTAGACCTTAATATATGACTGGAAATTCCAACATATCACCTAATTCGCAACCGCGCCTGAGTTTTTTATTTCATCTATAAGGCTTTAGATGAAATAATTAATCAAGCGGGAATAAAATTGATATTTTGATCTTTAAGGCTTAAGATCAATTTATCGATTTTACTAGCGGAATACTATTTCTTGATCTGAACGATGTGTGATATTTTTGATGATTTTGAATGGTTTGTCCTGTTTTAATTACTTTATTTGAAATATGTTTAGAATATTGCATGATTTAGGGTTATTTGCATATTTAGATTAAGCATTTTATTTATCATGGATTGTCAAAATTTAAATAATAATAAAAATAAAAAATAAAAATAAAATTTAGGATGTTAGATCGTCGTTTCATTAATCTAAATTGCATGTTTAATTATTTAACAATTTTAATTTCAAATTTAAAAAAAAAAGGAAAACCTAGAATTAGGGCATTCCCTACACGTCATTGCATATTAGGGTAAAATTGCATATAGTTTAATTCTAGATAATAGTTTTAGTTTATTATAAGTTTAGATAACTTTTTAGATAGATTGCATTTTAGTTAGGGATTTCTAAATTATGGTAACATCCTAGTTTGAATTAGGATTTGACTCAACTTCATTCCTACTACAAATTAGATGATATTTTAATTTAGGTAGATAATTTTTACATTTTTCTAATTTCGAATTTCATGAAAAATACAAAAAATGTTTTAGGATAAATTAATTTCCACCTTTAGGATAAATTGCATGTTTTTTTAGAAAAAAAAAATGTCATATGCATGCCATATAGAGTTAGGTTCATGAAATGCATGTTATTTAGTGATCATAGTTAGGTCCATTTAGCTAGAAATTACTTGTCACTAGATCAGATTGCATTGCATTACATAATTCTCATTAAATAAGTGAAAACAAATAAAGAGAAATTACGTGTTAATTAGAAATCATATCTAGGGTTGATGATGTGAATTTTTAATCTAACCATGCAGATGCTTTCGTTGCTACAAGGTAAGTCCCATAATTTATTCATCGCTTTCTTGGGTGTTAAATTGATGGTTTGCGCACCCGCATGATCACCTCACATGTTAGGGAAATAGATTTAAAATCAATTTAAGCTGCCTGCAAAAACATTTTTGAAAATAAAAGAATGGTATCGAAAGGGCATTAGAGAAATCTAGTGTAACCAAGTCCCCATACCCATATTCTCTGGTTCGTAGGAGTAAAGTAAACTCCCGTTACTTTACTTGGGTTTCTAATCAACCCACCAAAAAATAGATTAGTAGCGACTCCTACATAAAATCTATCTGCATGTTAAAAATTTGAACATAAGTCGTGAATTGGTATGGGTTTGGGAGAGTCCAAGTTAAGTCTAGGCTTAACAATCCATTAGCATAATTTTAGGTGGTTCACCCGAAAATTTGGTCGCGACACATATTAGACCCTAGAATGTTAATGTTCGTTGACACCATAACCTCTCTTTTATCATGCTATTCCATTCATGTCTACATATCAAACACCTGACTTAGATTCACCGTCATGTTTCCATATTAGACCCTAAAATGTTAATGTTTGTTGACACCACCCCTAACCTAGCTCTTTTATCACGCTATTCCATTCATGTATGCGTATCAAACACCTGAGTCAGATTCGACATCAGGCTCGGGCAAAGCATTCCTCAAACCTATCACGACTCAAAAAATTTAAGAAACCCTATCTTTGAAAAATGAAAAACAAGAACTCCAATGCGCTAGTATCACAGTCAAGACTTTTATAATCAAGGGCAAGCCTTTCTTATATTGGTTGTTCTTAAAGACAATATGGCAAATCGCATCCTCATGGCCAGTCATATTATATCTAATTTAACTCGGCTAACCAGTCCCTCAAGTGAGACATGCAAATCACTTCAATCCAATAACTGGTTTCAGCATCAATGCCCAAGCAATTTGTACATGGGAGGCCAAGTCCCTCTTTAGGGATCTTCCAATATGATAATCATCCTATGCTTAGATTCCTAACACAAACACCTTGGCCATACTCCCACGACCCAATTATATCAACATCTCTACATCTCTCACATTTCACCCTGATGTTGCGAAACCACTAATAACTCCATAAAATTAGAATTATTTTACATATTTAGGCAACAATAATGCAATATTTATAAGAAAATATGTGGATTCTCTTCTATTTACTCAATTTTTTCTTATTTATGCCGAATGATGAGACATGGAGAAAACAAGAAAAAAAAAAATATCAAGAAGAAGGAAAGGAAGAATTTTGTGATTCAAGAATTTAAATTCAGAAGCGTTGGAAGGTAGGGGCCAAATTATGAATTCTGTGATTTATTCCCTAATTTTACGCCAAAAAAGAAGCAATTGCCTATTAGGAATCTTGGATATTTCTTATACATAGGATAACATTAAGAGCTTGGGGGATAGTTAGGCTTTTATTTTTAGATCGTTTTTTCTTGTTCTAGGAGTTTTCAAAATACATTGAAGAGAGGACAAGAAGAGGTTACATAATTTTTGTTATTTGATTCAAGATGTTGGATTTAATTTATATTTCGTTTCTTCTTCTATTATGTTCTAATTTTCTTTTGTTAGGGCTATAATTTAGCACGATCATGATGCTATGAATTTCATGCCTTTTATATTTTATAAGTGATTTCATTTATGTGAGTTACATATTATTGTGTTTAATGCTTTAAAGTGACTGGCCACCATTTGGATGATCTGATGTGCATGTTTGAGACTGAGAAGCAATAATAGCAATTGCTCCTTATAATATATAACCATGAATTAAATGTGAATACACAAACATTAATAAGGTGATAAAAAAAATTCATTGTAAATTAAAGGTGTTCACAAATTTTAATGCACTTATGTTTATGTAAATTCATATAGAAATATAGTAGATTGATAAACTGAGTAGGTTTACTATGCCTAAAAATATAATAGTAAATAAATTAGAAAATTCCGTTATTACACGTTTGATATTATTCTTATATGCATAATGATCTAAAATTCATATCTTGTGATTATGGTGAAATAGGATGCTCTAACATATCTATTTGATTGATTTACTGGATTTAGTTTTGAAATTTTGCTTTTAAGATTGTCAATTTTAATTTATTCTCAATTCAATTTTGATTTGTTAGATAAATTTCAGAATTAATCAAATTTTAATATTTAATTGGTTTATTAATCATCAATATATGGGAGACAATATCATTTCTTATGATTATATTACTTGTTCGACACATTCATTTGTATTTAGAATTTTACGAACAATCCTCCTTTCAACTCACACAGGCACGAGAAAAATCAAACTATGACACTCCCTGATCCAATTCCGCAACATTTCATAGTAGACCATCATGTCACTTCATCGGTGTCACTCCTTGGGATATGGCAAAAACTCACCAAACAAATGAGCCGCTCCGCTCCAACGGTTGCTTTCTCCGATCAAAAAGTGTTCTCGAATCTCTTGTCCTTCTTGATATCTATGGCAACTAGAGCCAGCTGTGCTTCCTAGGCAGCACTTTTATTTGCCTCCTAGGCTTCTCCTAACCTTAGCAAACCAATAGAAGATTTTTTATCCCCTGCTTAGAAACATGGCACTGCAACATATATTTACTCGAAAGGATGATGATTTGCATCGACTTTTGCTACGGAAATAAAAATATCTATGGCATATATCAAGACAGACAAGGGTTTTATTTCTATTTCTGCATAGCATGCATGAATTCATCAACCCACCCCCAAGTCGCATAAAGCTTCATCCACGCTCAGGTTGAGCCACTGCATGAAAACCTTGAAACATACTTCTTCCATACAGAATCCAACCTCTATTCTCATAACAAAAGGAGTTTCAAAAGTATGTTAAAAGCTGCAAGGCTCGAGCACTTTCAATCTACCAGCATCACAAAAGGATTTCCCAGTAAGCTTTGTTTATTAACAATTTGTCCTTGATAACGGAAAAAAGGATCTAAAAGTTTGGAAGAATGGATGATGTTTTCTTCCAATTGGAAACCAATGCAACCATCTAGAGATGAATAGTGTCAACATGCAGAATCCCTACAACAGTGCAAATAGGAAAATCGCAAATTCATACCAAAGCACAGTACTATACGGTATTTCAAGATTCAAAAATCGTATTTCATGTTAGCAGCAGAATGATACTGAACATCTAACTCACAACTGCGAAGCCTATTAAAGCAAAGTTAGCACTGCAAAAAGTACACACAAAAGTCTCTAACAAAGATCTAGAAGTGACCTCGCGCCAGACAACAAATATCCTCAGCCTCACCATGACCTGCAATTACTTTGCCGCTTGCTTCCTCAAGAATGAGATCTTTTGGGTGGCGGAGGTGAACGGTCACGATATCAAAGCACATTCAGAAGTAAAAAAAAAACAAACAAATAAAGTTGGAAGGGAAAAATTAATCAGGTTCTGCATTCAAGCAACCCGTAAAAGCTCTCATTTGCAGGGCTTTCGACTCTTCATACATGGGACTCCTTCGGCGATCATCTCTGGAATTTAGAACAGCACCAGGGCCACAATCAGAGCTACACTTATCCCAACGAAATGGACTTGGTGGTCACCCACGGCCCCTTCCATAAGAAGATGCTTCACATCAGGACTGTAACCATTTCCTCATCCTCATCCTTAATTGCATATTCCACCATGATAAATAGATCCATCAATTTGCTACATTCGCAATGACGAAAGCTTGACTAGTATAGACGAAAACCGGGTCATGTCCATAATGCCATCAATAAATTACACAACAATAATCTTAGCTAGAACCCTTGGTTTGATTTATGACAGGCTCAACAAATGTGACGGCGCTCCAAATATTATATTGTCAGTTTGTCCAGCAAAGTTTGGTAGAAAATTTCATGAGGAACTATGATGCCCAATACAACCAAACAGTAATTATGCTGCAACAGTTTACAAGTTTCCGATCCTGCTAAGAGGACAGCATGAGAGTTATTTTGAACATTAATTGCATTAATAAACAAGATTGAACATAACTTCATGGCTTGAATATCACAAGACTTGTTAAAGCCAGAGAGAAGAACCAAAACGATGAAACTCTAGACACCAAAAACATTAGCTCAAGAGTTTGGGAGAGATATCATGCCTTGCAAAATCGCCCAACTGTTTGCCATAATTCTTGATCACTGCACAAGGTATACAAAAGAAACTGATTCCTAGGCAGTGGAAACAAGAACTATGTCATCCAGAAAGTCTTTAAGTAGCCAAAAAATAAAATGCAAAACAAGGCCATCTGAAGCTTCATATCATTATATATATATATATATATATGATATGAGGTATGGAAACTACAAGCTTTTGACAAGGATCAGCATGCTAGAAAAGTACATAAACAAATAGCGATAATCTGGTTTTATATATTCAAACGTGAACTTGGCACTTCTGACAAGATACAACAGAGCAACAATGTGCTCTCGTCAAGAGATTCCCCACAAAGAACTCAGTAGTGACGCCAACCATCAACTGCAGTTCTCTTATTTGATCAAATAGTTTTATGCCCATAACCCAAATTGATGAAGTCCACATGCCAATCGTTACGAGAAGTAAGCCCTACTAACATGCTGTTAGAAACAGCATGTTCTATTCAACATTGTAATCATGGAAAGTCCAAAGTCACTGAGTAAATAAGCAACTGCAAAAGAGGATTTTCGAGATACAACATTGATAGTGTTGAGAGTTCACTTTTTATCACTTTCTCCAAAAAAATCAAGGGATTTGGTTTGTGAAAGACTAGCAATAAGCCCACAAGCAACATTGAGAAACCTTTACTGGACCCTTGAGATGAACTTACCACCCAGTATCTTTGTGTCCTATAATTCATGAGTTCCCAGCAGGATCATCTGTAAATGATAACCCAAAACATCATCGAACAATTAATTCCACCTTTATGGAACAATTAGTTCTGCCTTTTAGCAATGTAATCTGCCAAAGCCGTCAATGGGGCTGCCTTTGCTATATCAAATCCGGATAGATATTCTCGAGCATCTTGGTTTAGTTTCTTGGCAAACTCCCTGGATTTTTCAACCCCGATTAGCTTTGGGTAGGTAAGTTTGTCGGTCAGCAAATCCTTGCCAGCCGTTTTACCCAGTTCTTGAGAAGACTTGGTCACATCCAGAATATCATCCACTACCTGAAATAACAACCCAATACACCTTGCGAAATTCCGCAACTTTTCAACTTCTTTTTCGACCTGCCTCCTATAATTGTCCCAAGAACAGCAGATGCTTCAAGCAAGGCGGCAGTTTTGTGGAGGTGAATAAACTCAAGCTGCTCCAATCCTACATCAGCCATTCCTTCAGAACTTATATCCACCACCTGGCCAGCGACTACACCTTCTGGTCCAATCAGTCTCGCCAATTCAAAGATCACTCTAACTATCCTTTTGGGTGGAACCCCCTTTGTTTCTACCGCAATGTGCTCAAATGCATATGCCAGTAGGGCATCTCCAGCCAAATCAGCAACATCCTCACCAAAAACCTGAAAGATTAGTTGCACAACAGTAAGCTTCAAAGTGTAAACTTTTATGAAACTTGCATGTTACTCCAAATAAAGCAGAGTAAGTTTGCAAGAACTTCAAATTAGCCAACTAGCAGAAATTCAACTGGGCTAATTCATTAATCTCACTTATTTTCACCATTCTAATTTTGCCTATGAAACTAACTTCATTGGATGCTGTACTATATTGGCTGTTGTACTCAACGGAATGCATGTATCCAATGACTATCACTTCTACACAAATCAATTATCAAGATACCAATGATTACATTAATTCTCAACATATACTTTTAACTAAAAGTTGCAGAAAAGCAGCCAACATAGACGAGAATAGTTAAGCCCTACCTCTGGGACAATGCTTTGCAATAACGAAGCAAATCTCCACTTCAATTTCGCGAAATATTAGCACAATTAATATCCTACCTCACATTTCAACCGAAAAAAAAAAAAGAAAAATCCCACCTAGCATCACCATTACAAACAAGCGAGAAAATTAGCCATACAACCTTGTGGTTGGTGGGCTTCCCGCGGCGCAAGTCGTCATTGTCCATACAGGGAAGGTCATCATGAATCAAAGACATGGCATGGATCATCTCGACGGCACAAGCCGAGGGCATGGCCATTGATTCCTGCCCTCCCACAAGCTCGCACGCCGCTATGCACATAATTGGGCACACCCGCTTTCCGCCAGAGAGCAACGAATATCTCATGGCCTCATGAATCTTCAGCAGCGGCCGGAGCAAGACCGAGGCATCGAGTGCTGTGTTCACACGATTCACCTTCTCGAGCATGTAGGCCTTGAAATTGAAAGGGGGTCTCTCCTCTTTATCCTCTGCGGTGGGCTCTTCTTCCTTGGTAAGGATTGCAGAGACCAAGAAGCGCAAGTTGGGAAAGGAACAAGAAATGGGTCGGTGGTTCTTGGAGAAATCAAGGGAAAGGCTGAATTTTTCAGGGGATGAAGCAAATTGGATCTGTTTGCTTGGTTAAAGATCGAACAGATGGTGACCAAATTGATGCGGTTCATGCTTTCGATGGTAAAGATCAAAGAATCTGATCTTGGGTGTTGAGCCTTCAGTCTTGAGTCTTTAGTGGGGTCACCGTTGAACTTTTTCTGATGCTTTGGTTACAAGGTCATTGGAATCTAGGTTTATGGATGGATTCAGTAGTGAAAGCCCCTCAAACTCAATCAAAACTAACAGGACCTATCCTCCTAATAAGTGGAATGGGGCAAACCAAAACCTACTCCCAACGAGTTGCATCTCAAGTCAAGCCCTGGAAGAAAGGAAATGAGAATACCGTCAACGCGAGAATTCCAGGTAAAAAGGAGAATTAGCCTTTCAAGACACCGACCCAGCATTCATCACGAGACGTGTCAGCTCAATCTCAAGTCAAAGCTTTATCCCTCTCCCGCATGTCTGGGGAACTACTCCTCTTTTATGGGGTATTGGAGAACGGAAAGGCCCTTTACCTTTGCTAACGAAATGCCTTTCGTTTAGTAGCAGAGAGTACAGAGAAAAGCTTGCTGCACGGACGAGGAAGCTCTCGGGGGAGCCTGACTCGGAGTTGGTCTCATCCATTACCATTAGTAGCGACAGGAATGGTAAACAGAGAGAGGGCAAAGAAGGAGATTAACAAGCAAGATTCAGGAGGACTCTGCAATGGGGTGGATGGTGCAATCCCACTTTCCTTCCCTCCACCATTGATGGCGAAAAGTGACCAAAACAGGAACCAGAGAGCTTAAGCTCACTGGGCAAAGGAGGTCTGTCTGTCTGGGCAGAGAGAAAGAGGGTACACTGCCGGACCGACCGACCGACCAACCACCGGACAACACCGTTAAAACTGTGAGTTGGGTAGGCATTCAGACAATGGGAATCTATGCTGCAATATGAGGCCAGTGAATATTCTTAGGAAGAAAACGTTACTTGCCTTATGAGCACACGTGAACTGATCTGTTTTGACTCGAGCTCTTGTCGGAGCACGGATGCGGCGTTCTTGGGTTGATCCGGTGGGTGACGGGTGATGAACGAGGATCTACCATTCTCGGACGGCTGTCCTAATTGCGGTCGAGTTTTAAGTAAGTAAATCTCAGATGTCGGGTGAAAAACTCTTGTGTTCATACATCAAGGCTCTTTGGATACCAAATAAGAAAATGGAGTTTCAACAGTTAACTGCAAGACTTGAGCACTTTCGACCAATTTACGAAAAACACCACAAAAGGGCTTTTCTATAAGCTTAATTAACAATCTGTCCTCACGATTGGAAACGGGGTCTGGTAGCTTTAAAAATTAGACAATGTTTTATTCCAACCGGCGACTAATGTAACCATATAAAGATAAGTAGTGTCAACATATAGAATCCCTATAATTACGCAAATAGAAAAATCGCAAGTTCATATCAGAGTATAGTGGTATGGGATGATTAAGGTTTGGAAATCGTATTGCATGTTAGCAGCAGAAATCCTACACAATACTGAACATCTAATCCTTGGTGTGCTTGTGCTGAGTTATTCATCTACTTGAACTCCTCACCATGGAGAAAATATTCAGTGGTTCGCAAGCGCCACATCACCCGCCTATTTGGCATAAACTTATCTATATAGGTCCACTAATAAAATGACACGTGTCATCTGAAGTTAGAATAAAAAAATTACTTTCTCTCCTCTAGGGGTAGTTGCAGGCGGCAGTAGGCTGAGCGGCCACTAATGGCTCCTCTGTCTCTCTCTTTCTCTCTGCTCCTCTCTCTCTCTCTCTCTCTCTCTCTCTCTCTCTCTCTCTGTTGCATAGGTCTTTTCACGTTTGAACATGGAGCTCTTCGTCTTCCTTCCTGGTCCTCACTCACCTCAATCCCTCACGCCCTCGCCCTCTTGCTCTTGCACTCCTTCTTCCACTTTGACTTCGTTCATCGCCGTCGTCACCTTTTGGGCTTTGACAATAGAAACCACGAGTGGCTCGGTTTCGATTTTGGGTTAGGCTCGTCTTCACCAAAGCAGAAGAAATTTGCAACTATTGAAAAGGAGAGAGAGGTAACCACACCCTAGTGGCCACCCTTCCAACATGGAAGGGGGAGGTGGAGGGTTCAAATCCCCACATTCTCAGGGGTTGGGGTGGGGACAAATTAGTTTTAAGAGTGGGTTTTGACTCCCACGCCCTACAAGGCGTATGACAAAAGTCTGAGAGTGTGCATTAGAATATGAGTAAAGTAGGACCGACCAAAAAAAAAAGAAAGAAAAGGAGAGAGAGGTTCTTGAGCGGCAACAAGGCAGAGCAAAAATCTAAGAGTATGCATTAGAATAAGAGTAGGGTGGGACCAACAAAAAAAAAAGAAAAAAGAAAATGAGAGAGAGGTTCTTGAGCAGCAACAGCATTAATTAATGCTTCTGTTGAGTTTCTTTTGAGTTGCAACATAGAAGAGAGAAAAAGAAATCCTCTGACTTTTTGACTTCCCTATTTTCCAGCTGCTCTAAATCCAAGGAAACGTGTCGACCTGTTAGTGGAGCCACCTAGACTTTCGCGCGCCACGTAGGACGGTGACGTGGTGATTGGCAACCACCGAATATTTTCTCCCTCACGGTGGCATTTGTGCAAGTTGCCGCCATTCATGTTTCATGGGCCAATTTGTCCCCTAGTCTTTTGGGCCCTTAGTGGGTTACCGATTTATGTTTGCTATTAGGCCCATTTGTTAGATGCAATGTGATAATGACATGTGGAAAAAAGCAAATCAATGAAAAAAAGTGAGAAAATTCGAATGTAAAAAGTCGAACGGAATGTATATCACATACACGCTACAATTTGGTCGATCACATCACAATCACATCAGCCATGTAAAAAATGCGTCAAATGCTTTTCCTGACATTCGACTATTGATTTGGCATACAAACTTGATTAGTAATTAACGTCTCTTATTGGCATAAATATACAAAATATAACTTCTCCTCGACCAAGCATTTATTTTGCTCGAAATCCACATGAAAGACGCATTGCTAGTCGAACTCATTGGTATGGCCCATGACCAGGAATTATCCTAATTTGATCTTACAAGATGTCAGGCGGACTGAACTTTTTCAGAGCTATTATTGGGCGCACCGAGTGAACTCATGTAAGGTAACTATTAAAATCACTTGGGGCCCACGTGAAATCCTATTTAAATCAAGTACTATATCATATTGAGCCCATGTCAATCTAGTACACCTTATAACTTCTTATTATACTTTTTAGATATATAAATATACATATAAAAAAGTCATAGATTACGAAGCCAAACTTAAATACTCTTGAAGTATTTGAACATTATACTAATTCATCACATCACTTTGGCTTTCAGAAACTTTTCAAAAAATGAACCAAACATCATTTACATTTAGCCAAATCCCTTTAGAACTCCAAAGGCCATTTCAAATGTTGAATCAAATAGGATCAGAATGAACACGTGTGATTGAAATTCTCAAAATTCTTAAGGAATCGATGGCGAAATTGGAATCTTAAACTCCACCGATCCAGTACACATCCGCGACCACCCCACACCACTGCTAACTAGCGTAGAGAGAAAGCTAGCTAGCAGGCGCGCATGGTACGACAGGATCACGCTCGATGTCCGAAACCAAGAACGCCGAAAGAGAACCAGGAAGAGAGCGAAAAAGAGAGCGCCTTTGAGCGAAGAATCCCATCGCCCCAAAGCGGGTTCGTCGTTTTCCATTTCGGCTTTCACGTAGCGAGCAAAGGAACCCGTGTGCGTCCCTGCCTAACCTTGTCTCTCCCGAAAGGTCCCTTTTATTCTCCGCATAAAGCCGATCGGCTTCGGCTCGAAAGCCGTGCCTTTTGTGGATCGGAACCGACCCACGAGACCAAAGATTTCATTTTTTTCGTTCTCATCTCGGTCCGGCTCTCCGCCAGCTCCGTTTCCTTTTCCAGCAGGTTCGGGCCATTTCTGTGCCCATTACGATTCTTGATTTCGTTTCTTCGTGCTATCGAGTTGATCCAGCTTTCCTTGTTGGGTTGTTCTCCGCCTGTCGTGATCGTCGCTCCTTTTTGGGCTTGATGTGTGCTTGTGCAAGTTCTCGAAATTGGGTGTGATTGGTTTTTTGCGATATGATCTTGGGTCGTGAGGTTTCGAGGTTTCTTGCTGAAACTGATCGAAAAAGATGCTTTGTCGGGTGGTTGCTTGTTGCTTCCTTTATCTGGCTCTAAAAAAAATGGGTTTTGGCTCTAAAAATGGCTCGTTTGAGTATATTAATTCGCATATTGCTGATCAAGTGTTAAAGTTGTGGGCTTTATTCGCTTTTGTTGAAGCATGTTACCTTGTTAGATTTCATGCACATTGGTGTTCTCATTATCATCAGAAATATAGGTAAATTTTGATAATTTTTACTGCTAAGGAGGGAGAAAGTTCAGGGAAAGTTTCTGCAACCCATGGATGGCACCGCTAATTTGGTGCTTTCTTTGGTTTACCATTATACAACTCTCATCGTGCGAAAGCTCAAAATGATGGGATAATTTTGACTTTCATGTATGTGGAGGCCTCCGTGGGCTTAATTATGTGATATCAACTCATCAATGGATTATTGCAATGCCTTTCTTTGTTATATATGGGTTTTCTTTAAGGATACTTACTTTTATATCAAGCCTGTCTTCATGAGATGATCTCCAATTTTGGCTGGTAGATGCTTGCTGGGTGAGGGGTGGGCATTAAGGAATATGAGGAGAGACTATAGAGCAAAAACCTAAAATTACTTACAGTATGTTAGGGAGTTGGGACTATTCAGATGGTTCAGTACTCTTTCTCAATCAAAATAGTGTGAGTCAGGATCAGGCCATATGAGTTCTTATCAATTCAATACACTCATAAAATTGATAGGATAGCAGTTTGACAACAAGAGGACTAAAGCTGTGACCAGTGGAACCAGAAACGTGTCTCTTATGTTTTAATTGCAAAGTTGTGAACATACTGGCAACATCATGGTTGTTTGTATGTCCTAGTTTTCTTGCCATACTCAATTTATATTATAAGATATGGTGATTAACGTTTGTGGCTTTTCACATTTTAGGAACAATGATTAAGCTCTTCAAAGTAAAAGAAAAGCAGAGAGAAAATGCTGAAAATGCAAATGGAAGGGGACCTGTAAAGAAGCAAAGTGCTGGGGAGTTGCGCCTTCACAAAGGTTTCGTCTATGTTAACTAAGTTGCATCAAATTATTTTTGTTGAAATTGCTTTTAGGAGCAACTTTTTATGGGTACAATGGAGTTGATATAATGCAAAAGGTATAAAGTGGGAAGAACATAAACTAGTTGTGAATTTGCTTTGTACTTTTTGTTCAAAAATTGTTTAGGTGCTCGAGAATACTGTGAAATTGCATGGCTGCTCAAACTATAGATTCGGCTGAAGGTTCAATATAGTTGTCCTGATATACACAGCCTCTCTCCTTCTTTATGCAGCATCAGTAGAATGATTTAACTTGCATATGACACATATCATTAAAAGTATTTCATTTAGCTTATGGTAGAAGTTATTTGAGTACTATGCTAGTGGAAATATCATTGATGGGCTTTTTACTTTATCACTGTCAGAACAATATGTGAATAATGGATACCATGGCATTGGAGTATAATTTCCCTCAAAAGCTTAATTTGAAGTTTGTCTTTATATGGAGTTGTCTGTGATTTTCTGTGACTTAACTTTAGGGATGATACCTAAAGAGGGCATATTTTCATGGAGGGTGAACAGTAGATGCTGATGGGCATAAGATGTTCCTCTCCAATAAGAGCAGTATTCTTTATGACTTCGCTGTTGATAGTAGTCTATGCTGAGTTGTTGTGCTTCGCTATCTTATTTCCTTTTTAAGTTGTGTGTCTTCCCTACTGATTGTGTCTGTGATGTGTGATTTCTTTTTGATTAGAGCATCTTCTTTTATCCATGTGTAATTCATGATGGCCCAAAGTTGATACTTTACTTTCTGTTGATCTCGAGAAAAGGAACTGACTAATGTATAGACACATAATGCTCTGCTTTAACTTAAAATAGAAAAAGGCTAGCTTAGTTTTTCTGTGATCCTTTAAAAGCCATTTTATTTCATCCCACTTGTGTTGTTGGGGTTTGGATATGGATTGGATAGTGTATGCTGAAAGAAGTTGTCTTTTTGTGCATGAGCATCTGAAATTCCTATAAGTGCATGAGCGTCTGAAATTCCTATAAGTGCATGGATTATGTTGTGTAAGCTGAACACATTTATGGAGAGCGTCTTATCATTACTACATGAGCTGTCGTTTGACCGATAGGTTCAACATCTTATTGAAGCTGCCATTGGGCGAAAGTGGACCTTGGTCCATGGCCAAACTAGTTCCTGTTTTTGCACAGGGAACATGTTTAACCAATAGGTTGTATATCTGATCAGCGTAACCAATGGATCTGCTATTTTGTTTTTCGTTGGGTTGAGTGAACCTTGGTCCATGGCAGAACTAGTTCCTTATTGTGCACCCTGAACAGTGAATAAAGATTGGAAGCTCTTAGTACAAGCTAGTATAACAAAAGTCCTCCCATCTTGTTTCAGTCTACTTTGAAAAGAACAATTGGCATAGATAGATCTAGGAGTGGTGCTTCTTATGGAACTACTTGTGACAGTTCTTTCTTTCCTATGATTTTTTCTTTGATTTTTCTATCAATTTATTGGCATTTTACTGATAAGCTCATTGATCAATATCATATGGTATATCAAGCTCTCATTTCCTTTTATCTGCTTCAGAAGTATCTCATTGATTATGATTTGTTCTTGCAGATATTACTGAGCTGAACCTACCAAACTCATGTGCAATAACATTTCCAAATGGAAAGGATGACTTGATGAACTTTGAGGTCTCAATTCGGCCTGATGAAGGATATTATGCGTAAGATGACCACGCATTTTTCCTGGTCTTATGCTCACTAAACAAGTGCAGGATTTTTCTCATGAGGACATTCTCTTCGCTGGTTTCTGCAATTGCATTTTGAGGATCTTCTAATGAAGAACTATAAACTGTTCTTTTAACTTTCTTCTATTTGGTTTGTACAGAGGTGGCACCTTTGTGTTCACTTTTCAAGTTTCTCCAATCTACCCCCACGAGTCACCGAAAGTAAAGTGTAAAACCAAGGTAGTGCAGCTTGACATGTTATTTGCCGCAAAATTTGTTCACATCAATGTTTGTATGGGATGTTTTATTAACTCAATCGATCCTTCCTTGCAAATCTAACTTTTAGGTCTACCATCCAAATATTGACTTGGAAGGAAATGTTTGTCTGAACATCTTGCGTGAAGACTGGAAGCCTGTACTGAATATAAACACTGTCATATATGGATTGTTTCACCTTTTCACGGTATTAATTCTTCTCGTGCACATGGAATCTGGGTTCCTGCCTCAAGATACTTGGTATTTTAGTTTTCTTCACTGTTTCTGTTATTTTCATTAAATGTAGGAACCAAATTATGAGGATCCCCTCAATCACGATGCTGCAGCCGTGTTGAGGGACAACCCAAGGGTCTTCGAGACTAATGTGAAAAGGTCTATGGCGGGTGGCTACGTGTGTCAAACTTTTTTCCCCAGGTGTATATAGCATTGGTCAGATATTCACCGGCGTTAACTGTGAAACTATTGTATCAGAGTCTGAATGCCCGTCTTGCCATATAAATCATATGTAAATCCACCTTGCTGAGAAGAATTGGGATGGAAATTTCTTGGAACAAACAAGTGAATCTTAGCGGTTAGATATCTGTAGCTTGTGTGACCTGTGGTCCTAATATCAGTCATGCTGTCGGAATGATGCACATAAACAGTATGCATTATGCTGTAATGAAAATGTCGAACCTCTCTCTCTCTCTCTCTCTCTCTCTCTCTCTGTGGCCATGTGTTACTTAGCATTAAACGTACTTAGCGTGTCCTCTCTGCATTTAGGACCGGATGTCTTCATTTGAGAATGTGTTGTCTCCTTGTGATTTTAATTTAAATCAGCAGGTTTACAAGTACACCCTAACATTGTATGAACAAATGCACTTCCTAGTCGATTCTCGGATGTCCAAATGCATAACTGGCACTTTTACGGAGCCGGACAACATTGCCTCTCCGCCGGCTTAAATGAACTCTCCGCAAGCAAGCAAGGAGGACCTGGATGAGCTGTTGAGCTGTCCCAATGCGGCAGCGGTGAAGCTCATGTTTTGTTTTTTCTCCTGAGATCATCACGGAAAAAAAGAAAAAGAAAAAAGAGAAGGCAAATCATTTCTAACAGAAGCTCATTGTCTTCTGACATTTGCTAAGAGTTACTGGAAAGTCGCATGGATGTAGCAAACGAAATACCCCAAAAGTTACAGATGATGTTCAGCGCAGGATGAGGCTTCACTCAGAAGCAGTCAAGAAAACATCTTCGGTTCATACTTCTTCATCCTTCATTTGCGATGGGTTTACCTGTTAGCTTGATTTGATCACAAGCTCTAAGTTCTGGAAACTAATAGTAGCATATCAGGCAACTCATATATAAGCTCAAATCCTGTGAAGAATGGTCATTCCGAAAAAGAAGAATTAAGAGACTTTTTGGAACAATCATGTACCAAAGTTCTCTCTCTCCTGTGTTTCTTTGCAGTAAAAGCAGCAAAGCGTAGTTTTCTGGTAAAAATTTTGCCGAATGGCCAAAAATGAATCATGAATCTTGTCTCGTGCTATGGCTCCATTGCTATGAGTTCCAGGCATCCGATGTGTCCACCTGAGAACCTCACCTCAACCGATTGTACTAAAGCTCATGCCACGCTAATTTCGTGACTGCGTTTCACTTCATCTCTTCCTCTTTTGAGCTGGCAATCCTGGCATTGTCGCGGTCGCGCCCAAAGGCCACATGTAAGGGAGTGTAGAGCAAGCAACAGAGACCAAATGGCACTGCCATCATCGACAGGAGCCCCTTGGACAAGGCAAAAGCCTCCCTCGTGGAACCCGCAATTGGATCGATGGACTTTGCATCATAGCCATATATCTTCTCTGACAAAATCCCAACCAGCGGGGCAGCGAAGGAGGAGAAGGAAACTTCAAAGGCGCGGTCAAATGCATAGATCATAGTTCGGTGTTTGGCAGGAACCACCTCCGCAAACATGGGGGCATTGGCCGCCGTGAGACACCAGCTGATGGTTAAACCCATCAGGAGCAAGGTGACGGCATAGCTGAACCAGCTGTCGGTATTTTGTGGAATCACCCTGAGCAGGAACAAGGAGAAGGGGATTCCCATGAAGGAACTGAACTGCGCGCACATGACGCGACCCGAATTAGGGAATACTGATGATAACCGATCACCTATGACACCACCGAGTAGTGACCCGATGGCGCACCCCACCGCGAATAGACTGAGCAGCGCTGCTGTGCTATTGTGATTGAAACCTGCAAAGTAAAATGATTGAACTATTGAAGGACACTCAACATGAGACCTGAGAACAAACATTTAATACAGATGGAAAATACTTGGTTGATTAGGAATATGCAGAAAACAACTGGATCATAATGCAGAGGACATGCGAATCAAAGTCTTTGTCCGCTTCACTATTGTCCTGAACTTCCGCTACATAGATTACTGGCAAGACTAATTTGTTGCAGGTCCTACACTAGAGATGGCACGACTCAAGCTGCATCAACTAAGCTAAAATTTATTATTCTTTTCACTAAGCACTGATTTTCTCAAAGATGAGATTCTCCACTTAAAGAAAGACTTGAATCCTTGATTCTAAAGAGGCATGCAGAAAATGCTGAATCAAGAACTCACCAATCAGTTCGAACCACATGGTGAAGAAAACCATTGCTGTCCATGGTAGCATCCCAACGATGCCCTGCAATACAATTATCTGAAATGTCCGTACTTTTATAACAGATTTCATGGCAGCGCAGGACTCCATCCAAACCGATTTCACATCTGAGCCCTTCCCTGTTAAGTCACCTCTGCAGAGAGAACATAATGCTGATTAAAAATAAGATATTACCATTGACAATCAATGTCGAATGGAGTAAATATGGTTTGCTATCCCAGGAAACAAAAATATGACCTCATAAGAGCTACTACAGAACAAATAGTACCCATATAGGCTCTTGCTAGAATCGGGGGCAAAGCTGCTCACTTTCTTTGGATCATCGACGAACAAGAAAACAAGCAACCCGATAAGAAAACTAAGGGTCGCCATTAAAATAAAGGCGCATCTCCATCCTGGTATGCCCCAGTAATTCTGACCAGCCATAATTGTTGCCAGAACTCCGCCTCCAATACCACCAAATGAACCGATAAGACTCAGGAATCCGAAGCCTGCACCCCTCACACCATCTGTATAGCTATCTGCTATGAAAGACTGGAGAGCTGGTATCACGATTGCTAGCCCAAGCCCATTGACTGCCCTCCAGAACACGACTTGCATGAAATGCTCGCTCACACCTACTGCGGCAGTCGATAGTGCCCAACACAGAGTCCCGATTGTTAGAACTGTGGGCCGGTCATAATTGATTGCTAGTATACCTGCCAAAGGTGAAGCTATCCCTTGCACGAAGTTCCTTATGAATGTGAGGTAACCGAGATCGACCGGCCCAATGTTGAAGGCTTCACTGACTTCTTTGTAGACTGATGGGAGCAGATTTTCGTCAGCGCGCTCCATTATTGAGGCCATGTTGATGAGAATGAGGGAAATGGAGAAGCCAAAGATCCTTCTCGTCCTGTTCCACAAGGATTGTAGCACAAACAAGATTGCAGATTAATATTGTAGGAAGATGTTGTATCACTGGGAAAATTCAAGTCAATAAAATGGGAAACAGTTTCGCAGGCATGGCATTAGCACGCTGGTTATGGTTCATATCATGTGAGAACACATGAAACATGGTCCTGGAATAATTGTAAAAAGGCTATTGCTTCTAAAACAATTTTAGCTGATCGCTATGTAGACATTGTAGGGCCTATCAGACTAACCGAACCAGTGTAATTGTAAAAAAACTAAGACATTTAAGCTGTGAAGTTGAACTCAGGAAGGCCTAAAAGAGGAACCACCAGGTTGATATGATCATTCAGCATAATTAGGAAAGCAGCATAGTTTCACTCAACTTTAATGAACGCATTATTATAAAAATCTGCATTAACAACCAAGTGTCAACCTTTAACATTCCATGATGACCGGCAGACACAAGCAAAGAAGCATCCTTGATCGAATACGTAGAGGAACTACATTCCACACACGTAGCTTAAGTCATTCTATTGAGTGTAGCTATTTCTCAATGTGGGAAGTTTGCATTAGCTTCTGATCTGTCTTCCATTGCAAGTTATGCATTACAGAAAGGAACTACGCATTCTGCACCCCCGCTAGGTGGTTCCTGGCACAACGGTAGACTGTGTCGGATGTAATCAACTTCGATCCATGTCGTTTCCTGATCAGACAGATGCCCCTGGGGCTACCAGTAATCAAACGTTCTCTTGACGGCGAAAAATCAGTGACTTACACTGGACCTAACATACTGTTCCCTGAAGCAGGATCCAATTAAATAAGACAAGACAATGGCAATCTCCTCGTAATAAAGTGTCCTGCTACTTCACTGGAAAAGTGTTTGTTGAAAGAGCAATGGGGGAGAACCCCTGGGCCTCCAGGAGCGCACTTTCATCGCCCATTCCTTGTTAATTTTATCACTTTTTCCTCAGCTGCGGATCCTCCTAACACTAACGCATCACACTGAGCTAAAAATGCAAACCAACACGGTCTCATTAAAAGCCAAAGTGCAGAACCTCAACCAGAACTCACGGGGTCCTTCTGGTCAAAGTCAACCTCCATGACCACCTCTCCTCAATTTGTCCAATTACTTAATACGAACATAAACTTGAACCCAGAATTACTAAGGTCTTGAAGTTTACCGAGGCAAAATGGGATTTTCATTTGTCATTCATCTACGCCAAATGAAACAGTACTATTATGCAGGAAAAGAACGAAAGAACCCAATTGCAGCAGAACTTTTTCTTAGAAAGAAAAGAAAAGAGAGAAAAACAGGGGAGGCTCACCTCATATCTTGCAAGAATATAGGCAAGAGATGTCTGGATCTATGATCAGAGCGAAACATGTGA
This sequence comes from Eucalyptus guilfoylei, assembly GCA_016097605.1. NCBI lineage: Eukaryota > Viridiplantae > Streptophyta > Magnoliopsida > Myrtales > Myrtaceae > Eucalyptus > Eucalyptus guilfoylei. Next base: position 17,283,546 of record CM027867.1, on the reverse strand, counting down.
TTCCTTCGTCCCATCAGAGAACCCAAATCCTGGAACCTGTCAACGACCCGAGAAAGTGGCCAGCTTCTTCTATCATCATCCTGGGACTCTCGAAATGGATATTATCGACCAGGATGAATGTTTCAAACGGACATATCATTCGTGGGTTGAACTGGAATCGGGAGGCGACAAAATCAAGAAGCTTCCCATGAAACTGTGTAGAGAATCGGGTCAAATGGAGGTTGGCTGTTTGGGATGTTGGGATTGGGACAAGTCGTAGTTTTTCCTTCTTCTTCTCTACGGCCACGAGGCTCTTCAGAAAAGTGAGTTTCTTTGGGGCCCTTTCTGAATCTCCGAAGTACAAGGAAAATTAGGAAGTTGGTTTGACCTTACATAAGAACAAAAATTTATTTTTTGCTTTCCCTTCAAACTTTCGAATATTATAGGAATTTCAAAAAATCGTGAAGAACTTATACATAAAACTACATGTCAAGTAAGATTAAAAATATTATTCAATTTGAGAATGTTGTGTACAAATCATACATAAATCTACATGTTAATTTTGGAAACTTATAAAGTTCTTCTGTTAAGTTCTGATTAATGAATCTACAAAATCCTTCAAATTGTATCTTGTGAATACTATGAAAGTTTCGGATAAAAAAAAATCGAAATGCGTGAATTGCAAGTTTTAAATTAAGCAAAAAGTAAAAATAGAATAAGTCATAGAATCTCACTAACACGTATCATGTTGTTATCTATACTTCTATATAAAGTAAAGATGACAATTTACTTTTCAGGGGTTTCGATTGTTTTTTCCTTCTCAAATATTCTTAATTACGTGTTCCAATATTAGAAGTCGGATTGGTTCTATGCTACAAAAACCTTCTTAAAGGGATTGCAAATAGTGAAGTATTATTCTTTTTCAATATTTATTACTACCATTTTCCCGTGATTTTGTATTGTTATAAATAATTTATTTCCATTTTTAAATGATTCAAAATATTTTGTATTTGTAACCAAATCTTTTTGCTTAATTTAACGATTGCCAAAGTCCGCGCTATTCCTAGTCAAAGCAAGTTTTATTCCGGGTATGAAATTGGAAGTGCTGCGGATTTTGATTCATGCCCTTTATTTTAAGAACTTTGGATCTCTGAAATTTGGGGTAGTTCGAGGATTCACATCAATGCCCGAAAACCCTAAAAATATCTTGAATCATATACGTATAGGAAAACGAAAAGCTGATGAAAAGGACCTCCAGGCCAATTTGCTTGAGGATAGGCAATATGAAAGTGAAAATATTTAAAGGGGAATGAGTATAGAAACCGAAGATGGTGGAACGTGATAAACTTAACGTAGTAAAAAATTGTGAAGCGTCGCAGCAACAAAGCATGATATGAGCTGTCCTCGAGAAACAGAACAAGAAGAACATGGACATCTTAGGCTATAATTTTTATTCTGCTTGCTTGTCCATCTCTAAGGTCCAAAAATAAATAAATAAAAACATAGGTTTCATATAGCAAGTAATAGTGAAATGGGCAAAACTCTTGATGAGAGGATTCTAAAGAAAAATGCCATTGGTGAATCAAATCTGTAAGCTGTGTTTTCAAAGAGAATTAATTCAAAACGATTTGATCCGACTAAACTTAACGCATAACTTATTCCATTTATGCCTCCCAAAAACAGTCTATCGACGAATAACTTGCAACATGAGCTTGGGAAGAAAAGGGAGAAAAAGGATCTTATCGTGATTTTAGTCAAAGTTGATGAGTATGACGATTAATGATAAGATAACGTGGGTGACTGATAGAGCCAATCTTGACAGTTGAGTCAAGTTGAATTTTTTTGTACTATCCGTCCAGGGGGAGTGCATGCGTGATGTGATTTTAGAATGCTAAAAAAGATCTAGATATTTTCGCTACTTCACAAATCTTGATAGTATCTTTTAATTAATAAATTAATGGTATAAAATAATAATTTTCCTGTGTAGGCCGGCTTATTAGCAAGACTGCTATGCCCCCCATAATTATTCTGGGAAGAACAATATTAAATTTTTAAGAAAAAGCACGAATTGTACGGTTTCTGAACGTGGCTAAGTGTGGTTTCTCACGTTAGCTTTGTCCGCATAAGGACTTACTGCATATTTAATACAACAATTAAACTCCCACTTGCTAAATTTTGTCAGGACGAAAGAATCTCGGTTTTAAAAATAAAGCCAAAATTTAAAAATAATATAATAAACTAAAACAAGAGATGGGACAAATGGGGTTTCTCGAGGACATTACAATTTTCAGCTAAGCACGTGTACAAAAGAGAGAGAGAGAGAGAGAGAGAGAGAAAGAAAATTAGTGGAAGATGATCTTGGGCCACAATGTGGGCTCATTGCAATGGGCCTGTTAGGCCCAAGCCCATCTCTGGTGCACGCCATGAGAACTTTCTTGGGATTTATTTGGGTCTGAGACCGGAAGAGTTTTTGAGTTCTCAAGAGAAGTAGCTAAGGAACTGATTGAAAACCATGACCCTTTTGATGCTGGTTGTTAACTTTTTTGGATATTAACTGTGATGTGAAAAAATGTTGAATCGAACGAAAAATTGGTGGAAGGTTTGGATAGCACAAGAACATGTGGCTGATGAGAGAGTAGATTAAGAATAAATGACCAAGAAATTAGAAAGTTTTAGGAATTGCTAATCAATCAATGCGACGATTATGATTAGGATACCATTTGGACCAATTCGCCTAGTCTAATTCATGTATAATCTAAATAATTACATGGTGTGGTGATCTCACCCAACATATATGGGGTTTGAGATATCACAAATTTCCCTACTTAAAGAACCGACACTCTTATCACTGTTTGGTTCACATCGGCCAACCCTATTCTTGTGTAGCATGGTTTGTTCATGCCTTCCCCATCATCTTAGAAGTATGCTAGGAGTTGTACCTTATTCGAGCTTTCTAGCCCTCACAATCAATCGCTGTCCTTGTTGAATCTGATATGGGACTAGTCCATCCGTGAACCACATAACCACTAGAGAGAATCTTGTTTTCACACAAGTTTTAACGACCCATTTGGATTTGTTCCACACTAGTTAAGCCTCCAAATGAAATACTATACGAAAAATATAAGGCTATAACCATTCGGAAGTGGTCGTTCATTTATAAATAACTTAATATAGCCTTTTCAAACCAATGCGAATCTTGGAATGCTTCATTTTCGAATTTAGCAAGAATCACGAGACCCGAGCGCCACTGTGCACACACATGACTTTTTCCTCAACACGCATCGAAAGCAATAAACCCCGAAAACCCGAATAAAAAAAAGAAATCACGATTAAAAAAAGAGGTACACACGGGTGCGAGAAAAAGAAACTAACTATAATCCTGCGAAAATCGTCACTGAACATGTCATTCGGACCTCGGATTGGATCTTCCCCCGTCGCCGCTCGTATAAAGTCGTGCCCACGTGAGGCGCAGGGCGACCGGTCGTTGTCGGATCATCAGCACGCGATGGCTTGCGAAGACAGCAACGTCCGATTGGCCCCTTTCCCTCCCTCCTTTTCAATGTGGACGCAGCATCCCCCACGGGAAAAGATTGCTGCGAGCTCGGAAAGCACGACAAGGACCACAAAATTGTACGAATTGGTCAATTTTTTTTAGGTTTGCAATAGTCTTCCCTGAGTGGTTCCCAAGCTTAAATCAATTCAAAAATTCCCAACTTGGGAAATTAAAATATTAGGAGATGGCCGAATTTATGAGGAGAACGCCTTCGTCGACCCAAGTGGCAAGAAAGGCAAAGGGGAAAGTGACCAAGTTGGTCCATTTCCTTCTAGAGAATTGGAATAGAATAGGGAAGCATTCAATAAGCGGTGCGCTAGGTAGATTTTTGACGGGTCATTCGTGAGACGTCGACCCCACCTGTTAAAATAAAATATGTTTTGAGTCCGCGTGGAAAATAGAGAGGGAGGGGTCACCTTCGGGTCCTATTTGTCTCTCCGTTGCCGTCCTGCTCAATGAATTGATGCGTTGGTGATGCAATGAATATAAATCGAGGTTTGAGAAGAGGACGTCGGGGACCATTTTGGGGAAGAGAAAGGGATGGATGAAGGAATGAATAATTGAGTGATGTTCGGAATATCGAGATCCATGTATTGGATGGATTTAGGTAGGAATGATTATTTTAGATTATGAGATTCATCTAAACACTGAATACTGGATGGATATCCATCGGGTTATTTAGTCGATCCTTTTTAATGTTATGAATTTTTAGTATCGCTAATGTAATTAACTGGGATTAATCCCCCAACTTGGGATGAAGGCCCACGTGCTCTCTCCTACCCACGAAATCAATCCACGCTAACAATAAATACTGAAAATACGTGCATCAAAATGTCCATCCCCTGGTCCCTAAACTAGAAAATAATACCACTGCTCTCTCTCTCTCTCTCTCTCTCCACATGTGTACGAGCGCACGCGCGTGACAAGTCTCATCAAAAAATGAAAAAGATTTTTTAGGAAAAATTGTTCAAAATATCCTAATATGGATAAGCAATTTCAAGTTTCATCTAAATTGTTCTTAGAACTTGACATTTACTTGTCGAAATAGATTCCTTAACTCATGGAATTTGTAACCTATCCTACATACCTAAAAACTTGGAACCTACCCTAATATAGGTTCTAGGGTTGGTTTTAGTAATACTCTTAATTAAATAATTGTAGTGAATCATCACCATTTGCTACCATTCACTTATCATAACTTATTTTAAATACACAAAAATTATGACAAAATAAAAGTATCACTATTGGATAATGCCAGTAATTGAAGCTTAGATTAGCATTTTCATATTACACATAGAATGCCACATGATTGCGCAAAGACATAGAACAAGAAAAGCACAAAGACTTATTCCAAGTTATTCCAAGTTCCAAGTTTTCACATTGAACCTGGAATCTACCTGTTGAAATAAATTTCCAATTTTTGAAATTTGAAACCTATCCTGCATATGCTAGAATCTAGAATCAAACTGGTTCTACCAGTCCAGTTCTCAAGTTCCCAATACTACTTTGGAACCATGCTCACTCTTATCTTGAATTCAGTCATAAACTTTTTAATTTTGTCAATTTAGTTTTAAACCTTTTGACAATTTGCCCATTCAACTCTAAACATATAATTTAGTTCCAAGCATTTTAAAGATTTACCGAACTAGTCCTAGCCTAAACCTTATAACAAATTACTAATTCAATCCTTCCAGCTAAGTTTAGCCGGATATCGCCAATATGGTAGTCTAATTAGTGCCGATCTTCCCACATGGTTGGTGGAGGTCAGGGCCTCGGCCAATGGCCAGTGGCCCCCTCGAGCCCTATTTTTTTTGGTGAAAAAGAAAAGAAAAGAATAAAAAATATAATAGAAAATTAGATTTTTTTTTTTTAAAATAAAATAAAATTTCTTCTCGTCAGCCCTAGTTATGCCACATAAGATAGCCAGTGCTAATTGGATCACCACGCCACTAATATATGACTAAAGTTAGCTGGAAGGATTAAATTGGCAATTCCTTAAAATGTCTAGTTTGGCAAATTATTAAAAGGTTTAGAATTGAATTGACAAATTATCAAAAGATTTAGGATTGACATGGAAAAATTAAAAGATTGAGAATAGAATTGGCTGTCGTACAATAAGTTTAGGACTTTTTGGATAAATTTCCCGATTTTGTATGATTTATTAAACATATGATATGCACGTAGTAACAACAAGACGTTAAAGAACGGGGAAAGCATCTAGTTCTACAGAAGGAGAACAAGCTATTGGATGGGACCTATATCTAAGTTTGGAAGATCTTTGTAGACAGAGAACAAACTGCAGAACAATGGTTCATTAAAACTTCGATGGACCAATAGAAGGTGGATGATCTTTAGATGATAAGAATGTCAATTTGCTTGGAGGAACCATCTTACAATAGGTGACAGAGTGTAAAATGAGACGTCATGAGAGGTCTAGAAGGATTGTTTATTGCAAAAGCAATTCATGGTACAGACGAAGTGGACTGTGTTATATACAAGCCTCTATGATCCTCGTGGCAAAAGACCCAGCTCTTGATCAATTTGAATTGGACTCGCGTGTTTTACAATTGTTTTAACTGTTGGATTCTTGATTATATCAAACTTGTTTTGTCGTTTTTTGATAAGCGTAAGAGCTGACGTGCATAATGCAAAAGCGAAGTGTTTTGTTTTGGAACGACGTTTTGATGGTCAAAGAAGGTCGTGTTAATGACTCCTTGAGTGGACAAAGCTTCTAACAGATATTTTGAACATTTGTAACACGAGAAAAAGGTTGACAGAGTATGATGAAAGGTGCTTGAGTCTATAGAAACATCTCTAGAAGGTTCAAGTAGACGCAATACATTACGTATAAGTTGTAATATATCAAGGATTACATAGTGAATCTTAGTCTTGATAGACCTGAAGTAAACTAAATGGAAAGATCAACCATCACAACGTGATTCACATTTTTTCCCCTCTCCCTTATAATCTTTCAATTTATATTTACTAAAAGTTTGTGATTCCACACCAGCGCACACGCTTCTACAACGCCGATGCACCTTCTACACACCATCCAGAACCTATTCGCGGAAAAGTATTCTACTCTGCTAGAACGACCAACTCACCCCCCATTTAATTGCCGTGCTCGGTCCGTTTCAACGTGGCCAGCACAAATTTTCTTTTCACGCATGCGATCGCGATGTGTAAATAACCATTCACACGTCAAACAAATGTAGTTGTGAAAACTAAAGCCTACACGTGAATTGACATGTTATTCCTCTTCACAAAGCATTTATTTTAATTTTATCATCATGTCAAATGAATGAAAAAAAAAAAAAAACCCTTTTGAAAATTAAGAAATCCAGCATTGCGGCTTGGCTTGGCCACTATGGCCAGGCTTTTAAGTTTTTCGCGTCCCTTTCCGTCTTAGCTGGATGCATGGCGTGCGTGCGTCGAGCTCGATCATGGGCCATTGCAATAACACAAAAGGGGGACTGGTGGCATTCCACATTCGCACATGCACTTGTCTTGTCGATGTTTTCTTCTCCCAACACGCCCAGCTAATCTCGCTAATTGCTGTCTTCTCATGATTAACAGTATCCAACAGCATGATCGTGTTTCGGTAGAAGCGCGATGCATCAGCGAATCAAAGGCTGGAAATCGGACAGCATGGCCGGGCGATTCGCTTGAGCTATATAACAAGATCGAGGTACCGACATTAAAATCGTGGGAGAGCGTAAGAAAGGAAGAGAGAGGAGAGAGGCGGAGTGTAGCCTTTGCTTGATAGGAATAAAGCTATGATTGATCATGCCTTTGGGCTCACCTTGTAGTCTTTTTTCTACGGTACAATGTTGAGGGGAAACTATCTATTCGATCCTAAAGTTTTTCAATTATTGTCAATTTAGTTCTAAAATCTTGTGTAGAGTTCCAATATAGTCATCTTGGCTAATTTTCACTTAAAATTATTTATGTGATAGTTGAGTCATTGTTGGTCATCTTATGTGATATACTGACATATGAGTAATGTTTATCAAAAATTGACCGAAATTGAAAAATTTATGATTGAATTGCATTCCATATAATAGGTTTAGAACTAATTGGACAATTTCACTAAGTTGTTGAGATATTCTAGTGTACTTCAGGTTTTTAAGCAAGCAATCTATATACTTTGGAAAATGATGAAACTAATCCATGCAATTGGGATGGAAGTGAAAATTAATCCCTTTTTGCAGGTTTATTTCTAATCAAGTTAGGTGAGGATTTTCAACATCGGTCACCGCATACTTGCTTGCCATTGGAAACCCTAGCGAAAGTTTGGCAGAGGAACTGTTAACTTTTCATTTTCACACATTGACCAAGAACGTACCTATTAGTAAATAGTGTTTTCTTTACATGATTTGTAAGCTTTCAAGAGGATAAGTGACTTCCAATCCTACGGGGATGAGCTCTTTTTATACAATGACACGTAGTCTATAATTTTCCGTACAATTGTATCAATATGAAAAATGGGGATACTAGATAACTCTTTCCCCTTAGTTCACAATATGCATCTCATCCCAGGACGAAACCCTTGACCATCTTCCTTTTCTCTCTTCCCCCACCCTCCTTCACCTAGGTTTTGGTAGAGCGGCCTACTCTCTCTCTCCCTCTCTCTCTCTCCCCAACCTTCGGCACCGATGGCAATGCCCCTCGCCGCCGACCCTCCCCCTCTGCTCCCTCTCACTAAAGGTCGCAGCTCGCAAGATGGGAGCTCGAACAGATGAGGCTTGTTTCATACGAGTTATGAGCTCAGCCTCATGCAACCTATCGAATAATCAATGACTGGTAACTCCCTCTCTTAGTAAGTAACTTCCTATGGTGGTCTGTAATTTTCCATACCAAATATATGGAGTATACACGTGTGCATATATGCAATTAGCCTTTAGCAACTCTTCAATAAATTCTAATTTTCGACATTTCAGAACTTGGCAATCCAGACAGGCCATAAAACTTACTTGTTGATCAAATGATAATAAGTCGGCTTGTTTTGGTTAGTTTGTCTAATTTTACGATGCACACAAATATGAAATGGCTCGAAACAGGTCTCAATTGATTTTTACGCTTAGCCATACGACATCGCAAAAAAAAATGATAATATTTTACATTTTTTAGGCCATAAAATCATTAGAAATATTTCACATAATATAGGGTATTAGATATTTCTTCAGAATTAGGGTTTACCTAATAAAAGTAAAATCCAACTGTATGCCGTTCCATCAGAAAAAAGCCAGAAGAGACCGAGCGAGCGAATGCCGTGCAATTTCCCCTCAAAAAAGGCGCAGCCAGCAAAAGCCAATCACCGCGCGAGCAGGGAGGGGCCGCCGGTGGGGACCACGTTCACGTGCTGTGTCCCGGCTTCTCGACACGTCTAGGGAATTAGTTCCTCAACCTACGTCTCGCTCGAAATAATAAATTATATATACCTCGAAATGCGACTTAAATTATTACTATCACCAGAAAAAAAAAGAAAAAGAAATTTGCCATTAGGGATTTGAACAGTCTCTATTTACTCGAATTCCTAGGCGGGCACAGTCCGATGCGCGTTGTCCATTAGCCATTGTATTTTTCGTTGCCATCGGCCGTGGCGACTTGATTTATGGAATAATAATTTCCAAATACTTGATAATGGTCCAAAGAATAGGAGAAAGAAAAAAAAAAGAAAAAGAGAAAATGGATAATGTCTTTTCTGGAAAAAGAATGGTCGCACGTGTGGAGCCGACCGGGACATGCGAGACGAAAGTACGGGTGGGGGTGGGGCCCGCCCTCCCCGGTTTGGCCGTATCCTGACCGTTCAAACTGAACATCACGTCAGACCGAGCGGAAAAACCCCCAATTACCGGAGCGGGCAGAGCATCTTCCTTTGCCCAAAAAGCATCGGCGCCTTGGGGGGATCGCTCGGGTGCGTCGCGGATGCGGTGGGCGCGCGTGGGCCCCCCCGGCCTCTCGCCCGTCCGATCCTGCGGTGGGCTGTCTACGCGATCGAGGGCTGCGATCGTGTTTCCTGATCCCTCCCTGCACGAGAGAGAGAGAGAGAGCAAAGAGACGAAATAAATCAATGTTTGCCTTAGGGCAAGGGCTCGCATGCGCCGAGGATCTTGTGGATGCCACGTGAGATTCGCTTGATCAATTTGCTGGCGGGCACAAATTTAACCGAGAAATTTTTACATTGGATTTTGTATGTGAACCTAACACGCGATTTTCTACGCGTGCTCAGTTCAAACAAATCACCGTGTTTAAGATGTTGTCTGATATGGCCTTTTTATGCGGCGATTTCGATTCTAAGGAGAATTCCAAAATCGTGAATTGCCAAACTACCCTCCTAGTTTTAGAGGTTACAGATTGCAAACGCGTATCATCTAATTTATAAGTTGGCACTGTATAGTATGATCACAACGCGGTTACAATTTAACCGCAACTATACACGGTGACTTCTGAATAGATCAATAATATAAATAACATTAGGTGTGGATATAGAATATGATAAAGACCCTCTCCAATTTATAAAATGAAATTCTCATTTTTATTTTAGTCCTTTTTTTCTTCCTCTTAAGCTTTCGAATCATCCAAATTTATTGTCAATAATGGAGGGCGCCCATGCCTTGGAGGGGGTCCCTCCATTGGAGCAAGAATCGTAGCGTTTGTTGGGGCATACATGCGAGGGGCAGCCGCATCCGTTTGGAAGAGCTCTCTCCGCTTTGACCGGTCCGAATTCTTCGCGTGGCACTTGATCCACTCCATATCATATGCTTGGATTTCTTCCATAATTTCCAACCCTATATTTTCTCATTTCATTTCTATTTATAATATCCCTCGCATGCGAATTTTCGTGCACCTTAGTGATTTTGCTTCTTTGGCGTGGTCGAATTGTGACCATTTATAGAGATTGAAGATAGACTCATCAAACAAGTGGATCAAATCGGATTTTGACCCAAATAGATCAATTTAATAAGTTTTGATTCATTTCCATGCAATACAAATATAGTAACTCATTCTTGATCTGACATATATTGCTGAGGTAGTTTCGTATTTTACTCAATCTACGAAAATTTATAGCTAGATTGAGATAGGAGTGCGGAATGAATAAGCAAGAGATCAATAAAGGTAAGAGAGATTCGAAGAGAAACTTACTGAAATAGATTGAGTCTAAGTAAATTACAAAGTCTTTAATGACCCATTTACTTATATAATTAACCTATTTAAAACATATATGGGTTAATAAGTAAATTTATGACCCATTTTGACAGGTCTAATTAATGGGTTTGTAAGGAATTACTCATGATTGAATCTTTTGAAAGTCGTGCTAATGGGATTGACCCAAAAGCCCCTTTTATTTCAAGATGCAGAATTTTAATCACCGATTTGATACTCGATTGGCTTTAGGGTTTTCGATCATATTTGGAATTTGCATAAATGGGGGAACATCTTCTAATCCAATAACGTACGGCCCATCCCAAAAGGGTTTTGAGAACTCGCAAATAGAAAGTTGATAGTAACAACACGATTAAACATGATCAATATATAACATGAAGATTCCCATATAGGTTTTCACATTTCAAAAATCATGTATCTAAATATTGTCGGTAGGTGTCGTGGCATAAGATTTGATAATAGCTACTCTTTACTTTTCTAGTAATTTTGAAGTTGATTCAAATCTATATTAACTATACGATCATGGAAAGGTTTGTCCATGCGCCACGGCCCCATCAAAGCAATTGATCCTTCACACGAGATATGTCATAACCGAGTATCGCAGAACGAGCCGTTTTAAAATATGTTCACGACTTGTATCAAACTAGTGATTTCACGAAAGACAGATGTCCTTTTATCATTATACCGACTATCTTTGTGAGTATAAAATTAGTATGTGAAGTGACGTGACGGACTTATAAAAAAACTACTAAGCCGGAAGTATTGAATAAATAGCCGCCGCGTGGGTAAAAACATATTTTTACCATCCAATTTAAGCATATACTGGGAATTATTTTATTGATGATCAACTGCAAGTTCAATTCACAAGACTGGAGTCTCCCGGGGGGCACTGAAAGAAAGTCTATAAAGTGTGAACAGAGAGGAGAGAGAGAGAGAAGAATCTCAGCCCCCTCCTCATCCTGCCGCATGAAAGACTAAAGAAAGCAGAAAACCTGTCGAATAAATAAACAAAGAAAGCGTCGACCTCGTGAAAGAGGAACAGCAACCAGCCCAGAGAGAGAGAGAGAGAGAGAGAGAGAGGCCAAGAGAGAGAAGGCCCCCCACCCCCCAGAACACAGACTTTCTAGAGAGAGAGAGAGAAGGCTTGCTAGAGAGAGAAGCGGAGGAGCAGGGAAGGGGGTTTTACAGAGAGAGGTAGAGAGGTAGAGAGAGAGAGAGAGGGAGTAGAGGATGGCCGGAGGGGCCTCGGGGAGGCTTCCGACGTGGAAGGAGAGGGAGAACAACAAGAGGAGGGAGAGGAGGAGGAGGGCCATAGCCGCGAAGATATACACCGGCCTCAGGGCTCAGGGCAACTACAAGCTCCCCAAGCACTGCGACAACAATGAGGTCTTGAAAGCTCTCTGCACCGAAGCCGGTTGGGTCGTTGAAGAAGATGGTACTACTTACCGAAAGGTAGTCCCTTTTTTTCCTTTCCTTTGTTTCTTTCTTTCCCTTTTCTTGCATGATCTCCCCTGTTCTATTAGAATCGTTTCTTTTCAAGATCCATGGAAACCCTCTTGTCGCTGTCCTCCTCCCTTTTTTCGGGATTTTTTTTTTTCAGTGGATGTTGGGTTTGGTGATTTTCAATCTGGAGATGCGTTGAGGCTCTTTGTCTGGTTTGCCTTTCTTGTTTAGGCGTTTGGATCTGGTGATGGGTTGGTTCCTTTTATGCCGTTCTGGTCGATTTCTGTCCGATGTGCAGCTAAAATTTGTTTGTCATATATAGGAAGTTTCAGATTTCTCATGGTGGATGGTGAAATCTGAAGATTTGGTTTTTTAAGGACGAAATCAGCTTGTGGAATTTATTATGGACCAGAACTGTGAGCTTTTTCTTGTTGTTATGACCTGGGTAGATTGGGGGAGTTGATTTGAGTTGTTCAGCTTGAGCTCTTCCCCTTTGTCCTCCTAAATTAAATGCTTTAATCCCATTCTCATCAAGGGATCTCTTAAATTGATTCTCTTGTGTTGAGTTGACATCTTAATTTCGCGGTTGACCTTGTAATTGCTCTTTCTGTTTGTAGAATTACTGATTTCTTGTCCTTTAGTTGAAGAGATTTGAGTATTGGGTTCTCATTTTTGCTCTTTCTGGGACTGTGCCATATTGCCATTTCCCCCAAAAGAATATGTTTGGCAAGGACCATGATACTAGGCAATATTCTGCTCATTTTATTAGAGTGCTTTTGGATTAGAGTGGTTTGAGTCCTGTCTCAGTTTATTAACGATACTACTCGCCCAGGGAAGCAAGCCACCTCCGGGCGAGATCATGGGTGCTTCAGCGAACATCAGTGCATGCTCCTCATATCAACCGAGTCCGCAGTCCTCGGCATTTCCGAGCCCTGTCCCGTCCTACCACGCCAGCCCCACATCATCGTCCTTTCCTAGCCCTACCCGGTTCGATGCCAATCCGTCGTCGTACCTCCTTCCGTTCCTCCGTAACATCGCTTCCATCCCTACAAATCTCCCTCCCTTGAGAATTTCCAGCAGTGCCCCTGTGACGCCTCCTCTCTCTTCCCCGACTTCTCGGAACTCGAAGCGGAAACCTGACTGGGAATCCCTCTCCAATGGCTCAATACATAAGTCCTCCTTCCGCCACCCTCTGTTCGCCGCCTCTGCCCCCTCCAGCCCCACTCGTCGCCAAAACATGACGCCTCCAACAATCCCCGAGTGCGATGAGTCGGATGCCTCCACAGTGGACTCTGGCCGATGGGTGAGCTTCCACCAAAACGTGGCGGTGGCTGCAGCAGCTCCGCCTTCGCCTACATTTAATCTGGTCAAATCTTCGAGTCAACAGGGTCCTCTCAAGGATGGAGTTGAACAAAACGGCAGTTTGGCGTGGGGAGCATCGTCCGACAGGGCTTGGGGCTCTGAATTTGAGTTTGAAAATGGAAGAGTTAAGCCTTGGGAAGGTGAGAGGATTCATGAGATTGGGGTGGATGATCTGGAGCTCACACTAGGGAGCAGCAAGGCTCGTGCTTAAGCATTTCGCAAACTCTTGCCCATTGACAATCTCAATGATGTGGCTCATCTGATTCGGGGACTCTAGGCATTCCGGCTGCTTACTATGTCTCTTGCAACTGTGTTGTGAGGTGCCGTTTTGAAGGGGGAAACTCTAGCTCGATCTCATGTGTCCTGAACCCTTTTCCTTTAAAGATTATGTATAGTTAAATTTTTTCAGTTGGAGCATTCGCTGTGAAAGGTCCCTTTCCAATTCAATTATGAGAGAGCAAATGCTTGGTCTACCTCCTCGCAGGGACCTCTATTTACAATCATTCAAGTGATGGCAAGATTATGCAGAAGCTCAGTTCGAAGGTTACATTCTTTTTCTATGCTTATATACAGCCGATCTATTCTTTACTTATCATGCATCTCTTTGAGCTTGAAATACGGGAATTGTCCTCTTAGACTAAGGAACTACAATTTGTCCTTGACTTTGTGAAGAAACAGAGCTTACCCTTGTTTTGATGGTGAACCAAAACCACTTCTGCTCTTCTTTTATTAGGTTTAACTAATTGGCGAACAGAATCGTGTACTCCTGTCTGTCTGATTGGCAAGTGAAATTCATGTCATCTAATCTCTAGATTCGCGCATATCTGCCGTGCTAGTCTCTACAAAACCCAACAATGCCCGGACAAACTTTCTGGGAATTATTGAGCCGGTTGGACATGGGAGGCCCTCATTATCTGGTTTTCTATCGTCGCTAGCTTGGCTTGGACCCGTTCTCCAGCTTTCCCTTTCGATAGCACGCGTGATGGCCAAAACCGCGACAAGAAAACTTAGCTCGAAAGGTCAGGGGAGAAGTTCAATGCGAGTGTGAAAACGATTTCGAACCGATCTTCTTTCTCTGTGGTAGGGACGTTTGCTTTGTGTGTGCCTGAAAGTTTGGTTTCTTGCTCCCATTTGTCAATCCTGCGTTGTCCCGCAACTCTTCTTTTCTTCCCCTTTGGTGGGTCAAAATGGGTATCTTCCGAATAGTCCCGGGTGGGTCTCTTCCCCCATGTGATGTGCCTGATCTTGGGGTTTATATGGGGACCATATCTGGTTTAATGTCGTGATGTGTCTCGGCATCGACCTACTAAATTTCTGAGAATCTCCCACGCTTGGGTTTTGTGCTGTGATTGAGCTCCTGTTGTTGTGATTGTTCGCTGGAATTGGATGAGGGTTAAAATCTGACTTTAGTCCCTCTAATTTGCATTGTTTCTTAGAGTCAATTTTGTTTTAATTGACCCATAAAATTTGTTTGATTCTTTATGACATGACCTTTATTTTTGCTTTGTCATTTTCGTTTTTATCGAAATAATGGCGTGACATTAGTAAATTCCGGCATGTGTGGTGCTTGGCACCAAATCGACCATACAACCATAAGAGGGGCCATGGGAACCACTGTTGAGCTACAGCGAGGGGCTACACGATCCTTTCTTGCCCTTTTTTCTCTATCGATTCATTATCGTGTGTTAAACATGCAATTAAAAAAATTCAACCAAAAAAAGACGCGATTATGGAAACCATGGTAGCGTCATGTTGTGGGAAAGAATAGATCACGGCCTTTCATGATGAATTTCTTTTTAAGTGGTTATGTATCGCGACATTCGTGATTATCAATTTGTATTGAAATTTCGATGAGAGTATATACTATAGCAATGAGTTCATAGGAGGGCCACTGCGCGGACAAATTGAAAGAAGTGGACACCTTGAGTTATGTATGGCATGATCAAGTTGGACAACAACAAGGAAGTCATTTATCAACAGAGTTTGATGAGAGGGAGCACTTGCTTTCTGTGACACAATCCTTGGTGGTTTGGATAAGAGGAAGGTCTTCAAGAATACTCAAACTGGTCACCAACCCAGTAGAGTGCTAGGGATGGAAATGGGCCGAGGGGGATTTCTTTGGTCGAACTTGAGGCTTGGCCCTAACTGATAAGAAATCAGTCTGGACCGGATTCGATCGGTTTGATCTCCGAGGCTCAGTTCATTTCGTGGATCATTAATGATTTGAAAAATATTTTCTTAAAATTAATTTTTATATCATTTGTAAAAATTAGTCGATAAAAATGTTCAGTATTGGCAAAACTTTTTGATTAAATATTTTCTTGAACGATGATGACATTCTTCGTTTATTCATTTTTATAAGTGATATAGGCGATTGGTTTTTCAGGAAAATGTTATCAGAATTATTAATTTTTTACGAGACAAATGCCCCCTGGATATTTTCCCTTTTTTATCTTGAAAATGTTATCCATCAATTATCATTCTTTGAAACTCTTACTTTACGATTATGAAATGATTAACATGAAATTGCTTAAACTTACAGGGGCATATTAATACAATTTAGGACGCCCATTTAGAGTCAGATGAGGACTGTTTTTGAGGCTATTTTTAACCTCAAAAATCTACTTTTTGGCATGATTTTGGGCCTTTTTTTTTTTTTTTTTTTTTTTTTCCGAATTCGACCCTGAACATGAATCTGAGACACTGAAAGTCAAAGTCCATGAATGTCTTTGGACTCACTGGATTAGGAATTTTAGGAGTGGTGTCTCCCAATTCTTAGTCCAAGTTGGTGGGCTTGAAGAAACATCTTTTTCTTACCATGTCATGGTTGTCAACAACGTTTGGGCCCTCATTCATCATGACAAGCCACGAAACCAAATCTAACACCACCTCTTCTCTTAGGTACTCTTTCATCAGTAAAGGGGTGGAAAGAGATGATAAGGTTTGGCAACCATATTATCATAAATGTTTTGCACACTCTATAAAATGTCAGATTTGAATTGATAACTATTTATAGAAGGATGAACTTGTCGTCGTAACCCTCGTACCAAATTTGGCCTTGCTAGCGGCCCTCGCAAAGAGAAGATGAATAGTTCTAATAAAGACGAAATCAGAAAATAAAAATATTTGATGAGAGTTTGCAAAAAAAAAAAATATTTAATTCTAGAAATGCACTTTCGCAAGTGCTGAAAATCATTCTTGTCTTGGGTTTTCAGCTTTGTCTACGATAATATTAGGCCAAAGGAGCCCAAAAAATATTTGCCAAACGGAGCCACTCTAATCCTTGCGATGCAAGGATGTTCGGTGCTGTACGGCTTAAAATGACTTGGAACCGCAGTTGAAGGACTCGGCACTCGATCGGTAATAATAATAATCAAAGAAAAGAATCGCAAGAATTCAAGTTGAGATTTTTTTTTTTTTTTTTTTTTTTGGTGTCGGAGGAACCGCTTTGGCCGAGCAACGCCGAACCCGCAAAACGCAAGTGTGCCGACGCAGGGGTAAACCACCACCCTGACGCCACGCTTCATTCACCACACAGTGCTTCAGCCTCCCTGCTTCGCAGGGGCTTCGAACCTTGGCCTCCTTGGTGAAGCATAAGGAATCTACCATCAATGCTGCAATGACCGGTGGTTCGGTTGAGATCTTTGTACATCACTTCATCGACGGAAGATAATATGAGCACGACGCCTCCTGGAATCGTACAATCACCCGTGACTCTTCCCTCTGTCAAGTCAGTCATCGGTTTCAACGTTCTCCCACGTTTCAACGAAACATCGGTTTAGATAGTTACGTAAGCAAAATGATTTACCTTAATCCATAAATATTAAAGCATCGAAGGTGCGTGGTGTCTAAGGGCGCCGCCAAATGGAAGCAAGATTAGGTTTTTGATGATGGATGATCCTATATTTTCTTGAGCAATGTCGCGGAATTGACAAAGGGCGCCACCAAATCGTCTGCTTGTCTCTTTTTTCCCTCTCTTTAATCACTTTTCTTACCTGAGTCTTTTGAGTTCATGTACGAATATCATGAGAAAAGAACTCAACTCGAAGTGAATACTCCTATTTTTAGTCTAATTCATGCGCAATATGTGGTCATTTTAGTTCAATTTGACTTGACTCGATTCTGAATTATAAAATGAATCTAGAATTCAAGCTTAAATTTGATCTCTAACGGGCTTGAATACTTTTCCCTACATCATGTACTTAAATCTTATGAATTCTTCGTTTACACTTGTGATATTACATGCTTTAAAAAAAAAATCATAGAAGCTCAATTAAGCTCGCGAGCTTCTCGAGTTAGAGTACGACGAGTCAGAGCATGATCATAAATCACGTGCCAAGTTCTCAAATAATTAATGAGCGGACCCCAATGGCTTGATTTCAACCACACGAAAGTTAGATACTTTTCACTAGTTATAACCCCTCCCACCTAACGATGTGTTGCCGGCAAAACATCCTCTTGATTCACACTATCAGCTTCACTTCTTTTTACAGATTTCGACCTCTATTCCTCCGATTCATCAATGGAGAAGCCGAAAAAGCTCCGTGTGGCGCTCCTCTCGAGCCCCGGCCTGGGCCACCTCATCCCTGTCATCGAGCTCGGCAAGTGCCTCGTTGCCGACCACGGCTTCGAGGCAACCGTCTTCGTCCTCCCCCTGCAGGCCTCCCGTGCTGAGGCCGAGATCATCAAGTCTGCCATGACCCCCAAGCTCCTCGACATCGTGGAGCTCCCGCCCCCCGACCTGTCGGCTGCGGGCCTCAGCCCGGATGCAGCCATGACCACGAGGCTCGTGGTCATGATGCGTGAGGCCCGGCCGGCATTCAGGTCTGCGCTCGAGGCGATGGAGGCCCGGCCCGATGTCCTCATTGTGGACATGTTTGGGGCGGAGTATCTGTGCATTGGCGACGAGTTGGGGATCCCCAAGTATGTCTTCGTGCCTTCCAATGCATGGTTTCTTGCGCTGGTCATATACTCGCCGGCGCTGGACAAGGAAGTGAAGGGAGAGTACGTGGACCGAACCGAACCGCTCGAGATCCCAGGTTGCAAGCCACTCCGACCAGAGGACGTGGTGGACCCTATGCTGGACCGGTCTGACCAGCAGTACCATGAGTACGTGCAGCGGGCTGGCGAGATCCCGACGGGAGATGGAATCTTGTTGAATGTGTGGGAGGATTTGCAGGCCGAGACGCTCACCGCACTGAGGAATGAGGAGTTCTTGGGACGGGTCGTGGTCCGGTATATACGGCTGGGCCGCTCACTAGACGGGTCAGACCGGCCGGTTTGGGGAAGGAGCTGCTGGAATGGCTGGATAAGCAGCCGAGCGAGTCGGTGATGTTCGTCTCGTTTGGAAGTGGAGGGACTATGTCGGCTGAGCAGCAGGTCGATCTGGCTTGGGGATTGGAGCTAAGCCAACAAAGGTACGGTTTCAAGTATGTGTATAGCTAGAATAATAATTTTTCCTGGTTACTATGTTCATGGTATGGTGCACGGTTTTAAAAACCATTAACATGATGTTCCCATTTGTAATTTATTAGCAAAACGGTTGTTGGAAATTTTCTCTTTCCTCTATTTAATATCTGATTAAAGATGAAAGAGAATATAGTCTTTTTCCAAATTAAAACAAAATCCATTAGCCAACATTAACTTCTGAGGTAGTTTGCATTCATACGTAGAAATCAATAACCACCACCGGCGTGGTGGCTCCGCTGGGTAGGCCTCAGTGATCCTTTGCGAGAAAGGAGAGGGGTTCGAATTTCTTGCTACGCAAGGGGGCTGGTAGGAATAGCTAGGTATATTAAGAGTATTTGTGGTGGTGGGTCTGTATTTAGCGTCATGAGGAGTTTTGGCGTTGTTTCAGTAGTTCTGTTCCTCTTGTCACTTAAAAAAAAAAAAAAAAAAAAAAAAGCCAAATAAGTGATACATGTTACAATAAGAATATTTTAATTAGGATCATTGTCAATATAAAGAATGCATAGCACATTGTTTATTACTGATTGACATATGGAAGATTATGCGTACATAATTAACTCATCACACAAACGTCATTCAATCCAATGTTGAATAGGTAATTTTTTCACAGAAGACCTACTAATAATCCAAAGAGGGACAAATTTGCAATTAGAGATTAAGCTGTGTGTTAGTGTTATTTTGTTATATACTCAATAAATTCCTTCATCTTACGAATGTTTTATTTCAATAGGTTTATATGGGTACTTCGACAACCAACTGTCAAATCTCTTGATGGATCATTTTTTGATGTGGGAAAGGGTGATGCCGGCGATGAGGTTTTGAGCTTTTTGCCGAGTGGATTCACAGCACGTACCCGTGGCATCGGATTTATACTCCCATCATGGGCCTCACAAGTGGAAATCTTGAGCCATCCATCCGTGGGCGGCTTCCTATCTCATTGTGGATGGAACTCGACCCTAGAGAGCATAGTGAATGGAGTGCCCATGATTGCCTGGCCATTGTACGCCGAGCAAAGGCTAAACGCAACGCTCCTTACTGAGGAGATTGGTGTGGCGGTGAGGCCAAAGGTGCTGCCATCGAAGAAGATTGTGGGGAGGGAGGAGATAGAGAAGTTGGTGAGGACAATAATGGTGGAGAAAGAAGGGCATACATTAAGAGATAGAGTTAGAGATCTCAAGAGTAGCGCACAAAAGGCTGTGGCAAGAGGTGGTAGTTCCTACGAGTCTCTTTGTAAGATGAAGGAAGATTGCCAAATGAGGATCCGCCAGATTAAAAAGGCTCATTAAGTGGTTGCTAATATGCATGAAATTAATATAATAGATATAATAATGTTGATTCATAGTACAATAGTTGAATTGGCAAATATCTTTATCTTGGTACGTGAATTAGTTGTACGTTGTATTTAAGATATGTCGGTGATAGACGAGAGGACTCGTCATTTTTCAAGTTCTTTTCATGGACTTTGATGGAGATTTTGTGATTTACTAGGGTTGATGAACTCATTACCCGCGGAAACTAACGGTACCGTGTGATTTGACCTAGGTAAGGTATTGTTTGCATTGATTAGGAGACAAAGCTCTCTAAAACAAGAATGGCAAAGGTGGGGCCAAAGGAGGGAGTTATAAAAAGTGGGGATAGAGCACTGAATAGAGAAAGGCTCCAAACCAGACGCCACCTCTAATCAAATTCAAAATGGGAGACATGGTCCAAGTCCGATGAAGAAATGAAAACTTTAAAGGTTCTGTTTGTTCCTCGAAATTGACTGATGACAGGATATGCTTACCTCTCTTTAGATAAGAAAAGTATTCGAATAAGAGTGCACATCCTCAAGCTAATTTTACAGAAATTTTAGGTCAAGCTTCTGATAAACTTTGATTTTTAGCTAGTCTCCAACCAATACTTTCATAAATTTCTTTCTGAACTTATCCCCAATCCCATTGATAATAAGTGGGACCAACCGAACGCATATTTGGAGGTTAAACAACTAAGTCAGCTATTTGCAAGAAGGAATTTTTGAAGGACAAATGGCGGTCACTTAATTCGATTGGTTCAATCTCTAAGGCTCTGTTCCTTTCATGGATTGTGAATGATTTAAAAAATATTTTCCTAAAAATAATTACTTGTAATATTTTAGTATCAGCAATAATTTATGGTTAAATATTTTCATGAACGATGTTAACTTTTTTTGTTCATTCATTTTTGAAGGGATATAAGTGATCGATATTTTAAGAAAATGTTATGGACATGTTAGTATAATTTAGGAAGCCCATTTAGGGTCTGATGGGGACTGTGTTTGAGGCTATTTTTAACCTTGAAAATCTACTTTTGGCATGATTTTGGGCCATTTTTGTTTGTTTTTTTTTTTTGAATTCGACCCTGGACATGAATCTGAGACGCTGAAAGTCAAAGTCCATGAATGTCTTTGGACCAGCTGGATTAGGAATTTAGGAGTGCTACTTAGTCCAAGTTCTTTTTCTTAACATGTCATGGTTGTCGACAAAGTTTGGGCCTCATTGATCATGACAAGCCACGACACCGAACCTAATACCGCCTCTTCTCTCAGGTTCTCTTTCATCAGTGAAAGGATGGAAAGAGACGATAAGCATTGGCAACCACATTATCATAAAAGTTTTGCACACTTCATGAAATGTATGATTTGAGTTGATAACTGTTGATAGAAGGACGAACTCGTCATTGTAATTCCTCCACAGTTCAACCACGTACGAAGCTGGGGGATCACCGTGGCCCAAGCGTCACCCGTATATTGATCTACATATTGTAAGATTGACGAGCAATTATAATTAGATGGAAGAATTGGTTATAATACATCGACAAATTCTGCCTCTAGAAACGCAACTACAAGTTGAATCCCGGAGAATGCAACTTTTCCTTGAAAAGATGTCCAACCCCAATAATCAGATAAACGACGTTTGGGCTTTTTCCATCATGTTACAAACGTAGAAAAAGCCGCTTTTGCTTCTAGAAAATGTTTGATAAATTCTCCATGGTCCATAAAGATAGAAACAACGCTCTAAGGAAGTTGCACCACCCAAATTTTAAGATGCTCCGGCTTTAAAAGATGTGTTGCTAATGACGAGGCACTTATATACAATGGACCGTTGCCTGATTGAAGTAGGATGAAAAGACTACTATGATCTAGTGAGATTTAGAGACTCATATAGTAATGGCTCATCATAAATGGCTAATAATAATAATAAAAAAGAAAGTCTCTAATTAAATGGTATGATTTTGCTTTTTTTTTTATTGATTTGAATATAATTAACATGCATGGGAACCCTATTGCAATGTTCTTAAAAGAGCCAATCACATGTTTGCTATATCTTAATGATAGCGAGGTGAGGATACAGACACATTATATATAAGCTATATGAGTCTAGGTGGATACTGTGTCACTTGTCTCTTTTATTATAGGTTAGGGGATATATAAAGAGACAAGGGAAAAATTATCTAACACAACAAGTAGCAAGGTCAAATTATCTTCTCATGCTTTGGAATGAGTCAAGATTTATGTCCTCATAAGATTTCCTCGCTGATTGATCTGGGGGACATATGCTAAAACCTGGTTGTTTAGAGGTCTATGGAATGCCTTGTAAGTTTCATGAATTGGTTAGGTTCAGGTTTTTGAACTATATAGGCAATCCTCATCTAAAACAGTTTGAACGGAATTGATGGGATTTGGAAACTAGAAATTGATTGTGTGGTGTCTTCAAGCTTTTCAAGCAGAAAAAGAATTTAATGTCCCTCAAACTACACCTACAAAGAAGATTAGGGCAACATTGCCCAATCCATTGGACACATCTTCTAAGCACTTGTAGAAAAAGTTTTAAATCTATTGTACGAATGCTAATTTAGTCTTAAACCCTTTCATGATTAGCCAATATAGTTATTTTGGCCAATTTTGGTAAAAATCGCTAATATGGATGCTAGCATTGACATGAATAGTTTTTTGTAATTCTTTTTTTTCCCCATTCCTAAGCCAAGGGTCAAGCCTTGGCAATGGTTAGTAAGAGTTGACCTCAATAAATTTGGCAAGGTTGACCCTCGTTGGCCATTGTCAAGGCCTAGTGACTAGCCAAGAAGAAGGTACCAAAAAAAAAAAAAAAGATAAAAAAAATAAATTAAAAAAATGTATAAAAAACACCAAAAAATAGTCTACATTAGTGCCAACCATGTCATATAGAACAAATGTCAATGTCAGCGATTTTTAACGAAAATTAGTGAGAAAGGTTACATTGGTAAATCATTAAAAGGTTAGGACTTAATTGGCTAAATTAAAAACTTTAGGACTAAATTAGCATCCATACAATAAGGTCATGACTCTGTTGGTAATCTTTCCTATCTTCTTTGCCAATTCATCCGCAATCACGCCGATCTTCCTAAAGAAAATTCATTCAAAACAATCACTTGAATATTTATTGTCCCCAACAATCATTTCGACATGTTGGTCGCACTTTTAGAAGTGGTCGGTAAAAAGAATAGTTATCTAATTTTGCTCTTTTGTCAATTTAAGTCCCAATCGAACTGTTGAGGCCTCTAACAACCTTTGAGAAAACCCTAGTATTCGACTATGCAGTATATCACATAGGCCGCAACAAAGAACATGGAAGTGATAGATTGGAGACAAATGATCCATGACAATAAATATACATTAATACATACTGACTAGGATACACAGTTCTAAGAAGCAAGAAATCAGTAGTTATATCCATGCAAGTGAACCAGAGCAACACCTTATTTTTCAGGATTATTCACCAATGACTTTATATAAAAACAATATACTTCTCTTTTGCACAATAAAATTATAATAATCTCGATGATTGTTGAAAGTCAAGCAATTAAGAGCATTTTCCATCATGGATGTTAAGGTGCACGTTTGAGCTTGTTAACAACAAGAAATTCCATGTGTTAGTTTATATTTCCTTTGCTTAAACTTTAATGTGAATGTAGAATTCAACGGCCTCTCTCTTGATAGCCCTCGTCGATTGCTCAGGTGTCAAACTTTGCTGTGTGCTCACAACAAGTATAACAGATCATTATCTTTCGTCTCTTCTAGAATTTTCTGTTTCTCACAGAGCGGAACACTTAGAATCTGGTTTGGTTTCAATAAGCATGTATTTCCTTCTTTTGACGAGCAAGATCGGCTATGTCCACCTCGTGGGGCCAGCCTATCTTTATAAAAAAGAAGAAAGGACAAAAATATTCTGCATTTGGGGGGAAGAGGCTGGGTTCTTGACAGTGAAGAGAGATTGAGTTTGATTATCGATGGGAGAGTGGCGACTTAATTGATCACGTTCTTGAAGTCAACGGGAAAATTCAAAAGGTCATATGGAATGGTCGTCCCATGCCACGGTGCGAGATGGTGCGATTTTTCATGAACACTCTTCCACAAGAATGACAAGGAGTGTTGAATCGCTTATGGGAAGTCAACAGAGATGCTTCGTATAGAAAAATTGTGATGGCTTTTATAGATGATTATTATTGGATTGTTACAAGGGAAAAGATCAAGAAATTGAACAAAAAAGGATATTTCTCAATTCATTTATTGACTTGGTGTTAGATGTTTTTGACTGGTCTTTATTTAGTATGCTTGATGGACATATTATGTAAATGTTTTTTACCTAGTTGTTGTTGGTGTAGCAGCTGATATGTTAGTTGTATTATGTGAAAGTATTATTATTATATCATTGTTTGATATAAAATATTATTTGCTTCTATTAATTGTAAGCTGTTGTGGGTAGTTCATAGAAATTTTTTGTAATTTCAAAGAATTTATTTTGCATAAGATATTATATCAATAATAATTCCAAGTTAGGATTTTGGATGATGATTGGAAATATAGTGACCTTTTGATTCTATAACCTCACTTGAAATTATTCATTAATATGATGGTTTTGTGGAAAATGGATGCATAAATGATAGGCATTAATAATTCGTGCATATATGTCTGATATGTTCAGATCAATGGCTTCAGCCATAAAGAGCATAGTCGCTGAGCTAAACAAAGGTAAGAAGCTCAATGGCGATAACTATGAAATATGGCATATGAAAATCTAATATGTGTTGGAAGAGCAAGAGCCTTTGGAGGAGCCTTTGGAAGCTCTTAACGACCATGGTAGAACTGAAGAAGGAAACAACTGCGCAACATAAGAGAGATAAGGATGCTTTTGCTGCATGGAAAGAAGAACTCTCTTGCTCGCATTACGTTGCTAAGTAGCATGGAAAATGACGTCATGCGAGAGTTTGGCGTTTTGAGAATGCCAAGGAAATGTGGGAAGCGTTGGCGGCAAGATTTGGTCATACTTCGGTGACCAGACTAAGGCAGCTCACTATTAGGTTTGACTCTTATAAGAAGCCTCATGGTCAGACAATGAAGCAACACCTTAGAAAGATGTCAAACATAATTAATGAGCTGAAAGATACTGGCCATGTCCTAACTGATGAGCAGCAAGTGCAAGCAGTGATTCGTTCTTTGCCTCAGAG
Source organism: Eucalyptus guilfoylei (assembly GCA_016097605.1). Classification (NCBI taxonomy): domain Eukaryota; kingdom Viridiplantae; phylum Streptophyta; class Magnoliopsida; order Myrtales; family Myrtaceae; genus Eucalyptus; species Eucalyptus guilfoylei. Next base: position 17,258,072 of record CM027867.1, on the reverse strand, counting down.
TTGGGAGCATATGAAGGTGCACCTGACTCATAATGAGAATATCAAAACCTTTGAGGATGCAGTGCGTCATCTTGAGCTGGAAGAGGACCACCTCTTGGCGGCTAAGATAGAAGCTGAAATTTATCATGCTGGTTCTAGCTCACATGGAGCTTCGAGCTCCAAGCGCAAACATCCTAACTGGTTCGATAAGAGAAAAGGCAAGGGAGCAAGTTCTTTAGGGAAGAAACCGAAGCTTGACCAACATGAAAGAGGAAAGTGTCCTCGAATGAAGAAGCTGACAAGGGTGAAGTGTTACAATTGTGACAAGAAGGGTCACTATGCTCGCGATTGTCGTGAGCCAAAGAAGGTATACACCCCTTGTACATTTCAGAACTTTGCTTATGTGTTGAATTCTGTATTCTTAACTGAGTCTAATCCTTTGTGGATTGTCGATTCAGGAGCAACAGACCATGTAGCGAATGATAGAGAATCTTTCGTGGAATTCCGACGAGTACCAATTGGAACTAAGTGGATCTATGTGGGAAATAACTCCAGAGCAGAAGTAAAAGGAATTGGCATTTGTCAATTGAACATGCGTGGTGGACGCACTTTGTTCCTACATGATGTATTGTATGCTCCGGAGATTCATCGGAATTTAGTATCTGTTTTAGTGTTGGTCAAGCTAGGTTTTAATATGAACTTCCATAATAGAGGTGAGGATTTGTTTTTGGATACAAATTTCTATGGTTGTGATTATTTTCTGGATGGTTTCATTGTATTAGATATTGACTATGTTAATGCAAATGTTTGTTATTCCCTTCTCACGTCTCCTAATTCATATGATAATGATGTGAATGTGTGGCATGTTAGACTTGGTCATATTAGCCAACAACGTATGGATAGACTAGCCAAAGAGGGCTTGTTGGGCAACATTGAAAAATTCGATTTGCCCATATGTGAGCATTGCCTAGTAGGGAAAACGACAAGGAAACCCTTTGGAAAAGGTAAAAGAGCTGAATTTCCTCTACATTTAATCCATTCTGACGTCTGTGGTCCAATGAATGTGAGAGGAAGGCATATGGCTGTTTATTTCATCACTTTTATAGATGATTATACTCGATTCGGATATGTCTATTTGATTTCTCATAAATCTGAAGCATTAAGTTGTTTCAAAAGGTTTATGAACTTGGTAGAAAATCAATTAGACAAGAAAATAAAAGCATTGAGATCCGATCGAGGTCGAGAATATTTATTTGATGAGTTCAGAAAATTATGTGATGAAAAAGAAATAGAAATACATTTGTCTATTCCATATACTCCTCAACAAAATGGTATTGCAGATAGAAGAAACAGAACCCTACTGGAAATGGTTAGGTCCATGATGGCGCATGCTAACTTACCTATCACTTTTTGGAGTGATGCGTTGTTAATTGTTGTCTATATACTTAACCGGGTGCCTTCCAAATCAGTTACTTCCACTTCATATAAGTTATGGATAGGTAGAAAATCGGATTTAAGTTTTCTTAAGCCATGGGGTTGTGCTGCCTATACTCATGAGCCCTCTCACAAGTTTGGGAAATTGGGTCCCAGAGAAAAGAAGAGTATTTTCATAAGATACTCCGAACACTCGAAATGGTATGTGTTCATAGGTGAGCAGGAAAGTGGGAGTATAACTAAATTTGAATCACGGGATGTCACATTCTTAGAGAATGAATTTCCTAATAAGGGCGAAATAGGTGAAGATTACTCCCTATTTGAAACTTTGGATCAAGATAATGATATTAGTGGAGTTCGTCCAAGTGGGAGTAATATGAGAAGTGATGAATTGAATTCAATTCATTCTCAATTACAACCACATGATGAGACGACATCATCATTATCTAATCCTAGTGGGAGCATAACGGGGAATGATGTGTAAAGTGTACAATCTCCCATATGGCGAACAAGTCGCAAAAGTATTCCTCGTCGACGTTTTGACAATGAATGAAAAACTTTTATGATTGCCCCACAAGATGAGGATGAGCCAAGAAATATACATGAGGCTCTAAGTTGCCCTAGTAAGGAAAAATGGATGCATGCAATGGGAGAGGAAATGGAGTCAATGAAGTCAAACCATGTTTGGGAACTGGTTGATCTTCCAAAAGGACGCAAAGCTATTGGGAACAAGTGGGTTCTCAAAATAAAGCGTAAAGCTGATGGCTCGATAGAGAGATATAAAGCTCGCATTGTGGCGAATGGGTATAATCAACATTATGAGGAAACATTTTCTCCTGTTGTGAGATTTACCCCGATTCGCATTATTCTGGCAATAGTGGCAAGTATGGATCTTGAATTATATCAAATGGATATAAAGATTGCTTTTCTCAATGGAGAATTGGATGAGGAAATATATATGGAACAACCTGTTGGTTTCATTACAAAAGGCCAAGAAGAAAAGGTATGTCGACTTTTGAAGTCGATATATGGTCTTAAGTAGTCGTCAAGACAGTGGTATATACGTTTTCATAATGCCATAATGGCATATGATTTTACAATGATTAATGAGGATCATTGTATATATATCAAAAGATCCAAAGATCAATTTGTGATCGTATCATTATATGTTGACGATATACTAATTGCCGGAAGCAATATGGAGTTTGTTAATACCATCAAAAGTTGGTTATCTTCCAACTTTGAGATGAAAGATATGGGTAAGGCTGCATACATTCTTGTAGTTAAGATTTCAAGAGATCGTTCGAAGATGTCGTTATCTCTTTCGCAAGAAACATATATAAATAAGGTTCTTGAACGATTTCGTATGCAAGATTGTAAACCCATAGACACTCCTATTGCAAAAGGTGAAGGATTGAGCCATAGACTGTGTCCAAGGACTCCACAAGAGAAGGAACAAATGAAACATGTTCCTTATACTAGTGTTGTTGGGAGCTTGATGTACACTATGATGTGTACAAGACGACATATGCTTTGCGAGTTGGAATGGTGAGTAGATACCAATCAATTTAGGTCAAGCACATTGGAAAGTCGTTAAAGAATGCGAGGTATGCGGGGAACCGCTGATTATAAGTTGAATTACCAAGGAAAGGATGCGACTTGAAGGCTATTCAAATGCTGATTGGGAGGAGATTTAGATGAAAGGAAATATACCTCGGATTTGCTTTCTTACTGAACAATGAGCGCCATATCATGGAGCGGTAGAAACAAACGTGTATAGCCTTGTCACGATGGAAGCTGAGTTCGTGGCATTATCAAAGAGCGGTACAAAGAAGGAGTTTGGCTTAAGAGATTTTGGATCATTTAGGCGTTATTGAGAAAGCTGCAAATCCATTATTGGTTAACTATGATAGCCAAGTAGCTATAGCGTACACCAAAGATCCAAAATATCATGGCAAGACCAAACATATAGATACCAAGTCTAACTTTGTCAAAGATATGGTTGCACGAAAGGATGTGAACTTGCATAGAATGGTAGCAGATCCTATGACAAAGCCAATACCTAGAGATGTGTTTTGTGGTCATGTAAAATCTCTAGGATTGCGTAGAGTCTGATGTACTGGATATTGTAATTTCCCTGAGTTGTTCACATTTATGAACTTGTGTTTTTTCATTATTAATGCTTATGAATCTTTGTTTGACGTTTATACATCTTAATGCTCAGTGCATTATATAAAGTTGAGAAAGTATGTCGGACAGATGAAAGATTAGCCCACTCACACGGGTAATCGCCTCTATTTACTATGTGATAAATAGAGATGAGACTATTTTTAAGCTTATTATCTAGGTGATAATCGAGAGTTCAAGCTTAAAATACATAAGTCACCTTAACTGAGTGTTAAGATGATGATATAATATTTACTATGTCCGAAAGTAAAATAACCCACATATTTTACTTTATCTGTCTATGATGCCAGATGTGAGTTCTAATGAATTCTGTGAATGAGTAGATATGTGAACTCAAGTTAGACATTGGGTATGTCTGAACTATCATTTGTACGGTATTGATGATGTAGACATACGCTCCATGGGAAAGGAGTTGGTACCATAATACGTATTTCATACTACGTATGCATGAGACGACAAATTAGAGTGGCAAAAGTTTGATCTCAACTTTTATACCGTGTGAGACTCTTGAGGAAAATAGTTCCTCAATTTAGTGCCCTCATGACTCTTACTTATTCTCAAGATTTCTATTCAGTGTTTGCTATCTTAGTATGTTACCAATGATCATGAATATATTTGATCTAATGGGACATTTCTAGAAAAGCAAGTTGAACTGAAATTGAGAGTTTTGAAGGAAAGATGAAGATCGAATTTGGAGAATCACATATTAGTTTTGTGTTCATTGGTCGATTAATTATGACTGTCTTTCGGATAATCATAATTGTGAATACAATATATCACTGTTTAAAAAGAGATCAAGAGAGAGATATAAATGTGATCGATCGATCTAGGGTATTGCATACTAAATCTACTCAAAGTGTGATGCCTATTATGAGCTGCTATATATTCCTAGATATATATGGCAACGAGCTCTCAAAGTATGCTAGTCGCACGGATTATTCACTTTTGTCAATTTAAGTCCCAATCAAACTGTTGAGGCCTCTAACAACCTTTGAGAATACCCTAGTATTCGACTATGCAGTATATCACATAGGCCGCGACAAAGAACATGGAAGTGATAGATTGGAGACAAATGATCCACGACAATAAATATACATTAATACATACTGACTAGGATACACAGTTCTAAGAAGCAAGAAATCAGTAGTTATATCCATGCAAGTGAACCAGAGTAACGCCTTATTTTTCAGGATTATTCACCAATGACTTTATATAAAAACAATATACTTCTCTTTTGCACAATAAAATTATAATAATCTCGATGATTGTTGAAAGTCAAGCAATTAAGAGCATTTTCCATCATGGATGTTAAGGTGCACGTTTGAGCTTGTTAACAACAAGAAATTCCATGTGTTAGTTTATATTTCCTTTGCTTAAACTTTAATGTGAATGTAGAATTCAACGGCCTCTCTCTTGATAATTGCTCAGGTGTCAAACTTTGCTGTGTGCTCACAACAAGTATAACAGATCATTATCTTTCGTCTCTTCTAGAATTTTTCTGTTTCTCACAGAGCGGAACACTTAGAATCTGGTTTGGTTTCAATAAGCATGTATTTCCTTCTTTTGACGAGCAAGATCGGCTATGTCCACCTCGTGGGGCCAGCCTATCTTTATAAAAAAGAAGAAAGGACAAAAAAGGGGGGGGGGGGGGAAGAGGCTGGGTTCTTGACAGTGAAGAGAGAAAAAGGAGCGCTTGCACAAAAAGAAAAATAAAAGAGGGAGGGAGACAGCGATTTAGAGGAGAAGAGACACTTCAGATTTGATGGCGAAATCTTGTCAAAATCAGTTGAAATTTTAGTATGCTGTTCGTGAGATTAAGATCTAGAAGTTGACCGGTCTTGTTTGTTGAAATCCTTCTTCAAATTGTCTCTCAACTTCTCCGGTCATTGTTAAAGTTTTCTTGCTCCTCTATTAATTCACCTTTGGGTGCTGATATTTCACTGTATTGTTGATGTGTTGAGCCTCTAGTAGTGTGGCTAGAAATGAACTATTGTGTGTCCTGTAACTCTTGAGGAAGTTTTGAACGGCCTTTGTGATTTTGGGTTTTCCACGTGAAAATTATGGGTGCTGATTTTATGATTTGTCTCTGATTTTCCAAGTTTGGTGTTGATATTGCTGGAATATTGTAACTGGTTGCTGTTGAGGGATTTTAGTCGGTTGGGTTTTGGGAAAGATATTGATCCTGGACAAGTTTAAGTTCTCAGCGAATTGTCATCGTCTCTCCCCAACACAGCATGGTAATGGAAGTGGGGCTTGAGGGCGGCCAACTTATCCAATTTATCAGCTTAATATTTGTTAAATCTCGATTTATCTCGTGCAAGTTATCTGAGACTGAGACAAGCTTCTGGAAAATGTTAGTTCATCGTGTGACTCATGTCAGTTCATCACGTGACAGATTAATCCCAGCAATAGTTTCTACTGCGAAAACCTTTAACAGAAGTCGGATCGCACGCCCGACTAGTTCTTTTCGGTGGAATACAAGCATGGTGCCGCGGTTGTAGCTCGTGCCAAATCTCCTAATTTGGTCAGCATGTATCTCATGCGCCAGCAAGTTCTCATGGTTCCCTACCAAGTTCAGATTGTTATAATTAGGAAATTGTTCGTCCCTCGGCGGCATTTATAATGACCTTCGCTGGCGCTCACGGCTGTTGCTATGAGTAAAAGAGACCGCCCATTCGCAAATTTCACTCGCTAATGCCGCTGAAGGGAGAACTCTTGCCGGCAAGTTTTTGGATGTCTTTACCGGCATTCGCGATGATTGCCAGTGAGACTTTTCCCGACACGGTTTCATCGGTTTTTTTTTTTCCTCCCTTTGGATGGCAAGAATTCTTCTGGCATTGACATCACTGGCAAATCACTTAGATAAGTGCTGGCAAAAGTTGTTCCTTTTGTAGTGATAATCCTGTGCCGACGTTCCTTGGGTTATCGCGATTGCTCGAGCGAGAATTGTCATCATAGTTCAGTTTAAAGGAAGAGATCGTTAGTGAAGGCGAGCGACATTGCAACTCGTTCTGAGGCTCAATTAGTATTCAAAATCAAGTATTAAATACACACACAAATAATATATATAATATTTTGCTATAAGATGGAATCTAAATAATAGTTCTGATTGATACAGTGATAGAGTGATACATTGGAGACATTGTAAATAGAGCACGGAATATAGGTATCTCGTGTTCATGAGTTTGACTCTGGACGGCTCCTTGCTGGGGTGGAGCGACTTCAAGTAGCACAGCCCGAGGTCGTGTGAACCAAGGCAACCGTTCCCTAGGTTGCACGACCTTGTCGGCCCCTTGCAGCGAGATCTGGCCCTACTGGCCACCCTCGTGAAGAGAAAATGTATAGTTATAATAAAGGCGAAATTGGAAAATGAAAATATTTGATGAGGGTATTTTCGTAAAATAAAATTATTTAATCTTAGGAGTGGCCTTCCACAAATGCTGAAAGTCATATTTGTCTCAGGCTTTCAACTTTGTCAAGGTCAATATTAGGCCAAAGGGATAGGAAATTTTTTTGCCAAACACCCTTGTCCTCCCAAAGCCCTTCAAGAAAGTGGCTTCCAAATGGAACCTTTGCCTTGCCTTTACGCTAACCAAAAGCTCCAAATCTGAATAGTCCATGTTGCAATGCAAGGATGTTTGGAACCGCAGTTGAAGGACTCGCGGTTGGATCGATAATAATAACTGAAAAAAAAAATCGCAATAATTCAGGTTGAGATCTTTGTACATCACTTCGATAATGACGAAAGATAATAAGAAAATGATGCCTCTTGGAATTGTATAATCACCCGTGACTCTTCCCCGTGTCGAAAACAAAGTATATAATAAAGCAGTCACAATCATCGGTTTCGACATTCTCCCCCGTTTCAATGAAACATCGCTTTAGATTGTTCCGCAAGCAAAATGATTAGTCTTAATCTATATATATTAAAGCATGAAAGGTGCCTGGTGTCTAAGGGCTCCGCCAAATGGAAGGAAGATTAGGTTTTTGATAATGAGTGATCTATATCTTTTTTTGAGCAACGTCATAGAATTGGTTTAGGGCACTATCAAATCGCGTGTTTATCTTTTTTTTTTTTCCCTCTCTTTAATCACTATTCTTGCTAGAGTCTTTCAAGTTTACGAACGAATGTCATGGAAAGAGAACTCAATTCGAAATGAATACTCCCGTGTTTAGTCTAATTCATGCACACTTGTGGTCATTTTAGTTCAATTCGACTCGATTCGATTCCGATTAAATAATGAAATGTATCTGGAATTCAAGCTTGGACTTGATCTCAACGGGCTGGAATACTTTCTCTACACCATATACTTAAGTCTTATGAATTCTTTCGTTTACTCTTGTGATATTATATGCTCAATCACGCTCGGGAGCCTATTGTTTTGGGTAAGATGAGTCAGAGCTTGATCATAAATGACGTACCACGTTCTCAAATAATTATGGAGCGGACCCCAATGGCTTGATTTCAACCGCACGAAGTTGGACACTTGTATTTATTATAAATTATAACCCCTCCCGCCAAACAATGCGTTGTCGGCAAAACATCCTCTTCATCACGCTCTCAGCTTCAGTTCTTTCCATAGATTTCGACCTCCTTTCCTCCAATTCATCGATGGAGAAGCCGAAAAAGCTCCGTGTGGCGCTTCTCTCGAGCCCCGGCCTGGGCCATCTCATCCCTGTCATCGAGCTTGGCAAGTGCCTCGTTGCCGACCACGGCTTTGAGGCGACTGTCTTCGTCCTCCCCCTGAAGGCCTCCCGTGCTGAGGCCGAGATCATCGAGTCTGCCATGACCCCCAAGCTCCTCGACATCGTGGAGCTCCCACCCCCCGACCTCTCGGCTGCAGGCCTCGACCCGAATGCAGCCACGGCCACGAGGCTCGTGGTCATGATGCGAGAGGCCCGGCAGGCATTCAGGTCTGTGCTCGCGGCAATGGAGGCCCGGCCCGATGTCCTCATCGTGGACTTGCTCGGGGCGGAGTATCTGTGCCTTGCCGACGAGTTGGGGATCCCCAGGTACGTTTTCGTCCCTTCCAATGCATGGTTTCTTGCGTTGTTGTTACACTCGCCCACACTAGAAAATGAAACGAAGGGGGAGTACGTGGACCGAACCGAACCGCTCGAGATCCCAGGTTGCAAGCCGCTCCGACCAGAGGACGTGGTGGACGCGATGCTGGACCGGTCTGACCAGCAGTACCACGAGTACGTGCAGGGGGCTGGCAAGATCCCAACGGGAGATGGAATCTTGTTGAATGTGTGGGAGGATTTGCAGGCCGAGACGCTGGCTGCGCTGAGGAATGAGGAGTTCTTGGGACGGGTTGTGAACGGTCCGGTATATACGGTTGGGCCGCTCACTAGACCGGTCAGACCGGCCGGTTTGGGGAAGGAGCTGCTGGAATGGCTGGATAAGCAGCCGAGCGAGTCGGTGATGTTCGTCTCGTTCGGAAGTGGAGGGACAGTGTCGGCTGAGCAGCTGGTCGAGCTAGCTTGGGGATTGGAGCTGAGCCAACAAAGGTACGGTTTGAAATTTGTGTATCTCTAGAATAATAAATTTTCCAGGTTCGTATGTTTATGGTATGATATATGGTTTTAAAAACCATTAACATGATGTTGCTATTTGTAATTTATTATTGGAACAGTTGTAGGAAATTTTCTCTTTCCTCTATTTAGTCTCTGATTAAGGATGAAAGAGAATATAGTCTTTTTCCGAATCAAAACAAAATCCATTAGCCAACATTAGCTTAGAATGTTGAGGTAGTTTGCGTTCTACGTAGAAATCAGTAGCCAAATAGATGCTACACGTTATAATAAGGATATTTTCATTAGGATCATTGTCAATATAAAGAATGCATTGCGCGTTGTTTATTACTGATTGACAAATGGAAGATTACTTGTACGAATTAACTCGTCACACAAATGTCATTCGATCCAATGTTAAACGGGTAATTTTTTCACATAAGACCTAATAATAATCCAGGGAGGGACAAATTTGCAATTAGAGATTAACCTGTGTGTTAGGGTTATTTTGTTATATACTCAATAAATTCCTTCATCTTACGAATGTTTTATTTCAATAGGTTTATATGGGTACTTCGACAACCAGTTGTCAAATCTCTTGATGGATCATTTTTTGATGTGGGAAAGGGTGATGTCGGCGATGAGGTTTTGAGCTTTTTGCCAAGTGGATTCACAGCACATACCCGTGGTATCGGATTTATACTCCCATCATGGGCCTCACAAGTGGAAATCTTGAGTCATCCATCCGTAGGTGGCTTCCTATCTCATTGTGGATGGAACTCGACCCTAGAGAGCATAGTGAATGGAGTGCCCATGATTGCCTGGCCACTATACGCCGAGCAAAGGCTAAATGCAACGCTTCTCACTGAGGAGATTGGGGTGGCGGTGCGGCCAAAGGTGTTGCCATCGAAGAAGATTGTGGGGAGGGAGGAGATAGAGAAGTTGGTGAGGACAGTAATGGTGGAGAAAGAAGGGCATACGTTAAGAGTTAGAGTCAGAGATCTCGAGAGTAGTGCACAAAAGGCTGTGGCGAGAGGTGGTAGTTCCTACGAGTCTCTTTGTAAGATGAAGGAAGATTGCCAAATGGGGATCCGCCAGATTAAGAAGTCTCATTAAGTGGTTGCTTATATGTGTGAGATTAGTATAATGGATGTAATAATGCAGATTCATAGTACAATACTTGAATTGGCAAATATCTTTATCTTAGTACGTGAATTAGTTGTATGTTGTACCTAATGTTGGAAATTAATCCAGAAGAAACACAAACTGTTTGTTGCAATCAGAACATGAAATTGAAGGTGAGGTACGGATATCCGAATCTCCTTAAGGCAATTAGTTCCTGCCAATGGTGCTCCGCAGATTCACGAACTATGCCTCCCAAGATACAACACCTCGAACCTGTTTGGATTAGCACTATGCAAACAGGACTCAGTCGAACCGTTCAATTGAACCAGCACACTCAGAAAAATCAGAGAAGTAGAAAAGTATATGAAAGCCTTTTTGGAGTCGAGTCGGAAAAACCAAAAAACCCTTATGAAGCTCTATGCTCCCATCTATTTATATAGATTTTTAGTTCATGTACAGAAGAGATACATGAATTAAATAGACGCATATATCCACAAAATTCATGAATCAAGAGATACATGAATTCAAGAGATTCACGAATCCAGGAGATACGTGAATTCAAGAGATTCTGAACTCTATAAATACATGAACTAAAAAATACATGAATCTAGGAAATTCATGAATTCAATAGATACGTGAACACAAAAGTTTAGGAAATTCATGGATCCAAAAATATATACGTGAATAGAAAAGACGTATATTAATTTATTGATTTTCGTTGATCCATTAACCATAATTATAATTATAACTATAATTATAACAATCCCCCACATTAATGAATCAACAAAAAATTTTTGACTCGAAGAAATCTGAGCATACCAGTTGAAATACACTGCATCAAGATAGGTAGCTTTCGCCTTGAACCTTCTTTAGTGAAAGCCTATCGGACTTACTTAACTAGTCGATGGACTAAGCCTTGAATCGCCAGTTGTTTGTGTAAGCCTAGACAATAAACCTCACACAGAGCATTTCCAATTCAAGATTGGTTCTCGGTTGTGTTCGTTCTTTCGGCCCTGAACCTCTCGGGATTCATGCGTGCTTTAGAAAATCTAGCCTTTAAAGATTTTCATAGAGTCGGCCAGCTCCACGCATATAGGTGCATTCCTATTAAAGATATCCTACCATATCTTACTTGGATGTTACATTCCAAGTTATAGGAATCATTAAACGCATAGCGTACCCTTAATAACGCTCGTAGGAAAGCACTTGTTGCATCATAGGAATAGGAGACGGTGCTTACACTAGAGTTTCCAAAATTTGCGTTGTCCTATTGAACCTAGACCATGGGATCTCCAATCGCATAGGTTAGGTTTCCACCCTGGAATCTCTTTATTGGGTTAAGGCTTTTAAACCCATTCCCCTCGATGCGCAGTTTATCTGCTCTCTTGACAAACCTTTTGTCGGCGGATCCATAATATTTTCTTTTGACTTTACAAAGTCTAAAGAAATGATTCCATTTGAGAGCAACCGCCTTACGGTATTATGTCTACGACGAATATGTCTAGACTTACCGTTATAAATCACATTATGCGCCCTTGCAATTGCCGCTTGATTGTCACGGTGTATGCAAATTGCAGGCATAGGTTTTGGCCACACAGAACATCTTCTAAAAAATGTCGAAGCCATTCTGCTTCTTCAGCAGCTTTATCCAAAGCAACAAACTCTGATTCCATCGTAGAGCGCATTATTAGAGTTTGTTTAGAGGATTTCCATGACATTGCAGCAACTCCTAGCGTGAACACATATCCGCTAGTCGATTTCGATTCATTAGAATCTGAAATCCAGTTGGCATCACAATAACCTTCCAAAACAGCTGGATATTTGCCATATTGTAGAACATAGTCTTTTGTCCTTTTCAAATATCCTAATACTCTCATCAAAGCATTCCAGTGCTCGTGACCTGGGTTACTAGTATATCTACTCAGTTTGCTTACTGAGTATGCAATATCAGGTCTAGTGCAATTCATGATATACATGATGCTGCCGATTACTTGAGAGTATTCCAGCTAACACTATTTCCAGTATTCTTTCTTAAAGTTAGGTGTGGAAGAAAAGGATTGTTTGCATCTTTAATGCCGAATCCTTTAAATCTCTCAAATACCTTTTTAATGTAATGAGATTGTGTTAAACCTAAGCCATCAGAATTCCTTAGAATTTTGATGCCGAGTATAACATCTGCTACACCTAAATCTTTCATCTCAAAGTTCTTCTTGAGAATGTTCTTGGTGATTTTGATGATCCCAGTGTTATCTCCAAAAATTAATAAGTCATCAACATATAGACAAATAAGTACATATCCAACTGTTGTGGATTTAGTGTACACACATTTGTCACACTCATTGATTCTATACCCATTTTGAATCATTACTCGGTCAAATTTCTCATGCCATTGCTTAGGAGCTTGTTTAAGTCCATACAATGATTTGACAAGTCTACACACTTTGTGTTCTTGTCCTTTGACCTTGAACCCTTCAGGTTGTTCCATATAAATCTCCTCATCGAGATCACCATTTAAGAATGCAGTTTTCACATCCATTTGATGTATCTGCAAATTGTATAGCGGAGCTATAGCAATCAACATCCTTACTGATGTTATTCTTGTGACAGGTGAATAAGTATCAAAGTAGTCAAAACCCTCTTTTTGTCTAAACCCTTTGGCTACAAGCCGAGCTTTGTACTTATCAATGGAACCATCAGCTTTTAATTTTTTCTTGAAAATCCATTTACACCCAATTGGTTTATTTCCAGGTGGAAGATCAACCAATTCCCAAGTATGGTTACTTAGGATAGAATGGATTTCATTGTCAACATCTTCTTTCCAGAAAGGAGCATCTGGAGATGACATTGCCTCTTTATATGTTTGGGGCTCACCTTCTAACATGTATGTTAGAAATTCAGGTGCGAAAGATTTTTCAATTCGAGACCTTTTACTCCTTCGGAGTTTGGCTTCTTTGGTCACAACTTCATCATTCTCAGATTCTGATTCTCTAAGCCTTTTCTGAGAAAGTTCTCCTTGATTTCTTTTTGCAGGATATATATCCTCAAAAAATTCAGCATCCCTTGATTCTAGGATTGTATTGACATGGATTTCCGCATTTTCAGATTTGTGAACCAAAAATCTATATGCCCCACTATTTTGAGCATAACCGATGAATATGCAATCCACCGTTTTAGGTCCCAACCGAGTTTGTTTCGGAGGAGGAATTGCCACCTTGGCCAAGCACCCCCACACTTTTAGAAAATTGTAAGAAGGCAACTTTCCATTCCATAACTCGTATGAAGTTTTACCTATCTTTTTGTGGGGTATTTTATTAAGAATATAATTTGCAGTTAGAACTGCCTCCCCCCCACAAGTTCTGAGGTAAACCTGAACTCAAAAGCATGGCGTTAGCCATCTTCTTTAGTGTCCTGTTCAATCGTTCAGCAACTCCATTTTGTTGTGGAGTATAAGGTGCAGTCGTTTGGAGAATTATTCCAAAACTAGCACAAAACTCTTTGAAATTGATTGAACTGTATTCTCCTCCTCTATCAGACCTAAGCACTTTGATTCATTTATCAAGTGGGTTTTCAACTTCATTTTTATACTTGATAAATATGCTCATAGTCTCATCTTTGCTAGTTAGTAAATAAACATAACAAAATCTAGTACAATCATCCACAAATGTGATGAAGTACTTCTTTCCACCTCTACTTTCTACAAACTTTAAATCACATAGATCACTATGGATTAATTGTAGAGGTTCACTTGTTCTTTCAATAGATTTGAAAGGTTTCTTGGCAAACTTGGCCTCAACACAAGTCTCACACTTGTAATGAGCATCCAACTCAAATCTTGGAATTAATCCCAAGTTTGCTATTCTCTTCATTGTGCCATAGTTTACATGTCCTAATCTACCATGCCATAGATAAGGAGACACAACAGTGTAAACTAAAGACTTTTCTTTATTAATAATCTTTGGGTACACATACTTTGAGTTTACATCAATGACAGCCACATTGGCTTTAAACAAGTCATTACATAAGTACCCTTTCCCCACATACATCCCTCCTTTGGATAGAACAAACTTGTCAGATTCAAATACAACTTTGAAACCCTTTTTGACAAGTATAGGGCCAGAAATTAGATTTTTCCGAATCTCTGGTACATGCAGCACATTTAGCAGGGCGACCTCCTTGCCAGATGTAAACTTCAGGATCACCTTTCCTCTTCCGGCAATCTTTGTTGATGCAGAGTTAGCCATATAAAGCTTCTCATCTTCTTCAGTCTTCTCATAAGATGAGAACATGTGCTTATCTGCACATATGCGATTTGCAGCACCTGTGTCTAGCCACCAGCCATTAGTGTTCGACACTAGAGATGCTTCGGACATCACCACAGCAAACAATCTCTCATTAGCTGTAACAGGAGGTGTTGCCATCACAGTAGGCAAGGTTCGTTGAACTATCCCTCCAGAAACGGAGCCAAAAGCCATTTGGCTTGTACTGTTATGAAAAACAGTCCCGGGCATACCAGTCATATGACTTGTACCCGCACCACCAAAATTGGTGTTGGCCAAAGGGCCCATAGCATTAGCTGCTACAAATTCAGACCCTGAGGGTTGAACATCTTCCATAGCAATGGTTGAATCGACCATAGGAATGTCTCCTGAAACATTATGGACATTGAATGGCACTTGATAGTTTTCAGCCATCTCAATAATCTGACAAGAACAACAAATAGTGAGTGAGATAATTGCCTTAAGATTGTTGGAAATTAATCCAGAAAAAACACAAACTGTTTGTTGCAATCAGAACATGAAATTGGAGGTGAGGTATGGATATCCGAATCTCCTTAAGGCAATTAGTTCCTGCCAATGGTGCTCCGCAGATTCACGAACTATGCCTCCTAAGATACAACACCTCAAACCTGTTTGGATTAGCACTATGCAAACAGGACTCAGTCGAACCGTTCAATTGAACCAGTACACTCAGAAAAATCAGAGGAGTAGAAAAGTATATGAAAGCCTTTTTGGAGTCGAGTCAGAAAAACCAAAAAACCCTTATGTAGCTCTATGCTCCCATCTATTTATATAGATTTTTAGTTCATGTACAGAAGAGATACATGAATTAAATAGACGCATGTATCCACAAAATTCATGAATCAAGAGATACATGAATTCAAGAGATTCACGAATCCAGAGATACGTGAATTCAAGAGATTCCTGAACTCTATAAATGCATGAACTAAAAAATACATGAATCTAGGAAATTCATGAATTCAATAGATACGTGAACACAAAAGTTTAGGAAATTCATGAATCCAAAAATGGATACGTGAATAGAAAAGACGTATCTTAATTTATTGATTTTCGTTGATCCATTAACCATAATTATAATTATAACTATAATTATAACACCTAAGATATCTTGGGGATAGAGGAGAGGGCTCATCATGTTGCAATTTATTTTCATGGACTTCGATAGAGATTTTGTGATCGAGCAGGGTTCATGAACTCATTATCCGCGGAAACTAACGATACCTTGTGATTTGACCTAGGTGAAAAGCTCTCTAAAACAAGAATGGCAAAGGAAGGGATCAAAGGAGGGAGTTATAATAAGTGGAGATAGAGAATTGAATAGAGAAGGGCTGCTCCAAATCGGATGCCACCTCTAATCAAATCTGAAAGAAATACATGGCCCAAGACCGACAAAGAAATGAAAATTTCAAAGATTCTGCTCGTTTTTTGAAATTGAATATCGACAGGAAATGCTTACCTCTATTTAGACAAGGAAAGTATTTGAAAAAGGAGGCACATCCTTAAGCTAATTTTTCAGAGATTCTAGACTCAAGCTTATGATAAATTTAACTTTTAGCCCAAAAGGTGAGAACCAATACTTCGATTAATTTCTTGCTGAACTTATCCCCGATCACATTGATAATAAGGGAGTGCATGACAAAATTTCTGACCATAAATTGATTTCTCAATTTTTATTCCATGGATGAGTTTTTGAGACAATGAAACGCGTTTGATAACGATTCAAAATTTTTATTTATGGAATAAAAATTCGTTTGATAAAATAATAAAATTTATATTTTTAGGAGCGGTGACGGCCGACGTCCGATGGCTGGAATCCGACGTCTGTCGACTAGCGGTGAGCGGTCGGAGTCCGGAGTTTGGCGTTTAGCAGCCGGCATCCGACTTTCGGAGTTTGGCATCTGGCGGTCGGCGTCTGACATCCAGGTTTTAGCGTCTAATGTTCGAAGTCCAATGGCCGGCAGCCGGCGGCAGGTGGTGAGTGGCCAATGGCCAAAGTTCGGTGGGTAGCGGCGGTGGGCCGACATCCAGTGGTCGATAGCAAGCGGCGGGTGGTCGGTGGCGGACATCCAGTGGTTGGCGGTGGGCCTTTAGCATCTAGCAGTTGTCGATGAGTGGCCAATGACAAGCAGGCATCTGGCATCCGATGGCCGATAGTTGGTGACGGGTGGCCGAAGTCCAGTGGTCGGCGGGTGGTGGTCGGCAGCAAGTGGTGGTGGCCGCGGGCGGCAGGTGGGCGATGGGTGGTGACGAAAGTGAACGATGAGAAAAGTTTTGATTTCTCATTTCTGTTCCAAAAATAGAAAAACTAAATTTTTTAACTTCTAATTTTTACTTCAAATCTATTTTTGGAATAGAAATATGTTTCAGAAATAGAAAAATAAAATTGCGTTGCCAAATGGATTTCTATTCCAAATCTATTCCGGGGAACGGAAAAACAGAAAAATAGAGAAACATAAATGTTGTCATGCGCGTGGACCAACCGAATGTGAATTTAGAGGTTGAACAAATAAGTTAGCTCTTTGCAAGAAGGGGTTTTTGAAGGACAAATGCCCACTCAAAGCCACAATTTGCTAAATTGCTATCTTTTCTTTAGCTTTAATAACTTTCTCACAAGCCTATAAGACATCCCCATGCAACCAACGAATTGGTTTGTGGGAAGGATTCCTCACTTGAGACTCGAGCATACCCTAGGGGCAGGTGTAACACAAAAAAATGAGATTAGATTGACTTAATGATAAATCGCTGACACATTCCTATTGACACCTGATTTTTAATCAACACGTCAAAGAAGGTAAAAATTAAGATTTCGGTTTCCGAACTTGATGGAGTCCGTTTCTTGACAAAAATATGTCGTTTTTCATTTCTTACATAGTCATTTTAAAGCATTTTCCTATTCATTAATAAAAAAAATTCAAAAAAGTCAGACAGTTAACTTTTAGGTTGACTTTTTTGCTCAACCAAAAGTCAACCTTGAATTAAAAATTAAATTTTCACTCAAAAAAGATGTCAAAAATTGGCTTTAATTTCACTTTTCTCAAGTCAATTTTTCAAAAATTCAAAGATTTAACCCAAAAATTAACATTTTAGGAAAAAAAAGTCAACTAAACGGTTGATTTTTAGTCATTTGACCACAAAAATTGAAAAAATAAAAAATTCCCAAAACACTTTGTAGTAGTGTCAATTTGATTTATGTATAGAAATTTTCGCAAAATTCGATTAAGAACTTTGTTTTCCGAATTTTTGTTTTGTTTTAGGTTCTAGATCGATCAAAGATAAAATTACTTTTGTTTTAACCATAGTTAAGTGTAGCTCATTTTACGACATTTGGTTTAAGGACTATTCTTAATTTACTTGTTCATTTAATTTTGAGAACTGCCATGTTGAAAGACAAATTGTTGTTTTGAGCCCTAATTAGGAGGTCAAAATTGATTTATCATGATTTATGAACGGATTATTGTTTTCTACTCATTTTCTTAAGATAAGTCCAAATTTGGGTCCATTTTGAGAAATTCGCATGAGAACTTCCAAATATGAGGGATTTCACTTTATTGAATGTAAGAAAATCGAGTCATCGAAATTTAATTGAGGAAATTTTGGCTGACCTATTCAATACTATAATTTAATTTCATGAATTTAGGTCTAATTTTAATATGAGACCTCAATTCATTTTTTGGGCTAAGTTTTAGCACTTTAATTCAAGGTCAATTTAAATGCATTAGGTGATCCTACATATGGGTAATATGTCACATAGATCTCTTGCAATATTAATTGAATTTAATTTCAATTAATTTGCAATTTTGGTCAAAGAATTGCAAAATTGCTTATTTTAACCTATAAGGCTTGATTTCATATATCCATGATTTAGGCATGTTTTTTTTTTTTCATAATAGTTACTCAACTAAGTCCATAGAAAGCCCATAATTTGCATTAACAGAATTTAATTGGCTTAATTGGATCAAAATTGGACAATTTTTCATCAAATCATGTAAGTTTTCTCTTTAAACACTAAATTGCATAAATTTTGAACTCATAGCGAGCATACGGGTTAGAATAGGCAAGAACTGGCTAGGATCAATTAAGAACCGATCAAATTGGCGTGAACTAGTTTGACCAGTCCGACTGGCCACCAGCGAGGCAGGTCGGTTTGGCCCCCTGTTGGCTAATTTTGGACCTCTGGGGATCGGTTCCAGGCTCCTCACCTTATCAATTTTATCCTTGTACCCTTACCTTACATTTTCACGATTTTTCGTATCAACCCATGAATTTTGGAAATTTATGATTTAGCCCCTAATTAGGCCCTTAAGCGCAATTCTTATTTTAGATCCAAATTTTAATTGGACTCATCCGATTGATCATATGACATGCCTTAAGCATGATTAGCCCTTTCAAAACTTAATTTGGCCAATAAATCAAGTTTTTGATTGTTGGATTAAATTGACAGCCAAAATCGGCCGATTTGGGACTAGTATAAAATGTTTTCCCTCCAAATTTTCAAGGGACTCATTTTGTAGATCATTTTCTCTCTCTTAGTAGAACTCTCTCTCTCTCATCTCTCTATTTTCCTGCCTATTTCCTCTCCCTCTCCTTGGTGTGCTGGTCGTTGATTGCCGGTTCCACCCCTCCCTGGCGGCTTGCCATGCTGGCACCTCGACTAGCACTTGCCTCGCCGGTCCTTCCTCTTCCGTCGCAAGATTAGATCACCACGGAGGTAATTGGAGACTCCTGTCCAGCGATTTTTTTTTCTGTGTCGTGAAGGACTAGCACCCACGCTAGTCTTAAGACCAGCGTTCGTTTCGTCCATGATCGGCGATCGACGGTCGCTTCTTATGCTTCCGATCATTTCCAATTTGATCTCAAGTGAGCATGGTCGGAGACTGACCATATAGCCACCGGATTGTCTCCGGTGGTTGGTTTTGTTCCAGGTGATCTAGAACCGATCGGATCTGGACCGGCTCTTCCAATTACCTGAACCGATTGACTAGTGGTCTTCTCAAGTGGCCTGGTCACAATTGATTGGTCAGCAAGTGATTCCTCGACCAGCTGGTGATCGGGACTTTGACGGACAATCACTGGAACTTATCCGGTGACCTCTTCTTACATCAGCGTTCAAAGGCCGGTCCAATTGGACGGGTTTTGTTCTAAACCTTTTGACTAGCTGTCTGATCCTCTCCTAAGCAGTCCCTTGGCATCCCGATCTATTCATCGGAGTGTTGATCAAGCTTCAGCGGTGATCTTTCCGTCCGATCATGGATAAAATCGATGGAATTGCGAAAAATGTTAGTTTCTAAAACTTGAATTTGATAAAGTGAAATTGGCTTATCTGACCGGGGCTAGAATTCAAGCTTATAACTAAATAAAATGCTTAGATTTGTTGTTGATGAGCTTCATTGATAATTTACTGAGTTTGAAGTTCACTAAGATTGAACTTGATGTGGTTTGAATGTGATTTATGCTAATTTGCAATTTTTGTGCAATAGAACCACGGTTAGTTTTTGGCCTAAAAAGAGGTATTAGATGAGCTCATTTGATCTCGATATCTTTTAAACTTAGAAAATAAGTTCCAAGACCTTTGATTTGATAGGTCACACATTCAAAATAGAGATTGTTTGACCCTTGAAAAACATCTTGCAATCTGCTCGATTCTACATATTTTATGGTTTGTTTTTTGGTTTTGTTCTTATTCCGCCTTCTAACTTTACTATTTTTGTGTTGATTTTTTTTTTAATGAATTTTTGAGAAAATTTTCTTTATGGGATTTTTCCAAATTGTCTCTTGTATAACACACTTTTTTTTTTCTGGGTTTTTTGGAAATGTTTTGGTAAGTCAAAATTATTTAGATCTGAGCTTAGGTCGATTTGTCCTACACCAATCTGAATTGCATTTCAGTGAAAATGAGTATATAGATAAGTCCATTTGGCCTAAGAATCTCATGAAACTTGAAATACACGTTGTGTGCATTCCAACAATGCATGATTTACATAATTTATTTGTCATTTGGTATGCCGATTGCATGTGCAAATATGTTAGGGTTGTATTGCAATTAGAGCACTCCATAACGTGCATTTGCCTTGTTATTTTTGTCGAGATTTATGTGATTTTAATTAGGCTTTGATATCTCAATGAGAAATGTTCATTATTATATATTCTTCATGTAGGATTTTTTGTGAGATTTTAACATGTCCTTAGGTGACCAAAATCAAGTATGTTCTACGATGTTGAAGCTAGATTAATGCCATATTATGTATGCATTTTATCATGCTTGTTTGGGTCTCTTAAAGACCATCTTGTGTTAATGCCTTCTTGAATCTTAAAGTATGCATTACAAGTTTCGTGTGCATATGTGAATTTTCATGATTGAGTATCATTTGATATGTGAATATTATATCTCAATTAAGCTAGTTGCATTTTAAAATCATCAAATGTGCCATTTTAGTCTTAAGTCATCTTGCATTGTCATTGACTTGTATGATTCTTTTGCATGCCTACTTAGGGTTAGATATTTATTCCAATTATTTTTCATAATCAATTCTTTGTTCATATGCAAATTTCGTGCCATTTGTGCATCACATAAGTGATTTTAGGATTTATTAATGCATATTTGTGTTCTGGTTTGTTAATGACTGATGCGCATACCTTTACATATCTCAACTTTAGAGTACCGAATCGATCTCAATTGAACTTGAACCCTTCTAGGAAATTGCAGGGCACGCTTAAAGCTTTCAAGTGTCATTGGTTTTGCGTAATTTGCTCATCGTTAGACCCATTTTCCATTTTTCCTAAACTAGATTAGAATTCTAACCTAAGATTAAATTCGGAACCTTATTTTTACCCCTGTTTAGACACTTTTTTCCTATTTTTGTAGCAATTTTTTGGTAGGGATTCTTGAGTTGGATCATTAATGAATTTTAATTGTCACCCTTTTATCTTCATTGTGATGAAATTTCATGATTTTTTAAACTTCATTTGATAGGGTAAATCTTAGTTGTAATGGCTTGATGTTCTGCTGTTTTGTTAATTTCCCGATGCAATGATGTGCATTGTTGGATTTTTATAAAATCATGCTTAGCTTTTCATAAGAAAATGTTTTTCACAAAAGTTGTTCCATTTTCTCGAAGGTAGATCATCAATAGGCACCTTTCAATTTTGTTGATTTGACATGCTTGGTCTGAAATGTCCTATTGTAAGTCTTTGTTGTGATTGTTTATCTAAATTTTTTAGATAGCTTGTGCATGGAATTATGACATATCATTTACATGAAATTTGTTGCAAATTCCATGTTTTCATTGTTAAAAGGTTTTCAATAAATGAATTGATCTTTCGATCATAATTTCCTCGATATTGATTGGAAATGTTCATCTTTGCATATTGAAATGTCTTTGGTACATGTGATATTTCCAATATTAAATCTTTAGAATCTTTCAAATACTTGATTTGACTTTGGAAAGGTTGAGATTTGGACTGTATTTAAAATATTTGTGATGTCTATGAGTGCATTTATGTGAGTCCTAGACTAGTCTTGGCAATTAAATGTGTTCCATAGTCAAGATATTCATTTTTCTAAATGTTTTCAAATCTTTTTGGAACTTTTGATTTGGTGTTGTGTTTTTCATGGTTTTGATCGTATTTAAAATATCTACGACGTCCGTGAATGCATTTATGTGAACTCCAGACTAGTCTTGGTAATTAAATACGCTCCTTGTCTCAAAAACCTCACTTTTTTTTTGGGGTGAAAAAACCCGAATGCATCTATCTAAAAACTCACTTTTTGTCATCAATGGTTTAAAATTCATTTTTGAAGTATCACATGTACCACACATGTGTCACGATCATGAGATTTCCGTGATCAAGGAACCGTGCATGATTGAGGAGACTTCCCATGGTTCCCACTAGACATTCTAGAACATTCCTAGGGACGGCGAGATGGTAATTGCACCGGGATCTAAAACTGTCTTGGTATAAATGCTAGTAGTTGGTAGTTTAGGAAATGCGATCTCGTTCATCGGATGTAATCTCGATTAATGGTTGTAATCTGAGGGCCTCGAATATAAGAAGGGGTGTCATCTCTATTATTTATATCCATCTAGCCATTTCATAATCAAAGTTCCATTCTCTCAAAGCTTTTTTTCTAGAAACTTTCTCTCTTTACGATCCAAATGAGCAAGCGAGCAAATGATCGATCAAGCCAGGCTTGGCTTAAGTGTCCCAACGATCCAAGCAATCCAAATGAGCCTAAGTCGTCGCACGGTCATCATACCAAATGATTAGCCTATGACACATGCATGAAACTATATCATTTATTGGAAATGCTTGTGTTTGTGATTGGTGCATGCTTATTGAATAAGTGATCCACCGAGAGTTCACTTAGTTGATTGATTGTTTGAGAAATAAGGCTTAATGGCCTGCCTACATGTTTAATTCATGTCAATGTATGTGGATTTTACATGTATGTTAGGTGTGATGCCTGATACCATGGGGTAAATCTTGGGGATTCACTTAGAACATTGTTCTAAGGACTTATAAGTGTTATTGGCCATGTGAGAATATGAATGGTCAATAATAACTATAAATTATAAAATAAATTAGGTAGGTGTCTAGAAAGACTTATACATGAATTGCAAAGACCGACTCCGATGCCCAAATTTAGTTAACCTTTGAACCTTGTTTTAGTTGGTTGATTACTCTTGATTCTACGTTGTTCTTTTGATTGTTTTGACCTGTATGAGTGTTTCTTTCCATTGTATGTACCTAGCTTAGATTTAGGTTAGGACTAGATTAAGTCCTTGGAGGTTGAAGATCATCAAGACATGAAGATGACGAAGGTCAATGTCCATTTTGACTGTATTTTCATACCATTCCTCCCAATATATGTTTCGGGTTCTTTCATTTGTATAAACATTGATGGGTTGCAGGTTCTTTCTTTTCCTCTCCTTTTATTTCTTTTAAGTCTTAGAATTGCTTGATAGATTTACTACTTTACTTGGTTGTTTACTTACCGCCTCGTACTTAAAATTCAATTGTGTGCTTTTATTTATTTATTTATTTATTTTCACTTTTCTTAGAAATAGAATGACATGAAAATGACCATCCATGCATGATCACTCAGTTTAGATTTAACAATCCCAAAAAGTAAAAAGAAATGCATGGACAATTTAGGTAACACGACATACTATTAGGTATCGAAAGTGCGCTAATAGAAATATTAGCATAACCCAAATCCCCGAATCTAGATATCTAGTTACGTAAAATCAAGGATACCTCCTGACCCTCAATTAGGTTTTTAGCCAACTCTAAAAAATGAGGTTAGTGGTGACTCCTATCTTATTTTTTAGATTATCTTAAACAATTAGATCATTTAATAAACCCAACATGAGGGGTATGAATCTTAGGAAAAGGTTTATGATTATGATTTGGCATACTTAAAATGATATATTTAAAAGGTGAAGTGATGCCATCTTTAACGGATGTACATTTTGAGTGGGCTATTATGGTCAACCTTAAAACCGTTGATCAAGACGTGCTGTGACATCAAAGTAGGGTCACAACACCTTCCGTTGTCATGCGAGGTACGAGCTTGTGAGAGCTCGCAACCATGTGTGAGGGAACTCACAATTAGTTTGTCCCCAAAGCGAGGTGATTATGTTTTTTTAGATGCTAATCGTGAGAAAACTTTCCATGGTCAAGTATTCCTAAACTCGACATTTTCTCTTTCATCCATGAGGCGAGTGGAGGCGAGGTCGAGTTACGACACATCCTAGTTGGGGCTTTGAGCATTGGGAAAAGAAACTGCCCTACCAATGGAAATTGGACACTAGTTACAAAGTGGAAGATATTGAAAGGTCTATCATAGTTAGTACGAAGTAATTCCCCCCTTTTTAAATAGAGCTGTCAATATGGGTTAGAAACCCATTTTTTGACTCACTTTTAATGGGCTAGGTTACAAATGAGTCACTTAAAATATTACAATGGGTGGAAATTGGTTTAAGATATCTAAGCCTAACTTTATATGGATTTCATATTGATTTACGCATCACCCATACTCGGACCCATTTACTTTACCAGCCCCACACCCATATATGTAATTTTCTGTCTTCATTTTGCTCGCCCGACTCACTAAAAAAAAAAAAAAAACACATCGCTCGACGACAGTGCGTAGGCGACACTCGCACTCGAGGATCCGCAGCTCTTGGGCAAGCTGCATCAGAACGAGCTGGGATGCGTCATCGTGAGCACTGCATGTCCCTCGCAGCGCCGGCTTTTGGCTGCTCGACCTAACGAGCTAGCCGTCGCCGCGCTGCGAATTGGCATAGCGAAGTCGGGCGGTCGAGGGAGAAGCAGATGGAAAGAGAGTGCTTGCGTAGGGTAGTGGAGGTTGACACGCGTTGGGGAGGCAGATCTGTGGAAGAAGGAGGTGACAGTGGCGGCGGAGCCGGCGCGGATGCAAAGGTGAAGGAGGAGGAGGAGGCAAATGAGGAGGCAGCCGAGGATGACGGTGTGAGAAGTCGCCGGAGGGGGGAGAGGAAGCGGGGCATCAGCTCGCTCGGCCTGGGCTAGGTCTTCCTTTTGGTGGTCGCCGCCATTTTTCAGTTGCAGTAGAGAGAGAAAATGGGTTTCTTCTTCACAGAGGGAGAAAGAGAGATCGTGGATTACACTTTGAATGGGGAAGAAGGTGAAGTTTTTTTAATTTTGATTTCATTTTTCAAAAAATTAGATTTTTAATTTTTATAATTTTACTTTTTATATTATTTTATTGGAAAAGTATGAGATATACCTACGTTGAAACATACTTGATTAGCAATTATATCCAATCTCCATTATTTTTTAGCTTGATTTGTAAATTATCTAAACATTATTTTTTGTTTATATATGATTCAATCAATTTCAAAGTCATTAATTGACAAAACAAAAAAGACCTTTAAAGTCATTTCCCTAGAGTCTAAAGTAAAAGAAATGGAGGAAAATTACAAAATAAGTTTTGAAATATGTCGATTTCTTGCATTTTTTTTCCCAAGCCATTTCTATATTCATTTAGAAAGCAAACGAGTTGTTCATACGAAATTGGACTCATTAAATTTGAGTCACAAAATGGACATAGAATCCATTTTTTCAGCCTTAAGTCTTTATAAGTATTTCCATGTATATTTCATTTACTAATTTTTTATTATTTAATTTTTTTTTTTTCAATTCACTGTGAAGTATACATATGAAGAGCTTAAAGTGGGTTAATTAAGTAAGTAAAGGTTTTCCTAGAATATTAATGTGTTTTTATAATACAGGTCTTGCCTGATATGGGTCGGGTATAAGTCGTTAAGTTTAAATTGCATAAAAATGGGTCAAAATGGGTTAAATATGTCAATATATATATCAGATCATTTTTGACCCGACTCAAACTCAACTTGACCCGCTCATATGATGGCCCTATTTGTAAAGTGCCCCTTCCCATTTTTAGTGGTTGAGGCGAGAGATGGCTTGATGAACCTTTCATTCACCACGCATTGGGCCCATTTGGGTAGCAAAAGAAGATCTTCAAAAGCCCTCTTTCCAGCTTCTATCCCAATGACAGCTTTTTCAAGAAGATTTCGAATCTTAGTATTGTTCGTGGAAGGATTTTAAGAGAATTTAGCTTTATCCAACTTCGCTTGGTTGAAATCAAGCCATTCGATCGTGAGTAATTTGGGTCCGCTTGGCGGTTATTCGAGATAGACGTGTGTGATTTACGGTCAAGCTCTGACTCATCATGCTCAACTCGATACTTTTGCGGGCTTAATTGAGCTTCTATAATTTTTTTAAGCATTTGATATCACAAGAATGAACAAAGAATTTAGAAGATTTAAACATAGAATGTTGGGAAATATATTCAACCTCATTAAGATCGAGTCCGAGCTTGAATTCAAGATTCATTTATAGTTTGATCATAATCAAATCAAGTTGAATTGAGTTTCGTTCCTTGAAAGTTTTGAGCTTAGTTGAGCTATAAAACGATGCCGTGTGTGTATGGATTCCACTAAACGCAGGATTATTCACTTCGAGTTGGGTTCGCTTCCTACGTCATTCGTTCGTAAATTCAAAAGATTCCGGCAAGAAAAGAGAAAGAAAGAGAGAGAGAGAGACCCAAAAGAGACAAACAGGCCATGCGGAAGACTTATCATTTCGCTTCCGGAACTATCCAAACCGATTTTTTAATCGACTTTTCCCTCGAACTTATCACCCCATGCGTTGCTTTTGTTTATCTAGATAGACCATGCTCCAAGCCGATGATTGGGTTGCTTCTGTGCACTGTGTACGATAAAAGGAAGAGTTACGCGTGATTCTATGATTTCAAAGATTTCGATCTCTTTTCCTCCAATTCATCAATGGAGAAGCCCAAAAGGCTCCATGCGGCGCTCCTCTCGAGCCCCGGCCTGGGCCACCTCATCCCCATCATTGAGCTCGGTAAGCGCCTCGTCACCGACCACGGCTTTGAGGCGACTGTCTTTGTCCTCCCCACGCAGGCCTCCCAAGCTGAGGCCGAGATCATCGAGTCCGCCAAGACCCCTACGCTCCTCGACATCGTGGAGCTCCCGCCCCCTGACCTCTCGGCTGCGGGACTCGGCCCGAGACGCCGCTGTGGTCATGAGGCTCGTGGTCATGATGCGCGAGGCCCGGCCGGCTTTCAGGTCAGCGCTCGCGGCGATGGAGGCCCGGCCCGATGTCCTCATCGTGGACTTGTTTGGGACGGAGCATCTGTGCATTGGCGACGAGTTGGGGATCCCCAAGTACGTCTATGTCCCTTCCAATGCATGGTTTCTTGCCCTGTTCATATACTCGCCGATGCTGGACGAGGAAGTGAAGGGAGAGTACGTGGACCAGTCCGAACCGCTCGAGATCCCGGGCTGCAAGCCCGTCCGACCAGAGGACGTGGTGGACCCGATGCTGGACCGGTCTGACCAGCAGTACCGTGAGTACGTGCGGCAGGCTAGCGAGACCACCATGGGAGATGGAATCTTGTTGAATGTGTGGGAGGATTTGCAGGCCGAGACGCTCGCCGCTTTGAGGAACGAGGAGTTTTTGGGACGGGTCACGAACGGTCCGGTATATACGGTTGGGCCCCTCACTAGACCGGTCAGACCAGCCGGTTTAGGGAAGGAGCTGCTGGAATGGCTGGATAAGCAGCCGAGCGAGTCGGTGATGTACGTCTCGTTTGGAAGTGGAGGGACCATGTCGGCCGAGCAGCTGGTCGAGCTGGCGTGGGGATTGGAGCTGAGCCAACAAAAATACCGTTTGAAATTCGTACATCCTAGACAAATCATTTTTCCTTGTTACTATGTTCATGGTATGGCATATGGCTTTGAAAACCATTAACATGATGTTCCTAGTTGTAATTTATTACTAAGAGGCCCGTTTAACTACTGATTGAGAATAGTCTTTTATCGAATCAAAACAAAATCCATTAGCCAACATTAGCTTATAATATTGAGGTAGTTTGCGTGCATCTGTAGAAATGAATAGTCAAATAATTGCTACACATTGTAATAATAATATTTTTATTAAGATCATTGTCAATATAAAGAATGCATTGCGTGTTGTTTATTATTGATTGACTGTGGAAGATTACGCATATAGAATTAATTAGTCGCACAAATGTCATATAAAATTAACTAGTCGCACAAATGTCATGCAATCCAACTTGAATGTGTAATTTTTTCATGAAAGACCTAATAATAATCCAGGAAGGACAAATTTGCAATTATAGATTAAGCTCCGTGTTAGTGTTATTTTGTTATATACTCAATAAATTCCTTCATCTTGCAAATGTATAATTTCAATAGGTTTATATGGGTACTTCGGCAACCAACTGTCAAATCTCTTGATGAATCGTTTTTTGATGCGGGAAAGGGTGGTGCCGGTGATGAAGTTTTGAGATTTTTGCCGGGTGGATTCACGGCACGTACTTGTGACATTGGAATCATACTCCCATCATGGGCCTCACAGGTGGAAATCTTGAGCCATCAATCTGTGGGTGGCTTCCTATCTCACTGCGGATGGAACTCGACTCTAGAGAGTATAGTGAATGGAGTGCCTATAATCGCCTGGCCACTATACGCTGAGCAAAGGCTAAACGCAACGCTCCTCACCGAGGAGATTGGGGTGGCGGTTCGGCCAAAGGAGTTGCCATTGAAGAAGATTGTGGGGAGGGAGGAGATAGAGAAGTTGGTGAGGACGGTAATGGTCGAGAAAGAAGGGCACGCGCTAAGAGCTCGAGTTAGAGATCTCAAGAGTAGTGCACAAAAAGCTGTGGCAAAAGGTGGTAGTTCCTACGAGTCTCTATGTAAGATGAAGGAAGATTGCCAAATTAGGATTCAACATATTTAGAAGGCTCATTAAGTGGCTACTAGCGTTTGAATAATAATATATGAGGGGAGCTGAAAAGTCTCTCCTCTCTCCTCTCTCCTCTCTCCTCTCTCTTATCTCTGTTATCCCATTGTCTCCTTCAACCTTGAGCCATGGGGAGGGTCTGAGCTAGTCTCACCCTCTCCTCTCTCTCTTTTGTTGATTTTGTTTGTGTTTTATTGTTTTTTTGTCGCTTTTTTTTCTCTCTCGATTTAGATTTAGGAGCTCTCTTCTCCTCGTCTAGTTTTCAATTAGAGAGTTTGAACTCTCTGAATTTAGTTCTAGATTTGGGTGCTATTATTTCTCAATCGATATCTGGTAGTTTAATGAATATACTTTTGGGAATCTGATACTCCTTTGCTCTATTTGTGTATAGATTCTCTGCCTCCAACCTCAATGATGATTATAGGAATTGTGGCATTTCGTTGAATTATGAAGATTTGTTTCTTCACATGTTAAATCTATGTTTATTTAACCTATTTTGGTTGTCTCCCTACGACGATGGTGTTGAGGAGACCAAACCGAGGCACGCACCGTCAATGAGCAACGTCGTAATTATTGGAGAAGGAATTTTTGGTGTGTGCTCATCACTAACAAAGACATAAGATCCAGTGATCGGCTACCGATTTTGTTTGATAGATTCATTTTGTTAGAACAAGTTTGTGCTTAACTTTGTTGGTGCTCCGTTGATCCTCCTTGTTTTCTCGATTTGGCTTGACTTTGTTTTTCAATATTATCGTTTTGTTTTGCTTTCCTTTGTTATGAAGACTATGTATTTCTGTCTCTTTTTGAGTAATGAATACAATTTTCTTTCAACTAGGAAAAAAGTGGTTACTTGTACTCGTGACAGTGGTATATTGGAGATAATCATGTAGGTTCATAGTACAATACTTGAATTGGCAAATATCTTTTGTCTTAGTATGTGAATTAGTTGTATGTTGTACATAAGATACGTTGAGATGGAGGAGAGGACTCGTCATGTACAAGTTCTTTTCATGGACTTTGATGAAGATTTTGTGAGCGAGTGGGGTTCATGATCATTACTCGCGAATACTAATGAGTTCTTGTGATTTGAGCTGGGTAAGGTGCTGTTTGCATTGTTCACGAAACAAAGCTCTCTAAAGCAAAGAATGACAAAGGTGGGGATCAAAGGAGGGAATTATAATAAGTCAGGATGGAGCATTAAAAATAGAAGGGCTCCAAACCGGATACCACCTCTAATAAAAAAAAAAAAATATGAAAGGGAGTCAAAAGTCCGATGAAGAAATGAAAATTTCAAAGATTGTGTTCGTTCTTCTAAATTGACTACTGCTAAGAAATGCTCCCCTCTATTTAGACAAGGAAAGTATTTGAATAAGGATGCACATCCTTAAGCTAATATTTTAGAAAGTATAGACCAAGTTTCTGATAAACGTTAATTTTTAGCTAGCCCAGAAGGCCAGAAGGCCCAGAACCAATACTTCAATAAATTTCTTGCTGAACTTATCCCTGATCCATTGATAATAAGTGGGACCAACCGAATGTGATTAAGAGATTAAACGATTAAGTTAGCTCTTTGCAATAAGGGGTTTTTGAAGGACAAATGCCCACTTAGAATCATAATTTCGCACTTTAAACTTTCTCAATTTTTGTTTGGTCGACTATGTAAATAAATCATAATTATGGTCCAAATAATAAATGCCCAAATTTCCTTTGGGTAGAATTGCCTACTTGATCAGCGGTCCAATAAAGGTAGCTAAATCCTGATTCATAGGTTTGGTTGGATGGACCGATCGATGGTAGTTGCCTTCTTTCATTGTTAGTGAATTTCTTCACCTTTCCCACCTTTCCCTTTCGAATTTACAAAAGAAATTAAAAAAAAATGGAGTAATTAATCGTGAACCATCCTTCGAAAAATAAGTCCTTTTGATTTTATATGGGTGAACTATTGGAGAAATCTTCTTAGTTGTTTTGAAGTTGACAAAACGTTTCTTAGTCTGAAGACTTCCAGACTCTTCTGTCAAAGTTTGAAGACCGCCAGACTCAAAGATTTAAAGTATGCCCTCATTGATAGTTTCTAGATCGACGAAAAGACTTATCCAGATGCGAGTTTATCATTAAGGATTTGGTTCGTATGGTTGAAGATCATCTCATGGCTGGAGATAGCATCTTAAGATCTATTATTCGTATTGCAATTAATTCGAGTAATTTAAATCCATTGATTGGCGAAGTATATTTGGAAGGTTCTATTTATGGAAACCTAGATCCTGATTGTATGGGCGAGCAGGATTGGTGGACGAGCAAGATTGGTGGGCTATCTTCATATTCCTTAAATAACTCGAGATCTCCCTAATTGATTCTGTCCAACGAGTAGATTGGAAGAACTCATTTGGAAGGTGCCAACGGTTATGAAGGAATGGAGGAGTATATAAGGAAGACGCTCTAGTTATTCGAGTGTGTGCGAGATAGAGAAATTCCAAAGTCTGAAGTTTCTTACTTTTTGCTGGTTCAATTGTTGAGTGAAAATTTGTACTCAAAAGAGAGCTTAGATACTTGTGAGACCTTGAGGAAGTGTAGCAGAGTCTCTACACTGTGGAATCAAGGACGTGAAACTGTAACATCTCTTTTGATTCATAGTGAAATCCAGCCGGTGGACTGTCAGTGCGGGAGAGTGGACGTAGGCTTGGTCTAAGCCGAACCACTATAAACCTTGTGTTTCAATTCTCTTTCCCTTATCTCTTTACTTAATTCACAGTCTTATTTATTAGCTTACAATCTTCTATATCTTAAGTCTACTGTTTTCATGAACAACCGGACTTGCCCCCTGTTTTTACTTTATCTTTCTCCGATCGAAATTTGAATATGGGCTCGCAAGTAGCGGTTGGTTGAGACAAAGAAGAGGCTGATCAAAATATGGTGCGGAGAGACCTAAATTGAGATAAACGGAGATGCATCTGGAACTTGGAAAAGACTCCTATTATTATGGATTACTAATAAAGTTACAAGAAATGAAGACATAGAGAAATTAAGCAAATTTGTGAAACGAGGTATAAAAGTAAGTAATAATAGAAGATAAGAAAACTTCCTATCTCATGTAGGCTATTGAAAATCATTTAAATCACTACAATAATAGACGTGCGGAAAAATTGAATCGTTAGCCCTAGGGCTTAAGATAGTGGGTAGACTCCATATGAATCTATCTCTCTAAATAGAATTTCTCTTTCATGTCCGGATGATAAGAATAACTAAATTACTAGCTTTCCTTTCACCTTAATAACTTTCTTGCAAGCCTCTAAGAGGGCCCATGCAACCAACCAAGTGCTTGGTGTCAAGAGTTGCGCACGTGAGACCCGCGCATGCCCTAGGAGCAAGAGGAACATAGGAAGAGGGATTAGATTGACTCGATGATAAACCACTCACACCTTCCTAGCTGGGGCTGCCAGGTGTTGGAAAAAGAAACTGCTCTACCAACGGGAAATCAACCACTAGTTACAAAGCTGAAGGTATCAAGAGGTTTATTATAGTCAATGTAAAGTAATTAATCCCTATTTGTAAAGTACCCCTTCTCATATTTAGGGTTTGAGGGGAGAAATGGTTGATGAACCCTTACTTTCGCCATGCATTGGGTCCATTTGGGTAGGTATTAAGGAGGTCTTCGGAAGCCCTCTTTCCAGCTTCGAGAAGATTAGGCACTTGTCCTATTTAAATATTCCTGCTATCTAGTATTTTCTTAAAAAAGACCCCTACCTACAGTTCTATTTATGATATTTTAAAGAAGGCGCATATTTAAAATGTCTTAACCAAATGTGCAAGTTTTTTCCTACTGTACTTTCCCACTCTCGTCCACTCTTTTCGCAATATATATATATTTGTTGTATTCATTTCTAACTATTTATATTGAGCAGTGTATTAAGTATTCCTTTTATCCATCCATCCATAAGGTAGATCAGCCGGTTCTCCCCCAATATGAAAATTGTTATGCATCATTCTTTTACTGACGGCAACTTCGAATATATTATATATTAATCCTCTTTTTTTGAAATTACAGAATAAACCATAATGGATGAATAGCTATACAACTCAAATCTAACATAATTACTCTGATATAACGGGCTCTTTTAGGTACTCGAAAATTTTTCAACTGTCTTCGTCCATCTTTGGTTATTGCTTCTGTGGACATAATAGCTAAATTATCTCAGAATGTTACATAAAGTAGATACTGTATAATTGTTTGTTTTCCACATTTTTTTTGACTCCTCTGTGTATATGCCAAATAATTAGAACATGATGATTCTTGGAGACTATAACATCACCCCTAACTCTCAAAGTCAGCATCAGAAGGTCGCAAATGAACAGATTGCTTATAATCTCCGGGAGGCATGTGCGTCTTGGACTTTTTATCATTGGATTGAAAAGAAAAATGAAAAAAATTACAGTAATTCAGACTGAGACTACTGTATTTCAATTCAACGGTAAAAGATTACAATGGCACAATACCTATTGAGATGTAGAATCACTCACAACTCTTCCATATATCATAAGAAGAATATACAGAGGTACTCCAATTATCAGTTTCGACGCTCTTTGCATTTGACTGACTAAGAATCTTCAATTAAAAAAAGGGACGGGCATGGTGGTAAGCTCAAAAATAAATTTCACGAAAACATCTGTTTAGACAGTTCAGTAATCGAAATGCTTAACCTTAATACGCATGTCAAACATGAAAGGTGCCTGGTGACTAAGGGCGCCACCAAGTGGAATCAAAATTTTGTTGAGATATTAATGATCCTGTCCTTTCTGGACCAACGTCATTGAAAACGAGATTATGCCTGTCTGTGCTGTAGTTGTGTAAGGAGAGTCAGAGATAAGAAGCTATGCCATGCATGAGAAAGGCGACGACTAACCTAATTCCTCTAGGTGGGCTCATCTCGATGCAAATGCAGCTGTTGTTGGATGGTAGTGAGGGGCCCGTTTCCAAGTCTCTTACCTAAGGGAGCAAAAGCCACAGCTCAGCAAAATGTGAAAAGTAAAGGAAGAGAGAAAAGGAAAGGACAGTACAATGAGGAAAGGTTGGAAGGGGAATACCCTTTTCAAGAAGTTTTGAGGCGTTCGTTCGGAAGGAAAGGGAAGGGAACGTGTTTGGTTGAGCGAGAGAGACCCACATTCAACTTTGGTCCATGATGTGAACTTGTTCGTTTCCATCACGCTAGAACCCTCCATTTCGAGCTTCTTTTGGGGTAAGAATAGTGGAAACGTTTTAATTTTCATACAATGCTCATTTGAATACCAAAACTCTTTTTTATCCTCACTTAACTGACACAAATTTGAAAAATCGATCACTTCAATGCTACTGGCAATGTTTTGATGTTGCATTAAAATAATATTAAACTAGTCAACATGTCCTGCTAGGAAGTTGAGTAAGCAAATGAGATACTAAACGACGTCGTTCACCCATCTAGTCCTCACCTTCACCCTAGAAGGAAACTCACTATCTCAACTGTTTTGCAGATGAGATAGTGAGTTTAATAAGTTCGCTCATGGAAGATTAGGTTACTTGTCATATGATTATTTGACCTAGTCATGGAGCTGATTGTGAGATGTATTTCTAGATTTCCACTGCGTCTTCTTTCAATTGGGCCTCATGATTACTTCAATACTTCATTACAATGGTTAGAACTGAAAGTGCTAGTATGAACACGTAGAGGGGGGTGAATAGGTGTAAAAACAATTTCTGCTTCTCTTAAAGACTTAATTCAGAACAATGATACGAAATAATATAAATGAATAGACAAAACTACGAATTAAGTAAGAGATAAGGAAAGAGAATCAAAACACAGAGTTTATAGTGGTTTGGCTTAGACCAAGCCTACGTCCACTCTCCCACTGGCTGGATTTCACTATGAAACAAAAGAGATGTTACAATTTCACGTCCTCGATTCCACAGTGCAGAGACTCTACTACACTTCCTCGAGTTCTCACAAAATTCTCTCTTTTGAGTACAGATGTATGCTCAACAAATGAATTAGCAAAGAGTAAGGAGCTTCAGACTTTGGAATTTTTCTATCTTGCACAAACTCGAACAACTAGAGTGTCTTCCTTTTCTACTCCCCCATGCCTACATAACCGTTGGCACCTTCCAAAGGAGTTTGTCCAATTTATCCGTTGGACTGAATCAATTAGGGAGATCTCGCGTTATTTAAGGAATATGAAGATAGCCCACCAATCCTATTTGCCCATACAATCATTATCTAGGTTTCCATAAGTAGAACCTTCCAAGTTTACTTCGCCAATCCACAGATCTGACTTACTTGATTTACTTGTCATATGAATAATAGATCTTTATATGCTTTCTCCAACCGTGAGATAATCTTTGACCAATCGAATCAAATCTTTAAGGATAACCTCGTATCTGGATAAGATTTCTTCGACGATCTAGAAACGGTCAACGAGGGCAGACTTTAAATCTTGAGTCTGGCGATCTAGTCTGGAAGTCTTTCAGACTTTGATAGATGAGTCTGGAAGTCTTTAGACTAGGAAACATTTTGTCAGTTTCAAAACATCGAAGGAAGATTTCACTAACAAGAACGTCCAATAAAAAACATTAAACTATTTGATGAATGCGGGATTTAATATTTAATTCTTCCAATACTTCTCATAGTAGAGTTTTTTGTTTAGTACTAAGCATATACATATTTAATTTGGGAGATAAATAGAGCCTGCATATATTTGAACTTGAGACATTCTACTCTCATATCTTGTGAGATTTTATGAGACCGTTTTAAAAATTTAAACTGTTAAATGAGTGCGTAATTTAATATTTAATTATTTTAATTACGATTATTTAGAATGCCTAGTGACTAAGCGAAATGCTTCCGCATCGGTTGTATGTCCTTTTCTCTCTCTTTTGTAACTTCTCTTTGCAGAATTTTTACAGTTTTACGAGCAAATGATCCGGAGAAAATCTTGGCTGCACTTGTGATTGACAACTCAGCAAAAAAATAGTCCATTTATTGATTGACATGTGTCCCATTAGCCCACTATGTTAGATTTGCCATAAATCTCTCACTTGCCTTCCTCCCTCTTTCATCTTCCTCCGTCTCATCTTTGCTCCGTCTCTTCCCTTCAGAAAATATTGGCCGAGATCTCGATGTTTATGGAAGTTGGTCTTTCCTTCATCAAGATCTCGACCTCGGTTGACCGATCGGCAATGGAGTTGTCGATGGAGGCCAAGATCTTGGTGCAAGGAGGAAGGCGACTACCTACTGGAGGTCCAACATTTCGCCGCAAAGCTTGTTGGGCTTGGTGTCGATGAGGCTCAGCTCGTTGGTGAGGTCCTGGGTGAGGATGGTCTTGGCGATGGCCATGCCGCGTTGCCGACCCCGACGATGGCGATCTTGGTGTGGTTCTTGGAGGGCGATGGCGGAGCTCGTGATTCCTCCATGGGCTTTGCCGTTGATGGGGAGGGGTGCGACCACCGTCACGATTGGTCACCCAAGACCCTCCCTAAGGGCAAAGCGTGAGTCGGGAGGAAGAGAGAGCTTGCTGCGTCGAAAGGGATGGAGAGAGAGAGAGAGAGAGGCGCAAGTGAGTGAGATTTATGACAAGTCTGACAGAATGGGGCCACAGGACACGTGTCAATCAATAAATGGACTATTATTTTGCTGACTTGTCAATCACAAGTGCAGCCAATATTTTCTCACTCAACCGACCAAAAAAAAAAAAAAAAAACTCACTCAAAGTGAATAGTCCCTCGTTTAGTGGAATCCATGCATGCGCATTGTTTAGTTTTAGCTTGATTTGACTCGTAATTTTAGAGGCCCGAAGCTCAATTCAACTCGATTCGATTACAATCAACTTATAAATGATTATGGAATTAAAATTGGATAGCTTGAATACTATGTAATTTCATAGATTTCTTTGTTTCCTCTTGTGAAGTGATATACTTGATGGGAGAACAGTAACAATTCGAACAATATCGAATTAGCGCATCGGAATAAAATAATCTCCCCTCTTGTGTAAACTTAATAGGAATCAATATAGTAGAGTAAAATAAATACCAAGCACGTGAACACAAGACAATTTTTTATGCGGAAAACTTCCTCGATGTGAGGAGATCAAAAACCACGGGATCGGAGTCCACCCAAAAATCTTCACTATCAACAAAATTGGGTGAACAATGTTCTTCTCTAGCAAATACTAGAGGTACATAGTAGCAAACATCTCAAGAACATAATTCTTGGCAATACACTTGAATTTCACAAGAGATCAATGATAAATCTAATAAAAAACGCAGGTTTTGATCAATCCAAGAAAAACTTGATGTAGGGAGTTTCAAACGAAAATCAAACCATTCAGATTCGAAAAAATTGCGCCACGAATATGCTGACAAAATTTCAGCTCAATCGGACCACGAATCGACCTTCGATGCCAACTTGATGTAAATCATATATTACTCTAAACCCCAGATTTTCTGCTTTATCTTTTTCTCTTGTTATTATTTCCTTTTGCGGCTACCACTTTATATAGATAGCAAGAAACCCCATCTCCATATAACTTTTCATATGGGCTCAAGCCCTTTTTGGACTTGTAACTCATTGGGCTTCCTCCACATAGGAGTGAACCCAACTAACAAATCTCCCCCTCACGACAATGTGGAGGGATTCACCATCCCTGCTATCGATTGTCAATGTTCAAGTTTCTCTCTTGGTACAGTCTTCGTCATCATATCAGAGCCATTATGATCCGTATGAATTTTCTCAAGTTCCAACAACTTTTCATCTAGAACATCTCTTATCCAATGATATCTAACATCAATATGTTTCGATCTAGAATGAAAAGATGAATTCTTACCAAGATGAATTGCGCTTTGATTATCACAAAATAGCACATACCTCTTTTGCTTGAACCTAAGTTCTTTTAAGAACTTCTTCATCCATAGCATCTCTTTACTAGCTTCAGTCGTTACGATAAATTCAGCTTCGCTTGTAGAAAGTGCAACACACTTCTGCAATCTTGACTTCCATGACACAGCTCCACCCGCAAAAGAAATCAAATAACCATAAGTAGATTTACAAGTATCAGTATCTCCTGCCAAGTCGGAATCTGTGTATCCAACTAACTCGAGTTTCTCGGTCCCGAAACTGAGTTTCAGATTTGAAGTTCCTTGAAGATACCTCATAATCCACTTAACTGTATTCCAGTGCTCTTTGCCTGGGTTTGACAAATAGCGACTAACAACGCCAATTGCGTGCGCCAAGTCTGGGCGTGTACATACCATCGCATACATTAAATTTCCTACAGCCGAGGCATATGGAACACTTTCCATATCTTTCTTCTCTTTATCAGTCGTAGGACTTTGCTTCATATTTAAATTAAAGTGGGCAGCAAGAGGAGTACTAACCACTTTAGCCTTATCCATGTAAAATTTCTGAAGTATCTTCTTGATATATTTCTCTTGTGACAAAAACAACTTCTTAGCATCTCTGTCTTGGGTAATTCTAATGCCAAGAATCTGCTTCGCCAAGCCCAAGTCTTTCATAGTAAAAGACTTGCTCAATTTTTTTTTCAATAACTTAATTCTTGAAGCATTTCTGCCAACAATCAGCATATCATCAACATAAAGCAAGAGAATAATAAAGTCATCATCAGAAAATTTTTGGACAAACACACAGTTATCCGAGGAAGTCTTCTTATAGCCCTGTTCTGTCATAACTGATGCAAACTTTTTGTACCACTGCCTCGGTGATTGTTTTAGGCCATAAAGACTTTTCTTCAATTTGCACACATAATCCTCTTTTCCTTTCACTTTGAAGCCCTCAAGTTGTTCCATGTATATCTCTTTCTCCAAGTCACCATGTAGGAAGGCTGTTTTAACATCCATTTACTCAATTTCCAAATCTAGGGTAGCTGCCAAGCCTAGTACCACACGGATGGAAGACATTTTCACTACCGGAGAAAATATATCATCAAAATCAATACCCTTTCTCTGACCGAATCCCTTAACAACCAATCTAGCTTTGTACCATGGTTGTGAAGTATGTTCATCTTGCTTCAATCTATATACCCACTTGTTCTTCAAAGCTCTTTTACCTTTAGGTAACTTCACCAACTCAAAAGTATGATTATCATAAAGTGACTGCATCTCATCTCGCATAGCATCAAACTAATTGCTTTTGTACTCATCTTCTATTGCTTCTGCATAGCACTCTGGTTCACCTGCATCAGTCAATAATATATACTCATCTTCAGAATACCTGGTGGAAGGTCGTCGGTCTCTAACGGATCTCCGGACTGGAACATCCAGTGGAACATTTAATTGAGCCTCTGGTTCAGGAATATTATTATATGTTTCAACATGTTTAGGAACATGTGCGTTATTTGGAACATTGACTTCCTGCTGCTCTTCATCAACCTGTGTAGGAATATTTGTAATAGGAACTGGATCCAAATCAACCAAATTATCACTAACCTGTGGTGCTGAAATCATCTTCGCTTTCTCAATATTATCTATTGTTTGATCTTCCATAAACACAACGTCTCTGCTTCTTACAATTTTCTTTTCAACCGGATCATAAAATTTGTAGCCAAGCATATACTGTCCATAACCAATAAATATGCACTGTCGTGTTTTTACGTCAAGTTTAGACCTCTCATCTTTGGGAATATGCACAAATGCTTTGCATCCAAAGACACACAAATAATCATAAGAAACATCTTTACCTGTCCAAATTCTATTAGGAACATTAAACTCTAAAGGAACGTATGGAGTAATATTTAATACATGCACAACAGTACTTAAAGCCTCACCTCAAAAGGATCTAGGTAGCTTTGACTGTGAAAGGAAGCATCTTACCCTTTCAACCAGTGTTCTGTTCATTTTAACTGAGGCGTCTTGGGAGGTGTCTTTTGATGTCGAATATCTTGTTGTCTGCAATATTCATCAAAAGGTCCAATATACTCTCTCCCGTTATCAGTTCTGATGCATTTCAATTTCTTTCCAGTCTGTCTCTCAACTAAAGCCTGAAATTGCTTAAAAGCATCTAACACTTGATCTTTAGTTTTCAAGGTATGAATCCAAATTTTCCTTGAAAAATCATCTATGAAGGTAACAAAATAAAGAGAGCCACCAAGTGATTTTGTTTTCATAGGACCGTAAACATTAGAATGCATTAAATCTAGTAAACCTGACTTTCTTGAAGGAGTGGAGCTTTTAAATGCAATTCTGTTATGTTTTCCTACTAAACAGTGAGCACACTTCTTTAGCGCCGAACCTTTTAATCCTGAAATGAGCTTCTTCTTGGCCAATATTGACAAACCCTTCTCATTGATGTGACTGAGCCTCTTATGCCATAATTCAACTGCATCTTCACTGTCCACTGCATTAATTTTGTTTGTTGACAACTTTGCCTGCAGAATGTACAATGAAGAATATTTTTTTACCTCTAGTCACAACAAGAGAACCTTTGGTGAACTTCCATTGACCATTACTGAAGGTGCTGCAATACCCCTCATCATCCAACTTGCCTGTAGAAATCAAATTCAAGCGGATATCAGGTATATGTTTAACATTATTCAATACTAACCTTGTGCCATTGCTGGTTTCTAGGCACACATCACCGATGCCTACAGCTTGAGCTAGTCCATTATTTTCCATCTTCACAGATCCGAAGTCACCTGACCTGTATGATGTAAAGAAATCCCTACGAGACGTAGCATGAACGGATGCACCACTATCAATTACCCAACTGGTCTCATGAGATACAAAATTTACCACATCACCATAAAAAATAGTGAGAAAGTCTTCATTAAGTGCAGTAACACGACTGTCATCACTGTCATTATCACTTTTCTTCTCTTTACCTTTCTCCTTTTGTTTCTCCCTTTTTAACTAGCGACAAAACCTTTGAATATGTCCATTCTAATGACAATAATTGCACTCAACATTAGCAAATTT
Source organism: Eucalyptus guilfoylei (assembly GCA_016097605.1). NCBI lineage: Eukaryota > Viridiplantae > Streptophyta > Magnoliopsida > Myrtales > Myrtaceae > Eucalyptus > Eucalyptus guilfoylei. Next base: position 17,217,236 of record CM027867.1, on the reverse strand, counting down.
ATTATACTTACCTCTGCTTTTATCTTGACTTTTATCTCTATTTCTTGGACCTCAAGACTCACTTCTTCCCATTTTCTCAACAACCAAGGCATCGGAATGTGAAGAGGATGATCCTTGTGTCTTCCTTCTCATCTCTTCATTCAAAATACTACTCTTGGCCAAATCCATGGTAATCGTACCATCTGGGGCATAATTAGACAAAGATGTTCGGAACATCTCCCATGAGTCTGGCAAAGTACCAAGCAACCATAATGCTTGTATCTCATCATCAAACTTGATTCCCATCGCAGCCAACTGATTTATAATTCATTGAAAAGAATTTAAATGATCAGTCAAATGAGCACAATCTTGATATCTCAAAGCCATCATCTGTTTTATAAAAAATAACTTATTATTCCTAGTCTTTCGAGCATATAACTATTCGGGCTTATCCCATAAACTGTGTGCATGTGTTTCCTCAATAATATGGTTCAAAACATTATCATCCACCCACTGCCTAATATAACCACACACTTGACGATGGAATATAGACCATTCAGCATCGGTTTTATTCTTTGGTTTCTCCTTGGCAAATACGGGCAAATAAAAATCTTTCACATATAAAAGGTCTTCCATATTCCCTTTCCAAATATGATAATTCAAACCATTCAGAGTAACCATTCTACTCGTATTCGTTTCCATTGTTTAACACAAGGCAGAAAAATCAAGCAATAACCTGGCTCTGATACCACTCTGATGGGGAAACAGTAACAATTCGAACAATATCGAATCAACGCAGGGAATATAATAATCTCCCCTCTTGTGTAAACCTAATATGAATTGATATAGTAGAGTAAAATAAGTACCAAGCACACGAACACAAGACGATTTTTTACGTGGAAAACCTTCTCGATGTGAGGAGATCAAAAACCACGGGACCGGAGTCCACTCGAAAATTTTCACTATCAACAAAATTGGGTGAATAATGTTCTTCTCTAGCAAATACTAGAGGTACATAGCAGCAAACACCTCAAGAGCATAATTCTTGGCAATACACTTGAATTTCACAAGAGATCAATGATAAATTTGATAAAAAACGTAGGTTTTGATCAATCCACGAAAAACCTGATGTAAGGAGCTTCAAACGAAAATCAAACCATTCGATTCGAGAAAATTGTGCCACGAACATGCTAACAAAATTTCAGCTCAATTGGACCACGTATCGACCTCCGATGCCAGCTTGATGTAAATCAGATATTGCCCAAAATCCAAGATTTTCTGCTTTCTATTTTTCTCTTATTACTATTTCCTTTTGCGGCTACCACTTTATATAGGTAGCAAGAAACCCTATTTCTTCATATAACTTATTATATGGGTTCAAGCCCTTTTTGGGCTTGTAACTCATTGGGCTTTCTTTACATAGGAATGAACCCAGCTAACAATACTTTATAAAGAAATCGTAGAAGCTTTGATTAAGCTTGTGAACCCATTGAGTTGAGTACTGACTGAGTTAGATGAAGGTGTGAATTAACATGCCTTTATGTTTAGCACGATTTTTTTTGCTTAGTACTAAGTATGGAAATATTTTATTGAGGAAGGAAATAGAAGCTCAGAAATATTTGAATTCAGGATTTTCAGCTTTGATATTATATAAGATTTGGTAGGATCATTACCAACTATTTTATAAATTAAATTGTTAAATAAAGATGTGATTTAATATTTAATTATTTCAATAGTTAATCTTGCATTCTCTAGAATTCTATAAATGCGATGAGTACGACCAACCAATATTTTCAACCGTAAGAAATGGGATACCCTACTATTTATAGACCCCCCTCGCCAAGGTTGTAGCCAACGTATCTTCTTCATACACACCGTCAACTTTGCTTCATTCCATGGATTTCGACCTCTTTTCCTCCAATTCATCGATGTAGAAGCCGAAGAAGCTCCATGCGGCGCTCCTCTCGAGCCCTGGCATGGGCCACCTCATCCCCGTCATGGAGCTCGGCAAGTGCCTTGTCGCTGACCATGGCTTCGAGGTCACCGTCTTTGTCGTCCCCTCCCAGGCCTCCTTGCCGAGGCGGAGATCATCCACTCTGCTATGACCCCCAAGCTCCTCGACATCGTGGAGCTCCCTGACCCCGACCTCACGGCTGCGGGCCTTGGCCCGAATGCCTCCATGGTCGCGAGGCTTGCAGCCATGATGCGCGAGGCGCGGCCGGCGTTCAGGTCCGCGCTGGCAGCCATGGAGGCCACACCCGATGTCCTCATCGTGGACCTGTTCGGGACGGAGCATCTATGCATGGGTGATGAGTTGAGGATCCCCAAGTACGTCTACGTCCCTTCCAACGCATGGTTTCTTGCGCTGTTCCTACACTCACCGGCGCTGGACAAGGAAGTCAAAGGAGAGTATGTGGACCAGACTGAACTACTCAAGATCCCGGGTTGCAAGCCGGTCCGACCAGAGGACGTGGTGGACCCGATGCTGGACCGATCCAACCAGCAGTACCACGAGTACATCCGGCAGGCTGGCGAGATCCCGATGGGAGATGGAATCTTGTTGAATGTGTGGGAGGAGTTGCAGGCCGAGACGCTCGCTGCATTGAGGAATGAGGAGTTTTTGGGCCGGGTTGTAAACGGTCCGGTATATACCATTGGGCCGCTCATTAGACCGGCCAGACCGGCCGGATTGGCGAAGGAGCTGCTGGAATGGCTGGATAAGCAGCCGAACGAGTCGGTGATGTTCGTCTCATTTGGCAGTGGAGGGACTATGTCGGCTGAGCAGCTGGTCGAGCTGGCTTGGGGATTGGAGCTGAGCCGACAAAGGTACGGTTTGAGATTTGGACATCTTTGGGCACGGACACCGCCTAACAGAGCAAATTTAACATGCAATATAAGAAATATAGCAATATAATTTGTGAAGGTCGAACTTTATTCGACTCTTGTGTTAAAAAAAAAAGGGCCATTCTTTTCATAAATTCCATTGATAAGCCATTTTTGAATGATCCATTTAGTTTAAATCCTATCTTTATGATCATCTTCCGATTTTCTTTTTCCTCCTCTTAAGATCTTTTGCTTGGGATACCGACAGAGAAAAAAGAAAACTTTTGCTTAGGATAGTCACTTTTTCAGGTTACTATGTACATGCCATGTGGTTTTAGTATTGAGAGATCGGTTATAGGAATTTTTCCCCTTCCTCTAACCAATCTCTCCTTAAGGATGAAGGAAAATAGTCTTTTTCTCAATAAAAACAAATGCATTATTATCAGTAAGAATTAGCCAAACATTATGATAATAACATTTTTGTTAGGACCACTGCCAGTGTAAAGATTGCAGAACACATTCTTTATAGCTTTTGATATGTGGAAGAATTTGTTATTCCGAATTAGCCCGTGGTAGATATGTTATTCAATCCAATGATATTTTTTTTCACACTCGTTAAAGACCTAATAATAATCCCTTTATAAAAAAAAAGTGTGGCATGTATAAATTAAGCTTCTTTTTAGTGCTTTGTGGGTTCATATTCTATAAATTTCCTCCATCTTACAAATATATAATTTTGTAGGTTTATATGGGTACTCCGGAAACCAATTGCTAAATCTCTTGATGGATCGTTCTTTGATGTGGGCAAGGGACGCAGTGGCGATGAGCTTTTGAGCTTTCTGCCAGATGGATTCGTGGTATGTACTCGAGATGTCGGATTGATAGTCCCATCGTGGGCCCCACAAGTGGACATCCTGAGCCATCCATCCGTGGGCGGCTTCCTTTCTCATTGCGGATGGAGCTCAACCCTAGAGAGCATAGTGAACGGAGTGCCCATGATCGCTTGGCCACTGTACGCCGAGCAAAGGCTAAACGCGACACTCCTCGTAGAGGAGATTGGGGTGGCAATTCGGCCAAAGGAGTTGCCGTCAAAGAAGATCGTGAGGAGGGAGGAGATAGAGAAGTTGGTGAGGACAATAATGGTGGAGAAAGAAGGGCACATGATAAGAGCTCGAGTCAAAGAGCTCAAGAGCAGTGCAGAAAAGGCTATGACCAAAGGGGGTACTTCTTATGAGTCCCTACATAAAATGAAGGAAGATTGCAAAATGAGAATCCACCGGATTAAGAAAGCTCCCTAGGTAGTTGCATATATGCATAACAGCAGTAGAATGGAAATGATAATGCAGATTCACAGTACAATGCTTCAATTGGCAAAGATTTGGTTGAAGTGTATTGATGATGTAGGACTCCTCCCCGTTCATGTATTCAATGCTGAGGAGGCATCGCTTTCATTACTCTCCCAAAACAGTTCTCGCTTAAATGAGCAACATATTGTATTCACATATATTCAACACAAAAACCGTATCTCCTAACCATTTTCTGTACCCACCACCAACTATTCACTGGTGCAAACGTCATCTCGCTAGGACCATAAAATCGCCCCTTAGGACATAGCACAACCGTCGGGTTGAGATCTGTTGTGCGATTGAGATATGCTGCATTTTAATTTAACGGTGAAAGATTACAAGAGCACACTGCTTCCTTAGGACCATAGAATCACCCCTTACACTTCAAGTGAGATACGGTCCCTAAGAGATATCATGTCTCTTGAGCTTTTCACCGTTGCATCGAAAAAGAAAATACCACCACCGTTTAGATTGAGATATGTTGAACGACCGAGATTTATTACATTTCATTCTTAATTTCAAAAAATTATATGGGGAAGATGTCTCTTGAAGACTATAGAATCGCCTTTCGCTCTTTAGGCAAGTCTATGGTCCTGTGAGGCACGTGCTTCTTAAACTTTCTACCATTGGACCTTGAACCAAAAAAAAATTACACTATTTTAGGCTGAGATCTGTTGCATCTCAATCCAATAGCGAAAGATTATAAAGGCATGATATTTCTGGGAACTATAGAATCACGCATTAACTTTTTCACATATTATGAGCAGATTGCACAGAAGTAGTCCCATCATAAGTTGACATTCTTCACATTTCACTGATTAAGAATCTTTTATCTTAAAAAGGGACAGATATCTTGATAAGTTTAAACAAAAAACACATTGTCAAACATCTGTTTAAATAGTTCCGTGGGAGTGACGTTTAACTTTAATATATCGACCATGAAAAGTGCCTGGCAATTAAGGGCGCCACCAAATGGAGCAAAACATGATTAGGCGCGATGTCATGGAATTGACCAAGCCTTTCCACATCTAATGCTTGTTTTATTCCCTCTCCTGTAACTTCTCTTGCGGGAGTTTTTGTCAGTGTTAGGTGTGCAAATATGACGAAATAGAGAGTAAGGTGAGAAAAATAAGATGAGACACGATATTTATCCCGGTTCACCTTTAAACTAAAGCTCCATCCAGCAGGGGATTTAACTATAATTAGCACCCCACCTCATGTTACAACTCTCAATTATAAAAGAAAGAGATTATATATAGGCGGCACAAGTCAGCAGCTATTCATGGACCCAAATCCAAACTATTAATAAAATACAAGGCCAAACTATAAAAGCCATCCGGTGGCCCGAAGGTGCAACTCCTTACGATTTCCATGCCTTCTCATTGATAAAGAGTATGAACCACACTCCCAACATATTTTAAGGTTTACAAACAAATGACATGGGAAGTGAAATCTACTAAGAGCAAGTGTCCATGCATTGGTCTGGCAAACATTCATCTACCATCGGGAGCGCATCGAGTGGGTTCCAACGAGCAATCCGCTCGATGAGGGAAGAGTGATTCCACTTCCAAAGCAGAGAACACAGCGACATACATGGCGTTTGTGCACAATCTTTTGATGGTAATGAAAGTTGAAATTCTTTGCTGAAATGCCCCTTTTTACTCAGATACACACACACAGAAGAATTATTACCACATGCGTCTAGGACAATCCTTTTGGACCCGCTATACATGTGACGAAGGCGCTATATCCATAGAGGACCACAGACTCGTCCCAAGTCTCTTATTAGGGGATATTGTTGAGTCGATTTCATGCATACGGTGTCAAGTTTGAGCTTGACTTGACTCATGTTTCAGGAGCTACGAAACTCAACTCATCTCGAGCTCAATCGAGTATTGAGTTTCTTGCTTAATCTCGGCACAAATGAGAAGTTCAGACACATGACCTTGATTCACTAAACTCGATTATAATTGTTAAAATATTTAAATCATAATCTAACAACTTAAACTTTTGAAATAGTTGGAAGTTGTCTCACAGATTTTCATCTAAGAAGGTTTTGAGTTAAAATCTATTAAAATTAATGTCTCGAGTTTGAAATAGGATGAAGAAATCTTTCTTCTTATTGGACATTCTTTTGGAAGTGCAAAATAAGCAAGGAAGTAAGGAGGATGTGATTTACCACTACAAGACAAAAGGGGCACACACATACACACAAAAAGCCGTAGGTTTCTTCTTTGTGACTGCTGTACATACGAGCCACCAAAGGGGAGCCGCACGTAAGAAGAAAAGAAGCCGCGTGAAGCCTTGATTTATAACGCGAAGCCCAAAAGACAAACGCTGGAGTTCTTGATTTTGGCGTACGTAGAGCGTTATATTTTGAGCTTGAATGTGTGGTAATTTTGTGCCGTGAGTTTATGTCCAAGTGAGTTGTTTATTTACAAACACTTTGGGTTTGTGGTTAAATTTAGGTGTGGGAAACACTTGAGCGTGTGAGTGATTGTAATTCTCCAATTATAGTGGATTATTTGCCCACTAGCTCTCCCCGTGCACGTAGGTACCGATACTTGGACCGAATCACGTAAATTTCTGGTGTCCTTATTATTTCTCGTTTATTTTCTTTGGTGATTTTACGTTGACGTAAATTGCAAGATCCTGTTGTTTCCGCGTATTATATTCCAACAATTGGTATAAGAGCTTGGGGTTAGATTTCTTAATTGTGATTTGGAGCTTTTGCTTGTCTGATTATTATCTGGAAATTCTGTTACTACAATTATGTCTGAGAGGAAATTTGGAATTGAGAAGTTTAACGGGAGCAACAACTTTGTGTTATGGAGCATCATGATGCGGGCATTATTGACAACGCAAGGTTTGGCCAAAGCATTGGATGGTGAAGATGAGTTGCATATTATAATGAAAACCTCTGAGAGGGTAGAGCTAACGGAAAGAGCAAAGAGCACAATCCTGTTAAATTTGTCAGATGAGGTCTTAATAGAGGTTGCTGAGGAGAAAGATGCCGTAGCATTATGGTCAAAACTTCAAGCACTCTACATGAAGAAATGTTTGAACAATTGCTTGTACATGTTGAACAAGATGTTTCAATTTAGATATACTGAAGGTACGTCTATCAGAACCCACCTAGATGAATTTAATAAACTCATGATGGATCTGAAGAACGTCGGTAAGATACTTGATAATGAAGAACATGGCATGATGTTGTTAGCCTCTTTACTAGAGTCATGGGAGCACTTTACTGATTCACTGTTGCAGGGGCGTACTATAATTACCTCAGAAGAGGTAAAGTCTGCCTTATTCTCTAAGGAGTGGTAGAGAAAGTTGCGAGATGACGGTCTGGTGCAAGGAGTAGCGCAAGCACTGACTATTTGGGGTAGAGAATAACATCGATGGCCTAGTAGTAGCAGAGGTAAAAGTAGATTGAAATCACGCCATAGAAAGTCCAAGGGACGCTTGAAGTGCTTTGAGTGTCATGAGGAGGGGCACATCAGAAGAGATTGTCCAAAGCAAAGGAATAAGGCTAATAGGCAGAATGCCACAAGTAGTGTGGCAAACGTTCTCGAGGGGAGCAATAGTGATGTAGAAGCTGTCTTATGTGTGATTGCTACTTCGTCAGGAGACGAATGGGTGCTAGATTCGAGGTGTTCTTATCATATGACGTCTCATAAGAACTGATTTACTACTTATCAGGCTGCAGATGGTGATAGGGTTCTTTTAGGAAATAATGCAGTATGTAAAGCTATTGGGATAGGGACAATTCGGATCTGGATGCATGATGAGGTGGTGCGCTTATTGACAGATGTGAGGCATGTACCGGAGCTCAAGAAGAACCTTATTTCTCTGGTAACACTCGATGATATAGGTGTAAGTACACTGCTGAAGGTGGAAACTTAAGATCTCTCGAGGTGCCATGATAGTGATGAAGGGAAATAAAGTAAATACTCTCTATCTTCTACCAGGAGAGACCGTGACTGGAACCGCTACAGTTTCATCAGGTGAGTTAGACTCTAACTTGACTCAATTATGTTATATGCGTTTGGGGCACATGAGTGAGGCAGGTATGATGATGTTGAGTGAAAATGAGGTTGTTAAAGGGTCAGAAAACAGGGAAACTAGACTTATGTGAGCACTACATCTTTGGGAAGCAACACCGAGTTAAGTTTACTACAGCTATTCATTAGATCAAACAATCAATTGAATATATTCATTCATTGGGGCCTGTCTTCAGTTCCTTCGAAAGGAGGTGCCCGATATATGTTGACATTCATCAACGATTATTTGAGGAAGGTATGGGTATACTTTTTGAAGCACAAATATGAAGTATTTGATTGGTTCAAGAAATTTAAGGCATTGATCGAGAAGCAGTTAGATAAACAAATCAAGTGCCGAGAACCGATAATGGCATGGAGTTTTGTGGTAAAGATTTTACCGAATTCTGCGAGAAAGAAGGTATTGTGAGACACCGCATAGTACCTGAGACACCACAGCAGAATGGCCGGGCAGAACGGAAAAACAGAACTTTGCTTGAGCGAGCTCGATGCATGCTTTCGCATGCAGGACTTAGTAAGGAATTTTGGGCCAAAGTAGTAAACATAGCATGTTACCTAGTTAATCGATCTCCATTATTTGCTATCGAGTGGAAGACTCTTGAGGAAGTATGGTCGGGGAAACCTGTTGATTATTCCGGATTACATATATTCATATGTCTTGCCTATGCTCATGTGAATGATGGTAAGCTTGAGCCGAGGGCAAAGAAGTGCATATTTATGGGTTATACACATGGGGTGAAAGGCTACCAGTCGTGGTGCACCGATCCTAGATCACCCGGTTTTCTAATCAGCAGAGATGTGATTTTCGATGAGACTGCAATACTTCAAAAGAGGAGTTTTGAGACACAACCAGCAGAGAAGATAGATCATGGTGTCATTAGTGAGGTGGAGCTACAGGTGGAGACTCCGGAGACCTCGGAGGTAACGGAAGTTGAGACTGCAGATGAAGCCGCAGTTCTTGAAGTCGGTGATAGTGGACAATCAACACAACCGCAACACACTATTGCCGTAGATAGACATAGAAGACAAATTAAATCATCGGTACGTTATGGTTATATAGATATTGTTTATACATTGATTGTAGGTGATGAGGTGGAGATAGATGAGCCTTCATATTACTCTGAGGCGATGGCTAGTTCCGAGTCATCGCAGTGGCTAGGGGCTATGAGTGAAGAGATAGAATCACTCCATTGAAATCAGACATGGGAGCTAGTCGAAATACCTAAGAGCCAAAAGATTGTCGGAAGTAAATGGGTCTTTAAACGAAAATAGGGCATTCCTGGTGTTGAGGCAGTGAGGTATAAGGTGAGACTTGTGGCGAAGGGATATACACAACGTGAGGGTATTGACTACAATGATGTGTTCTTTCCTGTGATAAGACATATTTCTATTCGTGTTTTACTTGCCTTAGTTGCTTTATAGGATCTCAAGTTAGAGCAGTTAGATGTGAAAACTGCGTTTCTTTATGGTGAGTTGGAGGAGCATATTTACATGAGACAACCAGAGGGATTTGTTATTCCAAGTAAGGAAGATCATGTTTGCTTGTTAAAGAAATCTTTGTATGGGCTGAAACAGTCTCCTAGGCAGTAGTATAAACGTTTTGATACTTTCTTGGCTAGTCAAGACTATTCAAAAAGTCAAATGGATAGCTGCGTTTACTATAGGAGATTAGAGAATGGTTCTTTGATTTATATACTTTTATATGTTGATGATATGCTGATAGCAACTAAGAATATGTCTAATATTGATGTGCTGAAGAGGCAATTAAATGCTGAATTTGAGATGAAAGATTTAGGTGCTGGAAAGAAAATTTTGGGTATGGAGATTTTGCGTGACAGGACTGCATGAGTTTTACGTTTATCTCAAAAGAAATATATTGAGAAGATCATGGCACGTTTTAATATGTAGTTAGCAAAATCTGTAAGTACACCTTTAGCGAAGCACTTAAAACTTTCACATAAATTATCACCGCAGACTGAGGAGGAGGAGGAGTAGCATATGTCCCGTGTTCCTTATTCTAGTGTCGTGGATAGTATTATGTATGCTATGGTGTGCACTAGGTATGATATTTCACAAGCTGTGAGCGTGGTTAGTCGCTATATGAAGCGTTCTGGCAAAACTCATTGAGAAGTTGTGAAGTGGATCCTCAGATATTTGAAAGGGACAACAGACATGGGTATAGTGTACCAAAGGGATATCAATGGTAGTGAGACCACTAGTTTTGTGGATTCAGATCACGCTGGTGACTTAGATGATTGCAGATCTTTAGCAGGGTATGTATTTACACTAGCGGGTGGTGCAGTTAGTTGGAAAGCGTCCTTACAGGATCACATTGCTTTGTTTTCGACTGAGGCAAAGTATATGGCACTAACCTTTGTAGCGAAGGAGGTGATATGGTTACAAAGTTTACTCTTGGGTTTTGGGTTATAATAGAAAAGTTTTGATATACATTGTGATAACTAAGGTGCGATATATTTGGCGTATAATCCAGTTTATCACGAGTGAACGAAGCATACCAACATCAGGTACCACTTCATCCGAGATATCTTAGCTAAGGGTAATGTTATTGTCAAAAAGATTGCTACAGCAGATAACTCGGCAGACATGATGACTAAGTCTATTCCTTTGACGAAGCTCAAGCTTTGCTTGAGCTCTATTGGCGTCTGTGGAGAGTGAGCATCTGTCGGGGCATTGGGAGAGCAGTATGAATGATGAGTATTATAACTTGGCTTCAAACATCAAGTCAAGGTGGAGAATTGTTAAAATTAATGTCTCGAGTTTGAAATAGGATGAAGAAATCTTTCTTCTTATTGCACATTCTTTTGGAAGTGCAAAATAAGCAAGGAAGTAAGGATGATGTGATTTACCACTACAAGACAAAATGGGCACACACATACACACAAAAAGCCGTAGGTTTTCTTCTTTGTGATTGCTGTACGTACGAGCCGTAGAAGGGGAGCTGCACGTAAGAAGAAAAGAAGCCGTGTGAAGCCTTGATTGATAACGCGAAGCCCAAAAGACAAACGCTGGAGTTCTTGATTTTGGCGTACGTAAAGCGTTATATTTTGAGTTTGAACGCGTGGTAATTTTGTGCCGTGAGTTTATGTTCAAGTGAGTTGTTTATTTATAAACACTTTGGGTTTGGGGTTAAATTTATGTGTGGGAAACACTTGAGCGTGTGAGTGATTGTAAACTCTGATTCTCCGATTATAGTGGATTATTTGCTGCTGGCTCTCCCTGTGGACGTAGGTACCGATACTCGGACCGAATAATGTAAATTTATGGTGTCCTTATTATTTCTTGTTTATTTTCTCTGGTGATTTCGCATTGACGTAAATTGCAAGATCTTGTCGTTTCCGCGTATTATATTCCAACAAAATCTGTCCCCACCTATTATTTGCCTCTCTTATGATATATTTTCTTGCTTAGTTGTAGGTTAAGATATTTAGACATTAAATTATGTATTCATCCAAAAACCTAAAATTTAGAAATTGATGGTTGTGCCGCAAATTTTCACAACTTATAAATGAATATCGAATTTAAGCTAGAGCTTGAGTTTAATAAGCTTGAATTTTTTTCCCTACACTTACATGTTTGTCGGTATACCGTGTAAATTTAAGAATTCTTTATAAAATCATATGCTTTTGAAAAAAAATCCTCAAAGTTTGATTAAGCTCACGAGCCTGTCAAGTTTGATTCTCAACTACTTAGAGACCGCCTCCCCTTGGTTGAGATACTTTCTTCTCACTCACTCTCAGCTTCACTTCATTCCATAGATTTCGACCTCTTTTCCTCCAGCTCATCGACGGAGAAGCCGGAAAAGCTCCATGCGGCGCTCCTCTCGAGCCCAGACATGGGCCACGTCATCCCTGTCATCGGGCTCAGCAACCGCCTTGTCGCCAACCATGGCTTCGAGGTGACCGTCTTCATCCTCCCCATGTAGGCCTCCTGCGCCGAGGCCAAGATCGAGTCTACCATGACCCCCAAGCTCCTCGACGTTGTGGATCTCCCCGCCCCCTGGCCTCTCAGCTGTGTGCCTCGGCTAGGATGCTGGCATGGTCATGAGGCCACCGGTCATGATGCGCGAGGCCTAGCCATCATACAGGTCCACGCTAGCGGCAATGGAGGCCTGGCCTAATGTCCTCATCGTGGACTTGTTCACGACGGTGCATCCGTGCATTGGCGACGAGTTGGGGATCCCCAAGTACATCTACGTCCCTTCCAACGCATGGTTTCTTGCGTTGCTCCTACATTCGCCGACGCTGGACAGGGAGGTGAAGGGAGAGTACGTGGACTGGACCAAATCCCTCGAGATCTCGGGTTGGAAGCCAATCCAACCAGAGGACGTGGTGGACACGATGCTCGATCTGAGCAATCTCAGGAAGAAAGGAAAAAAAAGATAAAAAAAGAAAGAAAAGATAGAAAATAAAAAAAATATAAAAAAGATAATAAAATATTGTCCACGTCAATGCTAGCTGTATCATAAAAGATGGCTGGTGCCCTATGAAATAATAATAATTTTGATGATTGCTGAAAGTTAAGCAATTAAGAGGATTTCCTATTATGGTTGTTAAGGTGCATGCTTGAGCTTGTTAATGACAAGAAATTTCATGTGTTTGTCTATAATTTCTTGGCTTAAACTTTTAAGTCCACGCAAAATTCAACAATCTCTCTCTTAATAATCATTTAGATGTCAAATTTTGTTGTGTGCTCCCAAAATAAGTTTATCAGATTCTGATCTCTAGAGCTTCTCTGTTTATCTCTTGGGAGGAACGCCTAGGAAATGTGGTTTGGTTTCAATGAGCATTTTTCTTCTTTTGACAAGCATGATTGGCTGGGTCCACCTCATGGGGCAACACGTCTTTAAAGAAAAGAAAAAGAAGAGGCTGAACGTTCTTGATAGTGAAAAGATAAGAAATGTGTTTTCACAAAAAGAAAAGAAAAGACTGACAGAGGCAGCGGCCCAGAGGAAAAGAAAAACTTTAGATTTGATGGTGATATCTTGTCGGAATCAGTTAAAATTTTAGCAGGTGGTTCGTGAGATTAAGATCTATGAGTTGACTGATCTTATTTGTTGAAATCTTTCTTCAAACTGTCACTCAACTTCTCCAATTATGATAAAGAGTTTTTCTGCTCATTAGTTTATTCACATTTGTGGTGATGATATGTTATTATATTATTGATGTGTTGAGCCTTTAACAGTGTGATTATAGATGAATTATTGTATATCATGTTATTTTTTGTGATTAGTGAAAGTTTTGAATAATCTTGTAAACTTTATTGCATTGGACTTTTCATTTAAAAATTATTAATGTCGGTTTTCTGTTTTATCTTTAATTATGGATTTTTTCACGTAAAAATTACACGTGAATCATGTCTTCCCTCTGTCATAACCAAAAGTCTACAGATGCAGCCCAGCCGCCATTCTTCCACATTTCAATAATTGATAATCTTAGATCTTAAAAACCGGCAGGATATGGTGACAAGTTCCAGAAAAAAGTTAATTAAAACATCGGTTTAGTTAGTTGCGTAAGCGAAGATATCGGCCTTAATCTATGAATATTGAAGCATGAAAGGTGCCTGGTGACTTAAGGGCGCTACCAGATCGCCTGTTTTCGTCTTTTCTCCCTATATTACATGTTAAATCTTATGAATTCTTCGCCTACTCCGGTCATATTTTATGCTTTAAAAAAGATATCTTAGAAGCTTCTCGCGAGCATATCAAAGTTGACTATGACGTGTCAGAGCTTATCTGTAAATTTTGCACGTCAAATTTCAAATAATTGTTGAGCGGACTCCGGCTTAGTGATGTTTCCGATCGAATGGTTACAATCACACGAAGTTGGGTGCTTGCAACTATTTAATACCCCTTCCGCCAAACCTGTGTTATCGGCAAAACACCCTCTTCGTACAACACTCTCGGCTTCGCTTCTTTACATAGATGTCGATCTCTTTTTCCTCCAACTCGTCCATGGAGACGCCGAAAAGGCTCCATGCGGCGCTCCTCTCGAGCCTCGGCATGGGCCACCTCGTCCCCATCATTGAGCTTGGCAAGCGCCTTGTCGCCGACCACGGCTTTGAGGTGACCGTCTTTGTCCTCCGCTCGCAGGCCTCCTGCGCCGAGGCCGAGATCATTGAGTCCGCCATGATCCCCAAGCTTCTCGACATTGTGGAGCTCCCACCCCCTGACCTCGCGGCCACGGGCCTCAGCCCTGACGAATCCGTGTTCGCGAGGCTCGCGGCCATGATGCGCGAGGCCCGGCACGTGTTCAGGTCTGCACTCCTGGCAATGGAGGCGCGGCCTGATGTCCTTATTGTGGACTTGTTCGGGACGGAGCATCTGTGCATTGGCGACGAGCTGGGGATCCCCAAGTACGTCTACGTCGCTACCAGTGCATGGTTTCTTGGGTTGCTCCTACACTCGCCAACGCTGGACAAGGAAGTCAAGGGAGAGTACGCGGACTGGACCGAACCGCTCGAGATCCCTGGTTGCAAGCCGGTCCGACCAGAGGACGTGACGGACCCGATGCTGGACCGGTCCCAACTGCAGTACCGCGACTACGTGCGGATTGCTGGCGAGATCCCGATGGGAGATGGAATCCTGTTGAATGTGTGGGAGGATTTGCAGGCCAGGACGCTCGCCGCACTGAGGAATGAGGAGTTCTTGGGCCGGGTCGTGAACAGTCCGGTTTATACCGTTGGGCCGCTCATTAGACCGGTCAGACCGGCCGGTTTGGAGAAGGAGCTGCTGGAATGGCTGGATAAGCAGCCGCGCGAGTCGGTGTTGTTCGTCTCGTTTGGGAGTGGAGGGACTTTGTCGGTTGAGCAGCTGGTCGAGCTGGCTTGGGGATTAGAGCTGAGCCGACAAAGGTACGGTCAGAAAATTTTCATGCAAAACGTGCTCCACGAGGAATTAGGTGGAGTTGGAGTGGAGCACGTTACACGCTTTAAGAAAATGATTAATACTTGAAAAATCCCAAACTAGTACACTTGTGATAAATTTATTTTAAACTATTTTTTTGATCACAAAAAACCTCAAACTGGTATACTTTTTACAAATTTACTCCAAACTGGTACTTTTGTGACAAATTTACCTTATGTTAGTTTTCGTTAAATTATACTGTTAAATTATTAAGTTAAATGACACGTGACAGTTGAATGATATACCGATTTGAGATTTTACGCTCCGTTTGTCATAGTTTACAATTTTTGTGATTTTTTTGTAGTATTAATCCAATTTAGCGAAGGGTATATTTATCACAAATTTATCAAATTTTGGGTTTTTTGCAATCGAATAAATTAGTTTGGGGTAAAATTTGTCATAAATGTACCAATTTAGGATTTTTTATGATTAGTCGGGGTAAATTTGTCACATGTGTACCAGTTTGGGGTTTTTCATGATCAAAAAAATAGTTTGGGGTAAATTGGTTATAAGTGTATCAGTTTAAGGTTTTTTAGGGTATTAACCCTTAAGAAAAATAAAAAACATATTTTGTTTGTTATATTTTTTTTTTTTTTTATATCAAATGCAGTGCCCGTTCTTTATTAGCATTTGATACGTGAAAGAAGCCGTTATATAGCACTAACTCGGGGTAGATATATAATTCAACGACGAATGTGTAATTTTTTTTCACACTTGCGGAAAACCTAATAATAATCCAAAAAATTTATAAAAAAAAGTGTGGCATGTATAAATTAAGCTTCGTTTTAGTGTTCTTTGGCTCTATATTTTATAAATTTCTTTCATCTTACAAATGTATAATTTTTAGGTTTATATGGATACTCCGGAAACCAATAGCCAAATCTCTGGATGGATCGTTCTTTGATGTGGGAATGGGAGGTGGTGAAGATGAGCTTTTGAGCTTTCTGCCGGATGGATTCGCGGCACGTACTAAGGAAGTGGGATTAATACTCCCATTGTGGGGCCCACAGGTGGACATCCTGAGCCATCCATCTGTAGGCGGGTTCCTGTCTCATTGCGGATGGAACTCGACCCTAGAGAGTATACTAAACGGAGTGCCCATGATTGCCTGGCCATTGTACGCCGAGCAAAGGCAAAACGCGACACTCCTCGCGGAGGAGATCGGAGTGGCGATCCGGCCAAAGGAGCTGCCGTCGAAGAAGATTGTGGGGAGGAAGGAGATAGAGAAGTTGGTGAGGATGATAATGGTAGAGAAAGAAGGGCACAAGATGAGAGCTAGAGTCAAAGAGCTCAAGAGCACTGCCGAAAAGGCTGTGACCAAAGGGGGTACTTCCTATGAGTCCCTACGTAGAATGAAGGAAGATTGCAAAATGAGGATTCATGAGATTAATAAAGCTCATTAAGTCATTGCACATGTGTGTAACATCAGATGGAATAATAATGCAAATTGACAGGACAATACTTGAACTAGCAACGATTTGCTTGAAGTGTATTGATGATGTAGGACTCCTACGTGTTCATGTATTCAATATTGAGGAGACATTACATTCATTACTCTCCCAAAAACGGTTGTCATATTGACAAGCAATTAAGTGTATTCACGGATATTCAACACAAAAAAACCCCACCTCGATCATGGACAAATTGCTCACATAGAGAGGGGCATCGACGGAAAAGATGGTGATCGAAGGAGGTATTAGGCTGGGTTGACTCCTACGTGGAGGAAACCTCATAAATTATAAGTCCATATGAAGAAATATGATTTCTCACTATCTTTATGTAGTAGAAAAAAATGTTTGTTGAGACACAGTAGTAAGAGAGAAAAAAAAATCCGAAAATTTGGGAAAGGGGCAGTATCTGAGTATCAACAAGCTGATGTTGGAGGTCAATTTGTGGTTTGAATGAGCTAAAATTTTCTCAGCATGCTCATGACATATTCTTCTTGAATTTGAACGATTTGATTTTCACTTGAAGCCCCCTACATTAGATTTTTTGTGGGATGAACCAAACTTGCGTTTTAGGTTAGATTTAACCTTGATCTCTTGTGAAATTCATGTAAATTGCCAAAAATAGTGGCCTTGATGTTATTGCTGCTATGTACCTCTAGTTTAACTAGACAAGAATTTTGCTCACCCAATTTTGTTAAAAGTGAAGATTTTGGATGGACTCGGATCCCATGGTTTTTTATCCCTTACATCAAGGAGGTTTTCCATGTAAAAAACAATCGCCTTGTGTTTGTGGGTGTTTGATATTAATAATGCTCCATCTTATCACTTCATGTTAGATTTGCACAAGAGGAAAATTGTTTTGTTCTACAGCACTAATCTGTTATTGTTCATTTGTCACTATTCTCCCAACGGAAGGAAGACAACGGCTTAGAGCGATTGGCTAGACCTGATCCTATGTTGAGCAACCACGAGCACCTCCATTAATGGGTGAGCAAGGGCTTGATGTTTGCAAAAAGGATCATTTTCTTAGGCCTGACCCCGAAGCCGGAACAATTGCTCAAGTTTTCCAGCTATAATTATGATGAAAATAATTCTTCCCTTTTAAAATTAAATTTCCTAACTCTATCCTTTATAATGTACAATCTTGGATATGCCCATCTTATTTTTTATTCCATTTCGTATAAGATTATCTTTTTCTGTCCCCTTTTTAGAGATAATTTTGATTTATTTACCCAATTGATGTCTTTTCCTCTAAAAATCGTTAAGAAATATAAAAAGCCGACATTGCCTAAGCAATTGGGCAAGCCTTGGCCATTTAACCTCACTTGTAGATTTCAAGCCTCACCACGCTTGGTGGGGTAACGTATTTAACGTGCTTGAGGTGGTCAGGCCAACCTTGTTCGGGACGCGATGTCTATCGTTGTTTTAGTCGAACACAAGTTGATGTACCTTAGGGTAGTTCAGTCTTTTCAAACGAATTTCCTTTTGATTCTTATCAAGGCGATGCCAAATCAAGTTGCTCCACTGTTTTCTTGTGTTGAGAAAAAAAAATGTCCATAAGACTCACGATGATTTTTTGTGGCACAACCATCAAGTTCAAATCTTTTGAATGATTAAGATATGTTGCAATTCAATTGAACATTGAAAGATTATAAGAGCACAATGCTTCCTTAGGATTATAGAATTGCCACGTATTCTTCGAGTAAGTTATGGTCCTTAAGAGACACCGTGTGTCGTAAGCTTTTCACCATTAGAATGAAAAAAGAAAAATATCACAACCATTTGAATTGTGATCTATAAAAAAATCTAGATTTATTACGTTTCAATCCCATGGTGAAAATTATACAGAGAAGATGACTCTTAAAGGCTAAAGAGTTGCCTTTAACTCTTCAGGCAAGCCCATGGTCTTGGGAGAAACGTGCCTCTTAAACTTTTTATTGTTGGATTTCAAAGCAAAAAAGAAGTAACACTAGTTTAGGTTGAGATATGTTGTATTTCAATCCAACAACAAAAGATTATGGAGACATGATATTTCTTGGAAACATAGAACCACGTGTTAATTTTTGGATATATATTATGAGCAAATTACAGAAAAGTAGTCCCATCATAAGTTTCGACATAGTTCACGTTTCATTGATGAAGAATCTTTATCTTAGAAAGGGACGTATATCTTGATAAGTTAAAAAAAAAAAAAAAAGAACTGTCAAATATTTGTTTAGACAGTTCTGTGAGAGAAACATTTAACTTCAGTATGTTAATCATGAAAAGGGCCTGGCGATTAAGGGTGCTATCAAATGGAGCAAAGCATGATTATGACATTGTGGTCCTCACTTTTTCTTGAGCAATGTCATGGAATCGACCAAGCCTTTCCACATCTAATGCTTGTTTTGTTCCCTTTTCGGTAACATTTCATGTTGAAGCTTTTGTCAAGATTAGATGCACAAATACATGAAATAGAGGGTAATGTGAGAAAGAAAAATTGGGACACAAGAATGTTGACACCTAAATTTTGATTAGGTTTTTAATTATGCCTTAATTTCCTTTTTTTTTTCCTTTTTTCGGGTAATAAGTAATAAATAATAAAAACAAGCAAAAGAAACTAGAAAAAGAGGAAGAAGCAGCCTAGCGGGGCTGGGCCTTTTGTACCTGGCCCCCCTCTCTATTCCTCATCCTTGTGCAGGCCCGGCCTATTTCCCTAAGGCTTGGCCCCCCTTCTCCTGCTTGTCTTTTTCCTTGCGTTGTCTTCTTCCCTTAGCAGCACGCGCCGGAGACCGGACGCACGCGACCCCGGAAGGGAGGAGAGGATGGTGACGTATGACGCTGTAGGCGGAAGGGACGTGTTTTTAATGCGAGGCGGCCTAGCTAGAGCCACCTCGACAATGGGATGCTAGTTCGGCTGGTGGAGGCCGTTCGGCGTGCGACGATCGATGGTTGAAGCTTCGTCGACCGGCCGCCCCCTCGCCTAGAAATAGGCCTCTCCCAACGATGGCAAAGGACACACCACGAAGGATCGAGGGCTGCTAGCTTCGATGACTTCCCCTTGAGAGACTTCAGCGGAGGCCCGAGGAAGAGCAAGCCGAGATTCGAGGTCGGCCAAAGTGAGGGAGGCAGATCTGAGCGTGAGGGGGCTGAACGCGGTCAGCCGGAGGAGAGAGAGCTGTCGTCTTGAGCTGTGCCGCCATCGTCGCCTCAAGCTGTGCCACCTCAAGCACAATTCGAGCAGAGCTGCCGCCATCACGACCCCGCCGCACCAGACCCCTGCCAAACAAAGCTACCGCCCGATGCTCGCCAACCATCACGATGCTCATCGCCCGTCTCGACGCCAGCGTCAACGAGCCATCCCTACAGCTGCCGCCTCACTGCCGTTGCACACTCTCGTCACTGCTAGACCAGGTGGGAACCCCTTTGTCGCAGTCAACCATCTTTTTCTGTCCCCTTTTTAGAGATAATTTTGATTTATTTACCAATTTGATGTCTTTTCCTCTAAAAATCGTTAAGAAATATAAAAAGCCGACATTACCTAAGCAATTGTGTGAGCCTTGGCCATTTAACCTCGATTGCAGATTTCAAGCCTCATCACGCTTGGTGGGGAAACTTATTTAACGTGTTTGAGGTGGTCAGGCCAACCTTGTTTGGGACGCGATGTCTATCGTCGTTTTAGTCGAGCACAAGTTGATGTACCTTAGGGTAGTTCAGTCTTTTCAAACGAATTTCCTTTTGATTCTTATCAAGGCGATGCCATATCAAGTTGCTTCACCGCTTTCTTGTGTTGAGAAAAAAAATGTCCATAAGACTCATGATGATTTTTTGTGGCATAACCATCAAGTTCAAATCTTTTGAATGATTAAGATATGTTGCAATTTAATTGAACATTGAAAGATTATAAGAGCGCAATGCTTCCTTAGGATTATAGAATTGCCCCGTATTCTTCGAGTAAGTTATGGTCCTTAAGAGACACCGTGTCTCGTAAGCTTTTCACCATTAGAATGAAAAAGAAAATTATCACAACCATTTGAATTGTGATCTATAAAAAACCTAGATTTATTACGTTTCAATCCCATGATGAAAATTATACAGAGAAGATGACTCTTAAAGGCTAAAGAGTTGCCTTTAATTCTTCAGGCAAGCCCATGGTCTTGGGAGAAATGTGCCTCATAAACTTTTCATCGTTGGATTTTGAAGCAAAAAAGAAGTAACACTAGTTTAGGTTGAGATATGTCGTATTTCAATCCAACAAAAAAAGATTATGGAGACATGATATTTCCTGGAAACATAGAACCACGTGTTAATTTTTGGATATATATTATGAGCAAATTATAGAAAAGCAGTCCCATCATAAGTTTCGACGTTGTTCACGTTTCATTGATGAAGAATCTTTATCTTAGAAAGTGATGTATAACTTGATAAGTTAAATGAAAAAAGAACTGTCAAATATTTGTTTAGACAGTTCCGTGAGAGAAACATTTAACTTCAGTATGTTAATCATGAAAGGGGCTTGGCGATTAAGGGTGCTATCAAATGGAGCAAAGCATGATTATGACATCAGTGATCCTCTCTTTTTCTTGAGCAATATCATGGAATCGACCAAGCCTTTCCACATCTAATGCTTGTTTTGTTCCCTTTTCGGTAACATTTCATGTTGAAGCTTTTGTCAAGATTAGATGCACAAATACAACGAAATAGAGGGTAATGTGAGAAAGAAAAGTTGAGACACAAGACTGTTGACACCTAAATTTTGATTAGGTTTTTAATTATGCCTTAATTTTTTTTCCTTTTTTCGGGTAATAATTAATAAATAATAAAAACAAGCAAAAGAAACCAAAAAAAGAGGAACAAGAAACCCAGCGGGGCTGGGCCTTTTGCACTCGGGCCCCCTCTCTTTTTCTCTTCCTTGTGCAGGCCCCCCCAAAGCCCAAGGCCAAGCCACCCTTCTCCCGCTTCTCTTCTTTCTTGCGATGTCTTCTTCCTCGAGTAGCATGCGCCGGAGATCAGACGTGCGTGACACCGGAAGGGAGGAGAGGACGGTTACGTATGACGTTGCAGGCAGAAGGGACGCATCTTCAATGCGAGGCGGCCGAGCTAGAGCCACCTCGATAGATGGGATGCCGGTTCGGCCGACGGAGGCCATTCGGGGTGCGAGGACCGACGGTCGAAGCTCCGTCGACCGGCCGCCCCCTCGCTTATAAATAGGCCTTTGCCGACGACGGCATAGGACATGTTGTGAAGGATCGAGGGCTGCCAGCTTCGATGACTTCCCCTTGATAGACTCCAGAAGAGGCCTGAGGAAGAGCAGGCCGAGATTCGAGGTCAACTAGAGTGATGGAGGCAGATTTGAGCGTGAGGGGGATGAATGAAGTCAGCCGGAGGAGAGAGAGCCGTCGTCTTGAGCTGTACCGGCGTCGTCGCCTCAAGCTGTGCCACCTCAAGCACAGTTCGAGTAGAGCTGCTGCCATCCTGATGGCGCCGCACCAGACCCCTGCGAAACAAAGCCATCGCCTGATGCTTGCCAACCAACCATCTCGACGCTAGCGTTAAGGAATCGTCCCTGCAGCTGTCGCCTCATTGCCGTTGCACACTCCCGTCACTGCCAGTCCAGGTGGGAACCCCTCCGTCGCTGTCAAACCATCTTTTTCTGTCCCCTTTTTAAAATAATTTTGATTTATTTACCAATTTGATGTCTTTTCCTCTAAAAATCGTTAAGAAATATAAAAAGCTGACATTGCCTAAGCAATTGGGCAAGCCTTGGCCATTTAACCTCGCTTGTAGATTTCAAGCCTCACCACGCTTGGTGGGGGTAACATATTTAACGTGCTTGAGATGGTCAGTCCAACCTTGTTCAGGACGCAATGTCTATCGTCGTTTTAGTTGAGCACAAGTTGATGTACCTTAGGGTAGTTCTGTATTTTCAAATGAATTTCCTTTTGATTCTTATCAAGGTGATGCCATATCAAGTTGCTCCACCATTTTCTTGTGTTGAGAAAAAGAAAATGTCCATAAGACTCACGATGATTTTTTGTGGCACAACCATCAAGTTCAAATCTTTTGAATGATTAAGATATGTTGCAATTCAATTGAACATTGAAAGATTATAAGAGCACAATGCTTCCTTAGGATTATAGAATTGCCTCGTATTCTTCGAGTGAGTTATGGTCCTTAAGAGACACCGTGTCTCGTAAGCTTTTCACCATTAGAATGAAAAAGAAATTTATCACAACCATTCAAATTGTGATCTATAAACAACCTAGATTTATTACGTTTCGATCCCATGGTGAAAATTATATAGAGAAGATGACTCTTAAAGGATAAAGAGTTGCCTTTAACTCTTTAGGTTGAGATATGTCGTATTTTAATCCAACAACAAAAGATTATGGAGACATGATATTTCCTGGAAACATAGAACCACATGTTAATTTTTCCATATATATTATGAGCAAATTATAGAAAAGTAGTCCCATCAGAAGTTTTGACGTTGTTCATGTTTCATTGATGAAGAATCTTTATCTTAGAAAGGGACGCATATCTTGATGAGTTAAAAAAAAAAAAAAAAAAACATTTGTTTAGATAGTTCCGTGAGAGAAACATTTAACTTTAGTATGTTAATCATGAAAGGGGCCTGGTGAGTAAGGGTGCTATCAAATGGAGCCAAACATGATTATGACATCAGTAGTCCTCTCTTTTTCTTGAGCAATGTCATGGAATCGACCAAGCCTTTCCACATCTAATGCTTGTTTTGTTCCCTTTTCTGTAACATTTCATGTTGAAGCTTTTGTCAAGATTAGATACACAAATACAACGAAATAGAGGGTAATGTGAGAAAGAAAAGTTGAGACACAAGATTGTTGACACCAAAATTTTGATTAGGTTTTTAATTATGCCTTAATTTCCTTTGTTTTGCGTTTTTTCGTGTAATAAGTAATAAATAATTAAAAAAGCAAAAGAAACCGGAAAAAGAGGAAGAAGCAACCCGGCAGGGCTGGGCCTTTTGTGCCCGGCCCCCGTCTCTATTCTTCTTCCTCGCGTAGGCCCCCATAGGGCCCAAGGCCTAGCCTGTTTCCCAAAGGCCCGGCCCCCCTTCCCCTGCTTGTCTTTTTCCTCGTGTTGTCTTCTTCCTCGAGCAGCATGCGCCGGAGACCATACGCGCGCGACCTCGGAAGGGAGGAGAGGTCAGTGACGTGTGACGCTGCAGATGAAATGGATGCGTCTTCAATGCGAGGCGACCTAGCTAGTGCCACCTCGACAAATGGGATGCCGGTTCGGCCGGTGGAGGCCATTTGGCGTGCGAGGACCGATGGTTGAAGATCCGTCGATCGGCCGCCCCCTCTCCTATAAATAGGGCTCTCCCGACGGCAGCAAAGGACACGCTGCGAAGGATCGAGGGCTGCCAACTTCATTGACTTCCACTTGAGAGACTTCAGCGGAGGCTCGAGGAAGAGCAGGCCAAGATCCGAGGTCGGTCGAAGTGAGGGAGGCAGATCTGAGCGTGAGGGGGCTGAATAAGGTCAGCCGGAGGAGAGAGAGCCGTTGTCTCGAGTTGTGCCCCTGCCGTCGCCTCAAGCTGTGCCACCTTAAGCACAATCCAAGAAGAGCTGCTGCCATCCCGACTCCACCGCACTAGATCCCTTCCATACAAAGCAACCGCCCGACGCTCGCCAACCATCCCGACGCTCACCACCCGTCTCGACACCAGCATCAACTAGCCGTCCTTGCAGCTGCCGCCTCACTGTCGTTGCACAATCCCGTCACTGCCAGACCAGGTGGGAACCCCTCCGTCACAGTCAACCATCTTTTTTTGTCCCATTTTTAGAGATAATTTTGATTTATTTACCCAATTGATGTCTTTTCCTCTAAAAATCGTTAAGAAATATAAAAAACCGACATTGCCTACGCAATTGGGCGAGTCTTGGCCATTTAACCTCGCTTGTAGATTTCAAGCCTCACCACGCTTGGTGGGGAAACGTATTTAACGTGCTTGAGGTGGTCAGGCCAACCTTGTTTGGGATGTGATGTCTACCGTCGTTTTAGTCGAACACAAGTTGATGTACCTTAGGGTAGTTCAGTCTTTTCAAACGAATTTCCTTTTGATTCTTATCAAGGCGATGCCATATCAAGTTGCTCCACTATTTTCTTGTGTTGAGAAAAAAAAATGTCCGTAAGACTCTCGATGATTTTTTGTGGCACAACCATCAAGTCCAAATCTTTTGAATGATTAAGATATATTGCAATTCAATTGAACATTGAAAGATTATAAGAGCGCAATGCTTCCTTAGGATTATAGAATTGCCACGTATTCTTCGAGTAAGTTATGGTCCTTAAGAGACACCGTGTCTCGTAAGCTTTTCACCATTAGAATGAAAAAGAAAAATATCACAACCATTTGAATTGTGATTTATAAAAAACCTAGATTTATTATGTTTCAATCCCATGGTGAAAATTATACAGAGAAGATGACTCTTAAAGGCTAAAGAGTTGCCTTTAACTCTTCAGGAAAGCCCATGGTCTTGGGAGAAATGTGCCTTTTAAACTTTTTATCATTGGATTTGGAAGCAAAAAAGCAAAAAACACTAGTTTAGGTTGAGATATGTCATATTTCAATCCAACAACAAAAATTATGGAGACATGATATTTCCTGGAAACATAGAACCACCTGTTAATTTTTCAATATATATTATGAGCAAATTACACAAAAGTAGTCCCATCATAAGTTTCGACGTTGTTCATGTTTCGTTGATGAAGAATCTTTATCTTAGAAAGGGACGTATATCTTGGTAAGTTAAAAAAAAAAAAAAAGAACTGTCAAATATTTGTTTAGATAGTTCCGTGAGAAAAACATGTAACTTCAGTATGTTAATCATGAAAGAGGCCTGGTGATTAAAGGTGCTATCAAATGGAGCAAAGCATGATTATGACATCAGTGGTCCTCTTTTTTTCTTGAGCAATGTCGTGGAATCGACCAAGCCTTTCCACATCTAATGCTTGTTTTGTTCGCTTTTCTATAACTTTTCATGTTGAAGCTTTTGTCAAGATTAGATTCACAAATACAACTAAATAGAGGGTAATGTGAGAAAGAAAAGTTGAGACACAAGATTGTTAACACCTAAATTTTGATTAGGGTTTTAATTATGCCTTATTCTTACCTTTTTTCGAGTAATAAGTAATAAATAATAAAAACAAGGAACAAAAAAAAAAAAAAAGAGGAACAAGCAGCCTAGCGAGGCTGGGCCTTTTGCGCCCGGCCCCCCTCTCTATTCTTGTTCCTGGCGTAGGCCCCCCAGAGCCCAAGGCCTGGCCCCCCTTCTCCTGCTTGTCTTTTTCCTTGCGTTGTCTTCTTCCTCGAGCAGCACGCGCCAGAGACCGGACGCGCGCGACACCGGAAGGAAGGAGAGGATGGTTACGTATGACGCTGCAGGCGGAAGGGACATGTCTTTAATGCAAGGCGGCCGAGCTAGAGCCACCTCGATAGATGGGATGCCGGTTCGGTCGGTGGTGGTCGTTCGGCGTGCGAGGATCGACGGTTGAAGCTTCATCAACCGGCCGCCCCCTTGCCTATAAATAGGCCTCTCTCGACGATGGCAAAGGACACACTACAAAGGATCGAGGGTTGCCAGCTTCGATGACTTTCCTTTGAGAGACTTCAGGGGTGGCCCGAGGAAGAGCAGGCCGAGATCCGAGGTCAGCCAGAGTGAGGGAGGTAGATCTGAGCGTGAGGGGGTTGAACAAGGTCAGTCGGACGAGAGCGAGAGCCGTTGTCTTGAGCTGTGGCACCGCTATTGCCTCAAGCTGTGCCACCTCGAGCACAGTCCGAGTAGAGCTACCTACATCCCGACGTCGGCGCACCAGACCCCTGCAAAACAATGCCACCGCTCGACGCTCGCTAACCATCCCGATGCTCATCTCCTGTCTCGACGCCAGCGTCAATGAGCCATCCTTGCAGTTGCCGCCTCACTGCCGTTGCACACTCCCGTCACTGCCAGACCGGGTGGGAACCCTTCCGTCACCATCAACCATATTTTTCTGTCCCCTTTTTAGAGATAATTTTGAGTTATTTACCCATTTGATGTCTTTTCCTCTAAAAATCGTTAAGAAATATAAAAAGCCAACATTGTCTAAGCAATTGGGCGAGCCTTGGCCATTTAACCTCACTTGCAGATTTCAAGCCTCACCACGCTTGGTGGGGAAACGTATTTAACGTGCTTGAGGTGGTCAGGCCAACCTTGTTCCGGACGCGATGTCTATCGTCGTTTTAGTCTAGCACAAGTTGATGTACCTTAAGGAAGTTCAGTCTTTTCAAATGAATTTCTTTTTGATTCTTATCAAGGCGATGCCATATCAAGTTGCTCCATCGTTTTCTTGTGTTGAGAAAAAAAAATGTCCATAAAACTCACGATGATTTTTTGTGGCACAACCATCAAGTTCAAATCTTTTGAATGATTAAGATATGTTGCAATTTAATTGAACATTGAAAGATTATAAGAGCACAATGCTTCCTTAGGATTAAAAAAATGCCCCATATTCTTCGAGTGAGTTATGGTCCTTAAGAGACACCATGTCTCGTAAGCTTTTCACCATTAAAATGAAAAAGAAAGATATCACAACCATTTGAATTGTGATCTATAAACAACCTAGATTTATTACCTTTCAATCCCATAGTGAAAATTATATAGAGAAGATGACTCTAAAAGGCTAAAGAGTCGCCTTTAACTCTTGAGGCAAGCCCATGGTCTTGGGAGAAACGTGCCTTTTAAACTTTTTATCATTGAATTTGGAAGCAAAAAAGAAATAACATTAGTTTAGGTTGAGATATGTCGTATTTCAATCCAACAACAAAAGATTATGGAGACATGATATTTCCTAGAAACATAGAACCATGTATCAATATTTCCATATATATTATGAGCAAATTACACAAAAGTAGTCCCATCATAAGTTTCGACGTTGTTCACGTTTTTTTTTTTATGAAGAATCTTTATCTTAGAAAGGGACATATATCTTGATAAGTTAAAAAAAAAAAAGAACTGTCAAATATTTGTTTTGATAGTTCCGTGAGGGAAACATTTAAGGGATAAGTGTTCGGAAGTCTAAAAACTTGTCACGAAAATGCATTTCAGTCCTAAAACTTGCAAAAAGTGCATTTAAGTCCTAAAACTTGTCAAATTGTTTCAAACGAGTCCTAAAATCGACGACGTTAGCATTTTCCGTTAAAAATGCTGACGTGGCATTTTAAATAATTTTTTATTTTCAGTGTGGATTTTTTAATTATTTTTTATTCATTTTTAAAAAATATATATAGATTTAAAAATTAAAAAATTTAGATTTATTCATTTTATCTTATTTTCACTAAAAACTTAAAAAAAAGTTCAAAAATTTATTTTAAAAAAAAAATAATTAAAAAATAATTAAAAAATATACGTGGAAATTACAAAAATATTTAAAATGCCATGTCAGCATTTTTAACTGAAAAGGCTAATGGCGTCGATTTTAGGACTCGTTTGAAACAATTTGACAAGTTTTAGGACTTAAATGCACTTTTTGCAAGTTTTAGGACTGAAATGCATTTTCGTGACAAGTTTTAGGACTTTTGGAACACTTATCCCAACATTTAACTTTAGTATGTTAATCATGAAAGGGGCCTAGCGAGTAAGGGTGCTATCAAATGGAGCCAAACATGATTATGACATCAATGGTCCTCTCTTTTTCTTGAGCAATGTCATGGAATCGACCAAGCCTTTCCACATCTAATGCTTATTTTGTTCCCTTTTCTGTAACTTTTCAGTTGATGCTTTTGTCAAAATTAGATGCACAAATACAACAAAATAGAGGGTAATGTGAGAAAGAAAAGTTGAGACACAAGAGTGTTGACACCTAAATTTTGATTAAGTTTTTAATTATGCCTTAATTTCCTTTGTTTTTCCTTTTTTTGGGTAATAAGTAATAAATTATAAAAACAAGCAAAAGAAACCAGAAAAAGAGGAAGAAGCAGCCTAGCGGGGCTGGGACTTTTGTGCCTGGCCCCCTCTCTATTCCTCTTCCTCGCGTAGGCCCCCCTAGGGCCTAAGGCCCGGCCTATTTACCCAAGGCCTGGCCCCCCTTCTCCTGCTTGTCTTTTTCATCGCGTTGTCTTCTTCCTCGGAGCAACATGCACCGGAGACCAAACTCGTGCGACCTCGGAAGGGAGGAGAGGATGGTGACGTATGATGTTGCAGGCGGAAGGGACACGTCTTCAATGTGAGGCGGCCTAGCTAGATCCACCTCAACAGTTAGGATGCTGGTTCGGCTAGTGCAGGCCGTTCGGCGTGTGAGGACCGACGGTCGAAGGACCGTCGACCGGCCGCCCCCTCGCCCATAAATAGGCCTCTCCCGACGACGGCAAAGGACACGTTGCGAAGGATTGAGGGCTACCGGCTTCAATGACTTCCCCTTTAGAGACTTGAGGGGAGGCTCGAGGAAGAGCAGGTTGAGATCCGAGGTTGGCTGGTGTGAGGGAGGCAGACCTGAGCGTAAGGGGCTAAACGAGGTCAGCCGGAGGAGAAAGAGCCGTCGTCTTGAACTGTGCCGCCACCGTCGCCTTAAGCTGTGCCACCTCAAGCACAGTCTGAGCAGAGCTGCCGCCATCCCGATGCCACTACACCAGACCCCTGCCAAACAAAGCCACCGCTCGATGCTTGCCAACCATCTTGACGCTCACCGCTCGTTTTGACGCCAGTGTCAACGAGCCGTCCCTGCAGCTACCGCCTCACTACCGTTGCACACTCCTGTCACTGCCAGACCATGTGGGAACCCCTCCGTCGCAGTCAACCATCTTTTTCTGTCCCCTTTTTAGAGATAATTTTGATTTATTTACCAATTTGATGTCTTTTCCTCTAAAAATCGTTAAGAAATATAAAAAGCCAACATTGCCTAAGCAATTGGGCGAGCCTTGGCCATTTAACCTCGCTTATAGATTTCAAGCCTCACCATGCTTGGTGGGGTAACGTATTTAACGTGCTTGAGGTGGTTAGGCAAACTTTGTTAGGGACGCAATGTCTATCGTCGTTTTAGTCGAGCAGAAGTTGATGTACCTTAGGGTAGTTCAGTCTTTTAAAACGAATTTCTTTTTGATTCTTATTAAGGCGATGCCATATCAAGTTGCTCCACGGTTTTCTTGTGATAAGAAAAAAAAATGTCCATAAGACTCACGATGATTTTTTGTGGCACAACCATCAAGTTCAAATCTTTTGAATGATTAAGATATGTTGCAATTTAATTGAACATTGAAAGATTATAAGAGCACAATGCTTCCTTAGGATTATAGAATTGCCCCGTATTCTGCAGTGAGTTATGGTCCTTAAGTGACACTGTGTCTCGTAAGCTTTTAACCATTAGAATGAAAAAGAAAAATATCACAACCATTTGAATTGTGATCTATAAACAACCTTGATTTATTATGTTTCGATCCCATGGTGAAAATTATATAGAGAAGATGACTCTTAAAGGCTAAATAGTTGCCTTTAACTCTTCAGGCAAGCCCATGATCTTGGGAGAAACGTGCCTCTTAAACTTTTTATCATTGGATTTGGAAGCAAAAAAGAAAAAAACACTAGTTTAGGTTGAGATATGTCGTATTTCAATCCAACAACAAAAGATTATGGAGACATGATATTTCCTGGAAACATAGAACCACGTATTAATTTTTCGATATATTATGAGCAAATTACACAAAAGTAGTCCCATCATAAGTTTCGACGTTGTTCATGTTTCATTGATGAAGAATCTTTATCTTAGAAAGGGACGTATATCTTGATAAGTTGAAAAAAAAAGAAACATTTAACTTTAGTATGTTAATCATGAAAGGGGCCTGGCGAGTAAGGGTGCTATCAAATGGAGCAAAACATGATTATGACATCAGTGGTCCTCTCTTTTTCTTGAGCAATGTCATGGAATCGACCAAGCCTTTCCACATCTAATGCTTGTTTTGTTCCATTTTCTATAACTTTTCATGTTGAAGGTTTTGTCAAGATTAGATGCACAAATACAACGAAATAGAGGGTAATGTGAGAAAGAAAAGTTGAGACACAAGATTGTCGACACCTAAATTTTGATTAGGTTTTTAATTATGCCTTAATTTCCTTTATTTTTCCTTTTTTCGGGTAATAACTAATGAATAATAAAAACATGCAAAAGAAACCAAAAAAAGAGGAAGAAGCAGCCTAGCGGGGCTGGGCCTTTTGTGCCCGGCCCCCCTTTCTGTTCCTCTTCCTCGTGTAGGCCTCCCCAGGGCCCAAGGCTCGACCTTTTTCTCTAAGGCTCGGCCCCCCTTCTCCTGCTTGTCTTTTTCCTTGCGTTGTCTTCTTCCCCGAGCAGCACGCGTCGGAGACCGAACACACGCGACACTGGAAGGGAGGAGAGGATAGTGATGTATGACATTGTAGGCGGAAGGGACGCGTCTTCAATGCGAGGTGGCCTAGCTAGAGCAACCTCGACAGATGGGATGCCGGTTCGGCCGATGGAGGCCGTTCGGCATGCAAGGATCGGCGGTTGAAGCTCCGTCGACCGGCCGCGCCCTCGCCTATAAATAGGGCTCTCCCGACGACAGTAAAGGACACGCCGCGAAGGATCGAGTGCTGCCAACTTTGATGACTTCCCCTTAAGAGACTTTAAGGGAGGCCCGGGGAAGAGTAGGCCTTGATCTGAGGTCGGCCTGAGTGAGGGAGGCAAATCTGAGCGTGTAGGGGTTGAATGAGGTCAGCCGGAGGAGAGAGAGCCGTCGTCTTGAGCCGTGCCACCGCCGTCGCCTCAAGCAATGCCACCTCAAGCAAGGTCCGAGCAGAGCTGCCACCATCCCGACGCCGCCGCACTAAACCCCTGCCAAACAAAGCCTTCGCCCGATGCTCACCAACCATCTCGACACTCACCGCCTGTCTCGACGCCAGCGTCAATGAGCCGTCCCTACAGCTGTCGCCTTACTACCGTTGCACACTGCCGTCACTGCTAGACCAGGTGGGAACCCCTTCGTCGCCGTTGACCTAGCCGCCGCTCGCCGCGTCGTCGTTGCCGTTCGCCCCCCTCCCCCTCGGTAACCCTAGCTGCCATCGAAGCCTAGCAGCGAAGTGAGTCTGACGATGGCTTCGTGGCCGCTTTGCTGCAGAGGTGACAGCAGCGACTGCGAAGCTGGGTTGGTCGGGTCGAGCTCGTGACCTGGTCCCTTTAGGGTTTGGCCGTGTGGACGGGGTCAAGCCTGGTCGATCTTGAGTTCGGGTAGGGCTTTGCAATGGGCCTTCTGGTCTTCGGGCTCCAATTAGGGCATTTTTTACAAATAAAAACTTGTTGGGTTGGACTAAAAATTATTGTGTTGGGTTCGAATTTCTTTCTGGGCCGGGCTTGCACCTCAGGCCCATTCTGGGCCCTTGGTCTCAGCGACCCGGGTCAGGCCCAACTTGGGGATCTGATCTGGGTCGTTTTTCCAGAAAAGCCAAAAAGTTATTTATATTTTTAGAAAATGATTAAAAATAAAAAAATCTTTTTTATGTTCAAAAAATAGAAAAAGATCCTAAAAGTGTTTTTCCTCCACAAATGCATGGAAAATCCCTAAAAAATTCAAAAAGCCTCAGGTTTAAACAAGATTAGGTACCGAAAATGTATTAGTGATTAACTAGTGTAATCAAGTCCCCGATCCTAAATTCTCTGGTTGTGCAGGAGCAAGTATTTTTCTCGATATTTCGCTTGGGTTTCTAATTGATCGACCCCAAACCAATTAGTGGCGACTCCTTTTTAATTGATTTATAGGTTAAAAATTTGGACTATTAAGTCGTGAATTGGTGGACTTGGGAGAGTTTGGGCTAAGCCTAATAGACATAGCCAAACCATTAGCCTTTGCAAGGTGCTCGCCCCAAAACAGGCGCCCAAAAAAGGGGTCGTGACAGCTTTGGTGACTCCGCTGGGGACACATGAGGACTTAGGTCATTTTATCTTGTTTAAACGCTTTACTGACTTGTTTTTGTTTTATGCAGGTCAGTAGCTTAGAGGTTTATTTTATTCTTCAGAATGTTTTGTGATTATAAACTGTTGTACATGTTTTACTATTTTAGCACTACACATGGCACACACAAACTCGGTCGCCAAACCTGGGCCGCCATAGGATATTTAGGATGGTGTTAAGAAAAATACAGCCTCAAACGTGAGATTGCGTGTAGAGGTTGCCTTTCTTTTCCCTGAATTTCTTTAGGTAGAGTCGATGGAGGGTATGCTGTCAACGCGAGACTGCGACAAGCAGACACCCTTTTAATTTCAACAAACCTTCTTAGTTAGAAATCGAGTCGCATGTCCCATGCGCATGTTTCTGTGTTTGCCATTTTCCTTAAAAGCAGAGTAATTTATTTACTTTTACTCATTCTTTTTTATTGGTCCATGGCAATTTAAGGTAGGTTTTCGAGTCCCAGTTTATATGTGATGGGAGAAGATGATATCCAATTTATTCCCGCTCCCAAAGGAGAGCTCTTCAGATGGTGGGGCCAATTGGACCAGTATGCCCAAGAGCGCGTGAAAGCCAAAGTCGGTCATCTTCTATCGTTGATCCAAATCCCAGTTCATCCCGAAGTCAAACAGGCCATGGCACATTTCTGGTGCTCGAAGACAACTACTTTTATGTTTGGTGGGTTCGAACTAACCCCAACTTTGGAAAAATACAGCATCATCACTAGAATGCCTCTCGAGAATAAGCTTGTTATGCCATCAACAGGCATTATCTCGTTGCATGGGTTAGCGTGACTCTTAAGAACTGAAGTCTATGTTATAAGGCAAATTCTTGAAAACAACCATAATACCTGCCCACTAGCATTTTTGACTGCCTGTTTTGAAAATCAACCCATGACCCAAAAAAGTGAGATTTTCCTCCTGGCCTTTTTTGAGTTCATTTTCCTCCATCAAAGAAACGTCATAAGTCCAAATATGGCATGGATAGTTGATTAGACCTCAAGGGGGCAAAATCATGTCAACATGATTTTAACCAAAACATTCTTGTCCCTTAATCGTTTTAAACAATAGAAAGTAAAATAGAAAAGGAGTTAAGTACTCTTTTTTAATGATTTAATCTTTGTGGAAAAAAAAAAACAAATAAGTATACACGGAAAAAATCACGCAGGTCTCCCCGGAAATTTTACAAGTCTGGTTCTTTTCTCACCTAAGCGAATTTCGATGCTTCATGTGATTGTCTAAAACAAATAATTTCGAAAATCTATTACAGAAATTTACGGTTTTAGGACCATACATTCATAACCAAAGCTGTTTAAATTGGATAAACTTCCTAAGAGACCCGACTCTTGAGGTATTCCAATGGTGTGTTGGTTGGTTCCATGAAAAGAGAGCTCGCTCTGCTTACAAATGCTGCTATCCAATTCTGTTGCTCGGCCTCACTAGCGCAATTTCCTATTTCTCATATCGGGTGGCACGATAGTATGGAGGCCTTCAGGAGATCCCACCGTCTTTCAAGAGGAAGGTCCCTCCACTCCTTTTCAACCAAAGCCGTGACTACACAGTCGAAGTTTCTATCATTGAGGAAGCATGGAATAGGTGCCATCGCAAAAGGATCTTGGTACCAAAAGGACTTGAGGGATAGGAAAAGGCCCATCACGTCTTTGAGTCCTACATCTACAACCATCGTATCTCGACAAAATTGAAGCCATTGGTCCTTCACCCAATTAGCGAGATCAGCCAACACGAGCAAGCCGAGCTTATGCAAAGGGTTTTGGGAATAGGCTGGATACATGTCTTAGAGCCAGTCCAAGGAAACAAGCATCTGCGCAAGAGCAAGGCTCACCGTCGCATATAAAATAACAGTCATGTGCCCTCTAGTGTTAATATTGTGAAAGTTTTGTCCCATAGTTTAGGGACTTTTGTTTAATACCTAGTATTTCATTCTGTCATTTTAATTTCAAGTTTTAGATGTTAGAAGTTTGCGGTCTATAAAATCCTCTGTTAATAAATAAAAAGTAGTTAGACCATTGCCATGGGTCAATCTTTGTTTACTTTTGTGCTCATTCATGGTTTTTGAGACCAGGTAATTATGAATCGTCGACTATTAGCCACTCGTGAATGGCCTCACGTGATAGGATCCGATCAGAATGATGTACAAAATCGCCTCGCCAACATTGAAGACGGCGTAGGATAGATGTCCATTATCCTTCGACAACTCTCAAAGTAAATGGAATCTACTCAAGCCAAGTCCAACTTCGTAGCTACTTTAAACACCCTCATGACACCCGTAAATTTGCCAGAGGATAGCCAACCAGATAGATAGCTCGTAAAGATCATGAAGAAGCCGAGCCAGCTGTAAGGGTAGGATCCCATGGATTTGTCTAATTATGCCGGCATTAAGATCCCTAAAGGGCTTAAAGTACCTGAATGCGAAATGTATGCTAATACCTCTCGCCTAGAGACCTATATGCAGGCCTACTTGGTCCGAAAGATGATTCAATCATACCAATCAAACCTGACTGGCCCCACCTTGCGGTGGTACATTGTCAGTAAGATTAGTCTCCTTAAGACCTAGGGAGAACTAACTAATGCCTTTCACCAAGAATATAATGTTGACATTAGCACCGACATCGCCCCGCCCTACGAAGAACTGATGGTCGCGGAACATGAAGAGCCGATAGTTGCAGAGATGAGAGGTAATATGTTTTTAAGAACACATGCCGTGTTTGGGAGGAGCCCGACCACCCATTCTGACCTACGGCCCATAGAAAAAGATGTCACTAAAGCCTTGCACAATAAATGGGTGATCGAGTAGTATCCTATTACTGAGAAGCTTCCCACTAGGAAAGGCAATGAGCCCGCAAACAAAATCAACACTACTTAGAACTGAAGCATGATGGGATGGCTTCTCAGGCTTACCACAAGAGCTAGGTCTAAACAATGCCGACCCCCATCAACCTAGGGAGCGAAGCTGCACCATCTCCCAATCCCCTCGACAAAGTCCAGTTGGCGAAACGAAGGGCTTTACTTAAAAGGTCCGGACTAGGAGTCAAGAAAAGAAGGCCTAAGCAATTCAAGTTAACACCTGCTACTGAATGTAGGCAAAACCTGACAACCAATGAGTCGCCATACCAAGACTTCGAGCATCCCCTAGAGTACAATCCCGAGGGCTACCAATGTTATACAAATGAAATTAGCCATTCATCATATGACTGTCTCCCACCCACACATAGGATCCAAAGTCCGTTAGAAGAGGGAACATTCGTCTTTGTCCGCCATGACTTGTCTCCAATCAACTGCTAAGCTTGTCACCTAACCATGAGGATGACGTAAACTCCTTATCCTCATTTGGTGATTTTGACCTGAAAGAAAGCAATGAGATGAACTCGGGAGAATCTAGCTTTCCTGAAGTAGCAGAGTTTACCACCGCAATGAATATGCAATGGGAAAACTAGTGGCCTAACCAAGATACGACAGGCCCGTCTTGCCCTCATAGGATCATGACCCCCAGAGAAATGTGGATATCTAATCTCCACAAGTATAACGGCACGACTTGTCCCGTGGCCCACTTGTAATATCTCCACGCAGAAATGAGTCGGCACTACAGCCCGATGTCATCCACAACTCAAGCCTTCCAAGAAAGTCTTACAGGATCTGCATTGCAATGGTTCATCACGACCAATATTTACCTCATAAGGGATTCAAATGAGTTGTCTTCCACATTCCTACATCAGTACCAAAACCAGATCGGAACTGAACTGCCTTGTGAGAACTTGGTTCACTTCAGAAGAAGACCAATGGAGGATTTCTGAGCATATGCAAGGAGGTGGAAGGCTTTTATGATGCAAACCTACCCTCAACTAGCCGAAGAAGAAATGATAAAGCTGTTCATAGGAGCTTTACCTCGCAAGCATCGTTGTTGGTTGCATGGGTTGCACTTCTGTAGCTTCAATGGAGTGGTCCTCTCGTGTGAATATTTCGAGTCTACTGGAGGCGAAGAACTCGAAGGCATTTGATTTCAGAACCAGCACTATCAAAGTGCTCCTTTTCATAGGATTTTTCATGGGTTTTGCTTGTTTTTATAATTTCATGTTTTTTATCTTGTCTAGTGTGCTACTATTGCATTTTCCATTCCGGTAATATAATGTATAGTTATAATATTTTGTTTTGAGAGCATGAGGCGGTATTCCAAACTTGCCCGATGATGCTATCCAACCATGAAAAGAAAATATCATTCAAGAAGAATACTGAGGGCCGAGCTTCCTCATGCTTTCTTCCCCCTAAAGATATATACTTTTGAAGACAAAAAATATTTCATTATCAAAAGCTTTTGTCAAAACAAGATGTTAAATCTTACCATGTTCACTTCGCGTCTCAGAATTATCATCCCCTTTGACTTAACTGATAGGGGGCATTTGAAGCCAACACATCATATGAACTAGCCAAATTCAAAGACACCTTTCCAAGAAAGCAGGGGCAAATAGAAAGGATCATCCCACTTAAAAAAAGAGTAAGTCTTATTCCCTAAACATAATTTCGGAAATAACGTCATCTCTCTTCTATTTACAGGAGACAAAAGATAGGACGTAATAGGCATAGGCATACGGTTAAATTCGACGCATGCACACCATGGTAGCTCAAGGCAAGATAGCCTCCTCCATGCTGCCTTCAGCCTTTACACTTTCTTCGACGAGCCAAGAAACACAAGGAAGAAATTTCTTCAATCCCTTTGAATTGGCTACTGTCAATAGTAAAAATCCAAACAATCGAAGTGGGTCTCTAGCCCCCTATTTTTGATGATGACATTAGGGCTTGGAAACCTCACTTCTTGTTCCAGACACATGCTCTCCCAAGAAGCGATTGTCATTAGAGAACTGGAGGTTTGAATTGTCCATCTTAGATTCCATGGAAGCTTGAGGTGCATGACTTTGCCTAATGCTGCTAATGGTCATATGTCAAAGATAGAAGAAAAATTTCACAGAAGAAAGGCGTTGCAAATCATCAATCTTGTACACAGGGCCACAGACGAGGAGGGCCAATCAAAAGAGATATTGAATTGTGTCAAAGGCAAAAGGCTGTCATCGACATTCGAAGATCCCTAAGAGTCAGCAAATAGAAACTTTGGGGAAGAGTAATTATGTATCGTTTCCAGTTCTCTCTCTCTGAACTCGCTTTTGACATATTTTCTCCTATTGACAGGAAGCATTGGGATTCAAGAACCAAACCCAATGGTTAAATAATAGTGGCCAAGCAGGTTCATGGGAATGACCCGTACCAAATTCACCCGACTTCGTGTAAAAGGACGTGTCACCCATAAGCCAATTAAGGAGAATAATTGACCTGACGAAATGGGAGACATAGTACTTCGTGTCCTCCTCGTACTCCAGGTCCACTCAATCATCTGCAAACCAGGGAAGGGTAATGTTGTACCGCTTCCAGTTGTTTGACTTCTGAAAGAGTTCGTGACTAACACGCTCCCTCTTGTTTGTTGCAGGATCACCTAACTACTAAAATACAGATAACAAATCAATGGGAGGCATGACAAACTCTCCTAAGCAAAATGGCGTCCTGAGTAATTGCTAAAGCAAATGACAGAAACCTTTTAGGCCTCAAATCACGTGTGATCTTGGCCCTACTGATTGATCTATTTCCACATTTCCTCTTTTGCATGGGCAAAAGCAGAAACGCCCATCAAATCAATGATCAGATCCCTAACCCTGGCTGATCCTTCTTGTGTCATTTCCCTACTTAATAGGAACAATCCATTAATACCCATTTGTGAATAACCCTTTTGATGTTCAAAATTTAAACAACATTATTCTGTTGACCCTTAAAGCTGCCAACAAGGTCTTTTTGAGCGAAAACCATTCATTTGTTCTAAGAGTACAAACTTCATCACATTTAAAATGCCGCATGCCTTTTACAAATGGATTTTGCATGATGATTTTGTTTGTCTAAATCACTGATTCTACAAGGTTTATTAGAATAGACAGCTAAGTGAAGAATACAAGATTGATTGAACATGCTAGATGAGGTGCGTCAGAATGATGAAAGGCAAGCCATATCCTACACACAGTCCCTCATCTATACACTTGTGAGATGAGTGCAGAAGATTCCATGACTATAGGGTAAAGAGTTCTCTTGCGAATGGTATGATAACCAAAACAGTGAGGGGCATTTCATTGCTCACCCCTTTTGAGCCCTATACACCGATGAAGTTTTTGTCCTACCCCTCATCAAGAACCATCCTACACTGTGGCAGATCGAAGGCGAGCGGCATCACAAGTTGAGAAGAGGGATATCAATTTTTTGCTCGCACTTGCATCAATCTTCGGGTGTCTTTATTGCACATGAACACTCGCGTTAATTTAAGTGCCCTAGAATGACGAAGAACAATTCTTTCTCTACGCACTTGTATTCATTGTACAACCCAATTAAGTCTGTAATTTCACCCTTACATGGAGGCAAAATAGAAGTTATTGCCATTCAAGCAACATAACCAGGAGCACCGGCAAAAGATGAAGACTCAACAGTCTAACAATGGCATTTGCTTGAACTTGCCTAGATTAGTTCCTCAAGCAACAAAGAACAAAAAAACTAGGGGCATGAAAAAGCAGTGTGCCTGGTAAAAGCAAGGTTAATGCCCATGAATGAAAAATTGGAATAAAAACTAGGGGCATGAAAAAACAGTGTGCCTGGTAAAAGCAAGGCCAATGCCCCCAGCCAAAAAATACAGTCAATTGTACTCCCAAGAAAAGTTGCTATTGTGGTTCGATTGATAGAGCCTCCATTTGACAGTGAGAAGAAAGACCGGTGACAAATGCCAAGGCAATCACTAGCTCTCACCCTTTTACACATGAGTCAAGGCTACATTGCATCCCATTGTAAAAGTCTCTTCAGACGAGGGGCACTTCAATTAATGTAGGATTTCATATGTTTATAAGCATTGCTCGAAGAAGTACGAGCAAGATTATTCTATGTCTTTTCGTAGGATTCTTGACATGCAAACCCAGAGATGATTGTGCCGCGTCTTTTTCATAAAGCCGTGACCTTGATGGTCTCCTTTGATGAGCCGTTGACCAAGCCTACATTATAGTCCCGACAAAGACCTCTCATATTGGTAAAGTCGTATCGCTTGCGAGAATACTCGGACCCCTGCTGACATGATGACAGTGAGATAGTTTGGTCCTTATAAATCTTGCATCAATGGTTAGGATAAAACAACATTTTCCATGAGAATGAGCGGAAAGTCCTTTTAGACTGACAATCCCTCATTTGGCATGCTCAAGACATCTACATTCTAAATGAAGGTTGTCTGTCAAAATTTTCTCTAGTAGAACTCAGATGACGCAAAACTGACAAAATTATCATACATGAATCCCATTTGGCTCATGAATTTACAGCATATACAATCATGTGTGCATACTGTGCAAATTGCGGACATACTCTCAGAAATCAGAAATATTGCCAGCGTCGACACTGGTGTCACGCCCCGATCCTCCGAGCGCGTGCTCATTCCTTTGTGGTCGATTAAATAGTGACGTCCCAGGATGCATCGTCGACCCATTCATTTTAATGCACATGCGGAAGCGAATAATAATTCCCAGACAACAACAAGATGTGATAGGAAAGTAGGGCCATAATTTTGAAAACCAACCACACTTATATATATACATCAAAAACCAAGTCATATATAATACAAGTTGATATAAAGTTGTAAGGTCTACAAAACAGGGGGGGCTTAAAGAACTACAGATCTTCCTCCTTATCCTCATCTTCATCCTCGTTGGAGCCTTCAGCTGAATACACCGGAGTTCTTGGATCTGAAAGATCTGGGTCTACGTTCACTACTGAACCTTCTGGAGGGTCTGTCGTGCCTTTCCCAAAAGCAACCTTCA
This sequence comes from Eucalyptus guilfoylei, assembly GCA_016097605.1. Lineage (NCBI taxonomy): Eukaryota > Viridiplantae > Streptophyta > Magnoliopsida > Myrtales > Myrtaceae > Eucalyptus > Eucalyptus guilfoylei. The sequence goes on along the minus strand of CM027867.1, from coordinate 17,176,814 downwards.
GTACATAAAAAGGGACCTCGGACTCCGGTATGGGCCATTCTCTCTATCCATTCCGCTCCTGGCAATACCATGACTTGTATTGATGGGGCACATTTTTGGGTAAACCCGCATCGACCTAGATCACGGATCTCACCAACTCCGGTATGGGCCATTCTGCTCTGTAACATTCTTTAGTTGTCCAAAATGCTGGGAGGAGCTGCCATCTAGGGGCCTGAAAATGTTATCCCACAATAGGGTGAGACGACGTCTCAGCAAGTTCACCCCCTAAGACTCGACTAGGAAGAAAATACGCCTCAAGGGCTGCCTAAGCACAAACACGAGTCAAAGGACTTACCTTAATCTCAGTTCCTTCCTACAAGTCAATATAATTTACAAAATCATCGAATCACAATGGATCGAGTCATCGATCAATCGACTCAGTCGATTCCATGTCATCAAGACCGCCTCTCAGTCAACCATTTCAATACTATCTATTACACAATACTATCTATCTAGTCGTTTCATTGAAACGATCACTGCTCATCTAAGCTGATACGAAGGAATGCTCGCCAAAGCTGATAAGGATAGATAGTATAGCTCACAAAAGCTGATATAGATAGATAGTATAGCTCATCGAAGCTGATATATGTAGTATAGCTCGCTTAAGCTGATTTGTGCTCACTAAAGCTGATTCATAGATATTATACTCATCCACTACCCATTTCACCGTTTTCATAATACCCGATAAAATAATCGTGTGTGGGTATATGGTAGGCCTCAGCCAAAAATATAATATCTTTATTTTATAAAATCCCACTAATTATACAATCGATAAAGACATTTTTGGCGTTGTCAACCGACACTCGATGATTTTCTAATTAATTACTGAAATTAAATAATTTTGGGATAAATACCCAAAATTTCAAATCACATTCAATTTGCACGAAATAATAGTTAATTAAATAAACAAATCACACCATTGTAATCAGCATAAAATTCCGGTCCCTAGCTATCCCGGTCTAATTTCCAGAAAATAATAATTAATTAAATAATTTCAAAAATTAATTAATAAATACCCAAAAATTCAACTTAGGCCGAAAAAGCCTAATTAAATACCGAAACGGGCCTAGAAAGTTTTTGAACTTGTTTAAATAAATACTAGAGCTTATCTAGTTGCTAATTGCACTAAACTAACCACCTAACATGCAATAATGATTAATTAATTTGTTAATCCGTTCTAACTAACTACATAATCCTTGATTAACTTAAACTAATAAATTCTTAAGTGTCATTAACGTACTAAGCAGGGATTAATGAGTTAAACTCACATGATTAACAAACCGCTCGAACCACAATGATGGGGATGAGGAGACGGTCCACAAATCCCAAAGCGGCACCACCAAGCGGGGCCCGGAAAGGCTTGGAAACGGGCTAAACAATGGCTGTGACACCCACTAGCTTCAGTCCCTGTTCGGTGCTGGTTAGGGGCTAGAAAGGGCTGGACGGCACTGACTTGGGGCCGAAACGGGCAGGGACGGAACCGGTGGAGTTGCTTCGGCTTGGATGGGTGAAAGCGGTGGCAAACGGCGGCTCCGGGGACCTGAACGGCGACAGGCAGCGACCTGACTACCTGCTGGACAAGCTAGTAGGGCGGACAACAGCCAGGGATAGTAGTGACGCGCGGACTTGCGGCTGAGCGTGCGACGGGCAGCGACGGCGTGCGGTGGCGATCCGGCAAGGCTGGTGATGGTGGGGGCTCTCCTCTGGTTGTCTTCTGCAACTTTGGAGCTCTCAAGTTGCTAGGAATGGAGGGGCTTGACGGTGAGGAGGGAGAACGGAGACAAAAGGCCTGTGGAGGGCCCCTTGGTCTTCAATCTCATCCTCTTGTCCCCTTGGTGTGTCCCACCAATGCCTAGCTGAAATCCTCTGCAATTTCCAGTCGCCAAAACCTCTTCTAGAAGTCTTGAAAGGGTCCAAAAGTCATGAACCAAGGGGGCATACGAATTTTGGTTGGGATTGGTTCAATTTACATTCAATTTCTCCTTGAATTAATCCAATTTGGCTCTTAAAAATTTGATTATCGAGTCATCGATCAAATTGGCATTATCGAGTCATCGATCAAAAACGGTCCTCTGATTTTCCCGATTGAAAACAGCCCTATATCGACTTTTTCCACCAAAACCTAGGTTTGCAGAAAAATCTTCGGAGACTGAGTCAACAATCCTAAAATGATTTGTGATATGACAAAACTTTTAATTTCTAAAATTGGATTCAAATTCGCGGTTAATTTCAATTTAGCATGATTTTAGCATGACCTAAGCTACCGGGTAACTTTCATAAATTTTTAGTTCAAATGAGCCGTGGTTGATTTTCATCGAGCCACAATGAACCTCTTCGACACATTGGCGACTCTTAGTTGTCGTGAAAATCTCGAGGTATCAAATATAGACACAAGGTACCAAAACGACAGAAAAATCAAACTAGTACCGATCGACGAGAATTTTTCAATTTAGTGGAATCACCCACGTTTAACCACACATCTCGGTCGAACCAACCTATCTCTCATTTCTAATCGATCTTCTAACTATGCCGTAATGATCTCTGTAGATGAGCACGGTTGAGTAATTGATTCCTGGTCGAATTTCCCAGTCTATTGTATTAAAATCCCTTAATGACCTCCCTAGATAGTCTAATTATCTTAGGAGTGATTAGTTTTGAGAATAGCACTATAGGTGTGTCGATGAAAGGCCTGATTTATTAAATTGAAAAGAGGACTGAAAAATTTAGGATGTCACAACTCTTTCCCTCTTGTAAAAATTCCGTCCTCGAAATTTAAACCATTACGATACTTTAAACAAAAAGGTGAGGGTACAATTATCTCATCGACTCTTCACTCTCCCAGGTTGCTCCTTCAATGTCATGGTGCTACCAGACCACTTTGACCAACGAGATGGTCTTTATACGTAGAACCTTCTCTTTCCTATCCACGATCTGAATCGGGCTTTCAACATACGACACTCTATTGTCCACATCCAATTCTTCGAAATTAAGCACGTGGGTCAGGTCAGGCTCATACTTTCTCAACATCGACATGTGAAAGATATCATGCACTTGCCCCAGCCTCGGTAGTAATGCAAGACGATACGCTAGAATCCCGATCCTCCCTAGAATCTCAAATGGACCTCCTTACCTCGGACTCAGTTTACCTTTCTTGGCAAAGCGCGAAGTACCCCTCATTGGTGACACTTTCTGAAAAACATGATCATTAACTTGGAATTCCAATGGTCTACGATGCTTATCAGCGTAACTCTTCTGTCGGCTCTGAGCGGTCTTTAGTCTGCCTCTGATAAATGCAACTGTATCCATTGACTGCTGAACCAACTCTGGGCTAGTGATCTTTCTTTCCCCGACTTCATCTCAACACACTGGTGTTCTGCACACTCTACCATACAACGCTTCAAAAGGAGCCATCTGAATGCTCTGTTGATAATTGTTGTTGTAAGCGAATTCAACCAGATGAAGTTGTTCTTCCCAACTTCCCTTGAAGCCTAACACGCAAGCTTGCAGCATGTCCTCGAGAGTTTGAATTGTCCTCTTAGACTGGCCATCTGTTTGAGGATAATATGCCGTACTATATTGCAACTTCGTTCCTAAAGCAGCCTGCAAGCTCTTCCAAAATGCAGCTGTGAATCTCGGGTCTCGGATCGAGGTGATCGTCACCGGCACTCCATGTAGACGAACTATTTGATGCACGTACAGCTCTGCGTGCCTGTCCAAACTGAGGTGCTTTCGTACTACAATGAAGTGAGCCGACTTTGTCAATTTGTCGACTATTACCCAAATTTAATCATTTCCTCTTTGTCTCCTTGATAAACCGGTCACGAAATCCATCGTGATGTGCTCCCATTTCCACTCTGGGATCTCGAGAGGTTGTAGAAGTCCTCTCGGCTTGCAATGCTGGGCCTTCACTTGTTGACATGTCAAACACTTAGTGACATACTTGGCGATGTCCGCCTTAAGACGAAACCACTAATAGTGTTGATGCAAATTTTGATACATCTTTGTACTGCCAGGATGAATGCTGTAACTGCTACGATGAGCTTCTGATAAGATCTCCTCTCTAAGCTCTACATTGTCAGGTACAACCAATTGTCCTCGGAACCTCAGTGTTCCATCCTCAGAAATTTGAAAGTCAACCTTCCTTTTATCGGTGTCCTCTTGTAGAATCTTCTAAACATATGGGTCTGTCGGCTGAAGTAGTTTGATCCTGATCTGAACATCCGGCTCAATTCTGAGGGTGGCCATAAAATTTGAAAGGTGGCCTACCTCAAACTTGAAAACCGAATCTCGAGCTCTCTCGATTAAATTCCACTCCTTAACCAGCATATGTGTGACTGAAGACTTCCAACTCAAGGCGTCGGCGACCTTATTCGCCTTTCTAGGCTGATATAGAATATCACAATCATAATCCTTCAGAAGTTCCATCCAGCGGCGCTGTCTCATATTCAACTCTTTCTGAGAGAATAGATACTTGAGACTTTGATGGTCAGTGAAGATCTGGAACCTTTCTCCACACAAATAATGCCTCCAAATCTTTAGAGCGAAAATGATTGCTGCGAGTTCTAAGTCATGCGTCGGATAATTCTGCTCATGAGGTCTCAACTGGCGAGAGACGTATGCAACAACCCTGCCATGTTGCATTAACACGTAACCTAGTCCTCTGAATGACGCATCACTATAGATCTCGTATCCTTCAGGACCAGATGGAATGATCAGCACAGGTGTAGTAGTTAGCTTTTGCTTAAGCTCTTGGAAACTACATTCACACTTGTCTGTCCAAATAAACTTCTCTTCTTTCTTCAAGAGTTGAGTTAACGGCGATGCCAAAGTTGAAATTCCTTCCACGAACCTTTTGTAGTAACCTGCCAAACTCAGAAAACTTCTTATCTCTGTCACTGTAGTCGGTCTTGGTCAGTTGATCACTGCTTCAATCTTGCTTGGGTTCACGAAGATTCCTTCGCTTGAAATCACATGACCAAGGAAAGCAACACGAGTTAACCAGAACTCGCACTTGCTGAACTTAGCATACGGCTCGTGAATCCTCAGTCTATAGTATCATTCTCAGATGACTCTCATACTCCTCATCACTTCTCGAATATACTAGAATATCATCGATGAACACGATCACGAACTGATCCATATATTCTTTGAACATTTGGTTCATCAGATCCATAAAGGCAGTTGGAGCGTTCGTCAAACCGAATGGCATTACAGTGAATTCATAATGGCCGTATCGAGTATGAAACGCTGACTTTGGAATGTCCTCCTTCCAGATCCTCAACTGATGGTATCCTGTCCTCAAGTCGATTTTTGAAAATATCGACACTCCTTGTAACTGATCAAACAAGTCATCGATCCTTGAGAATGGATACTTGTTCTTGATTGTCACCTGATTGAGTTGACGATAGTCGATGCACAGACACAACGAACCATCTTTCTTTTTCACGAACAGAGTGGTGCTTCCCAAGGTGATGCACTGGAACGTATGAATCCCTTATCCAACAATTCTTGCATCTGCACCTTTAGTTCTTTCAACTCAGACAACGCCATCTGGTAAGGAGCCATAGAGATTGGCTTTGTCCTGGGTGCTAACTCAATCACAAACTCAATCTCTCTCTAGCGGTAGACCTGGCAATTCCTTCAGGAATACATCTGGAAATTCTTGCACCATTGAGATATCTTCGATCTTCAACTCCTTAACTGTCGTATCCACGACAGTTGCCTAGTAACTTTGACAACCCTCGTCTAACAAACAGGTTGCTTCAAGTGACGAGATCAATGTAATCGAGGGTCTTCCTCGACTTCCAACAAACTTGAAACTTTCACCTTTTAATGGGTCAAATTGAATCGCTTTACGATAACAGTCCATCTTAGCTCGTTGCTTGGTGAGCCAATCCATGCCAATTATCAAATCAAAGTCATATATGGCTAGGACTAATAAATCTATCCTCCCTTCTCGCTCACCAATCCCTAACTTGCAACCAGAACAATCCAATGCAGATAACACCTTATCCTTTAACGGTGTAGATATGCTACTGACTCCAGCAACTCAGGACTTAATCCTATCAGCCTAACATATTGCTCGACAATAAAAGAATGAGTTGCTCCAAGGTCGAATAAAGCATAAGTAGCATGGTTGTTGAGTGAAACCATACCTGTAATTACATCAGGCGTGTCCTCTGCCTGACCTCATGTAATGGCATACACTGTCCCTTGAGCCGGGGGCCTATTTTGTCCACCTTGCGGTGCGTTTTGTGGCACTACACCCTTTATCTGACCCATCGGTGGTGGTGGCGATAACTGCTATTGTCCCCTAGGTCTCCTGGGACAATCTTTGGCTATATGGCCCTGTTGGCCACACTCAAAACATGCACCCATCCATCGAGGGCATGGGGCCGAGCAATGTCGCCTTCCGCAAAAGCGACATACACCATTCTGACTTGGCCCTGGCTTGCCAACTCCACCCTTCCTATTGGGTGGGACTTGGAATCTTCCTCCGGTCATAGGCTTCTTCCCATATCGATTCCTATCTCAGTTTGATCCAAACCGCGACCCAAATGCGGCGGCTCTTTCATTATGATCTCTCTCTATCATCAGGACCCGCTCGTACAGGTTGTTATAATTCCTCAAGTTGAGCAATATCAGCGGACTCCTCAATTCTGGCCTGAGTCCGTCTCGGAATCTCCTTACTCTGTTTGCTGGATTCTCAACCAGTTCAGGAGCATACTGCGATAGTTCAGCAAACTTCGCCTCATACTGATCTATCGTCATTGAGCCTTGGTGAAGGCGCTGGAACTCTACCATTTTTAGTTCTCTGGCAGTCTCAGAGAAGTATTTATTGTTGAAGACCTCAACAAAGGCGTTCCACTCTAGGACTACACCTTGAGGGAATATGGTGCCTCTGGTGGCTTTCCACTAGGTGTTAGCGTTGCCTTGTAGCTGGTAGGTTGCACGGACAACCTTCTCCGTCTCTATGCACATTAGCAGTGCAAAGGCTTTCTCCAAGCCTTAAATCCATAAGGCTGCGGCTTCGAGGTCTCCTGCCCTAGAAAACTTCGGTGGATTCAATCTCAGAAATTGTTCCACTAACTTGTGTATTGGTCTCCCAACGACCATGCGAAAGGGCTAGTAAGAACACCTAGAGGGGGGGTGAATAGGTGTTAAAAGAAATTTTCACAAGACTTAACAAATTAACTTGATTATTAGAGAATAATAGAATGAAGATGTAAACGACTATAAGCAATTATATAATGCTACAAATTAAGATAAGGAGCTCAGGGAAAGAGAATAGAAACACAAAGTTTATAGTGGTTCGGCTTAGATCAAGCCTACGTCCACTCTCCCGCACTAACAATCTACTGGCTGGATTTTACTATGAACCAAAAGAGATTTTAACAATCTCACGTCCTTGACCCTACAGTGTAGAAACTCTACTACACTTCCTCAATGTCTCACAGGTGTTTGATCTCGCTTTTGAGTACAAGACAGGCTCAACAATTGAAACAGCAAAGAACTAAGAGCTTCAGACTTTGGAATTTTTCTTTCATGCACACTCTCGAACAACTTGAGCGTCTTCCTTATATACTCCTTCATGCCTCTATAACCGTTGGCACTTTCCAAAGGAGTTCTTCCAATCTACCCGTTGGACAAAATCAATCAAGGAGATCTCGAGTCGTTTAAGGAATGTGATGATAGCCCACCAATCCTACTCGCCCATACAATCATGAACTAGGTTTCTATAAGTAGAACCTTTCAAGTATACTTCGTCTTTCAAAAGATCTTGATTATCCGAATTGATTCCAATAAGAATAATTGATCACAAGGTGTTATCTCTAGCTATAAGATCTTCTTCAAACCGTACGAATCGAATCCTTTAAGATAAACTCGCATCTGGATAAGTTTTCTCTTCGTCGGTCTAGAAATTGTCAGTGAGGTCAGACTTTGATAATAAAGTCCAATCGGTCTTCAGACTTTGACAAAAGAGTCTTGAGATCTTCAGACTATAGCACTTGATTCTGCAAGTCTTCAGACTAGACCTTTGGAAAGGTTTTGTCAGCTTCAAAACAATTAAGGAGTTTTCTCTAACACCATGTTCCCTGGTGGAACCTTAGCAGGTGCAGCGGCAAGCGCGGTAGTGGCGGTGGTAGTAGCAGCAGCATCTGCGGCGGCATTATCAGCAATTGTGGTAGAGGCAGCTGAAGCGGCAGCACTGGCAACTTGGATTTGTGCTTGCTAATCCATCCTATTACCCATCATCTCGAGTGCTTGCGTAATCCCAGCAAATCTTGGATCTTCAAGGGCTACAACCCCAGCACCAACTGGAGGCGGTGCTACTCCACTTGTGCTAGCCTGTGCTGGCGCTCTACCTCGGCCTCCTCGGGTACTGACCCTCGTCGGCGTCCTACCCCAAGTAATAGGCCCTATAGTACTCTTCCTAGGAGTCCTTTGCTCCTGATCACTCATCTTGCAGGGTCTTTAAAGAAATTTGCCTTCCAATTCCACATAGAAATAGAAGTCAAATGATCCACACAAACAAACAATTTTCTATCAATCAGCTACCACAAACATGCATCGGCATGAAATAGAGGCCATTCCTACTAACTATCCTATGACCCATCGCACCTTATCACTCCAATCACTAAACTTCGCTTTGATACCACTTAAATGGGAATGTCACGCCCTAATCCTCAGAGTGCGTGCCCATCCCTCTGCGGTCGATTAAATAGCGACATCCTAGGATGCATCGTCGACCCATTCATTTTAATACACATGCGGAAGCGAATAATAGTCCCCAGGCAACAACAAGATGGGATGTTGACATCTAAATTTTAGCAACCTGTTTAGTCATTTATCGCATTAAAAAATTAGGGATTAATTTTTAACCTCTAAATAAAAATATTAGAATTAAATTGCATAACATATAGTTTTAGGAGCATTCATCATCATTGCATTGGACTGGCGACGGATAGACTCAAGTGAATGGTCTCGAACTTAATAGAGCCCACAAAAGCAGAAGCACAAAATTCAATCAAGCCCATCAAGTCCGCATAGCTGAAAATTGGTGATCTAAATTGGAAGGAATTTTGAAATCAAGAGAGCATATTCTTTATAATTCTAGGCCTTGAGAGGAAGGGTGCAGCAAATATAAGCTGAATATATGATGGGTTTAAGCAAAAATCCAAGCGTTGGACCAATATCTTTGCTAATGGAAGAGAAGAATTAAAATCTTGAAAAATTGAACATATATGCTCTTCATACGTAACCATGGCATTATATGTGCAAGTATGGGCAAATAAAACAAGGAAAAAAAGGGACTCGGTTGAGCTGGTAAATACAATCATGCAGACAAAGCAAGTGGAAAAGGAGGAAAGAAGATTTTGACGTTATTCACAAATGAGATTTCTTTCCTCAAACAATTCATCCACCACTTGGGAAAGAGTTCTTTTGCTGATATTGTTGACACCTAAATTTTGGCAACCCGTTTGGTCATTTATCATATTTAAAAATTATGGGTTGATTTTATCCCTGAAAAAAAATTAATTATATAGCATATAAATTTAGGTGCATTTATTTTTAATTTGCATTTTTTGCATTTATTTATTGGACCGGTGGTGGATGGGTTCAAATGAGTGGTTTTGAGCTTTAATTTGGTAGGCCGGATTAAGCCCATGGAACGAGCAAAATCGGCCTAAAAATTAATTTCGTGAAAAATAGGAATTTGAAATTTTTACAGGATATGATGAATTTTTTAGATAGGGTAGATGTGAAAAGCAAATATTGCGTTTGGAAAAAGAATCTTCGTGGATATGAATTTGGAAAAAATTAAAACCCTAATCCTTGACCTATAAATAAGTTGTTTTGCGTAGGGTTTAGGGGGCCACACATTGAATACACGGCCGCGCACATAGGGGAGCTTCTTCTCTTGTTCTTTTTAGGTTAGAAATTTGACATAAAAAGGGAGATTTTGTTTTTGTTCCTCCATTAGGGGCTTCTCTTCGAAGGAGCAACACAAAAAGTCAAAAAAAGCAAATAGCAGAGAGAAGGGACAGAAGGGAGAGGATAGCAACAGAAGGGAAACAGCAGAGGGAGACGCACGACATGTGAGAAAAGAAAAGACAAAAAGGGCTACAGTGTCGTCTTCTTCGCGAGGAAGCCCCTAATCGCGCCAACCCGTGCTTGTGCCGGCCACTGCGCCGGCACTGCGACGCCAGCCACCACCACGCCTCGCCACCTCGCCGCTCCGCTCACCTCTGCCAACGCTACCCAACTCCACTGGTCTCTACTTCGTCTCGCCAAAAGCCGCAACCACCACACGACTTGATGTCAACAACGTCGCTCGACCCCCTTGCAATTCCAGCAGTGAAGCTGCTCCGCCGCGATCTGCCCGACGCCTTTGCCTACAACCCTCTGCCGAACGCCTTCGAGCGCCGACGCCTTTGCTAGCAACCCAGCGCCCAACGCAGCCTCAGCCTTCGCCTAAACTCCCTGCCGCCCGAGTGACGCCTCTGCTCTGTTCGTGATCTGCCCAACTCCTCACCAACGCTTGATGAAGCCGTGCCGATTCCTACCGTAGCCCATGTGACCAACCCCAACGCCCCAACGCTCGGAGCTCGCATTGCCCTGACGCCGCCTCCGCCATCGCCGATTTGCAGCACCTCAGCTCCTTGATCTAGCGCATCGGGACGCCGATCTCGCCCTTGATTTGCCTGCAATCCGCGACCCAGCGGATCCCGAGTTGGCTCGTTACCTCTGCTCCGCCCACGAAGTTGCTGTTGTTGCCGATCTGCGACCCGACGCTAGTGGAAGCTTGCGCCCAGCCTCGTCACCGAAGTCGTCGATGCCTGCAGCGGCCCTAGCCGCTTCGCCAACCACCGACGTGCCCTGCCTCACCGTTGGAGCTCCTCGCCGGCGACCCCCCCTCACCGGACTGCTCAGCTACTTTGCTTTTTTTTTTTAAAAAAAAAAAAAAAAAAAAAAAATTAGGTAGTTTTTCTTTTACTTATTTATCTTATTTTATTTTTGTTATTTTATTTAATTTGCTCTTTTTTAGGATAATCATTCCTTGATGTAATAATAAGATGTTCGACACGAATTAGCCTCGGAAATTTGTGATTGTTAGTCCGATTTTCGCGCCCGAAATCCGACTCGCAATCACTTTAAAAAATTGCCAATCCGATCTCCTACCCGAGATTAGATTTGGGATTTATGTAAAATTGGCCAACCCGATCTCACGCGTGAGATACGGTTCATCAATTTGGATATCTTGCTCTAATTTGCTGTCGTGCTTTTTAAGTTTATTTCATTTTCTTAAAAAAAATCCAAAAATGTAGGCTAGAATTAGGTTTATTTCTTGTTCTAAGGTTTGCATATTTAGAATAGAAATTTTATTTCGAAAAAATAAAAAAAAAATAAAAAAAATCAAAAATCAAATCAATCAATTTAGGCTACTAGGTTTTAACTTGGGTTGCATGTTTAATTATTTGGCAAATATTAATTCCGAAATTAATAAAAAAAAAAAAAATCATCATGCATATGTCATATAGAATTAGGGCATCTTTTGCACGTCATTGTATATTAGGGTAAAATTGCACTTAGTTTAATTCTAGATATTTTTTTAATTTATTATAAGTTTAGATATTTTCTTAGATAGATTGAATTTTAGGATTATTTAGGTTAAGATAATATTTTAGTTTAGATTAGGATTTGGCTTAACCTAATTCCTAATACAAATTGAATAGAATCTTAATCTAGTTAGATAATTTTCACATTTTACCTGATTTCGAATTTCATGAAAAATACAAAAATGTCTTAGGATAAATTAGTTTTATTTTTTAGGATAAATTGCATTCTTCTCAATAAAAAATAAAAAAAATGTCATGTGCATGTCATTAGGATTAAATTCATGAAATGCATGCCATCTAGTGATTGTTGTTAGGTCCATTACATGTCATTAGAATTAGGTCATTTATTTACATTGCATTGCATATTGCATGATTTTCATTAAATAAGTGAAAAAGAAAAAAATAAATAAACAATTGCGTGTTAATTAGAAATCATATCTAGGGTTGTTGATGTGAATTCTGATTTAACATTGCAGATGCTTTTGTTGCTTTGAGGTAAGTTCTGTAATTTATTTATCACTTTCTTGGGTGTTAAATTGGTGGTTTGCGCACCCGTATGATCACCTCATATGTTAGGGAAATAGATTTAAAATCAATCAAAGTTGCCTGCAAAAATATTTTTTGAAAATTAAAAAGAAATGGTACTGAAAGGGCATTAGATAAATCTAGTGTAACCAAGTCCCCGCACCCTTAGTCTCTAGTTCGTAAGAGTAAAATAATCCTCAAATTATTTTACTTAAGTGTCTAATCGACCTACCATAAACCGATTAATGGCGACTTCTAGTTAATAATCTTTTGCATGTTAAATATTTGAACTTTAAGTCGCGAATTTTTATGGGCTTAGGAGAGCCCGAGTTAAATCTAGGCTTAACAATCCATTAACCAAACCTTAGGTGGTGCACCCAAAATTTTGATCGCGACAGATATCAACGCACACAATAGAATAAAATATTCGCATGGAATCAGTAAACCAGGGAAAGATTGAGGACAAGAATATATGAGGAGGTCAGCAGTATAAATAAGACCATCGCATAGCTAAAAACGGGGGCGACGCATATTGATACATACGGCCGCCACTGGAAAGAAAAGAGAACACGTTCGCGAGGGAGAGCTCTCTCTCTCACTCTCCAATATTCGTCACCCACTTCATGATCTCACCCCCTCATCAATAGACACCCGGCTCCACCTCTCTCGCGGACGCTAGGAGAACATTCGCAAAAAGGGCTTCTCTATTTCAAAGCCAGCACAACACACAGAGAAAAACGTGAGATACACTTGGAGGTTGCTGTTCCACTCTGTTGGCCCCGGAGACACGAGACGTGCGTCCACCGCACCGCTACAAGCTCATCTTTTCCTGTCGCTGCCTCGACAACACCGACGCCACGCCTTGTTGTTCATCCCAGCCCGAGCGAGCTACTAAATTCTCTAACATTTAAGAGAAGCCTAGCGAGTTTTCCTTTTCTCTCCAGGTCCATCGACGACGCCGCTCGCGTTTCAGTCTCCCTCACAGATCTGGTTAAATTTTGCTGCAGAACATACACCTCCCTCTCCGTGCCGGCCTGGGCACCATGAGCGACAAGAGGCCGAGCGCACTGTGAGCCAAGCCGTGTCCTCACTGAAACAGAACAGCAAAGTTTCTATTTTTGCAGGGCTCCCGTGATTTCTTGCTGTTCCGAGAAGCTCACCTAGCCGACCGTTACTCAGGGCACACTACCAGGGCTACCACTGCAGCCTTTCCTTGGTCGATCATCACAACGTTGATCCATTGGTTGGGAATCTTTATTGGCCGAGAAACCATCGAGCCATCACGTGAGACCAAGAGGCGAATTTTGCTCCATTATCACAACCTGTTGGCCAAAATAAGGAGCATCTACTGAAATTCATGGCCACGTGATCTAGAGCAGAAAATTCCAAAGAAAGAGTCAACATAAAGGAAGTGGAAATTGGAGATTTCAGTTGCACGTCTGTCGCCACAATCCAGATCCTACGTTGGCAGTTCTCTCTCTTCGACGATAACAAAGAAACACCCACTTCAGACCCGAGACCCATCTGCAGTGCCGATTCTCACCCACGAGCTATTCCCGGTCATCCTTGCGAGCCTTCCGTCATTCAAATTTGGAAACGTTATCCGAGCGATATTACAATTTAGGTAATAATTTTCATCAAATTGATCTTCATATATTTTTATTGCTTAATTTGTGAAATCGCTATCTCGTTTGAATCTTTAAATGATTACATCATATCCACAAAATATTAATTAGCCTTTTAAATTGGGAAATCTTCCCAATTTCACAATGTACATATGATTGATGGTCCGATTTCACGCTCGAAATACGACCCGCAATTGTATAGAAAAATCGCCAATCCGATCTCACGCTCGAGATACGATTCGTGATTTTATTTAAAAATTGACCAATCCAATCTCATGCGCGAGATACGATTCGTCAATTTATTTCCCAAAATTAAATGGACATGAATAATATCTTGCTTGATTTGGTGCCTTGCTGTTCTTGATGCCTTTATTTGATTTCTCCCGTAAAAGAAAAACCCAAAAAATATATATTTGAATTAGACTAGGTTCATGATAGAATATTACTTGTTTTAGGGATATTTCGCATGTTTAGAATAGAAAATTTATTTATTTCGAATTCCTTAAATAAAAATCCAAAAAAGATGCATTCATTTAGGATGTTAGTTTTTTTTTTTAAAAATTTAAATTGCACGTTTAATTATTTGGCAATTTTAATTTCGAATTTTATAAAAAGAAAACACAAAAATCATCATGCATATGTCATATAGAATTAGGGCATTCTTTGCATGTCATTGCATATTAGGATAAGATTGCGTGTTTTTTTTTTTAATTAATTATAGGTTTAGATTAATTTTTTAGATAGATTGCATCCTAAGTTAGAGATTGCTAAATTAAGATAATATCTTAGTTTAAATTAGGATTTGGTCTAACCCAATTCTTAATATAAGTTGGATTGATATCTTAATCTAGCTAGATAATTTTACATTTTTCTTAATTTCGAATTTCATGGAAAATACCAAAAAATTTGTCTTAGAATAAATCAATTTCATTCTTTAAGACAGACTACATTTTATTTATGTCATGTAGTTTAGGTTATGTTGTCATGTCATATCATTTCATGTTAGATTAGTGGCATGCATTGCATAAAACATGATTCTCATTAAATAAGTGAAAACAAAAAAAGAAATTGCGTGTTAATTAGAAATAATATCTAGGATTGTTGATGTGAATTCTAATCTAACAACACGGATACTCTTGTTGCTATGAGGTAAATCTTGCAATTTATTCATTACTTTTCTTGAATGTTAAATTGGTGGTTTGCGCATCCGCATGGTCACCTTACATGTTAGGGAAATAAATTAAAATCAATTCAAGCTGCTTGCCAAACATTTTTCAAAATAAAAGAGAAAGGTACCGAAAGGGCATTAAAGAAATCTAGCGTAACCAAGTCCTCGAACTCACAATCTCTGGTTCGTAGAAGTAAAATAATTCTCCCATTATTTTACTTAGGTGTCTAATCGACCTACCGTAAACTAATTAGTGGCGACTCCCTTTTGCATGCTAAATATTTGAACCTAAGTCGCGAATTGGTATGAGCTTGGGAGAGTTCAAGCTAAGTTTAGGCTTAGTAATCCATTAGCCAAACCTAAATGGTTCACACTCGAAAATTTGGTCGCGAGATGGGATAGGAAAGTGGGGCCATAATTTTGAAAACCAACCACACTTATATATATACATCACAAACTAAGTCATATATAATATAAGCTAATATAAAGTTGCAAAGTCTGCAAAACAGGGGGGGCTCAAAGAACTACAGATCTTCCTCCTCATCCTCATCTTCATCCTTGTTGGAGCCTTCAGCTAATTACATTGGAGTTCCTGGATCTGAAAGATCCGGGTCTACGTTCACTACTGAACCTTCTGGAGGGTCTACCGTGCCTTTCCCAAAAGCAACTTCCAGCACATAAAAAGGGACCTTGGACTTCGGTATGGGCCCTTCTCTCTGCCCATTTCGCTCCTGGCGATACCATGACCTGTATTGATGGGGCACCTTTTTGGTAAACCTGCATCGACCCAGACCACGGATCTCACCAACTCATATACCCATCCTCTTGGGTCTCCATGAAGAGGGATGAAGCACTTCTGCTTTGTAACCTTCTTTGGCTATCCAAAATGCTCGGGAGGAGTTGCCATCTAAGGGCCTAAAAATGTTATCCCACAACGGGGTGAAATGACGTCTCAACAAGTTCACCCCCTAAGACCTGACTAGGAAGAAAATATGCCCCAAGGGCTACCTAAGCATAAATACGAGTCAGAGGACTTACCTTTACCTCAGTTCCTTCCTGCAAGTCAATACTATTTACAAAATCATCGAATCACAATGGATTGAGTCATCGATCAATCGACTCAGTCGATTCCATGTCATCAAGACCACCTCTCGGTCAACCATTTCAATACTATCTATCACCCAATATTATCTATCCAATCGTTTCATTGAAACGATCACTGTTCACCTAAGCTGATACGAAAGAATGCTCACCAAAGCTGATAAAGATAGATAGTATAACTCACCGAAGCTGATATAGATAGATAGTATAGCTCATCGAAGCTGATATATGTAGTATAGCTCGCCTAAGCTAATTTGTGTTCACCGAAGCTGATTTATGCTTATCGAAGTTGATTCATAGATATTATACTCATCTACCACCCATTTCACCGTTTTCATAATACCCGGTAAAATAATTGTGTGTGGGTACATGGTAGGTCTCAGCTAAAAATATAATATCTTTATTTTATAAAATCCTACTAATTATAAAAATCAATAAAGACATTTTTGGCGTTGTCAACTGACGTCCGGTGATTTTCTAATTAATTACTAAAATTAAATAATTTTGGGATAAATACCAAAAAATTTCAAATCACACTCAATTTGCATGAAATAATAGTTAATTAAATAAAAAAATCACACCATTGCAATCAGCATAAAATTCTAGTCACCGACTATGCCAGTCTAATTTTCAGAAAATAATAATTAATTAAATAATTTCGAAAATTAATTAATAAATACCCAAAAATTCAATATAGGCCGGAAAAGCCTAATTAAATACTGAAACAGGCCCGAAAAATTTGTGAACCTGTTTAAATAAATACTAGAGCTTATCTAGTTGCTAATTGCATTAAACTAACCACCTAACATGCAATAACGATTAACTAATTTGCTAATATGTTCTAACTAACCACATAATCCCCAATTAACTTAAACTAATCAAATCTTAAGCGTCATTAACGTATTAAGCAGGGATTAATGAGTTAAACTCACATGATTAGCAAACCACTCGGACCACAACGACGGGGACGAGGAGACGGTCCACAAATCTCAAAGCGGCACCACCAAGCGGGGCCCGAAAAGGCTCGGAAATAGGCCAAACAGTGGTTATGAGACCCACTAGCTTCAGTCCCTATTTGGTGTTGGTCAGGGGTTGGAGAGGGCTGGATGGCGCTGACTTGGGGCATAAACGGGCAGGGACAAAACCGGTGGAGCTGCTGCGGCTTGGACGAGCGAAAGCGGTGGCAGACGGCGGCTCTGGCGACCTGAACGGCGCCGACAGCGACTTGACTACCTGTTGGACGAGCTAGCCGGGCGGACGATGGCCAGGGATAGCGGTGACACGCGGACTCGCGGCTGAGCGCGCAACGAGAAGCAATGGCGTGCGGTGGCGATCCGGTGAGGCTGCCGATGGTGGGGGCTCTCCTTTGGTTGTCTTCTGCAACTTTGGAGCTCTCAAGCTATTGGGAATGGAGGGGCTCGACAGTGAGGATGGAGAAGGGAGACAAAAGGCTTGTGGAGGGCCCCTTGGTCTTCAATCTCATCCTCTTGTCCCGTTGATGTGTCCCACCAATGCCCAGCTGGAATCCTCTGCAATTTCCAGCAGCCAAAACCTCTTATAGAAGTCTTGAAGGGGTCCAAAAGTCATGGACCAAGGGGGCATACGAATTTTGGTTGGGATTGGTTCAATTTCCATTCAATTTCCCCTTGAATTAATCTAATTTGGCTCTCAAAAATTCGATTATCGCGCCATCGATCAAATTGACATTTTTCCTCGCCATTAGAACCCACCAGCATCCTAATTTCATGATAAAAAATGGTCCTTTGATTTTTCCAGTCAAAAACGGCCTTATATCGACTTTTTTTGCCAAAACCTCGGTTTGCAGAAAAATTTTCGGAGACTGAGTCGACTTTTCTAAAATGATTTGTGACATGACAAAATTTTCAATTTTTGAAATCGGATTCAAATTCGCGATTAATTTCAATATGGCGCAATTTTAGCGTGACTTAGGCTACCGGGTAACTTTCAAAAAAATTTAGTGCAAATGACCCATAGTCAATTTTTTTCGAGCCACAATGAACCTTTTCAACACATTAGTGACTCTCGGTTGTCGTGAAAATCTCGAAGTTTCAAATACGGACACAAGGTTCCAAAATGACAGAAAAATTAGATTGTTGCCGATGGACAAGAATTTTTCAATTTAGTGTAATCACCCACATTTAATCACACATCTTAGTCGAACCGACCTATCTCTGATTTCTAATCAATCTTTTAACTGTGCCGTAATGATCTCTACAAATGAGCACGGTCAAGTAATCGATTCTTGGTCAAATTCCCCAATCTATTGCATTAAAATCCCTTAATGACTTCTCCAGATAGTCTAGTTATCTCAAGAGTGATCAACTCTGAGAATAGCACTGTAGGCACGTCGATGAAAGACTCGATTTATTAAATTGAAAACAGGACTAAAAAATTCAGGATGTCACAATTGGCGACTGTCCATACCCCCTTGCCTTCAAGTACCTGCCGCCATCCAGGTGTTCCAGCCTTTTCAAGTGCCTGCGGCCATCCAAGAGGTGGGAGACCTTCATGAGTATACGAGGCGCGTCCTCGATATTCCATTTATTGGAAGGTGAGAGACCTCCACGAATACCTCAGGTATATCCTTGATATTCCATTTACCAAGAGTTCGTACTTGTAAGGCTTCAAGTACCCCTTCAATACCTGCAAACGTCCAGGTATCCTCCAAGAGTTTGTACTTGTGATCATTCAAGTACTCTTTCGATACTTGCAGGCAATCAGGTGTTCTTTAGAAATTCGTACTTATGATCATCCAAGTACCCCTTTAATGCCTGCGAACGTCCATGCATCCTTCAAAGTTCGTACTTGTGATCATCCAAGTACTCTTTTGATACCTGCAAGCAATTAGGTATTTTCCAGCATCTAGTACTTGTAATCATCCAGGTACTCCTTCAACGCCTGCGAATGCCCAGGCACCCTTTAGAATTCGTACTTGTGATCATCCAAGTACCCTTCAACACCTGCAAAAGCCCAAATATCCTCTAGGTTAGTACTTGTGAATATACAGGTACTCTTTCAAATGCTTGTAAATGTCCAGGTATCTTCCAAACAGATGACCTGAGAAATGTCGGCGCATCCCCCGAGAAAGGTTGGGTACCATCCGGTGTCCTTGACGAAGATCAGGCACTAGCAAACAAATGCCCGGAGAAGGGTCGGCACATCCCCTGAGAAAGGTTGGGTACCATCCGGTGTCCTTGACGAAGATCAAGCACCAGCAAACAGATGCCCGGAGAAGGGTCGACGCATCCCCGAGAAAGGTCAGGCACCCAACTGGTGTCCTTGACAGAGGATCAGGCACCCCATAAACCGATGTCCTTGACAAAGGATCAAGCACCCCCCAACCGGTGTCCTTGACAGAAGATCAGGCACCACACAACCGATGTCCTTGATAGAGGATCAAGCAACCCCCAAATAGATGCTCTGAGAAAGGTCGACGCATCCCCCTGAGAAAGGTCGGGTAAACAACTTATTGCTCTAACGGGTGACTGAAGAAAGATTCGGGTCCTGGAAAAGTGATTCCCCGTCAAGGTAACCGAAGAAAAGTTCGGGTCCTAGACAAATCACTTATTGCTCTAACAGACGACTAAAGAAAGGTTCGAGTCCAAGACAAACCACTTATTGCTCTAACAGGCGACCAAAAAAAGGTTTGGATCCTGGAAAAGTGATTCCCTGTCAAGGCGATCGAAGAAAGGTTTGAGTCCTAGACAAACCACTTATTGCTCTAACAGGCGACCGAAGAAAGGTTCGAGTCCTAAACAAATCACTTATTGCTCTAACAGGGGACCAAAGAAAGGTTCAGGTCTTGGAAAAGCGATTCCCCGTCAAGGCGACCGAAGAAAGGTTTGGGTCCTAGACAAACCACTTATTACTCTAACAGGCGATTGAAGAAAGGTTCGGGTCCTAGACAAACCACTTATTACTTTAACAAGCAACCGAAGAAAGGTTCGGGTCCTGGAAAAGCGATTCCCCTTCAAGGCGACCGAAGAAAGGTCTAGGTCTTGGAAAAGCAACCTCCTCAAGTCACCAGGTAAGATGATGCCCTAATACTTGCCAAACTCGGGGTTCGCATCCTATCTCACTTATTCCCGATAAGTAACTGCGGGTATCTTCTTATCTGTCTTAGTATGAGTAATTATATATTGTTATTTTTACACAAAGATATAATCTACCACATGTACACAGACAAAATTTAGGTATCAGTTTGTCTTTGAATGCAACCTCTGCGAGCTCACCTTCAAAGAAGGACGGTTGTTAATACCTAAATTTTGATTAGGTTTTTAATTATGCCTTAATTTCCTTTGTTTTTCCTTTTTTCGGGTAATAAGTAATAAATAATAAAAACAAGCAAAAGAAACCAAAAAAAGAGGAAGAAGTAGCCTAGCGGGGCTGGGCTTTTTTCGCCCGACCCCCCTCTCTATTCCTCTTCCTCACGCAGCCCCCAGGGCCTAAGGCCCGGCCTGTTTCCCCAAGGCTCGGCCCCCCTTCTCTTGCTTGTCTTCTTCCTCGAGCAGCACACTCTGGAGACCGGACACGCACGACGTCGGAAGGAAGGAGAGGACGGTGACATATGATGCTGCAGGCGGAAGGGACGTGTCTTCAATGTGAGGCGACCTAGCTAGAGCCACCTCAACAAATGGGATGTCGGTTCGGCCGGTGGAGGCCGTTCGACGTGAGAGGACCGGCGATCGAAGCTCCATCGACCGACTGCCCCCTCGCCTATAAATAGGCCTCTCCCGACAACGGCAAAGGACACGCCGCAAAGGATCGAGGGTTGCCAGCTTTAATGACTTCCCCTTGAGAGACTTTAGGGGAGGCCCGAGGAAGAGCATGTCGAGATCCGAGGTTAGCCGAAGTGAGGGAGGCAGATCTGAGCGTGAGGGGGCTGAACGTGGTCGGCCGGAGGAGAGAGAGCCGTCGTCTTAAGCTATGCCGCCGCCGCCATCGCCTCAAGTTGTGCCACCTCAAGCATAGTCTGAGTAGAGCCGCCGCCATCCTGATGCCGCCGCACCAAACCCCTGCCAAACAAAGCCATCACCCGACGCTCGCCAACCATCCTGACGCTCACCGCCCGTCTCGACACTAACGTTAATGAGCCATCCTTGCAGCTGTCGCCTCACTGCCGTTGCACACTCCCATCACTGCTAGACCGGGTGGGAACCCCTTTGTCGCCGTCGATGTAGCCGCCGCCGCCGCGTCATCATTGTCGTTCGCTCCCCTTGTAACCCTAGCCGCCGTCGGAGCCCGGCGGCGAAGCGAGGCTAACAATGGCTTCGCGGTTGCTATGCTGCAGAGGCGACATCAGCGGCTACGAAACCGGGTTGGTCGGGTTGGGCTCGTGACTCAATCCCCCTAGGGTTTAACCACCGAGCCGAGTCAAGCTTGGTCGGTCTTGGCTTCGGGTAAGGCTTCGCAGTGAGCCTTTTGGTCTTCGGGCTCCAATCGGGCCATTTTTTACAAATAAAAACTTGTTGGGCTAGACTAAAAATTATTGTGTTGAGTTCGAATTTCTTTTCGGGCTGGGCTCACACCTCAGGCCCGTTCTGGGCCCTTGGTCTTAGCGATTCGGGTCAGGCCCAACCCAGGGATCCAACCTGGGTCATTTTTAAATATATTATATATTATAATTATATTATAATGTTTTAATTAAAAAATCAAAAAATAATTTATTTTCTAGAAAAAGCCAAAAAAGTGATTTATATTTTCATAAAAGATTTAAAAAAATCATTTTTATGTTCAAAAAATAGAAAAAGACCCCATAAATTTTTTTCCTCCACAAATGCATGGAAAATCCCTCAAAAATAAAAAAATCTCAGGGTTTAAAGAAGATTAGGTGCTGAAAGAGCATTAGTGATTAACTAGTGTAATCAAGTCCTCGATCCTAAATTCTTTGGTTGCGTAGGAGCGAGTATTTCTGCCGATACTTCACTTGGGTTTCTAATCGACCCACCCCAAACCGATTAGTGGCGACTACTTTTTAATTAATTTACAGGTTAAAAACTTGGACTATTAAGTCGTGAATTTGTGGACTTGGGAGAGTCCGGGCTAAGCCTAATAGACATAGCCCAACCATTAGTCTCTGCAAGGTGCTCGTCTCGAAACGGACGCCAAAAAAAGAGGTCGCGACAAAAATTTGCTTTGTTTACCTGTAAATTAAGACTACATATAGCAGAGGATTTCACTATAATTAGCAACCCCCGCGTCTCTATTTGATTTCAATTATAAAAGAAAAATATTATAGATAAGTGGCACAATTCCGTAGATATTCATAGGTCTAAACCTAAACTACCAATAAAATATGAGTCTAAATAATAAAAGCCTTTTGGCGACTTGGGGATATTGCCTCTACGACCCTCATGCCTTCTTGTCAAAGAGGGAGGATGAACCACACCTCCATAATTTTTAGAGTCCATGAACGAATGCCGTGGGAACTGAAATTTACTAAGAGTGTCCGTGCATCGGTTTGTCGAACATTCATTTATCGTCGGGAGTGCACGGAGTGCGTTCCAACGAGGAATATACTCAATGATGAAGTATGAGCGATCCCTCTTTGGAAGCAGAGAACCCAGGTAGACACACATAAATGAATTATTTACACACTTGCGTCTAGTATAATCCTTTTGGACCTATTATAGATGCAACTACGGCGCTATATCCACAGAGGACCATAGACTTGCCCCGAGTCTCTCATTAAGGGATATTGTTGAGTAGAATTTACACGTACAATGTCAAATTTGAGGGGGAAATTATCCAAAAAATCATAAATCTATTGCACTTTAACCATCTTAGTCATAAATCGTTCAATTTTGCCAATTGAATCCTAAATCTTTTCATATTTTACCAATTGAGTATATTTGGCCAATTTTGATCCAAAATTGATGACACAGTAGCTGACAGTCCTATGTAGCACAGTCATCGACTATCTATGCTAATATGGAAATGTTTTCATATATTTTTTTGGAAATTTTAATAATATTTTTTTTTTTTTATTTTTTTTATTTGGCCTAAGCATCAATGAGGGTCAGTGGCCAACCTTCGTTGGCCATAGGTGAGGGTAGAATGCCTCACCAGCATTGGGTGAGGGCATTGCAACCCTTGCCCAAGCCAGAGCAAAGGTGTACGGCCTCGCCTAGATCCAGTGAGGGCCGCGACACCCTCACCAAATCTAGGCCAAACAAGGTGTTGCGGCCCTTGCAAACCCCAAGTGAGGGTGTTGCAGTCCTTCTGGGGTCTGGGCGAGGGCCGTGACTCAAGGACCACAACACTCTCACCTAATCTAGATTAGTTCACAATGCCTAAAGATTGCAATACCCACGAAACCCTCAACTAGTGATGGCTAGAGCATCTTGGCCCCTTGCCTATGGCTTCAACTCGCACTGGCCCTCATGCTAAAGAGAAAAAGGAAAAAAACAAAAAAAAAACAAAAATTATTAAAAATTATTAAAAATCTCTACATCATTGCCAGTTGTGTCACGTAGAACTATTGGTAACGACGTTGTCAATTTTTGACTAAGGCGAGTCTGGTGGACTCAATTAGCAAAACGTGGAAAGATTTATGACTCAATTGGTAAAACGTGAAAAAGTTTATGACTCAATTGAAAAGTCTAGGACTATATTGGGTAAAGTCCAATAAGTTTAGGACTTTCTAGAGAATTTTCTTCAAGTTTCAGCTTGACTTGACTCATGTTTTAGGGGTTCGAAACACAAGTCATCTCGAGCTCAATTGAGTATTGAATTTCTTGCTTAATCTTGGTGCAAATGAAAAATTAAGATACACAACCTTGATTCAACTCAACTCGATTATAATTGTCAAAATATTTAAATCTTGATTAAACAGTTTAAGGTTTTGAAATTATTAGGAGTAGTCTAACAAATTTTCATATAAGAAGGTCTCGAATTTAAATCTTTTCAGACCCCTTATCTACCTTCCTTAATATATATTTTCCTACTTAGTTTTAGGTCAAAGTCCAGCTTATGCCTTAGAGCAAGGGTCAAAATATTTAGAGAATAATGCACACATTCATCAAAAAACTTAAACTTTAAAACAATTGACAATAGTATCATAAATTTCATAACTTGAAAATGAATATCAAATTCAAGCTAGAGCTCAATTTTAGTAAGCTTGAATATTTTTGCCTACACTTACGTGTTTATCGGTATACCAAGTAAATTCAAAATTTTCTTTATATACTCATAATATTATGTGCTTTTGGAAAGAAAAAAAAAAGATCGTAATTGTTTGACTAGGCTCACAAGCTTGTCAAGTTTGACTCTCAGCTTCTTTAAGACCCCCTCCCCGGTCCCCCTGTGTTATAGCTGAGATATCTTCTCCATACACACTCTCAGCTTCATTTCATTCCATAGATTTCGACCTCTTTTCCTCCAACTCATCGATGGAGAAGCCGATAAAGCTCCATGCGGCACTCCTCTCGACCCCTGGCATGGGCCACCTCGTCCATATCATTGAGCTCGGCAAGCGCCTCATCGCGGACTATGGCTTCATCCTCCCCATGTAGTCCTCTTGCGCCGAGGCTGAGATCATCGAGTCCGCCATGACCCCCAAGCTCCTCGACGTCATGGAGCTCCTCCCCCCTGACCTCTTGGTCCCGTGCCTCACCCAGGATGTTGCTTGAGGCTCGCAATCATCATGCACGAGGCCCAGCGGGCGTTCAGGTCCGCACTAGCGGCGATGGAGGCCCGGCCTATTGTCCTCATCGCGGACTAGTTTGGGACGGAGCATCTGTGCATTGGCGACGAGTTGGGGATCTACAAGTACGTCTACGTCCCTTCCAAGTTCCAACGCATGGTTTCTTGCGTTGCTCCTACCCTCGCTGACGCTAGACAAGGAAGTGAAGAAGGGAAAAAAAGAAAGAAAGAAAGAAAGAAAAGAATATAAAAAAGTTACATAAACATTGTCCACATCAGCGTTAACATGTCATAAAGAATGACCGGTGTTCACGTCAAAGATATTCTATCAAAATTGGCTAGAATGACTATATTGGCAAATCATTAAAAGATTTAAGATTTAGGATTAAATTGTTCAAATTAAAAGATTTATGATTAAATTGTCATACGTATAATAGGTTTAAGACTTTTTTGGTGATCCTTCCCATTTTTTGCCAATTCATCCACGATCACAACAATCTTTACTAAAGCAAATTCCTTCAAAACAATCACTTGAATCTTTGATGTCCCCAACAATTGGTTCAATGTACCGGTTGAGCAAGCAAATCAGTCGGTAAAAAGAATAGTTCTCCATTTTTTTCTGTTTTGTCAATATAAGTCTCAATCGAACAGCCGAGGCCCCTAAGAAACTTTGAGAAAACCCCAGCATTCGATTGTGCGGTATATCATGTAGACCGTCACAAAGAACATGGAAGTAATAGATTGGAGACAAATGCCATGAAAACAAATATCCATGAATACGTGCTGGTTAGGATACACGGTTCTAAAAAGCATGAGATCCCTAGTTATATCGATGCAAGTGAACTAGATTAGCTCTTCATTTTTTCAGGATGGTTAACCAATGACTTTCTATGAAAACAACATACTTCTCTTTTGCGCAGTGAAATAATAATAATCTCGATGATCGCTAAAAGTCAAGCAATTAAGAGGATTTCCATCATGGATATTAAAGTGCATGTTAGAGTTTGTTAACGACAAGAAATTTTATGTGTTGATCTATAACTTCTTGACTTAACTTTCAAGTGAACATAAAATTCAACGACCTCTCTCTTGGTAATCGTTGAGGTGTCAAATTTTGCTATGTGCTCCTAACAAGTATGCCAAATCGCGATCTCTAGAACTTCTTGTTAGAAGATACATATAATCCTTAGATGCGAAAATTCAAAAAGAAAAAAACAGTGATCTTTGATCTTCATGATTTTCACAAATAGATGAAGATGTACCTTTATCCATAGCATTACCATTGATGATAATCGTTGTGGAAAACCGAAGAACTTGAACCAAATGAAGAAATCCGATTTCTCTCTCTTAACCCACTATTCTTTAATGTATTCTATCGATGGAGAAGAGAATACCAAGTTCTTTTCAGTTATTGTTGTTCATATAGGTGGAGAGAGGACCGGACTCTATTTATATGTTTTATCAATAGGTGACTTCCATCAAAGTGTCTTTTAACATCCATAAAAGTCGCACCTCTTAGGAAAAGCAGTAACTTCCCCTGAGGATTATACTATCGTTTTATTAGAGTCGTAACTTCTCATAACCAATATTGTTATTAATAATTCATTAAACCATATAATGAATCATATCATGTGGGCCACAATAATTCTAACATTAATCATATCATTTGGGCCACAATAATTCTTACATTAAACTATATAATAAATCATATCATGTGGGCTACAATAATTCTTACATTAATCATATCATGTGAGCCACAATAATTCTTACACTTCTACGTTTGTCTCATTGGGACAAGACTTACAAAATCTGGTTTGGTTTCAATGAGCATTTTCCTTCTTTCAACAAGCATGATCGGCTGGGTCCACCTCATGGGGCCAACATATCTTATTATAAAAAAATAATAATAATAAATAAAAGGAAGAGGCTGAACGCTCTTGATGGTGAAGAGATAAAAAAAAGGGAGCGTTTGCACGAGGAGAAAAATAAAAGAAAGAGATAGCGGCTTAGAGGAAGCGACACTTTAGAGTTGATGGTGAAATCTTGTCAGAATCTATTGAAATTTTATTACGTTGTCCATAAGATCTGGATCTACATGTTGGTTGGTCTTGTTTGTTGAAATCCTTCTTCAAATTTCCTCCCAACTTTTTCAACTGTGGTTAGAGTTTTCTTACTCTTTTGTTTATTCATCTTTGTGATGATGATGTATTATTATATTGTCGATGTGTTGAACCTCTAGTAGTGTGACTAGAGATGAACTATTGTGTCTCTTACTATTCTTAAGTGATTAGTGGAAATTTTGAACGGCCTTGTAGTTTTAATTGCATTGAGTTTTCTACGTAAAAATTATGAACGTTGCTTTTCTGCTTGGTCTTTAATTATGGGTGTCCTTACAATATATGCATGATTCCAGCAATATCAACACCAAACTATTTTTTTAACCAAAGTATATAAAAGCAACCCAATCACATGTAGAAATGATGCGTGTTGTTTTTCTGTTTCGTCTTTAATTATAGGTTTTGTCATGACCTTCCCAAAGGTGGATCACCGGGAGGAAAGCTAGTGGATTACTAAACAAGAACAGAGATTCTTCTTACGAGGCCATCATTTGCATTTAGCATAAACTCTCCCAAGTCCTACCAATCACAACTTGGTAACCAATTCGACATGTGTTTAAACTTACCTATAGAGCCACCACTAATTAGTTTGGGTTGATTAGACACCCAAGTAAAATGCGGAAATATATTTTACTTTTATGAATTAGAGATTTATGGGTATGGGAACTTGATTATGTTAGATTAATTTAACACACTTTTGATACATTTTCTCTTTATCTTAAAAATATTTTAAATGCAATCTTTGCCAGTCTTTATACAATGCCACTAATATGTAATATATGACCACACGAGCATGCAAATAATGAAATAACATCCGATAATCAAAATCGTGAATGGATTAAAGAAAAGAATTGAAGGACCTGAACGTACATGGCAAAGCAATATGTATTCATCATCAAAAAGTTACTACATTCATGATTTAGAAAAATATGCAAACGAAATGCATGCATGCTATGCATGATTTTGCACGAAATTCTAACTAATTAACATGCGGTCTATACCGTTTCTTTTCATTTTTTTTATTACCACGCCTAATTTGACAAAACGAGGATAATCCCAGAAGCTTATATTAAAAGGAAATTGACTTATATGCACTAATTACCACAGGACAGGCAAGAATGATACGCATGCTATGAGACTAAACAACTTTTTAGTTTCCTTATTAGTTTCTACTTATATTCCCGCGAATGCGTGGCGAGCTCATTCCATGAGTATTAATCTCTTGTCAATACTCCACCGATTCCTTCCAATCAGATTCATATTCTTTCCCTCTCTTTTTATTCTTTCCTCCGAGAATTGTTTGCTTTGAGATCTTGGAGATGTCATCATGGAGGAATCGGTGGAAAGTATATATCAAGAGAGTCAATTACATAGTCTTGATTTCCCTCCATCATATTTGTTCCCTTTCAACCCGTGGATATTCTCGATTTGCCAATTGTAATCGCCTTTCTTTCCTTCTGAATTATTGATCGATATCTGTAAGAGACGATCCTACGCATGCTTGTCCATGGAGGCGTTGTGCGACAAAGAGTGATCTTGTGTGCATCAATCCATGATGGGTCATAAAGAATATGTGCGATGATCCATGCAAGTGATATTTCTGTTTAGGGTTGAATTCAATCCCTAAATTTTTTATGCGATAAATCACTAAAAAAATTTTAAAATTTAGGTGTCAACATATTTTTCATGAATCACGGATAACTTTCATCTGTCATAACCAAAGTCAACAAATGCAGGCCGACTGTAGTTATCACACATTTCAATGATTGAGAGTCTCAGGACTTGACCAACGTGGTGACAAGTTCTGGAAAAAAGTTTATTAAAACATCCATTTAGTTGGTTGCATGGACGAAACAGTTAGCCTTAATGTATGTATATTAGCGCATGGAAGGCGCCAGGCGACTAAGGGCGCCACTATATGGAAGCAATATTAGGTCATATGATTATATGAACTATCCTGTCTTTTCTTGAGCAGCGTCGTAGAATTGTCTAAGGGCGTCACCAAATGCCTGTTTGTCTTTTTTTTTCTCTATACATTATATTGTTAAACAAGTTAATTCTTCGTTCACTCTTGTGATATTATATAATATATGCGTTAAAAAATATTATCTTAGAAGCTTACTTAATCTCGTTAGCCTGTCAAGTTGACTCTGCGAGTCTGAGCTTATCTGTAAATCAGGCACGTTGTATTAGCCCGTCAAGTTGACTCTGCGAGTCTGAGCTTATCTGTAAATCAGGCACGTTGAATCTCAAGCGATTATTGAGCGGATACTTGCAACTATTTAAAATCCCGTTAGCCTATCGACAAGTACCCACCAAACCTGTGTTCCCGGCAAAACATCCTCTTGGTACAAACTCTCCGCTTCGCTTCTTTCCATGGATTTTCATCTTTTTTCCTCCAATTCATCGATGGAGAAGCCGAAAAGGCTCCGTGCGGCGCTCCTCTCAAGCCCCGGCCTGGGCCACCTCATCCCCGTCATCGAGCTCAGTAAGCGCCTTGTCACCGACCATGGCTTTGAGGTGACCGTCTTCGTCCTCCCCTCGCAGGCCTCCCGCGCCGAGGCTGAGATCATCGAGTCCGCCGTGACCCCCAAACTCCTAGACGTCGTGGAGCTCCCGCCCCCCGACCTCTTGGCTGCAGGCCTCAGCCCAGATGCCGCCGTGGTCACGAGGCTTGTGGTCATGATGCGCGAGGCCCGGCCGGCATTCAGGTCAGCGCTCGCGGCGATGGAGGCCCAGCCCGATGTCCTCATCGTGGACTTGTTCGGGACGGAGCATCTGTGCATTGGCGAAGAGTTGGGGATCCCCAAATACGTCTATGTCCCTTCCAATGCATGGTTTCTTGCGCTGGTCATATACTCACCGACGCTGGACAAAAAAGTGAAGGGAGAGTACGTGGACCAGACCGAACCGCTTGAGATCCCAGGTTGCAAGCCGGTCCGACCAGAGGACGTGGTGGACCCGATGCTAGACCGGTCCGACCAGCAGTACTGCGAGTACGTGCGGCTGGCTGGCAATGTCCCGATGGGAGATGGAATCTTGTTGAATGTGTGGGAGGATTTGCAGGCCGAGACGCTCGCCGCACTGAGGAATGAGGAGTTCTTGGGCCGGGTCGCTAACGGTCCAGTATATACTGTTGGGCCGCTCATTAGACCGGTTAGACCGGCCGGTCTGGGGAAGGAGCTGCTGGAATGGCTGGATAAGCAGCCGAGCGAGTCGGTGTTGTTCGTCTCGTTCGGAAGTGGAGGGACTCTGTCGGCTGAGCAGCTGGTCGAGCTGGCTTGGGGATTGGAGCTAAGCCGACAAAGGTACCGTTTACAATTTTTCGTGCGGTACGGGGCGGGGCGGGGCGGGTAAAAGGAAATCATCTTTATTTGTTTTAATTTATTTTTATCAAATGCTGTGCATGTTCCTTATTAGCGTTGATATGCGAAAGAATTCGTTATGCAGAACTAATTCGTGGTACAGATATAATTCGATCCGATGATGAACGTGTAATTTTTTTTCACACTTGCGAAAAACCTGAAACAATCCAAAAAGGATAAATAGAAAAGTGTGGCATGTATAAATCAAGATTCATTTTAGTGTTCATTGGTTATATGTTCATTGGTTATATACTTGATAATTTCCTTCATCTTACAAATATATAATTCCATAGGTTTGTATGGGTGCTCCGGAAACCAACCGCCAAATCTCTTGATGAATCGTTCTTTGATGCGGGGAAGGTGGGCCGTGGCGAAGAGCTTTTGACCTTTCTACCGGATGAATTTGCAATACGTACTCGGGAAGTCGGATTAATACTCCCATCATGGGCGCCACAGGTGGATATTCTGAGCCATCCATCCGTGGGCGGCTTCCTATCTCATTGCGGATGGAACTCGACCCTAGAAAGCATAGTGAATGGAGTGCCCATGATCGCCTGGCCACTATATGCTGAGCAAAGGCTTAATGCGACACTCCTCACGGAAGAGATTGGGGTGGCAATCCGGCCAAAGGAGCTGCCGTCGAAGAAGATTGTGGGGAGGGAGGAGATAAAGAAGTTGGTGAGGACGATAATGGTGGAGAAAGAAGGGCACATGATGAGAGCTAGAGTCAAAGAGCTCAAGAGCAGTGCGGAAAAGGCCATGATTAAAGAAGGTACTTCCTACGAGTCCCTACGTAAAATGAAGGAAGATTGCAAAAAGAGGATCCACCAGATTGGGAAAGCTCATTGAGCCGTTGCATATATGCATAAACATCAGTTGAATGGGAAATAATAATGCAGACCGACGGTACAAATATTTGGTTGAAGTATATTGATAGTGAATTGTTAGGGAAATCCCTTATGATGTTTTGAAGATGACAAAATAAATCAAAGGCTACTAACATGTTTGATGGTTGAGTAATAGACTATGCATATGATAGAACGTGTAAAATATATTATCAAAGTCTATTCTTGGAAGAACCAGAAGACAGACTCTATGCTGAAACTGAACCAGAAGACAGACTCTATGCTGAAGCAGAATATGTTCAGACTCAGATTGTAAAGTCTATCGCACTCAGATTCATATTGTAAAGTCTATCGCACTCAGACTCAGATTGTAAAGTCTATTGCTCTCAGACTTTACATACAGATTCGAAAGAACGTAACACAAGCCCAATCATACAACAGCTAGTAATCTGGTTTGAGTTCCACATCAATATTGATTTGATTGACTCAATCTATTTGATTGACAATTGGATCTTGAAGACAAGAACTTTCCAAACGAAGAAGCTTTACTTATGGAAACCAAGATTCCGTTTGTATGGGCGATCGGAATCAATTTGGGATTTTACCTTTGTCACTCAACGGCTACTAAATCTTCTAGATACAGTGTTGTCCAATGGGTATATTGGAAGACGATTCTCAAGATACTGTCCAACGGCTAGTTTGGAAGTGGAGGAGTATTTAAGGAGATGAAGGACCGATGAGCAAGTAAGAGACGGAGCGTAGAATTTATAATTCCAAAGTCCGAGCGATCTTTGTTCATACACTTGTCTTTGGTGAGCTTAATCGTTTGTGATCATGAGAGAAATACCAAAAGAGTGACTTAGTGAGATAGTGTGATCTACTACTAAGTGTTTGCACTCAAAGTTGTAATCTCTTGTTGATTGCATAGTGGAATCCAGCAAGAAGGCTGTTAGCGTGGGAGAGTGGACGTAGGCTTGGATTAAGCCGAACCACTATAAACCTTGTGTTCTTATTCTCTTCCTTAACTCCTTTGTTTTGTTCGAAGTTTATTTTATTCCGCATATATTTGCCAAGGTTTATTTTAAACACCTATTCACCCCCTTTAGGTGTTCATACTAGCACTCTCAATTGGTATCAGAGCCAAGTGCTCGGTTTATAAAAGTGTTTTTACTTTCGAGCTAAAGATCTTCTATGGCTAGTATCTTGGCACCAGGACTAATGGAAGGGCAAAGCAACACCAGGCCACCATATTTTGATGGAAATGAATACAACGTTTGGAAGAACAAAATGAGAGCATTCCTAAGATCCAGAGATCCTTTGCAATGGGATGTTGTGGAAAAAGGAATCAATCCCACTGCTGCATCTACATCAAATAAGATTGGCAAAGACAAAGAAACCAAACCCCCCGCTCCTATGTCTCGGACGGAGTTGTCCAAAAGAAAAGCGCTTGATGCTAAAGCCATTTATTCTTTATATTGCGCTTTGTCTCCTATTGAATATAACAGAATTTCTTCATGTGAAACAGCAAAAGAAGTTTGGGAAAAACTTCATGTTACATATGAAGGAACCGATCGTGTAAAAGAGACAAAAGTAAACTTCCTGCTTGGCAAATATGAATCCTTCAAGATGAAGCAAGGAGAGTCGATTGGAGATATGTACAGCCGTTTTACAGAAATTGTAAATGGTTTAGCATATCAAGGTCAACAAATTTCTGCCCCAATGAAGGTCAACAAACTCTTGCGAGGTCTCTCAAAAGATTGGAACCATATAAAGACCTCAATCCGAGAGATTCAAAGGATTATGCCACTCTCCGTTGATGAATTGATTGGCACTCTTCAATCCTATGAAGTGGAACAAATCAACGACGAAGATCCCGAAGGTAAGAAATCCATCGCTTTAATATCTAATGCTGATTTTGATGACATAGACTCAGAATCCGATGAGGAAATCGAGGTAAGCCATTCAAAAATTCCTCTCAAACTTTCAAAGTATATAAATGAGCTGTGCTTAAATCTCAAATCTTCTCTTAAAAGGATCTTTGAACTTAAAAAGGAGAATTCTCAGCTTAGGCAACATGATCTTTCTCAAAAAGAAAATTTTGAAATTTTGCAAAAAGATTTTCTACAAACAAAAGAAAATCGAGATTTACTTGTCAAAGAAAATAATTCTTTGAAGAAAGAATTTTCAAATATTTCGACAAGATTTTCAAATGGTTCAAAAACATTAGAGCATATTCTTTCTATACAAATACCGTACTATAATAAGTCGGGACTTGGTTTCAATAAGGAAAGTGATTCTTTAATTGATTTTCCTAAAGTCAAGGAGAGACTTAGACAAAGACCTCCAAAGGCATTTTACAAAAATCATTTTCAAAAAGTGTTTGTAAAACCTGTTGGTGGAAATGCCCTCAAGTGTTCAAATTGTGGAGATTTGGAACACTTTGAGAAAGAATGTCCTAAAGTCTGGAGATCTGTCAAGAAAGATTGGATAAAAACAGCATACTCTACTAACTCTCATGGACCCAAGAAAAAATGGGTACCAAAGAAAAGATGAGTTCTTTTTGCAGGAAATAAAGGAAAAGAAGAAATTGGTAAGGAATGTTTTTGGGCACATAATTCTCATTATGCTTGAAATTCGATATATCATTGGTTGATTCACATTTTATAATGATCATATTTTTTTATTTGCTTTATTGAAGAAAGAGTTGTGTGATTTATTATTCGAGAGTTGAGATTTGATACGTGTGGTTATTTTTGATATTTTGCTTAGAGACAAATGAATTTATTTGGCTTGATTTTATACTCTCAGATTTTATCATATTTTGCCAAATAGAAATCTGTTTTACGTGATATTAATTTATTATGCAAAATATTCTTTCTTAAATACTCAAGGATTTCATTCTCCCTGATTTTATTATACTATGACTAAGTGAGAATTTATTTTTCAAAATATCATTGTGCATAATATTCTTTCTTTGAATACTTTGTTATGTTGAATAAAGAAAGAATATTTGATGATGAAGATTTCATATTTTGCTCTAACGGAATGGAAGGATCCAAATTGATGGATACCAAAAAGGAAATGAGTTGATTACAGGAAATTCAATGAGGCAAGAATGATTGCAAATCTACGTAGATTTTGGTGCAATAAGAAAGAATCTCAAGCGAAGATTGGTAATGTTTTTTCAATGATATATTTCAAACATATACCATGGGTAAGAGAATATTTTTTATCATCCCGCCTTACAAATTTCTACGTGCATTTATCATAACTTTGGATGATTGTTTATTATATTGCAAATATCTTTTGTCATAAATATAAGGTATTGTAATTTTGGCACGTGACAGAAATATCTATTTTCCTTTTGCAAAATGCATATCTGAAATTTATGCTCAAGGAAATCTCTTTGATCTCAAAAGATATTATTGCATATATATGGATACTCTTGCTATATTCTTAGAAGATATATTATATCTGGCAAGTTTGATCCGCAAATCAAAGGAAGGTATTACGTGACATTTTTGCAGAGATTGTTATCTATACAAGATTTTGCAGGTTGAAAAAGAATCTTCCATATGAATTTTGGAAAGCTAGACTTAAAAATCATGGAGATTCTATACTATCTTCTGGAGGCTCAAAATTCCCTTCCTTATGCAAAGTTTTTGCAAATATTGTTAAGGAAATCCCTAATGTGTCGTGCAAAAGGTTGAGTAGTTCTGAATTTTGATTTTATATATGCTATTCAATTTATTTATTTGAAGAAAGAGCATTATATATTATGTGGATATTATTACAGCTTATTTGTGCAAAAAGTTCGTTAAGATTATGCAGGTTGAATTCGAGAAGAGCTTGATTGAAGAAAATAAATTTTTGCCTCGAATTTCAAAATGCAATTGATCGTTGTGGATATTGTTGCTACGAAGGATATAATGGAAAAATATTCTGCTCAACGTGCACAAGCAACAATTGTTTCTATTCGCAAATATTGTCATGATGACAGGGGGAGAAAGCGAATCCAAAAATAAAAAGAAAAGAATCGAGATCACCTCAAAAAGGCAACAAATTGAGGGGGAGCATTGATCAATTATGGAAAGATCTTTTTGAATCGATCGTGATCTTGATTATTATGGAAGGAAGGCAAGGTAAATCTGTTAGAATTTGTTAAGTTCTAAAAAATCTGGTTAGTGCATCTTTTATTACCTTTTGTCATTAATAAATCTTTTATTGATATTATCATTTTATTATGACAAAAATGGTACGTGAATTTTATGATGCATCCGTGATTTTTATTGGATATTTGCTGATATATATGATCGAAGTGAGCTATATTGCATATCTTTAATATTCGATTTACTTTATAAAAACTGATTTTTGGAAATTGTGATTCATGCAAGATATTTGTTATCATTCTCTATGTGATACTTTTTCCATTATTATCGCTTTTTGATTATGACAAAAAGAGGGAGAAGATATGAATATGCATATGTATTGATTGGTTGATATTATTTATTGCATAATAGTGAGCTGCGATTATTTTTCGATATATTGTTATGCTCAATCTATTTGCTATCTTCTGACATCCTTTGATTTAAATTAATATCTTTAAAAGTATGTTTACAAATCTGCATATTCAGAGATTGTTTTGTCATCATAAAAAAGGGGGAGATTGTTAGGGAAATCCCTTATGATGTTTTGAAGATGACAAAATAAATCAAAGGCTACTAACATGTTTGATGGTTGAGTAATAGACTATGCATATGATAGAACGTGTAAAATATATTATCAAAGTCTATTCTTGGAAGAACCAGAAGACAGACTCTATGCTGAAGCTGAACCAGAAGACAGACTCTATGCTGAAGCAGAATATGTTCAGACTCAGATTGTAAAGTTTATTGCACTCAGACTCAGATTGTAAAGTCTATCACACTCAGACTCAGATTATAAAGTCTATCGCACTCAGACTCAGATTGTAAAGTCTATCGCACTCAGACTTTACATACAGATTCGAAAGAACGTAACACAAGCCCAATCATACAACAGCTAGTAATTTGGTTTGAGTTCCACATCAATATTGATTTGATTGACTCAATCTATTTGATTGACAATTGGATCTTGAAGACAAGAACTTTCAAAACGAAGAAGCTTTACTTATGGAAACCAAGATTCCGTTTGTATGGGCGATCGGAATCAATTTGGGATTTTACCTTTGTCACTTAACGGCTACTAAATCTTCTAGATACAGTGCTGTCCAATGGGTTTATTGGAAGACGATTCTCAAGATACTGTCCAACGGCTAGTTTGGAAGTGGAGGAGTATTTAAGGAGATGAAAGACCGATGAGCAAGTAAGAGACGGAGCGTAGAATTTATAATTCCAAAGTCTGAGCGATCTTTGTTCATACACTTGTCTTTGGTGAGCTTAATCGTTTGTGATCATGAGAGAAATACCAAAAGAGTGACTTAGTGAGATAGTGTGATCTACTACTAAGTGTTTGCACTCAAAGTTGTAATCTTTTGTTGATTGCATAGTGGAATCCAGCAAGAAGGCTGTTAGCGTGGGAGAGTGGACGTAGGCTTGGATTAAGCCGAACTACTATAAACCTTGTGTTCTTATTCTCTTCCTTAACTCCTTTGTTTTGTTCGAAGTTTATTTTATTCCGCATATATTTGCCAAGGTTTATTTTAAACACCTATTCACCCCCCTTTAGGTGTTCATACTAGCACTCTCATGAATGACTCCTACCTATTCGTGTATTCAGTATTGAGGAGACATTGCTTTCATGTTTTTTATTTTTTTGTCAAATGAAATTACTTTCATTGTCAAATGATAACTAAAAGGATTCCTAGAAAATTTCATATGTCACCATAACAAAACAAGTCCGTAAAACTCCAAAACAAACCAAAAACCAGAAATCAAGGTATATCATCAAAGTATGGTTAGTAGAGATACCCATAAGCTCGTCCTAAAAAATAAGATATTATGACTATATGTAAGCAAAAGGATAAGCGGCCGATGATTTAATCAAACATCATCATCAGTGATGAGTATATATCGGGATCTCCATAAGTAATTACGGCCGATCATTTAATCCAACATCATTATCAATGATGAGCATATATCAGTATCTCCATCAATAGTTACAGCTTTGTTTTTAGTGGTGCGTGCCTAGATTCGGCGTCCCCAATACCGTCACTATATGTAGAGGACATGACCATGTCAAACAAGCTTAGCTCTAACACTTTTGTAAGTGAATCCTTTAGCAAGTGTGAGATTTTAATAAAAACAAGTTGAACGAGCACCAATTTGACATCAAAACTATCATAAATACTATTGAAATTAAAGGCGGAGTACTTATTCATGAAAACTCTAAGTCTAGAGTTAGATCAAAGAAAATAGCACTCGATTCTAAGATCGGAAGAGCAAAACTCTCATGTTTACATCTAGATGGGGAGAGTAAGGGAAGAAATTAAAGGAAAAAAATTATCCTCCCATAAACAGTTGTCGCATAGACGAGCAATTAAGCGTATTCGCAGATATTCAACACAAAAAACCCTTCCCACTAACCATTCTCTAACATTCTCTGTACCCACCACCAATTGCTCAGAGAGAGAGAGAGAGAGAGAGAGAGAGAGAGAGAGATTGGAAAGAGGCGTCGTGGAAAAGAAGGCAATCGAAGGAAGGGCTTAGTGGCGGGCGAGGACTTGATGTTTACGAAAAGGATCATTTTCTTAGGCCTGACCCCAAAGCCGGAACAGTTGCTTAAGTCCTGCCACTATAATTATGACGAAAATAATTCTCCCCTTTCAAGAATACAATTTCTAATCCTTTCCTTTATAATATGAAATCTCATGACGTGCGCCATCTTATTTTTCAATTGAGAAATGATTGGGTGATGATCTTAATCTACTATAAGAATAATAATATGTTTTGGATCATAAAAAATTAAATAATAAATAATTATAAATTATTATGAAATCAACTTCTTTCATTTCTTTTAGAATTTGTGGCTCACAACAAGTTATGTCTTTTCAACTTAAACTAGTTTAGAAATATTCAAAAACCCACGTTGCCTACGCAATTGGGTGAGCCTTGGGCATTTGACCTCACTTGCAAATTCAAGCCTCGTCTCGCCTGGTGTTGTAACATTTTGACGTGCTTGAGGTGCTCAAGCCAACCTTGTCTAGGATGTGTTGTCTATGGTCGTTTTAGTTGAGCACAAGTTGATGTATCTTGGGGTAGTTTTTGAGTCTTTCCAAATGAATTTCCGTTTGATTCTTATCAAGGCAATGCCATATTAAGTTGCTCTAGCATTTTCATGTGTTGAGAGAAAAAAAAAATGTTCATAAGACTCACGCCAGTTCTTTTTTAGCACAACCATCAAGTTGAATTTTGTTGAGCAATTGAGATATGTTACATTTCAATTTAATGGTAAAAAATTATAAGAACACAGTGCTTCCTTAGGACCATAGAATCAACCCTTACTTTTCGGGTGAGTTTATGGTCCAAGAGACATCATGTCTCCTGAACTTTTCACCGTTAGATTGAAAAAGAAAAATATTACAACTGATCATACTAGGATCTATTTTTTTTTTTTAATCAAGTGAATGAGATCTGTTGAACGATCAAGATTTATTATATTTCAATCTCACAGTGAAAATTATATGGAGAAGATGTCCTTTGAAGACTATAGAATCGCCTCTAACTCTTCCGGCGAATCTATGGTCCCGGGAGGCATGTTCCTCTTGAACTTACTGTTGGATCCAGAAGCAAAGAGGAAATTATACTAATTTTAGGCTAGAATCTGTGGTATTTTAATCCGACAACGAAATATTTTAAAGGCTTGATATTTCACGGGACCACTGAATCACGCATAAACTTTTCCATATTTTATAAGCAAATTATATAGAAGTAGTCTCATCGTAAGTTTCTACATTCTTCACGTTTATTTGATTAAGAATCTTTATTTTAAAAAGGGACGGATATCTTGATTAGTTTAAACAAAGAAGCGAACAGTCAAACATCAGTTTAGATAGTTTTGTGAAGGAAACAATTAACTTTAATGTATTAACCATGAACAGTGCATGGCGATTCAGTGCGCCATCAAATGAAGCAAAACATGATTATGACATTAGTGGTCCTATCGGTTAAAGTATATCGTAAGTATTAAAACTTGCCATAAGTAGACAAGGAAAATTATCAAAAAAGTCCTACATCTATTGTAATTGTGCCAATTCAGTCCTAAACTTATTTTTTTGACCAATTGAGTCCTAAACCTTTTACAATTATTCCTAATCAGTCCATCCGGCCAAAAATGGCCGGCCGGCGCTGACGTGGCAGCCGGCCGACGCCGAAGACATTTTTTTAATAATATTTTATTTTTTTGAAATATTTTATTATTTTTTTTTTTTTATCTTTTTTTCCTTTCTTTTTTCCACTCTCCCTCCTTCCTCCTCCTCTCCTCCTTCTTCCCTTATCCCAACATTTTTTTTTTAAATCAAAATCATGAACATATCATGGTGTAGATGATTGCTTTGATGATTATACCTCTGTATGATATACTTTGGGGCATCGAGCAATGTCATGCTCATACTTCATTCTATGATGCTGACCAGAAATAATTTTTCTGCATGGTCTTGATAAGCTATATAGAAACTGCTGGAAGCACTATAACTAGACTGAAGTCTTTTAGGCAGCACATGGTTACGTTTATGTTTGTCCCAATTTTTGTTCTTTTATTCCCCGGAACAAAAAAATTACAGAAACCTATTTGGTAAAACATTTATTCCCGGGAACAATTTCTCTAATTTTTTGTTCCTGGGAAATAGTTTTGAGAAACAAAAAAAAGTAGCTTCTTGTTCCTGGGAACAATTTCTAGAAAATAAGTCAATTTCTACAAAACCGGTGACGGTTGGCCGTGGGCGGTCGTGTAGCGGCAACAGTGGTCGGCGATCCGTGAGCAAGAATAAAAAATGAATAAATACGAAAAAGAAATTGTTGCGTTATCAAACACATTTCTATTCTTTTTCTATTCCAAGAGTAGAAATTTTGTATAGTTATCAAACGGGTTTTTTTTACTCGTAAATGCTCTCCGAATAGAAATAGAAAAGAACTATTATTGAAAAAAAAAAAAAAACTCTTACCCAGCCAAGAAGTATTGTCATGTGCAGCCTTTAGAATTTCTTTATTTACTCATATAATATCTTATGCTTTAAAAAAAAATCGTAAAGTTAATTAGGCTCCCGAGCCTGCCAAGTCGTATTAACAACGGCCTAAAGTCACCCACCAAACCAAACCAAACCCCAACCCCCAAGCTCCTTGACGTCGTGGAGGTCCCACCCTCTGACCTCTCGGCCGCGGGCCTCGGCCAGGATGCCGCCGTGGTCAGGAGGCTGGCGGTCATGATGCGCAAGGCCCAGCCTGCGTTCAGGTCCACGCAAGTGGCGATGGAGGCCCAACCTGATGTCCTCATCGTGGACTTATCTGGGACGGAGCATCTGTGCGTTGGCGACGAGTTGGGGATTCCCCATTACGTCTATGTCCCTTCCCACGCATGGTTTCTTGCTTTGTTCATGTACTCGCCAACGCTGGACGAGCAAGTTAAGGGTGAGTATGTGGACCGGGCCGAACCGCTCGAGATCCCTGGTTGCAAGCCCGTCCAACCAGAGGACGTGGTGGACCCGATGGTGGACCGATCCGACCAGCTGTACCGCGAGCACGTGTGGCTTGCTGAAGAGATCCCGAAGGGAGATGGAATCTTGTTGAATGCGTGGGAGCATTTGCAGGCCGAGACGCTCGCCGCGCTGAGGAATGAGGATTTTTTGGGCTGGGTCGCTGACGGTCCTGTATATACAGTTGGGCCGCTCATTAGACCGGTCAGACCAGCCGGTTTGGGGAAGGAGATGCTGGAATGGCTTAATAAGCAGCCGAGCGAGTCGGGGATGTTCGTCTCGTTTGGAAGTGGACGGATTTTGTCGACTGAGCAGCTGGTCGAGCTGGCTTGGGGGTTGGAGCTGAGCCAATAATGGTACGGTCTGAAATTCGCGTACCTTGATGAACTGGTGTCAAGAAAAAAACCTTTTGCCTTTATTCCGTCTATTTCAAGAAAACATAATGATTTAAATAAATTTTCTTAAACATGATTACTTCTATCACTTGAATAATTGATTGTGG
Organism: Eucalyptus guilfoylei; assembly: GCA_016097605.1. Taxonomy (NCBI): domain Eukaryota; kingdom Viridiplantae; phylum Streptophyta; class Magnoliopsida; order Myrtales; family Myrtaceae; genus Eucalyptus; species Eucalyptus guilfoylei. Next base: position 17,135,575 of record CM027867.1, on the reverse strand, counting down.
AAAATATTTTCAATATCATCAATAAATTATATCTAAACATTTTTATAGACGATGAAAATAATTTTTATTTGTTCATCTCTATAAGATAAGATAGGAGCAATTGTTTTTAAGAAAATAAATTCTAAATTATTCATTTTTCATTTAAATAAACGGAATCATAGAAATAAAGATTTAACCAAGTTACTATGTTCATGGTCGATGGTTCAAAAATCATTTGAATGATGTTCCTATATGTAATTTATTATTAAGAGGCTTGGTTGTAGGAAATTTTTCTCATTCCTCTAACCATTTCTGATTAAGAAAGAAAAAAAACTGAAGTCATTTTTCTGAATCAAAACAAAATCCATTAGCCAATATTAGCTATAAAGCATTGAGGTAGTTTGCGTTTTCCCGTAAGAATTACTTGCCAAATAAGTACTCCATGTTATAATAAAAAATCTTTTTTATTTGGACTATTGTCAGTGTAAAGAATGCATTGCACGTTATTTACTATGAATTGCTATAAGGAAGATTTCGTTCATAGAAATAATTCATTGCAAACATTTCATTCAATCCAATGATGAATGTATAATTTTTTTTCACACTTGCAAATGACCCAATAATAATCCAAAAATAATATACTAAAAAGCATAGCAATTATAGATTAAGCTTTGTATTAGTGTTATTTGATTATATACTCCATAACTTTCTTCATCTTACAAATGTCTAATTTCATAGGTTCATATGGGTGTTCCGAAAACGAACCACCGAGAATCTACTTCGCTGAACCCAAGTCTTTCATGGCAAAAGACTTGCTCAACTGTTTCTTCAATAACTTAATTCTTGAAGCATTCCGGCCAATAATCAGCATATCATTAACATAAAGCAAGATAATAATAAAGTCATCAACAGAAAAGTTTTGGACAAACACACAATTATCCGAGGAAGTCTTCTTATAGCCCTGTTCTGTTATAACTAACACAAACTTTTTGTACCACTGCCTTAGTGCTTGTTTTAGGCCTTAGAGACTTTTCTTCAATTTGCACACATAATTCTCTTTCCCTTTCACTTTAAAATCCTCAGGTTATTCCATGTATATCTCTTTTTCCAAGTCACCATGTAAGAAGGCTATTTTGACATCCATTTGCTCAATTTTCAAATCTAGGGTAGCTGCCAAGCCTATTACCACACGGATAGAAGACATTTTCACTACCGGACAAAATATATCATCAAAAACAATACACTTTCTCTGATCAAATCCTTTAACAACCAATCTAGCTTTGTACCGTGATTATGAAGTATGTTCATCTTGCTTCAACCTATATACCCACTTGTTCTTCAAAGCTCTTTTATCTTTAGGTAACTTCACCAACTCAAAAGTATGATTATCATAAAGGGACTGCATCTCATCTCACATAGCATCAAACCAATTGCTTTTGTACTCATCTTCTATTCCTTCTGCATAGCACTCTGGTTCACCTGCATCGTCAATAATACATACTCATCTTCATAATACCTGGTGGAAGATCGTCAAATATATTCAATATGGAAAACCCTAAATTTAGGTCTAGCCTCGATTCTATCTTAAATTTTTTTTGTCCCTATTAACCAAATATGGGCCATCGGATTTGGAAGTTTTAGAATCTTATCTTTAGAAGTTTGAAAATTTTATATTTTATATATTTCTTTTCTTGCAAGTAAATCTTCTTGAATGTACTCTTAGGTATATATATATATATATATTCAAATAAGTTTAATAGAAGTACACAATGATTTCCGTCTCAACATGGTATCAAGAGTCATCTAAGGCTAACGCCCCTTAATTTTCTTCTTCTCTTTTTTTTTCTTCCCTACAAAGGTGGTCAATACGCCACCACCACTACAACTCTCATTACAAGCCCCTCTTCCACACTTCCTCCATTTGAATCTACTCACCACTTTCTTTCTCTATGTCTCACAACATCCAATTATATGCTATGAAAAGTACAATTTATCTTGTTTCTCAAGGGACAAAACCTCTATGGCTATGTGATGGAACTACAACTTATCTCTTTGATGCAGCCCAAGTAGTCTACAAAACACCTTCAACTTTCAATCATATCCCAATTTCACCATAAACTTCTTTTTTTGTCCTATAAAAAACCCCCAACTTTAAGTCTTATCTCAATTTTAATGTCTAGTCCCAATTTTATATTACAAAAATTTTCAGTCTCATAAAAAATCACAAACTTTCACTTGGGTCACAAATATTCCATCATTAACCCTCTATTCAAAATTTCTCATTGACAATCGAGAGATAGAAAAGTCCTAAGAATGAGCCGTTCAAGCATCCCAAGTGCAAGCTTTCCAACCAAAAGAGATGGAACATACAAGCGAATGAAGACCGACTGCAAAATCAGGGGGATTGTGTTAATGAAGACAGATTTGAAACTCAAGTAAAAGTTAACAATCTTTTATAATACAAAATTAGAGTAAAATTGAAATTAGATTAAAGCTATGAGTTTTTTAAGAGACAAAAAAAATTATGGTAGAATTAGTACTAGACCTAAAGTTGAGGGTTTTTTACGCTACAAAAACAAAATTTATGATAGAATTGAGACTAGATATAAAGTTGTAAATTTTTTATAAGACAAAAGATATAATTGAGATAAGAGATTAGTTAAAGGTTTTTTTTTAAGGTATTGAGCCTTTTTTTCTTAAGCCCAACCTCAAAACCTAGACTTCTGCTCAAACCCTCCCAACATATTTAAGACAAAAATACTCCTGCTTTTAAAAGCTTTTAATTAAGGTAAATGTTTTTTCTAATCCTTTCCCAATGTGAAAATCCTGTCATTTGTTCATGGTATATTCTATTCTAGATTTTTTCATTTTTATTTTGTTCGTAAGAAATTATTTTTTTAGCTATATGACTTTTAATTTTATATCTATTCTCCATTTTATGTCTTTTAAACTAAAACGTGTTTAAGAGATGTAAACCCACCTGGCCTATGTAATCGGGCTTGGCCTGCTCATCCTTTCTCATTGGGTGAGCCTGGTGGATTGTGATTGACGAGGTGCTCGGGCCAAACCTGGTCTGGGACGGGGTGTCTCTGGCCGCTTCAGCTAAGCACGAGCCTATGTGCCTTAGGGTAGTCCCAGCCTTTTCCGATTAAGTTTCCCTGATTTCCATGAGGAAGATTTCTTGAGATGACAAGATGAGTTTAGAACCCATCTTTTTTCTCATATTCAATTATGTGGGTAATAAATGAGTTACCTAATAACTTAATGGGCTTATATAGATCATAAATGGGTCACTTGATAAGCTTTCATTTTTAATTATTTTTTAATTATAGCTTTCATTAATTTTCTGAATTTTTTAATAGTTTTTCTTTTTTTTCTTTTTTTCTTTCTTTCTTTTTTCTATGAAATCCACAATCCACACAAGGGTCACCAACTGATCCTCGCAACACCAAGCAAGGGTCTGACCCTTGCCCGTGACCAACTCTCACCCTGTGGTCAGCGTGGGTTGATGGACCCTTGCTGGACTTTGAATAAAAGAAAAAGGAAAAGATAGAAAGAAAGGGAATAAAAAAGAAAATTTAAAAATTTAAATTTAATTTTTTTTTAAAATATAAAAATTGTCCACTGGATTTTTATTGCATAGAAGTTTTTAAGTAATATAAATTTTTCAAGAAATAAGATTTTTTTTCTAGATTGGGTCATATATGGAAATGTTTTTGTAATATGGATTGCGTTAAGTATGGATATAGGTTTTTATATTTGTATTAAATGGAAACAAGTCAAAATGGGTTAAATGAGTCAATTTGGATCGAATCATTTTTGACTCGACCAATCAACCTACCCGTTTGATAGGTCTAGACTTGTGCCATATCAAACTACTTCAACATTTCCATGTGTCGAGAGGAAAATTATCCATAGATCACTTTAAAGAGGTTATGACTTGAAATGGACTAAACTTAACAGCTAAGATGGGGTGAATCGGTTGTTGTGTGAATTTTAAAACTTTTTCATGCAAAACATGCCTAGACCTCAAAATAGTTTTTGCAGATGAAATATGAAATGGAGAGCAAATATCTTATACAAAAAATTTCAAAGAGCATTAGGGATAGAACAAATTGTCAAGCAAGGTTCTAGAAATATGTGGTCTAATGTGATTTTGGAGAAAAAGTTGATGATAATTTATGGTATTTCTTAAAAAGCAAAGGTGTATAGATTTTAGGGATAATATTATGAAAAACCTCAAACTGGTATGTGTGACAAATTTTACCAAAACCAATTTTTTTATTATCAAAAATCACAAACCAATACATATGTGATAAATTTACTTTGAACTAATTTTTTTACTATCAAAAACCTTAAACTGATACATTATTGTAATTTCCATTAAATTTGATTAATATAACGAAAAACTATAAACCAACATATATGTAAGAAATGGAAGATAAAACCCCAAATTGGTATGATCGTTAATTACCATATGTTATCTAACTTAGCAATTTAACAGTAAAATTTAATAAAAAATAACGGATGGTAAATTTGTCATAAATATATAATTTGAAATTTTTTTGTTAAAAAATCAATTCAAATAAATTTATCATAAATATATTAATTCGAAATTTTCATCGTATTAACCTTAAATTTTATTCAAGGATGCGATTAAGAACATTGGCTCTTGGTAGCTAAATGGCTAATAAATCCAAATGCCGATAAGACTTGGCAATCAATGAGAGGAAAGTGTGCAGCATCGTCGAAGACAGCAATCTCGATAATGCAAGCGGCCCCATTTGCGCCTGCATGCATTGACTATGCTCTCCAGCATTTTAATAGGGATGTTGCAAGTTGGAAATCGATCATATGGGACACCTTTTCAGGATTGACAAGAATTATTAGACATTTGAAATATCCCGCTCAAGATGGTTGGAACCCACGGGTTTTTACATGCCACTTGCTCGTTCATCGGTTTAACGAATCATGTGATAGCAAATTGGCGCGATATTTTCTCCAAATTGGTTCGGCCAATAGTGATTAGGTTTCCTTGAAATCCCCTCAATTCCCCACCAAAAGCAGCAACCCTGGGGCCTTTGAGTTTCGCCTTCGACTTCAATCCCATGTCGAAGGTGCGCGCATGAGGATGTGGACATGTATTCGTGTGCTGAGCCATTTTTTTTTTCGGCCGGCAATTATCTGAACGAAGGCTTCCATGTATTGATGGCAATGGAAGAATTTTCAAAAGAGCTTTAAGTTCGAGACAGTGTTTTACTTGGCCAAATGGCTGATGTTGCCCTCAATCAATGTAGTTGACCTATGCTGATGTAAATAATTTCTATAATTTGTTTAAAAAGTTTCTAAATATATGTATTTTTATTTTATGCACTTTTTTTTTCCAACTATAACCAATGATATTGGGTGAGAGCTTGTAGGCCATTAGCAATCTTGACAAGTGCCGACCCTGCCCTCATCAAGTGGTCAATGAGCGCTAGCTACAATGAAATAAAAAATCATATATAAAAAAATACAAAAAGTTGTCCACATTATATGTCAATTGTGCCACGTAAACTAATCAACGTTTATATTGGCAATTTTCAATCAAAATTGGATTGAAGAATTGTATTGATTTTCAAAAGATTTAAAAATTTTAAAATTGGATTCACATTCATATATTAGATTTAGAAGATTTATTTTTATTATTATCTCCGTCCATGGGAAGCCCAGCTTCCGACCTTGCAATTCACTTTAAATTCATTGAAAGGTGATGAACCCCCCTGGTCAAAAAGGCCTTGATGGGAAGAGTCAAGTCGTGATCCGTTTTTTGTCCTTTTCCTTCTTCTTTTCCTAACAATTGCAAAACGTTATGACGTGTTCACGAAAAGGACCCAAACACAAGATTTTGGAGAAGTCTTCCTCATGAATTTGACTCACCGCACAGCAGGATAAAATTCGATACTACATGATATATACCCGGAGTTAATCGAAACCACCGAAAAAGAAGAACATCGTCCTAATTACAAATGATGTGCTTGTGCTCTAATCTTCTATGATACGAATTAGCGTTTGTCTATTCAGTACATATATAAATATAAATCCTATCAGAAAGTGCCACAGGACACTTATTAACAATTATTGCATTTGATAAATATGTATTCTAAACAATTAAGTGAATTTGACTTATCATGGTGGAGATAAATGCACAAAAGCAATACTATTTAAACAATGTTTTGAAAATTTTGGTCGAGATAATTGCTCTATATATGTATGACGAGCGTATATATAGAGCATATTACTAATTATTTTGGTCACGGATAGCAATTTCCCTCTATATGGTGCTATATGTCGATTTAAAATACTCTAAGTTAGGGGTAAGCATGGTTCTAGGGTAGTATCATAAATTACAGAATTTGACTAGCAGTCCAGACGAGTAAGTTTCAAGAACAAGTTTTTGTATTCTTTTTGTTCCATGTCTTCACACAATTTTATAGTATTTCATGGCGTTCGATGATGAGTATGTAACCAAGAGCCACTAATCTAAGCTTTCATTTTCTGACAATATTCATGATTGAGAGTTTTACTTTGTTAATATTCCATACTCTTTCTTTGTCTAGATATGAGTTGTGGTCAGTAAATTACAACAGTAAATGGTAGTCGTTAAAGGTGATGATTCATTATAACATGTAACGGGGTAAGTTTAGATTATAAGGTATGCAAAGCAGGTTGTAAGTTCCAAAATTTTAGAACCAGTTCTAATGAGTAGATTCTAAATTGTAAGTGGAATCTAGACCAACCTAGAACTACCCAACCTTACTTTAATTGACGCATGAGTAAATACTGTTTGTCGAGTCATTATCATGCTTGTGCGTATGCTTAGCATTTTCTTTTTTAATCTTTTCTCCAAAAGGAGCTTCCTTGACCAAGTAATTCAATGTTTGACTTGATTAAAGTAAAAGCCAATGAGATTATTTAACTTTTTGGCTCCAAAAATTTCCATGTCAACGGGCACATTGCTCATCCTACAACAACCCACCTCGATGGAGTAAAAGATGAATCCAGACAGAACTTCAGGACTGCCATTATCTATTGGGCAGCACATCTGAAGCTCCGAACCGTGGCTTGAAACATGCAACTTGGCAGGGACTCGGACAGCCACTCGAACCCCAACTTGTCTCGTTTGTGCTTCGGTTTGACATCATCAGATGGCGGTGACGAGGCCAATGGATTCAAGGCCCCATTTGAACCGTTAAGCAGATCTCTGTACGTACTGAAAACTCTCACAGAAGTTGGTCAAACGGGGCTCAAGCTTGAACTGAGCTTTCTCACTTGTGCGAGACTTTCCCTTCTCGACAAGCCCACATGCATCGCAAAAGGGTTTCCGTATGTGGAGATCTCTTCCAATATTGGTGAATTCTAAAAGGCAGAAATAGTTTTGGGAGAAACCAATCGACTCATTTAGTCATAGATTATGTCTTGTGGATTGCCACAAAGGAGTCGGTACCAATGGAGGTTTCTCTCTGTTAATGGTTTTAATTCTTCTTCTTCTTCTTCTTCTTGTTTTCCCGCTATTCCACGAAGACACGTCTTTAACACTGTATTATCCTTTTAATGTCGTCATGTTATTGACAGAAGAATAGTGCAAAAATTCTAAATTTAACTGTGCTCGTTCATTGGTTATATACTTGCCATAGTTGTGGCTTCTTCCTCTTTTTTTCTTTTTTCTTTTTTTGCTTTCTTTTTTAATTAAGTTTTTTAATTTCTTTTAATTTATATTTATATTAAAAATTAATTTTGGGGGCTTATAGCATCACGTGGACATTTTTTTTAAAAAGAAAATTTTCATGTGGAATTTTTTTTAAAAGAATTGCCACGTTGATATTTTTTTTTTTAAATGCTACATTAGTAAAAGAAAGTCACTAGAAAATGATATGTTAGGGGGTGCATGACAAACTAGAATTTCTGTTCCAGAAACAATTTTTCTATTCCAAACTTGTTTCTGGAATAGAAATCCGTTTGATAAACTTTTTCTATTTTTTTATTTCTAGAATAGATTTCTATTCCAGAAATAGGTTTGGAATAGAAATCGAAGTAGAAATTTTATACTTCTCTATTTCGGAATAGAAATGAGAAATAGAAATTTTATACTTCTCTATTTCTGGAATAAAAATGAGATAAAAAAAAATTTCTCATCGTTCGTCAATCGGTCCTTCATCCGTTGCCGTCGACCACCATTCGTCGATTGCCGCCCGCTCACTGGCCCCTATCGCCGCCCCCGCCACTGGTTGCCGGCCACCGCCACCCCCACTGCTGGTCGCCGGCCGCCGCCGTCGTCGCCGCCGCTAATCGCCGATCACCGGCCACCACCACCGCCGCCTATCACTGATCACCGCCCGCCCCCCGCCGCCGCCAGTCACTGGCCGGCGACCCGGAAAGGAAGAAATTTTGTGTCGTTATCAAACGGTTATTTTTGCTTGGAAACTCTTCTAAAAATAGAAATAGAAAAATTTATTTCTATTCCAAAAACTATTTCTAGAACAGAATGGTTGTCATGCGCATTAGCAGTTTGGTCAGAATTTCTCACAACTAGCAATCAAGTATCCTATTCTTATTTGATTTTGGCACTTAAGTGTACCTTTTGAAACTTTTTGTACTTCAATATCCACCATTGTCAAGTTTTGATAGTTGCGGTGTTTGGCACTTGGTCCTATCTTTTTCTTGAGCAACGTTATGGAATTGACCAAGCCTTTCCACATCTAATGCTTGTTTCATTTCCTCTTTTGTGATTTTTCTTGCCAAAATTTTATTATGGTTAGTCCCACAAACACAACAAAATAAAGAGTAAAGCAAGAAAGAGAATCGAGACACAAAATTTATCTTGATTGACTCTTAAATGAGGGCTACATTCTTTGCACCTCCACTTTTCTGTTACGGCCCTCTCAATTATAAGAGAAAAAAAGATTTTCTATAGGTGGAACAAATCAGTAGCTATTTATGGGCTTAAGTCCAAACTATTAATAAAATACAAGTCCTAGCTATAAAAACCCTCCAACAGGGCTGTCCCTTGTGACTCCTTTGCTTTCCTATTGATGGGAAGTATAAATCACAGTCCAATAATTTTAAGGTTATACGAACAAATGACATGAGAAATGAAACCTATTGAGAGCGAGTGTTCGTGCATCGATAAGTCGAACATTCACTTTCCATCGGAAGTGCATTGAGAGAATTTCAACGAGTAATCCACTCAATGATGAAGTCAAGCGATTCTTCTTCGAAAGCAGAGAACACAGCGACACTTATGGAGTTTGCGCATAAGTTTTTGGCAGTAATAAAAGCCGAATTTCTTTGCTGAATAGTCCTACGAGTTGCCCATTTTCAATTAGTTGTACACGCACAAAAGAATTATTCAGAGACGCGCATGTCTAGGACAATCCTTTCGTACCTACTATGCACGTGATGAAGGTGCTATATCCGTTGAGAACCACAGGCTCACGCCAAGTCTCATTCAATACCTTCATCTAGAGAAATCGCTAACAAGAGGTCCAAATCCGAGCTCGTTAATATATCCAATTGAACCCATCTTCACTCAAAAACTTAAGCCAATGAGTTATAGGTCAATCGGGATATATTAACTGCTTTATACTACATGAATTCTTTGATGTAGAATTTCTTAAACACAACTCATTCATACATGTATCCTAACAATCTATTCTCACATGTGAGCTCAATGTTGGGTTCACTCCCTCCTAATTCAAGCATCCTTCTACATGAACTTCCTACGAGCCCATGTTGCTACATCACAATGTATACTTGTCCGGAAATTGCAACCATAGGCTCTGATACTATTTGTTGGAAGCATGCAGTAGAAGTCCAATAACTTCACTTAGGGAGATCGTCAAGAGAGAACCAAAATCCAAGCCCATCAATATATTAGTTGGACCCACTTTCACTCAAAAGCTTAGTTAATGAGTAATGGGTCAACTATCATATATGCTCTACACCACATCAATTCTCTAATGTTGGGATTTCCCTAATACAATTCACTCATATGCATCCTAACAATATAGGGTGTCAAGTTCAAGCTCGACTTGACTCACATTTGACTCACATTTTAGGGTTTGAAAGTCAATCATCTTGAGCTCGATCGAGTATTGAATATCTTGCTTAATCTCGATACAAATATAAGATTAAGATATGCAACCTTAATTCAACTCGACTAGATAATAATTGTTAAAATATCTTAATCTAATAGCTTAAGTTTTTGAAACAGGTAGAAGTAGTCCCATAAATTTTTGTATAAGAAGGTCCCGAATTTAGATTTTTCTAAACCCCTTATTATATATTTTTCAGTTTAGTTTTAGGCTAAAGTCCAGCCTACACCTTAAAAGAAGTGTCGAAATTTTTAGATATCAAATTAAATATTTATTTCACAACTTGAACATTTGATAGTGGTGTCACAAATTTTCGCAACTTATAAATGAATATTGAATTCAAGTTAAAGCTCGAGTTTAATAAGCTTAAATATATTTTCCTACACTTAAATGTTTATTGGTGTACCGTAATCTTAAGAATTTCTTTATTTACTCATATAATATCTTATGCTTTTGAAAAAAAAATCGTAAGAGTTAATTAGGCTCCCGAGCCTTTCAAGTTGGATTTAAAACTGCTTAAAGACACCCACCAAACCAAACCCCACCCCCCAAGCTCCTTGACGTAGGTCCCACCCCCTGACCTCTCGGCCGCGGGCCTCGGCCAGGTCCCAAATTTAGGTCTAGCCTCAATTCTACCTTAATTTTTTTTTGTCCCTATTAACCAAATATGGGCTATTAGATTTGGAAGTTTTAGAATCTTATCTTTAGAAGTTTGAAAATTTTATATTTTATATATTTCTTTTCTTGCAAGTAAATCTTCTAGAATGTACTCTTAGGTATATAAATATTCATCTAAGTTTAATAGAAGTACACAACGATTTCTATCTCAACCTAGTATCAAGAGTCATCTAAGGCTAACACCCCTTTCAACCCCAATTTTCTTCTTCTCTTATTATTTTTCCCTACAAAGGTGGTAAGTGTTGCCCCCCCGCCACCACCACTGTAACTCTCATTACAAACCTCTCTTCTACACTTCCTCCATTTGAATCTGCTTGCCACTTTCTTTCTTTATGTCTCAGAACATCCAATTACTGCTATGAAAAGTACAGTTTATCTTGTTTCTCAAGGGACAAAACCTCTATGGCTATGTGATGAAACTACAACTTGTCTCTTTGATGCAGCCCAAGTAGTCTACAAAACACTTTCAACTTTCGATCCTATCCCAATTTCACCATAAACTTCTTTTTTTGTCCTATAAAAAACCCCCAACTTTAGGTCTTATCTCAATTTTAATGTCTAGTCACAATTTTATATTACAAAAATTTTCAGTCTCATAAAAAATCACAAACTTTTACTTGGGTCACAAATATTCTATCTTTAACCCTCTATTCAAAATTTTTCATTGACAATTGAGAGATAGAAAAGTCCTAATCATGAGCTGTTCGAGCATCCTAAGTGCAAGCTCTCCAATCGAAAGAGATGGAACATACAAGTGAATGAAGACCGAGTGTAAAATCAGGGGGATTGTGTTAATGAAGGCAGATTTGAAACTCAAGTAAAAGTTAACAATCTTTTATAATACAATATTAGAGTAAAATTGAAATTAGAATTAAAGCTATGAATTTTTTAAGAGACAAAAAGAAAAAAATTATGGTAGAATTAGTACTAGACCTAAAGTTGAGGGTTTTTTACGCTACAAAAACAAAATTTATGATAGAATTGAAACTAGATATAAAGTTGTAAATTTTTTATAAGACAAAAGGTATAATTGAGATAAGAGATTAGTTAGAGCTTTTTTAAGGTATTGGGCCTATTTTCTTAGGCCCAACCTCAAAACCTGGACTTTTGCTCAAACCCCAACATATTTAAGACAAAAATACTCATGCTTTTTGAAAGAAATGAATTTTCTAATCCTTTCCCAATGTGAAAATATTGTCATTTGTTCATGGTATTTTCTATTCTTTTTCGTATGAGATTACTTTATTTTGTTTATTTTTTAGCTATATGCCTTTTAATTTTATATCTATTCTCCATTTTATGTCTTTCAAACTAAAACATGTTTAAGAGATGTAACCCCACCTAGCCTATGTAATCGGGCTTGGCCTGCTCATCCTTTCTCACTGGGCAAGCCTGGTGGGTCGTGATTGACGAGGTGCTCGAGCCAAACCTAGTCTGGTTAGCTAAGCACAAGCCTATGTGCCTTAAGGTAGTCCCAGCCTTTTCCGATTAAGTTTCCGTGATTTCCATGAGGAAGATGTCTTGAGATGACAAGATGAGTTTAGAACCCATATTTTTTTCTCATATTCGATTATGTGGGTAATAAATGAGTTACCTAATAACTTAATGGGCTTATATAGATCATAAATAGGTCAATTAATAAGCTTAAGTCAAGTGAATCAAATCATTTTTAATTATTTTTAATTATAGCTTTCATTAATTTTCTGAATTTTTAAATTTTTTTTCTTTTTTTTTTTTTTTTTTCTTTTCTTTCTTTCTTTTTTTCTATGAAATCCACAATCCACACAAGGGTCACCAATTGATCCTCGCAACACCAAGCAAGGGTCCAACCCTTGCCCGTGACCAACTCTCACCCTGTGGTCAGCGTGGGTTGATGGACCCTTGCTAGACTTTGAATAAAAGAAAAAGGAAAAGACAGAAATAAAGGGAATAAAAAAAGACAATTTAAAAATTTAACTTTTTTTAAAATATAAAAATTGTCCACTGGATTTATATTGCATAGAAGTTTTTAAGTAATATGATTTTTTTCAAGAAATAAAATTTTTTTTCTAGATTGGGTCATATATGGAAATGTTTTTGTAATATGGATTGCGTCGGATATGGATTGAGTTGGGTTGGGTATGGGTTTTTATATTTGTATAGAATGGAAACGAGTCAAAATGGGTTAAATGAGTCAATTTGGATCGAATCATTTTCGACTCAACCAATCGACCCACCCGTTTGATAGGTCTAGACTTGTGCCATATCAAACTACTTCAACATTTCCATGTGTCGAGAGGACAATTATCCATAGATCACTTTAAAGAGGGTACGACTTGAAATGAACTAAACTTAACAGCTAAGATGGGGTGAATCCGTTGTTCTATGATTTTTAAAAAAATTTCATGCAAAACGATGCCTAGACCTTGAAACAGTTTTTGCAGACGAAATCTGAGATGCAAAGCAAATGTCTTATAAAAATATTTTCAAAGAGCATTAGGGATCGAACAAATTGTCAAGCAAGGTTCTAGAAATACGTGGTCTAATGTGATTTTGGAGAAAAAGTTGATAATTTATGGTATTTCTTAAAAGCAAAGGCGTATAGATTTTAGGGATGATATCATGACAAATCTCAAACTGATACATGTGTGACAAATTTTACCCAAATCAATTTTTTGATTATCAAAAATCACAAACCAATACATATGTGATAAATTTACTTTAAACTAATTTTTTTTTACTATCAAAAATCTTAAACTGATACATTATATTAATTTCCAATAAATTGGATTAATAAACAAAAAACTATAAACTAACATATATATAAGAAATGGAAAATAAAACCCAAAATTGGTACAATCGTTAATTATCATATGTTATCTAACTTAACAAATTAATGATAAAATTTAATAAAAATTAACGGATGGTAAATTTATCACAAATATATAGTTCAAAATTTTTCGTCGTATTAACCTTAGATTTTATTTAGGGATGCGATTAAGAACATTGGCTCTTGGTAGCTAAATGGCTAATAAATCCAAATGCCGACAAGACTTGGCAATCAGTGAGAGGAAAGCGTGCAGCATCGTTGAAGACAGCAATCTCGATTAGGGGTGAGCAGCAGTCTAGGGTCGACCCTGGACCGATCCTGGACCGGCCCAACCCTGCCGGTCCTGGTCCGGTTCCCAAGGGGACTGGGTCGGTCCTTGGTCCTAAAATTCCAGGACCAACTTTGTGCGGATTGGTCCTCGGTCCTAAGAGTTTTGGGTCGGTCAAACCCCGACCAACCCCGTATATTATATTATATTATTTATAATTCTTTTATATATTCAAACCTAAGTAAAATTGCTATTATATTATATTATATTGAGATGTTCTATCAATAACACTAATAGTAATTTCAATTTAAAACTTTTGTTGAGTATTAATTATGTGTCGTTTGTTTTGTTTTCAGGTGTTTAGAAGTTCAAGTGAATTAACAAGATGTGAAGTTATATATTCATGGTTTATATTAAGTATTTTGAACTTTTTATGGTTTAATTGTATTTTACTAATGAATTTTAGCTACACTTTGCTTTTCAATTTGTGTCAAATGGTAGAAGTTTTTGAAGAGTAGAGTAGTACTGCAATTGCTACGGTGATTTGCTAGTCAAGCGGTATGAAGCTCATTTTTTGGTTGAGTGGACTCTACATGATCAAATGCTAGTCAAGTGGCGTGAAGCTTTCGACCAAAAAAAAAACAAAAGTGGTGTGTAGCTCGTTTTTTGGTTAAGTGGACTCTGCATGATCAAATGCAGGAAAACACTTTTGCATATGGTGTTATGAATATTAAAGATAGATGATTACAAGAACTTTCCATCTTATCCCATATCTTGATGAGCGGTTAGCAGGTACAAAATTTCTATTATTGTGTCATCTTAAATTTGCTAAATATGTATTGGTATTTATAATTTAGTTGCACAATGTCGCATTGTCGATGGATGTGTAATTTGAATTTGTAGGTTTGCTTTTAGGGAGTATAAAAAATAAGACGAAAAAAATTATCGATCGGTCCGGGTTGACCCTGAAACCGGACCGAACCCATTGGGTCGGTCCGGTCTTTGGTCCTAGGTTCAATAGGGTCGGTCCTTGGTCCTAAAAATTGAGGACCGACACTGTACGAGTTGGTCCTAGGGTTAGGGGGTGGCCCGGACCAACCCGGACCATGCTCACCCCTAATCTCGATAATGCAAGCGGCCCCACTTGCACCTGCATGCATTGACTATGCTCTCCAGCATTTTAATAGGGATGTTGCAAGTTGGAAATCGATCATATGGGACACCTTTCTCAGGATTGACAAGAATGATTAGACATTTGAAATATCCCGCTCAAGATGGTCCGGAACCCACGGGTTTTTACGTGCCAGTTCCTCGTACATCGGTTTAACGAATCATGTGATAGCGAATTGGCGCGATATTTTCTCCAAATTGGTTCGGCCAATAGTGATTAAGTTTCCTTGAAATCCCCTCAATTCCCCACCAAAAGCAGCAACCCTGGGGCCTTTGAGTTTCGCCTTCGACTTCAATCCCATGTCGAAGGTGCGCGCATGAGGATGTGGATATGTATTTGTGTGCTGAGCCATTTTTTTTTCGGTCGGCAATTATCTGAACGAAGGCTTCCATGAATGGATGGCAATGGAAGAATTTTCAAAAGAGCTTTAAGTTTTGAGACAGTGTTTTACTTGGCCAAATGGCTGATGTTGCCCTCAATCAATAGAGTTGACCTCCTGGACTGAGGGAAACGGTCTCTTTGGGGAATCGGAACCTTGTGGCAAGTTGCATGTTCAAGGCCATTGATTGCTCCATCCGTCTCCTTGACAGGACGGGAGGAAAATTGTCAAAAATAAAAATAATAATTTGTTGTAGAAATATCGATTTAATTCTAAATATCTTAATTTAACCAATTTAGCTTTATGTTTTTAAAAAATTCACCAATACTGACCATACTACTTAGTGCTTATGTAAATAATTTTATATAATTTATTTAAAAAGTTTCTAAACATATGTATTTTTATTATATGCACTTTTTTTTTTTCAATTATAACCAACGATATTGGGTGAGAGCTTGTAGGCCATTAGCAATCTCGACAAGTGCCAACCCTACCCTCATCAAGTGGTCAATGAGCACTAGCTACAATGAAATAAAAAATAATATATAAAAAATACAAAAAAATTGTCCACATTATATGTCAATTGTGCCACGTAAACTAATCAACATTTATATCGGCAATTTTCAATCAAAATTGGATTGAAGAATTATATTGATTTTCAAAAGATTTAAAAATTTTAAAATTGGATTCACATTCATATATTAGACTTAGAAGATTTATTTTTATTATTATCTCCGTCCATGGGAAGCCCAGCTTCCGACCTTGCAATTCACTTTAAATTCATTGAAAGATGATGAACCCCCCTGGTCAAAAAGGCCTTGGTGGAAAGAGTCAAGTCGTGATCCGTTTTTTGTCCTTTTCCTTCTTCTTTTCCTAACAATTGCAAAACATTATGACGTGTTCACGTAAAGGACCCAAACACAAGATTTTGGAGAAGTCTTCCTCATGAATTTGACTCACCGCACAGCAGGATAAAATTCGATACTACATGATATATACCCGGAGTTAATCGAAACCACCGAAAAAGAAGAACATCATCCTAATTACAAACGATGTGCTTGTGCTCTAATATTCTATAATACGAATTAGCGTTTGTCTATTCAATACATATATAAATATAAATCCTATCAGAAAGTGCCACAGGACACTTATTAACAATTATTGCATTTGATAATTATGTATTCTAAACAATTAAGTGAATTTGACTTATCATGGTGGAGATAAATGCACAAAAGCGATACTATTTAAACAATGTTTTGAAAATTTTGGTTGAGATAATTGCTCTATATATGTATATAGAGCATATTACTAACTATTTTGGTCACTGATTCCCTCTATATGATGCTACGTGTCGATTTAAAATACTTTAATTTAGGGGTAAGTATGATTCTAGGGTAGTACCATAAATTGCAGAATTTGACCAGCAGTCCAAACGGGTAAGTTTCAAGAACAAATTTTTGTATTCTTCTTGTTCCATGTCTTCACACAATCCTACAGTAATTCATGGCGTTCGATAATGAGTATGTAACCAGGAGCCACTAATCTAAGCTTTCATTTTCTGACAATATTCATGATTGAAAGTTTTACTTTGTTAATATTCCATACTCTTTGTTTGTCTAGATATGAGTTGTGGTCAGTAAATTACAACAGTAAATGGTAATCGTCAAAGGTGATGATTCATTATAACATGTAATGGGGTAAGTTTAGATTAGAAGGTATGCAAAGCAGGTTGTAAGTTTCAAAATTTAAGAACCAGTTCTAATGAGTAGATTCTAAATTGTAAGTGGAATCTAGACCAACCTAGAACTACCAACCTTACTTTAATTGAGGCATGAGTAAATACTGTTGTCGAGTCATTATCATGCTTGTGCGTACGCTTAGCATTTTCTTTTTTAATCTTTTCTCCAAAAGGAGCTTCCTTGACCAAGTAATTCAATGTTTGACTTGATTAAAGTAAAAGCCAATGAGATTATTTAACTTTTGCTCCAAAAATTTCCATGTCAACGAGCACATTGCTCATCCTACAACAACCCACCTCGATGGAGTAAAAGATGAATCCAGACAGAACTTCAGGACTGCCACTATTTATTGGGCAGCACATCTGAAGCTCCGAACCGTGGCTTGAAACATGCAACTTGGCAGGGACTCGGACAGCCACTCGAACCCCAACTCGTCTCGTTTGTGCTTCGGTTTGACATCATCAGATGGCGGTGACGAGGCCAATGGATTCAAGGCCTCATTTGAACCGTTAAGCAGATCTCTGTACGTATGAAAACTCTCACAGAAGTTGGTCAAACGGGGCTCAAGCTTGCACTGAGCTTTCTCACTTGTGCGAGACTTTCTCAAGCTTGCACTGAGCTTTCTCACTTGTGCGAGACTTTCCCTTCTCGACAAGCCCACATGCATCGCAAAAGGGTTTTGATGATTTGCCATATATTTTTTCGAGCTTATCCACGTGGACTAATCAATGCCATTTGTCCTATATGACATAGTCGACAATCCAATATGTCCAACGGAGCTCAAAATGGAGCCATTTTGAGAAAAAATTTCAATTTTTTCAATTTTTCATTTCTTGTTATTGTTTTCCTCCATCTTCCTGGATTCCAATGGTCGAGGCCTTGGCGATTGCCACCAACCCTTGCTTGCCACAAGCGAGGGTCGCACAACCCTTGCCAGATCTAGGCGAGGGCTGCAACCCTCACCTTTGACCGATGAGAGTTGTGCTGCCCTTGCATGTGGCTCAGGATCGGTTGGGAAGAAGATGGACCGTACAAAAGGAAAAAAACGAAAATAAAAAATTTATAAAATTTATAAGAATCTACAAAACGGTGTTGTTTAATTTAAAATCATCAATGTCAGTCGCCAATTATACCCAATGCTAACCAAACTACCATATTGGCAATTTGCGATTTAAATAAGCTGAATGGACTACATTAATAGAATCACTATAAAGGGCGCGCATAATAAAATTTCTACTTTTCTATTTCTCCATTTCTCTGTTTCTCGGAACAGGTTTGGAACAGAAATCCATTTGGTAACGCAATTTGATTTTTCTATTTCTGGAACAGATTTCTATTCCAGAAATAGATTTGCAGATAAATCAGAAGTTAAACTTTTTAACTTCTCAATTTCTATTTCAGAAATTGAGAAATTAATTTCTGTTCCAGAAATTTTGTCATGCGCACCCAAAATGTTTAGGACTACGTCGGTCAGTATAAAAGTTTTAGAGTAAAATCCGTGACCGGCCAGTAGGTTCAAAACCTTTTTGGACAATTTCCCCCGCTATCGACGACCGTGTCAATCTCGCCGCACGAGATACTTTAATTATCATCATCGCCCATCATGAAACTTAAATGCGAACGTTGACGAACGCAGCTTCTTGCGGCGTAGGCAACAGTGACGTAGACAAAGACTTTGGCGATAGCAACTTCAGCTAACGGGATCGATCGCAAGCAACGGACTTTTCAATACCTTGTGCGAGCTTTACGGCGATCGGGACCGAGAAATGTTTCGCCGTATTGGACCGATTTCTACCGGCCAGCCAACTTATAGACTTGGGCGAGCCGTTGGGACCGCAATCCCAGCCAAATTGGAAGATAAGATCAGTAGCTTTTGGAGCTTTTGGGTGGTCGCCCTCCACGCATGGTGGAAGTGTAAAAGCTATGATTTTCACGTCTTTGGAGCACGCGGGAACATGATAATGTAGACTTGACGCACGGCAAATGCGTTAATATAGTTCGCAATTTCCCACAGCTGGGCTTGCCCGTGATTGATTTGATGATTAATGAGAAAGTGGGTGGTGAAAACCTTCAGATCAAGGATGGATTGAATTGCTTGTGTAAAATTTTCTTTATGCAAAGTGACCTGTTATTAGGGGTGAGCGGTTCCCGATTCCGGTTCGGTTCCGTCTAGAACCTGGAACCTACCCTCGGGTACAGGTTCCTCATTTTTTGGAACCTGGAACCTACCCGTCGGCAAGAACCAGAACCTACCCCCCACGGGTTCCAGGGTCGGTTCCAGGTTCCTACGGGTTCTTTTTTTTTTTTTTTTTTTTGTCTCATTTTTTTTTGGTTTCATTTTCAGGGTAAATTATGCAACAATTGCTCAGTCCAACCATTATGTAAGATCTAAAGGAAAAGCTGTTTCTAATGTTATAAGCCAGCATTGTGATATTCCAAAACACTCTTAAGTTTACAAGCAAACTTAGTTTTGCTATATCAAACTAAAAAAAAAAAGTACCAACAGCATACCTAAAAAATTCAGATGTTGAACACACATCCATCTCCTTCTCCGGCAAATCCAGTTGCAAGCATTTGGGGACTTCACAGCTGCAGTCCCCACTTCTATTTGGCAATGCCAGGTCCTCCCTTTGCACAACATTGAGCACGAATCCATCAGGAACCCTTTCTGATTGTCTTCCCGACCATCTGCAGTGAAAAAATTAATTACTAGTTAATATACAAGCTATACAGATCAAGTGCCAGCCAAACAAAAAAAAAGGAATATAAATCAGCTTGTAAAGTACATTACTCACTAATAAATAAAAGCATAATGGTGATTGGTATGAAAGTGTGTTTCATTTTAACTCAAGATAATACGTATAACAACGTCAGAAATGTCCATATGCTTTCAAAAAGTGAAGAAGCTAAAGCCATCATTTAAAATAAGGTGTACTCAGCAGCAGGCATGTATGAAAATAAATATATCCCGCCGGGAAAAAGAGAGAATGATAAACAGAGGACAAACAAAGCATAGCCATAGTCGGACACAGACGTCTAGAAGACAAGAAAGTGGAAAATGAAGTACCTTTACAAAATGCTGTTAGAATTTCATAAACACCAAAACGAGCTCCTAGACCAAATGTTCTCCCTGGCGTCAGCCATCCAAAGCCACTGTAAAGACCTACAATTCAAGAGTAATAGTAGAATCAACAACTACTAATCATGTCTATGAATATTCAATAGTTATTGTCCAAAAATACTGTGAATAAAGCACTTCATCTTCCTTAGCACATGCAGTCAACTAAATAGGAGGAGCAACAATTCTCAAGCAACTTGCCATATATTGGGACGGACACTCCTTTCCACCAGTAGAATATCAACCGCCACTTCCATCATGAAGAAGGGTCTTGAGTAAACATAAAATCTCGTCAAAGAGCAAGCAGAAGTTGCATACTCCAGAAACAAAAAGGTTTTTCCACAAGAGGAATTTTTGTGTGGGAAGTCTTCAATTTTTTACAGCATTTTGTACATGATTTATTTTGAATAAGCAAAGTTCTCAGGGAATCGAAGGAATGGATTTTAACAGAGCTACTTCCTCAGTCTTCCTTTCCATTCTTTTCCCTCTTAGGCCAGAAATGACTAACCAGTTCAACACCCCCATAAATGGACCACGGATGTTATAACTTTGAACAGGAGCACAGGATGTACTTTACCAATTCCTATCTATGTTCTAACGAACTGGAGAAAAAAAATCGAATAAATATAAAGTAAATGGACTGCAAAAATGGCTGCATTTCCAAATTACCTCCTAAACCTCCGGACAAAGCCCAAACTCTTTCCACAGCCTGCGCCAGAGTCAACTGCTTAGTTGAGCCAGAACCAAGCTGCTTTGCACACGCACAGAGTCAAGCACCATGGAAATCCGAAATTCCTACAATTCAGAGGGGAAAGAAGAAAACAAAAGGGCATCACCAAACCAACCTGGATAAGGGTCTTGATGGTATCGAGAGGATAAGTGAGGGCCGTTCCTAAAGTGACCGAAGCGGCGGCGGCGACCGCGTGCGTTGTAAACATTCGGTTCTTGAAGAACTCGTCCATCCGGAACGCCGATTCTAGAACGGCGAATCCACTGCCACGTTCGGGAACGAGCCTCCGGGATTCTCGAGAACCGCGGCGTACACCTTGATGTCGTCCTTCATGAGCTGATCTCTGCCCTCATAAACGACGCTGATAAACATCCCAAACAAGCAAGGGGGCCCAAGATATCGAATCGACCGATCGATCCCCCGCGCGAAGAACCGAGAGAGAGAGAGAGATTGAAGCGTTACCTGGAGATATAGGTCTTGCCGGAGAGGAACTCGTCGAGGGACTTGAGGCCCGACTCCATGTGGAGATTCGCCGAGGGCAAGCAGCGTCGGGCAGAGACAGAGGAGGGCGAGCAGTGTGAAAGTGTGAAGTGAACTGAGCGAGACTAGGGTAAACTTAGGGTTTTTTTTTTAACTTAACCGGTTCCCAGAAAAAGGGAACCGGGAACCGGAACCGGTCCCTTTGGAACCGGGAAAGTGGGTTGAAAACCTTCAGATCAAGGATGGATTGAATTGCTTGTGTAAAATTTTCTTTATGCAAAGTGACATGTTATGCATGCGGAATTATTATATCGAAGGAAGCAAATACTACAAAAGAAAGAATAATTCTCTCTTCCGAAAATCCAGAGTCTCTTGGGTTTTGCTTTTAGCTTCTTCTTTTTTTACTCCTTTTCCTTTTCTTTGTTTACCGTTTGGTTTTAAACCAACTGTTGAAAGCTCAAAATATCTTTTATTAGATGTCGGGGTGCATGGAAGGAGTCATGCGAAAGTTTTCGTGACGTTTTAAAACGTAAAGAGTACGGCGGTCCTAAAGTTCATAGACAAACTCCGGAAACTCCCGGAAAAATGAGCATGGCAGTTTGAAAGTTTCAAAAAACTGCTGAAGCTGACAAATGGGCAATGGCAATACGGACAGACCCGCTGTAACTGGTCTGAACAAGTCCACGTCGCGTCTCCGAGACTCCCAGCCATGACGCCCACTTGATGAGGCTGATAAGAGAGGACAACGAATGGGCACATATATGATAAAAAAAAAAAGATGGGCACATATCAACTTGCAAAAAGCGGGTCCTAGTGTTTTCTCATGCCCCTTGGTTGAATTCTCCATTATAATAGTCACTAGTCCGGGAAGATGCATATGTAATTGTACCCTTATACAGCTCTATCGTGTTAGATACTTCTTGATTATCGTACTCGTCTTCGCTATAAATACCGCTTGCACAAACCCATTCATGCAACACAACCCAACACAAACCCTCTTGCTAGGTCCTCTCTCTCGCTTGTCCTAGAAAAGTTAGCCATGCAAACCCTAAAGCCTCATGCAGCTCTCCTCGCCAGCCCCGGCATGGGCCACCTCATCCCTGTCGTCGAGCTAGGGAAGCGCCTCGCCGCCCACCATGGCTTCGATGTCACCATCTTCGTGGTGGCACCTGACTCGTTGATCAGAAAATCCCCTGTTTTCAGCTCGGCGTCGGCTCTGAACCACCTGAAGCTCGTCTTGCTCCCCCCAGTGGACATCTCTGGGCTCACCGACTCGACCTCCTCGGTCGTGACCCAGCTCTTGATGATGATGCGCGAGGCCTTGCCTTCGTTGAGGGCTGCAATCTCCTCCATGAGGGCACGTCCAACGGCTCTCGTGGTCGATTTGTTCGGAACTGAAGCTCTGGCTGTGGCTGAGGAGTTTGACATGCTCAAGTACGTTTTCATCACTTCGACGGCGCGGTTTCTCGCGGCCACTATTCACTTGCCCACCATAGATGGGAAAGTAGAACAGGAGCATCGTATCATGAAAAAGCCTTTGGAAATTCCAGGTCTTGAACCAGTCCGATTCGAGGACACCTTAGACCTGTTTTTGGACCAGACCGATAAGAGTCTTTATGCCGAATATACTCGAATTGGGAGGGAGATACCGACAGCCGATGGAATTCTAGTAAACACGTGGCAAGATCTAGAGCCTTCAGCGTTGCATGCACTGGAAGATGACAAGTTCTTGGGCCGCGTCACTAAGGCACCGGTTTACCCAGTCGGTCCATTGGTCAGACCGGTTGGACCGAATTCAAAGAGTGAGGTGATGAACTGGTTGGACATGCAACCAGTCGAATCGGTCATTTACGTTTCTTTCGGGAGCGGCGGGACCCTATCGGCTGAGCAAACCATCGAGCTGGCCTGGGGGCTGGAGCTGAGCCAGCAGAGGTTCGTTTGGGTGGTGCGCCCGCCCATGGACGACGACGCGTCCGGGAATTTCTTCAACGGGTCCAACGGCCAGGATGGAACTCCGAATTACCTCCCCGAGGGTTTCTACACCCGGACCAACGATAGGGGAATGGTGGTGCCCATGTGGACGCCGCAAACCGAGATCCTAGCCCACGAGTCCGTGGGAGGGTTCGTGTCACACTGCGGCTGGAACTCAACCTTGGAAAGCATAGTGAACGGAGTTCCCATGGTGGCGTGGCCACTCTACGCGGAGCAAGGGATGAATGCCGCCATGCTGGTGGAGAAGCCTGGCACAGCGGTCCGGTCGAGGACGAGGCCAGCCGGTGGGGCAACTGGGAGGGAGGAGATAGCGGACTTGGTGAGAAGCGTCATGAATTCGAAAGGGAATGGGATGAGGACTAGGGCCAAGGAACTGCAGCGTGGTGCCACGGGAGCCGTACTCAAGGGCGGCACCTCTCACAATTCACTGACCCGAGTGGCCAAGGAATGTGAAGTCAAGCTGCACAGCCTAAGTGCCAGGGCTCTTGGCGCTTAGAAATTGCATGGATTCAGCTTCCTTTTTTTCTGTTTGTCCGATGCTTTTCGTGATCATCTTTTCGTTCTCCTTCTTTCGGTTTCGAAACGTGTGGAACGGCGGCAGTGGATCTATCTATATGCATAGACTCATCTCTAGTTTTGTCGTACCGGTTTTTCTTAATATATAAGCCATGGTGACAGGAAAATGTACATATAGACCGACGCCGCAAGAGGACAAGGCACACCGTATCTCAGACAATTCCACACGCACGTCGTATTGAGTTTGTGATTACGTTTGCTAGAGAGTTCATATAGGGTTTCGATGTCTAGATCAGTGGGTCGGCGACATTCACGTTGTGACCCGGCCAGAAAAAAGGGTATTGGACCATCGCGGTCCGTCCCTAGTTCCAGGCCCCTTGTTCCTTGGGCGATGAGTGAGATGAAAGAGGGAATGAATGTCAACGCAAATGAATGAGCATGGATCTTCTTTGTCCCTAATGCCCTGTGCCCATATTAGATGAGTCGCCCTCACGGGTTCTAGGCCTATACCTTTTGTCTCAAACATCGATCCATGATAAAGATCCATAATTGAAAAATGATTGTCGTACCTATGTAAAGAATATGTAATCGAGTTGATCGATTTTTGTAATAGATGTGAAAGGGAAAATTTGTCAAAAAAATCTAATCTTATCATACGATGGTTAATTCAGTTCTAAACTTTTTAATTTGGTTAATTTAGTTATAAGCATTTCAATTATTTGCCAATGTAGTCATTCTAGTCAAATTTGACCGAAAATAGCTAACATGGATGGTTGCTATCTTACATAATTTGAGACTAAATTGGCTGCTATGTTTATGATTTTTTGGATAATTATCCCAATGTGAAAGATTATTCCTGTCTTTATTAATATTAGTATGTTATATGCCACGTCAGCATTTTGCCCAAAATTGGTTATATCACGATTATGAAAATTTTGTTTTTAGGTGATTAAATCAAAACTTTTTTGACCAAAAAATAAATTAAATCAAAATTCGGAGCTTGATTGCAAAATCCACCTATAGCCTAGAGAACATCGATTGAATTCACTTGTATCATAAAATGCACCACTGCTCGAGATTACTTCAAGTAACTAAAATTTAATAAAGACATGATTTCACATCCGAAGACAGCAACAACAAGCTAGAAGTACTTTTCCGTGATATCAAAGTACATCTTGGTAAACCGCAACAAATCTGGCATATTTTTTAGTAAATCTTGCCCTATCTCTCTACAGGAAAATATGGCTAATGCAATTAGAGTACCTATACTACAACGTTGTGGGAAATATCTTGGTATACCATCTGAATGGGGCAGGTCGAAAAGGGATATGTTTTCCTGGATATTAGCTCGAGTGAATACTAGATTGGAAGGTTGGAAGGAAAATCTTTTCTCAAAGGCGGGGAAAGAGGTTATGTTGAAAGCTGTAGTACAATCCATACCACAATACGCCATGTCTATATTTCGACTCCCTATCTCTCTCTGTAAATCTATTGAACAGAGAATCGCAAGATTTTGGTGGCAGACTGATATACAAAGAATAGGTATCCATTGGCACAATTGGGAGGTACTTAAACAGAGAAAGTCAGCTGGAGGTTTGGAGTTTCGTGATTTACAAAGTTTTAACTTAGCCATGCTTGGGAAGCAAGCATGGCGTCTATTTCTTCAGCCGTCCAATTTGTGGAGTTAGGTATTTAAGGGATTATATTTTCCAACATCACGCTTCGAAGAGGCAGAAAAAGGCTCTCGCCCGTCATGGGGCTGGCAGAGCCTTTTGAGTGGACGAGATGCTATTTATCCATCTGTTTGCTGGTCAGTAGGAAATGGAAGTTCCATCAGAATCAGGGGAGATAGGTGGTTATCCATCGGCAGATTGATTGGACCTCCTCAACGAGAAGAGCCTCATTTAGTGGCTGATCTTATTGATCATACCAACAGCACATGGAAGTATTATCTACTCCACAGATTTTATGACTCCCAGGTGGTTCACCAGATTGCATCTATTCCGATACGACCCAGATTTGCCATAGATATACTTATATGGACTGCTACAACTACTGGTGACTATACAGTTAAATCAGCATATCATAATATCAAACTTTCAGCAGAGCTTCAGCAAAACATCGCAACTTCAACCTCATATCAACACCCAGCTTTATTCTGGAAAAATCTGTGGAAAATGCAAACGGCTCCTAAGGTACGCCACTTTTTGTGGTTACTGTGTCAAAATAGTTTAGCAACTAGAGCTAATCTACATCATAGACATATCATTGAGAATCCACAGTGTCCTATTTGCGATCAAGACATACCAGAAACCTTGGAACATTTGTTCCTGTATTGTCCTTGGGTTTTGCGTGTTTGGAATCATCCCCAGATTAACATCCCCATTCAAACTCAGCAGATACACCATATCTCAGACTGGATAGAAGAGTATGCCAGCGAAAAGAAACCCTCACCTGGTCTGCCAGTGCTTGCCACAATCCTTTGGCTCATCTGGAAGGCTCGTAATGCCTTCATTTTTGGACGCAAGAACCCCGATCCGCAGCATGTAGCCGAAGAAGCACTGTTTCAATCTCATGTGGCTACGACTGTGGTTCGATCTTTCACCTGCAAAGCCAGTCCTCTTCAGAATCACGGCACTTTATGGCGACCCCCTGATCTGGGGACTTTAAAGGTAAATATCGATGGATCTTACCAATTGGGAAGCAGGGAAGGGACGATGGCTTGTGTGTGTCGAGATTCGCAGGGTACTCTTACCGGTGGCTTCTCCGATAGCTTTGATGCGATCTCGGCCTTGCAAGCGGAGATCCTTGCTTGCTCGCTTGCTCTCCGGTATCTGCTTGATCAAGGTCACTCTCAGACCGCGCTGATTCTTGAATCAGACTGCCAGACTCTCATTGACACACTGAAGGGTTATTGCTCGCCGCCATGGCAAGAACGAAGCCTCTTTTCAGAAGCTGTATTCCTGGTTTCGTGTTTTCCTCGCTTATCCCTTGCATATTGTCGTCACGAGGCGAATGCTGCTGCTGACTGGGCCGCCAAGGCCCATAGGGTTAATTCGGAGCGACGATATTGGGCTGTCTTTTCCCCTCCCCCTCTGTTAGAACTTATTTACGCTGATGCATTAGCGGCTGGTTGTAACCGGTTACGCCCTTTTATATAATATCTACTGTTTGGAAAAAAAAAAAACCCAGAGTTTCAAGATTCTCATGCCGTGGTCATTGGAGTAAGCCGTTTGGACAACAAAAAATTCAATAGTCAATCCGAGGAGGTCGCGTGCACACACTCTTTCCTCTTGGATTTTCACCATCCATCTTCCAAGCTCTTTCCTCTGCAAAAAGAAAAAAAGAAAAGAAAAGAAAAATCTTTTTCACCTGTTCAAAACTCTCTCCCTCTGGACGGATAGATGATAATCTAATAAATATATAAATTAATCGGAAACGACAATGCACGAGAATGAAACAAAAATAAAATGAATCGAATTGGAGGATTACGGGGAAATTTCGTAATTTGTAAATGTTACTGGACACGCGCATGTGGCCGACGCCACTCTCGTCAACGGAACCCAACAACGGATGTTCGAGTATTTAGTGAAAAGGTCTGGCCAAGCCCAAAGATTTGTATACATAAATTTTGGGATTGTGGACTTGTAGAACAAATTAGGCTGACATTCAAGCCTGATCAATGTGGGCCCGGCCTATCATCACTTCTACCTTGTTGCTAGGGCAAAGAACGGGGTGGAAGAAAGACTGGATTGGACTATCTAAAGAGAGAGAGAGAGAGAGAGAAAGAATAAATGAAATTGAACGCAATTAAAGGTTGAACCAAGATTTTGGTCGGCAACTTTCTATGGTCTGTGCACACATTAAGTTGTCTTTTGGTTCCAAGGCTCCAAGTCTATTTCATCTAGAAATGCGTTCCAAGGCCACATGATCATTGATTCCATGATGATCACCCCATAGGATCGAAAATGAGGTACTAGTAAAGTCTAATTAGGATTACACTAAACTTGATCTAATAGTTATAATACCATGTTGCGTAGTGTTAATTACAAAATATAAACTACAAGAAAAATGAACCCACATTGTATTTTCTTTTTTAATTTTTATCAATATAGTGTTGTAGAAGACCTCATCTCATAGCTCACATTTGGTTATTTGCTAAGCGAGAATAGTCAATCTTGCACGCAGTAGTGACACTGGAAGCAAAATGTAGAACGAACAAAGAGTGACGCTGAGAAAATTACCAAAAAAGTTATAAACTTATTTGTCAAAAATCACTAACATGGATACCGGCCGTCTTATGTAGTACAATTGATACAAATATAAACAAATTTTATGCTTCTTTAATTAATTTTTCTATTTTTCCATTTTCTTTTCTTTCGTTTTTTTTTTAGTGGTTGGCTACCTCGCCAACACTGAGCAAGGGCTCGCTATGGTCGGCGAGGGCCTAGGCAAGGGCCAGAATGCCCTAGCTAGATTTGGGCTAGGCAAGGGCATCATGTCGGCCAAATCCAATAAGGGCGTCTTGGCCCTCGCTTGTGGCTGGCAAACTCCGCCAACTCCTATTGAGGCTGTGAACTAGCAAAAGGAAATAAAAAAAAAAAGAAAAAGGAATAAAGACAAATGAAATAAAATAAAAGGAGAAAGAAGAAACAATTCAAAAAAATTATTAATAATTTGCTAAAAAAACTGTCCAAGTTAGCTTTAGCTATGTCATATATGATGGCTATCATTCATGTCAGTGATTTTTTTTTCACAATTGGCCAGAAGAATTACATTAGTAAATTGTTAAAAGGTTTATATCTAAATTGGTCAAATTGAAAGATTCGGAATTGAATATCCCAAGTTACACCTCTTATGAATTAAGTGCGAAGTGGTGAGTGAAAACAGATAAAAAAGAAATTATCAAATTAAGTTAGTTTAGTTGCAAATTTTGGATATGAGGCCTTCCCACGAGATCACTCCAATCCATCAAGGCAGACATCATTGTAAGTTGGAAATAAGAACATCACAAATGTCATAATTTTTGTACAACACTCACTTAAATGTCATAATTTTTCTTTTGACCACCTAGTTGTCATAATATCTAAAAAGACATTTACTTGAGCGTCATAACTTTCAATCAATTACTTGAAAATTAAAAATTTCTATAAATGTTCACTCAAGTGCCGGAAATCCGACGTCGCATAACATTAATTATAAATATTTTTAGAAAGTTATGGTATTTAAGTGATCAATTGAAAAATTAATGGCACTCAAGCGACTTCATATATAAGTTTGGAACTCAAGTAATCTAAAAAAAAATTATAGTACTCAAGTGAGTTCCGTACGAAAGTTATGATACTTGTAGTGTCTTTTTTTTGTGCTTCGTTTCTATTTTGTCTTCAACACAAAACAGCAATCTTCACCTGTTCAAACTCTAGTATGTGAATGTAAATGGAGGTTACAGAAGAAACTAGAAAACATGCGCAAAAAGGAAGGGGAATAATATGAATGGAAATGGAGGCTACAGAGAAATTTCGCTGTTATTATGGACGGCTACGTGCTTAAAAGCGAAATATCCATTAACAAACGAAGACGACAGCACATGCGTAGGTTACAGAAGAATTTCGCTGTCTATTGAGGCCTCGAACAGCTATCAACCCCACTTTAAACCTTTGATACCATTTGAGGGAATGAAATTGAACGCTATTGAAGGTTAAACCGAGATTTTGCTTGTCAATTTTCAGAAAAATTATCCAAAATATCATAAACTTATTATATGGCGACCAATTCAGTCCTAAACTTTTAATTTTCCAATCCAGTCTTAAACTTTTTTACAACTTGTTAATTAAATCCTAAACATTTTAACTATGCTAATTCAGTCTTAAACTTTTTAATCATTTGCCAAACAAGTCTTAAATCTTTTAGCGAATTACCAATTTAATCATTTTGATTAATTTTGGCCTGACATTGCTGACGTGGTAGCTTAGTTAGCGCTAACCATCCTACCTGGCGCAGTTGATACTAACATGAATAATTTTTTGAATTTCAAAGAAATTCCAAAATTTTATATTATTTTTTATTTCTTTTTCTTTTCTATTTTTTTCCACTTGCAAAGGGCCAGTAGGGCAATTAGCCACTAGCTGACAACTGATGGAAGGGCCTACAACCCTGCCGACCCTTCGGCGAGGGCCACAACCCTTGTTAGGTCTAGCAATTTGTTAAAGAATTTAGAACTAAATTGTCATAATTAAAATATTTAAGACTAAATTGTTAAAATAAAAAAGTTTAGGAAACCACACCAAACATCGATACATAGTGTGAGTGGGCCAGCAATAAACCATTGGCTATTATATCAATTGTTAGGAGTGCAAGCGGAAACCCAAAACATTTGTTTGGAAAGATCACCAAAAAAGAATCCAATGTCAAACCTGTCAACATATGCATCTAAATTTACATTCACTCAAAAGTTTAAATCAATAAGTAATGAGTCTATTAAAAATTATCTCTCAAATATGAGAATTTATTAACAAAACTCACATTTACATTTCAACAATTTTAACAAATAATGGATATTTATCACACAATTTCGAGAATTTTCCTGCCGTCCCTCACAAAATTAATTACAATAACTGTTTCCGCACTAAGCCAAATTCATGAGTCTCTCCAACATCGTGTGTTTCGGTCCTTTTCACAGAAAATAAAGAAAAAGATGAAAACGGACAAAAACTGATTCGTTATAGACCATGATTACATGTAATTAGCAGTACGTATGCAGGGCCAAGTATCCTTAAATAGGCCCGATTTGACGCTTACCACCAGCACCTTTCTGACCAAGAGGTTCACCACATTTCCAATTAAATACCATAGAATTAATTGAGTTCATAGTCATTTTCAATCCATGGATATTAAATTGGAATTGAAGGTCAGAAAGAGGTAACTTGATCCTGAAATGAAGACATTATCGTAAAAATAAACGGAAAGAATCACACACAGAATGCAGAATCCATCTTCTTCAACCACCAAGAGCCATAGCACTCAGGCGATGCAGCTTGAGTTCACACTCCTTTGACACTCTTGCCAGTGAATTGTAAGAGGAACCACCTTGCATTAGCACTCGCTTGGCACTTCCTTGTAGCTCCTTAACTTAACCTTCATCTCATTGCCCTTCAACTCCATGACCCTTCTCACCATCCCCGCTATCTCCTCCCTCTCAATCACGGCGGCGTTCGGCTGTGTCTTTGGCCGGACCGCCACCCCAAGCTCTTCCGCTAACATCGCCGCGTTCATCTGTTGCTCAGCATAGAGCGGCCACGCCACCATTGGCACCCCGTTGACCATACTCTCCAGGGTTGAATTCCAACCGCAGTGCGAGAAGAACCCACCAATCGATTTTTGCGCCAAGATCTCGGTCTGCTGCGCCCACATGGGGACCACCATGCCCCTCTTCCCGATTCTAGTGTAGAAGCCGTTAGGGAGATAGCTCGGGGTTCCGTCGTGGCTGTTCGTCACGTTGAAGAAGTTGGCGGACGCATGGCCATCCACAGGAGGGCGAAGACCACCCAGATGAATTTATGTTGGCTCAGCTCCAGCCCCCAGGCGAGCTCAGACGTTTGCTTCGCCGACAAGGTTCCGCCGCTTCCGAACGAGACGTAGATCACCGACTACGTTTGTTGCATGTCTAGCCAATCCATCACCTCACTTTTGGAACTTTGCCCGATCGGTCTGGTGAGCGGACCCACTGGGTAAACCGGTGCCTTGACGACCCGACCCAGGGACTTCTCATCTTTGAGAGCACATAAGGTCAACGGCTCGAGATCCTGCCACGTGTTCACTAAGATCCCGTCGGCGTTCGATATCTCCATCCCAACGCAAGCGAAGCCCGAAAAGAGATTCTTATCGGTTTGGTCAAGGAATAAGTCCAAGGTATCCTCATGTCGAATAGACCGGCAGCCCGGGATGTCAAGCGGCCTTTTCACAATGCGGTGCTTGTGTTCTGCTTCTTCATCTATATACGGAAAATGAACGGTGACCGCGAGAAACCATGCTGTTGATGTGATGAATACGTACTTAAGCATGTCGAACTCCTCTGCTATCGCTAAAGCTTCAGTTCCAAACATGTCGACAAAGAGAGTGGCGGGGCGAGACTTCATCGCAGAGATGGCAGCCCGAAGTGACGGCAGAGCCTCACGCATCATGATCATGAGTTGGGTCACGACAGAGGCGGTCGAATCAACTAAGGCCGAAATGTCCACCGGAGGAAGCAATTCGAGATTCAATGGACTCGACCGTGATGGCTTGAACAGTGAAGATTTTGTTATGGAGGCATCGGCGGCGACCACGAAGATGGTCACGTCAAAGCCATGATGGGTGGCGAGGCGCTTGCCGAGCTCCACCACAGGAATGAGGTGGCCCATGCCAGGGCTGGCGAGGAGGACAGCATGAGGGTTTGGGTTTTGCATGGCTGAATACTTGAGAGAGGACTATAAGCAGTACTTGATATGGGCCTCGCTGTGATAAATTTGCATGAGTTGGATTGAATGATATTTATAGGCAGAATGAAGCATCCTATTTCAGATTTTCGTTTGTTTATTCTTTTGTATATTAATCGTGCCACACACTCGTTTATGTGTATACATGAAAACTAGTGTCAAACCAGGTGGTCAACTAACGAACGCCTGCTTGGCAATTTCTGAGGCCAAATTCCATCACACGGTCGACTCGATACTTTTTGTATAATAAACTCTTCGTCTAATTCTCGTTGAAGTGGGGTCGATAGCGGTTCGAGGCCTCCATAAACAGCGGAACTTCTCTGTAACCTACGGACGCATGTACTGTCGCGTTCGTTTGGTAATGGAGATTTCTTCTGTCGGCGCATGACGGTCCAAATGACAGCGAAATTTCTCTGTAACCTCCATTTCCATTGTTCCTTTTCCTATTTACGCTTGTTTTCTGGTCGGTTTTCGTGCATACGTTTCAATTTTTCTGTTTTTTTTATTATTTTGGCGAAGCATCTGTGAGAATTTGAACAGATGAGAGGTGTAACAGTACAAAAACAAAGTAATAAGGTTTTGTTTGTTTCGTAGAAAATTAATGATTTGAAAAATATTTTCTTAAAAAAATAGATTGTATCAATTGAAATAATTAATCAATGAGAAATGTTTTCATTATCGACTACAATTTATGTCTCAATATTTTCATGGACTATGAAAATATTTTCTATTTATTTATTTTTGTATGTAATACAAGTAATTATTTTTTTAAAAATATTTTTAAATTATTTTTTTTTGTGAAATAAATAAAGTCTAAGATGACAACGATGATGATAGGCTTGGACCCTTGGAACCCAAAAGACAAATTCATGTGCACACAGACCATAGAAAGTTGTTGAGCAAAATTAAAAGACTCTACCAAACAATAGCTTGTATCAATTGACACCTATGTGGCACAAATGATGTTGACATGGACAATCTTTGCAAATTAATCAATCATTACCTATCTTCTAAGTTTTGAGTCGCTGATTTGGTAGTATAACTATTAGCTATGGCTGTGATGCTTTTGTCATGATTGTTTTGGAGAACATCGTCTTCATAAAGCCGCTTCCACGTTTGAGACTTCACAACTGGACAGCTATTATTGAATAAAGCATCTCCTGCCTTGTTTGCGTGCAAGGTGGAAACGATGTGCGAATATAGAAAATTGGTTGCGAGTGCGCCATGTTCGCATTTTGCTAAAAAATGGTTAGATTACGATTGTCGACGTTTAGTTTGTCAGGTGATTGAATTAAAATAGGGTACTTGATTGCAAAGTTGTAACTATAGTCTAATGAATATCAACAGGCGTTACTTGTTTGATGAAACGTATTATTGTATAGAATACTATCAACTAATCTAAACATTTAAAAAAGACAGTTTAATATTTATTGACCGTAACAACTAACTAGAAGTACTGTTAGAGGCACATTGCACGACGTGATTTATGGAGCTATCCTAAATTTCCGAACACGTACATAATTTCCCAAGTCACTAATGACGTTGAAAAGTACATGTTCAGCTTAATCAAACCTAGGATTTCAAGATTCCCACGCCGTGATCAATGGAGTAGCTGTCTGGGCAACGAAGACTTCAAACATATAATCCGAGGAGGTCGCCGTGTTCAATTCAGACACACTGGTATTCTCTTGGGCATCAAGAACAATTTACCACCTGTTCAAACTCTCTTACTCATGACTGACAGACGATAATCTAACAAATAATTTAATTAATAGGAAACGACAACGCACAAGAATAAAACAGAATAAGATAAGTTGAAATGGAGAGTCGATGTTCTAACGTGGAGGATTACGGGGAAATTTCTTAATTTGTATGCCAAACCTTTAATTACAACGGAACCCAATCGCGGATATTAGGTTAGTTAGGGTATGATAATTCGGACTTTCCTATCTATGTGGAGGTTTTTTACTTTTTATTTTTGTCTTTCATCATTTAAGAGTTGACTAGGACAAAAAATAAAAGATAATGTTTTAAACGATGAGAGACAAATATATTTGTCTATTTAGGTGTGGTTTGTCCATGCTTGCATTAGATTTAAAAGGAAAAAGTACCAAAAAAGTCATAAACATATTGTATTGGTTTAATTTAGTCATAAACTTTTTAACTGGACTAATTTAGTCCTATACATTTTAATATTGGTACCAATTCAGTCCATCCGGCCAATTTTGGCTGGCCGGCGCTGATGTGGATGCCAGCCGGTGGCTGAATGATGACGTGGCAATTTTTATTATTTTTTAAAATTTTTTATTAATTTTTTTCTTGTTTTTTTCCTTTTCTTTTCCCACGGTGGTCGGCGAGCCTCGGTGAGGCTCACCGGCCACTGGGCGAGGGCCGCGAAGCCCTCGCCTGCCGCCGGCGAGGGTTGTGGCCCTCGCTCAACCTCTCCCAGGCCGTCGGATCCGAGCGAGGCCGGCCTCACCAAGGCCTTGCCGCGGGCAAAGGCGGCCTCGCCCAAATCCGGGCAAAGCTACCTCGCCGATGGCAGGTGAGGGCTTCGCGGCCCTCACCCAAAGGGCCGGCCGAGCCTCACCGGAGGCTCGCCAGCCACCGCCGAAAAAGAAAAGGAAAAACAAAAAAATTAATAAAATTAATAAAAATTCGAAAAAATAATTAAAATATATATATTAAAAATTGCCACGTCAATCCGCCACCGACCAATGTCCATGTCAGCTCCGGCTGGCCAAAATTGGCCGGATGAACTGAATTGGATACCAATGTTAAAAGGTTTATGACTAAATTAGTCCAATTGAAAAGTTTATTATTGAATTGATACCAATGCAATAGGTTTAGGACTTTTTTGGTACTTTTCCCGATTTAAAATGCTTTGTGCAAATTCAAGAATATTCAAGACTTATCAACCAATATAACAAAATAGATGCAGGTTGTGTTGGATTGGAATGTACCCGACACACAATGCCCCCACCCTAGCTTTGACATCATTAAATGCAACCTTAATACTGTTTGCTCTAGTTAGGGATCACGTGTGCTCCCAAGACATTGAAATGTGTGATGCTAATGTGAGATCACACAAGACTTATAAGTGGTAGGACAAATTGGTTCCCAATTCTCAAATTCCGAGATCGGAAATTGGACCGACCAGTCTTGGAACCGGGAACCGGACTACCAATTGGTCCGGTCCAGTTCGGTGGAACCGGTAAATTTATTATATTAGGCCAAAAATAAAATGAAAAATGAGAAAATTTTGGAGTTAGAGTTGCTTCTTAAGATATTTAAAAACATATATTATATATATAATTAATCGGTATGGTCTGGTCGGTCTGGTTCTCACCTTGGAACCAGGAACCAAACCAACTGGCCACCGGTTCCACAAGTGGGAATTGGGAACCGGACCGCCCTCTTTGGGAACAGCCCAAAATCGGCCGATCCAGTCCAGTCCGAGCGGATCCTAGTTTGGGTGGCTCCTGATGCACACCCCTATCAATAGGTACGATAACCTAAGCACAAGCATGTGTTTGCTCAAGACTTATGGTTGTCCTAGCTAGTTAGACCTGATCATAGGCCCGAAAACTCATACGGTCTATTAGGCCTAACCCGAGCAATAACGGCCCAAAACAATTTGTAGTTGGTTTGTTAAGGAATTTAGAGCAAAAGTCCAGCCAAGTCTCAAGATTTGTATATATAAATTTTGTGATGGCCAAATTTGGAAAAGAGGTTAGGTCAACATTAAGCCCGATGAGATGTGGGCCTAGCCTTTTATCACCTATAATTTTGTGATTGTCATATTGTTCATAAATTTCTAAACGCAAGTGAACATGTCAAACAAGTAATATAATGATAAGAAAAAGTATCGTCTCACGGAGATCGATGATTAATAAACTAATTAAATGCTAAAATAAATTAATTCTAAAATTTATCTAACATATCAAAATATAATTGAGAATATATTAAAAACAAAATTTGTAGATTAAATGCAGTAAAATTGATCAGACAAATATGTTAGAGCATCCGATTTTACCATAATCACTAGATATGAATTTCAGATTATTGTAGGTATAAGAACGATATCAAACATGTGATAGCGGAATTTCCTAATCTATTTACTATCCTATCTTTAGGTATAGCAAACCTACTCAGTTTATTAATCCATTATATCTCTATGTGAATTAAAACAAACATAAGTGCATTAAAAACTATGAATATTCTCGGCTTACAATGAGTCTTTTGGATCACCTTATCACCGAAAGCTACACAAATAACGCGGTATATCTCTATCCACATTTAATTCATGGTTATATATCATAATGAACAATTGCATATTATCACTTCTCAGTCTCAAACATGCACATCAGATCATTCAAGTGGTGGTCAATCACTCAAAAGCATTATGCACAATAATATATAACTCACATGAATGAAATCAATTGCAAAACATGAAAATCATGAAATTCACATCATCATGGTTAGGTTACATCATAGCCCTAACAAAAGAAAATTAGAACATAATAGAATAAGAAATAAAAATATAAATCAAACCCAGCATCTTGAATCAAAGAACAAGAATTCTGTCACCACTTTTGTCTTCTCTTCAAAATACTTGAAAAACTCTCAAAAAAATGAAAAACGATCTAACAAAAAGCTGTCCTCTCTCTCCATGTTCTCCTATTTATAGGATATATCCAAGAAATCTATCTCCCAACGCTTGTAGATAACATTAGGAAACAAAATCAAGAATTTCCTTATTTGATATCCATCTTACTCTACTTTTTTTTATTTAAATTCCTGATATTTGACATTCTTTTCCTTATTTTCTCCATATCTCATTATTATGTATAAATAAGGAAAATTCAAATAATCAGAAGGAAATCCAAATATTTTCTCATAGATATTGCATTAATTGTTGCCTAAAATAGGTAAAATTACTCTATTTTTATAGAGTTATCATGTTGAATCGCGAGATGTCACATTCTTAGAGAATGAATTTCCTAAGAAGGGCGAAATAGGTGAGGATTACTCCCTATTTGAAACCTTGGATAAAGATAATGAACTTAGTGGAGTTCGTCCAAGTGGGAGTAGCATGAGAAGTGATGAATTTAATTCAACTCACTCTCAATTACAACCACATGATGAGATGATATCGTCATTATCTAATCCGAGTGGGAGCATGATGGGGAATGATGTGCAAAGTGTACAATCTCCCATACGGCGAACAAGTCGCAAAAGTATTCATCGTCGACGTTTTGACATTGAAGGGGAAACTTTATGGTTGCTCCACAAGATGAAGATGAGCCAAGAAATGTTAATAAGGCTCTAAATTGCCCTAGTAAGGAAAAATGGATGCATGCAATGGAAGAGGAAATGGAGTCAATGAAGTCGAACCAAGTTTGAGAACTAGTTGATCTTCCAAAGGAACGCAAAGCCATTGGGAACAAGTGGGTTCTCAAAATAAAGTGTAAAGCTGATGGCTCGATAAAAAGGCAAAACGCTCGCCTTGTGGTGAAGGGGTATAATCAACAGGAAGGAATTGATTATGAAGAAACATTTTCTCCTGTAGTGAGATTTACCTCAATTCGCATTATTCTGGCAATAGTGGCAAGAATGGATCTTGACTTATATCAAATGGATGTAAAGACTGTTTTCCTCAATGGAGAATTAGAGGAAGAAATATACATGGAATAACCTGCTGGTTTCATTAAGGAAGGCCAAGAAGAAAAGGTATCTCGACTTTTGAGATCGATATATGGCCTGAAGCAGTCATCGAGACAATGGTATATATGTTTTCATAATGCCATAATGGCATATGATTTTACAATGATTGATGAGGATCATTGTGTATATATCAAAAGATCCAAAGATCAATTTGCAATTATATCATTATATATTGATGATATACTAGTTGCCGGAAGCAATATGGAGTTTGTTATCACTGTCAAGAGTTGGTTATCTTCCAACTTTGAGATGAAAGATATGGGTGAGGCTGCATACATCCTTGGAGTTAAGATTTCAAGAGATCGTTCGAAGAGATCATTATCTCTTTCGCAAGAAACATACATAAATAAGGTTCTTGAACGATTTCGTATGCAAGATTGTAAATCCATTGATACTCCTATTGCAAAAGGTGAAGGGTTGAGCCATAGACTGTGTCCAAGGACTCCACAAGAGAAGGAACAAATGAAACATGTTCCTTATGTTAGTGCTGTTAGGAGCTTGATGTACGTTATGATGTGTACAAGACCTAACATATGCTTTGCAGTTAGAATGGTGAGTAGATACCAATCCAATCCAGGTCAAGCACATTGGAAAGCCGTTAAAAGAATACTGAGGTATCTGACGGGAACTGCTGATTACAAGCTGAATTACCAAGAAAAGGATCTGCGACTTGAAGGCTATTCAGATGCTGATTGGGGAGGAGATTTAGATGAAAGGAAATCTACCTCCGGTTTTGCTTTCTTACTGAACAATGACGCCATATCTTGGAGCAGTAAGAAACAAACGTGTATAGCCTTGTCCACGATGGAAGCTAAGTTCGTGACATTATCAGCAGCAGTACAAGAAGGTGTTTGGCTTAAGAGACTTTTGAATCATTTAGGTGTTATTGGGTATGCTGCAAATCCATTATTGGTTAACTGTGATAGCCAAGCAGCTATAGTGTATACCAAAGATCCAAAATATCATGGTAAGACCAAACATATAAATACCAAGTATAACTTTATCAAAGATATGGTTGCACGAAAGGATGTGAACTTACAGTACATATCTACGCATAGAATGGTAGCAGATCCTATGACAAAGCCAATACCTAGAGATGTGTTTTGTGGTAATGTAAAATTTCTAGGATTGCGTAGAGTCTGATGTACTGGATATTGTAATTTCCTTGAGTTGTTCACATTCATGAACTTGTGTTTTTTCATTATTAATGCCTATGAATCTTTGTTTGACCTTTATGCATCTCAATGCTCAATGCATTATATCAAGTTGAGAAAGTATGTCGAACAGATAAAAGATTAGCCCACTGACATGGGTAATCGCATCTATTTACTGTGTGATAAATAGAGATAAAACGGTTTTTAAGCTTATTATCTAGGTGATAATCGAGATCTCAAGCTTAAAATATATATGTCACCTTAACTGAGTGTTCAGATGAGGACATAATATTGACTATGTCCGAAAGTAAAATAACCCAAATATTTTACTTTATTTGTCTATGATGTCAGATGTGAGTTTTGATGAATTTTGTGAATGAGTAGATACGTGAACTCAAGTTAGACATTGGGTATGTCTGAACTATCATCTGTACGGTATTGAAGGTGTAGACATACGCTCTATGGGAAAGGAGTTAATACCGTAATACGTATTTCATACTATGTATGCATGAGACGACCAATAAGAGTGGCAAAAGTTTGATCTCAACTTTTATACCGTGTGAGACTCTTGAGGAAAAGAGTTCCTCAATTTTAGTGCCCTCATGGCTTTTACTTATTCTCAAGATTTTTATTTAATGTTTACTATCTTAGAATGTTACCAATGGTCATGAGTTGATTCGATCTAATGGGACATTTCTAGAAAAGCAAGCTGAACTGAAATTGAGAGTTTGAAGGAAAGAGGAAGATCGAATTTGGAGAATCACATCATAGTTTTGTATTCACTGATCGACCAATTATGACTGTCTTTGGGATAATCATAATTGTGAATACAATATATATATATATATCATTGTTTAAAAGAGATCAAGAGGAATATAAATGTGATTGATCGATTTAGGGTACTACATACTAAATCTACTCAAAATGTGATGTCCATTATGAGCTGCTATATATTCCTAATAGATGTATGGCAACGAGCTCTCAAATTATGCTAGTCGCATGGATTATTCACCGGTATGAATGTTGAAGAGAGATAAAGAGGATCCTGTTCGGCTCACCATGTGCGAGTGGGAGATTATGGTTTTATTTATTAATTAATGTGATGGGCCTAAGTTGGCCCGTCCGCCCATGTTGGGCTTAAAAGCCTGGCCCACAAGATTAGGGCCCATGGATGGAGAGATATGTTAAAGGGTTGTAACTTTCGGGGGAACGTCTTTTACCGAAAGGACACGTCCTTTGGAGAGGACATATTTAAGGGAGAAAATAAAAGAGAGAAACATACCTTTTCAACGTACATCAGTCTCTCCCTCTCCAAGAAGCGTAAGACGCTCTCTCTCCCTCCCAACAACGTAAAAGACAGAAAATAAAAGATACGTTCTTTTTCTCCCCCTAATAGCAACAGCACGCACCATTGGTAAACCAAGATCAGATTCTTTCTCGTCTTCAGCATTGTGTTTAATCTGTGGATAATAAAGTACGCTCAATTCCGTGGTGTGTCTTTGATCGGTGATACATGTTTGTTTTTGGGCTCATCTTCCGCATTCATTTTAGGGGTTCGATTTAGTGTCGAATCCGGTTTTAGGAAATCAGTAATTCTCGACAGATTCCTTTTCTTTTTTTTTTACCGAGGAACCGCTGTTTTTTTCCTTCTTTCACAATCTTTTCCTTTTCTGCTTCACTTAAATTGCCGTGAACGTGTCCAGATTTACTCATTATCATTTACGATGTCTCGGGCAGCATTATCGCCTTATTCCTTCCCTTAATTTCCTCTCCGCTCAATCTTTCCAATCGGCTTTTCTTTGTTGTATTGCCTTGAGCTTGAACGTCCAATATTCAGCCGAGTGAGTGTCAATTCGTTTCATATTGCTTGACAAGTCTGAATGATTCCTCTCTCACTATCTTCACGATTTCATTCCAGCAGCCCAGACCTTCCACGAACGCTTTGATTTCTTTCCTTTATTTTGTCCATCTTCACCGATTTGTCTCTCAATTGCTGCACTTACTTTTTCTTTCAGCCCTGAATCTCACTAATTGCGATTGCTTATTCAGAATTTGCTCATTTCTTCTTGGCCGAGAATATCTCCCCCCTTTCTTGTCCACATATGTAATCTGGCTCGATTATGGAAGGAAATTTTTTTGACATCGATGAATACGACCAAATTTTCTTCACCAAATTGGTGCACTAATGAGATTTTGAACCCCTCATCGCATAGCCACGTTGGTTTACGAAATGCAAATACTCTAAGATATTAATATTTTTGTTTAGGAATTGAACTTGCTGACACACATTTTGATTTTTTTTCTCAGTCATTTGTCAAAAAATTAAATAACAAATAATTATAAATTATTATGAAATCTATTTTTTTAAATTTATATCTCATAATAAGTTATTATTCTCATAATAGTGCAAAGACTGTTATGCTAACAAATCCCTTTAATATAATACTCGCCTGTCCCATTCACCAACCCATTCATGCAACACAAACGCAAATCCAAACCCAAAATCCTCTAAGTCCTCTATCTTGCTTGTCCTAGAAAAGCTAGCCATGCAAACCCTAAAACCTCATGCAGCTCTCCTCACCAGCCCCGGCATGGGCCTCCTCATCCCCGTCGTGGAGCTCGGGAAGCGCCTCGCTGCCCACCATGGCCTCGACGTCACCGTCTTCGTGGTGGCATCTGACTCGTCAATCAAGGAATCGCCCATTTTCAGTTCGGCATCGGCTCTGAACAGCCTGGAGCTCGTCTTGCTCCCCCCGGTGGACGTCTCTGGGCTCATCAACTCAACCACCTCGGTCGCAACCCAGCTAGCGAGGATAATGCGTGCGGCCTTGCCTTCTTTGAGGGCCGCAATCTCCGCCATGAGGGCACATCCGTCAGCTCTCATAGTCGATATCTTCGGCACCGAAGCTCTCGCTGTGGCTGAGGAGTACGACATGCTCAAGTACGTGTTCATTACTACGACGGCGCGGTTTCTCGCGGCCGTCATTCACTTGCCCAACATGGACAGGAAGACAGAACAGGAGCATCGTATTCTGAAAAAGCCTCTGCAAATTCCAGGTCTTGAACCGGTGAGGTTCGAGGACACCTTGGACCTGTTCCTGCACCTCACCGATCACTGTCTCAGAGATTTCCCGCATTGGGAGGGAAATACCGACGGCCGATGGAATCCTGGTCAACACGTGGCGAGATCTGGAGCCTTCAGCATTGCATGCGCTGGGAGATGAGAAGTTCTTGGGCCGGGTGGCTAGGGGGCCGGTTTACCCGGTCGGTCCATTGGTTAGGGCGGTTGAACCGGATTCGAAGAGTAAGGTGATGAACTGGTTGAACATGCAACAGGTCGAATCGGTCATTTACGTTTCTTTTGGGAGCGGTGGGACGCTATCAACGGAGCAAACAGCCGAGCTAGCGTGGGGGCTCGAGCTGAGCCAGCAGAGATTCCTTTGGGTGGCGCGCCCGCCCGTGGACGACGACGCGTCCGGGAATTTCTTCAACGTGTCCAACAGCCAGGACGGGATACCGAATTATCTCCCCGACGGGTTCCACACCCGGACCCACGATAGGGGGATGGTGGCGCCCATGTGGGCCCCACAGGCCGAGATCCTGGCCCACAAGTCCGTGGGAGGGTTCGTGTCGCACTGCGGCTGGAACTCAACATTAGAAAGTATAGTGAACGGAGTGCCCATGGTGGCGTGGCCA
This sequence comes from Eucalyptus guilfoylei, assembly GCA_016097605.1. NCBI lineage: Eukaryota > Viridiplantae > Streptophyta > Magnoliopsida > Myrtales > Myrtaceae > Eucalyptus > Eucalyptus guilfoylei. The sequence goes on along the minus strand of CM027867.1, from coordinate 17,092,532 downwards.
CTCTATGCGGAGCAGAGAATGAATGCCGCCATGCTGGTGGAGCAGCTCGGCACAGCGGTCCGGTCGAGGATGAGGCCGGCCCACGGGACGATCGGAAGGGAAGAGATAGCGGACATGGTTAGAAGCATCATGAGCTTGGAAGGGAATGGAATGAGGACCAAGGCCAAGGAACTGCAGTGTGCTGCAGCAGAAGCCATACGCAACGGTGGTTCTTCTCACAATTCACTGACCCAAGTGGCCAAGGAATGTGAAATTAAGCTGCACAGCCAGGCTCTTTGTGATTAGTTACATAGATTCAACTTCTTTTTTTGTTTATCTTATAGTTTTTGTGATGGGCTTTGCGTGATGGCCTTTGCTTGCGTGATGGCCTTTGAAGTATTGTCGTGATAACAGCTTACTATGAACCACAAATACTTGAAAAATGGATCTCATAATAATAGTTTTGGGCTATTGTTAAAATAACAATATGTTGAAGGAATGAATCTCGCAACAATTTCTAATTATGTGTTATTTATTTTTTAACTTAAAAAAAGATATTATTCTTACCGTTGATTAAAGATAGTCATACAAGCATTTCTCTTACAATTATTTTTATTTGATTTTTTGTGGGCATGAATAGGTTATTATTCTCACAGTAAATTAAAGAATGTTACACAATCATTTTTCTTTCGTAATTATCTTTCCTTCCCTTCTTCCGGTTTCATAATGTGTGGAAAGGCGGCAATGAATCCATGTGTTTTGTCATAATATTTTTTCTTAATATTGGAGTGTATGGGATAGGAAAGTCCTTATAGACGGATCCCATGTGATGATAAGGCGCATTATGTCTTCTCCAAAGGTGGACTCCCCCTCTCTTCTTCAAAGGGTATGATAAGGTACACTGTATCTTCTATAGAGGTGGACACCCCTCTCTTCTTCAGAGGTGGCTACCGTTGGGTAGATAGGCATGGTAGTCTCCCATGCCTAGGGTGAGGTGGTGGAAGTCGCAAGACTTTCTGCTGGGTTGACTTGTGCTTATAAGTGACTTATCGCCCAGTACCTCTAGTTACAAGACACTATGCACGCATTTCGCGGTCAGTGTGAAGACATTGAAAACTTCAAAGACAACAATTCATGCCGGGTTCCAAGTTCCAGGTCCCTTTGTTACTTGGTCAATGACTGAGATGGAAGAAAGAATGGAAGTTTGCGTGAACGAATCGGCAGAGATGCGGTTTACTCCAATGCTCTCTCCTCCGCATATTACAAGAGGCCCACTTCACGGGTTCCTGTCGATCATATAATATATGACTTACTAAGTATACCCAGCGGAAAATATTGCAATGTTCAATATATTAATTTGCCATAGTATGAAGAAAATAATGTATCACAAATTACAAAACATTTACGTGACCAATGCATCGAAACACTAGTGAGTGAAAGTAGAATGGCCAACATCCCATGGTCCATCTAGTATGATCCCGTTTAGATATTTCAAAAATTTTACGGTCCTCTTCTCTTGATGAAGTGATCTTATTAATCATTACCTAACATTATCCTTCTAAGTTTGAGTCGCTAATTTTTTCAATTGAAAGAAAATTGTATCCATTACTCAAGAGGATATAGAAATACATAGTTTTCATGACAAAACAAATCGAAACAAAGTCAAAGCCAAATCTAGAAAAATATGAGGAGCATCAGCAAAGTGAAGTAGACACTCGTTCCACAAGAATGGATTTGTCAAGCAAAATTGGTGGCCAATCACTAAATCTCATGTTCTAGTTAGTGATGAGCATGTGCCAGCAATTGCTTCTCCAATCACTACGATGTTGCCAACTGGTGGTGTGCGTCTAGGTTCGACTTCCTTCATACCATCGTCATACAAAGATAACCAAAATAAATTAAATAAACACAGATTTAACATGTCATGGAGTAAATTTTCGTAATTTAACGAAAGGAAAAACTCCTAAGATCGGTATTAAAACTAGAGGCAAAAATACTTGTACACAAACAAAGTAGAGTAGCATTGAATACCCAAAAGAATATATCTTCCAAATTTAGAATGGGAGAAAAAAACACCTAAATCTAGAATTAGATCCAGGTAATTCAAACCCTCAAATCGAAAACTAGATTGGGAGAAAAGAGCTCCCAAATCAAAATTGGGAGAGAATACAAAGCATGAAAAGAATAATGAAACGTAAACAAAATTAACAAAAGAGAGAGGGATCCTCTCCCTGGCTAAAGGTCGGAAAGAAAAGAAAGAGAGGAAAGAGAAAGAGACTTTAAAGATTACTCTAAGTCGCTGATTTGATGGTATAGCAATTAGCTATGGCTGTGATGCTTTCGCCATTTGGAAAACATCCTCGTCGTAAAGTCCCTCCCACGTTCGAGACTTTCCAATTGGACAGCTATTACTGCACAAAGCATCTCTTCCCTTATTTGCGCAAGCTTCCGTCCTAGTTAGCACTAAGACGATCATCAATTAAGGACAAAAACAAAGACACCGTGTAATAAAGTCTGGCCTACATATTGTCTTCCATCTTTCCCGTTTTCCTACCATGGCGTAAAGTTACCGCAGAAAGGACCTTTGGCGTAAAGTTACCGCAGAAAGGACCTTTGCTTATTCTTGATAGTTCATTCCAAAAACAGAGCAAACATGAGCAGGAATCCCAAAATGGTGCACTCTCCCTCTTTCTTTAACCTACTAAAAAATACCAATCGAAAGGCAGGCAATGCCAAACTAGAGACCAGCTAGCAGGGTTTGCTGCTCACGTCTGATCTTTGCCCAATTGATCCACATCCCTCCCATGCAAGGAAACGAATTGTCTTATCTATGATGCCTACAGTCGATGGCTTACATGTACATGGTATCCATAACTTGTGACCCTCCGATTGGAGATCTCCAATTAGGAATGGAAGACAATGTGGACCTTTCTGATGTAATGCAATGGTCACGTGGAAACGATGTGGAATACAAAAAATAAGTAGTCGTGAGTGTGCCATGTGCGCATTTCGGTACGCATTTTGCTAAATAATGTTTAGATTACGGTTGTGAAAGTTTAGTGTACCGTGTGATTAAATCAAAATCCAGTAGTTCGATTGCAAAATATTAACTTTAGTCTAATGAACATTGATGGAATTTACTTGTCTAATGAAACATATCATCGTACAATGTTACTATAGACTAATCTAAAAGTTTGGTAAAGACACAGTTTAATATCTGTAGACCATAACAACAAGCTAGAAGTACTATCAGAGGCATATTGCAAGACGTGATTTACGGAGCTCCGTAAATTTCCAAACGCACGTGATTTCCCAACTCATCGATGACGCTGAAAACTACATGTTCAACTTAATTAAACAACCCAGTGGCCACCCTTCCAACTTGGAAGGGGGGGTGTGAAGTTCAAATCCCCACCTTCTCAGGGAGGATTGGGTTGGGGACGATTTCATTTCAGGAGTGGGTTTCGACTCCCACGCCCTGTACGGAGGCAGGGCAAAAGTCTGAGAGTGTGTGTTAGAGTAGGATTAGAGTATGACCGACAAAAAAAATAATAATTAAACAAGATTCTCATGCCGTGGTAATTGGAACAAGCCATTTGGGTAACAAAAATAAATAATCCGAGGAGGTCGCATGTTCAATTCAGACGCGCGTATTCTCTTGGGTTTCAAAAGCAATTTTCATCTGTTCAAACTCTCTATATCATGACTGAGAGATGTTAATCTAAAAGATAATTTGATTAATAGGATAGGACAATGCATGAGAACAAAACAGAAATAAATGGAGGATTACGGGGAAATTTTGTAATTTGTAAATTGGACCGAAACCTTTGTTTTTAAGGGACCCAACGGCAGATGCTGTGCTAGCTAGGGCATGACAATTCGGGCTTTCCTATACAATAGTTTTTCCGTTTTATATGTCTCTCATCGTTTAAGAGATGACTGAGACAAAGAAGAGGACAATGTTTTGAAAAGGTAGGTATTTGAGCCAAACGTGTGACACGAATTGTCAAAAGCAACTCCACTCGGACGCATTGCTAGTGCAATATTATCCATTCTGGTTCTTGTCGGTCCATGCCCGCATAGCTTCAAAACGGGTTCTGCAAGTTTGAGGTTATACGATACTTATTTACCAGCGAAACAACTCGGACGCAGGCGGTGTTGGATCAGAGATATACCCGGCACCCAACAAACCCACCCTGGCTTTGACATCACTGACTACAATCTTATCCGACCGAACCACCAACGCAACAATATACGCTCTAGTTGTAGTTCATATGTGCTCGCAAGATTCTGATATATGTTGTGAAATTGCACAAGACTTTTACAGTAATCCAAGCGCGAGCATAAGTTTGCGCAAGACTTATGGTTGCCCCAACCACGTTAGACCTGATCACAAGCACGGAAACCCGTAGGGCCCATCCACGCCCAGCCTGACCAATAAAGGCGAAAGAACAATTTGCAGTGGGGTTTGTTCAGGGATTCATGGTCCGTTCGTTTCGCGGTTCATTTCGAGAAAAATGTGACGTTGTTAGAAAATATTTTCCAAAAAATTATTTTCTAGAAAAATGTAAAAATTTTCTGGTATTCCGATAAAACCTAAAAATGAAATGGAAAATATTTTTTATTGTTTGGTAAGGAAAATCTTTTCCTCCTTATACTCTTTTTCATTTATTTATTTTTCTAAAAATCGATTTTTAATTATTTTTATTTTTTAAAAATCGATTATTAAATTTTTTTCTTTTTTTTTTTCTTTTCTTTGCAAAAATCTTCTTCTTTCTTGGATGATTGCCGGCCACGGTGACAACCGGTGACTAGCCACAGGCGAGCCTCGAGCTCTCTAGCGAGCTCAGGCTCGCCCACCTCTGGCAAGCTCAGGCTCACCACTCGCCAGATTGGCGAGAGCAAGTGTTGCGCAAGCGGCGAGCTCGAGGCTAGCCGAATCAGTGAGCTCGAGCTTGTGGCTAGCGAGCTCGGAGCTCGCTGATCTGGCGAGGCCCGAGCCTGATGAGCTTGAGGCTCACCGGATCGATGAGCACGAGCCTCGCTTGCCGAATCGGCGAGTGCAAGCTTTGCCGCAAGCTCGCAACTCGTTGGCCTCGAGCCTTACCAGATCGGTGAGCTTGAGCTCACCAAAGGTGGGCGAGCCTCATGCTCACCAGCGAGCTTGAGCTCACCAAAGGTGGGCGAGCCTCGTGCTCACCAGCAAGCTCGAGGCTCGCCTGTGGCCAGTCGCTGGTCGTCACTGTAGCCAACGACCGGCCAAGAAAGAAGGAGATGGGAAACAAAGAAAAGAAAAAGAAAAAAACGAAAAGAAATAGAAAAGAAAAAATAAATTTTAAAAATAATTCGAATAAAAAAAGAAAATTAAAAAATTTTGAATAAAAAAAGAAAAGAAGAAGAAGAAGGGGAGGAGGAAGTGAGGATTTATAGATGTGTGAGATAAGAGAGATTAAGTGGGGAAAATATTTTTCACTTTTTAAAAATGGAAAACATTTTCTCCTAATTTAGAAGACTTTTTTTCCTTTCATCGAAAATGTTTTTCTCAAGAAATTTATTTTCCGCAAAACGAACGTCAGAAAATTCGGAAATTTTTCTGGAAATCCGCAAAACGATGATGGCCAAATTTGGAAAAAGGTTAGGGTGACATTCCCGCTCTGATCAGATGTGGGCACAGCCTATTATCACCTCTAATTTTGGGACAGTTGTGTCGATCGCTCATTTTCTCATAATTATGTATCACATAAAAGTAAGGTACATGAGTTATGAGAATTCCACACCACCTCATAGTCGAGTCGTTGTAGTGAAGCCAAAGGTCAAAAAACTAACGAAAACTGGAAGTTATGTGTCTGTTCATGGACTCATCTAGGGGAACCGAATCCATTGGAGGAAGACTAGAACTCCAATTTTAGATGATGCTCTAAGTCCTCCCTACCCGTGTTTCTCGGGCAAAGACCTACCCGTGTTTCTCGGGCAAAGACCGAGATGGAAGGAAGACTAGATTGGACTATACTAGAGAGAGAGAGAGAGAGAGAGAGAGAGAATGACGTCGAACCCCATTAAGGGTTTAACACGAACGGGTCTTTTGGGTTCCGAGGGTCCAGGTCTGTTTCATCCAGAAATGCATGATGATCATCCCCCATAAGAATTTGAAAATGAGGTACTGATAAAGTCCGCCTATAAGCATGCTAGACGTGATGAAAATAAGATCTAATACCATGTAGCGGAGCTGAAGTCCAAAAACCGAGCTATGAAGAAAATGAATCCACATTGTATATCGATACAAAAGACCTCATCTCTGAGCTCTCGTGCATTTTTAAGCTCTACCATATATTATCGTATTTGTGAATCCTTAAACGTCCCATACCTTCATCTATGACGGTATGCTACTAGCCGAGGGTGACATCCGAAGAAGAAATTCCATGATGTCACTCATGAATCCAATCAAACTTTACTAATTATTATATTAAGAATAAGGCATGTCTCGTTTCACTTTTTATTTGTAGTAAAAGCCAACTAGACTTCCTGGACACGAGTTCCATGAGTCTCGTGGCGTGGTCGTCTAGGTAAAACTTTTCGGCTTAACAATAATAAACAAGAAAATTCGAGGAGGCTGTGTCTTTCTTATCGTCATCACCATTATCATCATGGTACCTTGCATCTTTCTCGTGAGATTGTGAAGCCATTAGCAAATATTTTAAAAATTTAAACTGTTAAATGAACACTATATTTTATTATTTGAATATTTTAACACTCTTTCAAGTTTAATCTAATCTTTCTACCTAATACTAAGTGTGGAAATACTTAATTGAGAAGGCAAATAAAGCTTGAAAAAAAAAATTGAATTTAGAATCTCTTGATACCATGCGAGATTTTGTGGAACTTATCATTTCTGTTTTTGGTCACTAACACACGAGAATCGCACGGGCATATCAATATTTTGTATCCTTTTAGGGTTAGGAGTTTTATCTCCTTCTTTTTCATTGTTTATTGAGGCCTGGGACCGCTATGAACCCCCACTGCAAAAGTAGATCACATGTGATTCATGATGAAGCGTCAGACAAGAGGATCCTACGGACGTGGAAAGGCTAGTGTGGAGTCGACCCTGCAAAGGATTGGCCGCAGAAAATGTCGAAACGGGTGTCTGATTGTTGACCACCTGGTCTTATACCAGTTTTCGATGTGAACGCGAACGCACGTCTCGATTACTATACAAAAAGTCAAGAAAGAAAATCTAAATTAGGAGCCTAATTCTACCTATAAGTATCATTCAATCGAGCTCATAGAAACTCATCACAACGAATCCCTTATCAAGCACTGCTTATAGTCCTCTCTCAAGTATTCAGCCATGCAAAACCCAAACCCTCATGCAGTCCTCCTCGCCAGCCCTGGCATGGGCCACTTCATCCCCGCTGTGGAGCTCGGAAATCACCTCGCCACCCATCATGGCTTCGAAGTGACCATCTTCGTGGTCGCCGCCGATGCCTCCATAACAGAATCTCCTCTCTTTAAGCCGCCACAGACTCCGAATCTGCTGAACCTTGTGTTGCTCCCACCGGTCGACGTTTCTGCCCTCGTCAATTCGACCGCCTCGGTCGTGAACCGACTGGTGATCATGATGCGTGAGGCTCTGCCATTGCTTCAGGCCGCCATCTCTTCCATGAAGTCTCGCCCCACCGCTCTCATAGTCGACATGTTCGGAACTGAAGCTTTAGCGATAGCAGAGGAGTTTGACATGCTTAAGTACGTCTTCATCACATCGACAGCATGGTTTCTCGCGGTCACCGTTCACTTTCCGTATATAGATGAAGAAGCAGAACACAAGCATCGCGTTATGAAAAGGCCGCTCGATGTCCCGGGCTGCCGGTCCATTCGACACGAGGATACCTTGGACCTATTCCTTGATCAAACCGATAGGAATCTCTTTTCGGGCTTCGCTCGCATTGGGATGGAGATATCGAATGCAGATGGGATCTTGGTGAACACATGGCAGGATCTCGAGCCGTCGACTTTGCGTGCACTAGAAAATGAGAAGTTCCTGGGTCGGGTCGTCAAGGCGTCGGTTTTTCCGGTTGGTCCGCTGGTTAGACCTATCGGGCAAAGTTCAAAGAGTGAGGTGATGGATTGGCTAGACATGCAACCGATGGAGTCGGTGATCTACGTCTCTTTCGGGAGCGGTGGAACCTTGTCGGCAAAGCAAACGACCGAGCTCGCCTGGGGGTTGGAGCTGAGCCAACAAAGATTCGTCTGGGTGGTGCGCCCGCCAGTGGACGGCGATGCGTCCGCAAGCTTCTTTAACGTGACAAACAGCCACGATGGCACCCCGAGCTATCTCCCCAGTGGCTTCTTCACTAGAATCTGGAACAAGGGCATGGTGGCACTGATGTGGGCTCCGCAGACCGAGATCTTGGCGCATAAATCTATCGGCGGGTTCCTCTCGCACTGCGGTTGGAATTCAACCCTAGAGAGCATGGTCAACGGGGTGCCTATGGTGGTGTGGCCGCTCTATGCCGAGCAACAGATGAACGCGGCAATGTTAGCAGAAGAGCTCAAGGTGGCGGTCCGGCCAAAGATACAGCCGAATGCTGGCGTGATCGAGAGGGAGGAGATAGCGGGGATGGTGAGAAGGGTCATGGAATTGAAGGGCAATGAGATGAGAGATAAAGTTAAGGAGCTACAAAGAAGTGCCCACCAGGCACTGATGCAAGGTGGTTCCTCCTACAATTCACTGGAAAGAGTATCAAAGGATTGTGAACTCAAGCTGCATCGTCTGAGCGCTACGGCTCTTGGCGCTTGAAGAAGATGGATTTTGTATCTTGTTTGTTTTCGGAGATTCTCGACAACGTCTTCATTTCGTTATTCTTCTACTATAATATTGTAGACATGAGGACTGCTGATTATGGCTGATGATGATACGGATGATAGAATGGTAAGCAAATCATGAGTCAAGATGCGTATTTGAATCCGATTCCCAAGTCTCAGTCATTCGATAACACTGGAAACGTTGAAAGAAAATTCACTCTTCGGTCGAAGAAAAAGGAGATAAGCGTATTAAAATAGTATCTATATGATTCGATTAATACAGGATACAGGATATGTACGGAAAATCTGAACAATCAGGTGTTAAAAGTTTACAATTGCCCGATTGCCATCACAACGATACCATGCCAACTCCACCTGCCCTGGGGACCTCAGTGACTCCCACGCTAGCAAGACTCATAGAAGCATGAAATTAATTCTAAAACATATGTTAGTTTTGACATCTAATCTAAGATAAAATCCTTTGAAACATTTCGAGGATTTCACGTCTAATCTAAGATTAAATTCTCTGAAACGTTTTGAGTGTTTCACACTGAAAAAAGGTCGAGCTGAACACCGCAAACTTCCAAAGGAAAAAAAGAGTAAAAGTAGAAAGTATATTCTTCAAAAGCATGCCCTCGGTATAAATTTTAAATTTTGCAAATGCTTATGCGTGGGTATCGCCGTGAAAGTTCAATTCGTCGAATGGCAAGTTGAATGGTCCAGCATGGAATAGGGAGAAGCATAGGATAACTCGTTGACCAGCTTGACCTCAATGATCGTGACAACATACGAAAGTCCGAGATCGATTCTAGCCGCTTGGATTTGCCTTCTGCATTTTGGCTTTCTTACTTTTCATGTTAAATGGTCACCTCTCTCTACACTAAATGCCCAAAAGCCTTTGAACCATACATATTGGCATTTAAAGTCACTCTAAATTCTCTCTAAATCTTTTCATAAATCGTAATATAATTACATTTTGATGGAAATTTCAGACTCGACGTACTGCATGTCTTAAAACCATATAAGGGTCCACCCAAACGCCCTCAAAAGTACTTTGTTTGGAGCGAATCTTACATGAGCTACTGACTCTTCCATTAGCAACTTTTAACAATAGAATCTGACCTACCACCCAAAGCCTGAGTATCCAGCCGAATAACTTTCAGCTCCAATTTAGGCCAAGCTTCATATTCACAGAAATTGGCAATTTTGAAGGGCTTACTCTAAGTTGAGCTAGAAAAGTATAGATATTTAGCCAATCAATGGAAAAGCACTTTGCAAGTATGAAACATATATGATGCTCGAGAGAGAGAGAGATGGATAGCTATTAGCTCCCAGATGAAACCATGGAGACAGATCAACTTTCCAATCCAGGCTCCACTGTCTTCTAACTAATTAACCACCGCGAAAAAAAGGCAGAAAATAATTCTTCCTTTCTTTCCTTCTGTTAGTCTATCATGTGCGTTTTCTGTTCACATACACAGATCAGGAAGAACAGAACCTCGGCTGCCTGCAAAATTCAATTGTGTGGAAGATGATCTTAACGAAATTGACAGCCCGGACTCATTTCTAATTTTCCCTTTTATAGAGATGACTGTACCTTCAGCACCGTGACTCATTTTCTGCACAATCTGTCACCTAGCTCGAGTTCTGCTCCAATTAAAGGCTAACCCGGCCCATTCACAAAATTATCCCCAAAAAGACTGCTAAAAGGTCAGATGATGTTACCATAAGAACTGAAGTACAAATTTGTAAAGGGTAATTGACATTCAGGATGAAAATAAAATCAACAGTTTCTCTAACAAAGAAGTCTCTCCGAAACATCTAAAAACACGTTTTCCAAGTGTCACAACACATGATTAACATATGGCAAGATCAGGGTCTAAAGAAACATACAAATATGCAGATCAAAGTTCACCATGAACCTTCTGCACCAACAGTGGGGTTCTTATATGCTTCAAAGCCCCAGAAGGTTTTCAAAGAGTACGGTGGAAAAAGTGTTGCTCCTTCTTCAGTGATTTTGGAAATCTGCAGGTCAAGTGCACCATGTCATTTAGATGTTTCAAAATCAAGCTACTGTCAGTACTACGGAGAAAGAAAGAAAAAAAAAAACATGGGAATGCCCATAGGCAGAACTACATATAAGCAAATGCAAGAGAACAAACAGAAGAGCATGTGAGACAACTGCAACAAAAGAGAGTGAAATGAAGTCATGCACCACAGGAGATCAATCACTGTCCATAAGGAACATGACCAACCAGAAGCTTCTCCACCATCTTAATTATGATTTAATTTCTCTAATCATTGTAACCCCTAGTTGTCAAAATTTACTTTTCAGCCCCAGGCACCAGGAAACCGACTTGTCAGCCACCTCCTTCTCTCCCTTCCTGCTCAGTCCTCAGTATACTTCATTAGTTTAGAGTAATTGCTCAGAAGCAAGAAAAAGAAACACCTCAAATAAACTACAAATTCAAGCTCTAGCAGTTCTCAAATGTCAAGATAAAAGGCTAAAATCCTTTAAAATAGCCAAAGAACAGTATGATATCTCTTGGCTTCCAATTATGACTTAGAATCTGGGTTTCCCTCCTCATGAAGTTCAAAAGGTAATATACTGGGAAGAAGATTTGGGGGACAAAGAGTTTGAAACAACTTGACATTAATCTTCATCAAAGTGCACACTTCAAATCTCTCTGGAAACATCTCCTCAGAATTTTTAAGATACAAACCAATACAAGTCATCCATCACTAATAATTGTACAACCAGGTAAAAATCATGCATCACAGATTGGTTGGACTGCTTAGGTGAACATGTGGAGAGAGCATGGATCATATTGGCAATGATGGATCTAAGAGGGATCAGAGTGCAGGTTATTCTAATGCAGGGGCTGGATGTGCAATTACATAATCCACAAAAGAATAATCTGTAATTCTCCCTCTGAGCCCCAGATGGGACATCCTTTCCTTAACAAAAGGAGGAAGCATAAGTGTGCGTCAGTTCACCAAAATCACACAGTTATACGAGGAAGAGAAAGAACATACCAACAACTGATACGATACAATCACGTCCCAACCTTACACTATGCTGTTATATGCAACCATGGAGAAATAAAGACAGCCGTAAACAGAGAAGACTAAAACCTGAAGCTTGTTAACTGCAGATCTGTCACGATACAGAAGCACACGCATGCACTTCTCCAATAGCTTAACACCATCTTCAAAACTCAAGTTCTCATTCCACTCATCACGAAGAATTGGCCGTGCAAGGTGATTGCCAAACCCAGTTGCAACATGGTTATCTTCAAAATTCACACCTATCATGCTAACCTGTTTTAATTTGCACGACAAGTGAATGAGTATCCAACAACATTCTGAAAAGTTAAATGAATCTAACCAAGGGTTGAGACCTACCATGCCAAGATATTTTTGTCCATTCTTAACTCCACCTAGAACCAGTGAGTTCCACAATGGGTTGAACTTGTTCCGCCTATTGTACATAACCCGAGTAAGGTAATTATGCACCTCTTTGGGCCCCAAGGAATTCCCATCATCCCACATGTTGTCATAAAGACTGCAAAAACGGACCCCAGAATCAACAGTCTTGGTCAAACGCAGCCTCAAAGTTTAAAAAGCAGGGTAACTAATATTCGGCAATAAAAAAGGAACCGGTGGTAGTAATCTTGATCAATTGATACATACATCAGTTCATCCAGATATCGTAATATCTCCTGAAAATCACTTATCTCTCCACTTGCCCCCAGGAGAGAATGTTTTCCAATAGGCTTTATTCTCTCGACAGTTTTGTATCTCAAGGTGGATCCATAAGATCCTGTAAAATATTCATCACTATCAGAACACAGAAATGAGCAGAACACTAAAATAGTCACAATTAAGGAGAATGGAGGACTCAATAAACATGTTACTATAAGCAAACAACAAAGGGAAACCAGATCAATCACTACACCATCTAAAGTTAAAGAGCTTTGAAGATAATGTAGTTATGATAACTTAACTAGGTAGAAATAGTTGAAACAGAATAATATACACAAGCAGTATAAAGGCTTCCTTCTAGCATTGCTAGTCAAGGCTAATGTACATAATGAGCAGGATAATAGCATGCCAGAACAAAAGGAGCTGTGAAGCTTCAAATATCTTTAGATTATCAGGGTCCCTTTCAGATTTAAGCTTCACGAGAGCAGGTTCCTCTATTGTCTTTGCCTTATAAATATGGCTCAACACGGCTGCAGGACTACTACTGTTCGACGCAATGGCGGCGGTGGCGGCGACGGTGGTGGCATGGCAAAATCTGCGAACGGGACGCAGAGAAAGCATATTCTGGGATTCTCTTCACATGGAAACATACCCACCACGCGAACTCAACAAACCAAGCACAATGTTGGCTGCCCATAAATTAAACCCAAAAACACAAGAACCCAAATCCCCCCCACACACAAAGTCCAGCGCAATCACCCGACAACATTAAAAATGCCTCCTTTCCAAGACTTCCCGTGAGCCCAATGCTGAATAACATATAACCCCGAGCAGCAGTATGCCTTTCTCTTATCTCACACCAAAAAGAATTCAAGAAATCAGCTGCTGCTGCTGCTGCTGCTGCTGCTGCTGCTATAAGAACGTCCTCAATGTCAGACAAAAAGAGACAGAACAGAGCAACCATTCATCGTCCGAAACCGATTGAGAAACTGGGTTTTCTCGGGCTCGACATGGAGAACGGACGACGACCCAAGAGAAGCGAATCGGCAACGGGAAAAGGGTATCGGGAAATCACCGCGGAGCACGGCGGATCTGGGAGCGGCCCAAATTGCTCAAATCAAATATGTTTTCAAATATGTTTTTTGCCCACAGCGAAATTCCCCAAATTGCTCAAATCAAAGCGCAGCAGCAGCAGCAGCAGCATAAGCGAATCGCAAAAACCCGATCGAGCGAAGAAGCTAACCTCCCATGTCGGCCGCCATCAGAATCCCATCCCGGTACTTGAAAGCGACCACGGACGTGCCCGTCACGTACGGATACCTGCACACATCGCGGCCGCGAGCGAGCCATCGACAAAATCGCGGTCAACGACAAGCCATCGGGAAAGCGCACATCGCCCGGAAGCCTAGATGCGCGACGACCAATCGAAGGCCGGGCGGGGGTGGGAAGGGGTCGCTTACAGGGTTCTTTCGGAGTCCAGCGAGAGAGACGAGGCGTCCGGGGTTTGCTTCGCTTCCACCAGCGGCATCTTGGAGAGAGACATGCTTCGATCGGCGGCGGCGGCGACGGCGAAGGGAGACGGTGGAGGGGGAAGAGGCTCCGCGAACTGTCTAAATAGCAGAAAGGAGTTTGCCCGCTGCTCAAGCCAGCAAGCGGCTTTTTTACTAGTGAAAAAGCCTCCCTCATTTCAGCAATATATATATATTTGGGGAGATCAAAATAATGTATTTCTAATATATATTAAAGAGAGGGGAAATTAGTAAATGCGTAATCATTTCCAATTTTTTATTGGGCAAAATGTTTTGTAATTTGCAACAACTCGTAATTAAAGCTTTACCAAAAAAACAACTTTTGATTAAAATATTACGTGCTTTTTTCTTTTTATCTTTGTTAGCGAGATAAATGGATTTATGCTGAGTGAATATTTTGTTTATGTAATATTTTCAATAGAAATGTGCAATTTCGTGAGATGTCAAAAGGAAGTGTAAGATAATAAATAACTCATCAACTTTTTATATAAACAAAATCAGCTAGGTCTAATAGTCAAATTAATCGTATGTTACAGATATTTCTTATGACATGATTAGCATGGATCTATATAAAATGTTTGATATGGGTTGTAGCTATTTCACATTAATTGTGATATGAAGATTCGAGATAAGTGAGTCTGTTATCGTAAGGCAGCATAAGCAAGCAATTTCTCTATGAGTCATGCCGCATCTAGACAATACAATATGAGTCATTAAGAGTTTTACTAACGATATGAATCGAACTTATGATCTTATGAAAAACACATGACATCATTGACACAAGGCCAACCATCAAGGCCAACCATTTTGTTGGTATACCAATTTAATGATTATTATAAGAAGAAATTGTTCCTTTTTTAATAAATTATGAATATGTAGATTTATTACATATAATATAATATAATTATATAAGGAATTTAGGCTTTTAGGAAAGCATGTTTGATTTGGACTTAAAAAGAAACGAAGAACCAATTTTCATATTCTCTGTGAAGAATTCAATTTCAGTCGATACACCTAAATTTTGTCAAACTACCTTTATTTAAATATTTTTGGGTAAAATATTGCATTTTCATCCAATTTCGTTAATATGCATAAAATTCTTCGAGGATGCTTTTATCTGTGTGAAAACGAAATATGTGAGGTCGTGGTATTGGAAGGTTGGCTTGGGCTTTTGGACTTGGATCCTACATATGGGCTACAACTACAGGTTTAGTGGGTGGGCTTGACATGGGCCTTCATAGTCCATAGATTGCTGAGAGAAGCACAAGCTGGTCGTGATGAGCCTAGGCTCTTTTATATATATATTTCAGCCTAGTTGGGTGATGGAGAACTTGCTAATGAGTAGACCATTGGTAATTTAGGGAGTTTTCTAAAGTGCTCTCAAGGTGATATTCAGGTTAACTTAAGCATCGGACTAGATCCACCTCCTCGGATGGTTGCAAAGGCAAGCCATCCATATTGAGATTGCAGATTCATAATAAATTACTTCTTCATGACCCGACCCTAGCATGTTGTGTTGAGTAAGAATTAATAAATCAAAACCTTACGTTTTTTGAAATGCTAGATTCTCTTAGATTTTATGCTTTATCGACCCTTGATCGAGCATTTAATGTTATTGTTGCCATGGTTATTTGATAGTTAGTGCTAGCTTTACAATTGATATTCGAATGTATCTAAAACAATTTAAGATTTTGAATATAGAATAAAAATGATTATCTACTCAATCCTGATGGATAGAGATCCTTTTGGTTAAGCACGATTGACATACTAAATAGGCAGTTTCCTTTCTCTTATTACATTATGTTAAATTTTGCGCTCACAACAAATGGGAATTGCGATTATCTCAATTTTTTGACTAAAGACCTTGAATGGACTGGTCTTGAGTTAAAACCCATTAAGGTGTTGGTTTAGATGGCACCGGAATTGGCTCCTCTCTTTGTAGTCTTGAATTCAAGTCTTGCTAGGAGAGTTATACAAGATTAAATCCCGAATGCGCAATGCCAACATGAGAAATTATGCTCTTAAGATCATCAAAGGAGGTGGATTAGTCGAATATGTGAGAGTTGATCCAAATATTACCCGATTGTCAAAAAAGAAAAAGAAAAAGAAGCCCACCGCAACATTTTATGTCCTATATTATCCTTCCCTTTCTTTTTTTCATACCCCTTTGAAGAATAATATATTGGCCATTTTGGTGTTCATATTTCAATCCTCGCATTACCTCGCCATCTAACCTTTTAAATTAAGAATAGAACGAAAGTGAATGTCGACAAGCATGCTCAAAGTTCCATTTGATAATGGCAAAGCAAAGTGAGCATTTCTTAAACATAGCGAGAGTGGCGACAAATTACATTTTATAGACTCAAGAGTAAGAAAATTAGTAGGCAAAATCAGAGGCATTGACATCCCTTTGACAAAAGGAAGAAAAATCCTATCACTCAACCGATTTTAAAAAAAAAGGTTCGATTCCTTCTTACCAAACACAAATCATCCAAGACATAAGACATGAAAAAGAGCGAAGAAATGCCACAGGACCACTCTGCAAAACCTTTCTTTAGACTTTCCATGGCAATGATGTAAAGAAAGTGCAGCCTAAAAAGACTGTCGTCACATGTACAAATCTGTAAAGGGCAATTGACATTCAAGAGGAAAACAGCACCAGCAGCTTCTCTACCGAAGAAGCCTCTCCGAAACATCTGCAGGCACATTTCCTAAGTGTTACATCACATGATTCACATAACAAGATAAGGGTCTAAACAAACAGAAGAATATGCAGATCAAAGTCCAACATGAATGTTCTGCACCAACACAACATTTGTTGCTCCTTCTTCAATGTTTTTGCAATTTGCAAGTCAAGTGTGCCGTGTCATTTAGATGGTTCGAAATCAAGCTACTGTTAGGAAGAAAAGAAGATGCCCGATGCCCGTAGACCGAACTACATATAAGCAGAGGCAAGGGAACAAACAGAAAAACACGTGAGACAATCACGACAAAAGAGAGCGAAGTGAATTCATGCACCTGAGGAGATCAATTGCTTTCTATAAGGAACATGAACGCTTGGAAGCTTCTCCGCCGTCTTAAGTACAATTTAATTTCTCTACTCATTGTAATTACTATTTGTCCATTATTTATGAAGCAACTTGTCAGCCCCCGTACACTCTATTAGTTTATAACATGCTTTTTGTAGTAGCTCAGATAGATATGAGACTCTCAAATTACCTACAAATTCAAGCCCTAGCAGTTCTCAAATGTCAAGATAAAAGGCTAAAATCCTCTGAAATGGCCAAAGAACAGTATGATAAATGTTGTTTTTCCCAGTTGTGACTTAGAATCTGGGGTTTCCCCATGAAATTCAAAAAATAACATGCTGGGAAGAAGATTTGGGGGACAGAGCTTGAAGAAACTTGACATTTATTCTCATTAATCTTCATCAAAATGTAGACTTCAAATCTCTCTGTGGCTCGGACTGCTTAGCATGAAAATGTAGAGAGGACACGGACCGTATTGGCAATGGTGGATCCAAGAGGGGGTCAGAATGCAGGTTTTCTAATGCGGCGGCGGAATGTGCAATTACGTAATCCACAAAAGGGGACACTGCAATATTTTACCGTGAAGAGGAAGAGAAATTAACTTGCCAACAACTGATAGCAACACAGCCCCTCCTAGTCTCATCCTATGCTGGCATATGCAAACATTGAGCGGTAAAAAGAACCGTAAACCGTAACACAGAGAAGACTAGAACCTGAGGCTTTGTTGACTGCAGATCCGTCACGATACAGAAGCACACGCATGCACTTCTCCAATAGCTTAACACCATATTCATCAAAACTCAAGTTCTCAGTCCACTCGTCACGAAGAATTGGCAGTGCAGGGTGATTGCCAAACCCAGTAGCCACATGGTTACTTCGCAATTCACACCTATCATGCTAAACTGGATAAAACTGCACAACAATTATTTGGCAATAAAAAAGGAAAATACTGCTTGTAATTGCATCAGTTCATCAAAGCAGTGCAATATCTCCTGAAAATCACTAATTTTTCCACTCGCACCCAGGAGAGAATGTTTTCCAATAGGCTTCATTCCCTCGGCAGTTTTATAACTCAAGGTGGATCCACAAGAACCTGTAAAACATTTGTCACTATCGAACACCGAGATGAGCAGAACACTAACATAGTCGCAATTGAGGTGGATCCATGAATTGTATCTCGGATAGAGATGTATT
This sequence comes from Eucalyptus guilfoylei, assembly GCA_016097605.1. Lineage (NCBI taxonomy): Eukaryota > Viridiplantae > Streptophyta > Magnoliopsida > Myrtales > Myrtaceae > Eucalyptus > Eucalyptus guilfoylei. The sequence goes on along the minus strand of CM027867.1, from coordinate 17,074,297 downwards.
TGTTGGCGATACTATATTAGAAATTCTTAAGATTTTCTATAGAATATTATCCTATATTAGAGACAATTATATTGATGGAGAACTCTAGTAAGGCCAAGAAGAAGAGAACCCAGCGAGCAGACTGCGATGAGTACATAACTTCATGTTGCACTGATATGCAAATTTGTGAAATCGATTTTGCACACGCCAGGCAAAGATGTCCCTGTGGTCTTACCTCGAAACAATACTCAAGGACCGATCAATGTACCCAGTAGGACCGACCAGCAATGATACCATCACATTGAGGAACTAAAACCAGCAAAAAGCGTGGCGATTCCAAACTGACAAGGATGTATCGAGATGGGGCGACGGACGCGGGCCGTAGCGCATGCAATGAATGGCGACGAAAGTACACATGAACAAGGGCAGCCGGGGAGGGAGGGAGACAGAGAGAGAGAGAGAAATGTGATGTTTCATCTACCTTTATTTCATTATTTTCTTGTGAACTAATTGCAAATGCATTCTCACTCAATTTCATTTGTGTGGAAACGAGGTACGATGATGTCTGATGAAGTAAGTAAATTTGACGTGGAATAAGAACTTCACTGACTTGCAAATCTTTGAAACTCAATTTTGCACCCGGGTAGGCGGGAAAAATGGTTGGGCTTGGATCAAGAGTCCCTTCAACTCGGGTCATCCGTTAAAAGGAGGTTGTGTGTTGGACGGTCGGCTCGGGCTTGGGACTCGGGTTGGGTGTGGGCTGCAAGTTTGGTGGGTGAATATTATATTATTGAAAATAATGCGGACGTTAAACAGATCTTACCATCTATAAAGCTTAAAAGAAGAAATTACCAAGGAAATCAACAAGAAATGATCGGACATCGAAAATTTATGAGGGTTCCATAAGAGTGGCAATACCATAACCCATCGCATATATTATCTTTTAACCTAAGTAGGAAACCTATTTAATTTGGGATACCATTCAAACTAGGAAAGTTACTCGAACAAGGAGTCCAACTCCAATATGAAAGGTGTTTCGACAACTTTTCACTTTCTCATTTGGAAATGGATTTTTTAGGAATAACGACACAAATAGTCCCTAAATTTTAGTTTAATGTGCAATGTGATCCATGAATTTTTCATTTATTCAATATGGTCCATGAATTTTAACCCAATGTGCAATATGGTCCTTGGACTTTTAATTTGTTTAATACAGTTCTTAAATTTTTGATACATATTAAATATAGTCCCTCAACTATATAAAAATGTTCAACTGTGAATGTTATCATATTATTCACAAACTAAATTGAACATATATTAAAAATTCAATGACCACATTAAATAACTTAAAAGTTCATAAATTACATTACACATCAGGTTAAGATTTGGGATTAAGTGTATCGTTTTTTGCAATTTATTACTTGCATCGGATTTGACTATCCTATTTGGATTAAAAAATTTCACTTTCATCGAAACTTGCGCGCATATATATATAATGTCCCGGTCGCCTTTTGCTTAGGAGTTAACCCACCTTCGACCAACGCATGGCATGGCATGATTACAAATCCCGAGGGCGAGCCTTGCAATTGTCGCATTATCTCGACTCCATCCATCCCCACTAGGCAGGCGAAGTCGGACGCATGGGCATCCCTTTCAACAAGAGGAAGCAAAATCCTATTGCTCCACCAAATAGAAAACAGTTTGATTCCTTCCGAGCAAACACAAAACATCCGAGACCACAAGCCCTTAAATAGAATATCCAAGTAATGCCACAGGACCACCCTGGGAAACCTCCTTTACACTTTCCATCGCACAATGCAAAGAAACCAAAAGGCGTCGCATGTGGGTCGCACGTTAGTTGCACATCGGTCGCTCTTAGGCTGGCCCTTGCGTGGATCACAGCCCTTCATTGGACGTCTTGGACCATGCTTGTCCTTTGGGCTGTCTCAGTAGCATGAATTATAGCTTGGGCCATCGGCCGACACTAATGACACAAGATAGGTTGGCCTACCATATGACTAGGTCGGCCATGACCCATTAAAAGTGTCGACGCCCCCAGCATCATAGGTCGGTCCGAGATTTGACAAAGCCTAAATCCAAGACTTTCGGAGAGTATGAGAAAATCACATAGAAAAATATGAAATGGAATGGAATGGCAGGAAAATCCATTGAACATGCGGTAACCTTTTGGAAGAGCTACATCCATTGAACACGTGGATAGAAAAATCCTGAATATGACATATCATGGAACTCTTGAAATTTTATTACAAGATGATCATGCACACAAGGAATCCCCGACATGAGAACCTGCCCATTTTGTTAATATGGCCAAAGAGAGCTCGGCGTAGTGCTCTCATCTAAGTGAGCTGAACCTATCGCCAAAACAAAAGATTTCGACCAAAAAGCCCTTCCATATCTTTCTAAGATCGATCACTAGACAGAAGTTGAGTGCGTGAAGAATATGTTGCAAAAAAAAGAAAAAAAGAAAAAGGAGTGAACTCTACAAATACGCCTCACTTTTGACCTAATGACCACCTAATATTGCTGTTTTTCAAGTGTCATTCTCTTGCCTCTAAATAAAACCCCACATTGAAAAGATCAAATTGCCCTGCAACCTCATTTTGGCAACTCATTTGTAGTCTGGACAATTTTTTTTTAATTGGCTTGAGTGTTTCCGAGAACGTAAGACTTGGAAAATGATATATTTAGAAAAAAAAATTACATTTTTTTAAAATAAGAACATAAGGATAATTGGTGTGAATGTGCAAAGCAGTGTCTAAAGATAGAATCAAGTATGCATTTGGTACTTTAAAAAAAAAAAAAGTAAAGCTATATATCGATATGGTTATTGGGTGAAAAGCAAAGTGCGTTTTTAGTAATTTTGTTTCATCCAAGACAAAACTTTTATTTTGCTATTGATCTGCCATCGACTAATCTTGGATGAGTTATATGGTTGTTAATAGGTGAGACATCCCCCTACTTGAAAATTAGTGGGGTTTATTTACTGAGTCCATGATTCACCTCGTTGTTTTTCAAAATTGTAGGCATTGAGGTCTCCCACTAGTAATAGAGTTGCAGTCTTACTAGAGGAGCTAAGGTTTACCCGATCTTTGAAGCGTAGAAAATGTGATGGTTGTAAATATAATGGCCCGTGATAATGGGGCCTCTAAATGTTGATATAATTGCATATTTGCAAGTGGTTGTTTTCCAGGCTGCTTATTGTTGTTTAGGTGTTATTTGTAACGCTTCCGCATGTGCTTAATGAAAAGATAAAAAAAGGAATGGGATGGTGATGTGCCTGGGACATCACTAATAACCCATGTCGCTCATGACCCTGGAGATAGAGTTGGGGTCGTGACAGAATCTGGTCGTTCTGACGTAGTTATTTCAATGACCCATTGCATGTTTGTTCTACTTCGTTCTGCTGGAATTCTACCAATCAGAATCTATTTGTTTTACTTGTTTATGCTAGAATTTCCTAAGACATAATATGTCCATTTGTGAGTTTACTCAAATTTGTTCATTGGTGAGTCTATTCACATGTTGAATTCGTCAACTTGTGAATTTGTTCGTTGAATAATCTTTTCATTGGTTCAGGCAGACTTTATTGAATATGAATCTACTTCTCATTGAATCTATTCATCTGTTGATTCTATCCATTGCTAAATATGTCAATTTGTAAGCATGTTCATTGTTGGATTTGTTCTTATATTTTATTTGCTTTTATTAAGCCGAAATTTACCCTTTTGATAGTTTGGACCTTCCCTTTAAGAATGTACTTATTCATTAAGATTCATAATATACCCATTTGATTTACTAGATCTTAATGTCCAGAACCTACTCGATGTCCAGATTTAGAATGTATTCATTTGAATGTCCAGATTTTCATAACTAGAATATGTTTGTGTTTTATTTCACATATGGTTATTTGACAAATGCATTAAATTGAGTTGAGATAAGTGTGTTATGCTTGAGAATATGCATATATCATGGCTTGAATGAGATTAATATAATTATGTCACTCATATAGTGGTGAGTGACGATACCCCGTGTGTCGGGATGTCGTGGGGAGTGTTTCGGGATGCCTTAGTAGTCAAGATGCCTCGTGAGTCGGGATGCCCTGTGGTGGATGTCTACAGGATGCCTCGGAGTTGAGATGCCCCATGGGTCAGGATACCCCGTGTATCGGGATATCAAGTGTTCTTGAACTAGAGTCTAACCGACAAAAAAAAAAGAAAAGAACCGGAGTCTGGAATAATATATACCAAGTCTAGTTCTATGATAAGGGTTGATAAAGGAGACTTCGCGAAGTGGGTTTCATTCCGGTTCGTTCATTGCTTAGTACCGGAATCTTAATGGAGAGTTAGTTGGTTCGTTGAGTAGCTTCGATTTGGACATTGAATACGTAGCAGAAGAAGAAGTTGTTGACCCATGACTTAGTCTTAAACGTTTATATAGTATGGTTTAGAGATAGGTCTCCCTAGCCTTACTCAACTTTTGTTTTTTGCTCGAAATATAATGAAGTTGTGAATTCACATGTCATATAAATAAAAGAAGCAGAAGTTTGTTTGTCATAATTGTAAGGTCTTAATCATTAAAAGAATATTCGTTAATATTTGTTTTCGCTTCCACACGTTAAAAGAAAGTAATAATATGAGAAACACGTGTCGGGTGACGTTTTGGGACGTCACAATATAGATGATCATTCCCCTTGTCAAAGATCTCATAAATCATTCAAACAAAGATACGATGAGAGAGATCCTACCATATATACATGGGGGCAACCTAGTGGAAAGTTCAACTACCATATAAGTTATATACTCTCTCCCTCCTACTCCCATAAGGTCATTCCTTCTAGTTGGGGAGATGAATTTCATGATGACATCGGGACTATCACCGTACTGTAGCATAGTCATATTGTCGAAGGGGGAAAAGTGCCAAAAAAGTCCTAAACCTTTTGTATTTGTGCCAAATTAGTCCTAAACATTTTTTTGGTGCCAATTAAGTCTTAAACATTTTTACGTTGTGCTAATTCAGTCATTTCCGGCCAATTTCGGCCGGATTTTGCTAACTGGACGCCGGCTGGCTGATGTGGCCTCATCGGCGCTAACGTGGACAACATTTAATAATATTTTAATATTTTAATATTTTTTTAATTTTTAATTTTAATTTTAATTTTTTCTTTTTTTCTTTTCCTCTTCTTCCTCCAGCCGGTCACTAGACCTCGGCAACCGACCAAAGGCAACGACCGGCGAGGTCGAGGTCGACCTCACCGGCCACCTCAACAGTGGCCGCCCTCGAGGCCTAGGCGGCGAGGGCGAGCGAACCTAAGGAGAGAAGGGAAAGGGTCAGATCTGGAGGACGGAGGACTCGCCGTTGCTACCCTGTCGTGACCGTCGCTCCCTGTAGTCACCTCCACCCCCTGATGTCGTTGCCTTACTGTCCTCGCCAAACCCCGAGCCATGGGTGAGGCTCGACCCTCGCTAGATCCAGTGAGGGTGAGGCTCGCCGCCCAGGCCTCGAGGGCGGCCTCGCATTGGATGGGCGAGGCTCACCCTCGCCAGATCCGGCGAGGGCGAGCCTTGTTGCCCAGCGTGAGGCCGCCCTCGCGGCCACTGGCGAGGTGGCCGGCAAGGTCAAGGTCGACCTCACCGACTGTTGCCTCTAGCCAGTCGCCGAGGTCCGACGACCGGCTGGAGGAAGAAGAGGAAAAGAAAAAATTAAAAATTTTAAAAATATTAAAATATTATTAAAAATTGTTTACGTCAGCACCGATGAGGCTACGTTTGCCGGCCGGCATCCAGTCAGCAAAATTCGCCCAAAATTGGCCGGAAATGATTGAATTGGCACAATGTAAAAATGTTTAGGACTTAATTGACACCAAAAAAAGGTTTATGACTAATTTGGCACAAATACAAAAGGTTTATGACTTTTTTGGCACTTTTCCCTTGTCGAAGGACTTTGAAGGTGCCTCATGACCCACCGGAGGGTGAATCGTACGGGTCTTAGGAGGTCCAAAGCGGTACCATGACCCGAACCTCAAAAAGAAGAGTCCAAAGGAAAAGGAGAATGCGTCAATTGCAGCAGCAAGTCAATCAAATCCATATCACCGAAGTTAAGCCAACTCCAATTATGACAAACAGACAAAAGCCTTATAAAATCAAAAACCTAGTTTGGAAAAGAAAGCCAAACATAAATGGAGTAACAATAGAATCAGGAAAAGACAAAATAACCGTACAAGCTAAGAATAAGGGTGAAGAATGTATGCTTAGGTAGTTGTCTAGGTTAGTCTTTCCTTTAAGTTCATATATGGTCAAAGTCGAGTTACTTAATGAATTCCAAATGGACCAGACTACCCCTAGAGTCATTGAGGTGGATCTAGCTCATGAAAAGGAAGGAGCACAGTTTTCCTTTGATAATGAAGAAGTAATGGAGTTCGAGAAACCTCCTGAGAGCCTTTCTAACTACTTGAGGGCTTTGAATATTAGTGCTAAATGAATGATTGTCTGGTTACTAGAGTATTGATGGAGGATCAACTTTGAACTTTATTCCATATAGGTTTTTTTAGGAAACTAGGTAGAAAAGATGAAGAAATCATTTCATCAAATATCCAACTCTCAGACTTCACTAGAGAGGTTACTGAAGTCAAAGGAATATATGTGGATAGCTTAACGATAGGGTCTAAGACTTCAAGAATTTCTTTTGATGTTGTTGATTCTGATAGGTCATACAACCTCTTGCTTGGAAGAGATTGGATTCATGAAAAATAATGTGTGCCATTGACATTACACTAAATGTTGGTCTTCTAGAATGGGGATAAAGTCGAGTATGTCAAGGCCAATACCAAGTCAAATGTTACGTTGGCATAAGCATAAAGGTTTGCTAGGGGCATCGAATGACAGCGCATGCATTTACAAGCTCCCAGAAATTGATCCTAGTAGTATTGCGTTATATTGTTTCAATAAGAGAAGTGTTGAATGAGTCTCAAAAAAGGAACTGGCAGGGCATCTTAATAAGATTATTCATGGAAAACCTTATATTATCGGAAGACCTCATTAAGAGGTACACGACCTATCGAGTCGAACAAGCCAAACAGCCAATAAACGTTGATGACGGTATTTTAGACGTTGATGAATCACCAATTAAAGAATATGACAATGTGCTTCAATCCTAAGACTCATTAGAGGAAATCAACCTCAGAGATGAGTTCTACTCTCATCCCATCTATGTAAGTAAGTTGCTTGATGATGAGTTTAAAGCCCAACTAATAAATCTATTATGAAAAAACAAAGATTATTTTGTTTGGGACTATCATGAAATGCCAAGTCTAGGAAGAGAGGTAGCGGAACATCAATTGTCAATTAAGAAAGGATTTAGACCGTATAAGTAGGCCCCAAGACATTTCATTCCAGAGGATATACAAAAAATAAAGGAAGAAATTGAGCACTCATTATCCGCGGGCTTTATAAGGATTGCATGGTATGTCAAATGGCTTTCTAATGTGGTCCTGGTAAAGAAGAAAAATAGAAAGTTAGAGTACGTATTAATTTTCGTGACTTAAATGCTGTAACACCAAAAGATAAGTATCAAATGCCAATGGCAGACATGTTAGTTGATTCTGCATCTTACAATGAAATTATGTCCTTGATGGACGACTATTCTAGATACAATCAAATATTCATAGCAGAAGAATATGTTCATAAGACAGTATATAGGTGTCCATGAGCTATCGATACATTTGAATGGTTAGTGATGCCCTTCGGCTTGAAGAACGCCTGAGCAACATACCAAAGGGCCATGAATTTGATCTTCCATGACATGATTGGCAGCTTCATGAAGGTCTATATAGATGATGTCATCGGCAAATCTAATAAGGTACATCATCTAGATTACTTGGAACAGGCCTTTATTAGGATGCAGAAATTTAAGTTAAAAAATGAATCCATTAAAATGTGCTTTCAGTATAAAAGTTGGTAATTTTCTAAGCTTTCTAGTTCACCAATGAGGAATAGAAATAGATATAAATAAAGCAAAAGCGAGGTTGGGACACCTAGAGTGCCATAACTTGGCACGGAGGGACACTTAAGTGCCATAACTTTGAAATGGTACAGTTAAGTACCAATATCGGAGTAAAATGGAACACTTAAGTGCCAATCCGGCCAAAAACCGGCCAAAATGCAAATGTGGCATTTTCCGGCGACATGCTTAACCGACGTGGCACTTTATTGAAAAAAAAAAAAAAAAAACCACATGGAGGAGGAAAACGACGTCGCCCCATCCATTGTGCATTTGGCCAAACTAAACGACGTCGTTTTTCCTTAGTGCTAAACGACGTCGTTTTGCTTATTTGGATCTTAACCGTTCGTCCATCGGTTTACACCAGATCTGACGTCCTCTCCATCGCCGTTTACAGCTCGCCGTTCGCAGGTCGTCGTTCGCAGGTCATCGCTCGCCGTCGTCGCTCGCCGTTGTTGATTTGCTCAGGTTTTTTCTCTTCTTCCTCTCCCCTATGGTTAAATTAGAGCTCCGACTCGTTTATTAGGGCTTGGACTTGAAATTTGGGGGTCGGCTGGGAAAGCTCAGGCTTGGATGGTATTGATGTGAGATTTATGGCTCATATGTGGTGCTACAATCCTGTTGGGGGGTTCGAATTGACAGTTTAGGATCGGCCTCGAAATGTAGGCTCGGTGTAGGGCTCGGCGAGGGGAAAATTAGGGCTCGGTGTAGGGCTCGACGTCGCCTCATCCACTATGATGTGTGATTCATTCAGGGTGTTGAATTGTGATGTGCGAAAGTAATTTGTAGTGGTCGGATGTGAAATGTGCGATGGTGATTGGTGATTGTTAGAATTCAGAGTATTGGACCTTGGACATGTTCGAATCGAATCTCTTGTTGTCGTGAGGATGGGGACTTCTAGGTATTTTTTTAATAAATTGCATTGTTGAGGACCCATGCTAAGGGATCTCTCCATATTTTAAAAAAATGCGACAACATAATCAAAGTAGTTGTTGGGTCCCATCTCTATTTGTCCTTGTCCTAAGGCCTCTTTTCAAGTTGCAGCTATCGTCTGACCTATGCATCTTCCCTCTTTCTTTCTTCTTTTCTTTAATAAAGAGTGTAGGGACCTCCACTTGCAATTGTCTGTCTTTTGTGAATGTGGTCCCAAAAGTTAATTGTATATTTGTCCTCTTTTGTTGCAGAAATGGCTCATGATAAAGACTGTTGATGTCATCGTTTACTACGATGGGGATTTTGTGATTGGAGAGGATGAGTGGGAGTATGAGGGGGGGAATGAGGGTACTATCTTTGTAGATATAAAGAAGGCATCTTATATTGGATTTGTTAGGGATATAGTGACATTTTTGCCTTGTAGAGTACAAAAGTTACTGTACCGTGTTCCTAGGAAAGGCTTGAAAGATGGTTTGAGAGTTTTGGAAGATGATAATGGTTTTAGGGATGTCTTATATCATTATCTTCATGGCGAAGAGGTGAAAGTATTTGTTGAAAACAATAGTGATAGTGAGGACGAAGATGATGATAGAAATAGCACCCAAGTAGGAGAATGTGGAGATGGTATTCAAGCTAGTACTAAGGTTAGGAATGAAGCAGGCCATGATGGACAGGACGGGGAGGAGAGGGGCGCAGATGCTGTTTACCAGAGCGATTGTGACATAGGTGATGTCACCATCACTGAATTATATTGGGAAGTAGCTGAATCCAGTGATGGTGATGATGACGATGACGATGAAGGGTTGGCTGCTGAAGTTGAAAATTTATTAATCTTAAGTGACGACGACGATGAGGAGCTTACACAGTCAAGGAAAAAATAAAGGGACTTTTTGTCAAATAGATTTGCAACTTTGTAGGTAGCTGATGAAGTTCCAAATAGAGACGAAGGCCCTGCAGATGTTGGTGTTACTGGCCAGGAGACAGATTATGAAGAAAGCATCGACACCGCTACTTCCCAAGACGAACTTGAAGAAGATCAATGAGCTGTGCGTAAAAGAAAAAGTAAATTTCCTTCCTATGATCTATCCGTTGCCTCTCCTACTTTGTCAGTAGGTATGAAATTCCATGATGCGATACAATTTAGGGGAGCTATACTGAAGAACTCCATTGCTGCACAAAGAAATATTGATTTCATTAGAAATTTGTAAGAGCTAGGTGTTCGCAGCAAAACTGTCCATGGAAGATTTACGACACGTTTGTTAAGAAGAGTGGGTCTTTCCAGATTAAAGCCTACCAAGAGGAACACACTTGTTCCATTAATTTTCAAAACAAAAGGGTAACAAGTGCATGGTTGTCCAAGCACTTCTTCGATCTGATCAAGTTGATGCTCGAGATGAAAATTACTAACTTTAGGATGCTGGTGAAGGAGCGTGTAGGCATCAATGTATCTAGGAATCAGTGCAAAAGAGCAAAGCAAAATGTGATAAAGATACTTATTGGTCAGTATGCTAAGGAATATGGGCAGGTGTGGGAGTATGCTTGGGAGTGTAGACTGCAAAACCCTACAAGTAGAGTGTATGTAGAGGTGGTTGAGAGACCACTTCCTGATCATGGGACCAAGTTCGATAAGTTCTATGTGTGCTTTGATGCATGCAGACGAGGATTTTTAGCTAGTTGTAGACGGATTATAGGATTGGACGGCTGTTTCTTGAAGGGCTTGTGCAAGGGAGAATTGTTGGCGGCGATTAGAAGAGATGCGAATAACCAAATGTTCCCCCTAGCTTGGGCTATTGTAAAGATTGAAAACAAGGACAATTGGTCTTGGTTCTTGAAAAATCTGATGGCTGACTTGGAGATAACAAACAGGGAAGGGTGGGCATTCATGAGCGATCAACAAAAGGTAATGCTTGCTTTTTGAAAAATTTAGTCAATAGTTTGCTTTGTAATATGAACATGTAATTTGCTCTAGTATTTCTTACTTTGAATTATTGCAGGGATTGGTTCTGGTAGTAGCCAAGTTGTTGCCCCATGCTGAACATCAAATGTGTGCGTGGCACATATACGGAAATTGGGCAAAGACCTACAAAGGGGATAAGCTGCAATTGCAATTTTGGCAATTAGCAAAGAGTGCAAACATGGCTGACTTTAGAATAGCCAAAGAAGGACTGCTTCAGTTGACAAAGGAAGGTTGTATTACCCTATTTCAACTAGAACCGAAGCATTGGTGCAGGCATTCTTCAGTGAGGAGTTTAAGTGTGATAACGTCGACAACAACATTTGTGAAGTATTTAATTCGAAGATAATAGATGCCATATGCAAACCAGTCATCTCAATGCTTGAAGATATACGAGTTGCGGTTATGACTCGGCTGCAGAAACAAAGAGATGAGGCTGCAAAGTGGACAAGACAATATGGTCCTAGGATTGCCAAGAAATTGGATGAGAACTTGGCTGCAAGTAGGCATTGTCATCCCATTTGGAATGGAGATGATGAATATGAGATAATGAAGGGTGTTGATAAGTATGTTATCAATCTAGGAAGTAGGAAGTGTTCATGTAGAGCATGGCAAGTAAGTGGAATTCCATGTGCACATGCCATATGTGCCATCCAGTTGAAGGGCGACAATACAGATGATTACATCGATGATTGGTACCATAAATCAAAATATCTTGCTTCCTATCAGTTCATGATGCAGCCAATTAGAAGTAGCAAGTTTTGGGAGCCCACGGATCATGAAGCACCTCAACCTTTGCCACTGAAGAAGAAAATTAGAAGGACAAAACGAAGACGAAGAATGGCGGAGGGAGAGGTCTCGAGTCAGCAAAAAATGAGCAGGCAGGGTGCAAAGATAACGTGCTCTTATTGTCGCCTAACAGGCCACAATATTAAATGTTGTCAATTAAGGAAGCAACAACAACCGTTGAGGCAAGGTGAAGGGCTTAGTGAAGAGACAGTTGGAGAAATGCAAACAGCAAGGCCAAGTGAGTCGACCGTTCTTCAGTCAACAACTAGAACCCCGGTAAGTCATGAAATTTATTTTATGTTTATGTTGTTTTGTCGTTTATCATAAAAATGTACATAATATCCTATTTGGCCTTGTATGTAATGTGTTTGTTAGGTCACAAGAAGAACCCCAGTAAGTCATGAAACTGAACAGTCTGTTCGAAGAAGGCAAGGTAGAAGACGGCTAGCTAAAGGATTGGCCCAAGCAAAGATCACGGCCACCGAAGGATTGGAAGGATTGGCCCTGAAGGATTGACCCAAGCAGCATCACGGCCAGCTGAAGGATTAGCCCAAGCAGCATCACGGCCAGTTTAGTGATTAGCCCAAGTAGCATCACAGCCAGCTGAAGGATTAGCCCAAGTAGCATCACGGCCAGTTTAGTCGACTATTCTTCAGCAGCGAAAGAAATATCCAATAGTAAATTCAACCATTTGTATTCAATTTTTCATTTTCTTTACATTATTATATGTCCCGATATTATATTTATGGTGTTTTTTGCCTCTTTCTCAGGTTCGAAGAAAGCAAGTTTGAACTCAGCTGCCAACTGAAGAGCCATCACAAGAGCCACCTCAAGGGTCATCACAGGAGCCACCAGAAGAATCACTACAAGGGGCACCATAAGTACCACCACTAGTACCACCAGAAGGAGGTGTCACTGAAGTTGAAGGGCTACATAGAAGGACAACTAGAAGAAGGCCAGGTGAAGGGGCAGTTACACAAAGGCCATCTAGAAGACGCCCAGCTGAAGAATTGGTCGAAGAAGCCCCGGTTGTAGCTAAAGGGCCCAAGAAAGCAAGAAAAAGAGCCAACAAATCACAAGTTCCTGAAAGTGACGCCCCTATTCAAACAAGAGGGGCACTTGGGAAGAGGTTAAGACAATATGGCTATGGCCTTTATACAGATGAGCGTACTGGAACAGTTATTCTCAATGTAAGTTTTATTGGCTGCATTTAATTTAATTTATGATGTAGACTTTTGCTGACAATTTATTGTTTTTTTGTAGCTTGGGAGAAGTTAAGAGGTTCTTATCTCAGGCCCAACTCAAGAATCAATGGCTGTACCAACAAAAAAGAAAACATCAACTATGCTAACAAGAAAGAAGAGAAAGAACCCAGTTGCAGCTCCAGCTCCTTTTGAATCAATTCAGCTTGGGACATTTGCAGTCCATTTGAGTCAGTGGATACTGAGAAGGTTGAAGAAGAAGTTGCATGTCCAGTTAGAAAGAGTGTAAGAATTATGAATGAAGTGAAAGGCCCATCGAAAGGAGCACGAACATGGGGTGTCGTGCATATTGATTGATAAGATGAGACGTGATAGGATTTGTGGAGCTTAGGAGTCAAAACAGTTATGTAAACGTTAACGTTATAATAACATTTGCTATGGATGGTTATCTTTTTTTTTTTTTTTTCTTTAGTTTGTCATTCATTGATGTTGTGAGACTTAATTTCAATATCAATGAAATGATCTTGCGCTGCTTGTCAATTTTTGTTGTTTGTCATGGATTCTACTTTTACTTGCTGCTGCTGCTGTTGGTGTTCTGTGGTGGTAGCTGGAGTGCTGGTGTGGCTGGTGGTGGTGGATGGTGATGTTTGGTGGTAGTGAGTTTGTTGTTGGGGTGCTAATGTGGTGGCTGGGGTGCTGGTGTGGCTGGTGGTGATGCCCGGTGATTATAGGCTATGCTGCACCTACACCTGGTACAAGTGTGCAGTTTGCACATCTTACACCATGTGTACTGGTGCAAGCTAGTGCAAGGCTCAGCTTGCACTAGTACCTTGTGCAGCAACACCACCAGCATGGTGGTGACTGGAGCGCCTAGTGTGTAGTATGGCTAGTGGTGATGGTTGGTGGTGCAACCGGTGGTGGTGGCTGGCGCAATTTTTAGAGAAAACCCACACAAAAATTGGCACTTAACTGGTCATATTCTAAAAAACTTAGCACTTAACTATTCACTTTTAACTACAAGTGACACTTAACTGATCACTTTAATAATAACTTGACACTTAAGTGATCCTTTTTTTCATCGCGACTAGCACTTAAGTGATTACTAAATACAACTTATGGCACTCGGGTAATTATTCATGTTTGTCTTGTGTATATGTTGGTCTACATCAAAACAGAGAAGATGATGGTAATTTAACTTATGGCAACTCCATATGACAGCACAAACAACAACAAAGCCACAATGATCTTGTGGAACAACACAAACTTCTTCGCATCTTTCAAAAAGAAAAAAGCCTATGTTTAATCCAGAACAACACCATTTTTAACTATGGCAGTCGGAGAAACGTTTTCTCATTTTCAAGTACTTTACATTTCATCATAAAATACAATAGACAACAAAACAACACCATAATAAACGCTTGGTAACACTTTCATTCAATTTTCATCATTGAAACTTCATTCTTGAAAGGTTTAGTTGAAGATGTTTGAGCGTGCATTGAGACTTCATTCTTGAAAAGTTTAACTGAAGATGCTTAAGCTTGCATTGAGTCAACATCGTCCAAGTCGTCCACGAACACAGATGGAGATTGTTGTCTTTTATGAAGTGGATCCAATATCACCTCTGTGGCTCGGTCAGAGAACTTCGCATCGACCCATTTGAAGTATTTGCACTTCGACGCTTCTTTATATCGAGCGCATCCATAAAATCTTCTCCCAGGATTGATTCGAGTCCATGATGTTTTTCTTGGACTCGGTAACCTACAAAAACAGAAACGCTGGCCTTCTCCTTCGCTTCGGTGAGAGGAAATTGAGGCGCTGCTGCGAGTCCTGCTCTCCATTTCCAAGATTCGACGAAGGAATTTTGGGCAAATGAAAATTAGGGTTCGAGACTTGGATTCGAGCACTTCAATAGGGATTTTGGCCGATTTAGGGTTTTAGATTTGGGGCATTTGGGGAGACGACGTCGTTTTTGGAAGATTTGGGGCTTTTATTATGCAGACGACGTCGTTTCTGGTGAGTTAGAGCCAACTCAGCTCTCCAGCGACCCACGTAGGCAATAAAAAATAATAAAATATTGCCACGTAGGATTTCCGGCAAGGGTCGCCGGAGGTGGCACTTAAGTGTCCCACTAGAAAAAGAAAGTGGCACTTAAGTGTACCGTTTTGAAGTTATGGCATTTAAGTGTCCTTCCGTGCCAAGTTATGGCACTTGGGCTGTTCTTCTGCCAAGCAAAAGCTATCCTAGAATTGTTGCCACCTACTAATAAAAGCAACTCCAAATGATACTTGAAAAAATAAATTTCTTGCGTCGTTTTATAGCTAACTTGTCAAGGAAGATCGAAATTTTTTCCCCATTGCTCAGACTAAAAAACTAAGAGGAATTCATCTAGGAAGATAAGTATCGACATGCTTTCAATAAAATAAAGGAGTATTTTACTAAGTCACCTGTTTTGATGCCACCTAAGATAGGTAGGCTGTTGAAACTATACCTGCCAATGATCGATACCACAATTGGAAACATGTTGGCACAAGAACATGATGAGAGAAAAGAACAAGCAATTTATCATCTAAGCAAAATGTTAAATGATGCTAAGACAAGATATACTCCCATGAAGAAGTTGTGCTTGTCATTATACTACGGATGTACAAAATTACATCATTATATGTTAACGACAACGGTACATGTAATTTGTAAGATTGATGTGATTAAGTATATGCTAACTAAACCAATTATAAAAGGCCGGATAGCTAAATGGGCGTTTGCTTTATCTGAGATCAATTTAATATACGTGCCGCTTAAAGCCATAAAAGAGCAAACAATAGCAGATTTCATTACAGAAAACTCACGCACTTTAAAGATTGAAGAAGATAAGAATTACATTTGAGTATTACCATGGGTTGTATTTCCATGGATCAAGCATGTCTAGACCATTAGGAGCTGGGATTGTGATCGTGCCTCCACAAGGTCAAAAAGCTAAACTAATATTCAAACTTAGACTTCCTATGCTCATTGGTGACAAATTGTATCGAATGATAGTGGATGGGCTGCTGCTAAGATATGTAGGAAGGCAGGAATCGATACTCGTAATGGCCAAAGTACATGAAGGAATTTGTGGCGCAGACCAAGCCGGGATAAAAATGAAATGGTTGCTGCGTCGACATGGTTACTTCTAGCCAACAATTACAAAAGATTGCATTGATTATGCTAAAGGATGTGAGTCCCATCAAAAGCATACTCTGCTCCAACATATGCCAATTGTAATAATGAAACCCATTATTAAACTATGGTCATTTCGAGATATAATAGGTAAAATTTACCCCTTTCAAGGAAGAAACATAATTTTATCTTGGTGGCAACTGATAACTTTACAAAGTGGGTAGAATGGGCTTCTTATAAGAACGTAGCACAAAAGGTTGTTAGGGAGTTTATCGAGGAATGAATTATCCATCGATTTGGGATTATTGAGTCCATAATGGTGGACCAATAGACAATGTTCACAAGATAAGAGGTGTTAGGATTTTTGAAAACCAAAGGCATCAAAATGGTTCATTCGACACCTTATTATCCTCAGGCTAATGGTCAAGCCGAAGTTTTGAACAAGATCATCATTAATTTTATTAAGAAGCACTTGGAGGAAAACCCACAAGAATGGGACTCCTTATTATCAATAATGTTATGGGCCTACTGAACATAAAAAAAGATCGAGTATTGGGATTAGCCCATATATGCTAACATATGGACAAGAAGCGGTCCTCTCATTTGAAATTACAGTATAGTTATTTAGGGTGAAATTACAAGATAATCTGTCAAAGGAAGAGTATGACGAGTTAATGTATGCCCATGTTGATGATCTTGGTGAAAATAAAGCTTCAGCATTGGAAAAGTTGGTTAACCAAAAACGAAGGGTTGCCGGAGCGTACAATAACATGTGAAGCCCAAGTATTTTGACATTGGCGATAGGTTTGGAAGACCATTTTACTCGCAAGGGCTGATAATGAAAGATTTGGTAAATGGTCATCAAACTAGGAAGGCTCATACCTAGTTAGTGATGTTCTTACTGGAAATACATATCGATTAATAGAGTTAGATAGAAAAGAGTTTCAGCAATCGATTAATGGCAAGTTTCTGAATAAATACTATCCAACTATGAGGGAAATGCAAGAGATGGAAGGAAAATAAAAGGCCAAAAATTTCTTTAAAAAAACTTCCTTTTTATTTATTTTCATTTTTACATCTCTCCCCCTCTCTAACTCTCTTTCTCCCCCTCTCTTTCTTCCTTCCTTCCTTCCTACTCTTGCACTTCTGGCCTTGCCCCTAGTGTAACCCGCTTAACCCAAGGTGTTGCCAAAAGGCAACTACGAAGTGGCGTAGCTGTGTCTTCAGGTGGTTGTTGGCATTTTGATGCATTCCTTGGGCTTCTGCAGCTCATCCATCTCTGTCTCGAGAGCGTTTCTCTCCTGTTCTAGGCGCTAGAAAAGAAGTAGTTGTTCCCCAACAAGGATATCACCGGCATGGCTTCATCAATCCCATACTCCTGCTGCTCCATAGGGGCCAGTGTTGGAAATTTCCTATAATATGGGCTTACATTAATTAATTGATTTTCTATTTCAAATAATCGGGTTAATGAATATTCCAATATTTGTTGAACATACAGTGATCTGATTAAATTGGGTATTGGCATCTATTGATAACGGGCCTAGTTGAGCAACATAGTGTATGCAATTGTGTTTAACTGAAGCCCATAATGGGAAGGGCCCAGTTGACACGCTGTTGATTAGGGTTTGCTAGGTCCCTTCTCTAGCCTATAAAAAGGTAGGTTATACCTATTAGTTGCTTTAATCCCATTGAAAGCTGCTATATCGAAATAGATCATAGAGAGGAAGATATGGCATTCCAATAGATCCCTGATTATCAGAGTGATTTACTTTTCTTTAAGTGAAGCAATGGCTCAAACAGATACACTTTAATTCCGCTGTGTTTATTGATTTCGGTGTTTTACAATCATATATGGATCCGTTTCTTCTTGATTGATTAATTGTTCATGTAAATAAATTTTCTACAACTAGTCCTTTCTTTAGTCGCTTCTTCAATGTTTTTGGCATTCTGCAAGTTAAGTGTGCCATGTCATTTAGATGGTTCGAAACCAAGCTACTGCCACGAAATAAATAAAAACATGTCTGATGCCCAGACAGAATTACATATAAGCAGGTGCAAGGGAAGGGAACAAACAGAAGAACGCGGGCGACAATTGCGACAAAAGAGTGCGAAGTGAAGTCATGCACCAGAAGAGATCAGTTGCTGTCTATAAGGAACATGATCAGTGAGAAGCTTCTCTGCGGTCTCCGATAATGTAATAATTTCTCTAGGCATTGTAATTACTATTTGTCAAATATTTGTAAGGCAACTTGTCAGCCCCAGTACAGAAGAAGGATGCATTAATGTGCATCAGTTCCCCAAAATCACAGGAGTTATATGAGGAAGAGGAATTAACTTGCCAACAACTGATAACAACACAGCCCATCCTAGCCTCATCCTATGCTGCCGTATGCAAATATTGAGCAGTAAAGAAAACCATAAACCATAACACGGAGACAACTAGAACCTGAAGCTTTGTTGACTGCAGATCCGTCACGATACAGAAGCACACGCATGCACTTCTCCAATAGCTTGACACCATCTTCATCAAAACTCAAGTTCTTGTTCCACTCATCGCGAGGAATTGGCAGGGCAAGGTGATTGCTGAACCTAGTAGCCACATGGTTATCTTCGAAATTCACACCTATCATGCTCACCTGGATAAAACTGCATGACAAGTATTCAGAAATAAAAGAAGAAATTGCTGCTTATAATTACATCAGTTAATCAAGGCAGTGCAATATCTCCTGAAAATCACTAATCTTTCCACTCGCACCCAGGAGAGAATGTTTTCCAATAGGCTTCATTCCCTCGGCAGTATCATAACTCAAGGCGGATCCATAAGAATTGGTAAAACATTTGTCACTATCAGAACATCGAGATCTGAACTCTTACATAGTTGCAATGAAGGTGGCTCCGTGAATTGTATCTTGGATAGAGATGATTTTGTTAGCAATAATATATTAGAGATTCTTAAGATTTTCTATACAATATTATCCTATGTTAGAGACAATTACATTGATTGAGAACTCTAAAGACCAAGAAGAAGAGAACTCACCCAACCACGGGCAGCGCAATTGGTGTGCGTTCTCTCCCTCATCGTCGAGGTCGATAGTTCGAACCCTCTTGTTGCTAAAGTGTCTTAAGTGGGGGGCCCTGGTGTTGGGGTCCTAGGCTAGCCCCCTCCAGGTATTGGCGTCTAAATAGCAGCTTGCGGCGAGACTTGCTGGTGCCACCGGGCACTGGCGGGTCATGTGAACCCGAATAGCACAAGCAAAAGGGGGCTCTGGCAGATCCTGGATTTAAAAATAAAAAATAAAAATAAAAAGAAGAAGAGAACTCTGTGAGCAGACTGCGATAAGTAAATAACTTCATGTTGCACTGATATGTAAATCTTTGAAATCGATTTGGCACACCTCAGGCAAAGAGGTCCCTGTGTTCTTACTTCGAAACAATACTCAAGATCCCCTCGGCTCCAAAACACACGCAGGATCGCCAAATACCTCCAAAAGGGTCTTCAAACTGACAACGAAACCTATACAGCTCGATCAGTAAGTAGATGGCGAGACAACTATAGGAATGGAACAAGGCCGAAACACCGCAGACTGATCAATGTACCCATTAGGACTGATCAGCAATGATACCAGCTCATCGAGGAACTAAAGCCAGGAAAAAGTGCGGCGAATCCAAGCCAACAAGGATGTATTGAGATGGGGCGAAGGACGCAGGCCCCTAGTGCATGCATTGAATGGCAACGAAAGTATACATGAACAAGCGCAGCCGGACAGCTGAGACAGAGAGAGTAATGTGATGTTTCAGCTACCTTTATTTCATTCCTTTCTTGTGCATTTGTACTAATTGCAGATTTTGCATCCTCACTCAATTTCATTTGTGTGCAAACGAGATACGATGATGTTTGATAAAGCAAGTGAATGTGATGTGGAATAAGAACGTCGATGACATGCAAATCTTTGAAATCCAATTCTGCATCCGGGTAGGTAGGCGGGAAAAACGGTTGGGCTTGGATCAAGAGTCTCTTCGACTCGGGTCATCCGTTAAAAGGAGTTTGTGGTGTTGGAAGGTCGGCTCGGGCTTCGGACTCGGGTTGGGTGTGGGCTGCAAGTTTGGTGGGTGAATATTACATTACTGAAAATAATGCGGATGTTAAACGGATCTTACAATCTATAAAGCTTAAAAGAAAAATTACCAAGGGAATCAACAAGAAACGATCAGGGCACCGAAAATTTATGGGGGTTCTGTAAGAGTGTCAGTACCATAACCCATTGCATACATTATTTTTTAACCTAAGTAGGAAACCTATTTAATTTAGGGTAGCACTCAAACTAGGAAACTTACTCAAACAAAGAGTCCAACTCCAATATGAAAAGTGTTAAAAAAAACTTTTCACTCTCATTTGGAAATGAATTTTTTAGGAATAATGGCATAAATGTCTCTAAATTTTAGTCCAATGTATAATGTGATCTATGAGCTTTTCATTTATTTAATATGGTTCTTGAACTTTAACCCTATGTGTAATGTGGTCCTTGAACTTTTAATTTATTTAATATAATCCTGAAACTTGTGGTATATGTCCAATATAGTCCCTAAACTATATAAAGATATTCAATGCCATCCTTTAATTTTTTTTTTTTTCAAAATCAAGAATAACGTTGAACATTATCATATAATCCACAAACTAAATTAAACATTTATAAAAAAAAATTCAATGACCACATTAAATAAATTAAAAGTTTAGAAATTACATTGTACATCGGATCAAGGTTTGGGGATCAAATGTGTCGTTTTCCTAATTAGTTCCTTGCATCGGATTTTAGTTTTTTATATGGATTAGAATTTCTACTTTCATCGGGTCTTGAAACTTGCGCGCATACATAAATATCATGTCCTTGTCACCTTTTGCTTAGGAGTTAATCCACCTTCGACCAACGCATGGCATGGCGTGATTACCAATCCCGAGGGCGAGCCTTGCAATTGTCGCATTATCCTAACCAATGCATGCGAGTGGAATAAAGTGACGTGGGCGGGTACCAAGTAATTTAGTGCCCGTTCACCTTGGGTTAAGAGCCCCATAATACGACACTCGACTCCATCCATCCCCACTAACATATATATAGTCAAATCGCCCCTAAATCAAGGCGTAATTCAGGGATTGTTCATGTCCGACTTAGAAAAGGAGGGGTTTTCTTCGGGTTACGTTGCCGAGAGGCCCTTTGCCTTTGCATGCGCGACGGCAGAAATTGATCCGGGTGCGCCTGAGAGGAGAAGAAGACAATAGTCCGTACTATTACAATCCCATCACATCACATGATAACATGGTCACTAAGCATCGATTTGCCAATGTTAATCGTGGAACATAAGTCACTGTGGTGCAAGAATAACGCTTAATTGGTAGGTGACATCACGTCGATGTGTCACGGGTCATCATCGTTTGATTCCGGATTTTTCTTTCCTTTTAATGAGAGAGAGATCACGAATGGAAAGGATGCATGGCAAAACCGGTCCATGCTTATGGCATTCGCGTTCAAAAGAAACAACTTGATCAATCTGCTGGGGTTAGTCATGAGACACGCACCTGGATCTTCTTAGTTTATACATTGGAGATAGAGGCGTAGATGACCAAATCCCGATTATAATTATGCTGACGAATCTCAAGAGCATGGAAGGTTCACCTACAAGAGCTGCTTAGCTCGCCGGCGGAAAACTAGCTACTGAGTGAATTAGTGGCAATGTAGAGAGTTTTCTAATGTATCCTAAAGGTGATATCTCACCTCACTCTCGCTCACCGGACTAGATCTACCTTCCCCGTTTAGTTGCAAAGACATGCTATCCCCACAAGATTTAGGGATGCACAAGGGATTACTTTCTTGTGGTCCGACACCACGAGGTTGGGATGAGCGAGGACTGATTGATCTACGACCTCGCTTTTTGAAATGCAAGATTCCTGCTTATACACCTCGAGCAACCCCCTGAATATAGAAAAAAACTCAACTATGATTGCAGCCACAATTGATCAATAGCCGGTTGATAGCTTTTATGATTAGGAATTAAATGTTTCTAAAAAAAATTTATGATTGTGATTATAGAACATAAATGATTATGCACTCTTTCTGACCGATTGAGATCCTCTCAATTAATTATGATTGATGCACTAGGGAGGAAGTTTCCTTTCTCTTCCTATGTCTCATGGACATGACAAATTGATATATTGATCATCTCAATTAATTCACTAAAGTCCTCGATGGAAATTGCGAGAGCAAAATCCCAAATACACTAGGCCAACATGAGGAAGTGGGGTTTTAAGATCGTCCGAGGAGGTGGATTGGTCGACGTGTGTGAAAACCGTCGCAGACACCAGCTGACTGCTAAAACAAAAAAAAAATAAAAACCACCCTAGAGCAACCTTCCCTTTCTCTTTTTAATACTTATTTTAGGAATATATTGGCCATTTTGGCGTTCGTTTTCCAATCCTCGCATCCCTCCCCTATCTAACCCGAAACTAGGTGTTGACAAGCATGCTAGGTTACGAAGAACCTAAGCAGGCGAAATCGGACGCATCGGCATCCCTTTTAACAAGAGGAAGCAAAACCCTATTGCTCCACCAAATAGAAAACAGTTTGATTCCTTCCGAACAAACAAAAAACATCCGAGACCACAAGCCCCTAAATAGAATATCCAAGTAATGCCACAGGACCACCCTGGAAAACCTCCTTTACACTGTCCATCGCACAATGCAAAGAAACCGAAAGGAGTAGCCTAAACAAATCGGCGCCACACGTTAAAGAAGATGGCCAGTGACGAGCCATTGGCACTTGGGGATTTGTTAATTTTCCCCCCTTGAACTGCCAGGAAAGAGAGCATGATTAGCCCATTAAACAATGCAATTGGGAATCTGATCACCCCCATTATCGTGCCGATACGGGAGGGTTGGAAGATGGGGAAACTACGTCTCCATGTGTCGGGGGGAAGCACGACACGCAATGCGCGACGTTTTTAAATTCGATCACTTAGTACGAAATAATGCGGACCCGAACTTATAGAACAACTCGAAAGCATGTGAGGGGAATCAATCCCACGCCATGCGCATCTTCTTCAAACTCTTTCTTTAATGACAACACTCTCTCCCCTCGTTCCATTCTTATCCTTCCTTACTTACCTTGAATATCGTTCGTACTATCTTACTTTAACCATAAGCAGTAAATTACCTCGAAAGTCTTCTAGGGTTATCTATCTTCTGCTTAATATATAGCATTCGACTCGAGCTGGAATTTACCAAACCTAGGAAGGAAGACCCTTATTTCGCGTTGGTAACAAGGAAAGTTGGTGACGTGACAGACCCGCGTTGCTATGAAAAGTCGAGTTGAAGAGATAGAGGGAACAAAAGAATAGGGTTTTGAAGCAACAAACAGAAGCAACGAGCCAAACATATCGTATAATTGCATTGTGGTGGCGACATATTTCGCCCTCCAATATCATGCGAATAAGATCCGTATCTTGACTTGAAGCTGCATGGAGATATATGAGCATGACACAATATCTAGTTAACTGTTAAAGGGTCTAATGCTTGAGGGATGCAGGACACGCCTACATGAGACGGGCAACAGGCACAAGCATGGTAGCGTGCATTAGAGCTTGGGCCATCGACCGACACCAATGACGCAAGATAGGTCGGCCTGCCATATAACTAGGTCGGGCATGACCCATTAAAAGTGTCAATGGCCCCCTACATCATAGGTTGGTCCGAGATTTGACACGGCTCAAATCCAAGACTTTCGGAGAGTACGAGTAACACAAAGCAGAATACGAGATGGAATGGCAGGAAAATCCATTGAATGCGGTAACCTTTTGCAAGAGCTAAATCCATTGAACATGTGGGTAGAAAAATCCTGAATATGACATATCATGGAACTCTTGAAATTTTACTACAAGATGATCATGCGCACAAGGAATCCCCGAAATGAGAACCTGCCCATTTTGTTAATATGGCCAAAGAGAGGTTGGTGCCGTGTTCTCATCTAAGTGAGCTGAACCTCTCGCCAAAACAAAAGATTTCGACCAAAAAGCTGTAAAGCAGCTTGTGTTTCCACCACCAAGGCACTGTACCTAGACAACGTTGTCTCTTACTCTCGGTGGTTAATAATGGCTTTTGCAGAAGCCCTTTTATTCTTCTAGGATCGATCACAAGATAGAAGTTGAGTGCGTGAGGAATATGTTGCAAAAAAAAAAAAAAAAGGAAAAAGGAAAAGGAGCGAATACTACAAATACCTCACTTTTGACCTAATGACCACTTAATATTACTGTTTTTCAAATGTCATTCTCATACCTCTAAATAAACCCCCCCCCCACCACGTTGAAAAGATCAAATTGCCCCTCCCTACAACCTCATTTTGGCAACTCACTCAGAGTTTGGACAATTTGTTTTTTTAATTTGCTTGAGTATTTCCGATAATTTAAGACTTGGAAAATGGCATATTTAGAAAGAAAATTACATTTTCGTAAATAAGAACATAAGCATAATTGGTGTGAATGTGCAAAGCGATGACTAGAGATAGAAGCAGGTATTCATTTGGTACTTTTAAAAAAAAAAAAGCTATATATTGATATAGTTATTGGGTGAAAAATAAAGTGCGTTTTTAGCAATTTTTTTTTCTTTTTTTAAAATGTTCATATTCATATTTTGCATGTGAGTGTTTGCCATGACCATATTCATTTCCGCGATTCATGTCCTTGAACCATGTGACCAACGCACGATAGTAACTCGGCAAAAACGCTTTGGGGTACCATGTATATACACTATATACACACGTAGGTTGGTCAACAACGATGGGCTGATATAGTTCCATTCACTACAAGGCATTGGACAAGGCATTGGACTACGTAAGTGAATGTTAAAGATAAACTAAAACGGCCATGTCGGTAGAGCAACACGTGGACGATCAGCAAGGTGTGGACGCTTTGAAGCTCTTGTCAGTCGACACTTAGCCTATTTCGGCTGCACCAAACGTGGTCTTCCTTGGTTTCTCTCTCTCTCTCTCTCTCTCTTTCTCTCTCGTCACTCCAAAAGGAAGTTTCCGTCTTGCCTTGCTCCATGTCTAAGGCGAATCAGCTAGTGTGTCGATTCTTTACATGGGGATTTGCGCTTCAACGTACGACTTCTCAGTGTTATCTTTGATTTCAAATAAGGTTAGGCACGTAACGTGGAAAAGGACAGCACGGACGCAATGCCGATGGAGTTAGGTGGCGATTTTATATTTGTGATAGGATATTTGAATTATCTGCAATTGAATGGTTAATAAAGTTAAAGTTGCTAATCTTTGTTTGACCTTTGATGTTCGTTAGAGTAAGTAATGTTAGTACTTAGTTCCATACAACCAACCAAAGTTGCGGGAATCGTGGGATAGTCTAATGCCTCGATGGAAAAGGTCCGGCGTTGACTTTTGCTAGTAAACTTGTGGATTCCCACAACGATGTTACAGGCGTGATGAGACATTGCACATGTTCATACTCGTCGACAACTTATTAGCAAAACATGGTTATAGCTCACAAATGAGAGAGTGAGAGATAGGTCGAGGTCTCGCTCAGGCGACCGTCATTAGTCACCACCAGTGAAGGTCACCCAAGTGCAATGGGGGTCAACAGATGGACCCTCATGTACAAATGGTGTCGAACCATTTGCTGCTCATTCCCTCTTTCTCAAGTTAACTTACAAAAATGACAAGGTGAACATGCACATTGAGCAAGACGGCGCAAATGATGTTCAAATTGGCCACTAGAAATGTCAAAAAGTAATAACAAAGTTATGAAAAGTAGTAATATCTCCAGGAATAGGGTGCATTCCAATTTCAAAAAAAGATCATGGGCCTTCTCTAGTACTATCGGGTACACAAAAAGGAGAATTTTTGCCATTTACCCACTAGAGTAAGATATAAGATAAGATGAGTAGTCTCTTATCCAAACTTGACGTGAATTGGACGTAAGATCAAATTACGCGAATTAGCTACCATGTTATAAGCATGCTGGTCCGAATCCAATGATGAGTCGGATGATCAAACCAACCTCCTTGTCCTACGCTCTTTTCCCTTTCTCTATTGTCTTATTCTATTCTTTTTTCTTTTTCTTTTTTTTTTTCATTTCGTTGATAGCTATAGAAATCGACAGAATCCAGGTAGCATGTTCCCCAACCACAAATAAAGCAGCTATCCCTTTTCCTAATTGCGGAAAAAAAAATTTGATACTGGAAAAATTAAAAAAAAAAAAAAAACTCAAAAGACACGACCGTTTATCTATTTACAGATGTGCATGTGAGAATGTTAATGAAACAAAATCTCAGATAAGATAAAAATCAATATTTTAATAAGAGTGTTAATACACACGGTCAATCCATGATTTTTTGCTCTAATTTGGATTTTTTCTCAGACTCTCAAATGATGCTTTTACAAACTAGGCTTGTCCTTGTTTTCCTAAAAGCTAATGGGGATAATTACCTAATCAAACTTAGATCGGTTGCACATGTGTCAACTTTAGACCAATTGCACACATGAAATTTAGTTTTAAATTTAAAATTTTTCAAATTTAATCCTAAATCTGACCATTTTTCAGAAGTGAATTCAGTCTTCACTCCCTCTCATCTCTTAAACGAAGGGTAAACCCACTTATGGCGGTCTGCTGGCTCCGTTTCCCAATGGGCGCGTACGATCGTGGAACTTTTGGGTCACTTTGCGTGTACAACTAAAGCAACGCCATGTGGGAATTTGTTAAATAATTTGCAAACCCTAAAGCCAAAAGCTGCGCTTAAGGACACGAGCATCCCCAATTAGCCACCAAAAAGATTAACCCCTTTATTTAATTAGTTTACCAATACCGAGATGGTCGGTTTGGGGATCTTAGCCATCCACGAAGCCCCTTGTTCACACATTAGGGTGTGCTACACGATCTCGAACGATAGTATCATCGACTAATCAATTTTTTCTATTCTTTCATTCGATTAAGTGGATAAATCAAATTGGCACATGGAATAACAATGAATCAAGTACGTTCTAACACAGCATTTACATGTTACATAAGGACTTGAAATTTAAAAATCAAGAATCACCTATTGTAATTGTATCTTTCGCTAGACTTATCTATGATTTCATTATCATCATTTTGTGTCATGAATATCCAATTTTGAGCTTGACCCTAAATTATTAATCTATTTGATGAAATTGATTTCCGAGAATGAGCACCGCTCATGACGTGTTCTTGTATGCACAAGCAAACTAGCATGCATCGTTTTTTTTTTTATCAATCTTATGTAGAGAAACGACGTATTTATAAATTGAGCAATATTTGAAATTCGTAAATCTGCTGCTCTCGACGCAGATGGAATGATATCTATAAATGGTCCACAATTTTTCTTATCAATTTCGAGACGCGATGTTCTATGTTCATCCAAATCAATCATCGCTTGTCTGTGATTGATTTGTGTTTTTTTTTCCCTTTTTTCCGGTCGAAGTCTAAGTGATTGATTGACTTGGCTGACATCAACACATGACATGGTCCCCGAGTCATGAGCGACTGTAGGTTTTATTTTTTCCTCCACGAGTGGCAAACTCGAGATTTCGATGCACAGCGGGGGTACTTTCAAACTTGAGCTCTATAAAATTCCTCTCCATGATCGATCCAGCTCTTCAGTCAGATGGGACCAAAGCCTTTTCCCTGCCAGGCAAAACAGCAACTTCGTCTCTGATCATTCAGAAGAAAGAGAGAGAGGATAGCCATGAACGACCTGAGCGAAGATGACATGGCGCTCATCTCTGAGCTTTACCCTGGAGTGTACATGCGACCATCTCCTCCTCCACAAGGTTTTTTTCATACGGATTTCCACATCCTCAAGCACCATCGTGCTTAGCGTTGACTTGCCTAACTTCTGGGTTTGACGCAGACGCAAAGCCGCCGCGGCGGAGGCGGAAGAAGAGCAGAGGACTCGAGAACCCGGGGGAAGAAGGAGGAGGTACAGGAGGCGAGGGGCGGGGGAAGCGGAAGCTGACGGCGGAGCAGGTGGAGCTGCTGGAGCAGAACTTCGGGGACGAGCACAAGCTTGAGTCGGAGCGGAAGGACCGGCTAGCGGCGGAGCTCGGGCTCGACCCGCGGCAGGTGGCGGTGTGGTTCCAGAACCGGCGGGCCCGGTGGAAGAGCAAGAAGCTGGAGGTGGAGTACGCCAAGCTGAAGTCCATCCACGAGACCGTCGTGGTGGAGAAATGCCGTTTCGAGTCCGAGGTCTCATCATCCCCTCTCTCTCCATTTTCTTTTATCACTTTGGAAAAAAATGAGTGATATTTTTAGTTTTAACAGCAAGATAAGTACATACTTTTTCTTGAGGCCCAAAATATTTCCCTTTTTTTTCCCGTTATGCCTAAATATATCATGCAGCCAATTTTCATAAAAGGCATGATTTATAAATTAATTATTTAACAGTAAAGCACGAATACTTCTTTCTCGTTTGTTTCTTTTCATTTCTCCTTTTGATTCGGCTCCGTCCAATACCAAACTAAAGCATCCTCATCTCAAGTGACACCTCAAGAACTGAGTGAAGTGGGAGTTAAACGTTAATTAGAATGCAAGAGTATAGAAATGAAATTTTGGTCGATAAAAAAAAAAGAAAAAAATTATTAACAACTACTTACAAAATGGAATTTTGTATATTACCTTTTCCACTAAAGTTTAAGATGATAAGTTTCCGAAATGGGATGTGATAATTTCTCTTTTATATGGAGATTTTTTTAAAAAAATATTGGATATACAACTTTGGTTAGGTCATGATTAACCCCTTTTGGGCAGATATCCGGGTTTTCCGGCAACTGCGCCAATCACCTGCCATTTTTAAATCTATAGTTAATCTCGGGGTTTGACAATTTTTTTTTTCATTTTTTTATTTCTTCGGACGACACTCCAAAATCTTGAATGTTTAAATATGGGCGATACGTCTGCATTTGAACTAGGCAAGATTGAGCTCTTGCCTTGGAAGAAATCAGGCAATTCGTTTGCGTGGCCATTGATCTGCCAAAATTAAAACTTCGAAGGGGGATGTCTGGTCTAAATTTCGTCACGATTTATGTCAAAGCCGTGTTTCACCTCGTGTTTCGTCATGGATCGAGCATATGCTCTCGACTCAACCTGTCCCGTGAGACCGTCCGACCGCACTTCGATTAGGCTCGTGTCAGGCATCTTGGAAGGCCACCCGGGCTTGCACGTGAATGCCCATTTTTTTCTTTTGTTTTCGGGCTCACGGCTTAAATCAAAACCAACTATGATCTTTATATGTTATTAATTGCACTTATAAGTAATCTTGTTTGCAGGTGCTGAAGCTCAAGGAGCAGCTTTCGGAGGCAGAGATGGAGATCAAGAGGCTGTCGGAGAAAGCTGATCTCGGGCTCTCCGGCAACAGCCCATGCTCCTCCGTCACGGCCGACGCTGCTGCGGACGATCCCTTGTGGGGAGATTTTGGAGTTGCTGGAGAATGTGATGACCAAGATGTGCTGTACTACATGCCCCAGAATGCTTATTTACAGGGCTTGGAGTGGTACAATCAATATGTGTAGTTAGAGGGTTAATTTTCCAGCAAATGATTGCTCTTAGGATATGTGTAGATACTGACCCCGTGCACTGTAAAATTCATCTTCTAATATATGACTTCTAGCTGATGTTAAAAATGCGTAATCAATGGAGATGATAATTGTACTCGAGCCATCGAAAAGAACTATTATTGATGGTCGAATTATATAATTTTGTACGTCTCACCTTCATGGTAAAGTCAATTTGGGATGATGAGCCTGTTAGACTGACGTTATTGATATCCGATTTATGTTGAGCATTTTTAATTTAAGTCAAAACTTTTGACTTGAAATCGTTTGGTCACTCGTGCCTTTCTATTCCTAAGAAAAAAGGGTCTTGTTGAGACTCAATTGTCAAATGAATCTCATACGTCGCGGACCACAGCTCAGGCATGCGCCAATTGAATTTGTTATCGAGATGTTCCGTACGAAACTCCTCATACTTATCATGTTTGTGGAAGCATTCAAATCGAAGTCCGTCGAATCTTTGGGACCACACTTGCCACCGCTTGCCTCACACAACCTACACTCATAGGCACGAAGACTCCCTTGATTTCTTGCTTGTCATTTCGTTTCTTGTGTACGAATCCCACGTTTCCCGATGATTTTTCATCTCTGTATACAAATCCTACCCGCGGAGGAGTTGCAGTTCCCGATTCATAAGTGTAGAACATTTCTTAAATAAACAATCTGTTGGAGATATTTAAATATTTTTGTAAGAAATTTTTCTATATTCGAAATAATTAAAATATTTATATTGATTATTCATATCTCTTGAGATTGTATATATATTACATACATGTTGCATGCATATTTTTCTTTAATTATGCATATCTTGATTGAAATATTATTTGAAAATACTTATATCTCTTTAATTATGTATATCTTAATTGAAATATTATCCATATCTCTTAAGATTACACGTATGTTTCTATTTTCATTTCTTTCTTTCGATTTAGTGGATAATTTGAATTCACACATGGGATAGCAATATATTAAACACGTCTTAACAAAGTTTTTGCAAGGATTTGGAAAAAAAAAAAAATTACCTATTGTAATTGCATTTTTCACTTAACTAATCTATGATCTCGTTATCATCATCTTTGGATCATGAATGTCCAATTTTGAGCTCAACCCTGGATTGTTCGTCTATTTGGTGAAATTGAGTTTTGAGAATGAGCACCAATTGCGATGTGTACTTGCATGCGCGAGTAAATCGGCATGCACCACGTTTTCGCTTTTTTTTTTTTTTAATCGGTCATGACTAGGGGAAGTAGGCGTCTCCAAATTGAGCAGTATTTGAAATTCGTAAATTTGCCACTCTTGGCAATTCATTCGGTGAATCCTCTATCCGCTCAGACGGGACGATGTCCGTGAATGTTCCACGATTTTTCTTATTGATTTCGAAGCACAATGTTCTATATCCATCCAAATCAATCATTGCTTGTCTAAGTGACTAATTGACCTAACTGACATCAACACATGACATGGCCCTGAATCTTGAGAGACTGTCGATATTATCTGTCCTCCACGAGTAGCAAAACTGAGATTTCGATGCACATTGGGTGTACTTTCAAACTCAAGCTCTATAAAACTCATTTCTAGGATCAATCCAGCCAGTCCAGCCAGCTCTTCAGTTGGACGAGACCAAAGCCTCTTCCCTGCCAAGCAAGACATTGATCATTAGAGAGAGAGAGAGAGTCGCCATGAACGACCTGAGCGAAGATGGCATGACAGTTATCTCTTAAATAAACAATCTATTAGAGATATTTTTCTATGTTAGAGATAATTATAATATTTATATTGTGTTGGAAGATCTTAGAGTCGATTCGATTATAATTGATTCTAGTATATCTTTGATTAATAAAGTAAATATGAAATTCTGATTGATGTATATTGTCTTTCCTAGTTTATTTTTCCATCCTTACATTATAAATGTACAATGTACTGACATACAGAAATCAATATAGAGAAAACACTTTTCCCATATTTCTTTCTCTCATTTCTCTTTTCTGTCATGGTATCAGAGCACTCGTTTCCTGACCTAGCTTCCGCAACTTCCTGAATTGCCATCGTCTTCTTTTCTAATCTGTTATTGCACTTCCTCCTCTGCAAAACAAATCAGCAAGGCGATTAGGAATTCAATCTTGATATCATGGCAAAAGATAAAAATGTTATGAATCCCACAGTAGAGGATTCATCCTCCCAGGATTGGACGACTTCACCCTCTGATCACACCAGATCAACTGAAGAAGGGCAGGTGACCAACACTGCTCCCGCTCCTGCTCCTGCTTCAGCATAGATGCTTGGTCCGATTTACTGGCCCTCAGCCCAGTGGTACCCTGCACAGTGGGCTGCTGCGCCTGGACAAACCTAGGCCCCATACCCATATGGGACCGACCCGATTGGTGAGTCGGGTCCGACGGCTACGGGTCACAGACCCGAACCCATGCCAGGGCAGGGAATGGAGCCCTACCCGTTTCCACACGGGTCACACCAATCGGGTCCGACAGAGACGGGTCATAGACCCGATTTCACGCCCAGATTCACGCCGAAGCCCTACCCGTTTCCACACAGTCCGCACAGACCACCCTACCTGTTTCCGTTCAACAGCGGATGGCCGGAACTTGGAGACCCGCTTTATACGTCCCCGGCAGACGGACCGGAGTTGCGGCTGATCAGTCAACAGCTCACCGAACTGGCGAACTACCATTCTTGGGCTCGCGATCTCCGGCGAGCGCTCGTCACCAAGGCCAAAGAAGGCTTCATCGATGGAACGATCTCTTACCCGATGGATGAACGATTACAGAGACATTGGCGACACTGCAATCAACTGGTACGCACCTGGATCGGGAACTGCTTGGCGCCTGATGTTGCCGCCGGCCTCCCTCCGACAGAAGACTCGAAACAATTCTGGGATAACATACAAGAAATGTACGGAAAATCAAATAGGGCGAGGCTTTTCTCATTAACACAAGCCCTGACCGAGCTGAAACAAGGCAATCTCTCAGTCACGGCTTGTTTCAACCGGCTATCGGCTTTGTGGAACGAGATTGAAGCGGCGGAAGACAAATTGGAGGGGCCGGAGGCCTCTCTCCAACAGTATTACACAATCAAAGAAAAGGAAAAGGCCACAAGATTCCTCCTTACCTTGAACGAGTCATACTTAGCATTTTGGTCGCAAATTCTTGCGATGGATCCCCAACCTTTGCTCAGACAGATTTTCCAATTGGTCGTGCAGGAGGAAAATCAACGGGTAGCCACGGCTGAGCAGACCCGAGTTGGTGAAGGAATGGGCTTCGTGGCGTTCCCATCTGGTCTCGTGTCGACAGAGACGATCACTAGAGCTGGGGGGAGTCTCGGAGCTGCAAAAGGAAAAGGAGGCCTTGCGGCGCTCGCGACCAGACGAGAGGAGAACCCTAATTCTTCACGATCGGACAGCTGGGATCGCTCATCTGGATCGGACGGCCTAGATAAAGGCGCTGGATCTGACGGTCGAGGGAGGCTCGCTGGATCGGACGGGCTGGATCAGATCTCTGGGGTGAACAACTGGGATCGACGCGCACGATCGGACGGCCTCAGTTTGATGAACTATTCAACCAGATCAGACGGTCCATATTTTGCCACGTCAGCACCAGTTTATAAAGGATCGTATGGCGCACGAAATGCCACGTCAATAGAGAAGGAATGGGAGTCTTCAATCTATCAGGTCTTTACACATAAGAGTGGTGGAACATCTCAACAAACTATAACCCAGGAACAATATGAACATATCGTGCAAGCTTTGAGCCAACTCAAGGCTGGTGACATTAGTGCGGGATTCTCAGGTACTTTTCTCCATGAAAGGAATTCATTATCTATTGATGCATGGATTATCGATTCAGGCGCTAGTGATCACATAGTTTGCAATGAGTCTCTACTTTCCCATGTCCATCAAAACCCACAATCTCCTGTTACGGTATGTCTTCCAAATGGGAACATTACGTATGTTACTAAAATCGGTACCGTACATCTTGGTCAAAATTTTGTTCTTAAAAATGTCCTATACATTCCAGCTTTTGAGTTTAATCTTCTCTCTCGTCGCAAAAGTATGTATGGAAAATTCCCGTAAAGCCATATTCAATTCCAGAAATTGTGTCTTTCAGAACCTTTCGACTGGTAAAGTGATGGGCTTGGGTAATTAGGCACAAGGACTTTATTTTTGGGTCAATTCTCCAGGAGATTTAGAATTATTGAATAAAGGCATTTATTGTAATGCAATCAGTTATAATAAAAATATCCTTTTGCATCAACGATTGGGTCATTGCGCTAAATTCCCTCACCCAAAATGTCCCATTTGTCCTCTAGCTAAACAAACTCGAGCATCTTTTCCAGTTAGTACATCTCGAGCCAAAAATTCTTTTTCATTACTTCACATGGACATCTTAGGTCCTTATCATATTCCTCATCGTGATGGATCTCGCTACTTCCTTACAATTGTTGATGACTATAGTCGTGCCACTTGGCTATATCTTATGCAGCCAAAGAGTCAAACATTTACTTATTTATCAAATTTCCTTTCCTTAATTAGGAATCAATTTGATAAATTTGTACATCGAATTCGTACAGATAATGGGCGAGAATTTTTTACTTTCGATTGCATAAACTTGTTGTCTACTCATGGGATACTCCATGAAAGTTCTTGTACTTATACTCCATAGCAAAATGGAGTTGTTAAGAAAAAACATAGACATCTCTTAGAGATAGCTCGTGCACTCAAATACCAAGCCTCAATCCCTGAAAATTTTTGGGGAGATTGTGTGGTCACAGCTACCTATCTGATTAATCGTATGCCAAGTCGGATTCTTCATGGTAAAACTCCATTTGAGATGCTTTACAAGAAACAACCGGATAATAGCCATCTTAAAGTCTTTGGTTGTTTATGTTATGCAACAAATGTGGGTCATCGAGATAAAATGAGCCCCCGCGCAACACGATGCATTTTTATGGGATACCCTTCTCTTCAAAAGGGCTATTGTGTCATGGAGTTTTCTACAGGACATTTCTTTACCAGCAAAGATGTTATTTTTCATGAAGAAACATTCCCCTTCAAAGAAGCTGCCCTCATCAGATACTTTGCCAGAAAACAGTCGTTTTCTTCTGTCTAATGAAGATTTATCATTAGCACCTGATTTTCTTATGGCACATCCACCCTCTATGACACCTGGCTACACACCAGCACTAGTGGAATTCTCACATCCAGAGACGGAATTACCAGCTTCCTCTGAGGAAGTTTCTTCATCTGTGGACACTACAGAAGTGGCTGCTGACTTATCCATGCCTCTTGCGCATATAGCTGAGCCACCTCGTCGTTCTGGAAGACAGAGTTGTCCACCTACGTGGACAAAAGACTATATATGTTCTGTTGCAAACTCTTTAGGTACACAATATCCTGTTTCATTCTATGTTTCCTTCAATCGGTTATCAGCGGAGCATATGTGTTGTATCAGTGGCATTTCAGAAGAGCATGAGCCATCTTCATTCAGTCAGGCATCAAAAGACCCCAAGTGGCGGCGTGCAATGGAGTCCGAACTTGCTGCCCTCATGGAGAATCATACTTGGGATGTAGTTCCCTTCCCACCGCATCGAAAAATGATCGGCTGTAAATGGGTTTACAAGATTAAGTTCAAATCAGACGGTTCCATAGAACGCTACAAGGCTCGGTTGGTAGCCAAAGGTTTCACTCAAAGAGAAGGCTTTGATTATCACGAGACATTCTCCCCAGTTGCGAAGGAAGTTACCGTCCGGTCTTTCTTATTTGTTGCAGCAATACGCAATTGGTCCTTACATCAGATGGACGTCAACAACGCTTTTCTCCATGGTGATTTAGATGAAGAGATCTACATGGATCTTCCTCAAGGATTACGCAGACAGGGGGAGAATCGGGTATGTCGTCTTCACAAATCCTTGTATGGATTAAAATAGGCATCTAGACAATGGTATGCCAGGTTTATTGCTGCACTAACCAATGCAGGTTTTCAGCATTCCAAACATGATTATGCTTTATTTACACGAAATGTGGGAAAATCATCGATCTATTTGCTGATATATGTTGATGACATATTGGTTATGGGAAATAATGATTCTTATGTTGCAAAATGCAATGAATATTTGCACTCCACTTTTCACATCAAAGATTTGGGACCTCCCAAATACTTTCTTGGCATTGAAATTGCCAGATCTAACAAAGGAATTTCTCTTAGTCAGAGGAAATTTGTCTTGGAAATCATTTCTAAAGCAGGGTTATCAGGTTGCAAGCCAGCAGTAATACCCATTGAATAGAATGTCAAGTTGATGACACATGAGTATAATCTTAATTCTCCTTCATCAAACAAGGACCCATTGCTTAAGGATCCGTCAGGGTATCAACGACTTGTTGGAAAGTTGATATTGTTGGAGAAATCCTCCTTATGTGTTTTGAAGTTGGCAAAACGTTTCCTAGTCTGAAAACTTCCAGACTCTACTATCAAAGTCTGAAGACCTCCAGACTGAAGACCGCCAGACTCAAGGTTTTAAAGTCTGCCCCCGTTGACAGTTTCTAGACCGACAAAGAAGTCCTATCCAAATATGAGTATATCTTTAAGGATTTGATTCGAATGGTTGAAGATTATCTCACGGCTGGAGATAGCATCTAAAGATCTATTATTTGTATGTCAATTAATTCTAATAATTCAGATCTGTTGATTAGCGAAGTATACTTGGAAGGTTCTACTTATGGAAACTTAGATCCTAATTGTATGGGCGAATAGGATTAGTGGGCTATCTTCATATTCCTTAAATAACACGAGATCTCCCTGATTGATTCTGTCAAACGGGTAGATTGGAAGAACTCCTTTGGAAGGTGCCAACGATTATGTAGGCATGGAGGAGTATATAAGGAAGATGCTCTAATTATTCGAGTGTGTGCAAGATAGAAAAATTCCAAAGTCTGAAACTCCTTACTCTTTGCTAATTCAATTGTTGAGCATACATCTGTACTCAAAAGAGAGATTTTTGTGAGACCTCGAGGAAGTATAGCAGAGTCTCTGCACTGTGGAATCAAGGTTTTGAGATTGTAACATCTCTTTTGATTCATAGTGAAATCCAGCCAGTGGGCAGACAGCGCGGGAGAGTGGACATAGGCTTGGTCTAAGCCGAACTACTATAAACACTGTGTTTCAATTCTCTTTTCTTATCTATTTACTTAATTCGTAGTCATATCCATTAGATTACATTCTTTTCTGAATTAAATTGTTAAGAAAAGAAGAATTTATTTTTACACCTATTCACCCCCTCTAGGTGTTCATACTAACACTTCCAATTGGTATCAGAGCTTGCGTACTCATTTAATTGAAGTGTTCTTACTTCTGAGTTAAAGATCCATGGCTCCAGGTTTGGTTGAAGGACAAAGCAACACCAGACCACCTTATTTCAAAGGAAATGAATACAATTTATGGAAAAACAAGATGAAAGCATTCCTAAGATCGAAAGATCTATTGGAATGGGATGCAGTAGACAAAAGAATCATTCCTAAAGCTACAACAATCTCAGAAAGGGGGAAAAAAACTGCAGAGGCCAGCGAGATGACTCAAGAAGAGATAACCAAGAGACAGGCTCTTGATGCAAAAGCAATTTACTCCTTATATTGTGCATTATCTCCTACTGAATATAACAGAATATCTTCTTGTGAAACAACTAAAGAAGTCTGGGATAGACTGCATATTACTTATAAAGGAACATATCGAGTAAAAGAAACCAGAATCAATATTCTGCTCAGTCAATATGAAGCCTTCAAAATGAAGCCAGTAGAATCTATTACTGACATGTTTAGCCGTTTTATAGAAATTGTGAATGGTCTTAAATATCAGGGTCAACCAATCTCAGGACCTATGAAGGTTAACAAATTGCTGCGTGGACTTTCCAAAGAATGGAATCACGTAAAGACTTCAATAAGGGAAACACAAAGGATCATGCCACTTTATATTGACGAATTGGTTGGCACACTTCAATCTTATGAAGTAGAGCAAATCAATGAAGAAGAAGATCCCAAAGGTAAGAAGTCTATTGCCTTAAAATCTAACGAAGATTCTGATGTTACAAACTCTGAAGACGACATGGACGATGAAGAACTTGCTCTCATGATAAGAAGGTTCAGGAAACTGAACAAAAAGGGAAGAAGATTCAACTGGAAGAAAAAAGCTCTCAAAAGTTTCAAAACAAATCAGTTGAAGATGATGAATCCAATAAAGATGTGATTTGCTTTGAATGCAAGAAAAATGGACACATCGAGACCCAACTGTCCCTTGCTGAAGAAAAAGAGAGGAAAAGCTGAGAAATACAGAAAGGCACTTAAAGCATAAACTTGGAGTGATACTAAATGCGAAGAAAGTGATGATGATTATGCTAATATTTGTTTAATGGCAAAATCAGAATCAGACTCAGAATCTGAGATAGATATAGACTTAGACTCAAACAATGAAATCGAGGTAAGAAATTTCAAAGTTCCTACTAGAGTCTCGAGATATATTAATGAACTTTGTCTTAGTCTCAAATTGTCTCTTAAGAGGATTTCCGAGCTAAAAAAGGAGAATTCTACACTGAAGCAACAGGAAAACTCTTGGAAAGAAAAGTTTGAAAACCTAGACAAAAGTTTTGCCGCTTTAGAAGAAAATGCAGTCTCACCCTCAAAAGAAAATACACTATTGAAAAATGATATTTCAAATGTTTCAAAAAGATTTTC
Source organism: Eucalyptus guilfoylei (assembly GCA_016097605.1). Taxonomy (NCBI): domain Eukaryota; kingdom Viridiplantae; phylum Streptophyta; class Magnoliopsida; order Myrtales; family Myrtaceae; genus Eucalyptus; species Eucalyptus guilfoylei. Next base: position 17,035,921 of record CM027867.1, on the reverse strand, counting down.
TCTAGGATCCGAGAAATTGGAAAAGATTCTTTCAATACAAAGACCTTATTTTAACAAATCAGGTTTGGGAATGACTTCTGAAACCATATCTCTTATTGATTTTCCAAAAGTAAAAGAAAGAATTAAACAGAGACCTACAAAAGCTTTTTATAGAAATCATTTTAAAAAGTTTTTGTTAAACATGTTGGCCGAAGTGCTCTTAGATGTTTTAAATGTAACAGCTCATAACACTTTGAGAAAGATTGTCCTATGGTTTGGAGATCTGTTAAGAAGGATTGGGCAAAGACTGTATATTGCACTAACTCCACTGGACCCAAGAAAGTGTGGGTACCAAAGAAAGCTTGAGTTTCTTTTTTAATTGCAGGTCACTATCAAGAAAAAGGTTAAATGGTATTTGGATAGTGGCTGTTCAAGACATGTGATAGGAGATTCAGGTTGCTTTATCAAACTCACACAAGTAACTAGAGGAAAAGTTTCTTTTGGCGGAAACAGCAAATGAAGAATTGTTGGATGTGGAACTGTAAAAATTGGAAGTCTCACAATCAACAATGTCTTCTTAGTGGAAGGACTCAATTATAACTTGCTCAGTATCAGCTAATTGTGCGACACTGGATTCAAGATCAGTTTTCAAGAAGGAATATGTTCGGGAACTAGTTTAGATCTTTTACAATCCTTTACTGGGCGAAGGCATTGGAATATCTATCTTTTGGATATCAATCCAGAAAGATCTCAATGTCTAATCTCAATTCAAGATGAAGCAAATCTCTGGCATCAAAAGTTTAGCCATATCAACATAAAGCAAATTGCCAAGATCTCCTCAAAGAAGCTTATTCGTAGACTACCTAACTTGAAGTATCAAAAATCTGAATTATGCACACCATATGTATTGGGAAAACATGTTAGAAGTTCTTTCAAATAATAAATCAAGTTTCCACTAACCATGTATTGCAGCTCTTGCATATGGATCTCTTTGGACCAACTAGAACTCAAAGCATTGGTGGAAAGAAATATTGCCTAGTAATAGTGGATGATTATTCACGATTTACTTGGGTCTACTTTCTTGCAAGTAAGTCTGAAACCTTCTCTTACTTTTCAAAGTTTGCCAAGAAAATACAGAATGAGAAAGGGTATGTTATTTCAAGCATACGGACAGACCATGGAGGTGAGTTTGAAAATCAAGACTTTACTAAATTTTGTGAAGAATCTGGTTTTCAGCATATGTTCTCATCTCCATACACTCCTGTGCAGAATGAAGTTGTGGAAAGAAAGAATAGATTTTTGCAAGAAATGGCTAGAACTCTTTTAATTGAAAGCAATATTTCATCTTGTTTTTGGGCTGAAGCTATTTCTACAGCATGTTATATTATTAACAGAGTTTTCTTAAGGCCAATTCTGGAGAAAACTCCCTATAAGTTTTTCAAAGGAAAGAAGCCAAATGTTTCTTATTTTCATGTGTTTAGATGCAAATGTTTTATTTTGAAAAATGCAAATGATCGAATTGGTAAGTTTGAAGAAAAATTAAATGAATGAATTTTCCTTGGATATTCAACCTCCAGCAAAACTTACAAAGTATACAATAAGAAGACTCAGTTGTGGAAGAATCTATAAATGTCAAATTTCAAGATCTTATACAAAATCAATCGATCCAGACTCATCCTGAAGAATCTGAACCTACTCTAGACTCTACAAAGTCTACTTCTCCTGAAGCAGCTTAGACTTCATAAGCTCAACAACAAACTAATGTTGAAGACTCAACTGAAGAAAAAGTTCAGCAATCTGTAAAACCAACCAGCAACTGGAAGCACAAGTCTAGTCATCCTGAAGAACTCATCATTTTTAACATTGATAAAGGGATTCGTACAAGATCCAAAAGGCATGAAGAGTCTAGTGCGGTGGCTCTTATTTCTGAAATAGAACCCAAAAGCATAGAAGGAGCTTTAACTGATGAAAGCTGAATTGAAGCTATGCAAGAAGAGCTCAGGCAGTTCAATGTAAACGATGTTTGGGAATTGACTCCTAAACCAAAAGATAAATCTGTTATTGGAGCTAAATGGGTTTTCAGGAACAAGATGGGTGAAAAAGGAAAAGTTGTAAGGAACAAAGCAAGACTTGTGGCCAAAGGATATACGCAAGAAGAAGGGATAGACTATGATGAGACTTACGCACCAGTTGAAAGGTTAGAAGCAATTAGATTATTACTTGCTTTTGCTTGTTATAAGAATTTCAGGTTATTCCAAATGGACATCAAAAGCGCATTCCTAAATGGATTTATCGAAGAAGAAGTCTATGTGGAATAACCTCCCGATTTTGAAGACCCAAGGAAGCCAGACTCTGTATTCAGATTGAAAAAGGCTCTATATGGTTTAAAGTAAGCACATCGAGCTTGGTACGACAGGTTAAGTAAGTTCTTAACCCAAAATGGTTTTGTCAAACGTAAAGTGGATACAACTCTGTTTATAAAAAAGGAAGGTAAAATTTTTTTACTTGTTCAAATTTATGTTGATGATATAATTTTTGGCTCACCTAACGAAAATCTAAGCAAGAAATTCTCTAAGTTTATGTAGGATGAATTTGAGATGAGCATGATGGGTGAATTATCTTTCTTTCTCGGATTACAAGTAAAACAATTGAAGGAATGAATTTTCATTCACTAAGAAAAATATTTTTCTTTGAAATTCCAATGTCTAGTTCTTTGAAGCTGGATAAAGATGAAGGAGGAAAGAAAGTTAACCAGAAACTTTACAGGAGTATTATTGGTTCACTTCTTTATCTTACTGCTTCTAGACTTGACATTTTGTTTAGTGTTTGTATTTGTGCCAGATTTCAATCAGATCCAAAAGAATCTCATCTAAGCACTGCGAAACGCATCATCAAATACGTTGCAACAACTTCTAAGTTAGGTCTATGGTATCCCAAAGAAGGAGACTTTACTCTCCTTGGATATTCAGACGCAGATCTAGCAGGCTGCAGAGTTAAAAGAAAGAGCACTTCCGGTACTTGCCAATTACTCGGCAACAGGACAATATCCTGGTTTTCAAAGAAGCAAAGTACTGTAGCTCTTTCAACAGCTGAAGCAGAGTATGTGGCTCTTGGAAGTTGCTGTTCACAAATCTTATGGATAAAACAACAACTGAGAGACTTTGGAATCGAAGACTCTTGCACCGAGATCAAATGTGACAACACCAGCGCGATTGATCTTACCAAGAATCCTATTATTCATTCAAGAGCAAAGCATATAGAGATTCGACATCACTTTATTAGAGATCATGTTCAAAATGGAGAAGTAATGATCCAATTCATTGACTCTAAGAATCAACTGGCGGACATATTTACAAAACCACTGGAGAAAAATCTATTTGAGTCTATTCGTATTAGACTAAATATCATATCACTTACTCAGCAAAGTCTGGATACACTCAAGACTCAAAGGTAAAAGTCTAAAAGTGTTTAGACTTAGAAGACCAAGAGTTACGATTTGTAAGTTTTTTCTATTTTTAAATTTGAAAATGTACGATTATCTATTAGCTGTTAATTGATTGAAATTATCTTTCCAAACTTTCTTCAATTTTCAAAAAGGTAGTTATTGATTTTGAAAAGTCAGTTAATTTCAAAAAGGGAAGTTATTGTCTTTGAAAAGGTATTTTTTTATTTCCTTTTACGACACTTCGTTTATCTCGCCCCACTTGCTTTATATACCGCTGAGACTCGTCTTCTTCGCTTTTACACCAAAACCCTAGAATACAAAATTCCTATTTTCTTTCATTTTCACTCTCAATTCGTTCAAAAGTTTTCACCTTTTTTCGAACAAGTTGGTGATTCTCTCCATTGGAGCAACAATGTCTTCAAGAAAGTCATCAAGGATTGCAAGCAGGGGACCACGTCGCATGCCTGAGGGTTCAACCCATTTTGACTTAACCGAAGAAGAAGATTCTCCTCCAATGCGTCCAAGTCAGCAACAACCTTCTCAGTAGCGTCAACCTTCCCCGACTCAACCAGACAATGAGGTTATAGAAGAGGCTGAACTTGTAAGAACTCTAACTCCCAAGGTTGCTTACAAACTCTACTCTAATCTGAAGAAAGGAGGAACACCAATGTCTTTAATTGATGAATTCTTAAAAGATAGATGATTCAAGAATGAAACCTTGTTTTTGAGGGAGTTGGAAAGACTAGGAGTTGTAGAGAAAGGATTGGCTGAAAAAACGTTTGCGAATATTCCAAGTGACCCACAATATGGCACTACGAATCAACCACAAACTCTTGACAATGATGAAAGGATGTTTACTCATTTTCAACCTAGATCTAGGGTGGCTACAGAAATTACTGATGGTTCGAATCTGTTTAGATCGAAGAATCATAAAAAAGTTTATTCGAGTCTTTTGAAGAGAGGGGTGATGAACCCTAGGACTGTTGATTTCGATTTCCTTGATTCGATAAAAATCAATCTACGGGAGAAGTTTGCTTTACTGCAACTAGAAAGGTTCTGTTCTGAATCTACTGCTGCATTTCTAGAGCTTACTGCATACTTTTATTCAAATCTATCTTTCTTGGATGCACAAAGTTTTACTTTCACTGTGAAGGACAAGGAGTTTTTAGTGAACACAGACATTTTGGCTGACATAATTGGGGTGGAAAGAATGAGTTTCCAACCAATTAGTGTGTCTATTGCTCATGCTATTCTGTCTTTGGTGAGAGACAAGGATGTTGAAGGTAAACTTTCTTATTCAAGGATGAGTGCCTCTAACATTCTGCTGCACAAGATTGTAATTAACTGCATTCATCCCAAATCGACATCCAAGACTGATGTCTCTCGATATGAAGCCAAGTTGATGTGTGCAATCAATACTGGTTTGAAATTCTCTCTGCCTCACACCATATTGTTTCACATGTACCGAACTGTGGTGAAAGATAAGGGACAGCTTCCTTATTCTGCTCTTATCACATGTCTCTTTAGACACTTCAAAATTCACATCTCTACACCATTAAGCTTGAAAGCCATCTCTCCAATGGTGATCGGTTTCAAAATGGTGACAAAGATGCGCTTAAAGGAGCTGAACAAAGTGTTGGAGCGTATGAAGAAGAAATCTCCTCTCAAAGCAAAACAAGACTCTGTTGCTGCTAAGAGAAAAGGCAAGGAGCCCATAGTTGCTCCAGTGAAGAAGAGAAGAGCTCTCATCTTGCAAGATGAAGAAAATGATGATGAACTTACTCTCTCTGCCTTAAGAAATTTAAAGAGTTTTGTCAGCTTTCGTGAGAGAAGAGAAGAGCTAGAAGAAGGAGGAAAAGAGAGAAGAATCAAAGAAGGAAGAAGAACAGAGGAAGACAGAGGAAAGAAGAAGAGAAGAAGAAGAAGCAAAGGAAGAAGAGGAAGAAGAAGAGGAAGAAGCAGAGGAAGAAGCAGAGGAAGAAGAAGAGAGAGAAGGAGATCAAGATCAGGGTCCAGAAGACTCTTTCGAGCCAACCTTAGCTATCTTTCTATCTAATGAATCTGAGATAAGAGGAGCTGAATCTGTTGCAGCTCATCACTTTGAGGCTGAGGAAGCATTACCTACTTCACCTGAGGGCATCAAAACAGGGGGAGCTGATGGTCGAAAAGGTACTTCTTCACCTTTATTTGCTAGTGATGTAAGTCGCTCTGCAGCAGACCCAAAAGATGTGTATGCCTCGCACTATCCAGAAGATAGTCAAGGTGAACCATCCACTGAAGTTCCATCATTTCTCAAATTCCCTGAATTACACTCTGCTGGTCCTAGTGATGCAATTGCTCAAACAACAAACTTTTCAAGACTGTTGGAAATTCTATTGAATGTGCGGAATCAACAATATGCTATGGGATTTGAGATGCAGGATCTCAAGAATGTTGTTAAGGCCACTTCGGTGTCTCTGCATGACCAGTTAAATGCCTTGAAGATTCAAGTTCAGTCTAATGTGCAGGGTGAAGACTTTCGGTCACTAAAGCAAAGTTTTGACAAGCTTGAGAAGACAGTGCATTCAATGGGAGAATACGAGCTTGTTCGCCTGCCCAAACAACCTTGATTCTTAATCCTTTTTCAAACCAACTCTTTTGTTCGATCTCCACTTTTTGCTGTTGACAAAAAGGGGGAGAAGTTTATGTAGATTTGATGACATTCCTTTTGTTTGATTTGATTTGGACTTTATCTTTTTGTTTGGTGTGGTTCTGTTTTGGATTGGTTTGGACTACTGAGACTTGCTAAGTAACTTAAGCTATTATTGATTATGTTAAAGATAGTTGCGTTTACAGGACTAACATGTTTTCTATGATTGCAGATTCGCTACTATCCTTTTTCTAATCTTTAATAATATTCGTATAAGAAAACTTGGTTTGCTTAAGTGTTATTTTGTAGGTCAAAGTGTCTAAATCTGCAGGAAAGTTTTGTCATCATCAAAAAGCGGGAGATTGTTGGAGAAATCTTCCTTATGTGTTTTGAAGTTGACAAAACGTTTCATAGTCTGAAGACTTCCAGACTCTACTATCAAAGTCTGAAGACCTCTAAACTAAAGACCGCCAAACTCAAGATTTAAAGTCTGCCCTCGTTGACAGTTTCTAGACCGATGAAGAAGTCTTATCCAGATATGAGTGATTTGATTCGAATGGTTGAAGATTATCTCATGGCTGGAGATAGCATCTAAAGATCTATTATTCGTATGGCAATTAATTCGAATAATTCAGATCTGTTGATTGGCGAAGTATACTTAGAAGGTTCTACTTATGGAAACCTAGATCCTGATTGTATGGGCGAACAGGATTGGTGGGCTATCTTCATATTCCTTAAATAACACGAGATTTCCCTAATGGATTCTATCCAACGGGTAGATTGGAAGAACTCCTTTGGAAGGTGCCAACGGTTATGTAGGCATAGAGGAGTATATAAGAAAGACGCTCTAGTTATCCAAGTGTGTGCGAGATAGAAAAATTCCAAAATCTGAAACTCCTTACTCTTTGCTAATTCAATTGTTGAGCATACATCTGTACTCAAAAGAGAGATTTTTGTGAGACCTCGAGGAAGTGTAGCAGAGTCTCTACACTGTGGAATCAAGGACGTGAAATTGTAACATCTCTTTTGGTTCATAGTGAAATCCAGCCAGTGGGCTCACAGCGCGGGAGAGTGGACGTAGGCTTGATCTACGCCGAACCACTATAAACACTGTGTTTCAATTCTCTTTCCTTATCTCTTTACTTAATTTGTAGTCATATCCATTAGATTACGTTCTTTTCTGAATTAAGTTGTTAAGAAAAGAAGAATTCATTTTTACACATATTCACCCCCCTCTAGGTGTTCATACTAACACTTTCAGATAATCTTACCATGACAAGACCTGATATATGTTAAGCGGTACAAATACTCAGTCAATTCATGCATATGCCAAAAGAGTCACACATGAATGCAGCTTTGAAAGTTGTCAGATACTTGAAGGAATGCCCGGGACTCGGTATATTTCTATCTCGTGAATGTGATATGGAGATGACGGCATTTTGTGACACTGATTACGCTACTTGCCTGATGACTAGGCGATCTATCACTGGCTTTTGTATTAAATTGGGAAAGTCGTTAATTTCGTGGAAGACCAAGAAGCAATCTACCGTATCATTGTCATCAGCTGAGTCTGAATATCAAGCCATGGCGAAAACTATCTGTGAAATAATCTAGATACGAGGACTTCTTTCAAATTTGGGAATACAAGTCAGTGGACCAAGTAAATTGTTCTGTGATAATGATGATGCACTTAAGTTGGCAGCAAATCCAGTTTTTCACGAGAGAACAAAGCACATAGAAGTTGACTGTCACTTCACTCGCGACAAAATCAAAGAAGGAGTTCTCGTAACAAAAGGCATCGGAACAGTGGATCAACCTGCAGATATTTTCACTAAGCTGCTATGCCAAAGACAACACAAGTTTCTTTTGAGCAAGCTAGGTGTCATTGACATATATAGGCCACCAGCTTGAGGGGGAGTGTTGAAAGATCTTAGAGTCGATTCTGATTATAATTGATTCTAGTATATCTTTGATTAATACAGTAAATAGGAAATTCTTATTGATGCATATTGTCTTTCCTAGTTTATTTTTCCATCCTTACATTATAAATGTACAATGTACTAACATACATAACTCAATATTGAGAAAACACTTTTCCCATATTTCTTTCTCTCCTTTCTCTTTTCTATCATATTGAATATCCATATCTCTCAAAATTGCATGTATGTTGCTCAAATATCTCCTTTTAATTGTGCATAACTTGATTAAAATATTATTTTTAAATAGTTATTTTATAAAGCTTATAAATAGACTATTGTATTCTTCATTAATAAATATACCAAATTATACAAAAATTCCACAATTCTATTTTTCGCAATTCTCATCTCAATCATCAGAAGGAAATTCATGTTTATTCATGGAAAGAGTACATTTATCAAAATAAAATAAAATAAAATAACTATATATACTAGCAAATTATTGCAGGTGCTGAAGCTCAAGGAGCAGCTTTCGGAGGCAGAGATGGAGATCAAGAGGTTGTCGGAGAGAGCTGATCACAAGCTCTCTGGCAATAGCCGATGCTCCTCGGATGTCGCTATGGACGATCCCTTGTGGGGATATTCTGGAGTTGCTGGAGAATGTAATGACCAAGATGTGTCATACTACATGCCACATAACGCTTACTTATAGGGCTTGGAGTGGTACAATCAATATGTGTAGTTAGCGGGTTAGTTTTCTAGCAAATTATTGCTCTTAGGATATGTGTGGATACTGACCCCGTCCGTTGTATACTTCGTCTTCTAATAATTGACTTTTTGCTATTGTTAAAAATGCGTAACCGGCGGAAATGATAACTGTACTCGAGCTATCGAAAAGAACTATTGTCCATGGTCCAATTTTATAGAATTTTGCATGTCTCGACTTCGATAAAGTCAATTTGGGATGATGAGCCCATTAGATTGACGTTATTGATATTTAGTTAAGTCAAAACTTTTGACCCAAAATGGTGTTGTCACTCATGCCTTTTTATTCCTAAGAGGAAGGGTCTTGTTGAGACCCAATTGTCAAATAAATCTCATGCATCGCAGACCATGGCTCAATCGGGTATGCGCCATTCGAATTTGTTATCGAGACATTCTGCACAAAACACGTCGTACATATCAGGTTTGCGGAAGCATCCCATTTCGAAGTCCGTCGAACCTTTAGGCCCACACCTGCCACCACTTGCCTCACGCAACCTACGCTTATACTATCATATCTATACATATGATCTTAAAAAAAAAAAAATGAAATCGAGTGTGTATTTCTAAGCACCGGTGCTGATGAGAACGATGAGGCTTAACGCAAAGGCAAAGCCATAGGGGAGGCGGAAGAAGAGCAAAGGACCTGAGAGATGGGACAAAGGGCCAAGACAGGGGAAATGGAAGCTGAGCGCGGAGAAGGAGGAGCTCCTCAAGCAGAATTTCGCTACCTTAGGACCGTTATAATTATGGCCGAACTTCGGGACAAGCACAAACTCGAGTCTAAGAGGAAGGACTAGCTAGCGGCAAATGGCCATATGGTTCCAAAACAGAAGGGCTCGATGGACGAGCAAGAAGTTGCAGGTAGAGATGAGCATGGTTCCTAAATAAATTTTGGAACTTGAGAACCGTACTGGTGAGAACATGTATGTTCTAGGTTCTAAGGAATGCACAATAGGTTCCAAGTTTATTTCAACGGGCAGGTTTCAGGTTCTTAGTTAGAGGAACTTGGAAACTGAAACCTATAACATAGAACCTGAAACAAGTTTTAATGTTTTTCTTAGTTCATGTTTTCACACGATCTTATGACATTCTATAACATTCCATGATGAGTGTATAATCTAAAAGTATTAATCCGAGCTTTCATTTTATGATTAAGACTTTTACTTTATTAATATTTATATTTTTCTCATCAATACTTGATAAATTTTTCTTCATACAAGTTGGATTTTCCTCTTTTAGAAATTTTGATTTGATAAATCCTTATTGACATTTTTTTTCTTTTTTTATTTTGGACGGATCTGAATGCTATTTTTTTTTCTACTCTGCTTCATAATTTCACCTAAGTGTAATCTTTATGTCTTATAATCCTTCAATAGCTCAAACTATTGATGTTTGTGTTTTATTTATTAATTTTGTTTTCAGAGGCAAAAGTAATACGTAATCTTTATTGTTTCTCACCACGAAATATTGGAGAGAGAACAATGACATTGAGTTGTTTCTCACAAAAATTAATAAGTTAACGATCTCTAGCCAAAATTGGCAGAATTCAATTAGCAAAGTATATAAAGGTTTAAGACTCAATTGGTAAGAAAATTGAAAAGTCTAAAACCGAATTGACAAAAACACAATAGATTTAGGACTTAATGAACAATTTCCAACAGCTAGAGTCGGTTATTAGGAGATACATTTACAATAGACGGTCGGGATCTACACACATCCTAGGGCAATAATTACTAGTAATTTTGTCGCATGTAATGCAAATACATCTTGGTGCCGCACTCTTCAGCAAACATGAACAGGGGCTGGTGCTAGAGAAGCCCAAAATCAACTCTCTCTTGGGGGCCTCTTGTTGGAGAGAGAACAATAACATAAAGTTGTTTCCAACCACAAAATTTATGAGCAATAGAGTATTTATTGGTCATTGCCCATGAAATTTTACCTTCACAATTAAGGGTGGGCTTGGTTTGGATTGGGACAATCCAATACCTAATTTAGGGACTAATCCGCATAGTGTTGGTCCCTAATTTTTGACCAAACTGATCCTATTAAGCTTGGGATCAAGAATCGGACCGGATCACACAGTGTTGGTCCATAATTTTTGAGATTAAGGACCGACTTATTGAACTTGGGATTGAGAACTAGACCAATCCTAAGGTTCGATCCGGTTTCACAATCAACCCAAGACCAACCAATTATTTTTTTTTGTTTCATTTTTTTATTCCTTAAAAGGATAAATATACCATTTCAAATTACATATTCATCAATGATGCGATATTGAACAACCGGACTATGAATACCAATACACATCAAATATAAGTATAAGATAAAGTAATAACAGAAATTTACACTTGCTAAAAGCAAACCCAAAAAAGCAACAAAAAAAAAAAAAAAACACGGAAGATAAGGAAATAGAGGCAAGCGGCGATACGAGTGACAAAACGAGCTAGGCAAGCAATGAGCAAGGCAAGTGAGCAAGCGAGGCCACATTGAACGAGCGAGGCCGAGGTGAGTGAATAAGGTTTCTTTTTTTTTTCTTTTTTTTTTTTTTGTCAAATTAGAGGGAGAAGTACAAAAGAAGTGCCTTAACTTGTGTACGGCGCTCACTTTAGTGCAACAAATTTTCAGTAGCTCACTTAAACACCACTTTAATAAAAAAAACAATCACTTAAGTGTCAATTTCGATCTGAATCACTAAAATTCTGACATGGCAACAATTAATTAATTTCTTAATCCTATGTGGCTTGCTTGCATGCCCAATCAGTATATAATCTCTAAACGACTTCATATAGTAAGTTAAAAAGTGATAACTTTAGTGTCAGTTATTGTAAAAAAAAAAATGACCACCCAATGTCAATCGTTGTTAAAAAATGATCACTTTAATGCCAATCTTAATGAAAAAGTGATTACTTCAATGCCAAAAAAAAAAAAAAACTCATAAACAACATCATATAGCAAATTAAGAAGTGATCACTTTAATGCCAGCCATTAAAAAAAATGATTACTTCAATGCCGATTGTTATTAAAAAATGATCACTTTAGTATCAATCTTAATGAAAAAAATCATCACTTTAGTGCCAAAAAATGCCACCTTGGATAAATTTTTAATTATAAAAGCCACGTAATTTCTTTAGTCAGAATTTTTCACTAAAGGCATTTAAGTAATCGTTTTTTTTCCGATTTTAGTACTTAAGTGAGCAGGCAAAAAGTTGTGACACTAAAATGAGCGCCATACACAAGCTAAAAAGTGATTATTTCAGTGTCAATTATTGTAAAAAAAAATGATCACTTTAATGTCAATCGTTGTTAAAAAGTGATTACTTCAGTGCCAATGTTAATGAAAAAAAATGACCACTTCAGTACTAAAAAAACCCTAAACAATGTTGTATAACAAGTTAAGAAGTGATTACTTTAATGCCAGTCATTATAAAAAAAAAAATTTGATTACTTCGGTGCCAATTGTTGTTAGAAAGTAATCAGTTTAGTGCGAAAAAATGCCATAATTTTTCTTTAAAGGCACCTAAGTCATCATTTTTCTCCAATTTTGGCACTTAAGAGAGCCGGCAAAAAGTTGCGGCACTAAAATGAGCGCCATACACAAGTTAAAATACTTCTTGTGTACTTTTCCCTCAAATTAGGGTTGTGTTTCTTTGTACTTTCTAATTTGCGCGACAAACTAAGCTTTGAAAAGAATAGAGGAGGAGATGCTATAATTCAAAGTAGATAAAAGCATATAATATATAATATATGCTATGTATAGGGTTGGTCTGGGTTGAACCAACCTTAAATTCTCAAGATCGAAGGTCAACCTACACAGTGCAGGGTCCAAGGATCCCAGGACCAATGACTAACCTAGTCCCCATGGGAACCGGACAAGTATCAACTGGGTTGAGTTGGTCTAAAATTGACCCTAGACCAATGCTCATCCCTATTCACAATTGTCTAAAAAATCTTGAACTTATTGCACTACTATGAATTTAGTTTTAAGCCAATTGAGTTTCAAACCTTTACATATTTTGCTAATTGCCAATTTTGATCAGAAATTGCTAATATGAATATTGGTCATCCTATGTGACATGACTAGTGCTGATATAGACACATTTTTATAATATGCTAATATTTTTTTTGATTTTTCACTTTTATTTTCCTTTTTGTCTTTGTAGTTTTTTTGTATTTTTTTTTCTTTGCTAGCAAGGGTCACTAGCGATCCTTGCTTGTGGCCGATGGGGTCACGAATGCCCTTGCACAAATCTGGCAAGGCCTTAGGGCCCTCACTCACAGATGGCGAGGCTCTAGTGGCACTAGAAGAGGGCTTCATTACCCCGTCAACCTTAGGCGAGGCATGTAGAACGGCCAGGGTCTATGTCAGCAATTTTTGGTCGAAATTGGTTAGACCAAATTTAATTGAAAAAATGTGTAAAGGTTTAGGACTCAATTGGTAAGGAAATTGAAAGATCGATGACCGAATTGACAAAATTGTAATTGATTTAAAAAATTTGGGCAATTTTCCTCAATTTTCAGGCTGGCCAGAGGACTAAGAGTTCACCGCTCTGATGACTCTTTGCTAGCTTATTGGGGCTTTGGCTTACCCTCCACTTATCTCTGGCTCCCACATCCAACGGTTAATGCTTTTGCAGGCTCGTTTCAAGCAGAATTTTTTCTTCAATCCAGTAGAGAAAAGGGCAGCAAGCGTGTTGTTTTATTTGTATTTTTGAGCTCCTTTTAACGGGCACTGATGAGAGCTTGAGGACAACTTCGTTGACTTCGAAGTCTTTGAGTAAGCTCCGTGGTGCTTTCCTCTTCCTCCTCTTGCTCTAGACTTCATAGTTTCTGTGAGTTGTTTTTACATCTTCTGATGCAGTTTAAGATTTGAATATTCCTTGCCTTTGATGGTTGTGTAGACAAGCATTAGGTGGTGTCCAAGTCTTTCAGCTCCTAACACGTCTTACAGATGATTTTGCCCTTCTAATTTCTTATGCTTCTTTGAAAAGAATGTGGCCTAGTGTTTCTCTGAGTCAGCGAACCACCACGCGGCTCCTCGTCCCAAGCGCAACCTCGCATAAGAGGCAATGGTATGTGCAGAATTAATTAGTCAAGACCGACGGTCAAATCTTTTTATTTTTATTTCACCCGCAATGATTAACTAATTATTTTTCACCCTGCCATAATTTCTCTGATATTTAGGACAATAATGACATGTACATGACTAATTACTTAAGATATCGGATCTACACGAAAATCAATAGCAGACTAGGGCAGTGATCCGTGGGGCTACTGTTGTCCCCGCCACACCTCTGACTTTTTCTAGAAAGTAATTAACTATATTTAATCTTCGAAAAATACTTCAGTAATGCCTATATGCACACGATTTTTATTTTGCTCTCGCAAAATAAGAGAATAAGGATGGCAAAATTTGTATGAAAACTTTTTATGCTACACAAACTATTCATTATTAACTAAGTTTTTAAAACATTGCACTTAGATATCCAAATAATGTAAGTTATTTTTAATACCTAATCTGGCAACATAATTTGTCGCACCAAGTAAATGCTCTAGACCCATCCTTGCATATGATTATCAATGCTCACGTAAAAAGAAATTGTCAAATGTATCCACTAGACGTGAGAGACATTAAGGGCATGTTTGGTGTAACTGAACCGAAAAGATCAAGGAAATAAGATTGAAAAGAAATGGAATGGGATGAAATGGAATGGTGGTTTAAATAAGAATGGAATATAATGAAAATTCTCTCGTTCGACTGTAGATTAAGAAAAATATGTGAGAATGGAATTGATGTTTTTACAAATTTAAGTTTGGATTTACTGATACAGCTGCAAAAATTTATCAAAACGATGAATAAGAATTTGCCAAACATAATTCTAAAGCGCGGCAAATTAATTAAAAATGATTACAAAACACAATTTATTTAACTAAATTGTTAAATTGTACCATGTGATATACTCTTCAAAATAGATTATTGTTAAAGCACATAAAGAGATGATCAAATGCTACCGACGACTATAAAGCAAGCTCATAATCATTAGCAACCACGCTCCAGAAGAAAGGTAAAGGACCGTGAAATCAGCTTGAAAACTAACGGTCGAGATTAACTGTAGGAAACATAGAAGATGGAAGAACTAGTCAATCAAAGTCAAAGGCACAATAGTCAAACTTCAGCAGCTGTATCTTTAGGATCGAAATCATTCGGCTAATTCTAACCCATCAGCAAGAACTTAAAAAGAGATGTCTTCTCTCTGTGTGCGAGATTAACCGTAGGAAACATAATCATGTCTTATGTTTAGGATCGAAATCTCTGCGGAGTGCAAAGGCAAAGCACTCACTTAGCCACCTTATCCGTGCAGGCACAGAAGCAGCCGCGAACTTTCGGCAAGAAGCTGCTTTTCTTACTATCGTGGCCCTCCTCGGGCGGGGCCACATTCATCGCCGGCTCAATATCCTCTGGTTCCTGCTCGTCAGCTTCCTCGGCCAGTTCCACCTCGGCTTCGCTAGCCATCTCGTTGAGGACACCCGAGAGAAGACCCGTTATTTCTACGAACTCAGGGCGGCGGCTCGGGTCCTGCGCCCAGCAGGACTCCAGGAGGGGGATGATTTCCTGGGGAATGAACTCCACGCTGGGCCTAATGTTCTGAAACCAAAATCGAAACATTTTAGAAATGACGAGCGCTTTTTAGAGAAATTTACTACTGCGGGCTCGAAGAGTTTTCGCCGAAACCAGGGCAGACAGTTCCTCAAGTACGCGTTAAAAGCGTGATACGTACTCGGCATGCATCGTAGGTCGCGAGTATGGGTTCCCCCCTCCAATGGAACGGGGTCTTGTTGGTGAGCAACTCCCACAGGATTAGCGAGAAGCTGTAGACATCCACCTTGTGATTGTAGTACCTCTTTGTTCCCTTTGGGCATGGTTGACTGCTGCACACCTGAACTCCATGCAGACCCCAAATAAAAAATAAAAAGTGAAAAAGAGAAGAAAAACACATGAAAGACTGAATTAGATGGCATTATTCTAATTAAAAGAGCTGGCATTAATCAACAAATTGGCATTGAAAAAAAATTTAATGCATACCTCGGGGGCCATCCACCTATAGGTGCCTATTTCACCGGTCATTTCAGTGGATACTTCTTCTCTAGCAAGCCCAAAATCTGCCAGTTTGAGATGCTGCTTGTCCTCCGTCAGGAGTAGATTGCCTAGGCGACATCAGTTTTTTGGCAAGGGCATACGACGTAAGTCCTCAAAATCCACTCGTATCTAACAAATATAATCCATCTGAAGTAAAACCCTAACGACAGTGGATATAAATCATGGCATGTATCCCAACCCTAAACGGAGCCGGCGACATCCCAGTTCGGTCTCAGAAAGATTGGCAAGGTCTCACAGAAGTTCGAAACATATGGACTCAAAAGAACACCAGATGGAAAGTAGCAGCTAAATGAATGAAATTATCACGTACTTGGCTTGAGGTCTCGGTGGATGATGTTGTTAGCATGCAGATACTCCATGGCTCTGGCGATGTCGAGCGCAAAGCCGATCGAGAGCTTCAGATCCAGAAGGTGGGGTCGAATGCTCCTCAGATGCTTGCGGAGATCGCCGTCTCTCATCAGCTCAGTCACAATCGCCATCACCGGTTCCACGGTAGCCCCCACGAACTTGTTTTCAATAAATAAATAAAAAAAATAAAAGAAGAAGAAGTTAAAACTCTAGCATTCTTAATATTGTGGTTTAATTAGAAACTCAAAAGAATGTAGATTATATTGAAAATCAAAGTTATCCCAAGTAGAGAAGTGTTGATAGACCAATGATTTGGCAATCGTTACAAACTCGCCTACACTTGCACTGTGATCATAGTCTTATCCATTTATACATGAAGGCAGCAGCTAGATTTAGATTGCATTCATGCATACCTTCCATATCAAAGTTAACATGATTAATACTATCAGCCCAAGTATTAATCACACGACCTTGACTATACTTTTAACTATAGGGGAAAAAATATTTCCATTAATTTAAACTAAACCCGAATTTTCACAGCATTGCAAGAAAAGAAACCTAATCCTAGGAATTTTTACTTATTTCACTGTACTTTTACACAGCCATTAGCATTACTATTTCCAGATTTATGCAAGCTAGGTTCACATAATTCTTGTAAGGCAAAATGGAGAGCTTGTCAACAAAAAACGAAATTATTGGGATCTAGTTAAAGCTATAATTTTTAAGTTAAAGAGACATTAAGGTCTATTTCATATAGATATGAAAGATTAATACACTTCCCATTCACATTTATGGGAGATTCAGTTTCCGCATAATGCAATGGTCGAGCGTGAACGTTTAGCTCTTTTATAAGCTGCTGAATCTGCGACTTTTGTTTGAACATCATATTATCTTTTTAGTTTTCCTAACAAATCTCGGAATGATTAAAAGGCATAATGTCTTAATGATGAGAAAGGAGATAAAACAATACAGTTTATCCTTAGAAAAATAAAGGGTTAGAGACTCGCCGTGCGATCTTAAGTAATGTCAAACACACTAAAAATAAGAATAATATACCTCCACGATATATTGGTGGGTGGCCGTGGAGAGAAAGATGACCTCCCTTCTGAATCTCTCTTTGTAATCTTGATTAGTCATTGATTCTCCATAAGGCCGCATTATTTTCACTGCGACTGACCTGGAACCGTACCTGAAATGAGGGATCCGAAACATTATAATTACACTCATAATGCGGCGTTTTATTTATATTTATCTCTAAAAATAATTAGGATTAAAAAAATTAACAGATAGCCTAATGAATCTTTTTACATCATATGTCATGTTGTCTCGTTTGGAGTTCAAAGACCACACATCAATCAATCATGGCCAATCCAATTCAATTTCCGTTATCCAGAGGTGTCATATTCACAAGTTCAATTAACATGCCAATTCTTTTCGATGGAAAAGGCTTCGAAGTCACCGAAAAAGTCCACAAGTTCAATTAAAATCATATTAGTAGTAGTAGTCCAATAAGTATGCTTCTCAGATTTGCTTGAAATAAGTATACTTCTAGGATTCCTTAGAAGGACCCTAGTAGGGTGCTAATGATGGTCCAATCTTTCTTTCCAGTGCGTTTCTCCAATTAGACCCTTCTTTCGTATGAAAGATGATGATCATCTTTTCTCCCATCATGCAGCCCCGTACGAAAACAAAGATTTAACACCAGAATGTCCGTCATGGAACTAAGCAAAGTAACTTCACAAAATGATTTCTTTCTAACCGGATAGGATCTAGGAATTCTCAAAAGAGAGATGGGAAAAATCAAGAGTACGCAAAAATCCAAGCGATTACACAAAACGTATTTATAAACCAATTAAATTTAGAGGAGCAAGCAAAAGAGGAACCTACCGCCCTTCATGGACAATGGAGTGACGACCTCCTCCAATCAGTTCACTAATCCACACCTCGCTCGGATCGATGAGCAAGCTGTCATCGATTTCAACCAAATCGTTAGGAACTTCACCATCGCCATTGTCACTCCTGAACCCAAAGAGAGCTTCGCGAATGTTATCGAGGGAGAGGTTAAGGACATCTTCTTGAGACGACCCATGCTGCAGCGCTGATGATAGAGCAATTTCACTACCCTGTTGCTCCATAATAAGGATGCTGTGGAGACGAGAAGGTAAAATGGAGGAGGAAGGACGCTAATGTAGGTTGGGAGTGAATCAACATGCAAGTCTAGACTCAGACGTTTATGCCAGAGGTTGGGAGTGAATCAACAATATGTGCAAGTCCAGAATATACACTCAACAATAGCCAATCTGTGGCCCCCACCGCCCAGCCCTTTTCACGTGGTCTTTTTGGTTTGTCTAGCCCGAGTCTTGCCCGAGCCTGCCCCACACCCCGAGTCTCCCCGAGCCTTTGGCTTGTCTCCCCCGAGCCTTCCCCCCGAGGCTCCTCCAGCCTCCCCCACGCCCCGCCCCCGAGCCTTTGGTTCGTCTCCCCCGAGCTTGGGTTATCTTCCCCAAGACTATCCCGAGCCCTTGGGATGTCCTCCCCGAGTCTCCCCCGAGCCTCCTCCGAACCTTTGACTTATCTTCCCCGAGCCTCCCCCGAGCCTTTGACTTATCTTCCCCGAGCCTCCCCCGAGCCTTTGACTTATCTTCCCCAAGCCTCCCCCAAGCCAAGCCCTTTTTGTTTTGTCTCCCGAGTCTCCCCCGAGCCCTTCTTGGGTTGTCTCTGCCGAGACCTCGAGCAAAGTACGTGATCATTCCATTCTTTTTCTGCTATCTTTCAAGTTTATATGTTTCGAAGTTCCACGTTCTGTGACCGAACTGGGATGCCGCGGTTCAGGGTTTGAATGCATGCTGCGATTTATATCTACTGTCGTAAGTGTTATAATTCAGATGGATTATTATTGTTAGATATGAATGGATTTTAAGGACTTATATACTCTTGCCAAAAACTGATGCTGCCTAGGCAATCTGCTCCTGACGGAGGACAAGCAGCGTCTTAAACTGGCAGATTTTGGGCTTACTAGAGAAGCAGCACTTAATTAAACGGTGTACACTTCTAGGTGAATGCCCCTGAGGTATACTTTAGATGGTTTTGAATACTAATTTATTGATTATTGCCAGCTCTTTTGATTTGAACAGTGTCTTCAGTCTCTGTTTTTTCTTCTTTCCGTTCTCTCTTTTTCTTGGGGTCTGTATGGAGTTGAGCTGTACAGCATTGAACCCTTGACCGAGGGGAAGAGAAGACACAATAATCAGGTATGCTTAGTTCGAACTTGTTATCGACACTTTCCTAAGTGACACATCATCGACACTTTCCTAAGAAACACATCATTACATATCATCCTCGAACCTTTAGCCCCCACACCACACGTGCCACCACCGACCTCACACAATCTACACTAATACTAGCGTATATATACATATAATCTTAACTTCTTTTTTTGGGAAATTGAGTGCGTATTTCTACACACTGGTGCTGACGAGAACAGCGGCGCTTAAAGCGGAGACAAAGCCGCGTCGGAGGTGGAAGAAGAGCGAAGGACCTGAGAGAAGGGACGGAGGGCCGGGACGGGGGAAGCGGATGCTAAGCGCGAAGCAACTGGAACTCCTCGACCGGAACTTCAGGGACGAGCACAGGCTGGAGTCGGAGAGGAAGGACAGGCCAGCGGCAAGTCGCCATATGATTCCAGAGCAGGAGGGCCCGGTGGACGAGCAAGAAGCTGGAGGTGGAGTACGCCAAGCTAAAGCTTGCCCACAAGAGCGTAGTGGTAGAGAAATGCCGTCTTGAGTCTGAGGTCTCATCTCACTTTCTCTCTATTTTCTTCAATTACCCACTTTTTTTTTTTTTTTTTCTTAATATAAATTATGTGGCGCACCTACATAATTTAGAAGGGGGAAAAACTGAAATGCTCATATATATAAATTCGAATGTATATTTTTTCATAATTTTTTAAATATGGATAATATTCCAGAATTTTAGAACAGAATAGTAAGCTATTGTCATACCCATTTCTTTTCCATGTTTTTTATATCACATGCATTCAATTTTATCTGACTTGGTTGCCCTTTTCGGAAACAAGAAAAACAGATAATTCATAAATTAATAAATTCTTTAACAATAAAGGACGAGTACATTTTTTCATTTTTTCTTTTTTATTGTTTTTTTTTTTTTTTTCCTTCTTCTTGTTTTCGTTTTTCCATTTGATTTGGTTCCTCTCCAGCACCAAACCAAAAGGATCCTCATCTCTGGAGTGGAAACACCAGACGAGCCAACTGAAGTGGAAGTTCAAACAATTATCAGTATTTATCCAAGTGTAGAAAAGAATTTTGGACAGCAAATAAAAGGAAAAATTACCAAAATCAACTTACGAAATCGCCATAGAATGGACTCTATTTTGTGTGCTTTGGAATAAAACATCTGGACGGCAATCACGAAAAATGCTTTCCACACTAAACTTGAGAAAATCCCGAGAGGAAGTGAAAGTTTTTGGGATAATGAAGGAAATATTTTTTCGTGAATAATCTAAGGTCTCTCGCCAACCATCATATTAAAGGGCGGATAAAGTTAATATTCAATAAATTCATCTTCGTAGGAGATGGATTTTTCCTCTTTTGGAAATTATAATTAGTTCATACTAAACCCCCCCCCCCCAAATCATGCTTCATCCTTATCGACAATTTCTTATTTTTCTAAATGACACTACACGTAAGCATGATCTTTATGCCTCATAAATCCTTCGGTAGCTCAAAGGTATTGATGTTTGTGTTTTATTTTATTAATTTTGTTTGCAGGTGACTGGAGCTGAAGGAGCAGCTTTGAGAGGCAAAGTTAAGAGTCAAAGATGGAGATGAAAAGGCTGATCATGGGCTCTCCAGCACAAGCCCATGTTCGCGTCTGCTGAAGAATGTGATGATCTAGATGTGTTGTGTTATAGCCTCTTTGATAACACTCCTAAGAACAATTGATTATATTCTTTTATTACCAGAAAAAAAAAACTGTTTGGTAAATTTTTTGTTCCTCGATAACACTCCTAGGAACAATTGATTATGTTCTTTTATTCTCCGAAAAAAAATTAAAAAAAAAATCCGTTTGGTAAATTTTTTGTTCCTGGAAACAAAATCCATTTTTTGTTCCTTGTCCTCGAGAATAGATTTGAAATAGAATCAAAAAGTAAAAAAAAAAAAAATAGCTTTTGTCCCCAAGAACAATTTCAAAAATCAAGCCCAACTTTTTCTCTTTTCTTTTCTTCTTTTCTCCTTTTGTCTTCTTCTTCTTCCTCCTAGCTAGTCACCAGTCACTACCAGCAGCCGCTACCGATGGCCTGCGACTGGCTAAGCGACATCCAACGAGCTCACCGGAGTCTCACTAAGCCAAGGCGAGGTTCGGTGAGCTCGCAAGAGGCTCGCCTAGCCATGGGGAGCCTTGGCCTCATCTAGGCAGAGCAAGGTCAACCTCGCCCTGGCCAAGCGAGGCTTGCTTAGCCACCAGCAAGGTTGAGCCTTACCCAAATCCAGCGAGGCCGAGGATCGCCATGGCCAAGCAAGCCTTCGACAAACTCACTGGACCTCGCCCACCCGTTGCCAACCACGGACCGGCCACAAAGAAGAAGGAAGAAGAAGAGAAAAGGAAAAAGAAAAAAGAAAAAAATATAATAAAAGTATTAAAAAATTAAAATTTCTACCAAATACATTTCTATCCCGGGAGCAAAAATTTAGATAGTTACCAAGCGTCTTCAAAAACTCAAAATTTGTTCTTGGGAACAAAAAAATAAATAAATTATTTATGAGCAAAAATTGTTCATAGGAACGGAATGATTATCAAATGTACCCTTACATACCACAAAATTATTAGCAATTATTGCCCTAGGATGTGTGTAGGCCCTAACCATCTATTGTAAATTTATCTTCTAATAATTGACTTCAGCTATTGCGAAAAATACACTATCAAAAATAATAATAATTCAAAGGCATAATGAGACACAAAGTCTATGAACTTTAGCCCAATATTTAATGTAGTTCATGAACTTTTGATTTGTTTAATGTGATCCCTAAACTTTTTATTTGTGTAATATGATTCCTAAATTTTTTATATATGTTCAATTTAGTCCATGAACTATATAAAAATATTCAATGTTATCCTTTCATTAAATAAAGTCCGGAGATAATATTGAACATTTCTACATAGTTCAAGGACTTTGAGACAATACTAAACATTTTCATATAGTTAAAGGACTAAGTTGAACATATACCAAAAGTTTATGAACAATATTAAACAAATTAAAAGATCAGGGTCCACATTGTTCAAAGACTACATTGAATAAATTAAAAGTATAGGGACTACATTATATATTAAGCCAAAGTTTAGGGATCGTTTGTGTCATTTTCCCTAATTAAAACAAGAAACAAATTTGATGTCGAGTTGATGAAGTTGGGTCGGCCAATTCTTTGCTGGTTGGCAAGTCCACGCACCGTCATGAGGTGCACGGGCTCGTCGATCACAGAAATTTGGTTGATGGATGAGTGCGGGGCCTTATTTAAGACTTTCTGTTTTTTGGATGAAATCTTAGTTAAGACTTAAGCTGGCCATTTTGTAACATTATTTAAGACAAGATCCAGCCTTTTACTTGGGTGGAGAAAATGGCATCACTTCATATCCTTATTCGAAATTATCCATATAATTAATTGAGCTTTAATGATTTCCTATTATGCATGATGCAAAACGAGATGCCTTAACTTTGCATTCTCTGGCTTCCCTCCCAATCCCATTTACGACCTTTCCAAATTCGACCCTTATTTCAAACCTATTCGTCTTAATATGGCAAAACAGATCCTTAAGTTTAAGCCCATTCTATAGAGTAATGACAATAACAATGACATCGCACGTCCGATTATTTTCGGGAAAGTTTTTGTAGAGCTTACACGGAGTAACAAATCCCAATTATAACTATAATTAAAACGATATCAACACTACTGTGCTTTCGAAGTCATGTTAAAAATTAAACCCTCTAATTAAAGCCCTAGTTCCCTCAATTCAATCTCTATACTATATAAGTCGCTCTCATTTCCAAAACAGCCACCATTTTTACCTTTTTTTCTCTCCAGAGCAAGGTAATTATGGAGCAACTCCCCAGTGAACTGGTTCCCTTATCAATGCTGCAACATGGGTCGTCTCAACAGGAGCTTTTTAACCTCTCCCTTGATAACATCCGCCGAGCTCTCTTCGGATTCAAGAACGATGACGCCGGTGATGATAGTGACTCCGGCGACAGCCACGGCAACGGCAATGATGAAGTTGGTGACGATGTGGTTGAGATCGATTCGAGCTTGCTCATCGATTCGAGCGAGGTTTGGGTTGGTAGAATGATTGGAGAAGGTCGTCACTCCTTTGTCTATGAAGGACTGTAGGTTCCTCTTCCTCTTGCTCCCTCTAAAATTAAAATTTGTTTATAAAAATTTCATTTTATGGCATTGTTTGGATAAATTTTGTTTTGCTTGCTCTTGATTTTTCGCACTCTCTTTTGAGAATTCATCAACCCTATCTGGCTGAAAAAAAAAGGGAAACCATCTTGCTTGAAACTTGTTTTTTTTAGACATGTGTCAGGCATTCTAGTGTTAAATATTGTTTTTTTCCTGTCGGGTATGCGCGATCAGTTGATTGGATCGGCACGGGAAAACCACACATGGATGAGCAATTATAGTTAAAATACGGACCATGTCCACCTGGATTAGGATAACTGAACTGACGGATCAAGTAACGAGCTTTTATATACGGAAAGATCTAACT
Source organism: Eucalyptus guilfoylei (assembly GCA_016097605.1). Classification (NCBI taxonomy): domain Eukaryota; kingdom Viridiplantae; phylum Streptophyta; class Magnoliopsida; order Myrtales; family Myrtaceae; genus Eucalyptus; species Eucalyptus guilfoylei. The sequence continues at coordinate 17,011,904 of CM027867.1, read as the reverse complement.
GCATTAACGGTCTATTGATCAGTCACTCGTGAATCTCATGCATATCTGCCAAGTAACACGTGGTTATAATACCGTCATAGATATTGCCTAAAAAAACATTCCGTAACGGTTGATTCAGGAGTTCGGATAACGAGAATTAGATTTGATTGGCCAATGATTGGTGTGATTTATTTCAACCCAAAACAAGACAGCACAACATATGACGGAAAAAGAATCATTGAGCCATCTGTTAATTTTTTTATCATAATTTTTTTAGGGATAAATTTTTAATAAAATGTCTATATTAAATAATTAATAAAAGTCTAATGTTTCGAATCCCACATTTCAGGTACGATTCCAGGTCGGTCGCAGTGAAAATCATTCGGCCGTATGGAGAATCCATGACTTATCAGGATTACAAGGAGAGATTCAAAAGGGAGGTCATGCTTCTCTCCAGGGCCACCCACCAAAACATTGTGAAGGTATATTCTTAATTTTATGGCGTTTGACGTTAATTTAGATAGCACAGTGTGTCTAAAACTTTTTTTTCCTTATGATAAATTGTAATTTTATAAATAAATAAAAAAATTAGTGTGCTTGACAATAAGTTAGATAGCACATTGTCTCTCAAACCTTTTTTTTTTAAAGAAAATTTTGTATTTTTCCCCCACCCTTCTCATCATAAAGAAATTATGCCTCTTTAATCATTCCGGGATTTTTTTTAGGAAAATTATATAGCTAAAATGGTGTTCGAGCAAAAGCATGACGAACTCGGTGACTTAATATATGGAAACTAAAGGTACCATAAAACATAACTTGTCTTTCATATCCGTATGAAATAGAACGTCTTTGGCCATAGTTAGTAATTGGGTTTAATTTAATTTGATGGAAAATTTCATGTTGATTTTTCGAAGAATATTCAACACTATAGATACACAATGCCTATCGTCATTGGCCATATTTAGATAGAAAATGATGTGGATTTTATCATCATTCTTCGAATGGCAAGCCGTAGGCTCGAAACTTATGCACCTAAATATCTTCGATACAACCAATCCGTAATTGATGGTTAAGGTTGTGGGATTAATACCTTGGCTGATATTAATAATCGTGCTAACTTTGATATGAAATGTTTGCATGAATGTAGTCTAAATCTAGCTGCTATCGAAGCTTCATCATGAATGGATAAGACTTTGGTCTTAGTGTTAGTGTAGGCGAGTTTGTAACGATGGCCAAATCAGTTGTCTGTCATGAATTATCTGCTCCGTATAACTGCGAGTTTCAATGTAATCTCCATTCTTGTGAGTTTCTAATTAATCATAATGTTAAGAATGGTAGTGATGGAACATCTTTTTCTTTGATTTGTCTTTGTTTATTGAAAACAAGTTCGTGGGAGCTAGCGTGCAACCAGTGATGATGATTGTGACTGAGCTGATGAGAGATGGCAATCTCCACAAGCATCTGAGCAGCATTCGACCCCAGGTTCTGGATCTGGAGCTCTCGATTGGCTTCGCCTCGACATCGCCGGAGCCATGGAGTACCTGCACGCAAACAACATCATCCACCGTGACCTCAAGCCGAGTACGTTTCATTCCTTTTCTGCTACTTAATATCCGTTGTTCTTTCTGAGTTCACGAACGAAACTTCCCGCGAGACCCTCGCAAATCTCTCTAGGACCGAACCGTGATGTGGCCAACACGGCTTAGGGTTTTCAATACACGTGGCGATTTATATCTACTGTCGTTAGGGTTTTGCCTCGAACGGATTATATTCGGTAGATATAGATGGATTCTAAGGATTTATATCTTATGCCCTTGCCAAAAACTGATGCTGCCTAGGCAATCTGCTCCTGACGGAGGACAAGAAGCATCTCAAACTGGCAGATTTTGGGCTGGCAAGAGAAGAAGTAACCGCTGAAATGACCGGTGAAATGGGCACCTACAGGTGGATGGCCCCTGAGGTACACTTCAAATCATTTCCAGAACCAACTTATTGATTCATGCCAGCTCTTTTGGTTAGAACAATGTCATCTGATTCAGTCTTCTTTTCTTTCTGTTCTCCTTTTGTCTTCTGGGTCTGTATGGAGTCCAGCTGTACAGCATCGAACCGTGCCCGAGGGGAACGAGGAGGCGCTACGATCACAAGGCGGATGTCTTCAGCTTCTCCCTGATCCTGTGGGAGCTGCTCACCAACGAGACCCCGTTCCACGGGAGGACCACCATACTTGCGGCCTATGACACATGCCGGGTATGTAATCCTGCTTTTTAATGGGCGCTTGAAGAACTGCCCGCCCCCGATTCAGGCTCGAAATTCTTCGAGCCTGCGATGGTAAATTTCCTTCAACGCGAGCCTGTCGCTACTAAAATTGTCGACGACTTTGGTTACAGAACATCAGGCCCAGTTTGGAGTCCATTCCCCAGGAAATCGTCCCTCTCCTGGAGTCCTGCTGGGCGCAGGACCCGAGGCTCCGCCCAGAGTTCACAGAAGTGACGGGGTTCCTCTTGGGTGTCCTCGACAAACTGGCCTCCAAGGCAGAGGCTGAGGCTGAGGCCGAGGCCGAGGCCGAGGCAGAGGCGGAGGCCGAGGCAGAGGCGGAACTGGCCAAGGAAGCTGCCGAGGATAAGGGGCCGGAGGACAACGAGCAGGCGATGATCGTGGCCAGGCCCAAGGAGGGCCACAAGCGTAAGAAGAGCGGCTTCTTGCCGAGCGTTCGCGGCTGCTTCTACTATGCCTGCACTTGTAAAGCGGCCAAGTGAGTGCTTCGCCTCTGCACTGCGCAGGGATTTATGTAGAAAAATCTCTGAAACGCGGAGAGAGAGAGAGACATCTTTTATAAGTTCTTGCTAATGGGTTGAATCAGCCTCATGATTTCGATCCTAAAGATACAATTGCTGAAGTTTGACTATCGTGCGTTTGATCTTCTATATTTCCGACAGTTATCTCGACCGTTATTTTTCATGTTAATACAATGGTCCTTTGCCCTTTCTTCTTAAGGGTGTGCTTGCTAATGATTTTGCGCTTGCTTTTATAATCGTCGGTAGTATTTGATTATCTCTTTATTGTGCTTTAACGATAGTCTTTTTTTAAAAGTATATTAAATGGTATATTTTGATAATTCGGTTAAATAAATTGTGTTTTCTAATCATTTTTAATTAACTTGCCGTGCTTTTAGAACTATGTTTGGCAAATTCTTATTCGGTGTTTTGATAAAATCTTACGGTTGTTTTAGTGAATCTGAAATTAAATTTGTCGAAATGTCCATTCCATTCTCAAATATTTTTTCAAATCTTACAACCAATGAGAGAATCCTCATTCCATTCCATTCCGTTCCGTTCTTACTTAAAACCATTATTCTCTGTCATTTCGTTCCATTTCTTTTCAATTTTATTCCCTCAATCCTTTCCGTTCAGCTACACCGAGCATTGATATTCACATGTAAGGATGGATGTAGAACGTTTGCTCGGTGCGACAAATTATATCACCAATTAGATACGGAAAATACGGTATATTATTTAGATATCTGAGTACAATATCTTAGAAAATCAGTTTACAATGAAATGTTTTTGTGGCAAAAAAAACTAGTTTTCATACAATTTTTAATATCCTTATTATGTTATTTTGTGAGAGCAAAATAAGAAGGAATACCAAGTTTTGACTAATCAATCCTTGTTGTTAAAATTCAGTATAGGCTTCACTGAAGAATATTTCAAAGTTCAAATATTATTAAATACTCTATAGAAAAATTTTGAGATGTTGGCATGGGTAATAGTAGCCTGGCGAATCACTGCCCTAGTCTGCTCTCGGTTGTTGTGTGTTAGAGATTCAAGGAGTTTTTGGTAACACAACCCGAAACACATGTTTCTGTTCTTTTGTTTTTCGATAATAGATTTAGAACAAAAACAAAATTATTTTTTATTCTCGAGAACAATTCAATAAACAAGAAGCAAGTTTTTCCTTTCTTTTTTTTCTTCCTCTTCTTTTCTTTCTTTCTCTTCCTCTCTTCTTCCCCCAGCCGATCGCTCGCCTCAGCACGGCCAACTAGACGAGGTCTGGCAACCTCGCTAGCCCCCGACGAGGTCCCCTAGAGCTTGCTGGCCACTGGCGAGGCTCAAGAGAGCCTCACTGTGGCTAGGCGAAGGCCCCCTGATCCTCATCGTGACGGGGCGAGGCCGCCTTGCGCAGCCAAGGTGAGGCTTCCCCAAGGTTGGCAACCTCATCGACCCTCGTCTAGCCGGTCGCCGACCGGCCATGGCCAAGGTCGGCGGCAGACTAAGAGGGAGGAGAAGAAAAAAAAAAAAGAAAAGAAAAAATGCAATAAAATTATTAATAAATCAAAAGAAATTATAAATCACAAAAATATTTGGGTTCATATTGAATGTATTTCTGTTTTAGGAACAGAAATTTTATATAATTATCAAATACCTTAAAATACTCGGAAACTGTTTTCAAAAATAGAAATAGAAAAAAATGTTTCTAAAAAAATTCCTAGAAATAGAAATATTACCAAACGCGTCATATATCTTAAGTAAATAATTATGTACATATCATTGTTGTCTTAAATATCAGAAAACACTATGGCAAGGGGGAAAATTTAATTAACCATAGCGGATGAAATTATAATAATGGTTAATTATAATTCTTAGTTTTCTAAATTTCAGTGTTAGTGCGATTTGACCGTCGGTCTTTATTTATGTGCGATCAAGTTTTATATTTCTTTCCTTTCGCAAGACCATGTCCTTGCATAGGTCGCCGTCCCTAGCACTATGGAATTGAAGATCCAACACAGAACCAACATGTAACGTCGATGTGACCTTAAGTCAGCGCTGTATCAATGAATGGCGAGCAAAAATAACTAAAGAAAAGAAAAACAGTAGAGGGAGGGAGGGAGGGGCCGAGCTTATCTAACAACAACTAGTAAGGGTCCCACGATCCTCGTCCGAATAAGGCGATAATACTAAATATCTGTTTGGTAACGCTTCTATTCCGAAGAATAATTTTTTTTTATAAATAATTTTTTTTTATTTCCGAGAACAATTTCTCAATAAAAGAACACGTTTGGTAACTAGAATAAAAAAAAAATAGAAATGTATTTGGTATGATTCACAATGTATAATTTCTTTTAAATTTTTCTTATTATTCTTTATCGCCGCCATTGCCGACCGTCGCCGCCTGCCACCGACCACCGTCGTCATTGACCGCCGCCGCTAGCCATTGATGACCGTTGAAGACGAACCGCCGCTCGCCGCCGCCAACCGCTGCTGCCGACGCTGCCAGTGATGGCAACAACGGCTGTCGAGCGATGGCCTCAATGGTCATCAGCGGTGGGCCATGGTGGGTGGTAGTGGCGGCGATGGCGGCTAGCCGACGGTGGCCAGTTGACGATCGATCGGTGGGCGGGCGGCGGGAGGTAGTCGATGGGTGGCAACGGGAGGTAGGCGATGGTGGTTGGCGACGGCAGTCGACTGGCTGACAGCAGCAGTTGGCCAACGGCGATGGCCGGACAATAGGGGCAACAACGAAGGGAAGGGGTAGCAAGGAAAAAGAAAAGAAAAAATAACTTAATTTTTGAAATTATTCCCAGGAATAAGAAACTATTTTCTTTTACTTCTTATTTCTATTCCAAATTTATTCCCCAGCCACTTTTTTATTTCGATGAATAAAAAAAATCAATTGACGTTAACAAACGGATTTCTGTTCTTTTTTTGAAGAACAAAAGAACAGAAATTAGGAGGAATAAACGTTACCAAACAGGGCCTAAGTATTCTCATAAAACGATAATTATGAGGTTGAACTATCGTTATTAGGATGTCAATCTAATCCTCACCTCGACCATGTCCGGGGAGGGTTGCCGGAATTTTCTTCGGCCTCTCTCCGTTTTCTCCTGTGTCTCTTGCATGTAGTAGTCTTTTTGTCCTTGTCTGTTGTTTAATTACGTAATTCAGTACCCCATATCCATTGTGTGCCACATCACCAATGTCGCCTTAATCAATTTAATAGTGTTAGTAATGGAGCCATTGACAAAGGCAAACCACTGCACATACCGAAAAGAAACGTAGGCGTTGATTGCCTAAAATAAAAGTCGAGCATCACATAGAATAAAATAGTATAATTCAGAGGACAAAAACTATATATACATACGTATATATAACTATTAAAATGGTATTAGTCTTGTTACTTTTCTTAAGTAAAGTAAAGATGAAAGGGAAGAGAGGCATGACTCCCACGAACGCATAGTTTATGCAATAAATATGCTACACGGCATTAATGTAACCGGTCAATCAACAGTGAGAAGTATACATGCATAAACTAAGTAGGACTTGATTCATTTCACGCGTTTTGATATAAAGATGATTGATTGCTAATATCACATCATTGCAATCAGAAAACCACCCATTTCATAAAATGCCTTTTGGTAAGTTACACATATGCGTGTATAGTTATTTTAATTTTCATAGGACAAATGTCACCAAAAATCTTAAGCTACACATCAATTCAAAACTAATTTTCGTGTCATAAGAAATTCAAAACCATCACATACTCATATTGCATTTATCCTAAAATTGTGGGAAACTTGAAATTTTTCGATAATAAATGTGATATGAGTATTAACACGAAAATTATGATATAAATACATTGGGGTTGGACCTATTATCATATCAAAATTAGTTTAGAATAGATGTGACACAGGAGTATGGGATATTTTAGATGATATTTTAGATGGCAATGGCATTAACCCATTTTCATGTCATTGTCGAAGCTCTACCTAATTCCATTTTTTTTCCTCTCTCTATTTGATCCCTCCCGGATAATTTCCCTCGACCGGTCCCACGCGCCGACCGGGGTCCTTGACTTTTGACCGAGGGCGATCCTAGCTGACGTGGCGGGCACGCGTGCCGCGTGGGGGAACACGACAAGAATGGAAAGAAGGTGGGGCCGACCAGGGACGCGAATTTTCCTCCCACCCGGGCATTTATAAATTAACCGAGCAGATAATACGAAATTAAAAAAAGAAAAAGAAAAAAAGGGGGGACAAAGTGTGAATTTCGCCCCCCGGGGGAGGGGGGGCGGAATATTAAAGATTATCCAGTCGGCGGGGCCCGCGTGATGAGTCGGAGCGTTCGGGTGGGGGAGTGGGCCCCGCCGCGACCCTATGAGACGTGGACAGCTGGATCCCATTCCCTCCGCACGTGTCGCCCGGGAAAACCCTAAGCCAGTCACCGCCCTATCGGGGTCGGCCACCACACCATATCTCGCCTCGCCCAAACACCCATCGCACGCTCTCTCTCCTCTTTCTTTCTCTCTCCTCCGCTCGCTCCGACACGCTTCTCCGTGTGTAGGCGCGCTGCGACTGCAGACCGGACGCCGCCACTCTCTCTCTCTCTCTCTCTCTCCATCTCTCCCTCGCCGCCGCCGCGGCGCCGCCGGCGATTCGCGTCTCGTCCTGGTCCCTCGGCCCGGCCGGCGGGCGGCGATTGGTCGGAGGGTCCGCCCCCAGCCCTAATTGTCGAGCGCTTCGGATCCGACTCGAAGAGGAGGAGGAAGAAGAAGAAGAAGAAGCAGAGGAGGAGGAAGCTTCCAGTAGCTTCCGTGGAATTCCAGCTGGATTTCCTCCCCCGTCTCTCTCTCTTTCTCTCTCTCCCCAGGTCGCTCTCTCTCTCTCTCTCTCTCTCTCTCTCTCTCTGTGCGCGCGTGCATGTGTGGATGAGTTTCTCTTCCGGAGCTAATTGGGCGGGGCGTGACAGCGGCGATGCTCGACCGCGAGCGAATTCGTCGTCGCGGTTCGTCGCCGGTCGAGCGTTCGATAGGAATTCTTGTGGTGCGATGGAGACTTGAGCTTCCGTTTTGGGACTTTTTTTTACGTGGACGTGTTCTGGTGCTTCGGTATTTTGCCGGTGACGCTGCGGCTTTTGCTTTTTTCGCATTGCGATGCCCGTTTGGGGAAGTTAGCTGGAGATTCGTCAGTTGTACGGCCAGCAACTGCCTAGAGAAGATTGTGTCGGGGCTACCATCCACCGAATTTTTTGGAACAGTAGAGGGAGCTTAGGCATGGATGTTGCAACTGTTGTGAAAGTTGTGCGCTTTATATTGATTCTCTCGAGAGAGGGGGCGGGCTGCTGCCTCTTTTCGTAGCCTTGCTCTTGTAGTTGTCAAATCGAAATAAGGATGGCAAACGTAAAGCCTCGAATTTAAGAGTCTGTATGAATTATACTGTGGAATTAGAATTTTTAAAGTCAGATTTCTTGGTTACAACTTTAAAGTATATGGTGCAATCTGTAGTAGGTGCAGCAGCATGTCATCAGATTTCGTGTTTAAACATACAGACAAATTGTTCGTGTGCAAAGCTTAGTTTATGGTGTTTAAGTATCAGAATCTAATGTTGCATCATTTGAATTGGTTAAATATGATATGTAATGATAAACCCGGAGATTCAGATCAAATCAGCAGATTCGCTCATGATTCAAAAATTTAAGTATTAATGTATCAGGTGAACCTTTAATTGAATTGAATCACAATATACTGATTATGGCTGGCTGAAATTAATGACCATTCTCGCTGTCATAAAAAAGAAAGCAGAGTTTTCAGCTCAGGATTCCTTGTCAGTCAAAAGATGGAACAAAATAGAAGCATAGCCTCTTCTGTACTTTGAAAATGACTTCACTCCTGATTTTGTCTAGGGGATGGAATTATTTTATCTTGTACAATTGCCCATTAATATTTGTGGAATAAGCTGCTGTAGCATCATTTGCCTGTCCTGTCTGTTGATTGTTGTGGATCTTAAAGGTAGAAGTGCCCATTAATGTATTGCAGACTGGCCATTTAGCTGATTGGTCTTGTAACTCTGATGCTGTTTGATCATATTGTTTGGATATGCAGTAGTACTGTTGTTCTTTGGACCCTCAAGTTGATGCACAATTATCTGGAGTTGTCAAATAATATATTTGGTCTTTAACATGTTAATGCAATCATGGAGAGGCGCACACGCTCACACACAGACAAATACCCATATTTTTTTCTTTTTTTTTTTTTTTTTTGGGGGGGAGGGGGTGCGGTTGGGTGTGGGTGTGGGTGTGGGTGTGTGGAGAGATGCAGTCAGTTGGTCTCTTCTTTTGGGCATGCATAATTGATGGTCTGTCCTGGACCTTTTGTTTGTTGAAATGCATGCATTAGGAAAGGAGCTGTTGATGTGGTGGAGTGGATTTTCTGTTTGTTATTGACTAAAAAGAGCTGCAGATATTCCATGGCAGAGTTATTTGTGTGTGATTAATTCTACTCAATAATGCCTGCAGGTGTCTCATAGATATTACAAACTTTCAGTGTAATTAGCTAGGGACAATTGACCTTGGAAAGGTTTTGGGAACTCTCCTGAATGGGGACCGGGGAAGAAACCACAGCTTCTAAACCTTCCAAACCTACTTCTTCAATTCAGGTATGATTTCAGGATTATGTTTTGCTAAGCAATGTACATTAATTCCCTTTGAAATAAGATATTTATGTTATTGTCTCCTGCGCAGGAAGTTCCAACTACACCATCATATCCTGATTGGTCAAGTCCTATGCAGGTCCTTAGCAGAAACTTTTTGGGTTTCTTTCGATAAGCAAGTCTAGTTAATCTGAAGCATATGCAGGTGATGTCCTGATAAGTTATTTATTAACTTCCTTGTTAGGCTTACTATGCCCCTGGAGCAACACCACCTCCTTTTTTTGCTTCTACAGTTGCTTCTCCAAGTCCTCATCCTTATATATGGGGAAGCCAGGTGAATTTCCTTGCTATTTGGAAACAATGTGCCTGTAATATTTTTACTTACATATAAATGTGCTGTTAGTTTGGATGGATGAGACGAGCTTATACATTTTTTTTTTAAAATGCGTGCAGCATCCTATGATGCCACCGTATGGCACGCCAGTGCCATACTCAGCCATATATCCTCCTTACGCTCATCCTAATATGGCTCCGGTAATTTCGTTTCTCTTGACTAGTTTGGAATATGCTCCCTGAACACCAAGTGGTTCTCTGTCTTATGCAGACCAGGAAAAGAAAACCTGGGAAGTTAAGAATGAACAGAGAGTAGGAGGAGTCTCTCCATCTGATTAGAGGAAAGCGTTGATCTCATTAGATTAATCTGTCATTTCTACTTATGTAGACTCCAGTTGCAGCACAAACAAATGTAGAACCAGATGGGAAAGGTGCTGATGGAAGAGATGGAGCTTCAGCTAAAAAATCCAAAGTAACTTCTGGAAACAGTAGTTTGGTTGGTGGGAAGGCTGCAGATGGTGTTAAGGCTACTTCAGGCTCAGGAAATGATGGGGCATCCCAAAGGTTGGTATAATTGCTCTCCTTTCTCGAATCTGGGATAGAAGAGCTAGTTTAATTTATTGGGTCATATAATGTCTTTGCTTGTTCACAGTGCTGATAGCGGTAGTGAGGGTTCATCTGATGGAAATGAGGACAATAGCCAACAGGTGTGTTTTCAATGTCATTCTTTTGTTGCACACTGGAACACTGTTGTGTTGCATTCTTATACTGGTTAACTACTTCTGATGCATTTGTAATCTACGTTGAATTATGCTTATTCTGGGAGCGCAGGTTTTTGATTCATTCATAGGTTGAGATGGCTTTTTACATTCTCTGATTATTCTGCTCCAATTATTCTTCAGGAATTCACTGCAGGTAAGAAGGGGAGCTTTGATCAGATGCTTGCAGATGGTATATATCTCACTTTTCTTCCAAAACGAAAGACTTAGAATTTTCTTACTACACATTGAATTCTCTAACTCTGGTGGCTTTTTGCAGGAGCTAATGCGCAAAATAATACGGCAATAATGCAAGTTTCTGTAACAGGGAAGCCTGGAGTGCCCACTCCTGCAACTAATTTGAATATTGGAATGGATTTGTGGAATGCATCCTCTGCTGGTGGAGCTGCAAAGATCAGGCCAAATCCTGGTGCTGCTTCATCAACTCTTGTCCCAACAGGAATGATGCCTGATCAATGGATGCAAGTACGATACTGGAACTAGGATCATCTTAATTGTGCGGACATTTTCCTGTCATTGATAAATAATAGAGAGCAAACCGACAACAAAGCAAGAAAAACTCCTTTTTTTCTTCTATTCTTACAGTGGGAAAAGTATTATATGTCAGTCGCTTAAATGACAGCGGTGGGACTGACCAATTATATTGTCCACATTATATGCTTGTGATCATACATGGTGCTTAAATTTTGCAACCACCCATTTGTGATTGGCTTGTTACGCCATGTGTCACTGCTACGCCATGTAATCGTTACATGAAGTACCTTCTCCCACGCTAGGCCTTTTTATGTTCATGTGTTGTGATGAGCCACTTTGATGTTCATGTGCTCAAAGCTCTTAATATCAGAGATTCCAGTGATAACGTGTGCTTAGGAAGAAAAAAAATTTCGCCAACATTCTCTCTCCTAAGTAAATAATACCGCAAAAAACAGAAAAAGTAGTTTCATGAAGTAATGGGCATGAACAGAGAGTACTTTCATGAAGTAATGAACCCAGACTGAATTGGGCTCAATAGATGTTTGATCCTCTCATGTGGCATCTGCCTAATCAGTGATTTGTTTATTATCTGTTTTTACAGGATTTTGCTATCCTACTGGTACTGATAAACTTTTCTTTAATTTTGTTTTAACTTGACAGGATGAACGTGAATTAAAAAGGCAGAGGAGGAAGCAATCTAACAGGGAGTCAGCTAGAAGGTCAAGATTACGAAAGCAGGTATAACACACATTTGAGTTCTATTGTATTTGCTATGTTCCTTGTGTTTCCCAGCTAAACTTCTTCAAGGAAGCTAGTTGTATATCAATAGACACATTTGCAGTCCTTAAACATCCAGTTTATTGTTTTTTTTTTTTTTTTGGTTGGAACTTAGACATCCAGTTTGCATTTTATTAGTTATTATTGTACTTGTATTTGGAAATTATCCGAATTATTGCATGGATCAACTATCAGTCTTTTCCAATACGTACAATGATCAAATCAAAGTACGCCACTTTTCAATTTTTCTTTTTGACTACTATTGATTGTGGTCTGAAGTCATTGATTTTGGTGCCCTTTACTTTTTTCATGATGTCGATACTTGCATTCTGTGATTATGTTTCATCATCATATTTAGCTGCATTTCTGATTCATGCATAACTCCATTTCTCTTTGTAAGGTGGAGTGTGAAGAACTACAAGCACGGGTGGAGACACTAAGCAATGAGAATCACACTCTGAGAGATGAGCTTCATAGGCTTTCAGAGGAATGCGAGAAACTTACATCTGAGAATAGTACTATCAAGGTTTTGGATAGAACAGACTGTTGCAATCAGTTCTCTCGTTCTTTCTTTACCTGCACTAATAAATTACCCTCGCTATCTTAGTGCTGGCAGATCGTGCAGAGCTGGCAAATGGACACATTTTATTATTCACTTCTGTTTCTGTGCATCTTTTATATCTCTGCTTTGATGCTTGCTTAACAGGAGGAATTGACCCGACTCTGTGGACCAGAGGCAGTCGCTAACCTTGAACACGACTCCACTTCAGCCCTTCAATCGCACGGAAGTGAGGAGAACAGTTGAAGGAGAGATTTCTCTTGATAATAATGAAACACAATATGCAGCGGAAATAACATGGACCTTGTCAAATTATTCTATTAACGGTGGCAACTTGACTCGGATCTCCTTTGTCTCACTAATCTTATACCCTTGACCCCTTTTCTTTTTTGTAACTGTAACTCTAGTTATACATAGTTTCTTCTCAAGTTTGAGCCATAGTAGACAACATGCACATTGCTTGTAACACTAATTGGCCAGAGCAGATGAGGACTGATCTGGAGGTTACATCATTATTGCACTTTCTTTTTTCTTGTGAAGTGCTGTCATCCATAATTCTTTGTATCATGAAGCAGAGTGATCTCTTGGTCAATTCATTGTATTTCTATGACTACCTGTCTTTCTATTTCAATCGGAACTTTGTTTGGTCATTCTATGGTCGTTAGGAGGGATGGCAAACCTTAAAGAAAAGATGACTAGATTACACGCAGTCAAATAGGCGTTGGAGTTAACCAACTTGGGCATGGGAATTCGCTGCTTCTCGAGGCAGTGTTGAGTTTGATCATATGCCTTCGTTTTCCTTCTGATTTAGCAACGTTTGACACATAATCGCCCACATCTAGAGTTTCAGTTGTGTATGTACAGGCACGAGGAGATGAAGCTTCCTCAGCATACGAGAGCTTGGCAACTCACAAGAAGAAAATCGCATTGTTGAAGTGGCGCTTGCTGCAAATTCTTGATCTCGTGATTCAGTCTCCTCGAAGTCGCCGTATGCAGACTCCAACGTATCCATGTCAACCGATGGCGATGGGTTAAAATCAATCGGCATCAAATACGAATCCGCAGCGAGCTAGAACTCAAAATCAGTAGCACTTTTTAAAAACCTCTTGTCAGATGTTTGATTCGATGCGTTTCCTAGTTATCCCATCGGACTGATCAATCACATGTCCGCGCGCAACAGTGAAAAGCAGGATGTCCAATCAACTCAAGTTCGCTCAAATCACATGACCGACAGAAAGAGGACACCCACCCAAAGTTGGGAAGGATAGATTCAGACAATTCCTCGTTTTTCTCCCATCACACACATTGGTTTCTTTACCAATTTCATCGTGCATTCTCGATTTGCTCGGTCGGTATTTATCATGTCCGGTTTCATACCCTCTTCTCAGAGCATCGATACAAGAAAAGGCCAAAAATAAAAAATAAAAATATGGAAAAGGGGCAAGGGGGAGGGGGAGGAGTGGGAAGTGATGAAAACACAAAGGTCGACGAGAAGAAGAGGACAGAAATCTATGATGTATACCCCAATAATAATAAGGTTTCTTACTCACCAAACACGTTTGTGTTTGGAATTATATATGCAAGTAGAGAGAGCTTAAACTAGGAAGAGACGAGAGAGAGCGACGCCCAAATCACACCTCAATAAGACACCATCATCACCCCATAAAAAAAAAACAAAAAAAGAAAAGAAAGAAGACAAAAAAAAAGAGTCAAAAAAATCGGGTCAACGGGGACTAATCTGCAATTAACGGAACCCTCGAGGACCCGCGTGTATCTTCTTCTTCTCCCTCCCGCCCCTCCTAAGCGAAAACTAAAACTTCCACGCTGACGTGGCGACGAGGGCCCTGTCGTGCCAGCACAGCACCAGCTCGGCCTGCCGCCTCGCCACGTGGAACCCCCGCACCTGCACCTTCCCCAGCAGGAGCTCAGCCTGGTAGTCCGCGAACTGGCTCAGCCTCACCGGTCGCATCCCGGCCCCGTGGAACGCCTCCCTCCACGACGGCGGCGCCGCCCTCTTCGCCGCCGCCTCCACCGCCGCCGTTATCCTCGGCCGCAGCAGGAACGCCTCGATCTTCCTCGCCCAGTCCCCGCCGCCGGTCGCCACGTCCACCGACTCGAACACCGTCGCGTAGTGCTCGAAGCAGCCGAGGAAGCTCCGCTTGAACGACGCCGGGGCGGCGGAGTCCGCCCACGGCTCGGTGTCGGCGAACACGACGATGCTGGGGTTCAGCCGCCGGACGTCGACGAGGAACCTCGCGACGTTGCTCGCCGGCCCGAGGCGGTGGAGGATCGCCGGCGACAGGTGGACCGCCAGGCTCTCCCCGTCGACGAAGCTGATGGACTTGAAGGAGAGCATCTCGAAGGCGCGGACGAGGACGAACTCGACGTCGACCCGGAGCTTGAGCTCGTGCGCGTACTGCGATAGGTTGTCCCTGATGAGCTTCGTCTCGATCGCGAACTCCTCCGGCACGACGGCGGTGATCCTCACGATCGGCGGCTGGAGCTTGCACGAGTCGGCTCGGTCCGCGATCTCCTTCATGAAGGAGGCGTACTGGCCTCCGAAGCCGATGTCGAAGTCGACGACGTGGAAGATCATCGAGCCGTCGAGCGACTCCAGGAGGGCCTGGATCGCCGTGAAGTGCGTGAACATGGAGATCGGAGAGTTGCCGGAGAAGGCCTTGTAGGCTCGGATCGTCTGCACGATGTCGGGCCAAGAGGAGAGCCGAGCCGGAGGCCGGTTCGAGCCGGACTGGAGGAGAAGCAGCGACTGGAACGCCTCCTTGAAGTAAAAGGCGGCTCGCTGGACGGGCTTGCCAGCCGGAGTACGGAGCCGTTGATTGAGCCGCGCCAATATCATCTGCGCCAGCTGGAGCTCGCTCGAGTCGAAGCATTCGGCGGCCTGGATCAGCTCGTCGAAGAAGTCGGGCCCGAGGCCGTTCCATCCGGCGGGGGAGTCAGCGCACGAGTCGAGCGGGTTCGAGTACCCGTCGGAGAGGGCGAATTCGTGGGGCAGGAAGTGGCCCGGCGGCTCGAGCTGCTGCTGGTGGTGCTGCTGCTGCTGGTGCTGCTGCTGGTGGGGAGGAGGAGGCGGCGGAGGCGGGAAGGCCTCGGCGGGGCAGACGTGGGGATTGGCCCTGAAGGGAGGCGCGGAGTCGTCGTGGAGGCCCAAGTCCCTCATGATGGAGTCCCAGTCCAGGGTCTGCATCGCGTGCTCGTCCCACTGGAGCGCGGCGGAGCCATCGTCGCCGTCGCCTCCCGCGCCGCCGCCCCCTCCCCCGCCGGGGAGCGGGGCGACCTCGTGGTGCTTGTCGGACGCGGGGCTGCGGAGGTCGAGGACGGAGGTGGGCTCGTAGCAGAGGGGCGGAGGGGCGGCGGCGGCGGCGGACACGGGCTTGAGCGGCTGGGCGGCTCCTGCGGCGGGGCGGCGGCGGTTGCTGGTGGTTGGGAAGTGACGGGAACTCTCATAGCTCGGGCGAGACGCACTCCTTTTCGGCCCTGTCCTCCTGTCGATGGATGGATTCTGGTCTTTGGTTTTGGTTTTGGTTTTGGTTTTGGTGTTGGTTTGGTGGTTTTTTTTTTTCGAGTTGTTTGAGGTTTTTTTAGGTTCTCGGGAAGTCGGGAACGGAGGGGGGGAGTTTGGTGGAGAAGGAAGGGGCGGGTTATATGGTGGCGTGCGGGGCGGGGGATGGGGATGGGATGGGAGCGACGGAATGACATGGTCGACAAGTGTCGGAGATGATGATGGGCATTATCACTTTGCGGCTTCTCCCTCAAGCCTCTTCTCCAGCCTCTTCCTCCTCCTCTCCCTTTCCTTTTCTCATGTCAATTTCCGATTGGACCTTGGCCCACCCTCTCCCCCTCCCCCTCCCCCTTTTTCGGTGAGCATGAAAAGCGGGCACAGAGAGAGAGAGAGAGAGAGAGAGAGAGAGAGAGAGGCAGCGAGGGAGGGAGAGAGGGACCCGACCGGCGCTAATTCGAATCCTCCTCCACCGTCCACCCCTCTGAACACGACCATAGTGGCCTAGGGAATGCGGCTCGAGCCGTTCGGACGTTCGAGCCCGCAACGCGGGTCGAATTCATGATCGGTCTCATGGGAGGCGCGTAATCTTTTAAAGTAGGAATATTATTTGATCCTGATCACAAACAGTCTTGTACTAATCATTTAGGCTTTCGGTCGTGTATTTCAAAGGCAAAACCACAACCACCACTTGTCCTTTTAGGGACATTGATTTCATGCGATTGGGAGTATTTCAATCTCTTGTTATTCGATAAGTTTTAACTTCAATTGTTACTCTTGTTCACGTTGTATACGGCTTTCTTCATGTGTGCATGTGTACAATTTTAAGGCCCCAAGCATATCTCATAAGTGTAAAAGAGAACTTTACATATATCCATCATTTATTTGAAGGTTCTCACCATTCACTCTGTTATCTAATCAAGAGTAAATGAGATTAACCACTACAGGTTGCCCCAATAATCACCTTTCCTACGTGGAAAGTTGATTCCCTACTTTATCAGAGACTGAGGTGGGGACACATGAATGATGGAATAGGTAGCACATAAAATGGCTTGTAAAATAGATATACAATAGAATAGGATCAAAAAAGCAAAAACCAAGGGTAAATAAGATCGCTAATTAAAAAAAAAAAAAAAAGATTAGTGTTGGCGTGTATGTTACAATTGCTCAAAAAATATAAACTAAATTATGATTTATCTTTGTGACGAGAAAAGGTTCCTTTCTTTTCTTAGCAGAATTTCCTGGACGAGTAACACGAGATACTTGCCAACAGGAAAATTCTTTTTTCCCCCTTTTGCCAAAGTCGATGAGAGAATCAAGGGCAATCTTTCAAACTAATCATATCTGTCTAACATGGTAAAACAAACTTATACTAAAGCTCCGCTTATTTCACAGGAAATAATTAATTAAGATAATATAATTCTAAAAATAATTGCTTATATCGCATTAAATTATTAGTCAATGAAAAATATTTCCATTATCAACCACAACTCATGCTTAATTATTTTCATGGACAACAAAAGCATATTTCATTCATTCATTTTTATAAGCGATACAAATGATTATTAGCACTTTCAGCGGAAAAAACATTATATAAACGGTTTATGACATAGCTCAAAGACCTAGAAATGGTCAATGCATGATTGCCCCAGAGTTTACTCGATCTGAGCCTTGACAGAAGTTGTCAAAGTACATCATAATCTCTCCATCATGAGTGACTAATCTCATGATTATGGCAAAGATTGCTTCCTTCCTTCCTCGCTTGCTAGCTTTTGACTGCGGCAAAGCGAGGAAGGAGAGGCTCGAGGAGGAGGGACGGCAGGACCTTATCATGATTGAGATGAGAGACTTCCAAAAGGGCAAAAGCACCATTCATAACTCGGGAAAAGCAAAAACTTCCCGAAGCAAACCAAGCCTCTCGCCAACCGAAAAACGACAAAGGGGGTCAAATTGCGGGCGGTAAAGCTCCAAAAAAGCTTCTAGTTCCGCATCCCCCACTTCCAAACTAACTATCCCCAAAGTTCAAAGAAGCGGAAGGGAAAAACAAAGCTAGAAAAGGTGAAACCCTCCTCATCCCCCACCAAGAAAAGGAAGAGAGAAGAAGAGAGAAGAAGGGAAAAAGGAAAAAAGGAAGGGTTAAAACAGGAGCCAACACAAAGCCCACCTCCCACTCAAAGTCGCACTCGTGAAAGGAGGGGAGAGGAAAAGGAGATGGGAGAAAAGCGGTCTTCCACCCTTTACAAAGTTTATGCAAAGTCGTGGTTTTTACGACTTGGCCCACAAGAGAGCTCGGTTCGGTATGACTACCAAGACTCTCATCAAGTATTCAATGTATTGAGATACACGTGTAAGTGTTCAATGTATCGAGATACACGTGTGACTTGATGTTAGAGAGAATCTCTTGTCGGATGATTAGTGTGGTGCAAAGTAAATAATGTATTTCAGTTGACCCATAATTTACAGGCTTAATTTATTTAGTGAATGTTGGTCCAATTATATATGTTGACAAGTTCAGACTCGGCTCTCTTTCGACAATCTCTCGAGTGAAGCTATCGGGCTTATGTAGATATCAGAGCCAATAATTAATTGGTGCTCCACCCCGTAATCTATTATCTATTCCTCTTCTACCCCCCATGTTCATGTCCCGATGTCCAGTGAATATATCAAGGAACGAATATTGTGGCTGATGCGGTTCTTGGATTAAGCTTTTGAGTTAATGTATTCTATTTAACTCGTAGCTCATTAGATTAAATTTTTGAGTGAAAACAAGTCCAACTAGATATATGGACAAGCTTAAACTTGACTCCTTCTTAGTGATATCTCTGAGTGAAGGTATCGGATTTCTACTGCACTATTCCAACACAACACATGACCCTGATTGGTTAATTATCGACCCACGGTCGAGCAACCGTTATTATATTTGACATTGATATGGGCAGAAACCCGCAACGGAAAGGCTAGGTGCAATGCTCCGGTCAAGGAGCGTGAAAAATAAGCTGGCTGGTGATCGTTCTCTCGATGTGAACGGAACTTGCGAAAAAGGGTTTGCGTTTTATTTACATAATGATGAGAGAGAAGGCCGTCATTGACATTTCAGTCAGATATCGGTTCTTACTTCCATCGGTATCTTTGAAGGTAGATGGAAATTATTGACAACGAACCTCCCACCTTTCTTTAAATAGTAACGGTCACTTTTCCCTTTGCTTTCTTTCAATGCTTCGTGCCTTTATCTTTGATATGAAAAGGAAAATCAAATTTAAAAAAAAAAAAAAAGCGCCTCTCTATATCATAATAGCCAATTTCGACCGTTAATGAGGGCTAAAAGGAGCATCTTTCTCTCTTTCTAGCTAGTTCAGTGAAAAATCTTTCTCAGATATTTGAACTTTCAAGGGCTCGTTGAGTAATATTTCCAGAGTAAATACAAGGAAAGTGCTAAAAAAAACAATAAATTGAAAAATGTTAACTTGTGAGCTTAGGACTTTTATTTTGTAATAAATCAACGTTCAAACAGACATCACTTTTCTTGTGTTTACTTTGTTCTAATAGTTGTAAAATTATTGCGCTCGAGGATATGTGCATAAAGGGGGGGCAAAGACTGTTATTAAGTTGTTCGTGATTGATGATGGAGTTAATGCCATAAAATAATTCAAAAACTATACTCATCATGACACAACAAAAATTCTAAACTATCCCCACTAGGCAAGCAATATTCCAAACTTTTTATGTGTCGCCAAAATCTCCAAACTTACATAGCGCGACCAAATAAAACCCTAAATCATTGCCATATAGGTACAAGTTTCGGAAATTAGTCACACACAAAATTAGTTTAAGGTATCAATATCACAGTTGGTAAAAGTTAATTATTTCAAGTTGATAAGCTCGCATCATGGTTCAAATGGCTTGTTCTCCAATTCATGGCAGATGGGTGGTCTTTTTTTGTCATACTAGTATAAGTTCGAGGGTTCTTGTAACACAAAAAGAGTTTGGGCTATTGGTGTTACAGTGGGTATAACTTAGAATTTTCTGTGGTACTTCTCTAGATTAATGTACATGAAATTCGTAAAAGGGGCTCAAATGAGTGTTAAAAATTTAAATATTGAATTAGAAGTATTGACAATTTTAAGTGCTGAAAACAGAAACAGGAAATTTATTTGACAATAATGGAAAATTGATTACTAAACATGATTAAGATAATTGAAAATTGATTACTGAACATAATTAACTTCTTATCGTCCATGAAATCATAACCATTATTGGTGGGTTTTAGCCACTCACATAACAAGATTCTGGCCGCCACCAAACACTTTTTCTATCCGGACTTACTTCATTGAGTAATTTTTTTAAGAAGTTGAACGTTTTAGGTCAATATTGGTTGTAGTCATCAAATAACTTCTTCTCATCAAAGTTCCATTTAATTCGCAAAAAATAGATGATTCAGAAAATATTTTCTTAAAAACGATAACTTTTATCGTTTATAGAAATGAATAAACAAAAAACATTTTCATCGACTAATTATTTCAAGCATTCATTCTTAGAAAAACATTTTTTAAATCATTGGTTTTTCATAAAACAAAGATGATTAGCGTTTTAAAATTTTAAAATTTTAAAACTTAATAGGGGCTATCAATCACGCCTAGCCATTGGCGTGGATAGATCAAAAGGAAAAAGGAAGATATTAAAAAAAAAAAGGAGCCAAAGCAAATCTAGATTTCTTTCCTTTTTAACTCAGGGCAGGGGCCCAACTGTAGACGTGCTCCTTAAGCATGTGCCATGCAACGCTTTCACACTATAAAAAAGGTAAAAAAGTGACGCCAAGGATACCACGAAAAATCGAATCACAAAAGTAATTCATTACAATGATGCACAAGTATTACTTAGGATACCACAAAGAGATCGATTGCAAAACTAATATATTAAAATGATGCACCAATAATACTTAGGCATTTAAATTTGTGGCCTGTATATAATCACCAATCACCAAAAGAGAAGGATGGAAGAAGGGATTGGCAATGGCCACTATATCTTTGTACCATTGCGTGTCTAATGTAATTTTTAGATGAAACTGCCTATTTAGTCTACAAATTTGCATATGAATAAATGTATATTTTAATGCAATCCTTGAACTTATACTTCATGCAAACAAGTCTTTGTACTTAAGAATTTTTCAAATTGAGCTTCTTCTTCGTACAACTCAACAGACCAAAGTTGACATGTCAATCAATGCTGATTAAAAGTTTCACATTGAAATAATAAAACCCACCAAAAATTGACAAAAGCACATGTTAAAAATTTGTTTACTTGTATCGAAGTTTTGTGCCTATACTTTGGTTGGTACAAATTATCATCTTTAGACCTTGAAATTTCTCAAATAACACTGTTGATTGGCAATGATATATACTTCACTAATTGGTACTTTGAAATACTAGACCAATGCTCTTAAAAAACCCAACCTAATTCAAGAATTCGGTAGTGTAAATTACAATTTTAAGGACCAAAACATTAGTTGAAAAAAACGCAAATTCCGGATCAATATATATATATTGCCCCCTCTTTTCCATATTATTTGAATTAAACTACGCATCAGCTCAAAAATTGGGTAAAAACCATGCACACTCCCCTGCCACGTCACTAAACCGAAATCAATTTCGTGAACGGTGCGCGTCCCTCTCATTTATTCTAGAGAGAGAGAGAGAAGTAAAAAACAGAAATTCCCGCTGACGTGACTTGACAAGAGAGACCCACTTTCTCAGCGGGACCCACGACTTGACAAGGCAAGCGCAGCACGATTGGCCCCCGGGGGGTGGGGGGCCCCACCCCCGGGCCGCTTTTTGTCGGTTATGCATGGCATGGAACGGCGTGCATCGCAGCGGAACATCCCCCACTCCCCGGCCCCACACCTTTTTGCGCACGCATCCAGGTCAGCGCGTAGAAAGCACGCACACGTAGGAAAGATGGGAGAGGTGGGACGAACGAAGGCGAGCGCAGGAGGGGAATATATTCGCGTGTGCGTGCGTCGCATTATCATCGCCGATCGGATCAAATCCGTCCGTCCATTTCTACGTACGCAAAAGAGGTCGGAAACATTATCTACACGCCCCCCCCCCACCCCTTTTTTTTTAATTGTTATTATCATTATTATTTTTGCCGTTTAGACTTTATGATAAAGTCTGACACCTCCAAAAGAAAAAAAAAAGATGTTTTTAGGCCCTCTTATATATAATATATGTATATGTATGCATATATGTGTTCATTTCTTTAATAATAATTATAAGAAATTTGCATGGAGCACTCCTGTCTTAATCAAGCCCGCTTTGTTTGATTAAACTAAACCAAGGCCCAATGAGAAAACAGGTCTAGTGTGAACACCCAAATCGGCTGGATCGGATTTTGGTTTATTTAAAATAAAGTGAGTTGAATTGTCACCGTCGGAATCATGAGCCAATTCAATCGGCCAGTACAATATGGGAAGAATCGGCATCAAATTTGGTATGACAGTTTAGTTTTTTAGAAATGCTCGTCAGAGCTTCGCTTATGTTCGAGAAAAATGAATGGTTTTAGAATGTGTTTTTTTTTCCTAAAAGTGATCGATCATATTATTTGAAATAATTAGTCGATGTGTAGTTTTTCAAAGTACTCATTTCAAGATCAATCAAAATAAGTAATTCTTTGTGGGGGCTAAACGGCCAAATTCAAATGAGTTGCGTTATTACAAGATGAGAGAACAGGCTCACGCTCAATGTGACAAGGATGACAAGAGCAAGAATGGATTGATGGACCATAAATTTAGGAGGGGTGTCTACTGTCTGTCCTACATGTGGTTGAAAATCTGTAAGGTCCCAAAGTTTCACATTAGATAGGAGAAGTCATACTCCCAATTGATCAATTGGCTCATGTGATTACTTAAAATATACCTTTGGGGAGTTCATGATGAAATTATAGAATTACTTATCATGAAAATCCAAAATAGAATTCTTAAATGTCTTAAATGCATAAATTATGGAAGACTAAAGGAGATTGGTGCAAAGGATGGATCTAGCAATTTAAACACAAAATCTCTCATTAGGCTATCAAGTCAAATCCAGTCAAAATGGAAACCTTATCAGTTCATGTCAGCTTTTAAATTAGTTAGATGAAAAGACTGCTTCATTGTCTATTATTCCAATAAGAGAAAATTATAATTTAGTAAGATCACTCTAGGAACACAGCCAAAAGCATATTCTGTGTTTTTTTTTCTTTGGCTTTCCCTTGGGCTAGAATTTTCTTGGCATTTAAGCATAGATATACCTATTACTATATTGTAAGGTATCTCATTTTTTATAGTTGAAATAAATCTAAGGACGTTCGAATCTCATTATAATTTTAGTTCAATGATACTAAGGACATAATATTCACATAGGTCCAAATAATAATATGTATTGTCCAAACTTAAACTATAAGAAATACACTCGCCTTATCTACCGTCCCGGTTTATTCCTCAATATGTAATTTCATGAGTAAAACCGCTCTTAGAAATAAATAAATGGTGTATACCACAACTTACTCAAATAGATAATAGAAAAATAAGAAGAGGAATAATAGGCGGAATTAACAAGGGAATGTCAAAATCAAGACACTCTTGATTTTAAACATATGTTCAAGCGCTCACCCATGTCGACCGATTTATTTCAAAATATAATTTGTTGAAAGAATAATTTCACCCCTAGAAAGATATCGTCCTCTTTACTTCATGAAATATCAATCCATGGATAAATTAATTAAATCATGTCATACGGTGAACGATAATTTCAAGTCGGACGTCACATTTTTCATCTATAATCGATGCGACGCTTTTGAATATGATTTTATCGTCTTCATGTGATTCTCCTCGTGCAAGAAAGCGTTTCCAGAAAAAAGGAGAGAGAGGGAGAGGTAAATAAAATATCGAAGAAAATCAAAGTGACGTCACGGTTGCCGATAATATTCTTCGCAATTATATGCATTGAAAAGGATCTCGTTGCGATAAAAATTAAAGTATTTCAAATCGAACCCCAACACTACTATCGACAATTTGACATCCACCCATCTTTCAATCACCCAGTATTATTCCCTTTTAATTTCTTTTTCGTTTCTCCTCCTTTTTCTCCCCTTTTATTTTCCCATTGAAAAGCCAATTCTCCTTTTGCATGCTAAAGATGAAAAGACCATTTATATATAATATTATATATATACTCACAAATTATATCGATTGTTGGATCACAAACAAACCCACCTCCCCATTCAAAAGATTTATAGAAATCTTGCATCTCAATTAAGGTGAACACTAGTTCGATTTTGTTAAAAAAAATTCGCAAAGATTTTACTTGAATTTAATTGTCAACATGTGTATGCGGAGCTTAATTAAAGCGTAAGGCATTCCAAGGACATGGAATCGACGGGGTAATTTAATGAAGCGAGCCACAGTTTGGGTCGGCCTTTCGAATTGTCGGAATCGCGAATCGAACGTGGTTTAAAAATATGACTAAGATGGTCAATTTTGTCTCCACTCGTGCTAAGGGAGTATTCCAAGGGAATATTAGGGTGGTGTCACACATTACTTAGGTACTAAGGTTTCTATTAAGTAAGTACACGGGGCACACGCGGTAGGAGAGATAATAGAAGGAAGCTTGTAGAGCACAAAAGAAGTTTTGAAGATTTTTGAGAGGGTTTGAGATTCCGCTTAGAAAAAAAAATATTTTAATGATTAATTTGATAAAAAGAAGGCTTTTCTGTATATATAAAAAAAGGGGTTTTAGGGCATGAGGCAATTGGGAGCAGAGGATCTTCAATCTTCAACGTTACAAGCAACCTCATGTTGTAGTGTCTTTTTCACTAAATTAAGAGGATCCTAAGGATATGTTTGTTGGGTTTGAGCTTTTGGGGGGGAGAGGGGGAGAAAACGAAAAATAAGAGAAAAAAAATGCTCAATTGATTCAAATTTGTTTTCTTTATGGCCACACACGTTCATCAATTTGTTGAGTTTGATTCCTTGACATTTTCTACGTGGCCTCTCTCTCTACACTTGATTAAGTCGATTTTTCTTGAAATGTGAATTACTTTAAGACTCAATCAAGTCGAGCTCATGCTTGAAATACTCGAGTAATGAGCACGTAATCATAATTGAGTAGTTTATTCTTGTGTGTTTTACTAATATAAAACAATATAAATAAATGGAAATGATTTTTTGAAATTTTAGGGTCGATCTTAGAATATGATCCCGAGCTTGAGTTTAAGATTAATTTGAGCATAAACTTAAATTTGCCGACTAATTGATTGAGTCGAGTCAAGCTCAAGCTTTTCTAAAACATGATTAAGACACCCGCAAACTTGAGAAGTTAAGCTCGTTTGAAAGAAAGCTATGTCGATTCAACTCGAATCAATTATATCTTTATTTATCATGTAGAGGCAATATAGCATTACATTTATTTTTAACTTTGACACATGATAAATTTAGGGAACATAATCTGGAGATTTGAATCCCAGAATCAGGAAAGTTCTAAGTAATGTGTAAATAATTGAAAGAATAGTAAATTAAGAGGCTGGTGATTTATTCTCTAACATACACGAGCCACATGCCGAGCGAACCTTAAAAGAAATTGCTTCCGTCCAATTGACGCACCTCTTTGCTTACTAATCAAGAAGTTAATCTAGCTTGTTTAAGCAAAGCAAAATCTTTGCTTCTGATGATTAGATTGAGTATGAGCCTTTTGACCTAAATCATTCAGCTTAAAAGCTACCTCCAAACACCTTTTTGAGGCATCATGGACTTGTGAACAAGAAGCGATGCTGCTAATGACAAATCTATTAGGATGGACCACCTTCCCTCCTTTTTTTTTGGTTTTGTTTTGCTTTTCCCAGATATTAGCCTTTCATTATTGGACCATATTGTAAGATCAGATGTCCTATGGTTTACAGTCACCTAAAAATCTCTTTGTTTTTTTGCCCACTTGTACAGTTGACACTGACCAGATCATAATGTCCACTTGATTGAGGAATTTTCTTTTGAGGTCACCATCAGAAAAACCCTACAAGTTGGGAAATAATGGTGGTGAAGCCAAGATAGCAGATAAAGCCACCCCCCTCAACCAAAGTCAATTTGGCTGAGCCAATAAATAAAAAAAGAAGAAGTATTTTTCCCTAATTAAATCAAATTCAACTATAATGACAAGCTCAACCCCCAAACAAAACAAAACAAAAATCGGAAAAATGTTTAAATATTAGATGGTGCAGCATTAGAGTGTGAGACTGACTTGGAGGTGCCCTCTATTGGCTCTGATCTCTTTCTTATATTGCTTTGCTCAAAACAAACAAAGACATAAGCACGATTTCTAAAATAATTCTTTTTTAAGACGACCTCATGTCAACATAATTTATCGTTATCGTCCACAGGGAATTATGCAAACCCGTTTTTCAGCACAAGTAGTCATGAGATTTGCTATTAATGTGAGTCACCTCCTGTGTGAGAATTGAAGGATGATTTGACAAGATTTAGGGATTTATCGTTACAAAGTCGATTAATTAAAAAAAGACTAACTTAAGCGCATGCGCGTCCGTAGTAGGTCAAGAAAGTGACGTACCACGTGTCATATCCTGTCGCGATCAGCTTCGCCTTAGGCTTAGCAAACTAAAAAGAAAGATGAAATAAAGCTGTGTATTAATCAGTAATTCATCATGAAGAATTATATGTTTTGGACCAAAGAAAGACATAAGAGTTCAGACAACGTGGGGACGAGAGTAACGAGCGTGGATGAATGTTTAAAGGCTTATGATTTGGACATCGATGGCATATGAAGGGAATCTTCGGTTTGACTTCGGTTTGGCTGCCTAAATAGATTCTGGCAGAATTCTTCACGTAAGATTCATCTCGCACAATTCCTTTTTGCTCTCAAATAAAAATACACATATATATGTTTAAAGAACATATTTCTTTATATACAAATATAAAGAACATATATCAGAATAACATCATTCAACACCATGAATGAACTATATATATTCGCAGTATATGTTACACAATTAATCGAATTATTAAAATTAGGACCGCCGATAGTGGATAACTAAGTTCACATGCTTATCGCGCACCATATTCTGTACATTTCGCTTCACGTACGACCGAGTCGAAGAGAGGCAGTTAGTCGTGCCGGGTCCGACATAGGCGAGTTCAAGCCGCGCCACACCCCCGGGAGGTTCGGCGCTCGTGAGCCTTTACCAAATGGTTGGGCCTCATGATGGACTTTAAGGGGGTTTTGGGCCGGGCCCAGGAAGCCCGGCCCACGATCAGGTTCCTATGCCTCCGGCGGCCCCCCGGCCCACCCCCCATCTTTTTATTCTTCCTCGGCCCAAACCCATCGGAGGATTCGGGCTTCGACAACATCGGAGCTCTCTCTCTCTCTCTCTCTCTCTCCAGGGCATGGATCGACGAGGATCTCAACGGCTGCGTCGTGTACCGAGGTTTAAGCGCCCGCTGTGTGTTGCGTTGTCCCGTACGTGTCCATCCTGCATGCCCACGTACTCTTCCCACTTCTATATCACACCAACATCCTCTTCTTCCTCCTCCCAAGCCCTGAACTCTCTCTCTCTCTCTCTCTCTCTCTCTTGCTGCGTCAAGTTCTGCGAAGATGGGGAGCAAGCCCTTGGCCTTGCCCTTCTCCGTGCTCTTGCTCATCTTCTTCGCCGTCCCTGCTCTGCGCGCCGGAGACGGTGGAGCGAGGGACCGCGACGACGGTGTTCTCCGGGGTGGTGGTGATCCTGGTGAGGGAGGCGAGGACGTTGGCATGGTGGTGAGGAAGGAGGAGAGGACGCCGATCGCGGCGACGGAGTACGGAGAGATCACGGCGGCCCAAGTGGCCGATGGTGCCGGCGGGGTTTACCACCTCCGGTTCGTCACGCTCGAGCCCAACGCTCTATTCCTCCCCGTGCTCCTCCGCTCGGACATGGTCCTCTATGTCCACACTGGTAATATATAGTATTTCATCACTGGCGGAAGGGAACTCGTTTCTTCGTGTGATTTTTATGCCATTGTCGAGTGGTTTGCTCTGTATCGAGTAAGGCCGCAGGCCGAAAAAGAAGAGATGAAGATCCTTTATTCTGCATGACGAGGCCTGGACCGACGAGGCCTTCTGCCAAAGGTTGGTAGGCGGGCCGACATATCATGACACTAGGAGAAAGTCTAGGCGTAGGCATATGACTCGCCATCTGTCGCATTACTTCACGTACTCATTTTCGGTGAGCTAATGTTGGTATACTCAGCTGGCGATGCTCTACTGCTAAAATTGGTGTTTAAGTAGTAATTTTAAGAGGACATGACTTCACGCTGGTCGACGTGGGTTCAATTTCGGACTAGTTACGAATTTCCATAGCATTAAGAGATATGCTGGCGTTTCCATTGGAGTGCATGTTCTGATGTTTTCAGTTAGGATGATCTTTACGCGTTCGAGCTTGTTGCAGTTAGTACGGTGATGATTTAGATACGTTTGAGATGATTATGAGTTGAGAAGCTCAACAAAATCAAATTAGCAAACAAACTAGTTTTTGATAAATTTGAAGCAAAAAAATTCCAAGTGCCTTTTCCCTCTATGGTGATAACAGGGCGTGGAAGGCTGAACTGGGCTGATGAGAATGACGTGAAGAGGATCGACTTGAGGAGGGGTGACATTTACAGGCTCCGGCCGGGCACCATTTTCTATGTCCAGAGCAGCTTAGAGCCCGAGCGTGAGAAGCTCCGGATCAATGCCATTTTCACGAATACTGAAGAAGACATATATGTATGTACGATTCTTCTTATTAGTAAAATTAACTTTTATCTGTCCAATTGACCTCAGACATTAACCGAGCACGTGTGAACGACATCCATTTATTTTAGGAGCCATCAATCGGGGCATATTCTAGCATTGGCGATCTGCTTCGCGGGTTTGACAGCAAGGTTCTCCAAGGAGCTTTCAAGGTACGTTTAGTTCATGTTTTCCTAATTGTCGTGGGTCCTTGATTAGTGTTCTGAATGGTTTTTTTGGAAATGAAACTTATGGCTGTGGCGATATATGTTTGCCACATTGAAGTTACAAAGTTCAACTTTGAAGATGTCTACTGAAATGGAGTGATGCAATCCTATTACATTCAAATTTCTTCAAATTTCTTGCGAATGAATGATGTAATAGAAATTGGACTGAGAGGTTTAAATTTCTTGCTAGTCTAGCTGGGGGTTTAATTTTAAAGGAGAATTTATTGCTAGAACCACCTTGATTGATTGAGTTAACATCCTTCCGGAAAGGTATAATTCAGGATGCATCACATATAAAGCATGGTTTCGTTAATTATATCGTTTGCCCTATTGAATAGACAGGTCGACTATCCCAGCATAAAATGTATGTGCTGTAATGTCTTAATTCAAAACAGGAGACTCGAACATGAGATTAGAAGAGAGAATTGCCTTAATTTATCGCCTAACTAAAAGCCAGAGAGTTAAGATGCCCAGATTGATTGTTGTCTCGATGCATCCCTGAGTAAATTTGTCCGCTGAAGCTCCAGCAACAATGATTTATCATAAAGTTTCCATCCTCACATCAACCAATTAAATTCTTATGTATCTTCTAGTACTTATGGTGATTGATCTTTCTAGGTTCCTGAGGAAGTGGTCGAAGAAGTAATAAGTGCAACAAGGCCCCCGCCTATAGTCCATGCCGCAGCTTCAGAGAAAAGGACTAAGTACTGGGACTGGGAAGCACGATTCTTGAAGACCTACCTGAGCAGCACCGGTTACCTCGCGGAGGGTTCCAGCAGCAACAAGAAGACGAAGACGTTTAATGTATTCGACGCAGACCGTGATTTTGAGAATTGTAACGGATGGAGCCTGATGGTGACGGGAAAGATGTGCATGCGTTGAAGCACTCGAATATCGGGGTTTTCATGGTCAATCTCACAAAGGTCAGTTTGAGACTGGTTTGAATTACGGGAGCCAATAAACGAGTATACTTGCGTTGGGGACATACATACGTCACCAAAGGTTTGTTTGGCCTAAGGATTAGGTTTTCAATGAAATGGATGGTGCTAAAATGTTGCCATGTCTCTTGTTCGAGAGTCATCCACAAATCCTAACTTCTATATTGAAACTTATGGAAGTGAAGTGAGGATTATAGATGAGGGACGGGGACATGAATTTATGATCACTCTGACGAAATTAATTGATCTTTTTTTGTTTTCTTGTCTTTGTTTTATTTCCTGAACTCATGCTTCCAACAGGTTGAATGATGATGAACATGTCTAGAGGTCATACTTAAGCTTAAGTGAATGATGAGTTCTTGCTTACTTAATGCTCGCTATAGTACTGACACTAAGAATTTTGGTGGTTTTATGGATAGTGTTCTGAAATTTGAGAGCAGCTTGTGAATTTGGACGAACTTCTACTCACTTAGAACATGTATGTTCTTATCTTCTGACCTGATCAATTCTGTTCTTTTTCACTTTCTTGCTTCTTGGTCCTAAGGGCTCGATGATGGGGCCGCATTGGAACCCAAGAGCAACGGAAATAGCCATAGTTTTACAAGGGCAAGGGATGATCCGAGTGGTTTGCTCGAGCACTGCCAAGGAATCGGAATGCAAGAACACAAGGTTCAAGGTGAGTGAAGGGGACGTGTTTGTCGTGCCAAGGTTCCACCCCATGGCTCAAATGTCCTTCAACAATGAGTCCTTAGTCTTCATGGGCTTCAGCACTTCGACAAAGAGAAACTACCCTCAGTTCCTTGCGGGGAAGAGCTCGATCCTCCGAGCATTGGACAGAGAAATCCTGGCGGCAGCGTTTAACGTCACCAACACCACGATCCACCATATCCTGGCGCCGCAGACGGATTCCATCATATTGGATTGCACCTCATGCGCTGAGGAGGAGGAGAGGCTAATGGAGGAGGAGATCGAGAAGGAAAGAAGAGAGGAGGAAGAGGAGGCTAAAAGAAGAGAAGAGGAGGAAGAGGCCAAAAGAAGAGAAGAGGAGGAGAGAGAGACAGGAGGAGGAAGAAAGGGAACGAGAGAGAGAAGAAGAGGAGGAGAGAGAGAGGCAGGAGGAGGAAGAAAGGGAACGAGAGAGAGAAGAAGAGGAGGAGAGAGAGAGGCAGGAGAAGGAAGAAAGGGAAAGAGAGCGACAGGAAGAAGAGGAAAGGAGAAGACAAGAAGAAGAGGAAAGGGAAAGGAGAGGAAGAGACAAGAAGAAGAACAAAGAAGACGAGAAGAAGAAGAACAGGAACAAGAGAGGGAAGAGGAAGAGGAGGAGAGAGAAAGAGAAGAAGAACAAAGGAGGGAAGGAGGAGGAGGAGGAGGAGGAGGGGGAGGGGAGAGGGAGCAAGAAGAGGCGAGGAGAAGGGAGGAAGCAAGCGAGAGATGGGAGAGACAGAGACAACAAGAAAGGCAGCGTCGGCAGGAGGCAGCAGAGAGAGAGCAAGAGGAGGCAAGAAGGCAAGAAGAGGAGATGCAGAGGCAGCAGGAGGCAGCAGAGCGAGAGCAAGAGGAGGCGAGAAGGCAAGAAAAGCCGATGCAGAGGCAGCAGGAGGCAGCAGAGAGAGAGCAAGAGGAGGCAAGAAGACGAGAAGAGGAGATGCAGAGGCGGCAGGAGGCGGCAGAGCGTGAGCAAGAGGAGGCGAGAAGGCAAGAAAAGCAGATGCAGGGGCAGCAGGAGGCAGCAGAGAGAGAGCAAGAGGAGGCAAGAAGGCAAGAAGAGGAGATGCAGAGGCGGCACGAGGAAGAGTGGGGTGGATATGAGGGAAGGAGAGCTGTGGAGGAAGTGGGGATCAAGGGCTGAACCTTGGACAGATTTGGCATGGCAAACCAGTAGATGAAACTGAACAAGAACCGTGTCTCTCAGTTTGTTTGGTCTTGTTAATAAACTTATATTTTACCCTGCTTTATTTAGAATGTTTTGAGGCAAATGAACCTTGGTATGGACGAATGTAAATGTTGTTCAGTGCATCTAATCAAAGCTTTCTGGCAAACCGTAGATTCCTGCTGGAGAAATACCCATTTTGAAGTTGACAACGTGCAGATTGGATAACCAAGTTCATTAAGCATCTCGAATTTATGTGGACTGATGATCAATGTCAATGGATTTCTCTATAATCAACACAAATGGTGCAAGGGAACCAAATTACCATACTGGTCATTTGGCAGGTAGACAGGATCCGGTGATGATGTAAATCTTTGAGCATGCGTGCAGCTTCATTCTTTACTTTCTATCTCAGTGCTGCAGGCGTGAATACAGCGATCATGTCCGGTTGTGAAATACTTATGATGAAGGATAATGATATACTAAGCAAAGTCAAAATCAACTGGAGAAGCTAGAGAGAGAAGCCTATGCCGATGACGGTTGAGGCTCTCTCGATCCATCATCGGAACAGCTTGAGTTGTTTGTCTAGTAAGTTGATATTATCACCGCAACCGTGCATTAAGCTGTTGCAAATGGCCAAAGTAGGGCCAAAAGTCTAAGAAGGATGAGCGCGAGAAGAAAGCTGAGCTTGTGAAAACAATTTCCAATAAAGCAAAATGTGGTACAAAGAGTGCAATTGAAAAGACTCACTGGAATTGGATTGATCCAATTGAACAAAGCATTTGTATAGGGAAAAGGGCTCGCGCAATGAAAAGGACCCACTCACAAGATGCCGGATCTAGTTATGAAAGACACGACGACGGTGATGTCATCTAATTTGCCCCCGTGATACCGATATCCAGCTTCTTGAGCAGAGTCGGCAAATGGGGTCTGCCGGTATCTATCCAGTGCCCGTTGACGTGCAGCAGCAGCTATTTTTCGAGCCATCGCTTGAGGATCCAAGCCAGATTTCACTGCCTCAGCAACAAGGGCACCAACCTCATCATCATACAAGTTGTCGAATAAACCGTCTGTTCCAGCAACAATTCCATCTCCATCAGAAACAGGAATTCTGAAGACCTGCACGTATTTATTCGAGGTCAGAGAAATTAACCATCCCAGGCTGCCCAGAACACTACTGAACAGTCCAAACAGTTTCTCTTTATATAACTGATGAAGCAAATAATGAGCATAAATGACCTCCAGCGCTAAGAACATGGACTTTGAGCCTGTTCTCTTGCAGTAATGGAACAAGACTGTATGTAATAGCTATTATGCTATAATATACTAAATATGTAAGAGTTATCACACAGTTTTGTTTCATGAATGATTACAAAAGGAGAAAGCATCAGAATTCCTAAAAATCTCTCTTAATTCAGAACTAGGGGAATAAAATAATTATCACTTACTAGTCAATCATGATCATTTACGAGTTTAACACTCCACAGATATTAAAAGATATATAATTTTATTTTTTATATAATGCAATTTCTATTAATTTCAATACTGATTAACAATTTGATGTCGATAGAGTGAGTGTGGAAAAGAGACAGGTATTTTGGGAATATCTGTGGCCATAATAGCTATTACAGCTTTTGGTTATATGGATTATGCCGTACAAATTATTACTAAAAGCAAACACTGCAATAGGTAGTTAACCCATAATACATCTGGGATGTAATAGCTACTCTTCCAACCAAACGTGCTATTAGGGGTAAGGATTTGAAATTAAAAAGAAATCAAAGAGTTTCTATAGTAAAGCACATGGGGTCACTTTCCAAGTCGTCCTAGATCTCAAAAGTCAAATTCAACAGAAAACACCTTAAAACTGTAATCTGGTTAGCAATTAATTTAGAAAAATAAAACCATCCCCAAATAAAGCACAGTCGAAAGCAGAACTAGCAACAGAAGCTAAGAGAAGCTTTCTCACAACTGTCAGAATAGTAGAACAGTAACAGAATTGCAACCCCACCGTTGTAGATAAAAACTGTTCTGCTTATGGTTATCATGAATATACAGACCTGACCAGAACTGGGTAGATCGCCGTTGCGACCATTTTCCAGTTGATATGTAAAGTTGAAACCATGCTGCTGCACTGGGGATCTGAAAATAGTCTTCCCATCTCTAACCACTATGAATCCACTGTCGCCCAAATTAATAGCATGTATTCCCTGAAGGATGAACAAGAACTGTGTGAGATTAGTTCTTTTCTATTGTTGCTGTTTCTGGGGGCCACAGAAGGAAAAAGATTGAGCTGAACGGAAGTTTCTTTCATCTATGAGAACATCAATACAAAAAAGGAGGACATTTTATAGGGACCAAAAAACTTTGCCCGCTTACAGTTGACCTAGATGTAAAATTTTGCTTCAGTAGGCATGGATGATAACTGAACGAGGTAAAAAATGATTGAACGCAATCATTTTTGGTTTGACCTTCAAAAGTTCTCCTTACGGTTTCAATGCTTTATTATTCGGAGACATATGATCTGTCACGTTCTCAGAATTTATTGACCTAAAGGGATTCTAGCTCAAGACACAAATAAGTATTTGTTCTGAAATAAGGTACTGACAGTTATTTTGGCTAATAAAGCTAATTCTTTAACTTATGTCGTCAAAGTTAAGAAACCCTCTGACATGCCTACATCTATGCAACCTTTATGAAAATCTAAGATTTCAAGATTTATGTGACAAAGTAGTAAAAGGCGCTGCATAAGTCTCATTAAGCCAGCAATAGGATTACGAGAAAAGAACCTAGATGGGAAAACCATAGCATAGAAAGTTCAGAATCTTGGTATCAGGCTCATTTTTGGAGTCCTTATTAGTTAATTTTCTAGATGAGAGCTTTTGATCCTTACTGACTTCTCAGATCCCCATTGCTTGTTCAGATGTGAAGATTAGATGATGATAAACCAAAATACCTCCAGCAACCTCCCACACAGTCAAAGTGGGTTCCCAACTTCATTAACATAAACTAAACATGCGTTTTTTTTTTTTTTTTTTTTTTTTTTTTTTGGGGGGGGGGGGGGGGGGAAGGTAAGGGGTCATAACTAAACATGCCATTTACTGAGAGCAATGAATGACTCTTTTCTCAGTCAAAGTTGAGAGCACATTGCAGATTACATTGACCAACATTAAATAAAGGAAATCCAACAAAATGGTCTGGCACATAGAAGAAAAAAAGAGATAGAAACAAACCTCTCCCTTGAGGGCAATTATGCAGGCAGTCGAGGAACCTTTGGCTTTGGTATTCGCATGAGCCTTCTCTAATACGATTGCTGGATCAACAGAACCCTCAGTCTCCTCTTTTATTGCACTAACTGAATTAAACATAAGTTCCCGAGAATACAGCCCTGCATCAACACCAACATCTGCCCAACCACCTACTCCATCTGCTACACCAATCACTTGCTCGTCTTCACATATAAAGTGAGCATCCTCTCCACCTTTGGCTTCCTTATCCGGATGTGGCAGGCAACATGATCCAGATAGCAGCTTCAAAGCTCTGTCACCTGGAAAAGCTCTGAAAATCAACACAAACCAAAGCATGTAAGTTAAGGAAAACCTACAAGCCCCTCTTCCAAAGGAAGTATTATAACAGAAAATTACAACTATCGGATCAATTCCCTAATGTGTTGGCAGGCATTTTTTTTCTCTCAAACATATCATATTGATCTTTCTCTCAGGTAAGAGCAATTATAAATGTTAGTTTGTCCAGTAAATAAGCAAAGTTCTACAGACCTGTCTATTAATCACTTAAAGATTATTCAGAATGAAATATACCTCATGAAGGAGGATGATTATTTTGACAATGCTTAAAGGAAGTATAAAATTAAAAAATATATAACAAGAGAAAACCTACTGGCCAACAGAAGTCGTGGAAGTCGCAAGATCACTGCTTGGATTGCCCTCGAACGAGATATCCTGAGCGGCCCCATCATTGCGACGAGCAAACAGAGAAGTTTGGAAAGCTCTATATTGGGGACCAACAGACGGGGTGGAGATACAATTTGTCCATGCTTCATGATATCTTGAATATTCACATACCAAGTGACCATTACAAGGGTCTCGCCTTCTCAAGCTCACACTAGCTCTTTGGAAACTCTTTTGGCTCCGATCAAAGAAAAAGACACCAGAGGGTTTAGTAAAGTCAACCGTGTTCCCACCGCTGGAAAGTAAGCCATCCATGTAAACATCTCCAGAGACAGCTTTGGAACCAGAAGCAGCCATGGAAATTCTCCTCTGCACACGGCTTGGAGAATGAACCACTCCAGTCGACAAAACAGTAGAACGCGGACACTGGAGCAGCAGACTTCCAAAGTTGTGCACCTGCTGCTCTGCTAATGCTCTTCGGAAACCACAAAACGCGGTAGTATTGAGCCTCGACAGAGCTGAAGATGGCATCCTAGCCCCTTCTTATACAGGACACCCCCAAATTAATTTCCCTCCAAGACAAAACCATGCTCGGATTGCGAACCCGAGATCAGATATCGTCACTGCAGGCGCTTGAATCCCAACCCGAGCCTCTCGGCAGCACCAAGAGCCCGCAGCCTCTGAAATTCATCGAAAACAGCAAACACATTTCAAATCGCAAAATTCGAACAATACGGCCAAACCCAGTATTCCTCCATTCATTCCCACATGCAGATTCTTCAGGCAACAGTTTTTACCCAACACGCACAAAAATTCACCCTTCAATCTTCAATCGAAACCAAACGAACATATCGAACCATGCAGCAGAACCCATCATGCCGCCTAGAACAAGGAAAATTCCCAGAAACTTCCCCAAAAATTTCCCTCCTCTCTATCCATATTGTCCGAAACAGACACCCTAAAAGCCAAAACACATCCAAAGACTGCATGCGCAGCAACCGCGGAAGCAAACCCAGAAAACAAGAAAGCCCGTGCCACCTTCTCCACGAAATCACCCCGAAAAAAAAATATAAAGGAATGGAAACGCAAGGGCGAGACCGGAAATGGGTACCTCGTCAAACTTCAATCGGAAGCTCCGAATCTCTTCTGTGTCTCCCTCGTACACTGCCGCCAGTGCGTTGGCATCGAGCTTATCCCCGCCGGCTCTTCTTCAAGAAGAGGAGGAGAGAGAAAACCCGAAGCGGGCCCGCACGTGAGATCCAAAGCTCAAGCCAAATTCGTCGCGTTCAAAAAACTTCCAAAATCCCACCCTTCCGATCGGGGACCGTCGACCTTTTTTCGGACCCAAATGCCCTCCTCCTGCGCAGGGGCTCCGGGCGCGCGGGTCGAGGGCAGCGTCGGGATTTCGCTGCCCGCCGTTTGGAATTAGGTGGGAAATGAGGATTGATTGTGTAAGGCACGAAGTTCTGGTGGGCAGCTCTCTCTCATGCGGCTATAAAAATAGGTTTTTCTTTTTAAAAAAAAAAATAATTTGCTTTTGAGACTCATTTGGTTTGGGGGGCCCACATTCGATTAGGGTTTTGAACATACGAAGTTGTTAAGCCACATTTAGGTAGACACAGCCATAAAATTTGTTTGGACCAAACACTCTTTTGACTGCTTTTAGTAGTCCGTATTTGAGTCCAAATAAGATAACAAATTATCCTATTTAATGGACTTGATGAACTTGGACATATCCGAATCAGATGTCAAATGAGATATTTGACCTAAAGATATGATAAATCTAGATCGGATTTAAAATTTTAAAAGATAATATGCTTAAATCACACATTGCACAAGAACACCACTAAAAATGCCTATGTTCATCACTTCCGACTAGTTGCCACCAACTAGGCTGGTTGTCACCACTAGGCAGCAATCATGTTTCAATGAGTGAGGGTGAAAAGGGGTCTAAAGACAATATCATGTTAGGTTTGCATGGATTATCCTTTCCACTCCAATCGCATATGTACTTCACATCGAGCCTGACCTTTCACATGTTAGTCGTAACCCGATTGTTCACCAGTTGGTTGACAAAGAACAATCAACACACATTGGCTTCTTGAGGACCTCACTCTTGAGCATTGACTTTCCCCTTGATGTGCATCAAAAATGCAACAAGAGCATCGTGGTGCAGAACCTCCTCTCGTAAGCCCATCCCATGGCGCACACCTTCTTCGTTGTCACATCCCTTAGTTCCTTTGTGATGGAGGAGCCGCTTTTTCCGGTGACAAAGTTCGATTGTATGACCCACAAGAAGTATTCTTGCTGTTCACAAAGTTGAAACGTAAACTCGTATTGGTTGAGAGTCATTATGCTCCGAGGTCAACTTTCCAAATACGCGATTGGAAGGAGCCCGTAGGAGATCGGAATTTCAAAGATTTTTAAAGATTTTCAAACACGAAGAATTTGCAAAGATATTAAATTCTATATTAAATTGCAGATTTTCAAAGATTTTTGGAGTTTTTTTTTTCAAATATTTCAAATCCTATATTAGATTACACCAAACATTATGATTCATGGATATTTGGGGATTTGAAATCCCCCTTCATTCAATTCGAATCCGAACAACCAAAACGCAGCCTAGTAATACTCTGCTAGAGGGTTCGGTTTCAAGGACAAAACAAATAATGATTTGATACAGAATGGAGATGTTGTCAAGACATGGGAGCCGATAAAGATTCAATCTCGAAACATCCACATGTACTGTCTATGAACTTTAGAGTACACATGGCCCAACAAAACAGACAAAGATTGCAAAATGTAAAGCTAAAGATGTCCGCAGTGTTGTGACTTATGTCCGAACGTGATCCATGATCAGTCAACAAATTGTGTTAGCCCTTTTTAACAAGAGCCCTTCCTCCCTTCCATAGGAAGCAACTCCCTAAAAAAAACTCTAAATTCTAGGTCCAATCCCAATTTTATCTCGACCCCTTTTTTTCTTATCTAAAGAAAAATCCCTAGCTTTTTCTCGAGTCTCAAATTTGCTCACTCGTCCAGAAATCGTCATTGATTATTTCAAGATTATAAACATCGGGAGGCTGCCGTTGTTCCGAACAAAGGTAGGGGTACTGATGAAAATGCGGATTCTGATAATAGACCTTGGCGATTTTCGGAAATGTGGGCAGATTCGGGACTAAATTAAAAATTGGAGATACTTGTCGAGGCAGAACCGGCAATAGACCCACAGTCTGAGATTTTTCCTTCTAAGGAGTTAAGCCCATCCGAGAAAATGGGCCAATTTCAGCTGACATGGGGCCCTGAAACGGGCTTTCCGGGCCCACCTATGCAACAACGCAAACACCGCGAAATCTCAAGAGGATCACCAAAATCCCAGTTAAACCCTCTGGCTTCTTCCTCTTTCTCTCCACCACGCACGCGAAGAGAATCACCATCTCGCGCGCAGGGAGGAGATGGACTTCGACGATCTCGACGACCTCGGAAACCACGCTCCCGCCCCGGCTCGAGCCACCAAGTTCGCCCCCAGGTTCGCTCCCAAGTCCGCCAAGGCATCCCTGAAACCCAAGCCGGAGCCGGAGCCGGAGCCGGGGCCGTCCCTGAAGCCGAAGCTCGAGGAGCCGGCGCCGGGGCCGTCGCCGGAGCGGGTCGATGCTCCGGTCCCGGGCAAGAAGGAGGAGGAGGAGGGAGGAGGGGGAGGAGAGGGCGATGGAGAAGGGAAGGATTTGAAGCCGCCGGTCGGGATTTCGGCGGCGGCGGCGAAGGCGAAGGAGCCGGAGACGGAGACGGAGACGGAGCGGAAGCCGTCCGCGTCGAATGGCGCGGCGCCGATGGAAGTGGAGCGCAAGGCGGAGGAGGAAGCGGTGCCGATGGAGGAGGACGGCGTCGCGGAGGACGAGGTCGTGCGCGAGATCGACGTCTACTTCAATCCTTCCGTCGGCGCCAATGCCAACGCTCAGGTTGGTTCTCGTTTTCCCGCGCTGATTGAAGGTTTCTTTCTGGGAAATTTCCTTTTCCTGGATTGGGA
Organism: Eucalyptus guilfoylei; assembly: GCA_016097605.1. NCBI lineage: Eukaryota > Viridiplantae > Streptophyta > Magnoliopsida > Myrtales > Myrtaceae > Eucalyptus > Eucalyptus guilfoylei. Next base: position 16,972,313 of record CM027867.1, on the reverse strand, counting down.
TGGATTCATTTTACCCGGTAATTCTCATTGCTTGATTCCGCGAGGCTTGCGGAGAAGATCTGAATAGTGATTCTCGTGTCGTTTCAGTTATACGTGATGCAGTATCCGCTGAGATCGGCGTGGCGGCCGTACGAAATGGACGAGCGGTGTGAGGAGGTGAGTGGCTTGATTTGCAATCAACTAGCTTTGTGTTTCCTTTTTTTTTTTTTCCTGAAACTTTTCTGGAAGAAAAAAGGAAGGTTTTTGTGTAATAGAATCCGCCTTTTGTTACCTAGGTCAGGGTGAAAGCCGGCAGTTCGGAAATCGAAGTCGATTTGTCCATTGATGTTGATTCCAAGAATTTTGACGGGGAATGCAATAGCAGATTAATGATGACAAAGCAGGTTTGATTTTTATTTCAGGTTCCAGTGTCTGAATAGCGAATCTTGGTTTGTGTTTTTTTCTGCCATAAGATAATGCGATACGGGTGTTTGAATTTTCGCATTTTGACGTATAATTTTGGCCATATATTATTTAATTTGCAAGGGAAATATCAGTATAGCCGCTTAAAAGGCTCTTAGATGCAGAACATGGTTTCTTAATAGAGTTGTCAAAAGATGCAGAGCATAGGTTTCTTAAGGCTCTAATCTTTTGGCCTTCTATTTATGGGATACGTGCACAAAGTTTTCACTCTGCCTTTTCCTTTTCCTTTTGCTTGCATCGTATCCCTTCACTTGTGCTCTGCTTCTGCCTTTCAAAAGATACATGCTTTGGATGTGCCCATCTGTGTGTCTGGTTTTGTATCTGTTTGGAAGAGCTTCAATGATACTCTAATGGTCCTGTATCTAATGGCTCTCTTTAGACTTTGTCATCTTCTTGGACGCCCCCCCGTGCAACTGGCTATGCTGTTGGTGTTTTGATGGGCAACAAGGTATTCACATATCCTGACTTCCACTCTGGTGCTTTTTGAACAAATATTTTCATTAGCTGCTGAAAATTCAGTTGTCATATGAGTTGCTATAGTGGAGTGGTAAATAACTACTATGCTCGCTGGAGGAGAAACTTTGTGTCATGGTATGGTTTTGTCTGAAATGGAAGTTTAGCCGTAAGCTCTAATCCTTTTGCAGAGCTTTCATATGGCAATAGATATATGGGGATGGCATTGATTAGAATCATGTTGGATGGAGTCGGTTCATTGAAAAGCTAAAACGCTTTTCATCACACCAGACCTATGGAGGAGAATCTGTGTTATTGGTTCCTTAATTAGACATGTTGCAGATTCTATATAATGGTAATGTAGGAGGCTTAAACATGAAAATGTCTCATTCAGCAAAAGTGAGATTGGCAAAGTGTTGCTTGTGTTGTTGACTTAGATTGGAGGAATCGGTGTTCAAGGTTCTAGTTCTAACATCATTCGACTACCCCTTTTTCTCTTAATGTCCAGTGCTTAGATATATCAAGTAAATGGGTAATTTGGTGCTTTTCATTTGTTTGTGCGGTTTAAGAATAATCCTGTGACATATTCTTGAACTTTGTTTAATGTATAACCTTGAATGACTTGAAGTGTTTAAAGATACAATGTGTCAGTTATCTCTCCTGTTTAAGGTGGAGATATGAGAGGAGTCTAAAATGGATTTTCCTAGAAACTGTGGACCGATTATTTGTTCCCTCGCTGATGATTAAACTAAGGCCATGTTTTGACTGTAAAAGAGCCATCTGTTTGCACATGCCATGAACGCTGTCACTTCAAATTTCCCGCCTTTTAGGTGGAAATGATCTCGAATTCGTGGTTGAATTAGCAGGAACTGACATGATAGCCATTTAATGCTTTTTTACTCTATTATTCTTACAGCTTGGTCATTTGCTTTTTAGGAGTTATTTTAGGCCATGTCTTCCTTTTCATCTTGCAGCTATACTTGAACCCTGTACATGCAGTGGTACAGCTTCGACCGTCGATGCAACATCTTAATCCTGGTGCCTCAAAGAAAAATTATGTCAAGGGCGAAAATGAAGTCAATATTAAAGCAGAAGAATCGACCGAAGAAAAATCTGCCAGTTCATCTAAGAAGCAGGTTATGTTTCCATTTCATTGTCTTCCTTTTCCCCTTTAGTGTAGTTTTTTTCTTCGGGACTAGGCATTTTAACCTTAAGGTATCCCAAACCTGGTGCAACATTTCAACATATTCTATGCATTAGAAAAACCTGCACTAAAGGAGAAAGCAATATTTTTTGTTCCAGGAAGGCTCAATGTATTTCCTAATTACGGTGGTAATAATGTTATAGAAATTTAGTGAGCGACCATAATAAAAAAAAAAAAAAAATTTGAGTTTTGCACTTTTCTGTCGATTAGTAGGCACCTCACAGTGGAGTTCCATTCTAATGTTGATGCATGGCTGTGCTGAAATGTGTGCTTATGCGTGTGTACTAAATCATAGATGTAGAGATACATACATACATTGTCGCTTGTGTCTGTGATGTGCAGACACTTTGTTTTTCCCCTTTTTGTGATTTCATCTATTGTACAGTTCATTATGTATCTGTCTACCCGGTTGTGGTTGCTGATTGTGTAGCTCTAAACCCAGGAGCAGTAATCGATGTTATAATTCCTCATTGTGTAAATCTCCATGGCAGGCCAAAAAAATGGCATCTTCTGCTGAACAAGAGACGGATAATAATGAGGTATGAGACTCTTAATTGTACAAGCCAGAATAATGATTATGCAGTATTTATCGGCTTGAAGCAGATAATCACATTTCCTTTAATATATGACCTTATGTCAGGAAGATAAATTCTGAATATTGTCTTGTTTCCCTTTATGACTTTGTCTCTTGATGCTTCATCTCTGTATTTTATTTTGTGTTTCCTTTCAACTTATATGAACACTAAATAAGGCACCAAGTGAAATGGCATAGGCCATACAGAGAAATTTCACAATCCTTCTTAATTGTATTAATATATGACCTTTTGTCAGGAAGATAAATTCTGAAGGTTGTCTTGTTTCCCTTTATGACTTTGTCTCTAATGCTTCATCTCTGTATTTTATTTTATGTTTCCTTTAAACTTATATGAACACTGAATGGGGCACCAAGTGAAATGGCATAGGCCATACAGAGAAACTTTACAATCCTTCTTAATTGTATTAATATATGACCTTTTGTCAGGAAGATAAATTCTGAAGGTTGTCTTGTTTCCCTTTATGACTTTGTCTCTGATGCTTCATCTCTGTAATTTATTTTATGTTTCCTTTAAACTTATATGAACTTTGAATGGGGCACCAAGTGAAATGGCATAGGCCATACAGAGAAACTTTACAATCCTTCTTAATTGTATTCTCCTAGATATATTCCTACTGTACATGATATGATGCATAGCTAGATTAATTGTGGAAAGATAACATGCTGGAGACACCAGCGACTTACATTATGAATTTTGGCAACTGTAGTGGGATCAGAAGAAATTTTACATCCTTTATTTAGGGATATGTGAATAATATATTAAGACGGAAAAAGTATTTTTGAATCCAAGACTAGTTCTGGGTTCGACATTCTGTCCACTTATATTCCATAAACTTGTTTTCTATAGATTTAAGCTGTTTTTACTTACGTTTGCACACATTCTCACTAGAAAGGTCTATTATTGACGGACAGATGCTCCTTTAGAATAATCAAATGTAAAACACTGTGCACTACTTTTGATTTTCTTATCATGGATTTAATTTTGAACATAAGGGATCTTTAGTTATTTACTTGATTATGAGGTGTCAATGGAGTTGACCATTTTTTTCTTTATAAATGTTGGATCTTTTCAGCACTGGATTCAATTGGAGTACAATAGCTCAAAGAGTGATCTATCGACCCATTATCTACAAGGAATGACAGCAGAAGAAAATTCTCCTATTCTTTTCTCGATGAATCCGTGTGTACCATAATCTGAAACCAGAATATGTTTTCTCTCGCTACTTAGATGTAGAACAGCGAGTTGTTTCAAATTTCAGTGTCTGATTATATTTTACCTCATGTACTCCCAAGTCCTGAATCATTGTATTTCTTTGCAGGTGTGATTATGTTGATTTATTATGTCCAGGAGTGCACAAGCAGAAACTCAAAATGGATAGTTCTTCGAGAAGGTAGGGTTGTTACTTAATCCTCCAGGTTTGTTGTGATCGGGATTCTACAGGATTTTTGGGGGTCTGTGGGGATTGTTTCATAAGATTGGATTGAGGATTGTAAAATCCTAAAATTTTTTATCCAATTGAGGTGTAAAATCTGACATTTGGACATTGTTTTAGGCAATTACATACTTGTTAATACTAAATAAGAGGGAGTAAAGCTAAGAAATTAGATCTCTAACTTGTGAGGAGGTGAAAGTATGAAGTTTTGCATCATTATGCATTATTAATATCCAACTTATGCAAGATAGCATTCTGGCGTATTTTTTTGAAAACAAGCATGTCATTTAGAAATTCAAGTGACTATCCTGCCTTATTTTCTTCAAATTAATAAAGCTCCTATGTAATAACTTGTCAAAGCTTCTGGTTCTTTACTAGAAGTGTTCTTCCTTTCTCGCTATCTTCTAACTAGACATTTTGCATTATTAATGTTCAACTTAAGCAAAACATGGCATCCTGGCATATATATTGAAAGCAAGTATGTCATTTAGAGATTTAAATGACTAATCTTCCTTGTTTTCTTTAAAATTAATTAAGCTCCAATGCCAAAGCTGCAAGTTCTATTATTAGAAATGTTCTTCCTTTCCTTGTTAAGTTGCAATTCTAACTAGTCATTTTGGGCCTTTTTTTAGGCTTTTACTTTTTGCTTAATCTAAATCATGCAATGGATGCACTATGACTTTTTATTAAATCGTAATATCTGAAACTTAAACAATATACAAATTTTGGCACTTATCCTTTTTTTCTTCTCTGCCTATGGAGTTTATCTAATGGATTCAACTATTCCGTTTTCTTGTTTAACTTTCTTTTTTTAAAGAGGCAATATAAAGGCAATATCTTTATTTATTTTTTTTGGCTGTCTCCCGAGCTTATTTATTGGATTCAACTATTCCTTTTTGTTTTTAAACTTTTTTTGAATGTCAATAAGACTTGTAATGTCATAACTGATTGTTTTGTGAACCAAGGTCTTGTGTTTGTCTTAATTGTTGTTGAACGTCCCACGTGCTGATCTATGGGGTTTCAATGGGCATTATATTCAGGAAGTCTTCCTCTACTAACTGGCTTAAGTTTTTTGGTTAGACTTTCTAACTCTATATCAAAGAGCCAAGTTCTGACTTAGTTTATGTCCATTTGAGCTCACAATTTGTCAATTCCACAAGTCTTTCTTGTTTGGTTTGCAAGTGAGAGGGGGCGTTAAGTATCCCATATTGTGGGGTTTCACTTGGCCTTAAATTCAGTAGTCCCCTCCACATATCTGCTTAAACTTTTTTGGGATTGACTTTCTCAGAATCGTGTAAAATTCTTGTACTTGTTCTGCATAGATCGAGAAGGTTGCAACTGTTTGATCCAGGATTAGCTTGTAATTTGTTCACATGACCTTCAAATTCATAATTATCCTTTTCAGGATCCTATTGTCAACTCCACCGGATGAGAGAATTAGGATGATGCTTTGTAAGGTATGTTGCCCCTCCACTCTTTTGTTCTTTACATGCTTCAGAAAATTGATGTGATAATGGCAGCAGGTAGTTAAACGTCTCAGAAATCTTTGTATAAATGGCTATATTTCCCTTCATCCTATTTGGAGGAAGTTTTCTGCAACCCGGTCTTTGATTGGTGATTTATAAGTGATGGACATTCTCCTGATAAAAACTTGACTACATATAAATATAGGCGATATGCCTGTTTGTGACTCACCAATCAAATTATAGGTTGGATCGGGGATTAAGGAATAATGGCCTTCCTCTATATGCTTTCTATTAGTTATAGGGTTTCTTGGGGCAAGGACTAAAGGGATGTCATTTCATATGATGTATTGAGATTTTTCTTTCACATGTCGAATTGAAATTTGCTTTTCCTCTAGGAACCTGAAGTGCATCGTTACAGTGCTCTAAAGTACAACGTTCCTGATGTTTCCGATGATGTCTTTCTGAGCGAATTACAGCGTAATGCTCTGTTGGTGCAAGGATGCTGGGTTCCCAAGACTGCATTGATATTACAAAAACCTTCTACTGAATCTCTGGTTAAAGGTTATCGCCTTGATGTGTGGGCTAGAGATTACACCCTTCTTATGTTCAGCAAGAAGCGTGTGGTTCACAACTCAGAGCTACCTGTTAAGAAAATACTTGCTGATGCCATTAAAAAGTTCCTGATTGTCTTCGCCACTGAAAGGTCTTCCTTAGGCGATTGGAAATTTAAGCAGGAAACTGACGTTTCATTTATGAAAAATTATCCAGATATTGTAAGCAAGCAAAAGCGAATCTGGGAGGGCATTGAGACAGAAATAATGAAATCCTTGATGAAACCTGAGCAAGGCGACAAAATTGGAAGAGGCCAGGATGATTCAAAGAATGCTCAAGCCAAAGTTGCCATGGCTAGTAGGGCCGACAAACCTCCGAGTTCAGACAAAACATCCATAAAAGCTACAAGCAGAGTTGCCCCTGGCAGGAGAACCATGTCAAATGAAACACTTGAAGCTTTGCCAAAGGCTTTGCTGAAAATCTTTCAGAGTCACAAGGTTTGCGAGTATGGATGAATAATTTCCATCTCTTTCCCCATTTTCCTTTCTGTTTTAGCTATCACATGGCACTTATACTGAATCTGATGAGGACAATTGAAAAGAAAGCGAGGTGCTTTTACTGCTTAGCAATTTTGAGTTCGTTGGTATTCTGTGTGCCCGCATTTACTTTTTTCTTTTTCTTGACTTTATGTGGTTTTAATTTGTGAAGGCAGTAATTCTTTTCCGATCTTCCTTTCTTTATTCTTTCAGTTTGGGAGGACTCTGGATAAGGGTGGGGTACATGGAAATGAATTCTATTCTTTTTTCACATTTCAATTGGGTCATTGGTCTGATGACCAAGGGTGATGTGTTAAGCAACAAATACTGATATGAAGTCCAAATACATCAGCCCCCACCAGCCATTCTTCTGTCTTAGGTCCTTTTTCCTTCTATTTTTGTCCCCTAGCTTGTGATAACATCATCATGACTTTTGGACTGGACCTCTTCTGGGGAAACGATTGGAAACAACATAATCGGCTGCCTTCAGTGGTTTCTGTTTTGGTTCTCTCCCCTGCTTTAGGATCTGAAAAGGTTGTGTTAGGCCTTTTAGTATGATAAATCACTGTTGAGTTTTACCTATATCGTCATCTGGCTAACCCAGTTTGGAGCCAAGCCTTTGTTTTGAAGATGTACCCATATGATTTAGAAATTATGTCCTTTCTCTTAACATGGCTGGACTAGTCACTTCTGAGAAGAGTTGTTAGATGAATCTTACATGGCAATTTATCTGCAGTTGTTCTAAGTTTGCCCTAGAGACTCATTGACCATGGGGGGATCATCTTATTTGCAGCTTTCAGTTTATTTGTCAACGTTTGCGGGGTTTGGCACTTTCTCAGTCCACTCTTCCCAAAGCGGACCCTAGAATGGAAAAAGCTGCAGCACTTGGGGTTGATGCCCCTCCAGATGAACTTAAGAAAGTTATCGCACAAGTTGCAGTAAACATTCACGAGCTTTATGTTTTGAAGTCATCCCCAGAGCACCCAGAACTTGATCCGTTGAGGTAATTAATGCAATAGCCATGTTTTTTTTATATCCTTCTTCTGCAATAAAATTAATGAATTGTCGCTTTGAGGTATGATTTTTTGGGATTTCTACTTTATCGGTCTTTATATTTTTGGTGAGATACTTTATCTATGTCACTGGCCTGATTTTCCAACAGTTTAGCCTCTTTTGGGACCAAGGGCTGCCTACGATCATCTTTTAACCTGCTGTTTGTAGTCTTGTTTCTGAAATTTTCCTGTCATCCATGCAGGGAAGTTGTTATTAACCTTCTAATAGGTAAAGGACCCAATGCAACACTTAAGAGGGCCGAAATATTTCAAGCTGCCAAGATGGCTCTGAAGAGAGACATTTCAAATGCTGAATATACAAAGGTCAGCTTTACAGATATAGCTTACAGAGGCTTCTCTTTTTCTGACAAAAATCTATTTACCTTGAAAATGGGACTTTTTTTTTTAATGAGAAGTTTCAAGGTCCTTGGTTCTTAAAAACTTGAGATATAGTTCTCCATTGGGCATAGACAACACCACAGCATAAAAAACAACCTATAATAAAACAAAAAGCAAATTCAATTGTGCTCAATTTATCCTTAAAAAAGAAAGAATTTCTATTATAACACTTGGAAGCACATTTAGCTGATGTGTATATCTGTGGCTCTAGCATCTGTGAATATATACAACTGTAGTATTTTACATAGAAGCCTCTGGGGTAATTCGGAGGCAACAGAGGAAACTGGTGGAGGAAGGTGTAGATGGGTTTCAGGTTCTGTCTGGGTTGTGTCATGATTTTTCTCGGTTTGAACTATACTTTTTAAACCTTTTTTTACTATAATGACATTAGCAAGGCAAACGGTTTTTTAAGTATTGCTTTAATATGGAGTATTGGCTAATTGTGTGATTGGCACGGAAGAGGCGAGAAAGCAGATTGATTTGAGCGAACTCTGGTATTTTCTTTGCTTAACGGGAAATAAACTGTTTACAGGTCATGAACGATCTGTGCGAATCCAAGGGTTCTTTCTGGTTTCTGAAAAGCAGCAACGTATAATTCACATGATCAGAACAATTGAGTGGCGCAAGACATGCTTCAGCACCCGGGAGAGACCACGTGGTATATCATAAGTTACTGACAAGAGAAGGTGTTACTTTGGGCCGAACCATCAAATTTTGTGGAGGCAAGATGAATACGACGACTCTCTGTGATGCAAACCGGGTAACATCGGCATTTTTCATATTGCTCTGTTGGTGTCCTATGAGTGTCTGCTTCTGTTTCCTCCTGGTCGGGCAGCATTTTGAAGCTCTCATGAGGTATTTTCATTTTCATGCAACACCTGTGATTGCTTGGTGTCAGCCTTGAGGCGCTTATGGACTGCACGAGACCAGAAGAACAAGCGAAGACGAGGGCAAAGGCTTGGTTCGTCTCTTCAGCTTAGAGAGGTTCTTTCTTCATTGTGACACATGAAGTAATGATAAACTACGTGCCAAAACCATTGGTAGATTCAATAGTGAATTGATTGATGAATACATCCCGAGTTCGATTCTAATCGATTCCAAGATATGAATCATAATCCGAAAAAAAAAAATACAGATAACTGAAGAGCCTAAATTCATGAGGAGTTGAGGATGCATGTTTTAGTCACTTTTAAAGATGGAGATTGTTTCTTTGTCGATAATCAATCTTCGCCGTAGAAAAAAGGAAAAGGAAAAGGCAAAAAATTCAAACATACTCATTCAAATTGCGCAAACTCCAGGCCTTGCTAAAAATTTAAGAGAATGGCATGGCCGCCCATAAAGCCCAGAAGCTATGCAAGTTCATTGTATCAAAATGACTATCGATTATAACTCTTATTGCAAAATAATAGTCACCGGAAATACCGGATTATCACGAATATTCAAAAGGTTAGAAATCTTAACCAAAAATAATTTCCACGTTCCTAACATTGCTCTAAATAAACTAACAAAAAAATTATATCTTCAAACCGACCCCTCATACTGTTGTTTGCAATGTAACAAACACTGATCCTTAGCTTCGGACCAGAAAAAGGTAAAATAGGGGGATTGGGCAAAACCATAGGTTTTCATTGGTTGAAAGTAAATATTTTATTCAAATCTTAAGATATTACATATGAGGTTTAAAAAAATAAATTCCAAATAATAAAGTAAAACAGTAAAGCACAAACTGCTTTAATAAGTATACTCTCATTGGACAAGAACGGATCTAAATCAATATAAAAATGGAACGGACGCTGGCTGATTATCAAATTTCATATTATAATCAGTGATTAGCATGCACCTTAATCTCCTTCTACAATAGTAACGATTTGCCTTGTGGGTGGTGTGCGCCTAAATTCAGTGTTCTCAATATAATCACCATACAAAGACACCAAAAACAAGTTGAACAAGCTCCTAGATCTAGATCTAGGTCGGGAGAGGTTAGACAAGTACAAAACACCTATAAGGAACTCCCAAATTTTGATCTAGATCAATGAGAAAAGCTTCTAAATCTATATATAAATTGGGAGACGAGCTCCAAAGCGCGGAAGAGTCGTGTAATTGCCTACAGTGCAGTGGGAGCTCACTCTATTCCTTGTCAATTTGTTGAACTTTTTGATATTAATGATCTGAAGTAGTGGGTTGATTCCTAATGATGAAAATAGAAAATGCCATATCGAGCGAAGAAAAGCATTAACAATGAGTAAAAAATAAAGAAAAAGACTAAGAATTAAATATGAATAATAAGATACTCTCAAATCAGATTATGAGAGATAAACTCGACTTGAGTTAAGAAGATGGAGCCTCCCTCGATAGAGGTTAGTCGAGGGGTTTGAAGTGGAAGAGAAAAAGAGGAACTAAAGAGAGGAGCGTGAGTAAGAAAGTAAAACCATTGGATGATAAGTAGCTATGAATAACACAATCTCAATAAAGATGCGTTCACATGAAACAAGTAGTCCGATAACCTCATACAAAATATCCATATATTACATAATTAACAGTAGCCAACATAAAGTAAAACTCAAATGAAAACCCTACGGTTATATTATGTCATGTGACAAGACTAGAAAGCCATGTCGATTATGGTCATATCCCCAAATCACATCGATTGTGATCATATCCCCAAATCACGTCGGTCGATGGTGAATTTCTCCGAAACAGAATCGGTCTCTGCCGACGTTGGTATCTCATCACATCTTATAATCTTTGGACCCTTTGGCTGAAAAGGAGCATAAATCAAATGAAGCACAATTCCCGAGTCTGCCGCCACATAAATATCACCATGATGAATTACCTCATAAAGGACTTGCCTTCCTCTCTTTCGAAAAAAATAAACATTTATCTCGTCGGTCTTTGATTTGTTTTATGTGCGAACGTCAATAATTGACGACTCGAAAAGCTGGCAACAAAGGGATACGAATCTGGCCAAAGTTATAGTCAACTGTAGATGCGGTCACTAGTCCTTTTTGTGTCACGAGGACTTTCATGTACTATTTTATTTTAGAGTTATTACAATAATCAAATCGTATCTAACTGGGACCGATAAAGAGGTTGACTTCCTTCTTTTTCTGGGCCAGAACAATAGATAGAATCGAAGATCTGTCTTTCAACTACGTAAACACCAAAAAGACGAACATGCTTGTTGAATATTTAAATACGAGAAGATGGAAGAATCCAAATTCACTTCTCTTCGGACTCGTGGGTCGTCCTCAGTCACATCAGTGCCGACGTCGTTTAGATGAAAAGAGGATAGAAAGTAGTAACATTGCACGTGTAAATCATCTCTCACAGGGATTCATACATGATTCTAGAATCAAATTATTAGTGTGAAAACAAGAATTCGCATTTACACAAAGTCAAAGCAAATCACTTACAATTTAACACTTGTCTATACTTTTAGGTAGGCGATAAAGAATGAAAAAGCGTGGTGATCAATCTCTGACCTTGAACGAGAGGGATGAACACGCTCATCACTTGAGCAACCCCCTACGATTGATCTTTATAAAAAGCAGAACACTGAAAGAAATAACTAAACTAAAGAATTATATAGGTAACCCCCTTTCATCCTTGAATATTCTTACTTTACCTTTCTTTCCGACAATTGATCTCAAAAGGGTTGATTATGTACGCGTTATCTCGACACGTTCTTTCCTTTCCACAACATTTCTTCGTCGCGCCCAATCAAGAAATCTAAATGCTCGCTGCAATGCCACTTCAATGCAACGTACGCCTCTTTTCTAAGCCAAAACATATTATTTGCTAGGAGATAATTGAAGAAAAAGCTCGTCTACTCTCAGTTTACGATGTACACATATCAATACTAGATTCAATATCTGTTCCCAGCCACCACCACCACCACCACCACCACCACGAACCAGGACTCCAACGCCTGCCTTTGGAAGACAACATATCCGGAAGTCTATATCATCGAGGCAGGCCACTTAGCTTTCGTTTTCCATATAATTAATCTAAACTTTATCATTACTAGACAGGAAAATCAATCCATGGATATGAGCCTCAGACATACCCATCAGCGCACTTAGGATTCGATTCGAAGACCTGCCATTGGAAACTAAAATATCACGATTCGGCATCATCAAGCAGGCCCCTCATTCTTTTTTTTTCCAGTATAATTCACCTAGGCTTGTCATTTTACGTGGGATTTAGGTCAATGGTCGAGACGTTTGGACCACTCACGGATCCTGAAATTGGCCATGCTCTTATGGGTCCTTCGTTTGATGGAGCTTGCCATCTTCTCTTGTTGAGCCACCACGTTTCCCACTTGACGCATGGGTTATTGTAACGGTAGGCCACCTTTGGACTCTTCTCCAGTACATTGAAATGGACTAACAACAACAAGAGTGACCAATTGTTTCGCTGGAATGGAATTGATAAGCAAAATACCTTTCAATATATCCAAAAGGATATTTCATAGGAATAGAATCGACAACAAAATATATTTCGAATAAATACATGGATTAATGTTTGAATCGACAGAGGATATGAAGCATCTTTTGTTGATTTTGGACATAAAAGTAAATGACAAAGAATCTAAAGGTATGGAAACTAGAGGCATTTGTAGTCGGCCATTTAATTTGCCAAAAAGTAAAGATAAAGATAAATTTGCAAAGAACGTTGAATTCTATGATTGATTTACAAGGAATAGGATGTAACTATTTAAAGCCTACAATTGATGGTTACAAACGATTATTGAATTAAAAAAGATAATTTTCCTAATCCTATCTTCAAAACAAGTAACTTCCTATCCTATACGTGATTGCAAGAAGTGACATCATTATTTATCCACAAAAAGTTACAAAAATCCTAAAATAATGGCACCAAACGTAACCACTCTACGGTTACCTATTATCTAGTAACATTTATCTAAAAGAAGTTACGTATCCGAAATATTGCTACTCAAAAGTTACATATCAATGTCGATTACTTCATCCAGGTGATGGTTCTCGTCAAAAATTGACGTTTACCGTTGATAACTTCCTTAGCGGGTTGTTGATGTTTTTCAAGTTGTTGAGTGCTATTTTCATTGATGACTACCATCAACAAAATCTGTCACTTGTCAATTATAATCAAAAGTCGGTCATTTTTTAGTGTGAACATATATCCTTTCAAAAAGAATTGATGATTATTCAATTATTTGATTCTTTTATGTTAGATAATCAAGGGTCAGTGTATGCCCCTTGTTATTGATAAATTTAATATTTCCCTACTGAATTGGCTCTTGAACTGTTTACTTGAAAACAACACAATTGACTGCGTTATGGCTCTATGAGTAGTGTCACTAGCAATATTTTTGTTTGTCAAATCTTCTTCACTCGAGATAATTTGGCCTATTGTTAACTTTATAAGGCCATCTTTCAAGTGCGAAAAATCAAAGATTTCATCCAACTTATTAATATTGAACTAGTAAACTTGTTTGTCTTTAGCCCTAGCCATTCTTTTTTCTTTTATTGTGGCAAGCTTTAAGAATTGACAATTGTAGGCTTGTCGAGCATCATATTTGCCATATTAATTCCAATGTTTTCATTTGGGTCAGAATTATACTTTGACTCATAATTTTCTATTAAAGCCACATCTTATACAAAGTTTTCAAGTGACCCTTTATATTTGTCTGTGAGAAGTTCTTCATATTTTGCACACTATCATTGCTAATTGAAATAATTCAACAAAATCTTGACCTTCAAATTTTTCTCATTCCATCAAGAGCCAAACCCGTGAACTCTTTTCCCAAGAGTGAAGTAAGGCCTCCATTCCTAGTCTATTTAGATCGAGCAACAAATTGATTGATCGACTCAATATTGCATTGATAGAGTCTGACAAAATCGGTAATTGATACCTCACGTATCATTCTATAAAATTAAGAATGTAATTATCTTTCCATTTCCACTGAGGCATAATTGGTCATATTTGAACATGTAACCTTTAGGTTCTCAGTCGGAGATCTCTTGATGCTCAGAGCTAATTGCACCGACATAAGTTGCTACCTATTTTGCCTCAAATAAGATCAAATTGAAGTTGCCAAAGCTAGCTAGCAGGATTTAGCTAATCGACATGGGATAATTTTTACTAAACGGGTTGATATATTTTCATTGCGAGGCTGTTTGCGTAGAAAAGAACAATTTGTACACTAACGAAGTATTTAAACCCCTTAATCAATTTGCCGTCGGCATAAAAGTCGTATTGTCCCGCAAGTTGCCTTTAAAGCATGATTTTCCATCTAAACAAAAGTCATTATACAATTCGCATCTACTCGAGATTGGTAATCCTATTTTAATCCTAACCTTAATCATCCGGATTACGTTTGTCGGGATATTTTTGTCCTGTAATTAATAGCACCTCCATCTGGTCGGCAACCCCACTTTTCTCCACGAATCATACCCCTGATCAACTGCTTAGTTGTCCATTAATTAGAGGGGGAGAGGGCGTTCTAGTAATTACACAGTCGGGTCAGAGGCGCCACGTCAGCGGGGGAGGAGACATCGGGCCGAGGAATGCTTCCTTCTCCGTCGGGTCGGGTAGGTCCAGTTGTCTACCCCCGTCCCGTCCCCGTCCCTGTTCTTATCCGAGTATAGCAGGCGATGACGTTACAAATCGCGAGATCCAGCCCTTGTGGATAAGGACCTCTCTACAACTCAAGCTGGTTTCCTTCGGTTGCGGCAGGCGGGACTGTGTTGGGGCCAGTTTGGCAGGAACAGACGCCATTCTTGAAGGGCGTCCGGCGTCTCCAGAATCGTGGAAAGCGACCACTGTTCAGTGGGCGACTCTGGTGACGGCTATAAAAAGGGCAAGTTGGGACAGGGATAGGTTAAGGAGCTTTTCTTGTATTGCTAGAGAGAGAGAGAGAGAGAGAGAGAGATTGTGACGAGCATGACGAGCATGGAGAAGTTCGGTGGCGGTGGTGGTGGTGGTGAGGCTGAGAAGCTTTCTGGGTTCAACAGATATGCCGGCGCTTGTTGCATCGTTGCGTCCATGATCTCCATTATTTTTGGCTATGGTAATCTCTCTCTCTCTCTCCATCTGGTTTGCCTTGTCAAGATCTTTCGTTCGTTTCGCTGTTCGCTTTGTGGATGACGAAACGTGCCGTTCTACTGGTTTAACTGGAACGAGAAATCTTCGTGTGATATACAGGCCATAGCACTCTTTATTTTCTCGTACTGATCACATCCGTGAAAGCAAACCTTCAAATCATCCGAGGTTTCTTTTTCATAGAAGATCATTTGATCGGAATAGTCATTGTCTAGAAAGTTTATTCAGATTCAAGATATTATCTTATGAATGATTGTTTAATAAGTATCAACACCTCTAACGCGCAAAGTTTTAATCTTTTATATATGTAGAAAGTTTCTTATAATTTATCGATAGCAAATCGTTTTCTCTTTAACTAAAAAGAGATATGTTGATTAATTTTATAGTAAAGTTGTGATGATGAATTATGTTAAACATGTAGTATGAAATAACTATTTTGATTATTGTTTTTGAGTGTGTTTGTGCCTATAATTATATTTTCGTGAAATTATTTTGTTTAAACGATATTCATGACGTAATCAAGCTGCAATTTTTCAATTATGGATTTCATAAAGATTTTTAGTCTTAACTAATTTTGAAAAATCCCATGAAAGGGATCTGTCTTGTCTGAATTAGGACAACCTGCTGGATTGTGTACGACCATGCTATCCTTGGAATGAACTTTTGTTGTCCTTTTCTTGCACTGATTTCAACTTTTGATATTGTAACTTTACTCCAGACACTGGTGTTATGAGTGGGGCCATGATCTTCATAAAAGAGGACCTCGAGATAAACGACACGCAGATCGAAATCCTTGCCGGAATCCTCAACTTTTGTGCCCTTTTTGGCTCTCTCATCGCCGGAAGAACGTCTGACTACATCGGTCGCCGTTACACCATTGTTCTTGCCTCCGTCATCTTCTTACTCGGTTCAGTTCTGATGGGTTATGGGCCGACCTACGCGATCTTGATGACCGGGCGGTGCATCGCCGGCGTCGGGGTGGGCTTCGCCCTAATGATCGCACCCGTGTACTCTGCGGAAATCTCCTCCGCCACACACCGAGGATTCTTAAGCTCTTTGCCGGAGATATGCATAAGCATAGGGATCTTGCTCGGCTATGTATCAAATTACTTTTTGCGAAATTGACGCTAAAGCTAGGGTGGAGGATGATGCTAGGTGTCGCGGCCATCCCTTCCTCGCCTTGGCATTCGGGATCCTCAAGATGCCTGAATCGCCGAGGTGGTTGGTATTGCAAGGCCGGCTGGCCGAGGCGAAAAGGGTCTTGCTCCAAGTTTGTAATTCGGAGCAAGAAGCGGAAACCCGATTCCATGACATAAAAATAGCAGCTGGGATCGACGCGAATTGCAAGGAGGATGTTGTCAAGCTCCCGAAGAAGACTCGCGGCGAAGATGTATGGAAGGAGCTCTTGCTGAGGCCCTCACCCTCAGTGCGGTGGATCTTGTTGGCCGCGGTGGGGATCCATTTCTTCGAGCACGCGACAGGGATCGAAGCAGTCATCCTTTACAGCCCGCGGATTTTCAAGAAAGCCGGAGTGACCAGCAAGAAAAAGCTCTTGCTTGCCACGGTTGGCGTCGGCCTTACAAAGGCCACATTCATAATAGCAGCCACATTTTTGCTCGACAGAGTTGGTAGGAGGCGATTGCTCCAAGTGAGCTCAGTAGGGATCATCGTCGCCCTAACCGGATTAGGGTTTTGCTTGACGGTGGTGGAGCATGCCAAGGAACAGCTCTTGTGGGCTCTCGTCTCGAGCATCGTCGCCACGTACACGTACGTGGCCTTCTTCTCGATCGGGATCGCCCCGGTCACCTGGGTCTATAGCTCCGAGATATTCCCGCTGAAGCTGAGGGCTCAGGGGATGGGCATCGGCGTCGCGGTGAACCGGCTCATGAACGCGATCATTTCGATGACTTTCCTCTCGATGTCGGAGGCCATGACCATCGGCGGGGCCTTCTTCATGTTTGCTGGCATAGCCGTGCTGGCTCTGGGATTTTTCTATTTCTTATTGCCCGAGACGAAAGGCAAGCCCTTGGAGGAGATTGAGATGCTCTTCACCAGGAAGAACAGTAAGGCCAAGAACAGAGGGATAGAGATCCAGCCGAACAGTGTCTAGTGGAGTCTGTAGACGTTTGAAGGAGTGTGGTATATTTCGTAGTATATACGTTTTTGACAAGTTTCCAAAAGTTGGAACATATAAAAGCGCTGAAGCTGTGAGTTATATCAGAGACCTCGTAATCTACATCGAACATATAAAAGTGGACATCAATCTCGAACTCTTCTGATCAATGTCACTGCTGCATTTTCTCATTCCCATCTTTGAAGTGCTCCCGATCTCCAAAGCTTCGACTCACTATCCCATTTCATGAACTTTTTACTACAGTTGATTTCTTGTACATGCGAATGTGGCGACTTAGCATGATGGTTTAAAGTCCAGCCAAATTGATCGTAACACAAAGATAGTATTGTGCGGTTCGGGATGTCATTTTCTAGGGTCGTTCTGATCTTTTGGCTAAAGCTTTCCGGACCCCACACTGTTATGTTGCGTTCTGGAAATATCTAGTCCAAATCGAACCCCGTCGAACCCCAATTAACGTTGTAGCGCATCCTTGGTGACCCGATCTGATATCATATGCTTGCCCATCCCTGGATAAGCCACCGACACGTGTGACCCAATATGCGTGGCTTTGTTACCGTGACATGAGGCCATCTTAACTCTTGTCTCCAGTTATCTAGACATTCCTGGCGTACTTTTCGGCCCTTGAGGATCGTAAGCTTTTGAATTTGGATCATTTGATCACGCATGTTACCGAATTTCGGAGGGTATCATTTATTACTTGGTTTCGGACCATGTCATGTGTTGGTTATGTGTGATCATCATGTGCATGGGTTGTGACAAGTAATCCATGAAAAGATGGTTCAGACATCAAGCAGAGTAGAAAAATGAAAGTTTTAAGGACTTAGACTCCAGTTTCTTAAAGACCAGAGACTCGCAAATGCGAAAATCATTGAGCTCCAAGGGTCCAGAATGCAATTGGGTCGGTCCGTTTATTTGATAAATTTTCGGAACATATATTCTATCCTTGTGCATTGTTTTGGCCCGCGAAAGGAAATGAAAAGGAGCAGAACCACACTAATATTTCAATTTAGATTATTGTCTATACAAACCTTTTCAATTTGTAGCCGATATCTTATTACGAATAAATTTCTTGGTTTATCAACTTTTCGTTTTGTCAAAATTTCTCCTGCAACGAATTAACTTTCACTAAAAATTATTCTTCAGTTTTTAATTAAAGGAGACAAGGTCCTGACGACTCTAGACAGGAAATATCATAGGTAAATAAGGAACTCAACAATTTCACTTTAGATAGAGTTGTACAAATACAAATCGTGCCAAAATTTAATCGATGGCATAGAGTCATTTTAAAGGAATGGAATGCGAGCAAATTATGCTGGAATTTAATCAACGACAAAACTTGAGAGTGCAAAGATGCTATGTTGGAATTTCATTGATGATGCGACACCCATGATAGAGATACATGCCGGAATTTAATCGATGACGCAAGTTTAGAAACTAAAAGTATAGTGTAGAAAAGTAAAGATAATCGAAAATTTTGTTTGTTTGTTTATGAAGGCGCTCTCCAATAGACGATTGGTGGAGTTTAAAGTGGTTATGCCATAATTGCTCCTAAGCGGTTCACGGAGGTTGTATCCATGTTCCTCCACCTCCAGAAATTTTGTGCCCATTCTTCCACAAGGCCATGACCTCATTTCCGAATGGTTGTTCCTTTAAAAACGCGTGCTTATTGCTCCACGACCTCAGTGGCTTTGTTCTCTAACAACTTCAAACTTGTAATCATTTTTTGATACTTTCTATGCGTTCAACTCTATATTGATACCTTAACAATATATCAATCTTATTAATCGATACCTTTGTCGACTATTTTTAACCAAACGACGTTGTATATCGACATTCGATCAGCAATAATCATTAATATGGACAAATATTGATATTGATCCTTGCGATCATCAATAATGTGTTGCATGCTTGAAAACATTCACGTTTTAATCACATGTCTATCCATATTGACAACTCAGTCCATTTTTGGTGCAAACAACTTTCTCATAATCCTTCAAACGCGTAAAGATCACGGTCTGTTTATGGACCGCAAAAAGTACATTTGGTTTGGGTAGATATTTGGTTTAGGAGTCCCGCACGGTTGCATCCTTCCATAGCCTCGATGACCGATAAAAGGTCCCAACACGAACCAAGATTTGGTTCAGAGCTTGATCTTTCTTAGCTTTCCAGTCGGATTATGCAATGCCAATTCTATTCAATCTTTCTATTTCTTTTCGTCGGTCAGATTCTTACATTTGATTCTCTTGAAGTACGCATATTCAAGTGGAAAAGATCTCTTGCAATCTCTTAGGTGTCCCACACCAGCGTGCAAGGAAGAAAAATGGGAAAATTGTCCAAAAAGTTCTAAACCTATTGCACTTTTATCAATTCAATCATAAGCTTATTAACTTTGCTAATTCAGTCCTAAATCTTTTCACTTTTTGCCAATTGAGTCAATTCGGCCAATTTTGGCTGGAAAATGCTAACGTGGACTCTGGCGGTGTCATGTAGGACCACCGGTACTAACGTAGACAATTTTTAATAATATTTTAATATTTTTTTCTGTTTTTTTTCCTTTTTTTTTTCTTTCTTTTCTTTTTGGCTTTCTTCTTTGCCTTTTCCAGTGGTCGGCCGGCCGATTGGCCTCGCCCACCATAGGCGAGGCTTGGCCGAGCGAGGGCTAGCCCCAGCGAGGGGAGCCCTCACCTAAGCACGGCCTAGCAAGGGTCACTTGGGCGAGGTCAACTTACGCCTACCTGGCGTTGCCGTTGCCCAACTGACGCTTAGCAAGGCCACCCTGGCTTAGGTGAGGGCAAGCCTCGGTGAGGGCTCTCCTTGCCAGATTTAGTGAGGCCGGCCCTTGCCCAAGTTAGGGCGGCCTTGCTCGGTGTCGTCGTCGCCTGGCCGATGCCCGGCGAGGCCGCCCTAGCTTGGGTGCAGATTGGCCTCGCTTGACCTGGGCGAGGGTTGGCCTCACCTAGGCAACCCTTGCTAGACCGCGCCTGGGTGAGGGCTCCTCTCGTTGAGGCTAGCCCTCGCCTGGCCAAGCCTCACCTATGGCGGGCGAGGCTAGTCGGCTAGATGTGGCTGGCGATTAGCCTTTGCCTATGGCCACCTGGCCAACAGAAAATGCAAAGAAGAAAGCCAAAAAAAAAAAGTGGAAAAAACAATAAAAAATAATAAATATTCAAAAAATATTAAAATATTATTAAAAATTATCAATATCGGTGCCAATGGTCCTACGTGCACCGCCAGCGTCTATGTCAGCATTTTCCGGCCAAAATTGGCCGGATGAACTTAATTGGTAAGAAGTGAAAATGTTTAGAATTGTATTGACAAATTAACAGGTTGAGAACTGACTTGGCAAAAATGTAATAGATTTAGGACTTTCGGATAATTTTCCCTCCTAACCTTAATGATCCAAATTAAGGTTGTCCGGATCTTCCGACCCGTAATTAATAGCACCTCGACTTTGTCGGCAAGCCCCCTTGTCTCAATTAATCATTTGGGATTAAGACGGAATCTCCCCGAGAGGAATCGCTAAGCTGTGCATTAATTAAGTCAAAGGTGCCACGTCAGGTCAAATTGTCCGCTATCCCTATCCGAGAAAATATTGGGTGGGTTTAACCCTCCACATAGGTGAAATGTATCACCATTCAAAAGTCGACACGTGGCAAATTTGGGCCCACCTGTCAGCATCCATTCTCTCTCCATTAACTCCGTCTCTCTCCCCTTTACTCTCTCTCCTCCCCTCCGTTTCTGCCCACGACTCTTTCTCCCCCTTTTCTCTCTCCACTTCTCTTTTCTTTTTTCTTGCGTCTGCCATAGCTCGAGCTCGAGTCGGCTCATGGCCGCTTCAAGTCGAGGGACCGCGTGTCGCCGCGAGGCATCGGCGTGAAGCCTCCTGCCTCCGCCGGTCCATGGTCCGGACCCTTTCGGTGTCTCGGCCATTGGATTGCGAAGAAGAACAGCGTGGCGACGACCAGCGAGCTGGCCACAGTGGCCGCCACTGCCTTGACGATCATCTTGCTTGAGGAAGATGACGAGTCCGGCGGCGGCGCTTGGAGCGAGCCTATTACGGAAGGAGGGAGAGAGCCCGGGGGGGCGGCGGCGGCGGACGACGTGGAGGTGGCCTGGGAGAGGAGGGCGCGGATGCGGGAGGGGTCGGCGGGCTGCTTCGGGGTGGGGATGCGCTCCACACCGGAGTGGCGGTTGGCAACGCACCAGGATTGGATGAGGCGGCGGAGGGTGTGGTTGGGGATGAGGGTGAAGTCGAGGAGCGGGGCGTAGGTGACGGGGCGGGTAGTGTTGCCGCCGGCGATCCAAGGCTCGATGTTGGACCGGTCGTAGGTCTGCCCCGTCGACACCGTCACCGGGTCCAGCATCAGCTCCAGCGAGATGGGGCACCGAAAGTGGTGCAGGATCTGGACGCCCACCGTGTCCAGCTGCTCCAAGCTCAGCCACCACGCATTTTTCTCTCTCTAGGAACGGCGCAAAAAAGCTCCCTTTTGTTTGTTACTGCACTCCCTCTCTCTCTCTCTAGAATGTGGGCAGTGGATGAAGTGAAGGGTCGACACTTGCAGAGTGCGCAGATGGGCACTAGCGAAATTCCTTCTCTGTTCGTGAGAGGACGTTGGTTTCTTCTTTATTTGGGAGCA
This sequence comes from Eucalyptus guilfoylei, assembly GCA_016097605.1. Classification (NCBI taxonomy): domain Eukaryota; kingdom Viridiplantae; phylum Streptophyta; class Magnoliopsida; order Myrtales; family Myrtaceae; genus Eucalyptus; species Eucalyptus guilfoylei. The sequence continues at coordinate 16,950,307 of CM027867.1, read as the reverse complement.
GAAGACAGAGAACGAGGGAAGAGAGAGAAAGAGGGAGGGAGAGAGGACAGCTGATTTTTGTGGGCAGAAACGGAGGGGAGGAGAGAGAATAAAAGGGAGAGAGACGGAGGGTTAACGGAGGAAGTTAAGACTGACAGGTGGGCCCAAATTTGCCACGTGTCGACTTTTGAATGGTGGTACATTTCGCCTACGTGGAGGGTTAAACCCACTCAATATTTTCTCATCCCTATCCCTGTCCTAATCCGAGTGTCTTGACTGATGATGACGTGGCAAAGTCTGATTCCAGGTGACGTTTCACCTCCCACGCGCTTTATCCATTCATCTTATTGAGATCGAAAATGGAAAGTTAAGATCAGGCAGGCTACACGCAGGCTGGGTTTCCCTGCGAATTTAGTGAGTTCCTCCTTTATCCGTTCGGTTCTGCTGGTGGGATTGTATCGGGACCGGGGTCTGGCTGCAGCATTTGGATATCTTTGTTGAATGGGATACGACCCTCAGCTGGCGTCGCGGTCGAAAGCAAACGCTGCTCGGCGTGCGAACTGTGGCGTTGTGCTATAAAAAGGGTCGGTTAGGACTGCGATTGTTCAAGGAGCTTTTGGATATTGTTAGAGAGAGAGAGAGAGAGAGAGAGAGAGAGAGAGAGAGAGAGAGAGAGAGAGAGAGAGAGAGAGAGAGAGATGCCTGTTGGTGGTGACGCTGAGAAGCCTTCTGGGTTCAACAGATATGCCTGTGCTTGTGCCGTCGTTGCGTCGATGATCTCCATTATTTTTGGCTATGGTCATCTCTCTCTCTCTGTCTCTCTCTTCCCATCTGGTTTGCCTTGTGGAGATCTTTCTTTCGTTTCGCTGTTTCACTTTGAGGATGATGAAACGTGCTGTTCTACTGGTTTAACTGGAACGAGAAATCTTCGTGTGATATACAGGCCATAGCACTCTTCATTTTCTCGTACTGATCATATCCGGGACAACAAACCTTCGAATCATCCAAGGTTTTTTTTTCACGGGAGATCATTTGATCGGAATAGTCATTGTTTAGAAAGTTTATCCAAATTCAAGATATCATCTATGGAATGATTGTTTAATATGTATCAACACCTCGCGCAAAATCTTTAATATTTTATATATGTAGAAAGTCTCTTATAATTTATCGATAGCAAATTGGTGTCTGTTTAACTAAAAGAGATATTATTGATTAATTTTATAATAAAATTATGATGATGAATCATATCTAAATGTGTAGTATGGAATAACTATTTTGATTATTGTTCCCAAGTGTGTTGGTGCCAATAGTTACATTTTCGTAAAATTATTTTGTTTGAATGATATTCATGACATAATCAAGTTGCAATTTCAATTATAGATTTAGGAAGATTTTTAGTCTTAATTAATTTTGAAAAATCCTATGAAGGGGATCTGTCTTGTCTGAATGATGGATTGTGTACGACCGTGCTATCCTTGGAATGAACTTTTAATGTCCTTTTCTTGCACTCATTTCAACTTTTGATTTTGTAACTTGACTCCAGACACTGGTGTTATGAGTGGGGCCATGATCTTCATAAAAGAGGACCTCGAGATAAACGACACGCAGATCGAAATCCTCGCCGGAATCCTCAACTTTTGTGCCCTTTTTGGCTCTCTCATCGCCGGAAGAACGTCTGACTACATCGGTCGCCGTTACACCATTGTTCTTGCCTCCGTCATCTTCTTACTCGGTTCAGTTCTGATGGGTTATGGGCCGACCTACGCGATCTTGATGACCGGGCGGTGCACCGCCGGCGTCGGGGTGGGCTTCGCCCTAATGATCGCACCCGTGTACTCTGCGGAAATCTCCTCCGCCACACACCGAGGATTCTTAAGCTCTTTGCCGGAGATATGCATAAGCATAGGGATCTTGCTCGGCTATGTATCAAATTACTTTTTTGCGAAATTGACGCTAAAGCTAGGGTGGAGGATGATGCTAGGTGTCGCGGCCATCCCTTCCCTCGCCTTGGCATTCGGGATCCTCAAGATGCCTGAATCGCCGAGGTGGTTGGTATTGCAAGGCCGGCTAGCCGAGGCGAAAAGGGTCTTGCTCCAAGTTTGTAATTCGGAGCAAGAAGCGGAAACCCGATTCCATGACATAAAAATAGCAGCTGGGATCGACGCGAATTGCAAGGAGGATGTTGTCAAGCTCCCGAAGAAGACTCGCGGCGAAGATGTATGGAAGGAGCTCTTGCTGAGGCCCTCACCCTCAGTGCGGTGGATCTTGTTGGCCGCGGTGGGGATCCATTTCTTCGAGCACGCGACAGGGATCGAAGCAGTCATCCTTTACAGCCCGCGGATTTTCAAGAAAGCCGGAGTGACCAGCAAGAAAAAGCTCTTGCTTGCCACGGTTGGCGTCGGCCTTACAAAGGCCACATTCATAATAGCAGCCACATTTTTGCTCGACAGAGTTGGTAGGAGGCGATTGCTCCAAGTGAGCTCAGTAGGGATCATCGTCGCCCTAACCGGATTAGGGTTTTGCTTGACGGTGGTGGAGCATGCCAAGGAACAGCTCTTGTGGGCTCTCGTCTCGAGCATCGTCGCCACGTACACGTACGTGGCCTTCTTCTCGATCGGGATCGCCCCGGTCACCTGGGTCTATAGCTCCGAGATATTCCCGCTGAAGCTGAGGGCTCAGGGGATGGGCATCGGCGTCGCGGTGAACCGGCTCATGAACGCGATCATTTCGATGACTTTCCTCTCGATGTCGGAGGCCATGACCATCGGCGGGGCCTTCTTCATGTTTGCTGGCATAGCCGTGCTGGCTCTGGGATTTTTCTATTTCTTATTGCCCGAGACGAAAGGCAAGCCCTTGGAGGAGATTGAGATGCTCTTCACCAGGAAGAACAGTAAGGCCAGGAACAGAGGGATAGAGATCCAGCCGAACAGTGTCTAGTGGAGTCTGTAGACGTTTGAAGGAGTGTGGTATAATTTGTAGCTTATACGTTTTTGACAAGTTTCCAAAAGTTGGAACATATAAAAGCGCTGAAGCTGTGAGTTATATCAGAGACCTCGTAATGTACATCGAATTATGGAGAAAAAAGTGGACATCAATCTCGAACTCTTCTGATCATCGTCACTGCTGCATTTTCTCATTCCCATCTTTGAAGTGCTCCCGATCTCCAAAGCTTCGACTCACTATCCCATTTCATGAACTTTTTACCACAGTTGATTTCTTGTACATGCGAATGTGGCGACTTAGCATAATGGTTTAAAGTCCAGCCAAATTGATCGTAAAACAAAGATGGTATTGTGCGGTTCGGGATGTCATTTTCTGGGGTCGGTCTGGTCTTTCGGCTAAAGCTTTCCGGACCCCACACTGTTATGTTGCGTTTTGGAAATATCTTGTCTAAATCGAACCCTGTCGAAACCCTATTAACGTTGTGGCGCATCCTTGATGACCCGATCTGATATCATATGCTTGCCCATCCCTGGATAAGCCACCGACACGTGTGACCCAATATGCGTGGTTTTGTTACCGTGACATGAGGCCATCTTGACTCTTCTCTCCAGTTATCTAGACATTCCTGGCGTACTTTTTGGCCCTTGAGGATCATAAGCCTTTGAATTTGGATCATTTGATCACGCGTGTTACCGAATTTCGAAGGGTATCATTCTTAACTTGGTTTCGGACCATGTCGTGTGTTGGTTATATGTGATCTTGTAACTGAATCATGTGCATGGGTTGTGACAAGTAATCCACGAAGGCAGGGTTCAGACATCAAGCAGAGTAGAAAGATGAAAGTTTTAAGGACTAAGACTTGTTTCTTAAAGACCAGAGACTCGCAAATGCGAAAATCATCGAGCTTCAAGGGTCCAGAATGCAATTGGGTCGGTCCGCCTATTTGAAAAATTTTCGGAATATATATTCCATCCTTGTGCATTGTTTTGGCCCGAAAGGGAAATGAAAAGGAGCAGAACAATAATTCCACACTAATCTTTCAATTTAGATTATTGTCGATACAAACCTTTTCTATTGTAGCCAATATCTTATTACGAATAAATTTTTTGGTTTATCAACTTTTGTTTTGTCAGAATTTCGCCCATGACAAATTATCTTTCATTGAAAATTATTCTTCATTTCTAATTAAAGGAGACAAGGTTCTATGACGACTCTAGATAGGAAATATCACAGTAAAATAAGGAACTCAACAATTTCACTTTAAATAGAATTGTACTAATGTAAATTGTGCCAAAATTTAATCAATGACAAGGTCTAGAAAATACATTCATTTCAAAGGAGTGGAATGTGAGCAAATTATGCTGGAATTTAATCAACGACAAAACTTGAGAGTGTGAAGATGCTATGTTAGAATTTCATTGATGATGTGACACCCATGATAGAGATATATATCCGAATTTAATTGATGACGCAAGTGTAGAAACTAAAAGCGCAGTGTAGAAAAGTAAAAATAATTGAAAATTTGTTTGTTTGTTTACAAAGGCACTCTCCAGTAGACGATTGGCGGAATTTAAAGTGGTCATGCCATAATTGCTCCTAAGCGGTTTGCAAAGGTTGTATCCATGTTCCTCCACCTCCAAAAATTTTGTGCCCATTCTTCCACAAGGCCATGACCCCGTTTCCGGATAGTTGTTCCTTTAAAAACGCGTGCCTATTGCTCCACGACCTCAGTCACTTTGTTCTCTAACGACTTCAAACTTATAATCATTTTTTAGTACTTTCTATGCATTCGACTCTATATTGATGCCTTGAAAATTTACTAATCTTAGTAATAGATACCTTTGTCAACTATTATTAACCATACGGCATTGTACATTGACGTTTGATTGTCAATAATCATTGATGTGGACAAATATTGATATCGATCCTTGTGATCGTCAACAATAGGTCATATGCTCGATGACATTCACGCTTTAATTGCACGTCTATCCATATTGACAACTCGGTCCCTTTTTTGTGCAAACAACTTTCTGATAATCCTTCAAACGCGTAAAGATCACGTGCTGTTTATGGACCGCGAAAAGTACCTTTGGTTTGGGCAGATATTCGGTTTAAGATTCCCGCACGGTTGCGTCCTTCCATAGCCTCGATGACCGATAAAGGGTCCCAACAAGAACCAAGATCTAGTTCAGAGCTTGATCTTTCTCAGCTTTCCAGTCGGATTATGCAATGCCAGTTCTATTCAATTTTTCTATTTCTTTCGTCGGTCGGGTTCTTACATTTGATTATGCAGATCTGGTCCTATCACAGCAAAATCTAACAGATCAGAGCACCTCTCGACTGAAAAATCTTGACCAGACTCCTTCACATCAGCAAAAAACCAAAAAAACAAACGCAGAACCTGCACGTTGGAGACCGCCAGACCCGGGATCGGTGAAAATCAACGTCGACGGAGCTTTTACGCCAGGGACTAACGATGGATCTGTTGCAGGGGTGTGCAGGGACGAGAACGGCGTGCTGCTCGACGGTTTCGCTCGCTCGGTCAAAGCGCAATCTCCCTTGCACGCAGAAACCCTAGCAGTATGTGAGGGTCTGGAACTGGCAGCAAAGTGGAGGAAGAAAGAAGGGTCACGTGGGGTAGTTGTAGCGTCTGACTGTTCCACATCAGTTCGGATGATCTTGGGGATAGATTCCCCCCCTTGGGAAGTCAACTACGTTGTTCAGATGGGCCGGGCCGTGATAAACTCCAATCCAGGTTTAAATTTTATCCATGAGCCGAGAGAGTTAAATAAAACCGTGGATTGGGTTGCAAAAACTCAGCTCCGCCAATCTCTACCTCGGAACTGGATATCCCGCCCCCCTCAATCCCTTTTGGATGTTCTTTGTTTGAAGCCCATTTGGGTTGTCCCTCTACTATTACTACTTGAAATGAAAAGAGGACTATTTTGAAGTAAGCATATTCAAGTTGAAAAGATCTCTTGCAATCTCTTAGGTGTCCCACCCCAGCGTGCAAGGAAGAAAAATTAGCATCAATATAGGCACAAACGGCACCTTATAAAGTAAATTTTGCTGACACCCACATATGAAATACGTATTGATAATACAAATGCAACGGCATATGTAAGGGGTCGATCGAAGCAAATAAATTCCACGGGGAAAAAATGGAGTTATCGTTTCTGTTTGTATGTAGGGGGAAAAACTCCATATGAACTTCGGCAATAAATGACAGAAAACCAATCAATGAATTTCTTGACTTATCAATTGTTTCAATTTACAACCCCAAAAGAATGCGACATCGAACTGGCAGAAAACAAAATCCTCCTTTAAGTACATTTGAACTTGTCTCTGCCATGGGAATCTAGTGCTTCCTGGCCACCGAGACATTAACATAAGCTTCTAGTAGCGCATCATGGACCATCTTTGGAGAGGGCAACGATTTAGAAATCTCGAATCTCTAAAATTCCTGATTTTCATCGTAATCAGCGAGCCACTACTCTCTCTCTCTCTCTCTCTCTCTGTTATCTGGAAAAGGAGGTGACAGTTTTGTTAGATTTCATGAACTACAAGAGGCTTGCATCATACGCATTTTGTATAAATGCACAATCCAAAACACAAATAGAAGATCGATGCGATTCGAGAAACAAAAGACGGGCCATGGAATTAACATGTCGTCATTCATGGATGTTCTCTAATTAATCGGATTATCCACTTTAATTGGCGTGTTTGGCCTAATAGGAAGATTCACATTAGGTGGTATCAATGGAACCACTAGCCTTACATTTTCAATGTTTGGTAATCGATTAGTCTATCGACCAGTTTGATTTGTCAAATTATTATCACCAATTTGGTTGTTTTGATGAACATTATTAACATTAGTGTCGATGGATTAGAAATGTACCTTGTTACCACTGGATGGAATAGTGGTGTTGATTGGACGATCTTGGCATAAAGAGTACATTATTCACAACATAAATAGTGATCGGCTTGATTATGTCCAACATGTGACTCACAATATAATTGCTCATATCGTTTCGTTACTCTTATAATAACCTCTTCAGGTGGCCAACATACAAGGATTTGGTGCAACTTCTCTCAATTGCTCTTCAATGAGACGCTAGGGTAGTTTTGCCCCCCTCACTTTATCCTTCTTCTACCGCTCGATTAACGGCTGAAGAGTCGAATTGCCTAGCAACTTCGTCGCTAGTTTGTGCAACCAAATCATTGTTACTAGCAACATTATCACTCTTGTTGATTTTTGGTTCTTGCCGTCATAATCTCCTCAAATCAACAAAATATTTCCCACCGGGCATGCCAAAAAGATGTTTGTTTGAATTGAATCAATGACAAAATATCTTTCAATAAATCCCAAAGGATGTTTTACCGGAATTGAATTGACAATGGAATATTTTTTGAATATATATGGATCCAAGTGTGAATTGACAAAGGTTATGAATGGTCCTTTGTTGATTTTGGATTGATGTCGATTACTTCAACCCCAGTGAAGGTTCTCATCAATGACTGATGTTTGCTATTGATAACTTTCTTAGCGAGTTGTTGATACTCTTCAAGTTATCGATTGTTCTTTTCATCAAAGACTTCTCCTGTTCATTAAACTCTACTATTATTGAATAAGTATATCGTTGATTATAACTAAAAGTTGCTCATTTTGAGTGTTAACACTAAGCATGGAAATAACAAGACTGATTTATGAAAATGATATATGACCGAATCTAACTTGATATCGAAATAAGTATATTGTACTCTGCATCCAATAATTAGATGTTATTGAATCTCTTTGCTTTCCCTTATTAACGAATAATTTCATAAGACTAGAGATTATATTTTCATCACATTTAAATGTCGTCACTAAATGAATTGTTTGGGACCAAGATCATGCGGAAGGGTCGCTGCCTCAAAGGTGGGATTAAAGGAATCCACTTGCTATCGTAATTAATCATTTTGTTTTGCAGTTGGGACCATCAAAGTTTAGAGGGTAATCTGTAACTTTTCAAAGTTGGTGGCTATTGTTAAACGGTTCCAAAGTTCAAGAATGCATTATAACTTTCCAAAATTCGGCGCCCATATTATGTAATGGTGCCAAAGCTTATTGGGTTTTTTGACGAATTATCCTTTTAATTTCATTTTATAACTCAAGGATACGGGTACAATGATGCAGTTACCTGGAAGCCTATGAAATGTCGTGCAATCTTCGTGATATGGTTAAGTCCAGACTCTTTGGCCTCTGCAAGAAAGTTTAGACATGATTAGTCAGATTTGAACACATAAGCTTCAGTTTCTCAGCTAGAAATCTCTCGACACTCAAGCTAATTGCGCCTAATCTAAGGGTTTATTTATTTTGCCTTGAAGATCAAATTGAAATTGCCCATGGTAGCTAACAGGATTTAGATACAAATCTTACCTTTAGCAAGTGAATTCTTCACATAAACCGGTTGATGTTTCCATTTCGAGATTGTTCCCGTAGAAAAAACGATTTGTACACTAAACGAAGTATCTAAACTCTTTAAGTACTTTGCGGTCAGCATAAAAGTCTAGCCTCGCAAGTTGCCTTAAAAGCAAAATTTTCCAGCTAATGCAAAAGTCATGATACAAATTCGCATCTACTCGATATTGGCAAGCCTATGTTAATCCTAACCTTAATGATCCAAATTAAGGTTGTGCGGATCTTCCCGTCCCGTAATTACTAGCACCTCGACTTTGTTGGCAACCCCCCTTGTCTCAACTAATAATTTGGGATTATGATGGAATCTCCCTAAGAGAAATTGCTTAGCTGTGCATTAATTAAGTCGAAGGTGCCACGTCAGGTCAAATTATCCGCTGTCCCTGTCCTAATCCGAGTGTCTCGACTGAGTCCGACTAGCGCTTTATCTATTCATCTTATTGAGATCGAAAATGGAAAGTTAAAATCAGGCAGGTTACACGCAAGCTGGGTTTCCCTGCGAATTTAGTGAGTTCCTCCTTTATCCGTTGGGTTCTGCTGGTGGGATTGTATCGGGACCGGGGTTTGGCTGCAGTATTTGGATATCTTTCTTGAATGGGATACGACCCTCAGCTGGCGTCGCGGTCGAAAGCAAACGCTGCTCGGCGTGCGAACTGTGGCGTTGTGCTATAAAAAGGGTCGGTTAGGACTGCGATTGTTCAAGGAGCTTTTGGATATTGTTAGAGAGAGAGAGAGAGAGAGAGTGATAAGCAGAAGATTGCGATGGGCATGGAGAGTGATAAGCAGAAGATTGCGATGGGCATGGAGAAGTCGGGCGATGTTGGTGGTGACGCTGAGAAGCCTTCTGGGTTCAACAGATATGCCTGTGCTTGTGCCGTCGTTGCGTCGATGATCTCCATTATTTTTGGCTATGGTCATCTCTCTCTCTCTCTCTCTCTCCCTCTATCTGGTTTGCTTTGTCGAGATCTTACGACGTTTTGCTGTTCGTTTTGTGGATGATGAAATGTGCTGTTCTACTTGTTTAGCTGGAACGAGAAATTTTTCTTGTGATATACAGGCCATATACTCTTTCATCTTCACGGATCGATCATATTTCGAATTATTCAGGGTTTCTTTTCTATAGAAGATTATGTGATCGGAATAGTCTCTGTCCGGAAACTTTATCGAGATTCAAGATATCAACTTCTGAATGATTATTAATAAGTATCAACGCCTGCTAACATGTGAACTAATTAATATTTTATATACAAAAAACCTCTTATAATTCATCATTAGTGATTATCAGCATCTTTTTAACTAGAAGAGAAATTGTCGATTGATTTAGAGTAAAGTTGTGATGAGAATTCATCTAAACATGTAGAATGAAAGAACTATTTTGATTATTGTTCCCGAGTCCTTAGGTTCCCACCAATTACATTTTTGCAACTCTTTTTTATATAGATGGTATTCCCTAGAGTAATTGATTTCGTCTGGCAATTTCTACTATAGATTCCATAAGATTTCTAGTCTCGATTGATTTTGAAAAATCCCGTGAAAATGATCTATCTTGTCTGGATTAGAACACTCTTATAAATCGTGAATGACCATGCAATTCTTGAAATGAATTCTTGTTGTTCTTTCTCGTACTGATTTCACCTTCAATATTCCAAATCACAATCCAGATTCTGGTGCCATGAGTGGGGCCATGATCTTCATACAAAAGGACCTCAAGATAAACGACACGCAGGTCTCAATCCTTGCTGGAACCCTCAACATGTGTGCCCTCGTGGGCTCTCTCATCGCCGGAAGAACGTCAGACTACATCGGCCGCCGTTACAGCATCGTTCTCGGCTCCGTCATCTTCTTACTCGGCTCGGTCCTAATGGGCTATGGGCCGTTCTACGCGATCTTGATGACAGGCCGGTGCATTGCCGGCATCGGGGTCGGCTTCGCCATAATGATCGCGCCCGTGTACTCTGCAGAAATCTCCTCCGCCACACACCGAGGATTCTTATCCTCTTTGCCGGAGCTATGCATAGCCCTAGGGTCCTTGCTAGGCTATGTATCGAATTACTTCTTCGCAAAATTGACCCTAAAATTAGGATGGAGGATGATGCTCGGTATCGCGGCCATCCCTTCCCTTGCCTTGGCATTGGGGAGCCTTAAGCTGCCTGAATCGCCGAGGTGGTTGGTATTGCAAGGCCGGCTGGCCGAGGCGAAAAGGGTCTTGCTCCTAGTTTGTAATTCGGAGCAAGAAGTGGAAACCCGATTCCGAGACATAAAAATAGCTGCCGGGATCGACGAGAACTGCAAGGAGGACGTTGTCAAGCTCCCGAGGAAGACTCGGGGCGAAGGTGTGTGGAAAGAGCTCTTGCTAAGGCCCTCGCCCACAGTACGGTGGATCTTGTTGGCCGCGGTCGGGATCCATTTCTTCGAGCACGCGACGGGGATCGAAGCAGTCGTCCTCTACAGCCCACGGATTTTCAAGAAAGCCGGAGTGACCAGCAACAAAGGCCTCTTGCTTGCTACAGTTGGGGTTGGCCTCGCAAGGTTCCTACCTGTGTTACTAGCCGCGTTCTTGCTCGACAGAGTCGGTAGGAGGAGATTGCTCCTAGTGGGCACAGGTGGGATGATCGTCGCCCTAACCGGATTAGGGTTTTGCTTGACGATGGTGGAGCATGCCAAGGAAGAGCTCCCGTGGGCTCTCGTCTCGAGCCTCGTGGCCACCTACACGTATGCAGCCTTCTTCTCGGTCGGGATCGCCCCGGTCACGTGGGTCTACAGCTCGGAGATATTCCCATTGAAGCTGAGGGCTCAGGGGATGAGCATCGGCGTTGCGGTGAACCGGCTCTTGAACTCAGTCGTGTCGACCAGCTTCCTCTCGATATCGAAGGCCATAACCATAGGCGGGAGCTTCTTCATGTTTGCCGGCGTGTCTGTGATGGCGCTGGCATTCTTCTATTTCTTTCTGCCTGAGACGAAGGGCAAGTCCTTGGAAGAGATCGAGATGCTCTTCACCAGGAGGAAGAGCAAGGCCATTGACAAAGGCATAGAGATCCAGCCAAACAGTGTCTAGTTGTCGACTGTACAACTTGGATTAGTGTGGCATATTATGCAGCATATATAATTTGAAATGTACCGGAAAGTTGGAGTATGTAAGAGAAGCTAACCAACCTGGCAATTTATTTCAGTAGACCGCACTATCTTTTCAGTGCTTCTGATCTCTAAAACTTCAATTCACTCATTAACCGACTAGCATTTCAACAGCCTGTACCGCAATTGATTTCTTGTATTTTTTAATGTGGACTAAGCATTGATGATTTAAAATCGAACCAAGTTGATCATATAAACAAAGAAAATAGTATTGATTGGTTTGGAATGCCATTCTTGGGATTGTTTGATCCTTTGGCTAAAGTTTTCTCAACCACAATATTGTGTTGCGATTTTAGATATGGGGTTAAATATCACCAAAAACTCAAACTGGTGCATTCCTGTCTCATTTATCTTCAAATTAATTTTCATGTTGCAAAAATTCAAAAATTTGGTGTGCATGTGTCATATCTTAGGAAGCACCGACACTTTTCGAGAGTTTTCATGTTGTGTCAGACACTTCAACACGTGCCAACACTTTCCGACACTCTCGGACACTTTCCGACACTCGGTCAATACGTGTCGGAAAATCTGACACCTGGTTAATTTTTTCGACACTCTTTGACACTTGAGTTGCAATTCCAACATGTGAGTTTCCGACATATAATTTCGACATGTAATGTCAATTTTAAAATTTTCAATAAATGAAAGGTCAAAATATAAATGTGAAAAAATAAAAATCAATAATAAAAATAGGAAATTATGAAAGAAAACAACCTAATATTTTTTTTATTCTCTTTTGACTCTCACTTCCGTGATACACAATTTACCCTTGAGTTTTTTTCTTTTTCCTTTTGACACATCTAACACGCAAGTCTATAATGTGAATTATTTTTTTTTTCTTTCCAAGTTTTATGAATTTATTAAAACGGAGTTGAATTTGTCAAATTAAAACAATGAAGGATATTAATAAATGATGGATTAATGTTTTTAGTATAAATTTATTACAGGATTTTATTATTATTTATTTGTGAATTTGAATCATATTAATCTGATTGAAATAATTATAAAAATAATAATTTATTATTTATATATAAAATATGCATATAATATACAACGTGTCCTAACATGTCAGAATTCTATATTTTTTTAAAAACGACGTGTCGGTGTGTCGTGTTGTATTGTATCGCATGTCACATGTCCGTGTCAGTACTACTTAGGCCATATCTACTCAAAAACTAATTTTTATGCCATAAAAAATTACAAACCAAGTATATTAGCACCACATTTACCTTCAAAACTAATTTTCATGTCATAAAAAATCTCAAACCCATATACCCATGTCTCGTTTACTAGTTTGAGATCTTTTTGTGGTGTGGAAATTAGTTTGGGGCACATGTAGGATGGATATACCAATTTAAGGTTTTTTTGTTGCACAAAAAACAATTTGGAGGGTGAATGCGATAGAAACGTATGTAGTCTCTCTCTCTCATGTATGAGCTCAATCCTTTTGCATCTAGATATCTCAACAATAGATCACTATAGAGGGAGCCCCATGTGTCAGTTCAGATATCCCAACTTGAATGGATTATCATAGAGGAAGCCAAGTTCGAGTCTCTTATGATATTTAGTTGGATCAACATTCGCTTAAAAGTTTAAGCTAATGAATCATAAGTAAATTACGATATGTTAATTACTTTAAACTGTATTTATTTGATGTTGGATTTCTCTAACATAATTCACACGTGTATTCTAATAGTATCATTCATTTGTGTATGTTACTGAATTTTCGAAGGGCGTCATTCTTAACTCCGTTTTGGACCACGTCATGTGTTTGTCATGTGTGATCTAATCATTGAATCATGTGCGAAGGTTGTGACAATTAATCCATGAAGGACGCGGTTCAGGCATCGAGCGGAACAGAAAAATTGAAAGTCTTAAGGACTAGGACTCCAGTTTCCTAAAGATCAGAGACTCGCAAATGCGAAAATCATTGAGCTCCGGGGGTCCGGAATGCAATCGGGTTGGTCCGGATACTTGAATCTCGGAACAGATCTTCCACCCTTAGGGCATGCTCTGATTCGCAAAAGGAAATAAGGAGGAGCAGAATGATAATTCCACGAATATCTTTCGATTCAGATTATGTTGGTGTCGGTGATGTTTTTGGTTGATCGGCTTTCTAGTCATCCTTCAAAAGCGCAAGAATTACATGCTGTTTATAGACTCCGAAAAGTCCATGTGGTACATTTGGTTTCGCCGGACTTTTGATGGGAAAAGTACCAAAAAAGTTTTAAACTTATTGCATTGGTATCAATTCAGTCATAAACTTTTCAATTGGTCCAATTCAGTCCTAAACCTTTTAATATTGGTACCAATTCAGTCCATCCGGCTAATTTTGGCCGGCCGGCACTGATGTGGACGTCAGCTGATGACTGGACGCTCACGTGGCAATTTTTATGTTTTTTATGATTTTTTCGAATTTTTTTATTAATTTTTATTAATTTTTTTTCTTTTTCCTTTTCTTTTCTGCTTTCTTCTTCGCGGTTGCCGGCGAGGGCCGCAAAGCCCTTGCCTGCTGCTGACGAGGGTCGCGGCCCTCGCCCGACCTCTCCCAGAGCCGCCGGTGAGGCGGCTTCGCCCAGATCTAGGCGAAGCCAGCCTTGCCCTCAGCTAGTGAGGCCATGGCGGCCATCGCCAGGGCTGAGGCGGGGGCCGCGAAGCCCTCGTTAGCCATCGGCGAGGGTTGCGACCCTCGCTCGGCCTCGCCCAAGGCTGCGGGCGAGGCCAGCCTCGAAAGAAGGAGAGGAGGGTGTTGGGGCGGCGGGCTAGGGTTTCGGAGGCGAAGATCGAGCGGAGGAGTGGCGGCATGAGTCGCGGGAGGTGGGGGACCAGGGCCTCAAATTGGGATTTCGTGGAGGTGAGGGCGGTGGTGACGAGGTCGAGAAGCTCCAGGGTCGACAGCGGAGGAGGCGCCGAGGACTTAGCGGCAAGGCCAGGGCGAGGCCGAGCGACCCTCGTCGGCGGCTAGCGAGGGCTTCGCGGCCCTCGCCTTCGCCCTGGCGATGGCCGCCATGGCCTCGCCAGTGGCTCTAGGAGAGGCCGGGCAAGGGCCGCAAAGCCCTTGCCGGTGGCGGGTGAGGACTTCGCAGCCCTCGCCCAGTGGCCGGCGAGCCTCACCGAAGGCTCGCCAAAGCAACCACGAAGAAAAAGCAAAAAGAAAAAAGGAAAAAAATTAATAAAAAAATAATAAAAAATTCGAAAAAAAATCATGAAAATTGCCACGTCGGCGTCTAGCTACCGGCCGACGTCCAAATTGCCGGCCGGCCAAAATTGGCCTGGACTGAATTGGTACCAATATTAAAAGGTTTAGGACTGAATTGGTCTAATTGAAAAGTTTATGACTGAATCGATACCAATGCAATAGGTTTAGGACTTTTTTGGTACTTTTCCCGACTTTTGATTCATGAACAAGATCGCGCCCCGATAGAACCAAGATCTAGCTCAGAGGTCGGTCGATCTTAAGTTTTCACTTTGGATCTGCAATGCCAGTTCGATTCGATCTTTCTATTTCCTTTCGTCGGTCAGGTTCTTGCATTAGGTAGTCCTGAAGTGCACCAAGCTCTGCATATTCAAGTTAATTCGTTCGTCTCTAACATATTCCATTTACCATCTCTCAAGCCTCAGCTGCCGAAATTGAAACCAGCTTGCAAAGAAGAAATTTTAGCATATTAACAGGTGTACAGCTGTTAAATGGATGGATTGGATTAGTTCGTAAATGATTCAAACCAAATTGAACCATTTGTTATAATGCAAATTTCTTAACCCAAATCCGACCCATCTTAAGATTCACTTTTAGCATTTTTCTCAATTAATGACTTCATGGACAGGCTCGTCGAATTAATAAGAGAGCTCAGGGGTCAGGTTATGAAAAACTTTGGCCGAGATTTGAATTTTGGTTTTGAATTAAATATAAACAAGATCTTAAATATTAATGGCCATTTGATAATACATTACTTGATGCGATGTTTTTTAATTTTAATGGCCGATTACGCAATTCTAATACCAATACAGAAGTGCACATAAATGAAGTAATGAAGTCAATAATTATAAAAATAAATTCATAAAAAAAGTAAAATAAGGCGCAAATGGCACCTCATGAAGCAAATAAAATCAACGGGAGAAAAAAAGGCAAGAGTTCTTGTTTCTGTTTGTATGCAGGGGGATCGACTCCTAAAAAATTTAGGTGATTAAAATGAAAGAAAAACCATTCAATGAATTTCTTGAAGTATCGGTTGTTTCAATTTACAACCATAAAAAAAAATTTGCTGACATCAAGTTGAAAGAAAACAAAATTCTCATCTAAGTACATACGAACTTGTATCCGCCATAAATATCTAATGCTTCGCCATGAAGCTTCCAGCAGCGCCCGATGGATCATCATAAGAGAGGACAACGGTTTACAATCTCAGATCTCCAAAATTTCCGGTTTTTAGCGTGTAATCAGCGAGCCACCACTGCCTTTCCTCTCTCTGTTATCTTGAACCTCTTAGTGAATTCTTGCGCATTCTACAAAAGCGAAGGGGACAGTTCTGTTAGATTTTAATGAGCTACAAAAGGCTCGCCGCATAGGCAGTTTGTATAAATGCCCAATCAAAAATGCAACTAAAAGATCCATATTCTCTTATAATTCATCATTAATGAAACAGCTTTCAGGTTCTAATTACTCAGATTCCAGAATTGAGAAGAACAAAATTCAGTTCCCACTTTCCTGGAATACCAGCAGGCAAAATGCCTTCACAAAGTTCTGTTAATCACTGGTCACGAGGCAACATCATTAGAAACAAAAGAAAAAGCAGGAACTGTCTTTGCAAGTTCATGAGCACCACCTGCCAAAACTTACTAACTGCAAGCTGGAGCAGCTTATTCTTAGACACGAAAATTTATGAAAAAATGTAATTTGCAACAAAAGATCTAAGGATGACCTCACATTCCCCTAAATTGGCTATACAGTTTGAAAAGACAGAGGACATAAGGGGAGGCCTAAAATCCAGTTGGTTCAAAAGCCAGAGCAGTAATTCTGTTTTTAGTTTTTTATTCAGTCACATGTGCAACAACTAGCATAAAAATATCCCCTAAATAGTGACCCAAGCCTGACAATTTAGATTTTGTTTTAAGTCAGTCTCTAATTCTCTACCAATCTCATAGTTCAAATACTGATCATCTGAGCATACCGTAAGAAGATTCGCAAACATCAATCAACCCTCAAGTCCTTATTTATAATAAAGTAATCTTCAAGGGAAAGAAAGTAGATATACAGATAAGAATTGCACTTGAGAAAAGCACATGAAGTGCCAAGATCACTCTTGAGAACCTACTTGGCCAAACTTTCAATAGAGCAGCAATAATTTGTAAATGTAAGCTTCAACCTCAGCAGGCATCTAAAGAGAGGTTCAGAGCAGAAGTTTCTGAAAACCAAAGCACAAGTTCCTAAAGGAGTTTCTCTAGCTTAGCTTTCTAAAATTCAAATGTCAATCTGTCCTCAAACTATGGAAATTTCAATAGCAACTTTTTTTTTTGGTAAGGTAATTTCAATAGCAACTTTTAAAGCTTGGATAACATGAAAAGACCAACATAACAGAGAAAATGGATCTTCCCCCTATTTATCATCTTATTACATGGTAAAGTTGCTATCGATACTCAAATGTTTCCAAAGACTGCTTCCACCTTTATCATCTTATAGCATAGTAAAGTTGCCATCGATACTCAAATGTTTCAAAGACTCCTTCCATGAATAAAACTCTTTATCATGCCTATAATTATCAGTTACTTTGTAGCTTCACGGCCTTAGACTAAAAACCCCTGAGGCCACAGCTGCATCAGCATGAAACAATTGCAAATGCACCTTTGGAAGATAAGCAGATCTAGCTCAGAACATGCATCTTCATGATAACTTCAAAGTTTAGACACAGAAATTGCTGGGGACATTCCTTAAGAAAGACTAAGTTTCATGCTACATCTGCCTCCAAACTGCCAAAAAGACATTTGCTGAATCTTAATTAAATCATTCAATGAAAACATCCAATGTGCTACAGTGGTAGACAGGTCTGTAGACAACAGTTTATACATGTGTGCCACACATGCTAGCCCTAGAGAGAGTTATACGCTTCCATCCTACTGACCTGCTACAAACCTTATAAACTGGCTAATAAATTTCTGCAAGACTATCAAAACAGACAGCTTATGCTGGTAAACAAAAACAGAAGTGCATTTGTACATAAATTTTCTAGTTTGACAGATTAAAGTCTAGTATCAACTATCCAGGTTAAATTCCTGCAGACAACATTCATTAGGCCAAATCAAACAAAAGCACCCTCCCTTTTTTCCACTTTCTTTCATTCCCTCCACATTTTGCTACCCTCCTAGCCAAACACAAATAATTCCCGCGGGGGGGAGGGATTACACTACTGATTTCCACATACCAATGAATTGGCATTTGAGACATCTCGATGCAGATCTCTTTCAAATGGTTTTGTGTTAGATATGGATGTATTGGACATGTGATGTGAAATTCTAGCTCTGTCCAATGAGTTAGTCGAGTGGGCAGTTCAAGCCCAGAACTCAGCTATAAAACAAACTTAGAAGCAGCTCTATATCACATACCCAAGGAACTTGAAGATCTAAACTTTCTCCATGTACAATTGTTAATTCCCCAAATGCATAAGTTTGTTGGAAACAACCACACGATTACATCAATGGTATCAACACTTTGCCAAGAGAAATAGAAATGCTGCCAAGAGGCCTACCTCCCGTTCTACTCTCCAAGTCACACTAACAATTGTGGCTTTTCTAAAAGTAATATTCATCCAAACCACCTATATCCTCTTCTAGAACTGGTACTGATCGGACGGGTCACACCTCTAAATTGGAGGATCCACACCATACTAAACTAAATTTGCAACTCTTGTCAAGCACACTCCTCAGTACATTTCCAATAGTTTAATGCATCATTTGCTGGTTATGCAATTCATCACCAGCAATTCAATTTTGCGATTTGAAGCAAACAAGCACACACTAAAAACTCAATGAACGAACAAGAACACAAGATCTAAAAGAACAACAACGAAAGGAGATCGTCGAGCGTTCACACTTACCGTGGATTGAGCCGGAGGGGGATCGATGAACCGTATGGACATCTTAGCGATCTCCGCGATCGCATCCTCTCTAACACCAGGAACGTCACTGCTCAAGTCCTCGAACGCGGCCTCGAACGCCTCCTGCCAAAACTTGTGCATCCTCATCCGCCTGCTATTCGTGTACACGTCCCACATGTGCTTCACCAGCTTCTCCCTCTCCTCCATCTCCTGCACAAGCATCACGCGAATCAACCGACGAGATCCAATCCAAACCCTAGCGACGGGCCCGCGCCAAACGAAAGCACGGAAGAGACAGAGCGGGGGGGGGGGGGGGGGGCGCTCACGAGGACGTCGAGATCGTCGCGGATGGGGGCGTCGAGGTCGTCGGAGAAGCGGTTGAGGTTGCCGGCGGACCACCGGAGGGTGACGGTGCCGGTGAACATGGACCAGAAGGCGAGCAGGAGGATGGCGGCGAGCGCCCAAATCTTGTACCGGCCGCGGCCGAAGACGCCGGAATCGGGGCCCTCCCTCTTCGAGTTGGCGGCCGCCGCCGCCGACGATGTCGATAGGGGGAGGGAATCGTCATCCTTCATGTCGGCCGGAGGGGGAGGCGGCGGCGGTGGCGAGGAGCTCCGGCGGGGTTCGATGGGACCGTCGTCGGCGGCGCTACTGCTCGCGCGGGGAAGGGGCGGAATCGGGAGGGGCGCGATCTGAGGAGAGAGAGGGAGAGAGAGGGAGCCGTGTCATTTGCGATAATTTTTTTGGAAGCGAAACATTAGTTTTTTTTCCTTTTTGCGGGCCACCACTTTATAATATATTATTATTATTATTATTATTATTATTATTATTATTATATTCCAAGCGATTTTCGTTGACGTCGAATCTGATTTTCCGTCCGGACTCGCTGTCCAGAGTCAATGGCTCGATACACGGGCCGCGGGTCGATCACGTGAACGAGGGAGGTCGCGCCCCGGAAAGCCCCCTTCGGGGCACTGCAGACCCATATTTTTGAGAAAAACTTTTTCTTCACTATTTATTGTTTACTTCACTTAAAAAATATTTTTCTAACCAATAGAATATTATGCATAAATTATTTTTCAAAATATGATTATATATTAATACTTAAACCAAAAACTTTATTGAACATGAGAACTTTAATATAAGTTCTCAAATCTCCAACACCTAGGTTGGATCCATCAAGGTTGAGCTCGGATCTAGATTTCTAACACTTGGGAACGCCTCGATGGAGATCGGACCTAGTTCCATTGAGGTCGGGATTGGGACCTTGGTTCCCAAGCCCAAGCCTCTTACACCTATGGCAAGGTCCATCAAAGGACGAGCTCAACCGGATGGTGCGTGTGCTTTATGCCTTGGCACTCGAGATTGTGTCCATAGAGGTCTAGCTCAAACCCTGATGCTCAAGCTCTAATCCCCAGCATTCAGGCTCAGGTCCACAAAGGTCGTATATGAGTTGTTGATGCTCAGGCTCGAGTACTTGATTAAAGAAATGTTTGTTTTTAGATATCTCTTTTAAAATCGGATTTTCAATTATTTTATTTTTTTAAAATTCAAAATTCAAAATTTTAATTATTTTTATGTTTAAAAAATCCCAACTTTAATTATTTTCTTTTGTTTTGTTTTCTTTTTTTCTTCTTCTTTGGGCAAGAAAAAGAAAAAATAGAAAATAAAAATATATATTTATAAAAAGAGTGCACAAAGAAAAATCAAATGGGATTTTCCTTATCAAATGGTAAAAACTATTTTTTAACTCACATATTGATTTAAGCTAAACATCATATAATATTATCATTTTTTTGAAAAATGATTTCTTGGAAAAAAAATTTCAGAACTATGACTTTTTTTTTCAAACAAATGGAGCCTACATTAAGAGAAAATTGGAGGGCCAATTGTCTTACTGTGGGGTCACCAAACTTTGACAAAGATACAAGCTCAATCATTTTTATACACTTTTAAGTTTCAAATGGAAACACCCGACTTTTTAAAATCAATCATGATCACCTCTAATCAAGTAAAATTGCTAGATCCCTTGACAGTGGCATGATTTATTGGGGGGTTTTGTTGGATCTCGAGTTCACACTCTCAAATTTCAAGCTTAGGATCACACGGACTTTGGTCTGACCTCGGTATAAATATAAAACTCTACGATTGAATTGAATTGTTAGTCATGTTAGATAGGAAGGATCCAATTGAGTAAAATTAAGTCAATGCAACGGGCGCAGCGCAAGGATCAAATTGAGTAAAATTAAAGGCGGAGGATAAATTCAGCATTTTCACTGGATAATTAGGGCTTAGAATCGAATCGTCCCAAAAATGATACACAAAACGCGGTAGCAATCCGCGAGAGAGAGAGGCAGACGGACGGCGCGGCAGACCGGGGGGGAGCTGGAAATGAAGTGCCCGTACTGCTCGGCGGCGTCGCAGGGGCGGTGCGCCACGGCCGGCGGCGGCCGCTCGATCACCGAGTGCACCTCCTGCGGCCGCGTCGTGGAGGAGCGCCACCACTTCCCCCACCACCTCTTCCGCCTCCGCTCCCAGGACAACCCGCTCTGCCTCGTCACCTCCGACCTCCCCTCCCTCCCTCCCCAAGCCCTAGCCCCCGCCGACGCCGACGCCGACCCCTTCGAGTCCACCGGCTTCATCACCGCCTTCTCCACCTGGTCCCTCGAGCACTCCCCGCTCTCCCTCCGCTCCTGCCTCTCCTTCTCCGGCCACCTCGCGGAGCTCGAGCGGACCCTCGAGTCCACCAACCCCTCGTCCTCCTCGTCCTCCTCGTCGGCGAGTTCCGGCGCGACGCCGTCGTCGTCGTCGACGGTCGTGGTGGACAACCTGAGGGCGTACATGCAGATCATCGACGTGGCGTCGATTTTGGGGCTGGATTGCGACATCTCCGATCACGCGTTTCAGTTGTTTAGGGATTGTTGCTCGGCGACTTGCCTGAGGAATCGGAGCGTCGAGGCTCTCGCTACTGCTGCTCTGGTTCAGGCCATTAGAGAGGCGCAAGAGCCTAGAACTCTTCAGGTGATGATGCCTCAGGAGTTGTTAATGTTGTCTGTCTGTCTGTCTGTTACTTTTGCAATTGGTGTTCTTTGTAGAAACAATCAGTGGTATTTCATATGAAAGATGTAGTTGGATGCTTCTATGCATTACACTTGAACTGTGCACCTCAGGTTGATGGTGATCCCTGCATCACATTCCTTTTGTTTATCGATACCAGTGTGGTGGATGTAAGACTACATAGATTATTACATGTGATTATCCTGCGATGGAATGTGAATTTGTAGGGGAATCCCTGTTTTGCATCTTATAGGGCTGGTTTAGTTGGAACTATGCTCCTATGCATTAGACTTTAGTTCATATGTGAGATTCATGGTGGCAGCCGTCGTTGCATGCTGTCTTAGCAAGATCTTTGGTGATGTGATGTGGATACTTTTTTGCTCTCTGGGGCTTTTAATATATGTTTTTGTATTTATAGTTGAACTTCATGCAACTATCAATACTCACATGGATCTTGAGCTGCATCAATACTGAGGCAATTGCCCCTCCCATTGCCCATGTTGTCGAATGTTCTATGCGAGTGGCAGTTCGCGAGTTCCACACCTTTTCTGCGCCATATAAGGATGATCCGCGTTTCACCTAGGTTGAATATTCTTGACTTGTATTGATTTTTACTGTTTCTTGGAAGTAGCAGCTGTGGATCTTGGTGCTAATTAGACAAAGAGGGTAGGTTAAAATCTGTTGTGCTACAGGAGATACTGATGAATAAAACCTTAAGAAGTCTTGATATCATGCAAGCTTAAAGAAATCGGCATTAAGCGTGAGAAGTGGTCTGTCTGATAATGATATATCCACTTAAAGTCGACTGTCACTGTCTTGCTTTACTGGCTCTGGCTGTTCCCTGAGTCCTTCTACTGCAAACTGATATTGGCAAATGTATTCTTACATATACATGTTGATCTGAACACTAAATATGGGTGTTGGCTCGATGAATAACCTCCTTGTGTCTCTAATTTTGTACTTGCAAACACTGTTATCCATTAGGAGTATGTTTTAGATATGCAGTGGATCAGCTTCTTTTCTATGCTTTTATATATATAATAAAATCAAGTTCAAATTCTATCCTAGCATGTTAAAGAACTCTGGCTGATCTTGCTTAATGATGGGGATCCACTTTGCAAGAATAATGATTGGGGAAGAGTTGTGCATGTTAAACCTTTTGGCGAGACTTAGTTACTTGGACACTCTCATTGAAATTTTCACATTCTAACAAATGAACATAGAAACCAGCAAACTCTCTCTTAACTGTTTGGACCAGCTGACATAGTGATCCAGGAAAACTCACATTGCTACATACAGCTCAACCAAATATAGCTCAAATAGTAGTAGGCCGATTGACTTTCAGAAGGTATTCTTTGGGCAATTATTTTTGTGGCATTAACAGTCTTAAAACCCAAATATAGATCTTCATACATTGGAGAACATATGAGTGCTTTCCTGACCTTATGATACTTAGGAAGAAATTAATGAGTTTTCTCTTGTTGGCTTCAGAGGACTTGTTCTGGTATGCTTAATGATTTGCTTTTTTTGGTTTGAATACAATTTCTATTATTCAATGATTTTCTCGCAGTTCTTCATTTTCTGTGTTTTTTAGGTATTTGCTAGTAAATTGCTGCTTAGAGGGATTTGCTATGAGTAACTTGTGTCTTATGTTCTGTCAATGTTATTTTCTTTGCTCTTCAATTACAATCTTAGAGCCTCTCCAACTTTCTTGCTTTCCTTATGGGAATCTAACACAAAGTTTAATGTTCAGGAAATTTCAATTGCAGCTAATGTGCCTCAGAAAGAAATTGGGAAATATATCAAGATACTTGGGGAGGCTCTCCAATTAAGTCAGCCCATTAACAGCAATTCAATATCTGTCCATATGCCAAGGTTTTGTACGCTCCTCCAACTCAACAAATCTGCTCAGGTATTATTATGTATTGCCTAATGTTTGTTTGAGGTTGGCTATGTCGCTTTGTGAAAAGAGTTGACTTACCTTAGATGATATGATGCTACGACCCACATTGCTAAGAGGAAAAAGAGCAATCTTTCTTCTTTGGTTTAGGAGGAGTTGGGGAGCAAGCAGGACAATACAGAATTAGGTGCAATCAATCAGCCATGTCTTTTGCTCAAAAAAAAAAAAAAAAATCAGCCATGTCTGCACATGGGTAAATTGCAGTGGTCCAGAGAACTTCCCCAAACAATTTTTTATAAGCTTCATAATTTGAGAAGACTGACATCCTATGAGAGTTTATGGTGAAGAAAATGAAAGAAAGACGTTGAGGAAACCTTTTACTTGATACACTGTAAAATAAGTTCCACTACATGGAAAGAGATTTTGGATGATTCAATTTTTCTGTCCTATTCAAATCATTTTATTCGTCTTAGTGTGTGAAAAAATAACAGTATTTGGTTAGGTTTCATCTCTCTCTCTCTCTCTCTCTGAGGAACCTTTTCAATACGGTCCGGATTGCTAGCTTCCGTTCATAGTTTTGCTACAGATGATACACGAGGAATCTCTCTCGTTCTCTCCCTCTCTTGGGTTTAACAACCACTTTGGAATTTAATTAATGTTAAAATGTGTTTTCCCCTTAAGGTTGCTTTTCGCCAAATTATGCAATAACTAGTTTCTAAATTCAGGAATTGGCTACTCATATTGGGGAAGTTGTGATCAACAAATGCTTTTGCACTCGTAGAAACCCGATAAGCATCTCTGCAGCTGCTATATATCTTGCCTGTCAACTAGAAGACAAGCGGAAAACTCAGGCTGAAATTTGTAAGGTCACTGGTCTGACTGAAGTCACCCTCCGAAAGGTTTACAAGGAGCTCCTGGAGAATTGGGATGATCTGTTGCCGTCTAATTACACTCCAGCTGTCCCCCCGGAGAAAGCTTTTCCCACAACTGCAATTACCTCAGGCCGGACATCAGCCAAAGCTGAGACAGCTGAAGTAATCGTACTGGACAAAGATAGCCAGGTGGAGGCTAAACCAAGCAAAGATAAAAAGGCAGACAATAAATCAAATAAGTTCAATGAGGTCCCTGACATGAACCAACGGGCCAGGTCCAAGGAGGAATCTGAATGTAAAGGTAACTCAACAGGAGCGGACACACACTTGCCAAATCATATGCAAACTTTCAATTACCCCTGGCTTTCTTTTGGGCCTTCTGGTGTCGGTTTAGCCCCAGAGAAAAGTCAGAGTGGGGTTACAGCAGTAGACATAAAGGAGGCACTGTCTAAGCATCAAAGGCCCGAGAACAAGGAAGATAAGGAGAAAAAGGTCACCTTTGGCTCCATAAAGCCAAATCCTATATCAAGTTCCTCTGCTACTGCAAGCTCAGTTGCTTGGCCATTCTTTGCCTCTTCAACGAAGTCATCTTTGAGTTCACAATTTGTGGAATCACTAAGAGGGTTGCCTGACGATGTTGAAATGAAAGAAGTTGAGATCCAAAATAAACATAGAAATGCCTAGTGTGGACATATTCGAGTGTATAAGGTGAGAACTGAGAAGCAACCCTGCTGTGTCTTCTTGTCTTTTATAATGTATATAGTCAAAAATTTACTGTTTAGTCTGTTGTTATGAATTCATGATCACCTTCTTCTTAAAAATTTGGAAAAAAAAACCCTGTTAGTACTTTCAGTTTGAAAGTCAATGCCCATTGCATGATGCTTTTGTGATCACAACCGACTGAAGCATTTTGAGATAAGCAAGTGCTGCAATATATGTTGGGGATGGAAATTGAGATTGCTTGCGATAACTTATAATATGACCGGCTACTTTCTGAGGTTTTTGATGGCCCTTGAGTTCCTCTATCCAGAAAAGTCAAGTAGGGTTGGCATTTCTACTTATGGACTGATTGTATTATAGGAATAATATGTAGACCTTTGTAATCATAGCTTGTTTTACCAGATTCTGCTGAAAAGAATGTAATGCTTCGGCACTGTGTTGGTGACAAGGATCGTGCTGCTAACTGTTGGGGACGAAAAAGAGAGCCCAAAACAACTTGGATGGGCGACGTTGGGACATGAATCGGTTCCCTCTAATGAATACCAACATTGACCTTCGTGGTATGGTAACGATGCAAATCGTTTTCATGCTTTTATCCATTCATTCTTTTCCTTCCATCTGATATCTAACCGTGAGAGCTCCCATATAATGATTTAGCACTCTGATGGATCAAATGCTCACTTCGTCAGACGACATGGAATTGTTACCATGTGCTGCTTTAGGATAAAAAACTGGCTAACCCATGCATTGCAAGCAAGCAAGATTTCGTCCCAACTTTGAACTGATTGTACCTACTATGGCCAAATTCGTAGAATGTCTAACTGGCCTCCTGGCCTCCCAATCGCTTATCACATCGAGCTAGCCATCCATTCATCATCGGAATAACGAAAATTACGGCCTCAAGCTGAATCTGTTGACTAGTCGCTTTTATGTAATGCTGTGTCGTCAATTACGGGTCATTGGTGATATGGGCATTCTAACCCTCTGGAGTCATATATGACCCGATACGCAGCTATATGCAAAGAGATGAACTTGTCTGTGATTTGACTCGTGCTAATGAAATGATTCAGGTTTCGTGATATGTTTAGTTTTTGTCTAATTGATGTCGGGTTCACTAGAGATCGGACAAGCTATTCCTACAGTACCAGGCATGTGAATCCACGAGACATCGGCCATTTGATACCATATTAAATGATTTTAGGTACGGTGCCTATTCATTTTCCATTGAACAGAGTATATAAACATAGGTAAATTTTTCAATTTCATGCCAGAGTTCGAAGCTAAGAAACTTTGAGTGGGGTTCAATTCTTTAAGGGTTATCGCTTGGTATTATGATTAAATACACTCACCCTCAAAATTTGCGCCTCAATCAACTAAAAAGTTTTCCCCACTCTGTCCTTTTCACCAACATTGGGTGTCCAAAGAAGGTAAGACGAAACCTCAGCCAGGAATTGGTAACAGAAATAACGGACGAGGCTCCAAAACTAGAGGTGGCAAAAGGCAAGGGTTGGAGAGAGAGAGAGGGAAGAGAGAGGGAGAGGGAGAGGGAGAGAGAGAGGCCCTCCTTTGTAGGAAGGAAGAGGAGATGATGGTGATGGGGGTTTCTCTATCTAAGATGCAACCATCACTATGCTTCTCCTTTTCCTCCTCGTTCCTCTGAGT
The DNA here is from genome assembly GCA_016097605.1 of Eucalyptus guilfoylei. Classification (NCBI taxonomy): domain Eukaryota; kingdom Viridiplantae; phylum Streptophyta; class Magnoliopsida; order Myrtales; family Myrtaceae; genus Eucalyptus; species Eucalyptus guilfoylei. Next base: position 16,923,496 of record CM027867.1, on the reverse strand, counting down.
GACAACTCTCCCATTTCGTTTTGCCCAGGTACGCCACCTTCTGCTTGTCATTCACCATCTTAAATCATTGATATTCTCCTTCCATCTCCATGGAAGGTACTGCAAAAATATGTATACCCCCCTTCTAGTTATTTAACCTAAATCATTGCGGGAAAAGTTAAGGAAAACCAATTGCAATTACATCTCGTGATCCTTCGTTTTAAATCTCCTCGCGATAATCCTATGTTTTGTGCCTGTTGTTTTCCCGATGATGTAGCCACCCGACCTGCCTTTTGAGCACTTGTATAAATTGTAATAGGAATCTTCCTCATGCTATGTGTGTCGCATCAGAAGCTTTATTCGTTCTCAAATCATTTTTCCATCTGATTGTATCGTGTTACCTGTGCGAAATTTTCTTCTTTTCTTTAGGATGTGGAATTTGATCTGGAAATTGGCAATCACTTAAGGACTCTAATCTTTTTTTCTTACCAACAATTTAGATTTGAAAGCGGTGCTGAATGCGTTCGAACGTTGTGGATTCTTAGGGATCTAGCACGTTGATGATTGTTCTCTTAATGACAATGCTTCTGTCGCATGGGAACTGCTTTTGTCTCTTTTGCACTTGTATCCATGTCATGTCATGCAATCTTCCTCTCAGGGGTCGTCGATCACAGAGGAGAGCAGTTGCGGGAGTAGTGGAGGTTTCCGCATAGAAAGCCTAGCAGGAGGTTGATGGTCTGCCATTGACAATACAAAATGTCTTCATCAAACGATACTGCTCCGTCGCCGGATTCCCCACCACCTCCCGATTCCTCTGACTCGTCCTCCCCCCCGGCCCCGGCAGAATCCTCACCCCCGACCCCGCCAGCATCCTCACCCCCGGAATCTTCACCCTCCCCTCCACCGCCCTCCGATTCGTCCTCGCCGCCCCCTGCCTCATCCTCTCCGCCTCCTTCCTCGTCCTCACCGCCACCGCCTTCCTCATCCTCACCGCCACCTCCCTCTGATGAATCACCTCCGGAGGATTCTCCTCCATCGCCGCCTCCGAGCAATAGCTCCAGCAGTGGCTCACTGTCGCCCCCTCCCCCACCGCAGTCTCCGCCACCACCGCCGAGTACAAAGGCGTTGTCACCTCCACCTCCGCCTGCACACCGGACACCTCCGTCATCGAGTACACCATCGTCATCTTCTTCTTCTTCATCATCTTCGTCATCGATCAACTGGGGAATGATAGGTGGAGTCTCGGCTGGAGTAGCGTTGGTTCTCATTGCTTTAATGGCTATCTGCATCGTGTGTTGCCTGAGGAAGAAGAAGAAGAAGCGTGACGAGATGCATTATTACATGGATCATTCTCATGGTCACAAAGGTCAGTTGTAAGCTCACCTTTTACGTGCTCCTTCCATGATACAAACAATTGTGCGTGCTTGCATGAAAATCTTCTTCAATGCCTCTTTTCTGAAAATCTATGAACGCTTTGCATGTTAATAATAAGAATAGACCAAAAGATATGCATTGCTTACGGCATATCTCAATATAATTGAATTTACTTTCGTAATAGCTTTGGAGTTCCCATCGAATTTGCATTCACAAAATCTTACAGGTAAAGCATTTTCTTGTTAGGTCCCTAGTTGTAAGATTTTATGTACACCTGCGTGACCCAATTAAAACATTAAAATGTAAATTTGGTCAAATAATAGGCAGACCTTGAATAAGTTAAAATTCTTTTTCCGATTCTTCAATTGGCATGGAGGTATGTCGTTGCAAATAATTTGAAAGCCATCAATAGCTAAAGCAGTTCTATTCAACCATCAAAAGCTGATTATACATCAGATGGTTGAACATTCTTCTCTAAACGTTAGAAAATTACAATTCCTGTTTCTCTATCTTTAATCATGCAGTTAGTCATGACTACTACCACAGCTCACAACAGCCGCACTGGCACAATGGGACCCCCGCATCCGACCACGTTGTCAAGCTCAACCCAGAGTCTGGCATCATGGGGTCCCCTGGTGGAGGCGGCTGGCTGCCGCCTCCGCCCCCTCCGCCGATGATGAGCAGTGGTGACATGAGCTCAGGCTACTCGGGCCCGCGCCACCATCCACCACTGCCCCCTCCGTCGCCAGGCCTTTCCCTCGGCTTCAACAGCAGCACCTTCACATATGATGAGCTGGCCGTCGCAACTGGTGGGTTTGCGCAGGCCAACATGTTGGGTCAGGGCGGGTTCGGCTATGTGCACAAAGGGGTGTTGCCAAACGGGAAGGAGATCGCTGTGAAGAGCCTCAAATCAGGGAGCGGTCAAGGAGAGAGAGAGTTTCAAGCTGAAGTGGAGATCATTAGTAGGGTTCATCATCGCCATCTCGTGTCACTTGTTGGGTATTGCATTGCCGGTGGACAGAGAATGCTGGTCTACGAGTTTGTTTCAAACAAGACCTTGGAGTACCATCTTTATCGTGAGTTTCATTTATTGAATCACAATACATGAAATCTAAACTATACATCGGACAAATCCATCTTCAATCAATTCTAACAAGGAAAATCATTGTTGATCATGGAGTGACTGACAAAAAGTACCAATCATCCAAAAGTTGTTTTCACAATTCAGTGGAAGTTAAATGATGTGCTGAAAGAACAAGGTTTTTGAGATTAACAATCGTAAACAAGCCATTAAGTTATCATATAATCTCAGGGAAATCTGGGTCAATTTTCCATTCTCATGTTAATCTATGCATCTGTGGTCCCAGGTGATGATCCGGTGATGGACTGGGCAACTAGGCTTCGAATCGCAGTAGGATCTGCTAAAGGACTTGCTTACCTTCACGAAGACTGTTAGTCTCTTTCTCTCTCTCTCTTTCTCTCTCTCTCTTTCTCTCTCTCTCTGTCTATGTAGAGTGCACGCTGATGTGTCTTTTACGCAAATATTTGTGCAGGCCATCCTCGTATTATTCACCGTGACATTAAAGCCGCTAATATCCTCCTGGACGACAACTTTGAAGCTATGGTAATGTTGTTAACTACGATCATCTTTAGTTAACATCACACATTTTGCATCTGTAATTGAACCATCTTGTGCAATAAGTAACCATATAACTACGGTGTTCGATGTTTTCCTTCCAGGTGGCTGATTTTGGATTAGCAAAATTGTCTTCCGACAATTACACTCACGTCTCTACGCGTGTCATGGGAACATTCGGGTAAGAGATTATTATTTGTCTCGTTAAACGAATTGCTGTGTCAAGTCTACCATGAAGGAATCCGTGTATGATTGACTTTCCCTAATGCAGGTATCTGGCACCAGAATATGCATCGAGTGGCAAGCTGACCGAGAAGTCCGATGTTTTCTCTTTCGGGGTTATGCTCTTGGAAATAATTACGGGACGTAAACCCGTGGATATTCATAATGTGATGGAGGATAGCTTAGTGGACTGGGTACGCTGCTTCTAAATCATTCCTCAGTATAATATCTGATTTACCTGTTAATGAATTATGGCAAGAACAGTGACAAAGTCTAAAATGTGAAGATGTGCCTCAGCGAAACTCAATAAGAACGTGATTTTTCCGATCATATAAGCAAAAGGTCATCTGTTTTAGCGGCTCTCCAGTAAAAAACTTGTTGGATGATACTCAACTTTAACGTAGTAAGCTTTAGCTAATTGATTTCTCACTGGACTTGAGGAGATACTGAAATCTTGAATTTACTTGTGCTTCAGGCTCGACCACTTCTAACGCAAGCGATTGACGATGGGAACTACAATGAACTGGTGGACCCAAGGCTGGAGAACAATTTCAACCCCCATGAGATGGCTCGTATGGTCGCTTGCGCTAGTGCTAGCATTCGTCATTCTGCAAAAAAGCGCCCAAAAATGAGTCAGGTTTGAAACTTCTCTCTGTCAAATCTCCTTCTCTATGACTTCATACTAGGAAGAATTTTTAGTCTCTTCTCAATTTCAGCTGCATGTCCAAGTAAACTTTCACTTCAAAAAGTTTCAATTTATATATCTGTTCCTTAGTTATGTCCTTCACTAGATAATCACTTATCAGACGATCGATAATTTCAACTTAAGGTTTCTAGAGTTGTCGATTTAATCCATCGACTGTTCATGTGGTCTATATCACATGAAATTTCCTGCTAAAGTTCTCTATCCTGCACCCTTTCTTTAAGATTTCGTCCGTTGCTTCTCATGAGATTGCCTGAAGTCATCCATCTCAAATTGGGATGGTGAAAGAACAATTCTATGCGTGTGAACAACCATTATGTGGTTTGCAGATCGTGAGAGCGCTCGACGGCGATGCGTCCTTGGACGACCTGAATGAGGGAGTGAGGCCCGGCCACAGCTCGGTGTTCGGCACAAATAGCAGCTCTGACTACGATGCGAGCTCATACAATGCCGACATGAAGAGGTTCAGGAAGGTCGCTTTGTCTAGCCAGGACTTCGGTAGCAGCGACTTCGGGGCTTCAAGTGGCGAATCTAGGGAGATAGGTCGCTCTCCAAACAAAGCCTAAAAAAACATCGAAAAATTTCGAAAATCTTAATGCTAAAATATAAGAATGGAAAATGCCGTGAAAACGGCGGGAAAAAAAAAAGAGAGCATTTTTAATATCGATTTCAATTTGTTATTGCGCACTAATTGTGAGGTTAAGTTAAACATTCCCATGATCTTTCCCATGTTAGAATTTCTCTTATTCTTTCTGGGTGTAACACTCGTTTTATAACACAAATATATGGGCATGTGAGAGCTTATATACTTCAAGAATTGAGCAAAATTAGCTCATTTATTAACTTATATGATGTAATAAGATGTGATAATATGTGTCTTCTTACAAAATTGAATTGGGCTTTACCAGTATTTGGACTGCTTTTGTTATCCAGCAAATGGTACGTGGAGCAGAGATGCAAGCAAGATTTGTAACCCATACGTTGGACTCGGCTCCTGCAATGTGAAGTGGAAACTGACCAAAGAAAATACCATTCAACACAAAATATGTAATTTAGCTGAACTAAAGAACAAAAGTTAGCAAATTGTATCATGGTTATTTTTTGAGAGAGAGAGAAATCTTAAGGGCAAAAGTAGCGTTTGGTAGAAAGAGAGGCTAATCTACGGGAATCCATTAGTCAAAAGGAGGATATAGTCGTTCATTAAAATTATCGGTTTGGTTAAATTTTGATTGGTTCAATAAGTCGTGAACCGAAACCAAATCGATCAACTAATAACGAAAGTCGTCCCAAATCGAAAAACCTGTATACCAAACTTATCGGTTTGATATTTCGATTTTCAAGTTTTAATTAAAACACATAAGCTCCAACACTTGATCGTCCAATACCATTTTGAAAAGATTGTTTTCTCCTTCGTGCCCAGGCAAACCAACAAACCAAAAGTAGGTATACTCCCAAATAGATCCTGAAGAACGTGAAAATGTGAAATTTTTGTGTAAATTACAATTAGTTAGGACCAATCAAAGAAGATAATGCACATGGCTGAGAGAGATATAAAGTCAAGGGAGTATCCCTAATATCCTCTTAAGCTCAAGGTAAAAATAAAAGAAGTCAATTAGAGTTTGGAGAAGAGATCTTGAAAATGCCCAAGTAGATGTGTTTGGGTAAAGATTTTAGTTGTCTACTTAGTAGATGAAGTGAAGACGAGTCGTACAGTGCCATGACATACATGGTACCAAATGAAATGGCAATCAATTTCATTGCATTTGGTGTACTCATGGAAAATTTCAATGTGTGTTATTTGGATAGCATTCTGATTGTTGCTATATAAGACAATTTACAATGACGGACTCCCATGTCTTCCAATAACCATTGCAATTATAATAATTTTGATGTTGTATTAGCAAGAGTGTGATATTCCACTTCCAAACTAGAGAAAATGATGGTGGTCTGTTTCTTGTTACGCCACAAAATAAGAGAGTTACCAAGGAAAAACAAATAGCCTATAGTAGAGCGATGATTCCGGGGGTCATTAGCCCAGTCAACATCATAACAAGTTATCAACTTTAAGCTAGAATAAGCAGAAAAGTGAAAATCATAAAATAAGGTATCTTTGACAAAACAAAAAATCCAAAAGATTAGAAAAATTAGTTGTTTGTGGCTTTGCTAGAACTGACTAACAACGTGAACCTCGTGAGTTAGGATGAGTAATGGTGAAATATAAGATTGCTCATCAATTGTCAATAAAAGTGTGGGTTTGAAAAATGAATTCCATCTTTAGCATCAAATTTGGCATTGGTATCAAGGAGTAGGAACAACGTTGTTGTCAATGAGTCTTGCTTGAAAAAAAAGATCAATGGCATATCTAGCTTGAGAAAGATAACAAATAGAGGAATCTCAAGTAACTTCTAACCCAAAAAAGTAGATGAGTTACCCAAAATCTTTCATTTCAAACTATTGACAAAAGAATTATTGGAGTTTTGAAATGCCGATACGATCAATTTCAACAATAACCATATCATTCACATATATGAGCAGCATTATAGATCCACGAGATACTTGTTGAATAAAAAGAGTATGGTCATAAGGATTTGATTTGATGCTGAGATACTCCATGATTGAGCTAAACTTGCTATATCATGCACGGGGAGCTTGTTTCAGAAAATATGATGCTTAACGTAATTGACACACTTTGTCAAAAGAATGAGTGTATATCAAGGAGGCACCATATAAATTTCCTCATTGAGATTGCCATTTTAGGAATGTATATTTGATATCCATCTAGAATAAAAACCAATGACTAAACACAATAATAACAAGAAGACTGCGAACAGAAGTAAGATGTGCAATTGAAGTAAAGGTCTCTTCATAATCATTTATGTATCCTTAATAAAACCTTTTGTTACTGGCCGAGCTTTGTAGCGATCCATGGTGCCATTGGCCTTTGTTTTGATCTTAGGGAAAAAGCCCCTAAAAATTCTAACTTTACCAATTATGATACATTTACCCAATTTTTTTTGACACAAAAAACCTCAAATTTTGCCATGTATGACACATTTACTCAAAAAAAATTTTATGACACTAAAAATCCTAAATTTATACCCATGTGATACATTTACCTCAATTTTTTTTATGACATTAAAAATTCCAAATTTTTTCTATGACACCAAATTTTTTAGGTTAATGTGTCGTATAGATACAAGTTTGGAGTTTTTGGTGTCATAAAAAAAAACTTTACGCTAAATGTGTCACATTGGACAAGTTTGTGGTAAATGTAGCATATGAGTACAAGTTTGGGATTTTCGGTGTCACAAAAAAAGTTTAAAGTAAATGTGTCACAGTTGACAAAGTTTGGGATTTTTAGTGGCTTCTACCCTTAATCTTATACACTCATTTACAACTTATAATAGATTTACCAAAAGGCAAATCAACCAAATCCAAAGATTGATGTAGTATTACATAGAGCATTCCTATAACAAATATAATCCTTGCATGAGCCAATATCGCCATGCGTATCACGTCAAGATGCGAAATATAATTTGCCAACATGAAGAGTAGCTATTGCGATTTGGTTTTATTTTGTGACTTATAATTTTTTTTTTCTCTTCCTCTTCTCCTTCCTTTAATAGGTCACCAGCCACGATGATTGTCGGCGATCTCGCCAGACCAACCTAGAAGAAGAAGAGAGAAGAGAGAAGGAGAAGAAGAGGAAGACAAAGAAGAATGTAATAAAAATATTAAAAAATTAAAAGAATTTTGAAGTCATAAAAATATTTGAAAATCGCATCAAATCCATTTTTGTTCTATCTAGGGAGCAGACTAGAGAACAAAATTAGAAAAGAAATTATTTCTAAATAGAATCTATTCTCGAAAAACAGAATGGTTATCAAATATATATTTTATTTTTAATTTTTTCAGAACCAATTGCACTCTAAGCAAGCCAAAATTCACAAGTTCTGTCCACCTTCTTTACTTGACAAGGCGACCTTGGCTTATTCTATTAATTTATTTCTTGTTAACAAATATAATAATAATAATTCTCCGCAACCAATTATTTATTCACCTTCTTCTCCTACCCCCATCTCGCAGTCTATAAAATCACCCCTTTACCGAAAACCCAGGTTCCCCATTTTCGGCCGCGAGACAGAGGGAAAGGAACGCCCCGCAAAGCCATAACAGCCGCCGCCGATCGTCGCCGCCGCCGCCGCCGCGTCGCATCGCCGCCGCCGCGTCGTCGCCGCCGCATCGCCGCCGCCGCGTCGCCGCCGCATCGCCGCCGCATCGCCGATCGATGCGTTTTCTCTCTCGAGTCGGATCCGGCTGAGGCCTTCGTATCTCCTCCTCCTCCTCTTTCCTTCCTCCTCCTTCTTCGCATAAACCCTAGCTCGAGCTCGCCATGGGGGACTACAACGACGCCATGATGCGCAACCAGAACGCGGCCGTCCAGGCCCGCACCAAGGCCCAGAGCCGCGCCAACGTCCTCCAGCTCAAGCTGGTCGGTCCCCGGTCCCCCTCTGACCTCCCTCTCTCTCTCTCTGCGCGTCGCTCGTTGCTTTTGTCGCGATTCCCTTTCGGCTTGTGCCGATTTTGGGGTTTTTCTTTTTTGTTGTTTTGCCTCCCTGCTGGTTTCGATTGTTCAGGCGTTGCCTTTTTGCGATGTTGATTGGGGGAATAGTCTCTTGATCTGGAGCTTTGGTTGTGTTGAGTTGGCATGTCGTGGTACATGAATTTAATCTCGGAGCGAGGATGATTTGTTCTGGATCTTTACGATATCGTGATTTGTCGGGGTGTTCTTTGTGCCTGCCCTGTCGATGGAGGAATGGGACCTTGAAGTTGCTCGATCGAATTTGCGAAGTGACAACGAGGACGGCTTTTTCGAGTTTCTGCAATCTCTTCCTTAAATCTCACTTCGATATCCATCTTAGATGTTCGAAACCAAAAACCTAGGCGAAGTTTTGCATCCTTGTCAGATTATGCATCGAATTGGTTCTTATGTGTTGGCAGCTCCTTATTTTGCCAATTCTCCCTACTGAATTAATCTGTTGAGCATGTTGGTGCCTGTGCTTAACGGAATTTGTTGAGTGGATATTGACGGTGTTCGATTGATTTTTGCAGATTGGGCAAAGCCATCCCACAGGTTTGACGACTAATCTGTTGAAGCTTTTTGAGCCTCGACCGCCACTAGAATACAAGCCACCTCCGGAGAAAAGAAAATGCCCGCCGTACGCAGGTACTGCTTATACTCTATCGATGTTGAGTAAATGTTGTCATTTAGATGTTAAGTAAATAGGAATTCATGCTGCTCTTGTGTTTTGGTAGGGATTGGGCAGTTTGTCAGTCATTTTGCTGAACCTGGTGATCCTGAGTATGCTCCGCCTGTCCAGAAGGCTGAGACCCCTGTAAGAATGTTAATGTTTTTTTGTCATCTTCAAATCTCTTTGCAAAAGAACTAGTGCTTGTGATGATTTCTGTTCTTGTTTAATGCATTCCACTGTCTTTGCTTTGCCTAACTTTGATCGCTTTCCTTTTTTTGCTGTCATATTTCATATCTTTCTTTTGTCACCTCAATAATTGGATTCTTGAATATCTTGCTTATTCTGAGGCTATAGTGTTTTACAAGATTGGGTTTGTTAATTCAGAATGTTGGAGTTCTATTTTGAATCCTCCATTTAGTGAGGCAATCTCATGTTGCATCCTTTAATTTCAATGTATCATTATACTTCCTCTATTTGATGGATACGTCCACTTTACATTGATTGATTTCGTTCAACCAACTGCTTGAATAAGTCCATATTTTACATGCCCACCGCTGGTTGTAAAAGCATATAAATGTCTTTTATAACCTCTAATGTCTTGTTTATTATTCTGGCCTAATCGGCTCATGTTTTAGTCTGTTTACTCACTCCTCTATGTATGCACTTGCTCTCCTTTCAATGACACTATCTTTCCTCTAGTATTGAGTCTCATCTAACTATAATGCTGTCTCATGCATGCTGGAGCATTTCATTTAACAATGAGAAACTAGAAATTAGCAGCTCATCATTTTCACTGTCCAATTTTGTCATGTTCTAAGGTGAAAAAAATGTGAATTAGCTTTCAGTGAATAAGTGTGAGAAGTGAATTAACGTTGAATTTTTATAAGTAAATGAACTTGTGATGGATGAAAAAGCCTAATAATGTTAAGTGGATGATGGAAAGTGACATTTTAAAACTAGGGCATTTCATGAAGCTGAACCTACCTGAAAAGTTTGTCCCAGTCACTTTTTTGTTGGTGGCTGCAGGAAATGCCTCAGATCTTATCCCTTTGCTTCTATTAATTTCTGAGAAACTTATTGTGTTGCGTTTCTTTATTTTGTGACAGACTATGTAATCATGTTCATCTTACATGCTATTTCATTATAAGAGGAACAGCTTGATTGTTAGCTCTGGAATAATTGGCACTTCTCTGTTTTCTTGCTCTTATATGTTGTGTATTGTCTTCTTGTCATGTTCAATTGATTTAGGCTCAGAGAAGGGCTAGAATCCACAATTTGCGTCTGGAGAAGGGTGCTGAAAAGGCCACTGAGGAGCTTAAGCAATGTACCTTTTTCCTTCTTGTCTTGTAAAGTGGATGATTGTTTCCATATAATTTAATGTTTTATGGTTTTCTGGCAGATGATCCAAGCAATGATCCAAATATTTCAGGAGATCCTTACAAGACACTTTTTGTTGCTAAGCTTGTGAGTGTTGTTTGCTAGTGGTATCAAGGTTTTTGCTTTCATTAATTATTGGGCTGATGAGAATAACTTGTCTTTGTTTTCTCTTTTTGCAGAGCTATGAAACTTCTGAAAGTAAGCTTAAAAGGGAGTTTGAATCGTATGGGCCGATAAAACGGGTAGGTACATCTGAGAATCCCTGTGCGGGATTGGTAAGAACAATATTTGTATTGCTGCTTTTGATCAACCGTTTTGTATTTGAAATTTCATCAAAAGTTCGTCTCAAAGTTCTCTCTCTCTCTCTCTCTCAAAAGAAAAAAGCAAAACCAATGTTGATGCATTTGCTGTTCTTATTTTCATGCAATCATGTTAAGTTATGCAAGTTTGAGGGTAAGTGGTTGTTGTATTCATTCTTTGTGAAATTTGAACATAGTAGCTCCACTTGTTTGCAAGACCTCAATACGGTTCCGTTCAACTTTGATCTGTGAATTGCGGTAATCTGTTTCCTCACTATGTTGGTTTTCTTGAACTTTGTAAATAATTTTGCTGCACCCATTCATGTTCCTATTTGGACTTTGGGGGAAGGATTAGCTGGCATAGTCTCTCTCATCTATATCCTCAACAGAGTGTAAAGTCATTGACAATGGGGCTGCTTCTTTTTCCAAGGTTTTCCTGCCGATGGAATGATCTTTTTCTTTTAATTGGGTATTGATTTTAGGAATTTCTCTAGGTTAGTCTATCTGATCCAACAATTATCATGGCTTGAGAAATATCTGGTAAGGCCCGTCTATCTTTACTTTTCTAAATCTCCGTGTCTTTGGACACTGGTAAGGTGGTTTTCTCTTCACTTGTCAAAGTAAAAAAGGAAAGAAAAGTGAGCAAAGGAGGGTCTCCTCTTCTTGCCCCCTTCATTTATGTGGGGTTGTGCTGGTGGCTCATGAATTTGATTGCACACTTGCTTCGTCGTGTATGGCATGGGTTGTGCCTTTTTGGCCTTTTTTCCTCAAGCAATCCGAGGGGTTGAACTTCTCTTTCTGCAATAGGTAAAGGATATAGGGAGTATCAGCTTCTATTCCTCTTTTACTCGGATTTCCAGTAACTGATTTTTTCTGCTAATCGGGATTTTGCTTTGGCTTTAAAGGCTCAAAAATCTATCAGCAGTTGGAAACAAGTCCTGGTATTTCCTGCGTTTAAATTCCTTGTTAATTGTTATTAGAAAAAAAAAAATTGTCCCCTGGTAAGGGAAGGTTAGTTCAAGTTGAATTCAGTTTTCCTGCGATTCTGGTGGTGATGCACTTTGCCATGGGAGGCCCTATTGATTAAAGGTGAGCACGGCTAATGAGGCAAAGTGCCTGTTTGCCGTGCCATTTAGGATTACTGTTTGTAGGCTAATTTCTAGTATGTCATGTAGTCAATCAAGGTTCTACATGTTTTTCAGTCATGAGATCTTTTGATTTATTGTTTGTGTTTGACTTTTCCAGGTTCGGTTGGTCCAAGATACAGTGTCGCAAAAACCAAAAGGCTATGCTTTCATTGAGTATCTGCACACTCGGGACATGAAAGGTTGCTTCAGCTGGGCCCTGTGACTTTCTTTTTCCCTTTTTTTCCCTGCATCCTGGATGACCCAGTTTGGCCTGATTGAATATACTTTGAATATGGTTCACGTCCTTCTTTGATCATTGATGGCATATGTCTGCAGCTGCCTATAAACAAGCGGATGGAAGGAAGATTGATGGTAGAAGAGTACTTGTAGATGTTGAACGTGGTAGAACAGTTCCAAATTGGCGACCTCGCAGACTAGGAGGTGGACTGGGGACGAGTCGTGTTGCGGTTGGAGGTGAAGATGCTAGTCAGAAGCAGGCTGGGAGGTAAACTAGCTTCATGACTTTTAACTTATTTTCTGATAAATTATAGTGTTAAAGTTGCATAACTTGCATAACGGCTCAGACTGTGGTTCGGGTGGGAAATGAACTATAGACTAAATGGTAGAACTGCAAAAGTTGTATATCATCTATTCATGTAAACTATGTTAAGTTTAGTGGAAAATCAGTTGGTTATCCTGTATGATCCTGATATTGCCTCTGAAATGAGCAGACATTTTATCTTGCTAGTTTCAGAAAACCTACAATTATAGGTAGGCTGGTTATGGAGCTCCTCAAATTTCAAAAGAAAATGAGAAAATATTCTTTATTGTCTCTTCTGTTGATTCTTATCTTTAATCTTTTCTAAATTTCTTTCTTCTGATTAAAAGCAACTCTGACCTGATATACTTGTGACAAATCTTTAAGGGAGCAACCACCACCTGGAGGACCCTCTAGATCGGAGGAACCAAGGGCCCGAGAAGACCGATATGAGAGGTTAGAATTACTGCCCCTTTTTTAATCCCATTACTGTTCAGTTCTCATGGTGAAGTATGTTTTTAGTATTGGTCAAAATAGCGAAACTCATTTTGGTATGCGATTTTTAAGACACCCATAAACTTGAATTGTAAGAGATAATTGTAAAATTACGAAGTTTACTAGACTTTGTAAGTTTATATTTTAGCGAGACTGTCCTTATCGAATTTCTAACTTCTTCCAGTCCATGCAAATAGTCAGGTGTCTTTGCTCAGACCAATCCAACCAAGCTTGAAGTATTGCCCTTCTATTTGTCTACATGACAACAACCAAAAAAATTGTTTATGTAGGAAGAGAAATATGCTGAATGAGCTAACTAATGACCAAACTGAAACAAATGCTTCACAGAGAACCTGTTTACATGATATACCATGAAAGCAGAAACTATTCCCACTAATTAGACCTATAATTGTACAGAATAAATGAAAGCTTACTGAAAAATTATAAAATTATAAAATCCCGATTATTGAGAGGTGAAGAAGTGTCGCTCATAATTCACCACTGTTAATCTGGAACTCCCTGAGAAACAACAATGAGGGTGTTTGTTGTAGGCATGGCTTCATGTCGGCTTGTTTGAAGGTGCTTGTCAGCATAGTTGTACTACAGTCAGTGCCTGTTTATGTGGATGGAGTCAAGTTGAGGCACCACACTGTCCCTGTGGTTGGACTGGCTGACTTCATTAGGGAAACAGTGCATTTGCCAAAAGCATCGTGTCATGCCCTTCCATCTGGTTTGGGCCTTAATAAGCCCAAAAGGACAAGAAAGATTCAGTATATGATGAAATGGTCTCATCAACACCCAAAACATGAATATATTGTTTATAATAAGTCACTTGCAATTCTAGGACGAGTTCTCTTATCTCATGTTTTTAATTGAGCTCACAAGGTTTCTGAGATCTGTCCGCTAGAGTGATTTTAACCGTGTTGGTAGCTTGTTGCAGGTGGATGATAAAATGTGTTAAACTCTTCTTTTGTAAATTATCTCGCAGTTATCAGATTGACATAAAAAGTGTCTCATCTATAGGAGCTCACCTGCTTATAGTCTGTATGTCTTGATATGTTGCTGACCTAGGAGAAAATATTCTTTGTAGGGAGAAGTCTCGGGAAAGGGGAAGAGAAAGAGAGGGAGAACGTGAAAAGTCCCGTGAGCAGTCTCATGATCGGCCAAGAGATCGTGATCGCAGAGAAGATAGGCACCACAGGGACCGTGGCCGTGACCGGGACAGGGATGGAGAGAGGGATCGTGGCCGTGATCGTGACCGTGGTCGCGATCACCGTGATAGAGACCGTGAACGTGATCGTGATCGTGACCGTCGTGATCGCCCTCGTGAGAGGGATAGAGAAAGGGATAGGGAAAGGGAGTATGAAGTTGACCGCGATCGGGACCGTGGCCGTTCTCATGACAAGGAAGCAGCAGACTATGATCGCGTTGAATCGAAGCATGATCGGGACAGGCATGCAGGGAGGGAGCGAAACTATGATCGTGCTGAAGCCGAGGAGGATCAAGGATATTACAGACATTTGGAGCATGAGCCAGGGCAGTTGGAGGCTGACCGTGACTACGAGCATTACGATGCCTATGAGCACCATGGAGAACGGGGACGCTACGACCACTCTAGCGACCGTCGTTACGGTCATTATCCCGAGGATGCTCATAACTATGATCAGATGGATGAGGACAACTATCACTACGATCGCAGTGCCAGTAGAGACCGTGATCGGGAGTAAAGATGGAGAGAGTTCATATCTGCAGAATCAACAGAATGCGTGCGCTCTTTTCCCCTAGTTACTTTGAATTTGCTGGATTGTTTCGTGGGTGTTGCGGTTTGTTTATTCGAAAGTGTCGTAGACTGTGTGGTTTGTGAAACAAGACGAAATAGCTTTTTGGGGACTTCCAATTTGAATTTTCGTGTTTTTGTTTATTAAAGGATTGGCTACCTAGGCACATGCCGTGCCTTTTTTTTCTATATTTTTTCCTTGGCGGTTTGAGACCAATAATAGATCTGCGTAGGCTTGCTTATTACTATTAGCAATTACCATGCCCAAGCTGCAGTAAATACCAAAAGTAAGAATTGGATAAGCGATTTATGCTGGGAATCTTGAGGCGTTTGATAAGGGTCCAAATGATGGGGAAGCATGTTGTGCGAGGATATAGTGGGGACTGTAGAGTTGGGCTTGTGTTGTGCATGTCCTGGACAATTGATTCTTTTGTCGATGAAACGCAGCAGCAGAAACACGTGCGGGTTGAATCACCCGGGCTTTCGAAAATGAGAAAATGGGCTTTAGAACGGTACAGAATGCCTATAAATTGCTTGTGAAGGTCGTGTTGCCTATGAACGGTTGGGAAGGCTAATTATGTTTTACTTGAGCAGGAGGCTGGGCTATACCCGATGAAACACGAGAACACGATTGGAGCCCGACACTAATTTGCTGAGAGAAACCGAATTCGACCCGGCATGACTTAATTCGATATTGACAGAGTTGACATGTTTTTGCTCATTCTTAAAGGAAAATTTGTAATGTTGCATAATGACACGACAATCAATTTGGTAAGATTTCATTTGATGAGAACACGATGCCTTCAGTCAAGTCCTTTTGTACTAAATTTACTGTATGATTATCAATTCAATCATAAATATTCTAATTTGACTAATTTAATCATTTTTACATTAAGACCAATTCATTCCTAAACCTTTTAATTAGACAAATTTAGTTCTAAATATTTTCATATTGGTATCAATTCAGTTTATTTGGATAATTTTGACTGGCCGGTGCTGACGTGGACGCCGGGCGGTGGTCGAACGCTACTATGCTAATTTTTAATTTTTTTTTCAAATTTTTTATTAATATTTTTCTTTCCTTTTCTTTTCCTTCTTCTTCCTCCTTCTTGGACTTTCCTCACAATGGCTGGCGAGGGCTTCGTGGCCCTCACCAAGGGTTGCGGGTGAGGTAGCTTTGACAGGCGAGGTCGCCTTCACCCGTAGCAAGGCCAATGATGGCCGCCATGGCATTGCCAATCGTGGGTGAGGTCGCCATCACCCATGGGAAGGCCAAGGGGAGGCTGGCCTTGCCTAGATTTGGGCAAAGCCGCCTCGCCTGCATACCCCCGTGGCCTTGGGGGAGGCCGGGCGAAGGCCTCGACCTTTGCTGGCCACTGGTGAGGGCTTTGCAGCCTTGGCCCAATGGTTGGTGAGTCTCGTTGGAGGCTAGTCGACCATTGTGAAGAAAGTCCAAGAATGAGGAAGAAGAAGGAAAAAAAAAACGAAAAAAGAAAAGAAAAAAAAAAGGAGATGAAAAAGAAAGAAATAAAAAGAAAGGAAAAAATTAATACAAAATTTGAAAAAAAGTAAAAAAATTTAAAATATGCCATGTCGGTGTTCGGCCACCCACATTAGCACCGACCAGTCAAAATTAGCTAGATGAACTGAATTGATATCGATGTGAAAAAATTTAGGATTAAATTGATTCAATTAAAATGTTTAGAATTGAATTAATATCAATATAATAGGCTATGACTTTTTTGGTACTTTTCCTCCTTTTGGCAGGAGACTCGTGAGCCTTGTTGATAGAGGTGCCATCTGATTCGGGGAAATTATCCAAAAGTCATAAAATTGTTATACTTGTGCCAATTCAATTATTTGAACTTTTTGATTATGTCAGTTTAGTTATAAACATTTTTACATTTTGTTAATTGAATCCATTTAACCATTTTTAACGGAAAATTTGCTGACATAGATGCCGGTAGTGTTGTGTAGGATGGTGGTGTCGATATGGATTTTTTTTAATAATTTTCTAAAAAAATGAATTTTTATATAATTTTATTTCTTTTTTCTTCTTCTTTCTTTCTTTTCCTTTTTTTCCTACCAAGTCTAGTGATGGTCACCTGTTACAAGCAACGGGGCCACCAGGTAAGGGTCGACGAGGGTTGCCAACCCTCGACTAGTGGCTGGTAAGGGTCCTTCGACCCTCCCTTGTGATGGGCAAGGGTTGCTAGTGACTTGGCAGGGTTAGAAGAATAAAAAAGGAAAAGAAAGAAAGATAAAAAAAATGAAAAGAAAAAGGAAGAAAAAAAAGGGATTACAAAAATTCAAACATTTTTAAAAGATTATAAAAATTGTCTTTATCAATGCTGGGTAGCTCGTACCATGTAAGGTAGCCTAGATTTATGTTAGAGATTTTCGATTTAAATTGGCCTAATGGACTCAATTGCCAAACACATAAAAATATTTGGGGTTCAATTGGTACGATTAAAAGATTTATAACTGAATTGATATGGGTACAATAAGTTTATGACATTTTTGGTATTTTTCCCATTTGATTTTGACATTCTCTCAACCGCTTGGTATACACCACCAACTGTCTCAACTGTGCTCTCCATAACTTGCTTTGATACCATTTGTCACGAGCAGACACTTGACATTGTGATCATGCCGTGCTTATGCTTTCTTTGACTCGTTTTCCTTTTTTTCTTTAATAAATTCGACGGGAAAAGATTTAACTCGAATTGATAGAATTAACACTCTCCTCCACTCATTTTTAACAACATTTTTTTTTTCGTAATACGGTTGAGACATTTCTATGACAATATTAAATGACACAATCGGTCAACATGATCAAGACGCGCAAACACGAATTGCGACAGTGTATTTACTCGTGTTCGCCTCACACTCAAGAATATATCACCGATCATTACCCTTTGTCGCTTTAGATAATGTAGTAACAATTGATTGGTTGAATTCTATAATATTATAACATTGGATTGGTTACTGATACAGCAAAAAAATGTTATACCTCAGTATAATTTAAGTAGAGTGCCAATCATGAGTGATGGGGCTGATGGTACGACGTTCTCAATTGAATCTGTAAGTGTACTTATGTCTTTTTTTAAGTTGATCTTATTAACAACTACGATCAAAACCTTGATGGATTATTTAACTTTAAGAGTCGTCCGTTGTAGAATGGCAAGTGAATTTCAAGATAGCACATTCATTCTAGCCGTGCAAACTCGACTACTATTTGCTGTCAAGTGCAAGCCAACAATCAAGATTGTAGTCTTAAACTTACAAAATATATTATTCAGCACGTTGTTGTCTGATGGTCTAAACTTTTAGATAAGCTTACTGTTTTATAAACTCAAAAATTAGATAGCATCGAATCGGATTTTCGTACCCATTTCTCTTATTTGTGGGTTTCACTTACAGCATCATTCTCTTTTCGAAAGAACACTACATTTTCCATGATAAGACCTCTCTCCTGCTTGTCATTTTCAATATATACCTTTTAGCAACCAAATAAAAACGAATCGCAACAGTGGCTCCTCATGTTAGCAGATTATATTCCACATCTTGACGCGATACGGGTGGTATTCTTGGCTCATGCCGGATTATATTTGTTGCAGGAATGCTCTACGGAATACCACGTCGATCGCGAGACGGCGCTTGTTTTTATCCGAGCTTCAGCAGCGGAGAAGAAGGAGACGAAGATGGTGTTCGTCGAAACGGGCGATGGACGAACCTTCTTCACGGGATTATTGCTTTGGCCATGTACCTCTTCCCATTTCGGTACTTGTCATCACCAGAGACATGATCATCTCATATCCATGCAAACGAACACAGGAGACTCGCTTGTGATGCTTCCTGGAAATTTCCCGGAAATTCTGTCTCGATTTGTTTTGTTCTGGAGAGCCTTGTTTAGAATGATCACTGTTGGAAGTGACGGACGAGTGAAGAAACTGAACACTCGTTGTAACTTGTGAGTTTAGTTTTCACGTGAAATGGATTTGCTTGATCATATATGCATTAGTAACAGCTGAATCAACACCATAGATCAGGTTTTGGAATTTCATCTAGAGAAGTTTGAATTCCAATCGGAGTGTCATGCAGATGATTTTTGTGAGCCCTAATTTTTTGGGTCGATTTCGTTGTTAAGAATTGATTATAAATGAACTTAATTTATGGATCTTAGGAAATATAGGAATCAGTGAGAAACTGGATGCAGCCAGGCAGGTTTGCATTAGTAGGAGAGACTGTTGAAGGTGAAAGTATGATATCGATGGTAAGAATAATCACTATTGTCAGGAGCTCACAAGAAATGAAAGATTTTAGAGGAGACATGTGCAGGACACAAATCAAAATTGCTAATGTGCAATTATCTGAAATTTCTTTGGAATTTTCGCCAAAGATATATACGAAATTTACTATATCTTGCCTTATTGTGTATATACAAAATTAACTATAATTGATACTGTATATATCCGTAATTCAACTTTAAAAGTGAAGTCAAGTTAGTCGAGTCGAGTTCTGCTTGAAGTTAAAAAGTAGTTTCTCGAGATTAGTTCAAACTTTGGAAACGAAGCTCGATAAAGCTTGAGTGTATTAGTAAGTGATACGTAATGGAATTGACGTGAAGCTTGAGTATTGAATCAGATCAACTTCATCCAACTCCATAACACTCCTAGGTAATGGGTTGGGGACTCCGACTCTCTGTTCCCAAGGTTAACTATGGAACCTGTGAATACGTCGAAAAAATGTGACATGGACGGACAAGGTTTTAATGTCCCGTATTATCGAAAGAGAAAAAGTAATGAAAGTGAAATACACAGAATATCCGACATCCCCTTTTTATCTTGGATTCTAGAAATATCTGATTCCACCAGAATTGGTACGAGAGATTAATGGTGTTGACAGATATTCAATCTTGCAGCGGCGGATGCCATGAAACTTTGTCGTGTAAGCGATAGTTCGTGCATGCCTCTCCAGCAGTCGTCGACTTTTCCAAGCCACGCTACTGTCCTGCTGGGGAGAGATTTGAACTTGGAAATCCTGCGTAGTTTCGCACGAACGTGCCGGCATCAGCCTCTTCCCTATCTTTCCCGATCTGACGCCTTCGACCCTCGCTTCAGTGGGCTCGCACAAGGGTCGCGAGTTGCTGTAAGAACTGGACAAAAGAAGTTAATCGTTGCTGCCGACTGTCTTGTCGTGGCAGGCCTCAGCTTCCACGAAGTTTCAAGAACAGTACCCGAACTGAAAGTGACAATGCATCCTACGACCTTCGCTTTCCCGCTTCTCTCTTCGAATCCCATCATTCGAAAACCTTTTGTGAACTTGGAATTCCGTTGCATAGCGTAGAGCAGTACTTACTAATTACGAAAGATTAATTAGCATCTCCCATTTTCATCTTTCTAAAAACCCCGAGGTTGGCACTTTAGTCGATGGCGAAATAGACAGTAAATCATTTCTGAGCATGCTCCAAAATACCTGACATAAATTATTAGATAGACTTGTCTGATTAATTGATAAGTTCGACCATTGTATCGAACGCATTATATCATACAGCCCCGATGAGTTCCGGAGCATGCTTGGTGTAGCTTATTATTTGATAAGTTAGTGAGATACATGACAAACCAAAAAATTGTCGCTATCCCTTATCAAGCAACGTTAATGATCTGATATGGACTTTCGTTTTATTCAATTCTTGAATAACCTGCTTCACGTAGGACAGAAGCAACAACTTGGAAGTAAAAATACGAAAGTGCTTAATAAATGTTGGGTCCCAATTTAACCTCAATAAATGTTATTTAAGAAGAGCATGGGCAGTTTTGTCTTTAGTAAAATTGAAATAAAAGAGAAGGAAGAAAAAAATGTGAGAAATCATCTTAAATTAACAGTGGGATTCGCAAGAGATAATATAGTCAATTCAATGTGATCAGAGACGTTACTAATAAAAAGTGAAAATGGGCCCACCTTTTCCTAACTTAAAATGGAAAGATAATTTCAATATGAAAAAAATCTTAAATGGGAAGGACGAATAAATAATTGGACCACAAGCTTCGGGGGAGAGAGAGAGAGGTAGAGGATTTATAAATGTAAGAAGAGAGGTACTGAAGAGTGCACCTTCATAGAATTCATGCAGCAGCTTCCCACAACCAACTCCAGCAACCCTGCACAGAAACGATAGGCCTAAAAGAAGAGCGACTAGCAATATCAAAGCTAACCGAGAAGCCGAAGAAAAAGCACTTCTTCTTGCCATCTTTGTTTCCATGGCGGCTCGAACCATGGTGAACCCGAGAGCATTAGTAGCGTCAGCAGCAGCATTAGCATGGTTTCTGTTGTTTACGAGTCTCATCATCTCTGGCCATGCTGCGCGTGCTGAAAGACCATTACTACATGATAAAGCGCTGGAGGTCCCTGTGGAGGACACGGCGAGACCGGGGTTCTTGGTTAGAGCTGTTAATTTCTTGTGGCAGATCGGGAAGTCCTCTTATGAGCCAGTTTGGCCTGTGAGTTCTGGTTCTCTTCTCTGTTCTTTGAAACTTCGATAATCTTTGTTGTGTCTTGATTTTAGAATGTAACATAACACGAGATGAAACATATTGACAGGAAATGGAGTTTGGATGGAAAATAGTGGTGGGATCGATAATCGGCTTCTTTGGCGCAGCACTGGGTAGTGTTGGGGGGGTTGGTGGCGGTGGAATATTCGTGCCAATGCTCACTTTGATCATCGGCTTCGACCCTAAGTCCTCTACTGCCATCTCCAAATGTCAGTATATCTATGCATTTTCCGCTTTCTCCTACTTCTGAGCTTCA
Organism: Eucalyptus guilfoylei; assembly: GCA_016097605.1. Classification (NCBI taxonomy): domain Eukaryota; kingdom Viridiplantae; phylum Streptophyta; class Magnoliopsida; order Myrtales; family Myrtaceae; genus Eucalyptus; species Eucalyptus guilfoylei. Next base: position 16,901,910 of record CM027867.1, on the reverse strand, counting down.
ACAAGACGATCCTTCCATTAGTATGCAATTTCCTACAATCATGTTATGAATGTCCTACATGTTCTGATTTTCCCAAACAAAGCTTTTCAACTTGGCATGGTTCATGAATGAGTTGAACATTTCTAGAAGTAAACGGGTGCAACAATTGGATGCGCAGACATGTATATGCATGAGTAGTTCGATAAGGATGCAAAAGCGAGCTGGTGTCTTGATACATATCATCTTACTACTGCATATCTTGTCACTATAAACCTACATAAGTACATACGTATATTGCGTACCTTACTCTTGAAAAAACTTCTCTTCTGAAAGGTATGATAATGGGAGCAGCGGGATCGACCGTCTACTACAATTTGAGACTCAGGCACCCGACGCTGGACATACCCCTCATAGATTACGACCTGGCTTTGCTCTTCCAGCCCATGCTCATGCTAGGAATCAGCATTGGAGTGGCCTTCAACGTCATGTTTGCCGATTGGATGGTCACGGTGCTGTTGATCATTCTCTTCATCGGTAATGATAGATCCTATGACAAATTCTAATGCATCCATCTAATCTTATGACAAATGCTAATACATCTAACTTCGGTGTGTGCATGCATGTTCTCATAAGTCACTCCTTAGGCTCAATTAATAAATGAATAATATGCACAAGAGGTCCTAGGAGAATCTGCTTCCAGCTTTGCCTACCATCCTTATCTTCTAGGATATACTAAAGCAATGCATCGTTCTGGAAATAACCCGATGATATTTACAAGTTCATTCTAGCAATGTATTCAGAGCAATTTAAATCACAGGTACTTCAACGAAGGCATTATTTAAAGGCATTGATACATGGAAGAAGGAGACGCTAATGAGAAAGGCAAGTTTCTGCGCTTCCTTTATTGTAAAAAGCCCCCAATTATCTTCACTGGACATAGATTTTGAGATTCTTCGTGATTTTCAGGAAGCAGCCAAATTGATGGAAGCAGAAGCAAAGCAAGATGGTGAGTCGATATGATCTGTTCCAAACATAAACATTAGTCATTTTCTGTTCCAAAAATAAAACTTAATCACCAAAACGTATCTACATCCTGGACGTACAGGATCTCTTTATAAGTCACTCGTTCTAGAAACAAAAATTAGACCTTTCATTTTGAGGAAAGATGAAGGCTATTTAGGAATTAACTAGAGAATGTACTGTGCTACCTCTTAAATCGCAGAAGGTTCCAAGGAAGACTACAAGCCACTGCCCAGCGGCCCAGCTGCCTCACGTGATGAAAAGGTAATTCAAGTTCTCCGTCTTCCTACAGCTCTACATTATCTCTGTAATCTCAAGCCGTATAATGATTTTCATAAATGCTGTACCATCCTTCCCCGTCTTTGGCAGGTTTCCCTCGCAAAGAACATCTACTGGAAAGAGTTGTCCTTGCTTCTTTTCATATGGGTAGCTTTCCTAGCTGTGCAGATCGTTAAGGTAATTAACTTCTCCATGAAATACTTTTAGATTAAATAATCTAATTTTCTTATTTCAGAATTTCCACCTATTCGACTGGATTTTTTTCTTTTTTCTTTAAAGAAATAGCAACTGTTGATTAAATATTCACCAAATCCAAAACAAGTGTCTAAATCATGTGGTTTGTAAGATTTACTTCCGCAAACTTCATTCTTTAGTCTACCCGCTCTGACTTAAACCCTTCTTGTGTGTATATTACCATGAGATTCTCTCTCCTGTGCTGAATATATTATCCTTCAATGCTCCTTGCAGACATACACAAAGACCTGCTCAGTCAAGTATTGGATTCTGAACTCTTTACAGGTAAGGGGAATAATCAGGCGCAGACCTCTATCAGTTGTTGCCATTTTCATCTGAGGAAGCTTAACTACACATCATAGATTCGCATGTATAAATTCTACACTATCTTTATGGATAATGTGGAATGTGATCACCAAACTATATGAGAGGAAGGTATAGAAATTTCATGCAAAAATCAGTGGGAGCAAATTGTTCTTAAACAACCATTTTCAGTAACCTGTAATCTGTAGTGTATGCTGATGTGCTCAAAGTTAAAAACAAACCACCCTCTGATATGTAAGTAAGAAAAAAGATGCTGAAAGTTCTGATAAAGTAAAAGGGCTTTGACATGCATTTCCTAGGATTTGAAAGAATTGCTCGTTTAATCGCCCAAAAATAGATCAGAAAAACCCTTTATACACCTTGTAAATAAAAAAGAAGTCCATCAAACATGTGCATACGCTATATGAAAATCGCCACTGCTGTCTATATTCTTCATCTAGGATAAGATTTCTCTTTAGGAAGACGTGTGATAACAACGATCTTAGCAAACCAAAGTTGGATTGCCTAATAGTCTCGAAGATTTAGCCATAGAGACCACAATGAATCTTGATGGTCAGAAACAAAGCGGGGCATCATCATTTATACAAACAAAGAGTAATTTCACAAGTAAATCCTTGAAGCGGGTGAAAGAAAGTCTCAAGTGGAGTTACGAGCAAACATCAAGCATATTGTGGAGCCTGATCTCATTGTAGATGACTTAGGATACCCATTTGTCCTCACGTTGAATTTCGAAAACACAGAACATGTGCATAAGTGAATACCTTATCCTCACAAAGTTCAGACCAGTTCAGACACTGTAGTTACTGTTTTGTAGGTACCAATTGCATGCTCCGTCACACTCTTTGAAGCAATAGCCTTATACAGAGGGACAAGAGTGATTGCATCCAAAGGAAAGGAGATTACGAATTGGAAACTCCACCAGATACTTCTCTACTGTTCCTGTGGTATTATTGCTGGTATGGTGGGTGGTCTGCTAGGCCTCGGAGGCGGGTTCATCCTGGGACCCCTTTTCCTTGAATTGGGAATCCCTCCTCAGGTAATTAATCTTCCCGAGCTAATCTTTGCTCAAGATAAAAGCAGGAAAGGTCAATCCAAGTGTGTAATGCATCCACAAGTAGACAGGAAAAAAGGCAGGCTGCCATTGTCCAGTCTTCACTTAAATTTGGTTCATGCATAAGAACCAGACTGAGCCATGTTTTTTGAACTGTTATTAAAGTGCGACATCAACCTTTGTAACGGCACCAGAATTGATAGTTAACACCCTTTGCAGGTAGCAAGCGCCACATCAACCTTTGCAATGACATTCTCGTCTTCGATGTCAGTCGTTCAGTATTATATCCTAAAAAGGTTTCCAGTTCCATTCGGTAAGTGATGGAAATGTAAAAACATAATTTGGGGTACCACAATCGTAGTTTGAGGTTGGGATGTTACATGGCAGTGAAGATTAAATATGATAGATGCTTTTCTTCAACGGCAAATCCAAAATCTAGCCCTTCTTTCTATTTTGCTCGATTGGAAATGAAAAATTGTCTCAGTTAGCTTGTTCTACTGCAGCTTCATATTTTGTTTAGTTGCAACTGTTGCGGCCATCGTCGGTCAGCATGTGGTGAGAAAGATCATCGCAATCCTTGGCAGGACATCCATAATCATCTTCATACTGGCTTTGACCATTTTCGTGAGCGCAATCAGTTTAGGTATGATGCTAATCCTCCAAACATTTGTGCATCCTGAGCATGACTTACAGAAGGAGATGAGAAACTCATATCTTTTTATAACTGCAGGTGGAGTAGGCATCTCCAACATGGTTGAGAAGCTGGAGAATCAGGAATACATGGGTTTCGAAAGCCTCTGCTATGAATCTTAAGTGCTCTGCGCAGATGGTGATTTGGGCTTGCTGCGAAACCTGTTCGCCGACGACTCTGAATGTCTGTCAAATTTGTTTTCAACTATAGGTAATGTCTACATTGGTGGATCCAATGTCCACTACATGGTGTCTCCTGAAACCTATACAGTTGGAGCTTCATCATGTTTTTTGAATCTTCCTGTTTGTTTAGCTTGCCTCAGTTGTATTTGCTTAATGAGCCTCAATTCAAACATTTATGTAATAGCTGCTCTATGGAATAAGATAAATTTTCAGTTCTTTGCATATCACGAGCTCTTCATACTTTCAGTTCTTTATATCGAAAAGGATTGGTCTATTACCCCCACATATCTATGTACTTTTATCATCCATGAAAACGAAAATAATAGGTTGATTTGCGATGCATGTAAATAATAAACAGGCAAGTTAAAGTGCATAATATCAACTTATTTCCAGCCATTACCTACTCGCACGCGATTGAAACACGACCAAACATACATGGTTTCTCTATGATAAATCGTCTGTTCTTCCTTCTTTTCGGGTGGAAAAGGCATTGCAGTGAAGAAATGGTCTCAAGCACCCTTCTGTCATTCATATATGTATGCATGTATGCATGTAGCCAAGGAAGATTGAGCAATTATTTCCGTGTCGCGAAATAATCCGTGCCATCGTGGTTAAGGGAATGATGGATCCTGAAATTGAGACCCATCTTCAATATATCTACCTTTCATTTAAAGCAAAGAAAAACCTCTTCCATCCGGGAGGTGGTCACCGACCTTGTACTGTCGTTGTAGAAGATTGTGATCCGAACTGATCAAGGCCGGTCCTCAATCTTTTACCTAGGAACCTACCGGTCCTAGCGTGGACGACCCCGCATCGAGCGTGTAAGAACCAATTTGGTTCGATTTTCGGATGCTACCAGCCCGATCGCTCAACCCTAGTTAAAAGGCTAAATGACTATATAAATGTGAGGAGGTTTGTTGGTACTGTAAAATGAAATGAAAAACAATCACGTTTCAAGTTCTGAATCGAATCAGTCTATATTTTTATGGATGAAGAGTCGCATATTTAGACACGTGGAGGCCCACGCCACGCAACGCCAACACCAGCCTCCACGTAATGCACCTGTCCTCTCCAGCCTCCGACACGTCGACCATATGCGCCACGTGGCGCGATGCTGACTCAGGCATTTCGGACAAGGCTCCAGCCGGTCATGCAAACGTGGGCTCTCTCTCTCTCTCTCTCTCTCTCTCTCTCTACACCGACCTCGTACCCTCATCCTCCCCTTTCGATCTCTCGCGGAATATAAATGTGAAGTCTCCCGGACACGCAGGTGCAGAAGATGAACATTGCCGTAGCCATTAGGTCAGCGAGAAGTTACCACCGCCACAGCCACCACCACTCTCTGAGCTTGTTCTCTCCGCCTGCGAAACCGCCGCGCCTCGGCCGGAGAACCCCTGGAGCTGTCTCGTTCAGGAACTCGGCGACTCAGAGCAGCAGACAGCAGGAGAGTGAAGACGACAGCAGCAGCAACAACAACAGCAACGACATGGATAAAAGGAAGGAAGAAGAAGACGACAATCCCACAGTGATCAAAACTGGGTAAAAAATGGTTATATCTACATGGTTCCCTTTTTTTCCCTTCTAGAGAGGTCAAATAGCAGAGTGTGCTAAAGAACAGTATATGCACGATTTTTGCATCAACTGGAGCAGACGCCGATAAGTTCGAACATTGCAAGAATTGACACGGATCGAACTGATTAACATCTTAGTATATGCTCAATAGAAGTTTTCGCAATGGTGTTAACTAACACGGGATCACCTGAATTTGATACTTGAATGTGGTCAAGGGACGTGATGGCGCATTCGTTTGGGGAAGGATACGCGACGAGGAGCGACGAGGAAGGGTTGGGGGGATATATGGAGGCAACGACTCTTGCAAGGTCAGGAAGGCCAAGGACATCGACGAGGATCACCCTGGTGAGTACCCACTGATTGTTATTACGTGCGTTTCTCAAATTCATACATTTACCAACAAATTCATTCTTGGAATGACGTTGGCTCTTGTTCGAGTTACATCGGCTACTAACGATTTCAATGATCCTTTCTTTCTGGTCCTGATTCTGTGTTGGTCGGGAAAGAGTACGACAAGTCGCAGGGAAGTGAAGTGAAAGAGAAGGAGAAGGCGCGACATCAGCACACCGTTGACTCGTGAATCTCGCAAGCAGAAGATGCAAACTCTGGCCTTTTAGCTTACTATAAATGAATCTGTGAACGTGTTGAACCAAATGTTGTTTTCTTGCTAGTAAGTTTTAGTGTTTTGTTGCTGGGAATCTCTTCAGGTTCTCCTGACTCTGATACTTCTGGCATCTCTGTCTCTTCCTTGTCGTTGTGTTTAAAAGCAGCTCCTTATTTAGGCAGTGATTTGGTCATTGGATGGTGACAAAGCACTTGGTCCAGATGGGTTGTCAGCTCATTTCTTCACCGCAGCTTGTTCTGTGATAGGAGATGATTATCGTGCAAGCTTGTAATCTGAACTTTTTGAACTCCTTGAAAATGCTGGAGAAGAATTAATGGCGTGGCGATTTCACCTGTGTCTAGAATAGCAAATGTTATGCCCATCTATTGTGGTAACATTACATACTAATGCATTGCAATAGCATCAGCCAACAGGCTGATCGCCATACTGCCTTCTTTTATAAAGCCTGAACCAATTCTCCTGGATGTATGATCGAGTCCGATTAGGACCCAGGGCAAGCGCGCAGGGTCCCGCGCAAGTGCGCCGGGGTCGGCGACATGAGCCTTGGTTGTCCAGTCACGTTTCAGTTGTACGACGTTTTCATAAAATGAAATTATTATGTGGAGAATGCGTTGGTAAAATCCTGGAGCGGTAGCTATAAACATGATAACTCACACAAGTTCCGGACAGATTGATGTGCAAATTACCTCGGACCCGGTCTGAATGTTTTGGAAGCGATAAGCACTTCAACGAGAGGTCGAATCGACAGCGCGAGATGAAATTGGTATAGCTTTTTCCACAGCAGTTTCAGCTGTGACGTCGCAACCTTTACAAGTGTTTGACAAACATCTCAACGGCTGGATCCTCTTCGGATCGACCGCGACTTTTAGGAATTTTTTGAAGATTATCTCATCAAAACTTTGATGAGCGACGAGTTATTTAATGTCTTATACTTTACAGCATAACATAGCTACTGTCTAATCACAATTATATCGAACGGACGTTTATTATCACCCTTCCTAAGTGGGCTAAGCAAATTTGGATTCAATCCTTGCACCTCGCTGTACGGTATTTGAAGATGTTCCTAGTGATTGTTTCTACGGAATCAAGGAGACTCTTATACTTTGCTTATTGCAACTCTTTTGCTACTTTGACTTGATTGGCGCATTGTCATTACTTGAAAAGCGATGCTGAAATGAAGTAAATTATAATCCTTTCAGGTCAATATATCTTAAGCACGATTTGACAAAAACTTTGGCCACAATGCTCATGTCTTCAATTTTAGTCTAGGTCAGGTACAAATTGAGAAAAGAAACCAAAAAATATAAGGAAAAATGACATAAATTATTTCTGAATTTTGGCCTAATATGTAATATAGTCTTTGAATTTTGTTTAATGCGATCCATAAACTTTAATTCAATATTCAATGTAATTTATAAATTTTTAATTTATTCAATATAATTCTAAAATTTCGATACATGTTTAATTTATCAAGCAATGATTGTATCTGTATCCGCAAAAAGTAATATCCATGAGACTGGCTTCCCAGGGCGGGGCAAATCCGAAATTTCCGATTTCTGTTTTTCGCCGTTCCACCAGCCCCGGCCATGGCAGCTCCCGTATTATTATTATTGATCTTTCTCCCTCACCTTTTTCTCTTTCCGTTTGTCCCCATCCCCATCATTCCATCACCTTCTCCCCCATTCTCCCTTCTCCATTCCCATGGATTCCTGACAGAAGACACAGAAAGAAGAGAGAGAAAGAAGAGAGAGAAAGCCTCTCTCGCCGGCATTCCCTCCGGCCATGGTGCACAACGCCTACGACTCCTTCGAGCTCCTCTCCGACTGCCCCGCCAGGATCGAGGCCGTCGAGTCCTACGCCTCCAAGATCCTCCTCGGCTGCTCCGACGGCTCCCTCCGCATCTACGGTCCCGATCCCTCCTCCTCCTCCTCCTCCTCGTCGCCGCCGCCGCCGCCGCCGCCGCCGCCGCCCTCCGACCGGTCCTCTCCGCCCTCCTCCTCCGACTCCCGCGCCGAGCTCCGGAAGGAGCCGTACGCGCTGCACCGCCATGTCGCCGGATTCACCAAGCGGCCCTTCCTGTACATGGAGGCGCTGGCGTCTCGGGAGCTGCTGCTGACGCTGTCCGAGTCCATCGCCTTCCACCGGCTCCCCAATCTGGAGACCGTCGCCGTCCTCACCAAGGCCAGGGGCGCCAATGTGTGCTCCTGGGACGAGAGGAGAGGCTACCTCTGCTTCGCCAGGCAGAAGAGGGTCTCTATTTTCCGCCACGATGGTAAATTTCAATCCGTTTCCCCATTTCTCGTTGCTCTTTTACGTTCCCAATTTTAAGTGTCGGTCGATGGATTGGTTACTCTCGAATCTATTGATGATTCGGAATTGCTGTTGTCGAACGAGAGTTTCAACATTTATGATCGCGCTCCAGTAGTGGAGAAAGTGTGGTTGTGAGTTTACATTCAGTATTTCTGTGACTAGATTGACTTCTTTGGAAAAGCTTGTCTCTTTACTCGTAGAGATTGATAAGTGGCGGAAAGACTGTTGCTTGATTGATTCGGAGGAAGAATTCTGAAGCTTTGTGGAACTGTGGCTGTGTCTTCATCTATTCTGGTGGTGATTTTGATATTTCGATATGATGTAGGGGGAAGGGGCTTTGTGGAGGTGAAAGAGTTTGGGGTGCCCGATACTGTGAAGTCGATGTCGTGGTGCGGTGAGAACATATGTTTGGGAATCAGGAGAGAGTACGTGATCATGAATGCTACAAATGGTGCGTTGTCCGAGGTGTTTCCTTGTGGGAGGCTCGCGCCACCTTTGGTGGTGCCCCTTCCTTCTGGGGAACTCATCCTTGGGAAGGTAGTTTGTTCCTTAGACCTTTACGATTCACTGTTTTATATCTCGCTTATTCTGAAGGCTCATTTACATTTAGACCTAGGATGCTTCTTAAGATTGAGTCACAATGTGTTCTGATTAAGAATGAGGACTGCAGGCTGGTCGTTTGATGGTTTAATGTGCAATCCTTGGACGTCCAACTAGGAACTGGTCTTGGTTATTTTGTGTAGCTTGTCATTTATTCAATCAACAGAGTTTGACTTGAATGGCCCTTTTTTAATGGCCATATGTCCGCTATAGTGCTCGACATGAATGGCAATCTTTAATGGCCAGGTCATGGTTATGCATCTAATGTACCATGCTTGGGAGTGGAAGTATTCCAGGGAATATGAACTCTATGTGCTGTGTGGCCAGTACAATCAATATGCTTCTTTGTGTCGTTTGAATGCATTGAAATACTGACTTCCTGAGACTATAAAGGTGTACTTCTTGATGGAATATATTCTATTGAGGCATCATCCAACTTAGCAAGGCCCTCAACAACAACAATACTAGTAACGATTATTTACTATCAGAGTCTTATTCTCCTATCTGAGTCGGCTTAAGGAATTTTTTGATACCGTTATGCCCTATGACATATCAGATCCTTTATAAGATCAAATGGTCAAGATATTTCTTTTTAATTTTTATCTTCTCCTCAAGGTCCTTTAAGTTTTCCCCTACCTCTTCCATCCTATAATCACATGTTCCCACTGGAGCAATTTGTGGCCATTGTTTTTGTACCACTTGTCCAAGAAAACCACCTCAAAAGCAAAGGCCCTCAAGTGTAAGTATTTCCTCAAGTGGTTGAGGTCTGATAGAACTTTTTTTAGATTCCATCGTAGCTTTAATACAAACATGTTAAGCAGTTTATGATATCCCTAAGAGCATTTAATCCCTATGCATCAACTGTTACAGCATTACTGAAGTCAGATATTGTAAGAAGTGCTTACCCTGTATTTGGCCATGAGGGGCTATGTCATTTTGCCGAGGCAATACTTCAGACATTTGCTTAGTGCTGTGCAGAATCTTATATCAGCAGAGAAATTTTTTGCTTTAAAAGAAAAATCTTTGCAACCGGGCCTAGCTGCAGGATTTAGCTTGAAGAACAAATATGAATATTATCATGTATCTGAAACGGAGGATTTTTTCTCCATTGCCGAGGACCTTAGAACTTAGCAGAAGCTGACTAAAGAAAAATGAGGAAAATGTAAATCCTGTTGGTGAACTAAATTGTCAGTATCTAGGTGTTTCCTGTATCCTGAAGATGAAATCCAATTTATATTTTCTTCGGGTGCGCACAGAATATACTTGAATTTGTTTGCCATTCCGTGTGATGCATTTAACTTGAGATATCCCAACGAACTTTGTCGCCAAGTTGTTTTGAGTAAGCTAGACCAATCCTTCTCTGGATTATCTGATGGTATTTTGATATGCTTCCATGAGTTTCTGCCATATTTAGGATAATATTGGAGTTTTTGTGGACCAAACTGGGAAGCTACTACCAGAAGGTAGGATAATTTGGTCAGAGGCTCCTCAAAAAGTTGTCATTCAGAAGCCATATGTAATAGGTTTATTACCAAGATATGTTGAGGTAAGCTGATAATTGTCTTATCAGTTTATTTCTCTGTTCATTCTTTTTGCATGCTAAGCTTCTTCTTGTCATGTTCTTCATGTTGGTGTACTTCAGATTCGCTCTCTTCGAGTTCCATACCCATTGATTCAGACTGTCGTTCTCCGTAATGTTCGTCATCTTGCCCAAAGTAGCAGTTCATTAGTTGTTGCCCAAGATAATTCCATCTATGGGCTCTTTCCTGTTCCTATTGGTGCACAGGTACTCATGGGGCATCATAATGAAATTTGATTGTTTTTAGGACGAACTCTTTTTATCTTCTTACGTATTTTCCTTATGTTATGCTTTTTTCTTAATTTATGTGCTTAATGCAGATTGTGCAGTTAACGGCGTCTGGCAATTTTGAGGAAGCGCTGGCCTTGTGCAAGATGCTTCCACCAGAAGATTCAAACCTTCGAACTGCAAAAGAGGGGTCAATTCATATAAGGTAGATTTCCTTGACAAGCTTTACCCGTGATAATAACAAAGTAACTTGTTGCCCTTACCATCAAATTTCCATGGAAGGAGATTAAGTAAATTACCTCACCTTGTGTCCATGTATCTTGGGGACATTATTGCTCCAAAACTTCGTCCAAAAGTGAAGCCTATTGTGGAAGTGATTTTCGTCCCTGCATTGACTATCTTCTTGCCGTAAATTGCTCATCACACCACTGATCTTCCCGAACCTATTACAGATATGCACACTATCTTTTTGAAAATGGAAGCTATGAGGAGGCAATGGAACATTTCTTGGCTTCTCAAGTGGATATAACTTATGTGCTTTCTCTATATCCGTCAATAATTCTTCCAAAAACGGCTTTGGCTCCTGAGCAAGAGAAATTGGTGGACATTTCTGGGGACACTTCATACCTATCTAGAGGTTCCTCTGGTGTGTCAGATGATATGGAATCATCACCCCCACCACATTCGCAGGAATTCGATGAGCATTCAGCACTTGAGTCCAAAAAAATGAGCCATAATACTCTCATGGCTCTTATCAAATTTTTGCAGAAGAAGAGACACAGTATAATAGAGAAGGCCACAACTGAGGGCACAGAAGAGGTGGTTTTAGATGCTGTTGGTGATAGTGTCCCCTCATATGATATCAATCGGTTTAAAAGGACTAACAAGGTACTTGCATTACCTGAACGTCCTCATATATTGGCCAAATTCTGATGATACGTGGATTTGTTAAATTTTATGTCAGCCAAGACTATGGCCAATTGAAGTTAATTTGACGTTAACTCTATGCCTAAATTATGCTTTAAGAAATATCTGAAATTTGGTACATTTGTTGAACCCAATAGTTGAGGGAGACTGGGATTGCACATGTTTGCGGTTATTGTAAGCAAGGGCATCTCATAGCACATTATTCAATTTTTACTTGCCAGGTATAACAAATTAAAAGAAATTATGCTCCTCTAGAACTGAGGTTCTGGTCATACATAACCTTCATTTCCCAGTGTATAATTTTCTTCAAATCAGGTAACTGTAGAAAGAAACTGGCTAAAAGATCTGTTGTGCTACTAGTGACAATTTCTTTTAGTAAATTCAGTCATTCTACTCTATCACTTTATTTTCTAGTTAATCGAATGCAATCAATGTAATGCATAGATGCTTGAAGTTGAGCACACTAATATTACTGCCTGCATGCTTCTGTGCTAAAGTTGGGTGATTGATTATGAATTGAATGCTTTTTGTTGGGTCCATAATTTGTCACATTGGAATGTCGGTTTAATTATTTAAGGCGCACTCGGTACCTATGGTCATGCAGTGTAATGCAATGCATTCAAAATGCAGTTACAGAAAGTTTACAGTTCAGAATTCTTGCTCATGTGTCAACATCAATATACTTGACCAGGCACATTGCAATGTACAGGCGATGGCATGGATGATTTTCCATGGGGACATGACATACTAATTGAATTAAGGCTGTCTTCTCTCTTGTCATTGGATTTTATATCATTGTAGTTTCATGACTAGTTTTGCTTTTGTTCCTCAGGGACGGGCCAGCATCGCCATTAGTTCAGTTGCAAGGGACATGGCAACTATATTGGACACAGTACTACTCCAGGCCTTGCTTCTCACTGGACAGTCTTCTGCTGCTGTTGAATTACTGAAAGGCCTTAACTATTGTGATGTGAAAATATGTGACGAGATTCTTCAGAACAGTAATAATTATACAGCTTTGCTCGAGCTTTACAAAAGCAGTGCGATGCATCGTGAAGCTCTAAAGCTTCTTCATCACTTAGTGGAGGAGTCAAAATCAAATGAATCAAAAGCTGTTGTGGCTCAAAAGTTCAAGCCAGAGATGATAATTGAATATCTCAAGGTATGTTATTTGGTGCTTGTGACATGGTTGTGGCATTCAGGGAACTTGAGGTCTTTCGCGAGCTGCTATGATCACCACAAGCTGTGATTTCTATCATAACAACGGCGGTTATAATCTTTCAAGTTTGACCATCAATTGGTTATCTTGTGCAGCCTCTCTGTGGATCTGATCCTATGCTTGTCTTGGAGTTTGCAATGCTTGTTCTAGAAAGCTGTCCAACGCAAACTATCGAGCTCTTTTTGTCTGGGAATATTCCAGCAGATTTGGTCAACTCTTATTTGAAGCAGCATGCACCAAACATGCAGGCCACATACTTGGAACTTATGCTTGCCATGAACGAGAATGGAATCTCAGGAAATTTGCAAAACGAAATGGTGAAAATCTTTTGCATTTTTTAATTATTGTGGGTAAACTATAATTATGCCTTAGATGCCATTATAAACATTTTTATGACACGGTTCTTGTTATGTTAAAATGGTACTTTTTTCCTTGGAGTCATACTGTTTCCATTTAAAAACGAAGACTTAGCCGTTTCTATTGTCGGCTTCTGTTGCCAATCATTACATATTTTAGAATAATTGTTTGCATTCTATTCTAACCCGCTTTAATCAAGACGGCTCTTTGAATTGATGCAGGTGCAAATCTATCTGGGTGAGGTCCTTGAATGGTATGGAGATCTTAGTGCTCAACAGAAATGGGATGAGAAAGTCTATACTCCAACAAGGAAGAAGTTGTTGTCTGCATTAGAAAGTATCTCGGGTTACAGTCCAGAGACTCTGTTGAGACGTCTTCCGACAGATGCCTTGTATGAAGAGCGCGCAATTTTATTGGGGAAAATGAACCAACATGAGCTCGCCTTGTCTCTCTATGTTCATAAGGTACTTTTAACAAGGGAGATTGTATTTTCAACCTCTTACGTTGTTATCAAGTGAGGTGCCACATAAATTGACTTGATCGTAATTAATATATCATGAGTTATGTAGTTGCTTTGCTCAACTAAGAATTAGCATTTTTGCACTTCATTCAAAATCGTGGAACCTACAGCTTTGCTTGAAGACAAATGTGAGATTTAACCTATGGAACTGTTGTAATTCATCCTTATCTTCTCAAGTTTTGCAATCAAACCAACGCCATTTTTATTGTTCCAAATTCACTCCAATCTTAGTTTTCTCATTGATATCAACATCTTTGGTTACCTGCACACCAGTTAAACAGTAAGTGCACAGTTTCTCATGGGAATTTGTCCAGGAGTCCATTAACTTGAGAGTATGTAGAAGGCCCCGAGACTCATTACTTTATTTAAGCTTGGTTTTTTAGCATTCACTTGTATCTATATTAAGCTACAAATATCTGAGTTCTCCAAAAGTTTCTTTACTTATAGAAAGGAGATGCTACCATGGAGAAGTGAAAGCACTAAAAACGTAGTTGAGTTGGCATAACAGTGCGAGCAAGGTAATTTATTTATGGTTGATGGAAGATTAGATAACTCTTTTGGCTATAAAAGATATGCAACTCATAATATTGGTTTTAACAAACTTCAACAAGATGTTTTTGTTTTTGTTATAATACTTACTTCTTACCAAAAAAAAACAATATGTTTTTGTTCGTTTTTACCAAAAAAAGAAAAAAACAATATGTTTTGTTTGCAATGACAATTCTCTGCCATAAAGTGTAAATGAATCTCATTAACTTTGTCTTTTGACAGACAACAAACTTGTATATGTTTTGTTCATCAGTTGGGTGTTATTGAATTTGACTGCACATGAATATCAAGAGCAAAAAAATATGGTTGAGAAATATGGTGTTCAGCCAAGATCAAGGCTGGTCTTGTCACTATTCTCATTGTTTCTGTGTGTCATCTCCCATAGTTGGTTTCTCTCATCATAATCTTGTGGGCTACTGGTTGGCTGCAATGCTAAAGTTAGTAGCAGGTGGCGGTAGCTCTCCTCAAGTTCCAGACTGTTATCTCCCATAATTGGTTTTTCTTATCCTAATCTTATGGGCTATGGTTTCCTGATCTTTATCATGAAGCTTACCAATGGCGTGCATTTGTTTATGAAGTGCTTATTTCATGAACGTCATGATCTTTGTTTAATCATTTCATGCCCTGTAGATATTTGGAGTGCTAATTATTTCTCTGCCCTTTTCATAGCTTCATGTGGCTGATCTGGCACTGTCTTATTGCGATCGTGTATACGAAAGTATGGTTCATCAGCCATCTGCAAAATCTCCGGGCAGTATATATCTTACCCTTATGCAAATATACCTGAATCCTCGAAGAACAACAAGAGATTTCGAAAAGCGCATCAACAATATAGTATCATCTCAAAGTCCCAGCGTTCCAAAGCTTGGTTATTCGGCTTCTATTAGGTCCAAGGGAAGTCGAACCTCTAAAAAAATTGCTGCAATAGAGGGTGCAGAAGATATGAGAGTAAGTCCCAGCAATACTGACAGTGGCAGGAGTGATGGTGATGCAGATGAGTCTAGTGAAGAAGGAGCTTCCACTATAATGCTTGATGAGGTCCTCGATCTGTTGAGCAAAAGGTGGGATAGAATCAATGGAGGACAGGCCCTTAGACTCTTACCAAGAGAAACTAAGCTGCAGGTATATAGTTAGCTAAAGCAGGAATCAGACATCAGTAGTTTCTGTGCTCGAGTATTTCTCCTCTAGAATCATCTTGCCTATGTTTCAAGCTCTCATAGCAGATGTATTCCTCTTTGTGCAGAATTTGCTTCCATTTCTTGGTCCCCTTGTTAGGAAGTCCAGTGAAGCATCCAGGAACTACTCGGTGATTAAGAGTTTGAGGCAGAGTGAAAACCTTCAGGTGCATTTTTATCCAACCTTGTATCGCTGGATTCTTTTGGCATTTATCTTTTGGTTTTACATTTTAAGAGTAAACTATCATTCTTCTCTGTGAAAAAGGTCCTGCTTCACAATCTTACATGGATTATCGTCTTTCATTTTTCTTTTTTCATTCGTCCTTTTCTATTTTTCCTCATTAGCACATCTCTGCTAATATGTTGGAAAGGAATATGATGAAGTGCTTGCTCAATGTACCATGTCCCTTTGGGCTAAGATTAACTCGCTGTTGGAAACAGGTGAAAGACGAACTTTACACCCAAAGGAAAGCGGTCGTGAAGATAACCGGCGAAAGTATGTGCTCTCTTTGCAACAAAAAGATAGGGACAAGTGTATTTGCAGTGTATCCAAATGGAAAGACGCTCGTTCATTTCGTTTGCTTTAGGGACTCTCAGAACATGAAAGCCGTAGCTAAGGGCTCACCCTTAAGGAAGCGATAACTTTCTTGTTCCGCATGCAATGTTGGCAGTTCCATTGTTGTCAGGCAGCTGAATCGCTGAGGATCACATTGCGACTCCACTTCACTGGGAAATGATTGTTACTTGTATGTATTGGGCATCGATTTTGCTGTAGAGAATCGCAAGATGGAAAGGAGCGGTAATGAGACAGTGCCCCGGCGATTTCGGTCCTCCTCTAGGGGACCTTTTTGTAGATGGGATTGTATACTGTTTGCTTGTGATGTCTCTTTTTCTTTTTGCCCCCTCTTTTGCTGGTGGGTGTCTTTGTCATAGTTTCATTCCCTTGCGCCTATGCGAATGTGGAATTTTTGAAGGGTTTTTGAGGTTCTATGTTTTGATTGAAACTTTACTTGTAAGTAAAGAAATGTTACCAAGAACAAGAAACATATGTTCATCATATATCTATTGAGTTCTCTGAAAGATCCAATGTGATCAATTTTGGTCAAGTAATTCTGTCAAGGAGGGCGCGCCTCAATGTTCTAACACAATGAAACCGATCGAACGGAACGCAATGCCTGATCGTCTCAAGAATGCTCATGAAAACCAATCATTGTTGCAGTCGCCCCTTCATCAATGTAAAATCGAAAATTTGAAGATCAAGCTTTGCTTGGAAGAAAGTGATAGTGAAAGCCAATGGCATTTTTCTTGCAATGCTCTCTTTTGGCGTCAAACTCTCAATTCAAACAATCAAAATCTCATCGGATGAGGCGGTGGTGTCCGATGGAGTGGCGCTTTTCGCGGTCCTTTTCCTCTTCCAGTCGAACCGGTAGACGACGACCCCGATCCTCGACCCCTGGCACGGCTTGTCGGTGTGGATCGCCTCCACGTCGAACGCCTTCCTCGCCTTCCGGAAGAAGGCCGAGTCCTTCTTCCACCGCCTCAGGTGAGCCATCACGAACACCATCTCCTCCCTCCGCTCGCTCCTCTCGAACAGCCACCGCAGCGTCTCCAGCAGGGGGTCGTACAGGTGGTCGTAGTACACCACGTCCGACGCCAGGATCACGTCGTACTCCTCCTTCCCCAGGGCCCCGACGTCCGCCGCCTCCCCCCACCGGAGCGGCACCACGCGGACCGAGCCTCCTCCGGCGCCCGCCGCCAGGGCCGCCGCGTTCGCGTCGACGCTGAACTGGAGGTTGGGGACCACGTGCGGGAGGTCGGTGACGGTGACGTCGGCGCCGAGCGCGACGGCGGCGGCGATCCCGACGAGGCCGGTGCCGGAGCCGAGCTCGAGGACGCTGAGCCGGCGTTGGGGGCGGCCGGCGAGGATCGGGGAGAGGGGGCTGGCGGCGGGGTCGGAGACGTGGGAGTCGAGGAGGTTGAGGAGGGTGGTGGCGGCCGGCCAGAGCTGGAAGGAGAGGCCCTGGGAAGGGAGCTGCCGGATGGCGATGGCGGCGTTGACTGACCGGAGGAGGTGAAGCTCCAGCTGGTCGGGTTCGGCCGGATCGTCTTCTTCTTCACCGCCGCCGTCTTCCGGCGGAGGCAAGAGGATGGCTAGAGGGCCGGTAATGTCGTCGTCGTCGTCGTCGTCGCGACTGGCCACTTCGTCGCCGTTCATTGCTGCCGGCGGCGCGGAAGTTGGGCGTGCTTTGCTTACCGCTTTTAGCTTTGAGTTTAGTAGAACGTTGGGCGTTGACAAAAGTGAATGCTCTAGGGCTTCTCCAAGTGCACACTTCCCCGGTTTTTCATTTTTCTTTTTCCTGCTTTGTATTATTCCTTCTTTGGCAACTTATCTTTTTTATAAATTATCTCCCGTTTTGTATTATTCCTTCTTTGGCAAGTTGGCAACTTGTCTTTTTATAAATTATCTTTGGAACATCTCTCTCTCTCTCTCTCTATACACACACACACACACACACACACATTATTACAAATTCTTTGATGAAGTTTGAGTGTAGTTTCTCCAGCTGGCTCAATACTCTAAAAACAAAAAATCTAACTTTAGCTCTATATCAATTCTCCCGTTAACTTTTTTTTTTCTCATAGAAAAACTTTCAAATTTAGATCCAATCCTAATTATATTGTAAACCTTTTTCCCCATAAAGAATCTCGAACTTTAGGTTTGGTCTCATTTCTACCTTAACCTTTCGTCAATTCATAACAAATCACCAATTCCTACTCAAGTCCGAAATTTATCTTTGTTAACCCTTCTTCCAGAATTTCTCTTAATGATAGACGAATGGAAAACTTGCAAGCAAGTTGTTTGAGCGTCCCAAGCCTAGTTTATCGAGCATAAGCTCTCTGTTAATGAGAGAAGAAAGACTTTTGAGAGCGAGAGATTAAAGACTAAGTGCAAGATTGAAAATTCCCAAGTGAGATAGAATGAAGACTCTCTTGAGAGAAAGAACAATTGAACAAAGTCAAACGTAGTTGCTCTACTTTCTATCTGTATTTAATAGCCAATAAGATATCAGTTAGGCTGACATGGAAATTTATTTCCAAAAGATGTCTTCCTTATGAAATTTAAGAGAAGGATTAGAGAAACAACGTGGAAATGCAACATCACTCAGGGTGATTGTACAAAGACGTCTTCTATAATTACATCCTTGCTAATGGCAATTTAAAAATAAATGAAGTTGATCTGTGATTTGTACAAAGACGCCCATGGTCTGAGCTTTTGCTGTTCAGGGATAAAAAGCAATTGAAATGGAAGGTGGTTCTGCTGGTCAAAACATCAAGGTGGGGAGAATAATTAAAGTTTGGGGACTAGGTAAGGACGAGGAGGCGCTACAGTTTTGTCCTGAACAGAAGGTATGGTCATCTCAATGATTTGGTCTTCTTGATGGCAATCCACTGGCAGCATGTTGACAAAGCTGAGTCAATTTCCTCCATACCATCAGATGAAGTTCGACCATTTATGTCAGAATTAGAAACTGGAATGATGTTCCAAAAATGCTCATCAAAAGGATTTTAAGGGGGTGCAATGTTTCTTGCTTGACATTCTTATACCATACCCCGATTATCTTTAGGTTGCCACGGAGTGAAGAAGCAACAGAGTATGAACGTTTGAGTAACTTGCATATAATTTTGAAACTATAACCACCGGTTTAGGAAACAGATTGACAAATTGATGTCGTTTTTGCCAATCACGACATGGACAAAAAAATAACAATGACCCCAATCAAATAGCACATACTACACAACGTGCTGAGAATACACCTCTCAGAACCATCATGAATTGTTCCCCCATGCTGAGGACCTGCATGAGGATAACTCAACCTGTGAGATCGAAAGGATGGCGCTTTGTCCCCTGCAATATCTATTTTTGTGGTCGCCTGTTCAACTGTTGGACACAACGACACAGAGGGATGAGTTTTCACCCAATAAGGATGGTGCAGTTTGTGGAAAAGCGGTGATGATGTAGGAACCTAATGTCCCAAACTTGGGTTTCTGCAATTCACGGCGGACCTTCCCGAAAAACAAATTCCACATGAGAGACTAGTCCAAGACTAATTAGTCGAGATCTAGTTCATTGGCATTGATGCGAAACTTAAAGATTTACAGCAGTGACATTTGTAGAAAGCACAATCATTCTGATTTCCATCATTAGGCTGCAGAGACACTGTAATGAAGCAAATGCATTTCATAATAAGCAGCACAAACTGCACTCAATGGAGTTCTTACACATTGTCAAGAAAAGGTGGGGATCGTTACTCTATATACATCATGAGTTGTTGGGCTTTCTGTAGGACCCGTTGATTTAACGGACTATTTGTATGCACGCCTCTAGATGACAAAGTAAAAAGATTTTACAGATCAGTCGAAAGCAATAATCGAGCTCACAGAGGTTTAATCAGCGTACTTGACAGACCAGAGAAATTCATTGGGAAGAACATCTTGAGGTACAAATTCCTGTCTAAAATCTGCAGGATCTATTGGAGGTCCAATTCATGCCCAACGGTGTATTATAGTAGTCATGCAATGTTAGAGTAATTCTCTGAAGGCCCCAAATTTGATTTCCAAGGAGCTTCACATTTTGAAGCTTCTACCCTTCACTCTGTCATACTCATCAAGCATCAGCTGAGAAAGCTAAACAACATTATTGCACAATAGCATATTTAAAATAGCACAAGGGAATCCGATACAAGTAGATGCATCCTCAAATAGTAGTAAAAAAAAAAAACTCCTGCCTGCGTGGCAGGATTTACTAGGGGCTTGAGGAAGTTCAGAAAAGCCTGCTGGTGCAATTCGTGACAATATAGAATGAAACACATCTCAGAAATAAATAAATCAAACAACCAATCAGAACATAAGATCTCTCAATGCTATGTCGTGCACCGAATTAAAGGGATGTTATGTGGTTCCAAAATCATTGAGAGAAAGTATGACCCAGTAAGGCACTAAGACAGACAACACCTCTGCATTTGTTATGATCTGAGCTCCGGCATTACCAATAGCCATGGACACTGAACCCATCCTATGTTCAGCATACCTAAAAGCAGGATTGACCAAGAAAAATTCCAAGAATGAGAGTCTAAACTACCCTTCCAAACTAGAGCATAAGATAAAACCACATAGCACAGACAAATTCTATCAACAATGAGAAATCAACTCGTAAATCTATACTTCCAGAAACATAAAGCATGTTACAAAATGTTCAAAGTGTCAAAAATGTGTCAACTTTTTCGCTGCCAGATTTTGCTCAATTGGACTTCCCAGAAGTCTGTGATGCTTAAAACCTAATTAATGATTTAGACTATGAGCATTCCAGAAGTTTGTCATAATTAATTCATCCATGAAAAAGAGGATGCATTTGTGTGCTCTTACTCAACAATACAGACATGTTACAGTATGGAGATGCCAACAGAAAATGGAGAGCTGTAGAGATTTTTAGTTATCCAATGCTCCTTTTACAAGCATCAGCCTTGCAGTTTGCCACATGTCTGTGTACTCCATGAAATGTGACATGAACATTTACTCAAAGATGAATTTTGTGAAGATGTTTAGAAAGAGTGATACATACGACCAGATTACCTGAGCACCATCTGTTTCACCCATAACATGATGCAGCAACCCGTATTCACTCCCGGGTGTATGAACGCTCCCCTGCACATGTAATTGTTGTGCCAGAAGATTACTACTGCTTCCAGGTCATACATGATGTACTACTGTTATTACTCAAATTCTGAAAATCCCCGTTTCAAGAAACTACTTATGCATACTCAGATAGGTGAAAAAGCAAACCTTACCATTGACCCTATGACAGCATCTGTTGCAAGGGTTCTCTTCAGGACGCTGCACTAGCAACAAATGGTTGCAACTTCAGCTGCTGACAATCAAGCAAAGCAACCAGCTGTGCATCAAATATTTCTCCAAACATTTTATGGACGTATGATGCATCATGAGATGTTTGATAAGCTTTACCCTGCTTTTTATGATTCAGATCACATACCTCAAAGAAGATTAAAACAGGATAAGGAAAACATTTTACCCTTAACAAATCATTTCCCTAAGGGGGAAAATTATTGATTAGAATGTGTCAGCAAAAGTAACCTCCTCCTAATTGAATCGATCATTTAATCAAAGTGATGTTTTCACTATGACTAAAAATTATTGCTCTTTTTCCACCCAGAAAAAAATAAGGTACGAACAATGAAGGGTTGATTTACAACCTCAATCCATCTATGAAGAACCTTCAACGCTGGCAACAGTAAAGGTTCAACAAAGTTCCTGTCAAAGTCAAATAAAAACACATGAAAAATCTTAAAGTCCCAATTTGGTTAAGCAAAACATGCGCCTATATCAGGTGGCAAAGAGTACTATGGGCTCCTATTACCATTATCAACACCTACTAAATCCAAACCCAACCAGCAAATGAGATGAAGAAGCCTTACACCATATCATTTTGTCCTGGGTCGCGAGCTCCATGCAAGCAGCGAGCCCAAAATATCGATCTGTTTAACCTATCTTTCATCCATTCACCGATAGAGGATGTCTCTCTCAGGAAGTTTCTGCAGGAGGTGAATTAAAAGAAGTATCGATAAAATGGCAGAAGCTCTCCATTTGATTTTCATATCTGTGCAAAATGCTCGAGATATTATGAGGACAATATATCTGAGCAAAGATAAAGTGCTCTTATCGTGAGATCAGTCATAAGAATTAAGCATTTACATAGCCAAGTTCACAGAAAATACTAGTGAATCCAATCATGTAGATTGACATCAATTGTTGGATGCTAGCAGTTCGCGTTGGCTTATGATGGGCAGCTAAACAGGCAGCAGAGCATTCATTTATTGGCTCTAAAGTTCCTCTTTTCTTTCTCAGTGAGATGATCTTATTCTAAATGCGCTTGTTTGACGTGATTTAAGAAGAGATGTTTTCAATTTTCTCCAATGAGATCAACCAGGATTATCTAATTTCAACTAGATAACTTAAAGATCATCAAGGGACACAGATTGATTTTCAAAAAGCAGCTTTACAGAATGCGAAATGAAATTCAATTGTTTTCAAGGAGACTAAGCAAGTTCAAATGGCTTCTATCGGATAATAGTTCTCAGTCTAAAATCCATGAAAAGTTGACTGATTCAAAATCTCAAGACTGAAAATAGGACTAACTGCTTGCCTCTTTGAATCTATTTCCCAAACAATCGTAAAATCAAAGAAGAAGAATTGACTGAAAACTTTCTAATGGCATTTTCATGTTTTTAGCAGCAAGAACAAGAACAATTATACAGAAGAAAAATTGAACTTATGAACAGCTTGACAAGCAAGTCCATAAAATTGAACTTGTTTGCGAAGACATTATTCAAAGGATTCGTATCTGCCTTCCTCTTTCGAAACCAAATCTGATCAAGACTCTTCAAAGCTATCTTTAAAATTATTCGGAAGGAAAGTTATGTTAAATTTCTGTAATCATTATTCAAAACTCACCTTGTAGGTGATTACAAGATAATCAAAACCATGTGAATTTATCTCACATCTAATATGTATTGCGCTAAATTTCACGACAATCTCAATTTTTCCTTTAATTTTCTCCTTAGATATGTACAAGATAAATAATGTCTTTCATCTTCATGGCACTCTCTTACGCTTAGGTATTGATTTGAAATACGTTTCTCTCGTGCATTTTTTTAATTAATCAATTGAGATTTATACTAAATACATACTTCATGTGCGAAAAGTAAATGGAGTAATAAAACTAATCGAAGGTACCGTGAACGAGCGCATAAGACAAACTCATTTATCGAAAATGATGATAGATAAAGATTGATTATATGGGGTAAGCAAATACTGCTTTTAAATAGGAAATGTTTAAGCAAACTAAAATTAAATTAAATAATCCTATCATTTATAAACGAGAAGAAAAAAATGAACTTATCCCAAACGATTTTTGCTCTTTTGGCCGGAAAAAGAAAACCATTTTTTGCTCTTATGAAGGAAAATAATTTCTGGTTTTGCAACAAATAAAATAATTTCAGCAGAGAGAGAGAGAGAGAGAGAGAGAGAGTAAAGAAAGTAGTCCTCTTTCTCTCTCCTCCAGCAGCAGGGCCGTCGCTGTTAGGGTTGGGAATCGACTGCCACCGCCCTTCTCCTCCTTCTTCTCAGCGACATCCAATACCTCTTGGAACGCAATTCCGCCATTGACCCATCTCTTCCCTCCGCAAGCAAGCTCTCCTGCATCAAACAATCCGCGCCCTCCTCATTCACTCTCAGAGGTATGGTTTCTAGCGAAAGCTCGTTTTTTTTATTTTATTTTCTTTGGAAGCTTTCTGGGGGGTCTCGAGCCATGCTCAATCCGTTCGCCATCGTGTGTTTTTCCTCAAACCCTGTTTCTCAAAAGCGGATTTGAGTTTCGTGGTTGCGGAAAGGCTTGATCTTTTGTGTTTTTGGTTCCTGGGTTTAGAGCGTAGCGTTGCAGGAAGGCACTGTCTGTGAATGGAGTGAGCTGCTGCTGCTGCTTGAATTTCGTTTTTCGTCGCTTGTGGCAGAGTGACTGCAATTAGCTCTATCTTGTTCTCTTGGTTCTGTTCTTCCACTTTAGTTGCAGGGGGGTCTGTTTCCATGGTGGAGGGGGCCTTTGTTTTGTTGTCTGTGAGTAGGTTGCTCGATTTTTTCCTGCAATTCAATCTGAGATTTGAGGCCTAAGCTTGTTGCATAGGCCGATAAAGAGTGGGGGTGATCTAATTAGATCAAAAACATTGGAATATGTGTAGAACGACAATGGGCGCTGTGAAAGGGAAAGAAGGGTCTAAGAACCACTCCTCTACTGAAGCTGGATGAGATAGTTTTCTTGCTTTTTGACTATGAAACATTTGGTTGGAAGAGGGCCACTGTGGCTTAAAGTTAAAGAAATCGGATCAGTAGAGGAGTGTATAATGGGGATATAGAGTAAAAGAAATGATGCCAAAGGCCAGAGTGCCCTGTAGTCTGTAGCCTACTTGCGTCCAATAGATTTCTGCTCCTATGGGTTCAGTTTCTTACCATGGTTTCCATAAGTTTATCAGCTTTCGGATGCTGTTGTTGCTTCTCATGAATTGACTTATTGGAAACAATGATTGGAGCATGTGCTTAATTTGGCATTCTGATCTCAGGGGAAACTGAGGCAATCTGTTTACTTTGATGGCGATGGAGGCCAAATTCTTTCGCTTTCTCAAGATTGTTGGTGTTGGGTTCAAGGCTAGGGCGGAGTCTGAGGGACGCCTATTGTACCTAAAATTAGGCTACAGTCACGAGGTGGAGCTGACTGTTCCTCCCGCAGTGCGTGTCTTTTGCTTTAAAAACAATGTGGTCTGCTGTACTGGGATCGACAAGCAGAGGGTGCATCAGTTTGCCGCTGCTGTTCGTAGTTGCAAGCCTCCAGAAGTTTACAAGGGCAAAGGTATAATGTACATCGATGAAGTTATCAAGAAGAAGGCAGGGAAGAAGTCGAAATGAGTGTGCAGATGCATACTGCTGCTGTAAAATTATTCATAATAAGACCATGAGGCAAAAATCACAGTTTGCTCTGTAAAACTTGGAGGGAGTTTTGTAGCTTGTTGCAATCGAATATTTTTGCAGCTGATTACCTAGTTCAGGTTAGAATTGAAAATCACTTTTCTGTCAGGTCTTTTTTGTTTTCTTAATGTGTTTTTTTCTTCCATTTTCTGGTAAAAAAGAAAAACCTGTGCTGCCTTCTATAGCTATTAAGACTGAATTCATGGCTGTTGACAGATTTACCTACTATATATGGGAAGGCAGGAACGAACTGATTTAATTTGTCCTCTAACTAGAGCATGTTAATTGAGAGCTCTTGTCTCTCATATCTCTTGCTTTTCCAATGACTTAGTTATCTAGATACTAATCATGATTTGGAGGACGTTCCATCTTCTAAGAAAATCTGAAGATGCTTGTACAGCTGAAAGCTGTAGACTGGTGTTTTTCTTACCAGTCTCGTGGTCATGGTTGAAAAGGAGGGAATACAGCTTGCCTCCTTCGTGCTGGGGTCAGCATAGGTGCTCAAGGTGAGAGCTTGATGCAGGTGGGTGGAGCTGTTGTGCACGCCTTGCATATTGAAGCTCTTGCGTGCGATTCTGCCCCACCACGACGACTGAATTTTCCACTCCAGATGGGTTATCTCGTCACGAACGATCAAGACGAATCAATCACTTGAATGCATTAATCGAAATTACCCCCCTTGAAGATGAGCTAAGCTTGCTTCATTTGTGTCCGTAAGCCCTCAAACGGAAGTGAGAGCAAACGCTTAGCGACCAGTTTCCTAGCGAATCTACTTCAGCTTTTCCTGTTTTTGCTGCAATGTGCTTCAAAAGTTTCTCCTCGTCGCATTGACCGCTAGGACTACACTATCATCGTTTCTTGATAGAAACCCAACACTCACCTTTTTGGACTCCCATGGTTCATTAAACCCAATACTTATTTCTAGCTCAACCTTTATGAAACCCAACACTCATGGAAACTATAAAGATTCATAAAACTCCGTTACATAATTCCAGAAATTACAAATAACATGTCATTGTATATACTAGTTAGTGCACATTCTTGTGGTATGAAAACTTGTCGCACGATGCCTGAATGAAATAGCATAGCCTATCACAAATGTAAAACATAAAGATAAAGCAGCAACGATCACAAATCGTCTTAAATCTCTCCAAGAGTTTTCTTCAGGTGAAGGAAGTCTCGTGATCACGGGTGTCTGCCATATCTGTAGAGGATCTCTATCTCCGCTCGGCAAATGCATTGTTCACATTCGGTGTCGTCGTAATGATCAATGTCGCTCACCCATCCCCTTCTCTTGCAATGCTCACTCCGCATCCAACAGTCGTAGTGAGGAGGCTCTCCTTCGAAGATCGTCATGTTGTTCCACCACATGTCACGCACGACGTCGAGGTATTTCTTGCGACATTCCACCACTCGCCCGCTCTCATAGACTTTTCTCAATAGTTGGACTCCTTCCTTCTTCAACTCACCACCCTTGCAGATGTGGAGAAGCCCGACCACGTAAGAAGCTCCGAGGTGCCCGATCTGTGCTGCCCTCCTCAATAGCTTCATTCCAAGCTCAACCTTCATGAAACTTACATACTCATACTGCAACATTCCCAAATTGCATATGGTCAATTTTCAACTCAGCATGAAACAATAGCGAATAAATTAGAGAGAGAAATCACATAATGTACCAGTCCTTGCGTGTATAAGGCCTCCAAATTGTCGCACTTGATACACCTCTCAATGAAGGCTTTGCCTTCTTCCGGATGCCACCATAGTATTCTCGAAATCTTGTCTAGTGATATTTGTCGATATACGTAATTTTCTTCAGCTAATTCATTAAAATTTTTGCAACTGCAGGGACAAGAATAACATATTAGTGTACTGTCATAAATCCCATGTTAGTATAACAATTGCAATGGTTCTTTGTACTTGACAATTGACACCGTATTACATGTTCTATGGTTGGATTCCGCTAGGTCTCAATAATCATGAAAGCATAATTAAGTTTATACCGCTAAAATCAAATTCAAAAACCTTAATTACAACAAAGTCATCTATCTAAGGAGGATGCTCAGTTGAACAAATAACATCATAACAAAACATTATAAGGTTGCTACGTACAACTAAATTAGAATTTCTTTGTTATGTAAGGTTCAAAATAAGTAAAGTAGGAAGAAATTAAACATTAGAAATATCAACTGTGACTTTTTGAAGGGAAACTTAGACGTTACCTCTTTACCAAAAAAAAAAAAAAACTTAGACGGTACCTTATTTTTGCATTGAAGAAATCTTCCATGGAGTTGGCGGCGACCGAAGCGAGAACTTCCAACACCATATCACGAGGAAGAACATCAAAGGATTTGATCTCCATAGCTCTTAGCAAACGTTGATGTGACCCAATTTTGACTCGTGAGAAGATTGCGTCTCTTTAATTATCGATCTTGAATGGCACGAGAAATAGTGGACAGAAGGAAAGGAAAATTACTTGAAACTTTGATGGATGATGGAAACGTTGATGATCCTAATACGATTATATATAGGACAATTAAAACTGACGTGATCCTAAGTTCGGTGAAGTTTAAGTCGTTTATTTCTTATTTCGATTAGGGTAGATATCTATAGTCTAAATATCCGTGCGTTTATTTCCTAATTCGGACCGGATGGCGAATAGTCCAAAAAGCCCCTGGCCTCCGCCCGCGGCCACCGACAATTTTTCAGTTGAAGAGGGTCTGGGGCCCAGGGAGGGCGTTTCCGGGAATTCGGTGCCCCGGTCCCCCATCCCGAGGGGGGCGCCAGCCGCCTGCTCCGCGCCCCACGGCGTTACGGTGGTCCCCCGGCAGCGAACGCCGCGATGGAGACATCTCGGCCCTCCGTGTCTCCCCGCCCCGGCCGCGAGAACCGACACCGATGGCTGGCGGATCGCCACGACCGCCGAGAACGTGCGGTCGGATGCGAGGCGTGGGGTCCAGCCGTCGGATCGTCGTCACGTTTCTCACGCGATGGAGAGTACGGCTCTGTCGCGAGTCACGTGAGATGGGTGGGTGGGATCCAGCCAGCGCCTTTTTCCTTTTTTATTTTTTATTTTTGCTTTTGTGTGTGTTTTTTTTTTCTAATTCCCTTTTCGAAATTCAGATACTTTCCGGAAAAACCGAAACTTGGCGCGCAAGGTGGAGGATGGGGCGATTTTGGACGTATCCGAAGCCGCAGACACATGAGCTGTCGGCGCTCGCTGATTATTCGAATTCTAATTTAGAAGATTAAAATTACTGTAT
Source organism: Eucalyptus guilfoylei (assembly GCA_016097605.1). Taxonomy (NCBI): domain Eukaryota; kingdom Viridiplantae; phylum Streptophyta; class Magnoliopsida; order Myrtales; family Myrtaceae; genus Eucalyptus; species Eucalyptus guilfoylei. Next base: position 16,873,638 of record CM027867.1, on the reverse strand, counting down.
ATTACAGTATTTAGAAAAAATTCTCATTCCGTTCTATCCCGACAACAATTTTTTTCTTAAACCAAAACGCGACAATTTGAATTTCCTAAGCCCAAATTGACGGAATAAAGATATCCAAGCTAGGATTAGGCCAGCTAATATAAATTTTGAAAGTCAGGGGACTAGAAATAGTAAAAGTAAAAAAAAGGAGAAGACTAGATAGAGCGAGAGAGCCTCGAGAAAGGCGTTTGACCGGGGGAAGAATCCAACCAAGGGTTTGGGGTTGTCAATTAGGGTGCGTTTGGTAACGTTTCGTTTTAAAAATTGTTAAGGGCGAAACATAAATGAAAAAAGTGTTTTACGTTCAGGGGAATAATTTTTGAACAAAAAACGCGTTTGGTAGATCGTATAAAATTTCTATTTACGGAATAGAAAAATAACAAACACGTTTGTAGAATCGCACAAAATTTTTTCGAAATAAAAAAAAACGAAAACACGTTTAGAATCGCACAAAATTTTTGTTCCAATTTTTTTTTTTTCAAGTGTTTTTTTTTTTAATAAAGTGTAAACTTTTTATTGAATTATCATTCTCATGAAATGCTCATCAATTTAATTTTGTTCATAGTAAGTGAAAACAAACATTCTAAACATGATCATATTTGCTTACTTGGAAGAAAATTTTTTAAGTTTGTACGAAAATTTTCCCGATTGCTTTTTTTTTTTTTTTAATAAAGTGTAAACTTGGTTTTGAATTGTCATTCTCATAAAATGCTCATCAATTTAATTTTGTTCATGGTGAGTAAAGTCAAACATTCTGAATATGGTTATAAGTGCATACTTTGAAGAAAATTTTATAAATAAACTTTGTACCAAATTTTTCTCACGTGCCTTTTTTTTTCAATAAAGTGTAAAATTGGTATTGCATTATCACTCTAATGAAATGCTCATCAATTTAATTTTGTTCATGGTGGGTGAAGACAAACATTCTGAACATGGTCATGTGCATACTTGGAACAAAATTTCGTAAGTAAAATTTGTACAATAAGAGCTAGCTAAAAGAAGAATGTCTTATAGATCTCTACATAAACCCTTTCATACATAACATCACAATAATGAAGTAATATAGTTCATTGTTCAACTTCATCACATTAAATTTGATAAGTGAGTACTTAAAAACGAAATTACAAAAGTCAAAAACACAAAGTCATGAAATCTCGTGCATATTATGATCCTCGCCATTTTATTTGCAATCCTTGTCCTAAGCATGTTTATTCCAGGTGCATCATGCAATGTATCATCTGCAACCTCCACATCTGTAGGTCCGCATGGATACTCCGGATCTCCATATAGGGAAAAGTTTCTATCCATCGCATCTTGATCACGAATGTAATTATGGAGAGCACAACAAGCAATTACAACAAGTGCTTGCTTCCGAATTGTAAATGGAGGCATCTCTCTCAAAATGGTGAAGCGATTCTTTAATGCCCCAAATGACCTCTCAATTACATTTCTTAGTGAAGAGTGCTTCTTGTTGAACAATTCTCTTGCTGTCCTTGGTCGTCCCCCATTCCCTCTATACTCGCTTAGATGATACCGATCGCCTCTAAATGGAGTTAAAAATCCTGGAAGTGCTGCATAACCCGAATCTACCACGTAATATTTCCCTATAACATGATATATACAAATTTGTTGTGATATTCAACCATAATATATAATCATAAAATTGTCTTCATAAATAAAGTAAGTACCAGGTGGTGGTCGGGAAATTGCGTTGAGGATTTTCGAGTGCTTTGCTGAAAGCACTCGACAATTGTTGGCAGATCCTTCCCATCCAAGCATACACAAAAGTAAATTTCATATCAAAAGAGCAAATACACAGCACATTACGGGTTGTTCTCCCACTCCTACCTCTAAATGGAATCACGAGACACGGGGACGGTAACATCTATATGGGTGCCATCCATAGCACCTACGCAGCCCCGTCAATATATTAACAATCTAATATCATATAAGATTATCAACTACATGTATTTGACGGTATAAAATCAATATAAAAATCATACCTTGAAGTAGCGTTTATGACTAGGATCAATAAGAATTTCTTGTGGAATGACGTCAAAGGACGGTGGTTTGATTATCTCCTTTGAAAGTTTGATCATTGCTTTCAACACTTTGTTGAAATACTTGCTGATCGTTTCTCCTGAATGTTGGAATCTCTCACATAAATCTCTATTTGAGTTATTGTGAGTAACCACACTTAAGAATATCCCAACTTGTTCATCTATTTGAACATATCGACCATCTTTCAACCAACCCCTTACCCTCATTAAGTCACATAAATTCAAAAAAACATGTCTCTCCATCCTAAATGCTTCATATATCCTATCCGAATGTCCATAAACAATCTCCCTTATCCATTTCGCTCCCGATAATTGACTGTCCCTAATAGGTTCTCTCGTATGCAGGGACGTGTCCATCGCAGCTAAGCAGGACCACGCTACCAATACGTTAATATCATCATCCAAGAATTGTTCAACTGGTTGTACCTGCTCATTAGACACACTATTTGATCCCCCTTCCATAGTACCTATACAATCACAAAAATGACCAAAACATCAATATAGATTTTGAAAACACATCCCAATAACAATCAATAACATAAGTCATAAAATCTCAATAAGATATGCCATTACATATAAGTACAAGAGTCTCAACACTAATCATATTTGAATAAACTAAAGATTAATAGATAATATAAGTTATACGAGTCTAATGAAACTCCATGCAATTCATAATATATTTCCAAACATCTACTAAAGGAATTGAAGAAGTCCAATTCTCCTTGCAGGTGTGGATATAATGAAAGCCTCCCTCCATTGACAAGCGGCACATGCTCGTTCCACTCGCTTTATTGTAAACATCTTGCTCTATCTCGGGCATACTCAATAGAATCGGACCACAGCAGATACGGAGAAAGGGTCTCTGGTGGTTGTGTAGTCCCGAGCTCGCGAGCCACCACCGCATTGACTTGATGACCTAACTTTCAGAAAATCTTGTATGGCTTTGCAAGTTTCAGCAATACCGGATTGGTTACTCTTTCTTCTCCGCTTACTATTTGGAGTTCTATCCAATTTGTGCTTTCCACGAACTGAAGTTCCAGCATCGTCTGTTGTAAAGAGTCTGTCATCACTTTGGTGTCCAATGAAATCATTTGCATTGCTACCATCATAGTCACCACCTGCATTGACACCATCTGCATAAGTACCACTGTTGTCACCACCTACATTGTCATCACCATTGTCATCATCATCCGACACATTCACATCTTCAGCACTTCCTATGGCGTGATCCCCAGTAGCATATGTACCACCAAAAACAATACAGAGCTCAGGATACTGAGGAAATCCATTCTTCCTGAATCTTGCCCACTCGACATTATCCTACAATTTTCACAATAATAACATTTCAGCAATATAATCATACATTTTAAAATTGACATCTGTAATGATATCAAAATGACCACAAAGTTAAGAAATACCTTGATATGAGATTCCCATATACTTGGATCGTCGACAACAACTCTTTTGTTCACATTATCCCAACCAAATCCGGACTGAGAAATGAGTTTGTGAAAACTGCCATACTGTTTTTCAGCTTGTTTACCTTGTTCCTCAGCTGTACCATGGTATATTGGAATCCTGTCTGTCTACTGAGTTCAGACTGTACATTCCTCCACCCGGCTTTGTTGAAAGTGGAAGAGGTGCGGTTTCCCTTTTTTACCTCATCCACCAATAAACTGATAAGTATATTCGTTACAGACTCCATCCACTTTGCATTGAATGACTGTCTCTCAGATGCCATTGAATCTTCAACCGGTTGAGCATCATATGAGTTATGAATTAAATCAATAACATAATACCATAAGAACTACGCGCCATACATAGAATCAGCATGGTAACTAATACAGGAATTAACAGTATTAGGATGCATCCACCTATGTATCAATCTCTCCTAGTTGCAACACAATCCAAAGATCTTCAAGAAGTTCAATAATCAATATCATTAGGCGCTCACGCCCCTTTCGCTCGAGCGTGAGCAAAGAGCGAGCGAGCATAGAAGCAAGTCGCTCACCGCTCGTTTCCGCGGTCCGCTCGCTCGAGCATGAGCAGCCGTTGGCGCAATGAGCGTGACTCAGCTATGCTCGCTCGAGCTTGAGCAGAGCAGCGAGCAGAGAAGCAAGCTCTGCTCGCTGGTCTGCTCACTCGAGCGTGAGCATAAGCGGCATGCCGGCGCACTCGCCGCTATGCATTTGCTCGCTCGCTCCTCGCTTGCTTCTCTGCTCGCTGCTCTGCTCGCTCGAGCGTGAGCAGCGCAGCGAGCAGAGTCGCTGCTCCGCTCGCTCGAGCATGAGCAGAGCAGCGAGAGAGAAGCAGCGAGCATACTTAGCTTCGTCGCTCGCCCGCTCGCTCGAGCGTGAGCGACGCCGCAAGCGAGCAGAGCCGCGCCCGCTCGCTCGAGCATGAGCGAACGCGCCGAGCGTAGAAGCAAGCGAGCATACTTGCTTCTCTGCTCGCTCGAGCGTGAGCAGCGCAGCGAGCAGAGTCGCTGCTCTGCTCGCTCGAGCGTGAGCAGAGCAGCGAGTAGAGAAGCAAGTCGAGCAGACTTGCTTCTCTGCTCGCTCGAGCGTGAGCAGTGCAGCGAGCAGAGTCGCTGCTCTGCTCGCTCAAGCGTGAGCAGCGCAGCAAGCAGACTTGCTGCTCTGCTCGCTGGTCTGCTCGCTCGAGCGTGAGCAGAGAAGCAAGCGAGCAGACGCCGGCCCGCTTTCGCGAGCGTAAGCGGCAGCGCGAGCGAGCAGAAAGAAGAAGCGAGCGCGCGCTCGAGCGTGAGCGGTGCGAGCGAGCGATAGCGACGAGCGTCGCAAGCGAGCGACGCTCGCGCCCGCTCGCTCGAGCGTGAGCGAAGAAGCGAGCGAGCGAGGGCTCGCGCAAGCAAACGCTCGAGCGAGCCGCTCATCCGGGCGAGCATGCGGGTCCGGATCTCGGGCGGCGTCTGCCGCTCGCTAGATGCGGGCGAGCGTGCTCGTCCAGATCTCGAGCAGCGAGATGAGCCGCCGCGCAGATCCGGCGAGCAACGGTGCCCTAGATCCGGGTGAGCGTTGCTCGCCGGATCTCGTGAGACTCGCTCGAGCAAGCGTCTCGCAGATGCGGGCAAGCGCTGGCTCGAGCGAGCCCTCACGCTCAAGCTTTGAGCAGCCATCGCCCAGATCTGCGAGGGGTGGCTCTCGCCGAAGCCCTCATCAATCGGTGAAGGAGGAGTAGTGAGCAGGTTCACCTGGTGAAGGAGCAGCGACTGTCGGCGCCGGAGAGGACGACGGTGGAGAAGCCAGATGGTCTCGAGACAGAGGCGGCTGTCGGCGCCGGAGAGTGGGAGGCGCCGGAGAAGACGACGGTGGAGAAGATGCGGAGGAGAGGCGGTGTTCGAACGATCGATGAGCAAGAAATAGAAAAGAAACAACACGGGCGATGTTTTTGTTCAATTTTTGTTCTTAAAATGTGTTTCGAAACAAGAAACAACTTTTTTTTGTTTCTTGTTTTGTTCCAGATGTGTTTCGGGAACAAAAAAACAATTTTGGAACAAAAACGCACCCAAACGTTTGTTCCTTTTTGTTCCCTGGGAACAAAAAAACAAAAAAAGTGTTTAGAAACAGAAAAAGAAGTGAAAACAAATGCAGCCTTAATGGCACGAAGGGCATTTCTATTATTTGGAGTTGCGGCGGGGTAGAATCGGAAATGCGACCTGCATGAAATCTACCAGTGTAGATAAAAATCCGTGCATTGTTGAGTTTTGGTAGATAATGTTGGAAGTTTGTTTGTAAAAATAAATTAGGTGCATTTTCCTTATCCCATGTAGGAAAAGTGAGAGGAGATGAGCCAATTAAGAAGTGTGGGGTTTTTTTTTTTGTTACCTAGGGAATCTCGTACAGCTGGTAGCCGGCGGGTAAACCCTGGAGCAACGCTAGCGGATGACCCACCACCTCGACGTCGTGCTTAAAACCCCGTGCGTCCAGCGGGATTCGAACTTCTCACCTCTTCGCAAAGGATCAGCAGAGCCTTATTCAACTGAGCCACCTCAGGTGGTGGTATGGGGTTTTCTTTGTATACCTGAAGCAATGATTGGGTGTGGCCTAGATCCTACCATATCCGTGCGCGGGTGCGCAATTATTCGGCACACTTAGCACGTCCGCGGTTTAATTAACATTAACCCTTTTATTATTTTATTTTTTCTTTCGTACGATGATCTTATTAACTTTAATCAATACAAAGGTTGTTTTTTTTTTTTTTGGATATATATATACATGTCAGATTGAGGAAGAAAGTGTGTATGATCATTTTATCTTTTCAAGTTTTCTTTCTGAAAAAAACTACAGTTATCTTTTCAATTGTTTCTTAGAAAGACCCTGGAGAATTATTAGTATTCTCATTTGAGACTTTGTTGTATCTTGGAGAAAATTTACCGGTGACCATTAGTAATTTTGTGAGATAAATAAATCTTTAAAAAAAGTGATATCACGCCTTAGAGTCCAATTTGAGTACTCTAAATATCCGTCTTCATTGTTTTACCCAATTCGAAATAATATTTTCCCAATAGATAAAAATTATTTTATTGACAATTATTTTAACCGACAATTCTTTGTGAGTTACTAACTATTTCAAAATTCTACTAATGTAGATAAAAATCCTTTTTTTTCCTCCCTGCAGCAACGTTAACATTGTTGCTCGGACAATTTTTGACCAACATCGCATCCTCTCTCTCTCTCCAGGGTTGGGCCTTGGCAAAGCCGGACGCCACTTCGCCCTCATCGACACTGCAAGATCCAGCTCCTTGTTCTCCGAATACATACCCAACTGGTGAGAGAGAGAGAGAGAGAGAGAGAGAGAGAGAGAGAGAGAGTACCAATAAGAGCTACTTAAAGAACTTTCTTGCCACGTACGATGAAAATCGGGTGATGAAAAGAGCGCGAACGACGGCAACAAGTCCCAATTGCATTACTCGCGCTACCGAGCCACAGCAAATCTTTCTTTTGATAATTGGGGCATAAAGAATACAAAATCAGCTCTAACTCGATAGATGATTGATGATGAGATGATTCGACACTATGCGGTCAAGTACAAGGTGTATTACACGACAGAAACTTGTATGAAGTCACCAAGTTCTTTTTTATATTAATGGCTGCAAAATATTTCTATATGGGGTTCGTCTTTTTTCCGTATACTCTTTCCAGGAGAGAATAGACGGAGAAAAAAGTTGAGATTTCATCCGTTAAACGAAGTAGAAGCGGAGAGGGAGAGAGAGGGGAAAGAACGAGGGCAGATTTCCAGTGAAAAAATCGTCAGTGTTGCAACTTGGAAGTCCTTGCAGATCAATACTCGTTCACTTCCGATCCCGCAGCCACTTTGGACTGAACCATCTCTTTGTTGCTGGCAGCCACACTGGGTTGAATCATCTCTTCGTCGGTGGCATGACTGACTGGAGGGGTCGCCGCGCCGGGGCCCGCGAAGCTCATGGTCTGCTTGCAAGGCGCCCCACCATTGCCCGGAGTGTAGGCGCCCCCATTCCCGGGAGGAGGGACGCTGCCCTTTGCCAGTATGTCGAACGAGTGATGAGGCTTCTGGTTTTGGTATTCGTCCCTTTCGCGGAGCGATCTGCCCGCTTCGTTGGGTTCGAACCTTAGCAGCAAAAGCACCAGGATGGCCACTAGAATTGCTCTTAGGAACTCCATCATTTCTTGGTGGGTCGATCGATGATGTCGCTGTTGTTGAGGACGTAGGAACTTGATTAGGATGCGTGTCTAAATATTTCCACTTTGGATTAAAAAGATTCTAAATATTTCCTCGGGTGAGGCCACGTCTTTGGGAGCCTCTGGTCCATACACGTAAGGCAAGGCCGTCCCATTTATTCAACGCATCCTATAAAATAAAAAAAGAATTCACCAATAATAATTTGATTTTTTCCCTATATATATTTCCTTAATAGCTAAGGCTGTGATTTAACTTAATCCCTCAATTTATGCGATCCAACCGGAAATTTATCTGAACAATAAAATAAACGAAAAATAGCAATGTATCATATCGGCCACCAAATGCATTTTTTTTTTAAATTCGCAAATAATAATTTACTTTTTCTCCTATATATATATATATATTTTCTTACTAGCTAAGGTTGTGATTTAACTTGTCTCCCCCAATTTATGCGATCCACCCAAAAACAATAAAATAAATGGGACGCCTGAGGGACGCCTCTTGTACCTAAAATTAGGCTACAGTCATGAGGTGGAGCTGACTGTTCCTCCCGCAGTGCGTGTCTTTTGCTTTAAAAACAATGTGGTCTACTGGCGCCGAGGTGGTGGTTTCCCCGCTAGCGACACCTAGGGGTTTTACGTGGCGGTATCGGCCAAGACGGTTCCTCCATCACCAAAAAAAAAAAAAAAAAAAAAAAAAAAACAATGTGGTCTGCTGTACTGGGATCGACAGGCAGAGGGTGCATCAGTTCGCCGCTGCCGTTCGTAGTTGCAAGCCTCCAGAAGTTTACAAGGGCAAAGGTATAATGTACATCGATAAAGTTATCAAGAAGAAGGCAGGGAAGAAGTCGAAATGAGTGTGCAGATGCATACTGCTGCTGTAAAATTATTCATCAATAAGACCATGAGGCAAAAATCACAGTTTGCTCTGTAAAACTTGGAGGGAGTTTTGTAGCTTGTTGCGATCGAATATTTTTGCAGCTGATTGCCTAGTTCAGATTAGAATCGAAAATCACTTTTCTATCAGGATTTTTTTATGTTTTCTTGATTTTTTTTCTTCCATTTTTTGGTGAAAAAGAAAAACCTGTGCTCCTTCTATAGCTATTAAGGCTGAATTCATGGCTGTTGACAGACTTGTCTACTATATATGGGAAGACTCAAACGAACTGATTTAATTTGTCCGCTAAATAGAGCATGTTAATTGAGAGCTCGTATCTCGTATCTCTTGTTTTTCCTATGACTTCGTTATCTAGATACTAATCATGATTTGGAGGACGTTCCATCTTCTAAGAAAATCTGAAGATGCTTGTACAGCTGAAAGCTGTAGACTGGTGTTTTTCTTGCTAATCTCGTGGTCATGGTTGAAAAGGAGGGAATACAGCTTGCCTCCTTCGTGCTGGGGTCAGTATAGGTGCTCAAGGTGAGAGCTTGATGCAGGTGGGCGGAGCTGCTGCCCACGCCTTGCATATTGAAGCTCTTGCGTGCGATTCCGCCCCGCTACGACGACTGAATTTTCCACTCCATATGGGTTATCTCGTCACGAACGATCGAGGGGAGTCAAAATTACCCCCTGAAGATGAGCTAAGCTTGCTTCATTTGCATCCGTAAACCCGCAAACGGAAGTGAGAGCGAACGCTTAGCGACCAGTTTCCTAGCGAAATCTACTTAAGCTTTTCCTGTTTTTGCTGCAATGCGCTTCAAAAGTCACTCCTCGTCGCGTTGACCGCTAGGACTATACTATCATCGTATCTTGATAGAAACCCAACACTTACCTTTTTGGATTCCCATGGTTCATTAAACCAACCAGACCCCTTCTGAGGGAGGGTCTGGAACCTTTATTTGGGTAGGATTCCAGTGGGGCGCAACTGACGAGGGACTTGCCCATCCAGCCGGGAGGCGAGGAACTTAGAGAGTCCTTGGCCGGCTCTCCCTTGGGCGGACCCCTACATTTTAAGCCCGTTAGGGGCACTCCAGGCTGCTCGGTTTAAGGTCTCCAGCTGGACCAAAATACTTATTTCTAGCTCAACCTTCATGAAACCCAACACTCATGGAAACTACAAAGATTCATAAAACTCCGTTACAGAACTCCAGAAATTACAAATAACATGTCATTGTATATATTGATTAGTGCACATTCTCGGTATGAAAACTTGTCGCACGATGCCTGAATGAAATAGCATAGTGTCACGGCCTGAAAGAAGGCTCATCCAAGAGGGTTCTAAGGGACGGGCGTGACACATCCGACTCTCGGCTTGTATCCTCGAAACTTAGGATTTTTCTCGAGTTTTCTAGAATAATTTTAGGGGTGGGCGATATGGTAATTTTATTCGTATGTAATAAATGCGGGTAGATAGTAGTTGGGAGATGCAATTTCCACCATTAGATCGAGGAGAGATCTATGGATACGATTTGCCTTGTCTTTGTATAAATAGGGATCTCCCCCCCTCATTGTATCATCTCATTCACAAGTAATACAAATCCAGAGCTTCTCAAGTCTCTCGACCGGGTAAAATACTAAGGCATGTAAAATAAAAAGATAAGCAGCAATTGTCACAAATCATCTTAAATCTCTCCAAGAGTTTTCTTCAGGTGCATACAGTTTCTTGCTTCATTGTGGTGGCAGGGAGGATCTTGATATATAGATCACATTGATAAAAGAAAACCTCTCGCGATCACAAGCGTCTACCATATTTGTCTACCATATTTGTAGAGGATATCTATCTTCGCTCGGCAAATGCACTGTTCGCATTCGGTGTCGTTGTAATGGTCGATGTCGCTCACCCATCCCCTCCTCTTGCAATGCCCACTCTGCATCGGGCAGTCGTAGCGAGGAGGCTCTCCTCCGGAGATCGTCATGTGGTTCCACCACATGTCATGCATGACATCGAGGCACTTCTTGCGGCATTCCACCACTTGCCCGCTTGCGTAGACTTTTCTCAATAGTTGGACTCCTTCCTTCTTTAACTCACCACCTTTGCAGACGAGGAGGAGCCCAACCAAGCTCCGACGTGCCTCATTTGTGCCGCCCTCTTCAATAGCTCCATTCCTAGCTCAACCTTCAGAAAACTCACATACTCATACTGCAACATTCCCAAATTGCATATGGACAATTTCTAACTCAGCACGAAACAATAGCAAATAAATTAGAGAGAGAAATCACATAATTAAATAGGTACCAGTCCTTGCGTGTACAAGGCCTCCAAATTGTCACACTTGATGCACCTCTCAATGAAGGTTTTGCCTTCTTCCGGATGCCACCATAGTATTCTTGAAATCTTGTCTAGTGATATTTATTGATACACGTAATTTTCTTCAGCCAATTCATTAAAAGTTTTGCAACTACAGGGACAAGAATAATATATCAGTGTATTGTCATAAATCCCATGTTAGTATAACAATTGCAATGGTCTTTGTACTTGACAAATGACACTGCATTATATGTTCTATGGTTGGATTCCGCTAGGCCTCAATAATCATGAAAGCATAATTAAGTTTATACTGCTAAAATCAAATTCAAAAATCTTCATTAAGACAAAGTCGTCTATCTAAGGAGGATGATCGATTGAATAAATAACATCACAACAAAACATTATAAAGCTGCTACGTACAATTGAATTAGAATTTCTTTTAATGAGTAAAGTAGGAAGAGATTAAATATTAGAAAAATCAACTGTGACTTTCTGAAGGGAAAGCTTAGACGGTACCTTATTTTCACATTGAAGAAATCGTCCATGGAGTTGGCGGCGATTGAAGCGAGAACTTCCAACACCATATCGCAAGGAAGAACATCAAAGGATTCGATCTCCATAGCTCTTGGAAAACGTTGACGTGACTCAATTTTGGCTCGTGAGAAGATTGTGCCTCTTTAATTATCGATCTTGAATGGTACGAGGCAAAAGTAGACAGAAGAAAAGGAAAATTACTTGAAACTTTGATGGATGATGGAAACGTTGATGATCCTAGTACGATTATATACAGGACAATTAGAACCGACGTGATCCTAAGTTCGGTGTAATTTAAGTCGTTTATTTCCTATTTCGATTATGATACATATCTATTGGCCAATTATCAAACTAGAGTTTAAATAAGGAAAGTCAAGTACATGAAGTATTTGAAGTGAGATTAACAAACTTTCTAATTCACCTACATGAAATCTACTAATGTAGATAAAAATTCGTGTGTCATTGAGTTTTGGTAAATAAAAATTATTTTAGTGACAATTATTTTAACCGACGATTCTTTGTGGCTTACTAATGTAGATAAGATTCCCTTTTTTTTTTCCCTGCAGCAACGTTAACACTGTTGCTCGAACAATTTTTGACCAACATCGCATCTCTCTCTCTCTCTCTCCAGGGTTGGGCCTCAGGGTTGGGCCATGGCAAAGCCGGACGCCACTTCGCCCTCATCGACATTGCAAGATCCAGCTCCTTGTTCTCCGAATACAGACCCAACAGGTTCGATCGAGAGAAAGAGAGAGAGAGTACCAATTAGGGCTACTTAAAGAAGAACTTTCTTGGCACTTACGATGAAAATCGGATGATGAAAATAAAATAATTTCAGCAGAGAGACAGAGTAATAAAAGAAGTCCTCTTTCTCTCTCCTCCAGTCGCAGGGGCGTCGCTGTCAGGGTTGGGAATCGACTGCCACGCCCCCCGCTCTTCTTCTTCTCAAATGCAATTTCGCCATTAACCCACCTCTTCCCTCTGCAAGCTCTCCTGCATCTGCAAATTCCCCCCCAAGAAAAGCTGCTTATTCAAACAATCCGCGCGCTCCTCATTCGCTCTCAGAGGTACGGTTCTAGCGAAAGCTCGCTTTTTTATTTTCTTTTAAAGCTTTCCGGGGCTCTCGAGTCATGCTCATTCCGTTCGCTACTGTGGGTTTCCTCAAATCTTTTCTCATAAGTGGATTTGGGTTTCGGGGGGTTGTTGGAAATGCTCGATCTTTTGTGCGTTTTGACTCCTGGGTTCAGAGCGCAGCGTGCAGCAAGACTGTGTCTGTGAATGGACTGAGCTGCTGCTGCTTGAATTTCGTTTTTCGTCGCTTGTGGCAGAGTGACTGCAATTAGCCCTACCTTGTTCTCTTGGTTCTGTTCTTTCTCTTTAGTTCCAGGGGGGTCTGTTTCCATGTTGGAGGGGGCCTTTGCTTTGTTGTCTATGAGTAGGTTGCGTGATTTTTTTTCTGTAATCCAATCTGAGATTCGAGGCTTAAGCTTGTTGCGTAGGCCAATAAAGAGTTGGAATGATCTGATTCGAGCAAAAACATTGGAGTATGTGTAGAACGACAATGGGCGCCCGAAAGAAAGGTCTAATGAACTATAATTTCTTGTTTTTTGGCCGGCTAAAGCTTGGAGTCATGTCTGACCAAAAAAAAAAAAAAAAGCTTGGAGTCATGGTTAGATCATGTTAACAATGTGAAAAATCTCTTACTGTGCCGCTCCTCTACTGAAACTGGATGGTAGTGTTCTTGCTTTTCGACTATGAAACACTCGGTTGGAAGAGGACCACTGTGGCTTAAAGTGAAGGAAATCGGAACATTAGAGAATGTATGATTGGGATATAGAGTATAAGAAATGATGTCAAAGGCCAGAGTACTCTGTAGTCTGTAGCTTACTTGCGTCCAATAGATTTCTGCTCCTATGGGTTCAGTTTCTTACCATGGTTTCCATAAGTTTATCAGCTTTCGGATGCTGTTGTTGCTTCTCATGAATTGACTTATTGGAAACAATGATTGGAGCATGTGCTCAATTTGGCATTCTGATCTCAGGGGAAACTGAGGCAATCTGTTTACTTTGATGGTGATGGAGGCCAACTTCTTTCGCTTCTCAAGATTGTTGGTGTTGGGTTCAAGGCTAGGGCGGAGTCTGAGGGATGCCTCTTGTACCTAAAGTTAGGCTACAGTCACGAGGTGGAGCTGACTGTTCCTCCCGCAGTGCGTGTCTTTTGCTTTAAAAACAATGTGGTCTGCTGTACTGGGATCGACAAGCAGAGGGTGCATCAGTTCGCCGCTTCTGTTCGTAGTTGCAAGCCTCCGGAAGTTTACAAGGGAAAAGGTATAATGTACATTGATGAAGTTATCAAGAAGAAGGCAGGGAAGAAGTCGAAATGAGTGTGCAGATGCATACTGCTGCTGTAAAATTATTCATAATAAGACCATGAGGCAAAAATCACAGTTTGCTCTGTAAAACTTGGAGGGAGTTTTGTAGCTTGTTGCAATCGAATATTTTTGCAGCTGATTACCTAGTTCAGGTTAGAATTGAAAATCACTTTTCTGTCAGGTCTTTTTTGTTTTCTTAATGTTTTTTTTTCCTTCCATTTTCTGGTAAAAAAGAAAAACCTGTGCGCCCTTCTATAGCTATTAAGGCTGAATTCATGGCTGTTGACAGATTTACCTACTTTATATGGGAAGGCTTGAACGAACTGATTTAATTTGTCCTCTAACTAGAGCATGTTAATTGAGAGCTCTTGTCTCTCATATCTCTTGCTTTTCCGATGACTTAGTTATCTAGATACTAATCATGATTTGGAGGACGTTCCATCTTCTAAGAAAATCTGAAGATGCTTGTACAGCTGAAAGCTGTAGACTAGTGTTTTTCTCGCCAGTCTCGTGGTCATGGTTGAAAAGGAGGGAATACAGCTTGCCTCCTTCGTGCTGGGGTCAGTATAGGTGCTCAAGGTGAGAGCTTGATGCAGGTGGGCGGAGCTGTTGCGCACGCCTTGCATATTGAAGCTCTTGCGTGCGATTCTGCCCCACCACGACGACTGAATTTTCCACTCCAGATGGGTTATCTCGTCACTAACGATCGAGACTAATCAATCACTTGAACGCATTAATCGAAATTACCCCCTTGAAGATGAGCTAAGCTTGCTTCATTTGTGTCCGTAAGCCCTCAAATGGAAGTGAGAGCAAACGCTTAGCGACCAGTTTCCTAGCGAATCTACTTCAGCTTTTCCTGTTTTTGCTGCAATGTGCTTCAAAAGTTTCTCCTTGTCGCATTGACCGCTAGGACTACACTATCATCGTTTCTTGATAGAAACCCAACACTCACCTTTTTGGACTCCCATGGTTCATTAAACCCAATACTTATTTCTAGCTCAACCTTTATGAAACCCAACACTCATGGAAACTATAAAGATTCATAAAACTCCGTTACATAATTCCAGAAATTACAAATAACGTGTCATTGTATATACTGGTTGGTACATATTCTTGCGGTATGAAAACTTGTTGCACGATACCTGAATGAAATAGCGTAGCCTATCATAGATGTAAAACACAAAGATAAAGCAGCAACGGTCACAAATCGTCTTAAATTTCCAAGAGTTTTCTTCAGATGCATAGGGTTTCTTCCTTCATTGTGGTGGTAGGGAGGATCTTGATATATAAATCACCCGATAAAGAAAAACCTCTCATAATCATGAGTGTCTGCCATATTTGTAGAAGATCTCTATCTCCGCTCGGCAAATGCACTGTTCACATTCGGTGTCGTCGTAATGGTCAATGTCGCTCACCCATCCCCTTCTCTTGCAATGCTCGCTCCGCATCCAGCAGTCGTAGTGAGGAGGCTCTCCTTTGAAAATCGTCGTGTTATTCCACCACATATCACGCACGACATCGAGGTACTTCTTGCGGCATTCCACCACTCGCCCGCTCGCATAGACTTTTGTCAATAGTTGGACTCCTTTATTCTTCAATTCACCACCCTCGCAGATGAGCAGAAGCCCGACCACGTAGGAAGCTCCAAGGTGCCCGATCTGTGCTGCCCTCCTCAATAGCTCCATTCCTAGCTCAACCTTCATGAAACTCACATACTCATACTGCAACATTTCCAAATTGCATATGGTCAATTTCTAACTCAGCACGAAACAATAGCAAATGAATTAGAGTGAGAAATCACATAATTAAATATGTACCAGTCCTTGCGTGTACAAGGCCTCCAAATTGTCGCACTTGATGCACCTCTCAATGAAAGCTTTGCCTTCTTCCGGATGCCACCATAGTATTCTTGAAATCTTGTCTAGTGATATTTGTTGATATACGTAATTTTCTTCAGCTAATTCATTAAAAGTTTTGCAGCTGCAGGGACAAGAATAATATATCAGTGTACTGTCATAAATCCCATGTTAGTATAACAATTGTAATGGTTCTTTATACTTGACAATTTACACTGCATTACATGTTCTATGGTTGGATTCCGCTAGGCCTCAATAATCATGAAACCATAATTAAGTTTATACTGCTAAAATCAAATTCAAAAATTTTCATTACGATAGAGTCAATAAACCAGGAAAAGAAAGGAATATTGTGGACATATACACCGCAACAATAAAAAGAGGAGGAGGAAAGTTGAGGCCAAATATTCGATCACATCCCGTTATTTCCTCAAAACAAGAAGGCTGTATATACACTCGAGCTAAAGTGGGAGAGAGACTTATATTTTATTGCAGGGAAGTTGAGCTTATAAAAGCATAAAGAAGAGTCGAAAAAAGAAAAAGAAGTGGGCTTTCACGCCCATTCTTCATCAACATCCTACTGTTATCTTCTTTCTTTCTGCGGGGACTCATGCACAAGCCCGGACTCGAGGCAAGGAGGCTGGATATAACAGGGGACGATCACAACATCTAAAAGAGAATTAAAAGGAGGGCGAGCACGTTTTTGGGGAAAAGAGAAGAGAACATCCCAATTTCGTTGAAGCATTGAATATGGCGGAGAACTTACGACACCTGCCAAGTCCACGCATAATATATCAAACACGTTCGTGATTTGCAGTAAAGGAAAAGCGAAGAAAACAGCGGAATTCAGCATGAGGATGCTCGATTGAATGAATAACATCACAACAAAACATTAGAAAGTTGCTACGTAAAACTGAATTAGAATTTCTTTGTTATATAGGGTCCAGAATGAGTAAAGTAGGAAGAGATTAAGCATTAGAAATATCAACTGTGATTTTTTTAAGGGAAAGCTTAGACGGTACCTTATTTTCGCATTGAAGAAATCGTCCATGGAGTTAGTAGCGATCGAAGCGAGAACTTCCAACACCATATCGCGAGGAAGAACATCAAAGGATTCGATCTCCATAGCTCTTAACAAACGTTGAGGTGACTCAATTTTGGCTCGTGAGAAGATTGCGTCTCCTAATTATCCATCTTGAAGGCACGAGGCAACAGTGGATAGAAGGAAAGGAAAATTACTTGAAACTTTGATTGATGATGGAAACGTTGATGATCCTAATACGATTATATATAGGACAGTTAGAACCGACGTTATCCTAAGTTTGGTGTAGTTTAAGCCGTTTATTTCCTATTTCGATTAGGATACATATCTATTGGCCAATTATCAAACCAGAGTGTAAATAAGGAAAGTCAAGTACATGAAATATTCAAAGTAAGATTAACAAACTTTCTAATTCACCTGCAAGAAATCTACCAGTGCAGATAAAAATCCGTGTATCGTTGAGTTTTGGCAAATATAAATTATTTTAGTGACAATTATTTTAACCGACAATTCTTTGTGGGTTACTAACTCTTTCAAAATTCTACTAATGTAGATAAAAATCCTTTTTTGTTCTCCTCGCAGCAACGTTAACACTGTTGCTCGGACAATTTTCGACCAACATAGCATCCTCTCTCTCTCTCTCTCTCTCCAGAGTTGAGCCATGGCAAAGCCGGACGCCACTTCGCCCTCATCGACACTGCAAGATCCAGCTCCTTGGTCTCCGAATACAGACCCAACTAGTGAGAGAGAGAGAGAGAGAGAGAGAGAGAGAGAGAGAGTACCAATAAGGGCTACTTAAAGAACTTTCTTGGCACGTACGATGAAAATCGAGTGATGAAAAGAGCGCGAACGACGGCAGCACGTCCCAATTGCATTGCTCGCACTACCCGGTCACAGCAAATATTTCTTTTGATAATTGGGACATAAAGAATACAAAATCAGCTCTAACTCGATAGACTATTGATGATGAGATGATTTAACACTATGCGGGTCAAGTACAAGGTGTATTACACGACAGAACATTGTATGAAGTCACTATGTTCTTTTTCATATTTAATGGCTGCAAAATATCTCTATATGGGGTTCGTCTTTTTTCCGTATATTCTTTCTAGGAGAGAATAGACGGAGAAAAAATTGAGATTTCATCCGTTAAACGAAGGAGAAGCGGAGAGGGAGAGAGAGGGGAAAGAACGAGGGCAGATTTCCAGTGAAAAAATCGCGAGTGTTGCAACTTGAAAGTCCTTGCAGATCAATACTCCTTCACTTCCGATCCCGCAGCCACTTTGGATTGAACCATCTCTTTGTTGCTGGCAGCCACACTGGGTTGAATCATCTCTTTGTCGCTGGCATGACTGACTGGAGGGGTCACCCCGCCGTGGCCCGCGAAGCTCCTGGTCTGCTTGCAAGGCGCCCCGCCACCGCCACCGCCACCGCCCGGAGTGTAGGCGCACCCACTCCCGGGAGGAGGGACGCTGCCTTTTTCCAGTATGTCGAACGAGTGATGAGGCTTCTGGTTTTGGTATTCGTCCCTTTCGCGGAGCGATCTGCCCGCTTCGTTGGGTTCGAACCTTAGCAGCAAAAGCACCAGGATGGCCACTAGAATTGCTCTCAGGAACTTCATCATTTCTTGGTGGGTCGATCGATGATGTTGTTGAGGACGTAGGAACTTGATTAGGATGCGTGTCTACGTGCTGCCGGTATTCGTAGACATGCAGGCCTTGTCCGACTTCAAATTCTCTCGAGACGTGTTTTGAATTTTGACTCCCTGTGCTCGAGAGACTCAAGAAAATTTCGAGAGGATGAACGGGTCAAATGCAAGAATTGTATAATTCGTATGTTTCGTGCGCGGTTCTTGATTTCACTTCGGATTAAAAAGATTCTAAATATTTCCTCGGGTGAGGCCACGTCTTTGGGAGCTTCTGGTCCATACACGTAAGCGAAAGGCCGTCACATTTATTCAATGCATCCTTTAAAATAAAAAAAGAATTCACAAATAATAATTTGAGTTTTTCCCTCCTCTCGGGTCAAATGCAAGAATTGTATAATTCGTATGTTTCGTGCGCGGTTCTTGATTCCACTTTGGATTAAAAAGATTCTAAGTACTTCCTCGGGTGAGGCCACGTCTTTGGGAGCGTCTGGTCCATACACGTAAGGCAAAGGCGGTCCCATTTATTGAATGCATCCTTTAAAATAGAAAAAGAATTCACAACTTAATAGCTAAGGCTGTGATTCAACTTAATCCCCCCAATTTATGCGATCCAACCGGAAACTTATCAGAACAATAAAATAAACGAAAAATATCAATGTATCATATCGGCCACCAAATGTAACTTTTTTTTTTAAATCGCAAATAATAATTTACTTTTTCCCCTATATATATTTCCTTAGTAGCTAAGGTTGTGATTTGACTTAACAGTTAACACCCCCGATTTATGCGATCCAACCAAAAACCTACCAAAAACAATAAAATAAATGGGAAACATCAAAACATCATATTCGACCACACATCACGAATCCGATCCACGTGTCGCAAGTCCGGGGAGGGATCTCCGCCCTCTGATTTCAAAATCCACCCCCCCCCAATACCGGCGTCTGCTACCTGGCCCCCACCGCTTCCTCCGTCTCCCATCCGGAGCTCGAGGCTCGGACGGGCCAGATCCGTCCTCGCAATCCGACGGTCGATACCGCGCCTCTCATGTACGGTCGCCTGTACTACAGTAGAGAGGAGGGTATACGCGGTGCTTTTTTTTTACAAATATACAGCAGATCATGTACGCAAGGGAGGGGCAAGAGCTCTACAAAGGGGGCACCAACAGTACTCTTATGTACCATTTATTATTTCGTTGTAACTCAGTAAGAAATTGACTCGACTTAAAATTCTTTTAAGACACAAATATTTCTCGACAGTAGACGGATTTCAAACAGCTTCTCTGTTCCTAAAGTCATATAAGCTCCAGTCATGCCAAAAAAAAAAAAAAAAAAATCCATCATCAAAGACATGATGAGTAAATTCTTATCGAGTGAAGTTTCCAATCGATTGTCCATGTGATGTCAATTGGGCGTGACGCACTGGAAAGTTTGTCCAGCACCGAGGAATGTCCTGGCATGCCATTGATTCTGTCGTCCAGGATGACGAACTGAACATGGATTGCACGAGGACACCACGGTCACTTTCCTTGCTTCCACTTTGGATGGTCACTTTCCTTGCTTCCACTTTGGATACTTCTACAAGTACTGGTTATACTAACATCGAAGACGACAACATAAAGCAAATTAATTCGAAAGGAAAATTGGCTACACGTGCTTTCTTTGTTTTGGGTTCACTATTGAGCTGGTTTCAAGAGCACCCATGCTAAACACAGAAGATCAATCTTTTGCGTTGTCCATGTTCCGAAAATCAATCACGATCGACTGGTGTAATCGGTCTAGAGTGTGGATTCGAATTGAGTATCACTCAATGAAGCGGTTGCACCTACTGAAGAAGACAAGTTATTCGATCACAATAAAGTCATTTGTTTTCTGATTATATCAGAGTAATATCCCGCTCTTACTCAATTAATATGTGATTCAAGAATGCATTAGAAATATCTTGCGTGTGTTCCAAAGTTTTTCTTTTTTCAAGAATGACACGTGTAGTGCAGCATTATCCAAGTGCTTCCCCTCATCTCGCAATAATTTGATTGAGCGCTCAAATAACGGTTGCCCTTTATCAGTCTCTTCGCAGTGCGTCGCGGGTTTGGCTTGTTTCGGGTACTTCGGTTTGTGAATGAATAGGGTGAGATAACGTTTCTTAGGGGAATTTATCCCGTGAAGACGAGCTAAGCTGCTTCATTTACGTCCGTAAACCCCCAAACGGAAGTGAGAGCGAAGGCTAAGCGACCTGTTTCCCAGCGAATCTACTTCAGCTTTTCCTGCTTTTGGTGCAATGCGCTTCAAAAGTTTCTCCTCGTCGCATTGGCCGCTAGGACTATACCATCATCGTTTCTTGAAACCCAACGCTTATCTTTTTAGACTCCCATGGTTCATGAAACCCAACATTGATTTCTAGCTCAACCTTCATGAAACCCAACACTCAATGACTTCTTCTTCGCGACAGATTTTTCTTTCTTACGGAAACTATAGAAATTCATAAACCCTTGAAAAAATTCTAAATAAAAGCACGAAATGCTCTCATTTTCTCAAATAAGAATCTAAAGTGGATCTTATTTTAAATAAGGGCCTGAACTGACCATATCAGTATCAAAGAATGGCCTGAAGTGATTATGGCTATTTTAAATAAGGGTCTAGCCTCGTTGGTTGGCAAAATATTCCGGTCAATCAAAAATAGTTTCGTCCAAACACAAGTTAAATTTAAATTAAATTAGATTAATTTTTTTAAATATAAAACTTTAAAAAAGGAGAAACTCAGGCGGGAGGGAGCACAGGCTTGTGTTTTCTTTTTTAAAATTTTTTAATGAAAAATGAAAAAAGAAAGAAAAAAGGAAAACAATTAAAAATTTTAAAAGACAAAATTACTCTTTACAGCTAGTGAGTTTAGGCTCTTCTTTAAAATTGATGGGAACACTTTGGCTTTTATTTAAAACATAATTCATTTCAAGCTCTTATTTGAGAAAGTGAGAGTATTTTGAGTCCTTATTTGAAACAATGTCCACTTTAGGCCCTTATTTGAAAAAATGAAAGTACTTCGAGTTTTTAATTGGAATTTTTCCTAAACTCTTTTACATAATTCCAGAAATTACAAATAACATGTTGTTGGATACATTGTTTATGGTATGAAAACTTTCTCAGATAGCAATTTCTTGCACGATGCCTGAATGAAAATAGCATAACCTATCGTAGACGCAAAACACAAAGATAAAATAGCAACGGTCACCGATCATTTGAATTTGTCCAAGAGTTTCTTCAGATGCATGTAGTTTCTTCCTTGATAGTGGTGGCATGGAGGATCTAGATATATAGATCGCATCAACAAAGAAAAACCTCTTGTGATCATGGGTGCCTTCCATACTTGTAGAGGATCTCTATCTCCGCTCGGCAGATACACTACTCGCATTCAGTGTTATCGTAATGGTTAATGTCACTCGCCCATCTCCTGGTCTTGCAGTGCTTGCTTCACATCTAGCAGTCGTAGTGAAGAGGCTCTCCTCCAAAGATCATTGCGTTATTCCACCACATGTCGTGCATGACGTCAAGGTACTTCTTGCGGCATTCCACCACTTACCCGCTCGTGTACACTTTCCTCAGCAGTCGGACTCCTTCATTCTTCAACTCACCACTCTCGTAGACGAGGAGGAGGCCGATGACATAGGAAGCTCCAAGGTGCCTGATCTGTGCCGCCCTCTTCAATAGCTCCATTCCTAGCTTAACCTTCATAAAACTCACATACTCATACTGTAGTATTCATAAATTGCATATGGTCAATTTCTAACTCTGAGTGAAACAATAGTGAATAAATTATAGAGATAAATCACATAATTAGACACGTACCAGTCCTTGCGTGTACAAGGCCTCCAAATTGTTGCACTTGATGCACCTCTCAATGAAGGCTTTGCCTTCTTCCGAATGCCACCATAGTATTCTTAAAATTTTGTCAAGGGATATTTGTCTATACACGAATCTGCTTCGGCCAATTCATTAAAGATTTTGCAACTGCACATATTATCGTAAATCCCATGTTAGTATAACAATTGCGATGGTTCTTTGTACTTGACAATTGACACTAGATTACATCTTCTAAGGTCGGATTCTGCTGGGCCTCAATAATCATGAAAGCATAATTAAGTTTATACAGCTAAAATCAAATTAAAAAATCTTCATTACGATAAAGTCATCTATCTAATGAGGATGCTCGATTGAATACATAACATCACAAAAAAAAACATCATAAAGCTGCTACGTACAACTGAATTAGAATTTCTTTGTTATGTATGTAAGGTTCAGAATGAGTAAAGTAGGAAGATATTAAATGTTAGAAATACCTATTGTGACTTTTGGAAGGGAAAGCTTAGACGATACCTTATTTTCACATTAAAGAAATCATCCATGGAGTTGGCGGCGACCAAAGCTAGAACTTCCAACACCATGTTGCGAGGAAGAACGTCAAAGGATTCGATCTCCATAGCTCTCAGCAAACGTTGATGCAACTCAATTTGGGTCTGCGAGAAGGTTGTGTCTCTTCAATTCCGGTCTCCAATGGTACGAGGCAAAAATGGACAGAAGGAAAGCAAAATTACTTGAAACTTTGATCGATGATGGAAACGGTGATGATCCTAGTACGGTTACATATAGGAGAATCAAAACCGACGTGGTCCCAAGTTTGGTGTAGTTTAAGTCGTTTATTTTCTATTTTGATTAGGATACACATCTATTGCCCAATCATCAAACTAGATTCTATATAAGGAAAGTGAAGTACATGAATTATTCGAAGTGAGATTAACACACTTTCTAATTAACCTTCATGAAATCTACTACTGCAAATAAAATCCGCGTGTTATTGAGTTTTGGTAGATAAAAATTATTTTAGCGACAATTATTTTAACGGACAAATCTTTTTACGGTTACTAACTCTTTCAAAAGTAGATAAAAATCCGTTTTTTTTTCTGCAGCAACGTTAACACTGTTGCTTAGACAATTGCCGACCAACATCGCTTCCTCTCTCTCTCTCTCTCTCTCCAGAGTTGGGCCATGGCAAAGCCAGATTCCACTTCGCCCTCATCGACACTGCAAGATCCAGCTACTTGGTCTCCGAATACAGAGCCAACTGGTTCGCGAGAGAGAGAGAGAGAGAGTACCAATAAGGGCTACTTAAAGAACTTTCTTGGCACGTACGATGAAAATCGGGTGATGAATAGAGCGCGAACAACGGCAACACGTCCCAATTGCTTTGCTCGCGCTACCCGGCCACAGCAAATCTTTCTTTTGATAATTGGGGCATAAAGAATACAAAATCAGCTCTAACTCGATAGATTATTGATGATGAGATGATTTAACACTATACGGTCAAGTACAAGATGTATTACACGACACAAAATTGTATGAAGTCACTATATTCTCTTTTACATGTAATGGCTGCAAAATATTTCTATAGGGGTTCATCTTTTCTCGGTCTATTCTTTCCAGAAGAGAATAGACGGAGAAAAAATTGAGATTTCATCCGTTAAACAAAGGAGAAGCGGGGGGAGAGAGAGAGAGAGAGAGAGAGAGAGAGAGAGAAGAACTAGGGAAGATTTCCAATGAAAATATCGCCAGTGTTGCAGCTTAAAAGTCCTTGCAGATCAATACTCGTTCACTTCCGATCCCGCGGCCACACTGGGTTGAACCATCTCTTTGTCGCTGGCATGACCGACCAGAGGGGTCACCACGCCATGACCTGCGAAGCTTCTGGTCTGCGTGCAAGGCGCCCCTCCATTGTTTGGAGTGTAGGCGCACCCATTCCCGGGAGGACGGACGCTGCCCTTTTGCAGTATGTTGAACAAGTGATGAGGCTTCTGGTTTTGGTATTCATCCCTTTCGTGGAGCGATCTGCACGCTTCGCTGGGTTCGAATCTTAGCAGCAAAAGCACCATAACGGCCACTAGAATTGCTCTTAGGAACTTCATCATCATTTCTTGGTGGGTCGATTGATGATGTTGTTGTTGTTCAGGACGTAGGAATTTGATCAGGATGCGTGTCGACGTGCCGGTTTTTGTAGACATGCAGGCCTTGCCTGACTTCAAATTCTCTCGAGACGTGTTTTGAATGTTGACTCCCTATGCTCGAGCGACTCAGAAAATTTCGAAAGGATGAACGGGTCAAATGCAAGAATTGTATATTCGTATTAGTGTGTTTCGTGCACATTCGCGAGCGCGTCGCCTGGACGGCGGTTCTTGATTCTTTGTTGGTTTGAGAATTAGGGTTACGGAGGTCTGAGTCAAGGAACGTGGCACAAGGAAACGTCGTTATCTGCTAACCTTGAATGGTTTTGATACTTATAACATGTTAAGATCATAGAAACCATAATTATAGAAGGACTAATGTCCATAAAAGAAATTCTTTATCGATGATCCTCAAACTTTTAAAAAGTTTAAACTTAACTGAGATAAACAATTTTGTGTTCATGATGAATCAATAGGGATGGAAGCGTGAAGGGTCATCATCCTATACCCGTCCCAATGACATTTTATTACTTTTTAAATCCGTCCCAAACTCACTACAGATTTTAATATAATATCTCGAACCTACCTCACTAAGGTAATTGGTTCCTATAAGGTACCTATAATCTGTCATGATATTTCATTATAAATAATAATTTGTTTGTTAATATATAATAGGGGTGAGCATATTGGACCAACTGAACTGGGAACCACCTGGACCAGACTAAACTGGCCGGTTTTGGGCGGTTCCTAAGGGTGTCGGTCTGGTTTCAAGTTCCAAGGGGCAACCAGACTAAACTAGACTAACCATTTTTTAATTTCTTAATTTCTTAAAAAACAGCGACAAACCCTAATCTAACTCCTTCTCCAGTCCTCCTCTGCAGTCTCACCTCTCACGCCGCTCAGAGCACCTTCAGTCTCCGTCTTTTCCTCTTGCCTAAGTGCCTCACGCCTCACTCAATGCTCTTTTGCATCCCTCTGGCTCTCGGCTCTTCTCAGACGTCCCCCTCAGCTCTCGCTCGAGCGCCTTCAATCTCTTGCAGTTTTGCTTGTTAGCCTTTTGCCTTTGGGCTTTTTATTACTTGAAGAAGGAAGGGTCCGTTTCACTTGGCCTCCGTCACTTTCTCCTTTTAAGATAGCTTTGTGGACCATATGTTTTGCTGCTCTCTGTTGATTTATATTTGAGCTGTGCTAATGTCCTTGATGGTCTCCGTAGTGCAGCTTCTTCTCCGTTCCGTAATATGAGTTGTTGGTTAATTATATTGAACATTCATTGCAACATATTTCAGGCTATGAGTGGTATGCAGCTTGACTGGACTTCGAAGTTCCACATGAAATTTTTATATGATCGTTTGTTGCTTTGCCTCTCTTGGTTTTTAGAGTTCTATAATTCCATAATGTCCTCTTATGTTTCGTTAGATTATCATTTTGAGAAGATAAAGCTAAAGGATGCAAGTAACTAGTTCTATTGGACTGGACCAAACCGACCGACGGCTCTAGAAACTAGGAACCGGATTAGACCGGGACCAATCATACCTAATATAAAATAAACAATCTCAAATTTGCAAGCTGGACTTTTATACCGTGGAAATACCCCCGTGTTGACCAGAAACGAAATAGCAGTTGACCCTTTTTTATTTTCCTGTTTACTTGGTGCAACCTGAGTTGGCGGATCGAGCGCTTTAACTTTGAATTGACTCACGGAAATAACTTTTGAAACTCCTGCGACGAGTGAGCGAAGAAAGAGAAAAAGAAAGTTGAAAGTACCAACATTGGCGAAGCATAAGTCAACGGGCCAATAACCCCAGAAGGTTTTCATACTGCGAGCAGGACAAGAGGGGCACACGTTGTCCTGTGGCCAGCACTGCATGCCGGGTCGACGCGTGAACTCTTTTTGTTTCCACCACGAGCAACATCGCCAGCAAAGGTTTAGCCAACCCTTTTGGTTTTGACTTGTCTTTCCGGTTTAGCCAACAGCAGCACTTTCATGTATATCATGCTTATTTAAAGGAAAAATGATATAAATAGTCTTTAAGCTTTAGATTAATGTACAATATCGTCGATGAACTTTCAATTTGTTTAATGTAGTCTCTACACTATTGGTACATGTTCAGTCTAATTCCTAAACTATATATGAAAATATTCAATATTGTCATGGAATTTGAATTAATGAAAAATAACATTAAATATTTCATATAGTATAAGGGATAGATTGAACGTGTATTAATAAATTATGTATCACATTGAATGAATGGAAATTTCATAGGCGACATCATATATTGGGCTAAAATTTATGAACCACATTGTACATTGGGTCGAAATTTATGGACTATTTGTATTATTATCTCTTAATTAAATGAGCGTTTCTTTCCGAAAAAATGGTCCACTTGGTCATAATTGTGTTGTACGGGTGTCATTTTAGTCTTAAATTTTCAATTTTGTCAATTTTATTCTAAATCTTTGTGGAAGTCTTTATCCTCACTTGGTCGACGGGGACTGGGGAAAGGAAATTCCTAGAAGGAATAGAAAATGGGTATTCGTATGTTGCAATGCCGCTGTTCCTTTTTCCAGCATCGCTGAAGTTATTTGTCGTAATACCAAGATAAAAACCGATGCTGACTTTCTCAAAGATGGGCACAGCTACAGTCTCGAATTCGAATGCAAGTCTAGTCTCTCGTTCAACCAACATTAACTAATCGAAAAGAACGAATTCCGCAAGCCGACCGCGTCGAAGCTTTTCCAATACACGTGGTCTTACTATCATACCTCAGAAAGGCGCGTTGCAAAAAGCACGGAATTCCTATTCAAGTCCGAAAGTCTCATTCAAACAAACAAATGTACCAATTACATGCAATAGAAGCGAACGGGGAGGATTACCCAATTAGTCCTGAACTTATTTTGTGGATGTCGATTTGGACATAGACTTTCCAATTTTTACCAATTTAATTCTAAAATTTTTGCGCGAAATTTCAGTGCAGTCCTTCTAGTTCGTCAGAAATTGCCGACGTGGTGGTGTGCAATTTTTGACAAAAAAGGAGGATCAGGGAGGGAGAGAGAGGGGTGAGGGTCGCAACCCTGCCTCATTGACGTCCTCGCCCCTTTTCGTAGGCAATACGAGGCACGACGCTCGCATGTTAATGGTAGCGTGCCATGGCCGGGCACAGCCTCAGCCCTCTGTCTCTTTTCCCCTTGCTTGTTTTTACAAGATTCTCGTACATTCATTTATCTTTATTTTGAATGATAATAAAGTCCATGTAAGCATTTTCAAAATACGAAAATCACCACGCCATTTAAGTCTCATCATGTTAAAACCACCATGTCATCATTTTTTTATGGTTACTCTTGACCACGATTAACAAGAGGACTTGATTACAAAAATAATTATATCTTAAGGATTAAGATTGCACAATATATATATATATATATATGACTAAATTCTACTAATCAATGTGATCAAGACATAGTTTTTAACTCTATTTCTCACCCTAGTTCAACCCAAACCCACTTTATTTTCAATCAAACTCATCCTCTGCCTTACCTTTGAATTTACAAAATCACTTCCTTATTTGACTGCCATCAATCATGACAAAATGTGTTCAACCCCCACATTGCCCAATTCAAGTTTTACATAACCGATAGGTCACTTATTTTCTTTTTTACATTTTTGTGTTCATTCCATGTAAACTACACTATAACTACTAATATAGATGTATCTCAATTAGTTATTCGACATGGACACTTCACGTGTTGTAACCACATGGCACTTTCATTTTGATTGGTAGATTTTCTTATCCAAACGCTTGAGTCTTTTGTTTTTGAATTTGCAAATTAGATGTGAAGCCGTATTTTTGCCGATGACACTAAGAAATTTAAGTTATTTTCACGGTACAGATGGCCACACTGCATGTTCAATTTATTAGATTTTATATTTTGACGAGAAGAAAAAGTTAAGATGACTACATTGATTCAACGCAAAGGAGTCGAGGGAAGAAGCAAAAAAACCGGAGAATTAAGTTAGAGAATTCACTTTAAATCTATATATAATATATATAGGGGAATCCTACACAATTTGGATTAGATTACGGCCTGATACTACAGAAAAAAGCTAAAACTATAGTCATTTAATGAAAAATAGCCCAAAATTTAAAGTACTAAAGAAATGCCAGAACTTATCAAGAATTTTTATTTTTGCTCATTAGTTGTTTAATTTCTCAATTTTCTAAAAAAAATCCCAATAAATATTACAAATTGTCCTCCTCGACGACCGATTCAAATTCTCCTTCATCTTCTGCCCTCTCTCTATATTTAGTGGAGTCAAATTCCCATCTGGTCCTCCATCACTGTGGCGGTCAAAACTTCAAAAATCCCAGGCCCGTTCAACAATTACGATCGAGCGAAGAAGAAACCAAGCAATTGCCGGCAATCTGACGATGGCTCAATATAAGTAGGATACAACCTCAAACGCATTCTCTTCACGATAACCACAAAAGAGACTCGCAACTCGCAACCACCAAAAACAGGATAAAGCTAGAGACTCTCAGGAAAAATCAAGCCGAGGATGGAGAAGATCCTAACTTCAAAAGTTGCAGTCATTGTGATGACTTTGCTGCTTTTGATGGGAGCATCGATGCAACCGAGCGAGGCGTGTCGGGTTCTGATTAACGGCCATGGAGGAGCGCGGGCTACTAGTGAGGAGCCTGGTCTAATCGTTCTCCAGACCCTGAAAAAGGGTCCGCCTCCGTGTACTGGAAACTGCGGTGGCTACACTCCCGGAAGCAGCAGTACCGCCGACACCACCAGCACCAAGGCATTTGCGGGTCGATCAGCTATGGGCGTGCCACCACGTGATTATTCCGATCGCGTCCCTCGATTTGGCGTCGCTGCCAATCGTAAATAATTGGTGTTCCATGCAAAGGGTGCATGCGAAGGAAATTGAGTAGTTGCAAGTGAAAAAGATTGAAAAGGAATCAATACACGGTCCACAAGAATAAACGAAAGTTCTTATTTTCTTTCATTTTTTTTCATATTTTTTGGATGGATAATTTCCATCTGTTGTAGAATATAATGACTTGGGAATCATGTTTGATTTCTTATATTTAATCCTTTAAGCCTAATAAATTTGTTGGCAATTTTTTGTAAGGGCAAAAGGCAGGAACCGACTGCCCAATCTTGTTAGCAATGTTGCTGTTCGTTGTTTTGTCAATCTGGGGTTGATGAAAAATCAGAATGCTGTTGAAGCGAATGTTGTGTCAAGTGAATTCCTACCTAGAATTAAGCTAAACAAATTTGATGGGAAGACATCTTTTGGGTGTGATAAATTAAAATATGCACTTATTAATTGAACAAAAAAAAAAGAAAGTGAACCAAGGATTTGGCACGAATGATTAATTTGTGTTCACATGTCACAAGTGGATGTTTATACCCATGTCATTGAAAAAAAATCTAATTTTTATTTATTATGGTAACTTATATGGATTAAATTCATGTCAAAGCGTGTTACTATTGGATTTTTTGAATGTCTTAATTTGCATAAAAAATTGCTAGCCCTAAATCTCTTTAGCTAATTATGGAAAGTTGGGACCAAGCAAAATTCTATTGTTCTATGCCCAAAAAATTACTAATACTTTTTCTATACAATAAGTGTTGATAAGTGTCAAAAATAATCAATAAAAAAGACTTTTCTTCTGGTAACTTATTGTTCGTGACTCATTTTCTTTTTCCTAAGGTAATCGGTTCCTATAAGGTGTACGCAACCCATCATAGTATTTCATTATAAACAATAATTTTTTTATGTATAATATAACATTTTAAATTAGCAAACTTGACTTTTATACCGTCGAAATACTCCCCGTGTTGACCAGAAACGAAACAGTAGTTGATCCTCTTTTATTTCCGCGTTTAATTGGTGCAACCTGAGTGGACAGACCGAGCGCTTTAAGTATGACTTGACCCTTGCAATTTACTTTTGAAACTCACGAATCCGGTGACGAGTGACCGAAGAAAGAGAAGGACAGTCAAAGTACCAACATAGATACCGGCGAAGCATAAGTAACGCGGGCCAATAGCCCGAAAAGGTTTCAAACTGCGACCAGGACAATAGGGGCACACGTTGTCCGTGCCCAGCACTGCATGCCGGGTCGACGCATGAACTCTTCTTGCGTCCACCACGAGCCACATCGCCAACAAAGGTTTAGCCAACCCTTTTTGGGTTTGACCTGTCGTCCGGTTCTTTTAAGCTATGTATAAGCACTTTCATGCATACACGGCTATTTAAAGTAAAAAATTATCAAATAGTCTTTGAGCTTTTTAGATTAATGTAAAAGTCATAATTAAATTTTTAATTTGTTTAATATAATTTAATATTGTCCTATAACTTAAATTAATGAAAGATAACATTGAACATTTTATATAGTCTAATGATTAGATTGAACGTGTATGAATATATTATAGATCACATTGAATAAATTGAAGGTTCCAATGCAACATTGCACATAGAGTTAGATTTTATGGACCGCATTACACATTTTGTCAAAATTTAGGGACTATTTGTGTCATTATCTCATGGCACTGTCAATTCGCTTGGTAGGCTTTCCGATCCGAACGCCCAAGTTTTTGTTTTTGAAATTGCAATTAGATGTATAGCCATATCTGTGCCAATTACACGAGGCAATTTAAGTTATCTTCACAGTACGGACAGTGACATTGCATGTTCAATTTATTAAATTTTATATTTTGACGAGAAGATAAAGTTAAAATGACTACATTGATTCAACGGAAAGGAGTAGGGGGGAGAAGTAGAAAATGTTGAGAATTAAGTTAGAGAATTTTTCGACCAGAAAAAGAAGTTAGAGAAATCACTCCATGTCTAGATATATATGGGAATCCTATACAATTTGGATTAGATTATGACCTGACATTACAAAAAATCTAGAATTATAGTCAGCTAATGAGAGATAGCCTAATATTTACAGTACTAAGGTAATGCCGAAACTAATTGAGATTTTTCTTTTCTTTTGCTCCTGAATGGTTTAATTTCTCAATTTTCTAAGACTTTTTCGCAATAATTATTACAAATTGTCCTCCTTGACGACCGATTCAAATTCTCCTTCGTCTTCTTCCCTCTCTCGATAACCAGTGGAGTCAAATTCCCATCTGGTTCTCCATTTTATTTTTCTTTTTGTTCAGAACCACCTGGTTCTCCATTACTGTGGCGGTCAAATATTCAAAATCCCAGGCCCGTTCAACAATTTCGATCGCGAGAAGAAGAAACCAAGCAATTGCCGGCAATCTGACAATGGCTCAATATAAGTAGGAGACATTCTCAGACGCATTCTCTTCATCGTACCCACAAAAGAGACTCGTAACTTGCGACCACCAAAACAGGATAAAGCTAGAGATTGTTGGGAAAAATTCAGCCGAGGATGAAGAAGATCCTAAGTTCAAAAGTAGCAGTCGTGGTGATGATTCTGCTGTTTCTGATGGGAGCGTCGATGCGACCAAGCGAGGCGTGCCGGGTTCTGATGAACGGCCACGGAGGAGCGCAGGCTAACAGTGAGGAGCCTAGTCTAATTGTTCTCCAGACCCTGAAAAAGGGTCCGACTCCGTGTACTGGGAACTGCGGCGGCTACACTCCCGGAAGCAGCACCACCAGCACCAAGGCCTTCGCGGGCTGAGTGAACGTGGGTGTGCCACCACGTGATCATTCCCACCACGTCCCTCGATCTGGCGTTCCCTCGATTTGGCATCGCTGCCAATCGTAAATAGTCGGTGCTCCATGCAAACGATGCTTGTGGAGGGAATTGAGTAGTTGCAAGTAAAAAAGATAAAAAGAACTAATACACAGTTTACAAGAATAAACGAAAGTTTTTTTTTTTCTTTCCTTTTTTTTTTGATTTATTTTTCGTATGGATAATTTCCATCTATTGTAAAATGTATAACTTGGGAATCACGCTTGATTTCTAAGATTTGATCCTTTCAGCCCAATAAATTTGTTAGCAATTTTTTATAAGTGTAAAAGGCAGGAAGCGACCATCTGATTTTGTCATTTTTTGCGATTAATTTTTTTGTCAATCTGGGGTTGAAGAAAAACCAGAGTGTTGTTGAAACAGATGTTGTGTCAAGTGGATTTCTACCAAGGATTATGCTAGAGAAATTCAATGAAAGGACATCTTTTGCACGCGATAAATTAAGATATGCACTTTCTAAGTGAACCAAGGATCTGGCGCGAAGGATTAATTTGTTTTCACATGTCACAACTGGATGTTATACTCGTGTCATTGAAAAAAATTAATTTTTTATTTAATATATAAATTATATGCATTAAGTTCATGTCAATGCGTGTTACTTTGGATTTGCCATATAATCGTTTTAAAATTCTCAATTTGTGTTAAAAGTTGCCAGTCCTTAATCGCTTTAGCTAATTATGGAAAGTTGGGAACAAGCAAAATCCTATTGTTTTGTGCCCCATAAATACTAATTTTTTTCTATACTAATAAATTTCTATATTGGTAAGTGTCAAAAGGAGTTAATAAAAAAGATTTTTCCTCATGTAACTCATTGGCAACAACACTAATCAAGCTAAGCCTTAAACATCCAAATGAAAAAGCTTGTTCTCTCATCTGCAAGCAAGCCCCATCCTAACAAAACTAACTAGCCATGATGATTGATATTGACAAATGAAGGAAAAGACATGTCATATTTATTTGATATCAAATGTGACTATATCCCCCTATATCTATATGCGTGTCTTGGTCATGCATCCATCCAAAAAACATTACGTAGTCGTTGTTCACCATTTTAATCAAGTATATAACTATAATAAGAATTTTTCCACAGCATGATCGAAAAAAATTGAAAAAGTGCTTGCCCATCTCCTACTTACAATTTCAACCTTTTGTACTTCGTAACATGGTTTCTAGCATATTTTTCTTCAACTTTTAGTTTCTCATGCCCTCCTTCTTCGACAACTAATGCTTGAAACAATTTATTTGCTCTAACCCTTGAATTACAGTGCAACTCGATTTTTCTTTTTGTTTTGGAATCAATATTCTTGTGTGATGTAAATAATCTAGCACTTTGAGGAATTGCCAAGTGATTATGATTAAGTATAACTTTTGTCATTTCCCATTTCTAAGACTCAACTAAATGTATTCTAACCATTGTTGGACAACTGCATCTTTTCTACGGTCTTGACTTATCTAACTCCTTTTCAATCTTGTACCCTTGATGACCGCAACAAAGTACTACACCACGTTTTGTCCTCGCTGCCTTTCCTTTTGTACGAGTTTAACAGTCTAATGTCAAATCCTGCTTCTTCAAATAATTGTTATAAAATATCTGCATTCCTATTTGAGTTATTAAGTTTCTTTTATTTGAGAACAATATCCATCAAATCTTTTCTTTGACGAGAGAATAATATTCATTATTTTTAAAGTTGCTATTTAAAACTTGTCAGTTTATATAAATCTTTTCTTTGGTAGAACAATATCCACTGAAACTCGTGAATCAATATCTACTAGATATTCACCTTAAATCTTATCATTTACAGATTAAGTGAGTCTCCATATTTCTTATTTCAAACTTTTGGCTAACATCGATTGTTCATTACTCATTTTCCTTTTTTGAAAGTAATCAGTTCTTATAAGGTGCTTACAGCCCATTATAGTATTTTGTTATAAACGATAGTTTATGTTTTGTTAATATATAATATGACAATCTTAAATTTGCAAACTCAACTTTTATTCCGTTGAAATATTTCCGTGATCCGACCAAAAAAAAAAGCCCCCGTGTTGACCAGAAACAAAACACCACTTGACCCTCTTTTAGTTTTCTGTTTTCCTTGTGAACCTGAGTGGACGGATCGAGCCCTTTAAGTTTGAATTGCTCGCAAACAACTTTTGAACGAATCATGTGATGAGTGACCGAAGAAAATGAAGAGTCGAAGTACCAAAATAGATATCGGCGAAGCATAAGTCAACGTGGGCCGATAGCCCAAAAAGGTTGAGTCATACCGCAAACAGGACAAGAGGGGCACACGATGTCCTGTGCCCAGCACCGCATGCCGGGTCAAGGCATGAATTCTTTGTTTCCACCTTGAGCAACATCGCCAACAAAGGTTTAGCCAACCCCTTTTTGGTTCGGACTTGTCGTTCCGGTTCTTTCATGCTGAATATAAGCACATTCCTGTATATTTTTGTTGTTTGAAGGAAAAATGACACAAGTAGTTTATGAACTTTAAGTTGGTGTGTAATGTCACCATGAACTTTCAATTGTTCAATCTAATTCCTAAACTATATGAAAACGTTTGATATTATCCCTGAACTTGATTTAATGGAATGATAACATTGAGCATTTCATATAGTTTACAGACTAAATTGAACATGTATAAAAAATTAATGGATAACATAGAACGAATTAAAAAATAACGAATGACATTATACATTGGGCTAAACTTCAGCACATTTGGACAAAGTTTGTGGACCACTTCTATGATCATTCCTTATTTAAATGAACATTTGCTTCAGCAAAATTATCCACTCAGTCCTAACTGTGTTGTATGGATGTCAATCCAATCCTAAAATTTTCAATTTTGTCAATTTAGTCATAAAAAATTGTGCGAGATTCCAACATGGTCATTCTAGCCAATTTTCACCGGAAAGCACCAACGTGGTAGTCCAATCATTGACATCTGTCCTAAAGAACAACCCTCCTTTTCCGCCAAAAATTGTGCATCACCACATAGATGATTTCCAATGAAAATTAGCTGAAAGAACTACGTTGAAATTTTGCACAAATGTTTAGGATTAAATTAACAAAAGTAGAAAGTTTAAGATTGAATTGGCATCCATATAATAAGTTTATAAGTGACTGGGTAATCCTCCCCATTTGCTTGTGTTGCGTGTAATTGTTACGTTTGTTTGAATGAGACTTTTGGGCTTGAATTGAAATTCGACACTTTTTGCAATGCCCTATGATGGTAAGAGCACGTGTTTTGGAAAGCTTCGATGTGGTCGGCTTGGGGATTTCGTTCTTTTCGACTAGTTATCTTCGGTTGAACGAGAGACTAGCCTTGAATTGGAATTCCAGACTGTAGCTATGCTCATCTTTGACAAAGTCAACATATGTTTTGTCTTGACATTACGACACATAACGTCTGCACCGCTGAAAAAGAAACAGGAGTTTCGCAGCAAGCGAAAAAAAGGAGCAGCGGCATCGCAGCATTTGAACACCTGTTTTCTCTGAAGCATTCTTCTCGGAATTTCCTTTCTCCTCCTGATTGGAGGGAATTGTATTTTGATTAGGGCGCTACGAACATGAGCTTTACCTATATATTTGTTAGTTAAATCTTTTGTGTGTAGTCTCCATAAACTTATAACCTACCAACCAAAATTATGATTAGGGAAAAATCTCTCCAACCAGAAATGGAAGGAAATATAACCTATGTAAAATGAAAAACAAATCACGGAGAAAATCCTAAACACTAGAACAACTTTGGGGGAGTGCAATGCCAATATGATACTTTAAGCAATGGACCGAGCTCTAAGCGATGCATGGAACTCATAAGTTCAATTCATGTCGTAAGTGGACTTTCAAATTACTCTCGTTGAGTTGAGTTGCCTAACTGCGACATATCTCGTGTAAAGAGATCCACTGGCTATTAACATTTTGGTAGGGCAATGGTGATAGACTTTTAGGATAACACTCAGAATGACAGCCAGCACTACCTTTTGACTTATCAAAAGTGAAAGAAGAAAACAAAGTAGTCATCACCAACATCAAGACTTCAAATATGCACGAGCGCCTCTGAAATCTAGAGGATCAGCTCACCATCTGTGACCTTCCAGGCATTGACAACCACGCTAAGTTCTGCCTCGGTGACACCTTCGCATGGTAACGGTAGTGTGCTGTGGCTAGGCATAGCCACAACCCTCTTTTGTCTCTTTCCCCTTGTTCACTTGTTTCTACAAGATTCTTATATACTCATTATCTTTATTTTGAACATGAATATAGCCCACATAAATATTTTCAAAGTAGGAAAATTGCCACACCATTTAAGTCTCCCATGTTAAAATTGTCACGGCATCATTTTTAATGGTTACTCTCAACAACAATTAACAGGCGGACTTAATTACATAAAAAATGATATCTCGAGGATTAAGATTGCACGATATAACAATATATATATATATATATATATATATATATATATATATATATATATATATTATAAAAAACTAAATTCCACGAATCATAGGAGATGGAGGACTAAAAATTCTAGGTTTGAATATATATATAGGGTCAGTGGACAAATGCGATCAAGACACTGTTTTTAACTTTGTTTGTCACCCTAGTCTTCCCCAAACCTACTTTATTTTCAATCAAATTCATCCTCTCTGTCATAACTTTGAATTTACAAAATCACTTCCTTATTTGACTACCATCGGTCTTGCAAAATGTGTTCAACCCCCACATTTTCCCAATTCAAGTTTTATGTAACCAATAGATCACTCATTTGTCTTACCTTTGTTATATGCATATTGTCTAATATAGTCATTCGAGCCTTACAAGTATTTCCTTAATATTTTCGTGTCTGTTTTGTGTGAACTAGCTACTAACAAAGATATATTTCAATTAGTCATCTGACATGAATTCGTCACGTGTCGTAACCACGTGACACTTTCAACTCACTTGGTAGACCTTCCGGTCCTAATGCTTGAGTTTTTTGTTTCGAATTTGCAATTAGATGTATAACCATGTCTATGCCAATAACACAAAGCAATTTAAGTTATTTTCACGGTATGGACAGTTGCACAGCATGTTCAATTTATTAGGTTTTATATTTTGACGAGAAGAAAAAGTTAAGATAACTACACTGATTCAACGCAAAGGAGTTGGGGGAAGAAGCAGAAAATCTAGAGAATTAAGTTAGGGAATTCTTCAACTAGAAGTTAGAGAAATCACTTCATGTCTAGATATAAATGGGGATCCTATACGATTTTGGATTAGATTATGGCCTGACATTACACACTGGCTAGAATTATAGTCATTTAATGAAAAATACCCCAAAATTTAAAGTACTAAAGAAATGCAGGAACTTATCAAGATTTTTTATTTTTTGCTCCTCGATGGTTTAATTTCTCAATTTTTTAAAACTTTTTCACAACAAATATTACAAATCGTCGTCCTCGACGACCGATTCAAATTCCCCCTCACCTTCTTACCATCTCTCTATAACCAGTGGAGTCAAATTCGCATCTGGTTTACCATCACTGTGGCAGTCAAAAATTCAAAAATCCCCGGCCCTTTCAACAATTTCGATCGAGAGAAGAAGAATCGAAGCAATTGCTGGCAGTCTGACAAAGTGACAATGGCTCAATATAAGTAGGAGGCATCTCCAGACGCATTCTCTTCATCGTACCCCCAAAAGAGACTCACAACTCGCAACCACCATAACAGGATAAAGCTAGAGATTCCTGGGAAAAATTCAGCCGAGGATGAAGAAGATCCTAACTTCAAAAGTTGCAGTCCTGGTGATGATTTTGCTGGTTTTGATGGGAGCATTGATGCCACCGAGCAGGGCGTGCCGAGTTCTCCATGGAGGAGCGCGGGCTACCAAAGAGGACCCTGGTCCAATCGTTCTCCAGACCCTGCAAAAGGGTCCGACTCCGTGTACTGGGAACTGCCGTGGCTACACTCCTAGAAGCAGCACCACCGCTGAAACCACCAGCACCAAGGCCTTTGCGGGCCGATCGGCCGTGGGCGTGCCACCGCACGATTATTCCGATCTCCTTCTATCTGGCGTCGTTGCCAATCATAAATAATTGGTACTCCATGTAGAGGACCCTTGCGAAGGGAATTAAGTAGTTGCAAGTAAAAAGAATTGAAAAGGAAGCAATACACGGTTTACAAGAATAAATGGAAGTTTTTTTTTTTTTTCTTTCCTTTTTTATTTTTTTTTCATATGGATAATGTCCATCTGTTGCAGAATGTAATAACTTGAGAATCATGCTTGATTTCTTATATTTAATCCTTTGAGCCTAATAAATTTGTTGGCAATTTTTTTTTAAGTGCAGAAGGCAGGAAGCCACTATGCAATTTTGTTGTCAATTTTGCTGTTCGTTGTTTTATCAATCTGGAATTGATGATAAATCAGAATGTTGTTGAAGCGGTTGTCATGTCAAGTGAATTTCTACAAAGGCTTAAGTTAGAGAGATTCAACGGGAAGACGTCTTTTGCGCGTGATAAATTAAGATATGCACTTCCTAAGTGAATCAAGGATTTAGCACGGAGGAGGATTGATTTGTGTTCACATGTCACAACTAGATGTTATACTCATGTCATTGAAAAAAATTAAATTTGTATTTATTATGCTAACTCATGTGGATTAAATTCATGTCAATGCGTGTTACTATTGGATTTGCCATAAAATTGTTTTAAACATCTTAATTTGCATTAAAAATCGCCAATCCTGCAATCGCTTTAGCTAATTATGAAAAGTTGGGCACAAGCAAAATTCTATTGTTCCGTGCCCAAAAAATACTAATTCTTTTTCTATACTAGTAAATTTCAATAAGTGTTGGTGAGTATCAAAAACAGTTAATAAAAAAAGACTTTTCTTTAGGTAAGTTATTGGTAATGCACCTACACTAATCAAGTTGAGCCTTAAACATCTAGATGAAAAGGCTTGTTGTCCCATCTGCAAGCCACATCCTAGCAAAACTAACTAGCCATGATGATTGACATCGATAAATAGAGGAAAAGGCATGTCATATTTATTTGTCCAATAAGTAGTATCAAATGTGACTAGATCCTCGATATCGGTTTGCGTCTCTTGGTCATGCATTTATAAAAAAAACATTATGTAGTCGTTATTCACCATCTAGATCAAGTACACAATTGGAATTTTTCCACAGCATGATCTAAAAATAATTGAAAGATGCTTGCCCATCTCCATCTTACAATTTCAACCTTTTGTACTTCGTAACATGTTTTGTAACATCTTTTTTCTTCAAATTTTAGTTTGTCATGCCCTCATTCTTCAACAACTAATGCTTGAAATCCCCAAATCACAATGCAACTTGATGTTTTTTTTTTTTTTTTTTTTGAGGAATCAATATTCTTGTGCACTTTGAGGAGTTGTCAAGTGATTATGATTGAGTATAACTTTTGTCATTTCCTATTTCTAAGACTTAATTAAATGTATTCTAACCATTTTTTGACAACCGCATCTTTTTCTCGATCTTGACTTAACTAACTCCTTTTCAATCTTGTACCCTTGACAATCTCATCAAAGTATTCCACACTTTTTCCTCACTGCCTTTTCTTATACGAGTTTAACACTCTAATGTCGAATCCTTTAGCATAATTGTTATATAAACATCCACATTCCTATTTGCTTGTGTAATTAAGTTTCTTTTATTTGGAAACAATATCCTTAAAATCTTTTCTTTGACCAAAGAATAAAATGCACTATTTCAAAGTTGCAATTTAAAACCTCTCAATCTATATAAATCTTTTCTTTGGTAGAACAATATCCACCAAAACTTGTGAATCAATATCCACCAGATATTTACCTTAAATCTTAGTGTTAACAAATCATATGAGTCTCCCCATTTTTAACTTATAAACTTAAGGCTGACATCGGATTGTTCGTGACTCATTTTCCTTTTCCTAAGGTAATCGGTTCCTATAAGGTGTACGCAATCCATCATAGTATTTCATTATAAACAATAAATTTTTTTATGTATAATATAACATTTTAAATTAGCAAACTTACCGACCAAAAAAAAAAATTTAGCAAACTTGATTTTTATACCGTCGAAATATTCCCCGTGTTGACCAGAAACGAAACGGTAGTTGATCCTCTTTTATTTCCCCGTCTAATTGGCGCAACCTGAGTGGACGGATCGAGCGCTTTAAGTATGACTTGACCCTTGCAATTTACTTTTGAAACTCACGAATCAGGTGACGAGTGACCGAAGAAAGAGAAGGACAGTCAAAGTACCAACATAGATACCGGCGAAGCATAAGTAACGCGGGCCAATAGCCCGAAAAGGTTTCAAACTGCGACCAGGACAATAGGGGCACACGTTGTCCGTGCCCAGCACTGCATGCCGGGTCGACGCATGAACTCTTCTTGCGTCCACCACGAGCCACATCGCCAACAAAGGTTTAGCCAACCCTTTTTGGGTTTGACCTGTCGTCCGGTTCTTTTAAGCTATGTATAAGCACTTTCATGCATACACGGCTATTTAAAGTAAAAAATTATCAAATAGTCTTTGAGCTTTTTAGATTAATGTAAAAGTCATAATTAAATTTTTAATTTGTTTAATATAATTTAATATTGTCCTATAACTTAAATTAATGAAAGATAACATTGAACATTTTATATAGTCTAATGATTAGATTGAACGTGTATGAATATATTATAGATCACATTGAATAAATTGAAGGTTCCAATGCAACATTGCACATAGAGTTAGATTTTATGGACCGCATTACACATTTTGTCAAAATTTAGGGACTATTTGTGTCATTATCTCATGGCACTGTCAATTCGCTTGGTAGGCTTTCCGATCCGAACGCCCAAGTTTTTGTTTTTGAAATTGCAATTAGATGTATAGCCATATCTGTGCCAATTACGAGGCAATTTAAGTTATCTTCACAGTACGGATAGTGACATTGCATGTTCAATTTATTAAATTTTATATTTTGACGAGAAGATAAAGTTAAAATGACTACATTGATTCAACGGAAAGGAGTAGGGGGGAGAAGTAGAAAATGTTGAGAATTAAGTTAGAGAATTTTTCGACCAGAAAAAGAAGTTAGAGAAATCACTCCATGTCTAGATATATATGGGAATCCTATACAATTTGGATTAGATTATGACCTGACATTACAAAAAATCTAGAATTATAGTCAGCTAATGAGAGATAGCCTAATATTTACAGTACTAAGGTAATGCCGAAACTAATTGAGATTTTTCTTTTCTTTTGCTCCTGAATGGTTTAATTTCTCAATTTTCTAAGACTTTTTCGCAATAATTATTACAAATTGTCCTCCTTGACGACCGATTCAAATTCTCCTTCGTCTTCTTCCCTCTCTCGATAACCAGTGGAGTCAAATTCCCATCTGGTTCTCCATTTTATTTTTCTTTTTGTTCAGAACCACCTGGTTCTCCATTACTGTGGCGGTCAAATATTCAAAATCCCAGGCCCGTTCAACAATTTCGATCGCGAGAAGAAGAAACCAAGCAATTGCCGGCAATCTGACAATGGCTCAATATAAGTAGGAGACATTCTCAGACGCATTCTCTTCATCGTACCCACAAAAGAGACTCGTAACTTGCGACCACCAAAACAGGATAAAGCTAGAGATTGTTGGGAAAAATTCAGCCGAGGATGAAGAAGATCCTAAGTTCAAAAGTAGCAGTCGTGGTGATGATTCTGCTGTTTCTGATGGGAGCGTCGATGCGACCAAGCGAGGCGTGCCGGGTTCTGATGAACGGCCACGGAGGAGCGCAGGCTAACAGTGAGGAGCCTAGTCTAATTGTTCTCCAGACCCTGAAAAAGGGTCCGACTCCGTGTACTGGGAACTGCGGCGGCTACACTCCCGGAAGCAGCACCACCAGCACCAAGGCCTTCGCGGGCTGAGTGAACGTGGGTGTGCCACCACGTGATCATTCCCACCACGTCCCTCGATCTGGCGTTCCCTCGATTTGGCATCGCTGCCAATCGTAAATAGTCGGTGCTCCATGCAAACGATGCTTGTGGAGGGAATTGAGTAGTTGCAAGTAAAAAAGATAAAAAGAACTAATACACAGTTTACAAGAATAAACGAAAGTTTTTTTTTTCTTTCCTTTTTTTTGATTTATTTTTCGTATGGATAATTTCCATCTATTGTAAAATGTATAACTTGGGAATCACGCTTGATTTCTAAGATTTGATCCTTTCAGCCCAATAAATTTGTTAGCAATTTTTTATAAGTGTAAAAGGGAGGAAGCGACTATCTGATTTTGTCATTTTTTGCGATTAATTTTTTTGTCAATCTGGGGTTGAAGAAAAACCAGAGTGTTGTTGAAACAGATGTTGTGTCAAGTGGATTTCTACCAAGGATTATGCTAGAGAAATTCAATGAAAGGACATCTTTTGCACTTGATAAATTAAGATATGCACTTCCCAAGTGAACCAAGGATTTGGCGCGAAGGATTAATTTGTTTTCACATGTCACAACTGGATGTTATACTAGTGTCATTGAAAAAAATTAATTTTTTTTTAATATGTAAATTATATGGATTAAGTTCATGTCAATGCGTGTTACTTTGGATTTGCCATATAATCGTTTTAAAATTCTCAATTTGTGTTAAAAGTTGCCAGTCCTTAATCGCTTTAGCTAATTATGGAAAGTTGGGAACAAGCAAAATCCTATTGTTTTGTGCCCCATAAATACTAATTTTTTTTCTATACTAATAAATTTCTATATTGGTAAGTGTCAAAAGGAGTTAATAAAAAAGATTT
Source organism: Eucalyptus guilfoylei (assembly GCA_016097605.1). Taxonomy (NCBI): domain Eukaryota; kingdom Viridiplantae; phylum Streptophyta; class Magnoliopsida; order Myrtales; family Myrtaceae; genus Eucalyptus; species Eucalyptus guilfoylei. Next base: position 16,830,724 of record CM027867.1, on the reverse strand, counting down.
TTCCTCATGTAACTCATTGGCAACAACACTAATCAAGCTAAGCCTTAAACATCCAAATGAAAAAGCTTGTTCTCTCATCTGCAAGCAAGCCCCATCCTAACAAAACTAACTAGCCATGATGATTGATATTGACAAATGAAGGAAAAGACATGTCATATTTATTTGATATCAAATGTGACTATATCCCCCTATATCTATATGCGTGTCTTGGTCATGCATCCATCCAAAAAACATTACGTAGTCGTTGTTCACCATTTTAATCAAGTATATAACTATAATAAGAATTTTTCCACAGCATGATCGAAAAAAATTGAAAAGTGCTTGCCCATCTCCTACTTACAATTTCAACCTTTTGTACTTCGTAACATGGTTTCTAGCATATTTTTCTTCAACTTTTAGTTTCTCATGCCCTCCTTCTTCGACAACTAATGCTTGAAACAATTTATTTGCTCTAACCCTTGAATTACAGTGCAACTCGATTTTTCTTTTTGTTTTGGAATCAATATTCTTGTGTGATGTAAATAATCTAGCACTTTGAGGAATTGCCAAGTGATTATGATTAAGTATAACTTTTGTCATTTCCCATTTCTAAGACTCAACTAAATGTATTCTAACCATTGTTGGACAACTGCATCTTTTCTACGGTCTTGACTTATCTAACTCCTTTTCAATCTTGTACCTTTGATGACCGCAACAAAGTACTACACCACGTTTTGTCCTCGCTGCCTTTCCTTTTGTACGAGTTTAACAGTCTAATGTCAAATCCTGCTTCTTCGAATAATTGTTATAAAATATCTGCATTCCTATTTGAGTTATTAAGTTTCTTTTATTTGAGAACAATATCCATCAAATCTTTTCTTTGACGAGAGAATAATATTCATTATTTTTAAAGTTGCTATTTAAAACTTGTCAGTTTATATAAATCTTTTCTTTGGTAGAACAATATCCATTGAAACTCGTGAATCAATATCTACTAGATATTCACCTTAAATCTTATCATTTACAGATTAAGTGAGTCTCCATATTTCTTATTTCAAACTTTTGGCTAACATTGATTGTTCATTACTCATTTTCCTTTTTTGAAAGTAATCGGTTCTTATAAGGTGCTTACAGCCCATTATAGTATTTTGTTATAAACGATAGTTTATGTTTTGTTAATATATAATATGACAATCTTAAATTTGCAAACTCAACTTTTATTCCGTTGAAATATTTCCGTGATCCGACCAAAAAAAAAAGCCCCCGTGTTGACCAGAAACAAAACACCACTTGACCCTTTTTTAGTTTTCTGTTTTCCTTGTGAACCTGAGTGGACGGATCGAGCCCTTTAAGTTTGAATAGCTCGCAAACAACTTTTGAACGAATCATGTGATGAGTGACCGAAGAAAATGAAGAGTCGAAGTACCAAAATAGATATCGGCGAAGCATAAGTCAACGTGGGCCGATAGCCCAAAAAGGTTGAGTCATACCGCAAACAGGACAAATGGGGCAACACGATGTCCTGTGCCCAGCACCGCATGCCGGGTCAAGGCATGAATTCTTTGTTTCCACCTTGAGCAACATCGCCAACAAAGGTTTAGCCAACCCCTTTTTGGTTCGGACTTGTCGTTCCGGTTCTTTCATGCTGAATATAAGCACATTCCTGTATATTTTTGTTGTTTGAAGGAAAAATGACACAAGTAGTTTATGAACTTTAAATTGGTGTGTAATGTCACCATGAACTTTCAATTGCTCAATCTAATTCCTAAACTATATGAAAACGTTTGATATTATCCCTGAACTTGATTTAATGGAATGATAACATTGAGCATTTCATATAGTTTACAGACTAAATTGAACATGTATAAAAAATTAATGGATAACATAGAACGAATTAAAAAATAACGAATGACATTATACATTGGGCTAAATTTCAGCACATTTGGTCAAAGTTTGTGGACCACTTCTATGATCATTCCTTATTTAAATGAACATTTGCTTCAGCAAAATTATCCACTCAGTCCTAACTATGTTGTATGGATGTCAATCCAATCCTAAAATTTTCAATTTTGTCAATTTAGTCATAAAAAATTGTGCGAGATTCCAACATGGTCATTCTAGCCAATTTTCACCGGAAAGCACCAAAGTGGTAGTCCAATCATTGACATTTGTCCTAAAGAACAACCCTCCTTTTCCGCCAAAAATTGTGCATCACCACATAGATGATTTCCAATGAAAATTAGCTGAAAGAACTATATTGAAATTTTGCACAAAGGTTTAAGATTAAATTAACAAAAGTAGAAAGTTTAAGGTTGAATTGACATCCATATAATAAGTTTATGAGTGATTGGCTAATCCTCCCCATTCGCTTGTGTTGCGTGTAATTGTTACGTTTGGTTGAATGAGACTTTTGGGCTTGAATTGAAATTCGACACTTTTTGCAATGCCCTATGATGGTAAGAGCACGTGTTTTGGAAAGCTTCGATGTGGTCAGCTTGGGGATTTCGTTCTTTTCGACTAGTTATCTTCGGTTGAACTAGAGACTAGCCTTGAATCGGAATTCCAGACTGTAGCTATGCTCATCTTTGACAAAGTCAACATATGTTTTGTCTTGACATTACGACACATAACGTCTGCACCGCTGAAAAAGAAACAGGAGTTTCGCAGCAAGCGAAAAAGAGGAGCAGCGGCATCGCAGCATTTGAACACCTGTTTTCTCTGAAGCATTCTTCTCGGAATTTCCTTTCCCCTCCTGATCGGAGGGAATTGTATTTTGATTAGGGCGCTACGAACATGAGCTTTACCTATATATTTGTTCAGTTAAATCTTTTGTGTGTAGTGTCCATAAACTTATAACCTACCAACCAAAATTATGATTAGGGATAAATCTCTCCAACCAGAAAAAAAAAAAAGGAAATATAAACTATGTAAAATGAAAAACAAATCATGGAGAGAATCCTAAACACTAGAACAACTTTGGGGGAGTGCAATGCCAATATGATACTCTAAGCAATGGTCCGAGCTCTAAGCGATGCACGGAACTCATAAGTTCAATTCATATCGTAAGTGAACTTTCAAATTACTCTCGTTGAGTTGCCTAACCGCGACATATCTCATGTAAAGAGATCCACTAGCTATTAACATTTTGGTAGGGCAATGGTGATAGGCTTGCCAATCTCGAATTTTTGTGTCATGGATGATGTGAGAAAATCATGACTCATATAACAAGGGTGAGACTTTTAGGATAACATTCAGAATGATAGCCAGCACTACCTTTTGACTTATCAAAAGTAAAAGAAGAAAACAAAGTAGTCATCACCAACATCAAGACTTCAAATATGCACGAGCGCCTCTGAATCTAGAGGATCGGCTCACCATCTGTGACCTTCCAGGCATTGAACCACGCTAAGTTCTGCCTCGGTGACATCTTCGCATGGTAACGGTATTGTGCTGTGGCTAGGCATAGCCACAACCCTCTTTTGTCTCTTTCCCCTTGTTCACTTGTTTCTACAAGATTCTTATATACTCATTATCTTTATTTTGAACATGAATATAGCCCACATAAACATTTTCGAAGTAGGAAAATCGCCACACCATTTAAGTCTCACCATGTTAAAATTGCCACGGCATCATTTTTAATGGTTACTCTCAGCAACAATTAACAGGAGGACTTAATTACATAAAAAATGATATCTTGAGGATTAAGATTGCACAATATAACAACATAATATATATATTATAAAAGACTAAATTCCACGAATCATAGGAGATGGAGGACTAAAAATTCTGGGTTTGAATATATATATATAGGGTCGGTGGACAAATGCGATCAAGACACTGTTTTTAACTTTGTTTGTCACCCTAGTTTTCCCCAAACCTACTTTATTTTCAATCAAATTCATCCTCTCTGTCGTAACTTTGAATTTACAAAATCACTTCCTTATTTGACCACCATCGGTCTTGCAAAATGTGTTCAATCCCCACATTTTCCCAATTCAAGTTTTACGTAACCAATAGATCACTCATTTGTCTTACCTTTGTTATATGCATATTGTCTAATATAGTCATTCGAGCCTTACAAGTATTTCCTTAACATTTTCGTGTCTGTTTTGTGTGAACTAGCTACTAACAAAGATGTATTTCAATTAGTCATCTGACATGAACTCTTCACGTGTCGTAACCACGTGACACTTTCAACTCACTTGGTAGACCTTCCGGTCCTAATGCTTGAGTTTTTTGTTTTTGAATTTGCAATTAGATGTATAACCATGTCTATGCCAATAACACAAAGCAATTTAAGTTATTTTCACGGTATGGACAGTTGCACAGCATGTTCAATTTATTAGGTTTTATATTTTGACGAGAAGAAAAAGTTAAGATAACTACACTGATTCAACGCAAAGGAGTTGGGGGAAGAAGCAGAAAATCTAGAGAATTAAGTTAGGGAATTCTTCAACTAGAAGTTAGAGAAATCACTTCATGTCTAGATATAAATGGGGATCCTATACGATTTTGGATTAGATTATGGCCTGACATTACACACTAGCTAGAATTATAGTCATTTAATGAAAAATACCCCAAAATTTAAAGTACTAAAGAAATGCAGGAACTTATCAAGATTTTTTATTTTTTGCTCCTCGATGGTTTAATTTCTCAATTTTTTAAAACTTTTTCACAACAAATATTACAAATTGTCGTCCTCGACGACCGATTCAAATTCCCCCTCACCTTCTTCCATCTCTCTATAACCAGTGGAGTCAAATTCGCATCTGGTTTACCATCACTGTGGCAGTCAAAAATTCAAAAATCCCCGGCCCTTTCAACAATTTCGATCGAGAGAAGAAGAATCGAAGCAATTGCTGGCAGTCTGACAAAGTGACAATGGCTCAATATAAGTAGGAGGCATCCCCAGACGCATTCTCTTCATCGTACCCCCAAAAGAGACTCGCAACTCGCAACCGCAATAACAGGATAAAGCTAGAGATTCCTGGGAAAAATTCAGCCGAGGATGAAGAAGATCCTAACTTCAAAAGTTGCAGTCCTGGTGATGATTTTGCTGGTTTTGATGGGAGCATTGATGCGACCGAGCAGGGCGTGCCGGGTTCTCCATGGAGGAGCGCGGGCTACCAAAGAGGACCCTGGTCCAATCGTTCTCCAGACCCTGCAAAAGGGTCCGACTCCGTGTACTGGGAACTGCCGTGGCTACACTCCTAGAAGCAGCACCACCGCTGGAACCACCAGCACCAAGGCCTTTGCGGGCCGATCGGCCGTGGGCGTGCCACCGCACGATTATTCCGATCTCCTTCTATCTGGCGTCGTTGCCAATCATAAATAATTGGTACTCCATGTAGAGGACCCTTGCGAAGGGAATTAAGTAGTTGCAAGTAAAAAGAATTGAAAAGGAAGCAATACACGGTTTACAAGAATAAATGGAAGTTTTTTTTTTCTTTCCTTTTTTTATTTATTTTTCATATGAATAATGTCCATCTGTTGCAGAATGTAATAACTTGAGAATCATGCTTGATTTCTTATATTTAATCCTTTAAGCCTAATAAATTTGTTGGCAATTTTTTTTTAAGTGCAGAAGGCAGGAAGCCACTATGCAATTTTGTTGTCAATTTTGCTGTTCGTTGTTTTATCAATCTGGGATCGATGATAAATCAGAATGTTGTTGAAGCGGATGTCATGTCAAGTGAATTTCTACAAAGGATTAAGTTAGAGAGATTCAACGGGAAGACGTCTTTTGCGCATGGTAAATTAAGATATGCACTTCCTAAGTGAATCAAGGATTTATCACAGAGGAGGATTGATTTGTGTTCACATGTCACAACTAGATGTTATACTCATGTCATTGAAAAAAATTAAATTTGTATTTGTTATGCTAATTCATATGGATTAAATTCATGTCAATGCGTGTTACTATTGGATTTGCCATAAAATTGTTTTAAACATCTTAATTTGCATTAAAAATCGCCAATCCTACAATCGCTTTAGCTAATTATGAAAAGTTAGGCACAAGCAAAATTCTATTGTTCTGTGCCCAAAAACTACTAATTCTTTTTCTATACTAGTAAATTTCAATAAGTGTTGGTGAGTGTCAAAAACAGTTAATAAAAAAAGACTTTTCTTTAGGTAAGTTATTGGTAATGCACCTACACTAATCAAGTTGAGCCTTAAACATCTAGATGAAAAGGCTTGTTGTCCCATCAGCAAACCACACCCTAGCAAAACTGACTAGCCATGATGATTGACATCGACAAATAGAGGAAAAGGCATGTCATATTTATTTGTCCAATAAGTAGTATCAAATGTGATTAGATCCTCGATATCGGTTTGCGTCTCTTGGTCATGCATTTATAAAAAAAACATTATGCAGTCGTTATTCACCATCTAGATCAAGTACACAATTGGAATTTTTCCACAGCATGATCCAAAAATAATTGAAAGATGCTTGCCCATCTCCATCTTACAATTTCAACCTTTTGTACTTCGTAACATAGTTTGTAACATCTTTTTTCTTCAAATTTTAGTTTGTCATGCCCTCATTCTTCAACAACTAATGCTTGAAATCCCCAAATCACAATGCAACTCAATGTTTTTTTTTTTTTTTTTTTTTTGAGGAATCAATATTCTTGTGCACTTTGAGGAGCTGTCAAGTGATTATAATTGAGTATAACTTTTGTCATTTCCTATTTCTAAGACTCAAGTAAATGTATTCTAACCATTTTTTGACAACCGCATCTTTTTCTTGGTCTTGACTTAACTAACTCCTTTTCAATCTTGTACCCTTGATGACTACCGCCAGGTATCACACCACATTTTTTCCTCGATGACTTTCCTTTTATACGAGTTTAATATTGTAATGTGGAATCCTGCTTCTTTAGCATAATTGTTATAGGAAAATCTGCATTCCTATTTGCTTGAGTTGTTAAGTTTCTTTTATTTGGGAATAATATCCATCAAATCTTTTCTTTAATTAGAGAATAATATCCACTATTTTAAAAGTTGCAATTTAAAATAAAACTTGTCACTCTATATAAATCTTTTATTTGGTAGAACGATATCCACCAAACCTTGAGAATCAATTTCCACTAGATATTCACCTTAAATATTATTAACAGATCAAGTGAATCTCCCTATTTCTAACTATAAAATTTATAAGACATCGGATTACTCATTTTCTTTTTTGTAAAGTAATCGGTTCCCATAAGGTACCCGCAACCCATCATAGTATTTCATTATAAATAATAGTTTTTTTCGTTAATATATAATATAAAATCTTCAATTTGCGAGCTGGACTTTTATACCGTTGAAATACTCCCGTGTTGACCAGAAACAAAAGAACAGTTGGCCCTTTTTTTCATTTTCCTGTTTATTTCGTGAACCTGAGTGGACGGATCGAACGCTTTAAGTTCGAATTGACTGGCAATTAACTCTTGAAACCCACGAATCCTGTGACGAGTGACCGAAGAAAAAGAAGAAGGAAAGTCGAAGTACCAACATAGACATCGGTGAAGCATAAGTCAACGCGGGCCAATAGCCCAAAAAGGTTTTCATACTGCAAACAGGACGAGAGGCACACGTTGTCCGTGCCCAGAACTGCAAGCCGGGTCGACGCTTGAACTCTCTGTTTCCACCACGAGCAACAACGCAAACGAAGGTTTAACCAACCCATTTTCGGTTTGACCTGTCGTTCCGGTTCTTTTAAGTTAAACATAAGCACTATCATGTCTATGTGGTTGTTTAAAAGGAAAATGGTATAAATAGTCTATGAGCTTTTTAGGTTAATATATAATGTCATCTCTAAACTTTTAATTTGTTTAATATGATCTCTACACTATTGATACATATTCATTCTAGCTCTTGAACTATTTAAAAATGTTTAATATTAATATAGAACTTAAATTAATAAAAAGATAATATTGAGCATTTCATATGCTTGAGGAACTAAATTAAACATATACCAAAAGTTTAGGAATCACATTAAATAAATTAAAAATTTGAGAACAACATTGCACATTGAACTCAAGTTTATGGACCACATTGAATAAATTTAAAGTTTAGAGACCATATTACACATTGAGTTAAGGTTTAAAGACTATTTGTGTCATTTTCCCTTATTTAAATGAGTGCTTGTTTTGGAAAAATTGTCCACTCAATCCTAACTGTGTTGTACGGAAGTCACTCTAGTCCTAATATTTCCAATATTGCCAATTTAATTCTAAACCTTTACGGAAGTTTATATCTTGACCTGGGCAACGAGGAATGGAGAAAGGAAATCTCCCAGAATGAATGCTTCAGAGAAAACGGGTTTTTCTGCGCTACGATGCCGCTGTTCCTCTTTTTCAGCAATGCAAAAGCTATGTGTCGTAATATCAAGAAAAAACGGATGTTGACTTTCTCAAAGATGGCCGTCGCTACAGACTGTAATTCCAATTCAAGTCTGGTCTCTCGTTCAACCAATGGTAACTAGTCGAAAAGAACGAAATCTGCAAGCCGACCACGCCGAAGCTTTTCCAAAACACACGGTCTTACTATCATACCTCAGAAACGGGGCATTGCAGAAAGTGTGGAATTCCATTTCAAGTCCGAAAGTCTCATCAAAACAACATTTCCGTCAATCATTTCTAAACCTATCATGCAGATGTCGATTTGATTTTAAATTTTTCCATTCTGTCAATCTAATCTTTAACTTTTGTGCAAAATTCCAACACATTCATTCCAACCAATTTTCGTCAAAAATTGCTGATATGGTGGTGTGCAATTTTTGATGAAACAAGAGGGTCACTCTTTAAGACGACCGTCAGACGAGTGTGTGTAAGAGAGAGAGAGCGGTGAGGGTCACAACCCCACCTCAGTGACATCCTCGCACCTTTCGTAGGCAATACGGGTCATGACGCTCACATGGTAATGGTAGTGTGCCGTCGATGCTTGGCATAGCCACAACCCCATTTGGTCTCTTTCCCCTTGCTTACTTGTTTTTACAAGATTCTTAAATACTTATTATCTTTATTTAGAACAATAATACAGTCTACATGAGCATTTCGAAATAGGTAAATCACCATGTCATTTAAGTCTCACTATGTTAAAATTGCCATGTCATCATTTTTAATGGTCACTCTTGATGACAATTAACAGGAGGGATTAATTACATAAATAATTATATCTTGAGGATTAAGATTGCACATATAATTCCACGGATCATAAGAGATGGAGGATTGAAAATTATGGGTTTTAACTTATATATAGGATCGATGGACAAATTTGATGAAGACACGGTTTTTAACTCTGTTGTGGCCTTAGTTTTCCCAGAACCCTACTTATTTTCAATCGAACTCATCCTCTATCTTACCTTTGAATTTACAAAATCACTCTCTTGTTTGACCACCGTCCATCTTGCAAAATGTGTTCAACCCCCACATTTTCCCTCATTCAAGTTTTACATAACCGATAGGTCACTCATTTGTCTTATCTTTGTTTTATGCATACTCGTCTAATACAATCATTCAAGCCTTATGAGTATTTTCTTAATATTTTCATGTTTGTTTTGTATAAACCATACTTACTAACAAAGATGTATCCCAATTAGCTATCCGACATGAACCCTTCACATGTCATAACCATGTGGCACTTTCAGTTCACTCGGTAGACTTTTTGATCCACACGCCCGAGTCTTTTGCTTTTGAATTTGCAATTAGATGTATAGCCGTGTACGTGGTAATAACACGAAGTAATTTGAGTTATTTTCATAGTACGGACAGTGGCATTGTTCAATTTATTAGATTTTATATTTTGACAAGAAGGAAAAGTTAAGATGACTACATTGATTTGACGGAAAGGAGTAGGGGGAAGAAGCAGAAAATCCGGAGAATTAAGTTAGAGAATTTTTCGACCAAAAATAGAAGTTAGAGAATTCACTCTATGTCTAGATATATGTGGGAATCCTATACAATTTGTATTAGATTATGGCCTGACATTACAAAAAGCTAGAATTATAGTCACAAATGAAAAATAGCCCAAAATTTAAAGTACTAAGGTAATGCCGGAACTTGTTGAGATCTTTCTTTACTCTTGCTCCTGAATGGTTTAATTTCTCAATTTTCTAAGACTTTCTCGCAATAAATATTACAAATTGTCCTCCTTGACGACTGATTCAAATTCTCCTTCGTCTTCTTCCCTCTCTCGATAACCAGTGGAGTCAAATTCCCATCTGGTTCTCCATTACTGTGGCAGTCAAACATTCAAAATCCCAGGCCCGTTCAACAATTTCGATCGAGAGAAGAGGAAACCAAGCAATTGCCGGCAATCTGACGATGGCTCAATATAAGTAGGAGATATCCTCAGACGCATTCTCTTCATCGTACCCACAAAAGAGACTCGTAACTTGCGACCACCAAAACAGGATAAAGCTAGAGATTGTTGGGAAAAATTCAGCAGAGGATGAAGAAGATCCTAAGTTCAAAAGTAGCTGTCGTGGTGATGATTTTGCTGTTTCTGATGGGAGCATCGATGCGACCTAGCGAGGCGTGTCGGGTTCTGATTAACGGCCACGGAGGAGTGCAGGCTAATAGTGAGGAGCCTAGTCTAATTGTTCTCCAGACCCTGAAAAAGGGTCCGATTCCGTGTCCTGGGAACTGCGGCGGCTACACTCCCGGAAGCAGCACCACCAGTACCAAGGCCTTCGCGGGCTGAATGAACGTGGGCGTGCCACCACGTGATGGGCCTTCGCGGGCTGAGTGAACATGGGTGTGCCACCAAGTGAGGGGAATTGAGCAGTTGCAAGTTAACAAGATAAAAGGAACTAATACACAGTTTACAAGAATAAACCTAAGTTTTGTTTTGTTTTCCTTTTTTGATTTATTTTTGGGATGGATAATTTCCATCTGTTGTAGAATGTATAACTTGGGAATCATGCTTGATTTCTAAGATTTAATCCTTTCAGCCTAATAAATTTGTTAGCAATTTTTTATAAGTGTAAAATGCAGGAAGCGACTATCTGATTTTGTCCTCAGTTTGGCTATTCATTATTTTGTCAATCCGGGGTTGAAGAAAAACCACAGTGTTATTGAAATAAATGTTGTGTCAAGTGAATTTCTACCAAGGATTACGCTAGAGAAATTCAATGGGAGTACATCTTTTGCATGCGATAAATTAAGATGTGCACTTCCTAAGTGAACCAAGGATTTGGCGCGAAGGATTAATTTGTGTTCACATGTCACAATTGGATGTTATACTCGTGTCATTGAAAAAAATTAAATTTTTATATAATATGTAAATTATATGGATTAATTTCATGTCAATGCGTGTTACTATTGGATTTGCCATATAATCATTTTATAATTCTTAATTTGTGTTAGGAGTTGCCGGTCCTTAATTGCTCTAGCTAGCTATGGAAAGTTGGGAATAGGCAAAATCCTATTGTTTTGTGACCAAAAAATACTAATTCTTTTCCTATACTAATAAATTTCTATAAATGTTGTAAGTGTCCAAAGGAGTTAATAAAAAAGATTTTTCTTTGTGTAACTCATTGGCAACAACACTGATCAAGCTAAACCTTAAACATCTAGATGAAAAAGCTTGTTGTCTCATCTGCAAGCAAGCCCCATCCTAACAAAACTGACTAGCCATAATAATTGACATTGACAAATGAATGAAAAGGCATGTCATATTTATTTGATATCAAATGTGACTATGTCCCCCAATATCTATCTACGTGTCTTGGTCATGCATCCATCCATAAAACATTACATAGTCATTGTTCACCATTTTAATCAAGTATATGACTATAACAAGAATTTTTCCACAGCATGATCGAAAAAATTGAAGAGTGCTTGCCCATCTCCTACTTACAATTTCAACCTTTTGTACTTCGTAACATGGTTTCTAGCATCTTTTTCTTCAAATTTTTGTTTCTCATGCCCTCCTTCTTCAACCACTAATGCTTGAAACAATTTATTTGCTCTAACCCCTAATTACAGTGCAACTTGATTTTTCTTTTTGTTCTGGAATCAATATTCTTGTGTGATGCAAAGAATCTAGCACTTTGAGGAGTTGCCAAATGATTATGATTAAGTATAACTTTTGTCATTTCCCATTTCTAAGACTTAACTAAATGTATTATAACCATTGTTGGACAACTGCATCTTTTTTACGGTCTTGACTTAATTAGCTCCTTTTCAATCTTGTACCATTGATGACTGCAACAAAGTAACACACCATGTTTTTTCCTAACTGCCTTTCCTTTTATACGAGTTTAACACTCTAATGTCAAATCCCACTTCTTTAGTATAATTGTTATAAAACATCCGCATTCTTATTTGCTTGAGTTATTAAATTTCTTTTATTTGAGAACAATATTTATCAAATATTTTCTTTGATAGAGAATAATATCCACTGTTTTTAAAGTTGCTATTTAAAACGTATCAGTCTATATAAATCTTTTCTTTGGTAGAACAATATCCATCAAAACTTGTGAATCAATATCTACTAGAAATTCACCTTAAACCTTAAATCTTATCATTAACAAATTAAGTGAGTCTCCCTATTTTTAATTTCAAACTTTTGGCTGACATCAAATGTTCATTATTCATTTTCCTTTTTTGAAAGTAATCGGTTCTTGCATGGTGCTTGCAGCCCATCATAGTATTTCGTTATAAACAATAGTTTATGTTTTTTTAATAATAATATAACAATCTTAAATTTGCAAACTTGACTTTTATTCCGTTGAAATATTCCCGTGATCCGACCCAAAAAAAATGCCCCCGTGTTGACCAGAAACAAAACACCAGTTGACCCTTTTTTATTTGTCTGTTTACGACGTGAACCTGAGTGGACGGAGCGAGCGCTTTAAGTTTGACTTGACTCGCAAATAGCTTTTGAAATCCACGAATCCTGTGACGAGTGACCGAAGTAAAAGAAGAGTCGAAGTACCAACATAGATATGGGCGAAGCATAAGTCATAGTGGGCCGATAGCCCAAAAAGGTTGAGTCATGCCGCAAACAGGACAAGAGGGGCACACGTTGTCCTGTGCCCAGCACTGCATGCCGGGTCAATGCATGAATTTTTTGTTTCCATTGAGCAACATCGCCAACAAAGGTTTAGCCAACCCCTTTTTGGTTTGGACTTGTCGTTCTGGTTCTTTCATGCTGAATATAAGTTATAAGTACGTTCCTGTATATTGTGGTTGTTTAAAGGGAAAATGACGCAAATAGCCTTTGAACTTTAGGTTAGTGTGTAATATCGTCTATGTTAAAATTGCAATGTCATCATTTTTAATGGTCACTCTCAACGACTATTAATAGAAGGACTTAATTACACAAATAATTATATCTCGAGGATTAAGATTACACAATATATATTTATATATAATTCCACGAATCGTAAGAGATGGAGGACTACAAATTATGGGTTTTAACTTATATATAGGGTTGGTGGACAAATATGATGAAGATACGATTTTTAACTCTATTTGTTGCCCTATTTTTCCCCGAACCCACTTTATTTTCAATCAAACTCATCCTCTTTGTCTTACCTTTGAATTTACAAAATCACTCTCTTATTTGACCACCATCCATCTTGCAAAATGTGTTCAACCTCCACATTTTCCCTCATTCAAGTTTTATGTAATCAATAGGTCACTCATTTTTCTTATCTTTGTTTTATGCATACTTGTTTAATTTAGTCATTCAAGCCTTATGAATATTTTCTTAATATTTTCGTGGTTGTTTTGTGTAAACCATACCTACTAATAGAGATGTATCCCAATTAGCTATTCGACATGAACCCTTCACGTTTCATAACCATTTGGCACTTTTAGTTCACTTGGTAGACTTTCTGATCCAAATGCCCAAGTCTTTTGTTTTTGAATTTGCAATCAAATGTATAGCCGTGTATGTGCCAATAACACAAAGTAATTTAAGTTATTTTCACTGTATGGACAGTGGCATTGTTCAATTTATTAGATTTTATATTTTGGCGAGAAGAAAAAGTTAAGATGACTACATCAATTCAACGGAAAGGAGTCGGGGGAAGAAGCAGAAAATCCAGAGAATTGAGTTAGAGAATTTTTCAACCAAAAATAGAAGTTAGAGAATTCACTCTGCGTCTAGATATATGTGGGAATCCTATACAATTTGGATTAGATTATGGCCTGACGATATATGTGGGAATCCTATACAATTTGGATTAGATTATGGCCTGACGTTACAGAAAAGCTAGAATTATAGTCACCAAATGAAAAATAGCCCAAAATTTAAAGTACTAAGGTAATGCCGGAACTCGTTCAGATTTTCCTTTTCTTTTTCTCCTGAATGGTTTAATTTCTCGATTTTCTAAAACTTTTTCGCAATAAATATTACAAATTGTCCTCCTTGACGACCGATTCAAATTCTCCTTCATCTTCCCTTTCTCGATAACCAGTGGAGTCAAATTCCCATCTGGTTCTCCATTTTATTTTATTTTTTCAGAGCTATCTGGTTCTCCATTACTGTGGCGGTCAAACATTCAAAATCCCAGGCCCGTTCAACAATTTCGATCGAGAGAAGAAGAATCCAAGCAATTGCCGGCAATCTGACGATGGCTCAATATAAGTAGGAGACACCCTCAGACGCATTCTCTCCATCGTACCCACAAAAGAGACTCGCAACTTGCGACCACCAAAACAGGATAAAGCTAGAGATTGTTGGGAAAAATTCAGCCGAGGATGAAGAAGATCCTAAGTTCAAAAGTAGCAGTCGTGGTGATGATTTTGCTGTTTCTGATGGGAGCGTCGATGCGACCAAGCGAGGCGTGCCGGGTTCTGATTAATGGCCACGGAGGAATGCAGGCTAATAGCGAGGAGCCTGGTCTCATCGTTCTCCAGACCCTGAAAAAGGGTCCGACTCCGTGTACTGGGGATTGCCGCGGCTACACTCCTGGAAGCAGTGCCACAACCAGCACCACCAACACCAAGGCATTCGCGGGCCAAGTGACCGCGGGCGTGCCACCGCGTGATTATTCCGATCACATCCCTCGATCTGGCGTCGCTGCCAATCGGAAATAGTCGGTGCTCCATGCATAGAACGCTTGGGAAGGGAATTGAGTAGTTGCAAGTAAAAAAGATAAAAGGAACTAGTACGCAGTTTACAAGAATAAACGAAAGTTTTTTTTTTTTTTTTCCATTCCTTTTTTTGATTTATTTTTCGGATGGATGATTTCCATCTGTTGTAGAATGTATAACTTGGGAATCATGCTTGATTTCTAAGATTTAATCCTTTCGGCCTAATAAATTTGTTAGCATGTTTTTGTAAGTGTAAAGGGCAGGAAGCGACTATCTGATTTTATCATCAATTTTGCTATTCATTATTTTGTCAATCTGGGGTTGATGAAAAAACCAAAGTGTTGTTGAAACAAATGTTGAATTTCTGCCGAGGATTAAGCTAGAAAAATTCAATGGGAGGACATCTTTTGTGTGCTATATAAATTAAGATATGCACTTCCTAAGTGAACCAAGGATTTGGCATGAAGGAATAATTTATGTTCACATGTCACAACTGGATGTTATACTCGTGTATTGAAAAAAATTAAATTTGTATTTATTATGCTAACTCATATGGATTAAATTCATGTCAATGCGTGTTACTATTGGATTTGCCATAAGATTGTTTTAAATATCTTAATTTGCGTTAAAAATTGCCAATCCTGCAATCGCTTTAGCTAATTATGGAAAGTTGGAAACAAGCAAAATCCTATTGTTATGTGCCCAAAAAATACAAACAAATTTTAGTAAATGTTGGTAATTGTCAAAAATAGATAATAAAAATATTTTTCTTTGTGTTATTTAGGATACGTTTGGTAACATTTCTGTTCCGAAAAATAATTTTTTTTTTTTTCAAAAATAGTTTTTTCTATTTTATTCCCTAGAATAATTTCTATGTAAAATTATATGTTTAGTGACTACACAAAATTTGTATTCCCAGAATAAAAAAAAAAAAGAACAAGAATGTGTTTGGTACAATCTACAATTTTTTTTTTTGTACCATAGAATTTCTTTTCTTAATACTTTTTTTAGATTTTTCTTTTTCCTCTCTTCTTTTGAGGCGGCGGCGGCCGACCGTGGGCAGTAGCAACAGGCGGTAATTCTTCATTGACTGGTTAGACAAGAAACTAGAAGAAAAGAAAAAAAGGAAGAAAAAATAAATTATTTTTAGAAATTATTCTCGAGAACAAGAAGCTACCTTATTCTACTTCTTATTTCTATTTCAAATCTATTCTCTAGCTTTTTTCTATTCTAGGAAATAAAAAAAGTTAACTAACGTTACCAAACGGATTTTTGTTCTTTTTCTATTTCGGAGAACAAAAGAACATAAAAATTGAAACATTGCCATGTAGACCCCTATTGGCAACTACACAAATCAAGCTAAGCCTTAAACATCTAGATGAAAAAGCTTGTTGTCTCATCTATAAGCAAGCCGCATCCTAAAAAAACTCACTAGCCATGATGACTGACATCGACAAATGAAGGAAAAGGCGTTCACATTTATTTGTCCAACAAGTGATATCAAATGTGACTATATCCCCCAATATCTTTTTGCGTGTCTGTGGTGCATCCATCCAAAAAACATTATGTAGTCATTGGTCACCATTTTAATCAAGTATATAATTATAATCAGAATTTTTCTACAGCATGATCGAAAAAATTGAAAAGTGCTTGCCCATCTCCTTCTTACAATTTTGATCTTTTGTACTTCGTAACATGGTTTCTAGTATCTTTTTCTTCAAAATTTAGTTTCTCATGCCCTCCTTCTTCAACAATTAATGCTTGAAACAATTTATTTGTTCTAACCCTGAATTACACAATGCAACTCTATTTTTCTTTCTATTCTAGAATCAATATTCTTGTGTGATATAAAGATTCTAGCACTTTGAGGAATTGCCAACTGATTATAATTAATTATAACTTTCGCCATTTCCCATTTATAAGACTCAACTAAATGTATTCTAACAACCGCATCTTTTCTTTAGTCTTGACTTAACTAACTCCTTCTCAATCTCGTACCTTGATGACCATAATAAAGTACTACACCACGTTTTTTTCTCGCTGCCTTTCCTTTTATATGAGTTTAACACTCTAATGTCGAATCCTACTTCTTTAGCATAATTTTATAAAACATCCGCATTCCTATTTGCTTGAGTTATTAAGTTTCTTTTATTTGAGAACAATATCCATCAAATCTTTTCTTTGACTAGAGAACAATATCCATTATTTTAAAAGTTGCAATTTAAAACTTATTAGTCTATAGAAATCTTTTCTTTGGTAGAACAATATCCACCAAAACTTGTGGATCAATATCCACTAGATATTCACCTTAAATCTTATCATTAACAAATTAAATGAGTCTCCTTATTTCTAATTTCAAACTTTTGGCTGACATCAAACTGTTTGTTACTCATTTTCCTTTTTTAAAGGAATCGGTTCTTGTTAGGTGCTTGCAGCCCATCATAGTATTTCGCTATAAACAATAGTTTATGTTTTGTTAATATATAATATAACAATCTTAAATTTGCAAACTCGACTTATATTCCGTTGAAATATTACCGTGATCCGACCCCCCCCCCCCAAAAAAAATGCCCCCATGTTGACCAGGAACAAAACGGCAGTTGACCCTTTTCTATTTTTCTGTCTACTACGTGAACCCGAGGGGACGGATCGAGCGCTTTAAGTATGAATTGACTCTTGCAATTAACCTTTGAAACTCACGAATCCTGTGACGAGTGACCGAAGAAAAAGAAGAAGGAAAGTTTGAGGTACCAACCTACATAAATATCGGCGAAGCACGAGTCAACGCGGACCAATAGGTTGAGTCATACTGCAAACAGGACAAGAGGGGCACACGTTGTTCTGTGCCCGGCAGTGCACGCCGGGTCGATGCATGAAGTCTTTGTTTCCAACATGAGCAACATTGCCAACAAATGTTTAGCCAACCCTTTTTGGTTTGGACTTGTCGTTCCGGTTCTCTCATGCTGAATATCAGCACATTCCTGTATATTGTGGTTGTTTAAAGGGAAAATAGAACAAATAGTCTTTGAACTTTAGGTTGGTGTGTAATGTCATTCCTGAACTTTCAATTTGTCTAATATGGTTTAAACTATTAATATATGTTCAATTTAATCCCTGACCTATATGAAAATGTTTAATACTTTCCATAAACTTGAATTAATGGAATGATAATATTGAATATTTCATATAATTCAGGGATTAAATTGAACATGTATCAAAAGTTGATGGATCATATTGAACAAATTAAAAATTAATGAGTGATATTGCACATTGGGCATTGGATCAAAGTTTATGAACTATTTATATCGTCATCCCTTATTTAAATGAGCATTTGCTTCGGGAAGATTGTCCATCTAGTCCTAATTGTATTGTACGGATGTCAATATAGTTCTAAAATTTTCAATTTTTTCAATTTAATCATAAACGTTTACATGAGATTTCAACGTGGTCATTCTAGCTGATTTTCACCAGAAAGCACCGACATGACGATCCAATCATTGACATGTGTCCTAAAGAACGACCCTCCTTTCCATAAAAAATTGCACACCACCACATAGATGATTTCTAGTGAAAATTACCAAAAGAACTGCATTGGAATTTTGCACCAAAATTTAGGATTAAATTGACAAAATTAAAAAGTTTAAGATTGAATTGGTATCCATATAATAAGTCTAGCACTAATTGGATAATCCTCCCCTTTCGCTTGTGTTGCGTGTAATTGGTATTTTTGTTTGAATGAGACTTTCGGACTTGAATTGAAATTCCACACTTTTTGCGATGTCCCTTTTCTGTGGTATAATAGTAAGAGCATGTGTTTTGGAAAGCTTCAATGTGGTCGGCTTGCGGATTTCGTTCTTTTCGACTAGTTAACTTTGGTTGAAGGAGAGACTAGACTTGAATTGGAATTCCAGACCGGAGCTATGCTCATCTTTGATAAAGTCAACGTATGTTTTGTCTTGACATTACGACACAGAACGTCTGCACCACTGCAAAAAGAAACAGGAGTTTCGTAGCAAGCGAAAAGAGGGACAGCGGCATCGCAGCATTTGAACACCCATTTTCTCTGAAGCATTCTTCTAGGAATCTCCTTTCCCCGTCCTGATCGGAGGGAATTGCCTTTTGATTAGGGAGCTACGAACATGAGCTTTACCTATATATTTGTTCAGTTAAATCTTATGTGAGTAGTGTCCATAAACTACGTATGATTAGGGAAAAATCTACCAACATGATACAGAAGGAAATATAACCTACGTAAAATGAAAATCAAACCATGGAGAAAATCCTAAGCACTAGAACAACTCTGGGGGAGCGCAACGCCAATATGATACTCTAAGCAATGAATTGAGCTCTAAGCAATGCACAGAACTCATAAGTTTGATTCATGTTGTAAATGAACCTTTGAATTACTCGTATTGAGTTGCCTAACTGCAACATGTCTTGTGTGAAGAGATCCATTGGCTATTAACATTTTGGTAGGGCAATGGTGACCGGCTTACCAATCTCGGATCTTCGTGTCGCGGGCGACATGAGAAAATTATGAGTTAAATTAAAATTTTCATAGCGAGGGTGAAATATGCACGAGCGCCTCTGAAATCTAGAGGATCAGCTCGCCATCCGTGACCTTCCAGGCATTGACAACTACGCTAAGTTCCGCCTCAGTGACATCCTCGCATGGTAACGGTAGTGTGCCATGGCTGGGCATAGCCACTACCCTCTTTTGTCTCTTTCCCCTTGTTTACTTGTTTTTACAAGATTCTTATATGCTCATTACCTTTATTTTGAACAATACTAAAGTCCATGTAAGCATTTCTAAAATAGAAAAATTGCCACACCTTTTAAGTCTCACCGTGTTAAAATCGCCACATCATCATTTTTAATTGTTACTCTCGAGAACAATTAACGGGAGGACTTAATTATGTAAATAATTATACTCTGAGGACTTAGATTGCTATATATATATATATATATATAAAGGACTAAATTCCATGAATAATATGAGATGGAGGACTAAAAAATCTAGGTTTTAATTTATATATATAAGGTTGGTGAACGAATGTGATCAATACACGGCTTTTAAGTCTATTTGTTACCCTAATTTTCCACAAACTCACTATATTTTCAACTAGACTCATCCTCTCTGTCATACCTTTGAATTTACAAAATCACTGCCTTATTTGATCACCGTCAATCTTGCAAGATATGTTCGACCCCCACATTTCCCAATTCAAGTTTTGCATTACTGAAAGGTCACTCATTTATCTTACCTTTTATTTTACACATACTCGTCTAATACGGTCATTCAAGCCTTATAAGTATTTCCCTAATATTTTCATGTTTGTTTTGTTTGCACTATACCTACTAACAGATATGTATCTCAATTAGTTGTCCGATATGAACCCTAAATGTGTCGTGGCCATGTGGCACTTTTAGTTCGCTAAGTAGACTTTCCAATCCAAATACCCGAGTTTTTTTTTTTTTTGAATTTGCAATCAGATGTGTAGCTGTGTCTGTGTCAATAACACATGTCAATTTAAGTTATTTTTATGGATAGTGGTATTGCATGTTCAATTTATTAGATTTTATATTTTGACGAGAAGAAAAAGTTAAGATGACTACATTTATTCAACACAAAGGTCTCGGGGAAAGAAGCAGAAAATCGGGAGAATTAAGTTAGACAATTCTTTGACAGAAAAAAGAAGAAGAAGAAGAAGTTTATTTTGAATGCTTAGAGCTTGGTCCATTGCTTAGAGTCTCTTTCCCCTCGCTTACTTGTTTTCACAAGATTTTCATATACTCATTTATCTTTATTTAGAACGATAATAAAGTCCACTTGAGCATATTCGAAATAGGAAAATGGCCATGCCATTTAAGTCCCATCATGTTAAAACTGCCACATCATTATTTTTAATGTTATTGTTGATGACGATTAACGGGAGGACTTAATTACATAAATAAGAATAACTTAAGGATTGAGATTGCACAATATTACATATATAAGGGACTAAATTCCAGGAATCACTGTTTGTCACCTTAGTTTTCCCCAAATCCACTTTATTTCTAATCAAACTCTCATACCTTTGAATTGACAAAATCACTTCCTTCTTTGACCACCGTCATTCTTGCAAAATGTGTTCAACACCCACGTTTTCCCAATTCAAGTTTTACGTAACCGATAGGTAACTCATATGTCTTACCTCTGTTTTACGCATAATCATCTAATACAGTCATTTGAGCCTTATAAGTATTTCCTTAATATTTTGTGTTTGTTTCGTGTACACTATACCTACTAAAAGAGATGTATTTCAATTAGTTATCCAACATGAATCCTTCACGTGTCGTAATCACGTGGCACTTTCATTTCGCTAAGTAGACTTTCTGATCCGAATGCCTGATTTTTTTGTTTTTGAATTTGCAATCAAATGCATAGCAATAACGCAAAGCAATTTAAGTTACTTTTATGGATGGTGACATTGCATGTTCAATCTATTAGATTTTATATTTTGACAAGAAGAAAAAGTCAAGATCACTACATTGATTCAACGCAAAGGACTTGGGGGAAGAAGCAGAAAATCCGGAGAATTAAGTTACAGGATTCTTCGACCGAAAAAAGAAGTTGGAGACTTCACTTCATGTCCAGATATATATGGGAATCCTATACAATTTGGATTAGATTATGGCCTGATATTACAGAAAAGCTAGAACTAGAGTCGTTTAATGAAAAATAGCCCAAAATTTAAAGTACTAAGGAAATGCCAGAACTTATTGAGAATTTTCTTTTATTTTGGTCTTGAATGGTTTAATTTCTCAAATTTGTAGAACTTTTTCAGATAAATGTTACAAATTGTCCTCCTCGACGATCAATTCAAATCCTCCTTCATCTTCTTCCCTCTCTAAAACCAGTGGGGTCAAATTCCGATCTGGTTCTCCATCCCTGTGGCGGTCAAAAATTCAAAAATCTCCGGCCCATTCAACGACTTCGATCGAGAGAAGAAGAATCCAAGCAATTGCTGGCAATCTGACAAAGTAACAATGGCTCAATATAAGAAGGAGACATCCTCAGACGCATTCTCTTCATCAGACCCACAAAAGAGACTCACTAACTTGCAACCACCAAAACGGGATAAAACTAGAGATTCTTGGGAAAAATTCAGCCGAGGATGACGAAGATCCTAACTTCAAAAGTTGCAGTCCTGGTGATGGTTTTGCTGCTTTTGATGGGAGCATCGATGCAACCGAGCGAGGCGTGCCGGGTTCTGATCAACGGCCACGGAGGAGTGCGGGCTAACAGTGATGAGCCTGATCTAGTCATTCTCCAGACCCTGAAAAAGGGTCCGACTCCGTGTACGGGTAACTGCGGTGGCTACACTCCCGGAAGCAGCACCACCGCTGGAACCACCAGCACCAAGGCCTTCGCAGGCCGATCAGCCATGGGTGTGCCATCATGTGATTTTTCCGACCACGTCCCTCGATCTGACGTCGCTGCCGATCATAAATAATCGGTGCTCCATGCAGAGGACGCTTACGAAGGGAATTGAGTAGTTAAGTAAAAAGGATTGAAAAGGAACCGATACACAGTTTACAAGAATAAACGAAAATTTTTTTCTTTCCTTTTTTATTTATTTTTCAGATGAATAATTTTCATCTGTTGTAGAATGTCATAACTTGGGAATCATGCTTAATTTCTCATATTTAATCCTTAACCGTAATAAATTTGTTGGCAACTTTTTATAAGTGCAAAAGGGAGGAAGCGACTATGCAATTTTGATGGGAAGACGTTTCTTGCACGTGATAAATTAAGATATGTACTTCTTAAGTGAACCAAGGATTTGGCGCGAATGATTAATTTGTGTTCACATCACAACTAGATGTTATACTCGTGTAATTGAAAAAAAATGTTTATTTATTATGTTAACTTATATGGGTTAAATTCATGTTGATGCATGTTACTATTAGATTTGCTATATAATCGTTTTTAAACGTCTTAATTTGCGTTAAAATTTGCCAATCCTGAATTGCTTTACTAATTATGGAAAGTGGGGAACAAGCAAAAGCCTATTGTTCTGTGCCCAAAAAATACTAATTCTTTTTCTATACTAATAAATTTCAATAAGTGTTGGTAAGTGTCAAAAACAATTAATAAAAAAGGTTTTTCTACGTGTAACTTGTTGGCAACTATACTAATCAAGTTAAGCCTTAAACATCCAGATGAAAAAGCTTGTTGTCTCATTTGCAAGCAAGCCGCATCCTAACAAAACTGACTAGCCATGATGATTGATATCAACAAATGAAGGAAAATGCATGTTAGATTTATTTGTCCAATAAGTGCTATCAAATGTGACTAGATCCCTCAGTATTTGTTCACGTCTTGTGGTGGTGCATCCATCCACAAAATATTACACAGTCGTTATTCACCATCCAAATCAAGTATAGAAATACAATCAAAATTTTTCCACAACATGATCTAAAAATAATTGAAAAGTGATTGCCCATCTCCATCTTGCAATTTCAACCTTTTGTGCTTCGTAACATGATTTCTAACATCTTTTTCTTCAAAATTTAGTTTCTCATGTCCTTTTTCAATGCTTGAAGTTCTACTCCCTTAGCCACAATGCCACTCCTTTTTTTCTTTTTGTTCTGAAATCAATATTTTTTGTGTGATGTAAAGAATCTAGCACTTTGAGGAGTTGTCAAGTGATTATGATTGTATATAACTTTTTTCATTTCCCATTTCTAAGAATCAAGTAAATGTATTCTAACTATTGTTAGACGACTGCATCTTTTTCCCAGTCTTGACTTAACTAACTTATTTTCAATCTATATAAATCTTTTCTTTGGTAAAACAATTTCCATCGAAACTTGTGAATAATATCCACTAGATATTCACCTTAGATCTTATCATCAACAAATCAAGTGAGTCTCCCTATTTCTAACTTCAAAACTTATGGTTGACATTGGACTGTTCATTACTCATTTTCCTTTTCTTAAAGTAATCGGTTCATATAGGGTACCCGCAACCCATCATAGTATTTCGTCATAAACAATATTTTTTTATTATTAATATATAATATAACAATCTTGCAAACTCGACTTTTATACCGTCGAAATATTCCCGTGATCCGACCAAAAGACAATACTCCTTGTTAACCAGAAACAAAACAGCAGTCGACCACTTTTTTTTTCTGTTTACTACGTGAACCTGAGCGGACGGATGGGGCGCCTTAAGTTTGAATTGACTGGCAATTAACTTTTGAAACTCATGACTCCTGGGACGAGTGACGGAAGAAGAGGAAGAAAGAAAGTCAAAGTACCAACATTAGATATCGGCGAAGCATAAGTCAACGCGGGCCAATAGCCCAAAAAGGTTTCATAATGCAAACAGGACAAGAGAGGCACACGTTATGCTGTGCCTAGCACTGCATGCCGGGTCGATGCATGAACTCTTTATGCTTCCACCATGAGCAACATTGCCAACAAGGTTTAGCCAACCCCTTTTTGGTTTGGACTTGCCGTTCCGGTTCTTTCACGCTGAATGTAAGCACGTTCCCGTATTTGTGGTTATTTAAAGGGAAAATAGCATAAATGGTCTTTGAACTTTAGTTTAGTGTGTACTGTCGTCCTTGAATTTTCAATTTGTCCAATGTGGTCCATAAACTATTAATATATGTTTAATCTAGTCCCTAAACTATATGAAGATGTTTAATGGAATCCCTAAACTTGAATTAATAGAATGAAAATATTGAATATCTCATATAATTTAGGGACCAGATTTAACATGTACCAAAAGTTAATGGACCATATTGAAAAAATCAAAAATCAAAAAAATGACATTGCACATTGGGCTAAAATTTGGCACATTGAGTCAAAGTTTATAGACTATTTATGTCGTCATCCCTTATTTAAATGAGCATTTGCTTCAAGAAAATTGTCCACTCAATCCTAACTGTATTGTACGAATGTCAATCCAGTCCTAGAATTTTTAATTTTGTCAATTTAGTCATAAACATTTATGCAAGATTCCAACGTAGTCATTCTAGCCAATTTTCACAAGAAAGCACAGACGTGGCAATCCAATCATTGACATTCATCCTTAAGAATGACACTCCTTTTCTGTCAAAAATTGCACACCACCACATAGATGATTTCCGGTGAAAATTGACCGGAAGGACTGCATTTAAATTTCACACAAAGATTTAGGATTAAATTGAGAAAATTAGAAAGTTTAAAATTGAATTGACATCCATTCAATAAGTTTAGAACTGATTGGGTAATCCTCTCCATTCGCTTGTGTTGCGTGTAATTGGTATGTTTGTTTGAATGAGACTTTCGGACTTGAATTGAAATTCCACACTTTTTGCAATGCCCCTTTTTCTGAGGTATAATGGTAAGAGCATGTGTTTTGGAAAGCTTCAATGTGGTCAGCTTGCGGATTTCATTCTTTTTGACTAGTTACCTTTGGTTGAAGGAGAGACTAGACTTGAATTGGAATTCCAGACTGTAGCTATGCTCATCTTTGATAAAGTCAACATCTGTTTTGTCTTGACATTACAACACATAACGTCTGCACCGCTGAAAAAGGAAACAGGAGTTTCGCAGCAAGCGAAAAAGAGGAACAGCGGCATCGCAGCATTTGAACACCCGTTTTCTCTGAAGCATTCTTCTAGGAATTCCCTTTCCCCGTCCTGATCGGAGGGAATTGTCTTTTGAATAGGGAGTCACGAACATAAGCTTTACCTATATATTTGTTCAGTTAAATCTTATGTGAGTAGTGTCCATAAACTTAAAACCTACCAACCAGAAGTTTGATTGGCGAAAATTCTCTCCAACCAGAGATGGAAGAAAATGAAAATCAAACCATGGAGAAAATCCTAAGCACTAAAACAACTCTTGGGGAGCGCAACGCCAATATGATACTCTAAGCAATGGACCAAGCTCTAGGCGATGCACCAAATCGATTCATTTGATTCATGTCGTAAGTGAAATTTTGAATTACTTGAGCCGAGTTGCCTAATTGCGACATATCTCGTATGGAGAGATTTCCTGACTATTAGTATTTTGATTAGGCAACGGTGATGAGCTTGTCAACCTTCAATCTTTGTGTCGTAGGTTGTACGAAAAAGTTATGATTTAAATTAACATTTTATAATGAGGGTGAGACTTTTAGGATAACATTGAGAAGGATCGCCAGCATTACCTTTTGACTTATCAAAAGAAAAAGAAAAAAACAAAGTAGTCATCACCAACGACGAGACTTGGAATATGCAGAGCACCTCTGAAATCTAGAGGATTGGCTTACCATCAGTGACCTTCAAGACATTGACAACTGGACTAAGTTTCGCCTCAAAGACATCCTCGCCTCCTTTTGTAGGCGGTCCGGGGCCCGCTCGCATGGTAATGCTAGTGTGCCATGGCTGGGCATAGCCACAACCCTCTGTCTCTTTCCCCTGCTTACTTGTGTGTGTATATATATATATATTATATAAAGGACTAAATTCCACGAATCACTATTCGCCGCCCTAGTTTTCCCCAAACCCACTTTATTTTCAATCAAACTCATCCACTCTGTCATACCTTTGAATTTACAAAATCACTTTCATATTTGACCACCGTCGATCTTGCAAAATGTGTTCAACCCCAGTATTTTCCCAATTCAAGTTTTACGTAACCAATAGGTCACTCATTTATCTTACCTCTTTTTTACGCATACTTGTCTAATATAGTCATTCAAGCCTTATAAGTATTTCCTTAATATTTTGTGTTTGGTTTGTGTGAACTGTACCTACTAACAAAGATGTATTTCAATTAGTTATCCTACATGAACCTTTCACAAGTCGTAACCACGTGGCACTTTTAGTTCACTAAGTAGACTTTTCGGTTTAAATGCCCGAGTCATTTGTTTTTGAATTTGCAATCAGATGTATGGCCGTGTTTGTGCCAATAACACAAATCAATTTAAGTTTTTTTTACGGACAATGACATTGCATGTTCGATTTATTAGATTTTATATTTTTATGAGAAGAAAAAGTAATGATTACTACATTGATTCGATGCAAAGGAGTCGGGGGAAGAAGCAGAAAATCCAGAGAATTAGTAAGAGAATTCTTCGACCCAAAAAAGAATTTAGAGAATTCACTTCATGTCCAGATATAAATGGTGATTTTATACAATTTGGATAAGATTATGGCCTGATATTACAGAAAAGCTAGAACTATAGTCATTTAATGAAAATAGCTCAAAATTTAAAGTACTAAAGAAATGTCGGAACTTATTGAGATTTTTCTTTTTCTTTTGCTCTATAATGGTTTAACTTCTCGATTTTGTAGAACTTCTTTTCGTACATATTACAAATTGTCCTCCTCGAGGACCAATTCAAATTCTCCTTCATCTTCTTCCCTCTCTATAACCAGTGAAGTCAAATTCCATTCTGGCTCTCCATCACTGTGGCGGTCAAAATTTCAGAAATTTCCGGCCCGTTCAACAAATTCGATCGAGAGAAGAAGAATCCAAGCAATTGCCGGCAATCTGACAGTGGCTCAATATAAGTAGGAGACATCCTCGGACGCATTCTCTTCATCGTACCCACAAAAGAGACTCAAAAACTTGCAACCACCATAACAGGATAAAGCTAGAGATTCTTGGGAAAAATTCAGCCGAGGATGACGAAGATCCTAACTTCAAAAGTAGCAGTCCTGGTGATGATTCTGCTGCTTTTGATGGGAGCATCGATGCAACCGAGCGAGGCGTGCCGGGTTCTGATTAACGGCCACGGAGGAGTGCGGGCTAACAGTGAGGAGCCTGATCCAGTCATTCTCCAGACCCTGCAAAAGGGTCCGACTCCGTGTACTGGGAACTGCGGCGGCTACACTCCCGGGAGCAGCACCACTGCCAGAACCACCAACACTAAGGCCTTCACGGGCCGAGTGACCGTGGATGTGCCACCACGTTCCAATCGTTTCCCTCAATCTGACGTCGCTGCCGATCGTAAATAATTGGTGCTCCATGTAGAAGACGCTTGCAAAGGGAATTGAGTAGTTGCAAGTAAAAAAGATTGAAGAGGAACCAATACACAGCTTACAAGAATAAACGCTTTCTTTCCCTTTTTTTCCTTTTTCGGATGAATAATTTCCATCTGTTGTAGAATTGTAATAACATGGGAATCATGTTTGATTTCTTAGATTTAATCCTTTAAGCCTAATCAATTTGTTAGCAATTTGTAATAAGTGCAAAAGGCGGGAAGCGACTACCCAATTGTGTTAGCAATTTCGCTGTTCATTGTTTTGACAGTCTGGGATTGATGAAAAACCAGAGTATTGTTGTTTCAAACAAATGTTGTGTCAAGTGAAATTCTACCAAGGATTAAGCTAGAGAAATTCGATTGGAAGATGTCTTTTGTGCGTGATAAATTAAGATATGCACTTCCTCAGTGAATCAAGGATTTGGCACTTAGGATTAATTTGTGTTCACATGTCACAACTAGATATTATGCTCGTGTCATTGAAAAAATTAAATTTTTATTATTATGCTAACTTATACAGATTAATTCATGTCAATGTGTGTTACTTAGATTTTCCATATAATCATTTTAAACATCTTAATTTGCATTAAAAATTGCCAATCCCGAATGGCTTTAGCTAACTATTTTTCTATACTAGTAAATTTCAATAAGTGTTGGTAAGTGTAAAACAGTTAATAAAAAAGACTTTTCTTTGGGTAACTTATTGGTAATGCACATACACTAAACAAGTTAAGCCTTAAACATCCAGATTAAAAAGCCTATTGTCTCATCTACAAGAAAGCCCCTTCCAAACAAAATTGACTAGCCATGATGATTGACACCGACAAATGGAGGAAAAGGCATGTCATATTTATTTGTCCAATAAGTGATATTAAATGTGACTAGATCCCTCAATATTTATTCACGTCTCTTGGCGGTGCATTCATCCAACAAACATTACACTATCGTTATTCACCATCTAGATCAAGTATATAAAAATAATCAGAACTTTTCCATGGCATGATCCAAAAATAATTGAAAAGTGCTTGCCCATCTCCATCTTGCAATTTCAACCTTTTGTACTTCGTACCATGATTTCTAACATCTTTTCCTTCAAAATTTAGTTTCTCATACCCTCCTTCTTCAACAACCAATGCTCAAAAAAAAAAAAAAAATTTATTTGTTCTAATCCCTGAACCACAATGCAACTCCAATTTACTTTTTGTTCTTGAATCAATATTATTTTGTGATGTAAAGAATCTAGCACTTTGAGGAGTTGTCAAATGATTATGATGGAGTATAACTTTTGTCATTTCCCATTCCTAAGACTCAACTAAATGTATTCGAACCATTGTTGGACAACTGCATCTTTCTCTAGTCTTGACTTAACTAACTCCTTTTTCAATATGTATAAATCTTTTCTTTGGTAGAACAATTTTCATCGAAACTTGTGAATCAATATCCACTAGATATTCACCTTAAATCTTATCATCAACAAATCAAGCGAGTCTCCATATTTCTAACTTTAAAACTTATGGCTAATATCGGACTGTTCGTTATTCATTTTCCTTTTTCTAAAGTAATCAATTCTTATAAGATGCTCGTAACCCATCATAGTATTTTGTTATTAAAAATAATTTTTTCTTTTGTTTATATATAGTATGACAACCTTAAATTTGCAAACTCGACTTTTATGCCATTGAAATATTCCCGTGATCTGACCAAATTACACCGTGTTGACCAGAAACAAATCAGCGGTTGACCCTTTTTGTATTTTCCTGTTTACCACGTGAGCCTGAGTGGACGGATCGAGCGCTTTGAGTTTGAATTGACTCTTGCAAATAACTTTTGAAACTCACGATCCTGTGACGAGTGACCGAAGAAAAAGAAGGAAAGTCGAAGCGCCAGTCAACGCCGGCCAATAACGCAAACAGGACAAGAGGGGCACACCTTGTCCTGTGCCAAGCACTGCATACCGGGTCGATGCACGACGTCTTTGTTTCCACCATGAGCAACATCGCCAACAAAGGTTTAGCCGACCCCTTTTGGTTTTGACTTTTCCGGTTCTTTTACGCTGAACATTAGCGTGTGCCTGGATATTGTGGTTATTTATAGGGAAATGGCATAAATAATCCTTTAACTTTAGAATAATATGCAATGCCGTTCATGAATTTTCAATTTATTCATTATAGTTTCTAAACTATCGATATATATTCGATCTACTTCTTAAACTATTTAAAAAATATATTATCCTTGAACTTGAATTAATGGAAAGATAACACCTAATATTTCATATTGTTTAGGAACTAGATGGAACATATACCAAAAGTTTAGAAACTATATTAAACAAATTAAAATTTTAGGGACCACATTGCATATTGGACTCAAGTTCAGGGACCACATTGAAGAAATTAAAAATTAGGGATCATATTACACATTTGGTCAAAATTTAGGAACTATTTATGTCGTCTTCCCTTATTTAATGAGCGTTTGCTTTGGGAAAATTGTGCACTCAGTCCTAACTGTGTTGTATAGATGCCAATCTAGTCCTAAAATTTTCGATTTGGTCAATGTAGTTATAAACCTTTACGCGAGATTATAGCACGGTTCTTCTAGCCAATTTTCATCATAAAACACCAATGCGGCAGTCCAGTCATTGATGCCCATCCTAAAGAACAACCCTCCTCTTCTGTAAACACACCATCACATCGGCAATTTCCAACAAAAATTGGTCAAAAGGACTGCATTAGAATTTTGAACAAAGGTTTAGGATTAAATTGATAAAATTAGAAAGTTTAAAATCAAATTGGCATCCATATAATAGGTTGAAGACTTATTGGGTAATCCTCCCCGTTCACTTTTGTCGCATGTATTTGGTACGTTTGTTTGAATGAGACTTTCAGACTTGAATCGGAATTCCATGCTTTCTGCAACGCCCCTTTTTCTAAGGTAAGATAGTAAGAACGTGTTTTGGAAAAGCTTGGATGTGGTCGGCTTGCCGATTTCGTTCTTTTCGACAAGTTACCTTTGGTTGAACGAGAGACTAGACTTGAATTGGAATTCCAGACTGTAGCTAGGCCCATCCCTGAGAAAGTCAACATCTGTTTTTTTTCTTAATATTACGACACATAACTTCTGCGTTGCTGAAAAAGAAACGGGAGTTTCGCAGCAGACGAGAAAGAGGAACAGCGGCATCGCAGCATTTGAACACACGTTTTCTCTGGAATTTCCTTTCCCTGTCCTGATCGGAGGGAATTGTCTTCTGATTAGAGGGCTACAAACATGAGCTTTACTTAATATATATGTTCTGTTAAATCTTATGTAAATAGTATCCATAAATTTATAAACTACCAACCAGGAGTATGGTTGGCAGAAATTCTCTCCAATTAAAGATGGAAGAAAACAAGACCCATGTAAAATGAAAATCAAACCACGGACAGAATCCCAAGCACTAGGACAACTCTGGGGAGTGCAACGCTAATATGATACTTTAAGCAATGGACTGAGCTCTAAGCAATGCATAGAATCCATAAGTTCGATTCATATCGTAAGTGAGCACTTGAATTACTTGCGTCGATTTGCCTAACTGTGATAAACTTGTTGTGAAGAGATTCCATGATTGTAGATTTCATGATTATTAAAAGTTTAGGGCAACAATGATAGACTTGCTAATCTTAGACTTTTATGTCACGGATAATGCAGAAAAGTTATGACTCAAATCAAACATTTTATAACGAGAGCGAGACTCTTGGGATAACTTCCAAAAGGATCGCTGGCAGTGATTTTTAACTTATCAAAAGTAAAAGAAATAAACAAAGTAGTCATCACCCATTGAGACTTCAAATATTGCCCGAGCACCTCCAAAATCTAGAGGACCGGCTCGCCATCTCAGGTGGCCCATCTGTGACCTTCCAGACATTGACAACTACGCTAAGTTGAGAGAGAGAGAGAGAGAGAGAGGTGAGGGTCGCAGCCCCGCCTCAATGACATCCTCACCCCCCTTTCGTAGGCGCTACGGGGCACGATGCTCGCATGGCAACGGTAGCGTGCCATCGATGCTGGGCATAGACACAACCCTCTTTTGTCTCTTTCCCCTTGCTTACTTGTTTCTTCAAGATTCTCGCATACTCATTTATCTTTAATTTGAACAATAATATAGCCACCTAAGCATTTTCGAAATAGGAAAATCACCCTGCCCCGTGTTAAAATTGCCACGTCATTATTTTTAATGTTACTCTCGGCAACGATTAATAGGAGGACTTGATAAATAATATTATCTTGAAGACTTAGATTACACGAATCATATGAAATGGACGACTAAAAATTATTGGTTTTAATTTATATCAATTGGGTTGGTGGACAAATGTGATTAAGACACGGTATTTAACTTTGTTTGTCACCCTAGCTTTCCCCAAACCCACTTTATTCTCAATCAAAGTCATCCTCTTTGTCATACCTTTGAGTTTACAAAATCACATCCTTATTTGACCACCGTTGATCTTGCAAAATGTGTTCAACCCCCACATTTTTCCAATTCAAGTTTTACCTAACTGATAGGTCATTCATTTGTTTTATCTCTTGTTTTATGCATACTCGTCTAATACAGTCATTCAAGCCTTACATATATTTCCTTAATATTTTCCCGTATGTTGTGTGGACTATGCCTACCAACAAAGAAGTATTTCAATTAGTCATCGGACATGAACTCTTCACATGTCATAACCACGTGGCACTTTCAATTTACTTGGTAGACTTTCTAGTGCAAATGCTTGAGTTTTTTGTTTTTAAATTTGCAATCAGATGTATGACCATGTCTTTGCCAATAACACGAAGCAATTTAAGTTATTTTCATGGTATGGATAGTGGCATTGCATGTTCAATTTATTAGGTTTTATATTTCAACGAGAAGAAAAAGTTAAGATGACTACACTGATTCAACGCAAAGGAGTAGGGGGAATAAGTAGAAAATCCGGAGAATTAAGTTAGAGAATTCTTCAAGCAAAAAGAGAAGTTAGAGAAATCACTTCATATCTAGATATAAATGGGGATCCTATACAATTTGGATTAGATTATAGCCTGACATTACAGAAAAGCTAGAATTATAGTCATTTAATGAAAAATAGCCCAAATTTTAAAGCACTAAATAAATGCAGGAACTTATCAAGATTATTATTATTATTATTATTATTATTATTATTATTATTATTATTATTATTATTATTATTATTATTATTATTATTATTATTTTGCTCCATGATGGTTTAATTTCTCAATTCTCTAAAACTTTTTTACAATAGATATTACAAATTGTCCTCCTTGATGACCGATTCAAATTCCCCTTCACCTTCTTGCCTCTCTGTGTAACCAGTGGAGTCAAATTCCCATCTAGCTCTCCATCACTGTGGCGGTCAAAAATTCAAAAATCCCCGGCCCGTTCAACAATTTTGATCGAGAGAAGAAGAATCCAAGCAATTGCTGGCAGTCTGACAAAGTGACAATGGCTCAATATAAGTAGCAGACATCCTCAGATGCATTCTCTTCATCGTACCCATAAAAGAGACTCGCAACTCGCAAACTCCATAACAGGATAAAGCTAGAGATTCTTGGGAAAAATTCAGCTGAGGATGAAGAAGATCCTAACCTCAAAAGTTGCAGTCGTGGTGATGATTTTGCTGGTTTTGATGGGAGCATCGATGCGACCGAGCAGGGCGTGCCGGGTTCTCCATGGAGGAGCGCGGGCTACCAAAGAGGACCCTGGTCCAATCGTTCTCCAGACCCTGCAAAAGGGTCCGACTCCGTGTACTGGGAACTGCCGTGGCTACACTCCTAGAAGCAGCACCACCGCTGGAACCACCAGCACCAAGGCCTTTGCGGGCCAATCGGCCGTGGGCGTGCCACCGCATGATTATTCCGATCGCGTCCCTCGATTTGGCGTCGCTGCCAATCGTAAGTAATTGGCGCTCCATGCAGAGGACGCTTGCGAAGGGAATTGAGTAGTTGCAAATATAAAGGATTGAAAAGAAATCAATACACGGTTTACAAGAATAAACGAAAGTCTTTTTCCTTTCCTTTTTTTATTTATTTGTCAAATGGATAATGTCCATCTGTTGTAGAATGTAAAACTTGGGAGTCATGCTTGATTTCTTATATTTAATCCTTTAAGCCTAATAAATTTATTGGCAATTTTTTATAAGTGCAAAAGGCAGCAAGCGACTACGCAATTTTGTTGGCAATTTTGCTGTTCGTTGTTTTGTCAATCTGGGATTAATGAAAAATCAGAATGTTGTTGAAGCAAATGTTGTGTTGAGTGAATTTCTACCAAGAATTAAGCTAGAGAAATTCAATGTGAAGACGTCTTTTGCGCATGATAAATTAAGATATGCACTTCCTAAGTGGACCAAGAATTTGGCACGAAGGATTAATTTGTGTTCACATGTCACAACTAGATGTTACACTCCTATTGAAAAAAATTAAAATTGCATTTACTGTGCTAAAATTAAATTTATATTTATTATACTAACTCATATGGATTAAATTCATGTCAATGCATGTTACTATTGGATTTGCCATAAAATCATTTCAAACATCTTGGTTTGCGTTAAAAATTGCCAATCCTGCAATTGCTTTAGCTAATCATGGAAAGTTGGGAACAAGCAAAATTCTATTGTCTTTTTTTTTTGGTAAAGAGCAAAATTCTATTGTTCAGTGCCCAAAAGATACTAATTCTTTTTCTATACTAGTAAATTTCAATAAGTGTTGATAAGTGTCCTTCTTCAGGTAATTCATAAGTAATGCACTTGCACTAATCAAGCTAAGCTTTAAACATCCAAATGAAAAAGCTTGTTATCTCATTTGCAAGCAAGCCGCATCCTAACAAAATTGACTAGCCATGATGATTGACATCGACAAATTGAGGAAAAGGCATGTCATATTTATTTGTCCAATAACTAGAATCAAATGTGACTAGATACCTTGGTATCTGATTGCGTGTCTTGGTCGCACATCCGTCCAAAAAACATTACGTAGTCATTGTTCACCATTTTAATCAATTATATAATTATTTTCTGAATTTTTCCAAAGCATAATTGAAAAATAATTGAAAAGTGCTTGCCCATCTCCTTTTAGCAATTTCAACCTTTTGTACTTCGTAACATGGTTTCTAGCATCTTTTTCTTCAAAATTTAGTTTCTCATGCCCTCTATCGTCAATAACCAATGTTTGAAACAATTTATTTGTTCTAATCCTTGAATCACAGGGCAACCCAATTTTTCTTTTTGTTTCGGAACCAATATTCTCGTGTGATGTAAAAAATCTAACACTTTGAGAAGTTGTCTAGAGATTATGATTGAGTATAACTTTTGTCATTTCCCATTTCTAAGACTCAACTAAGCGTGTTCTAACCATTGTTGGACAACCGCATTATTTTCCTGTTCTTGACTTAATTAACTCCTTTTCAATCTTGTATCTTTGATGACCGCAACAAAGTACTACATTACTTTTTATCTTGCTACCTTTCCTTTTATACGAGTATAACACTCTAATGTCAAATCCCGCTTCTTTAGCATAATTATTGTAAAAACATCTGCATTCCTATTTGCTTGAGTTATTAAGTTTCTTTTATTTGTGAACAATATCCATCACATCTTTTATATGACCAGAGAATAACATCCACTATTTTAAAAGCTACAATTTAAAACTTCTTAGTATATATATCTATCTTTTGTTTGATAGAACAATTTTCACCGGAACTTATGAATCAACATCAACTGGATATTCAAGATAAATCTTGTCTTTTAATAGATCAGTGAGTCTAAAACTTATGGCTAACATCTCATTGTTCGCTACCAACTAAACCATCTAACTGTGGCGAATCAAACTTTCCAGATTAGATCAAGGACATATATGCCACAACATATGTGAAAATCATGCAAAAACAAGATCATTTTTGGAGCATACCATTACTTATCCTCCAATCTGCGACACGATGTGCATACAAAAAAACATTTCAACACGACATTTAATTTACATAAATGAAGCGCAGGAAACAATTAGCGTGCTCTGTTGCCAATGTTGTGCTTTACGGAATCGTACCTCAGATCCCAAGAACCGAGACTACTTCACCTTGCGCTCGTGTTTATCTGTGCCAATCGGAAGTGTAATCAATCGCGCGCTCGAACTAACTTCCGTATGTCCTCAGTCAAATATCCCCTCGATCCAACCGACAAGCTTGCTTGGAACTTCTCTAGTGGGGGGAACTTTGGCGTCGCTATCGGCTTCTCAAGTCACACAGACGACCCCCTTTTTCTCCTCTCTTTCGGAGCTCGGATGCCCCACTCATGTTGTCGTACGTCGGTTGTCCAAAGAAAGAAGTGCTCTTTTGCTCTCTGTAACGGTTCCCTCCGGGGACCATTCAAATGGAGACAAACGGGTTGGGCTTTTGGGTCGAGCCCGAGCGCGAAACCCAACAACCGATGATTACGACTTAGCAGATGTGATTGGAGATCATGTGATGTGAAACCTAGCTGTAAATCAAAGGAAGTGCGCGACAGACCCATCTATCTTTCCTCTTCACAGTGCAAGTAAGTAAAAAAGACTCTCCTGCTTTTCGAGTTCGTAGGGAGCCAACATCCTCCTTTTGTATGAGGGAAGCTCTTGTAACGTTAGGAGCAAGAGCTCTCCCCACCGAGTTTTCTTGAACTCAGCAGAGGTCTGGCGTTCAGACGTTCTCAGAATGACAAGATAGGACTGTAGTTTGCCTATTGATTTGCATTGGAGAAGGTGCGGCTGCATAGAGATTGTGAAGGTGAAGGATAGCATATGCTCTCAAAGATGTGGTCCTAGCTCTTTGATAAAACCTTAGAATGAATCATTGGTGAGTCGTGTACAATTCATAATCACGGTAGACCTCTAATTACTTATAGTGTATGCATGTGCATGGACGATATCACGTATAGAACTTAGGCTTTGCGTGGAATTTCTGAACTTGGGAATGCGCGATAGCTTTGACTGTAAATAATATACATATACATATACATATATATATATGAAACACTATTGACTCTTTGGGATACAAATATAAAGTAGACACTATTGACTCTTTTACAGTCATTATGTCCTAGATATGATTTACCAAATGGTAAGTACTAGTAACGATATTTCATTACTAGATACCGATATTTATTAGTCAAAGATAGTTGTGCAAACAAACTACCTTTGAATATCACCCATTCAACGGAGAATGGACGGTGAATCTGATAATAAATCCTTTTTCATGGCCTCATTTACTAATTAAGCCTATTGCTTTTTCAATTACAATGTTCATAGTAAACATTAGAAGAAATTCAAACTCTACGTCATGATGATGATGGCAAACGGTGTTTATTGCTCTATCGCACTAAATAGTTAAAAGAGAGTGCTTCTCATAGTGATTATGCCTTTAAAAAAGATTACTTTACAATTTTGTGAGTGGTTCAATGCACACTTTAGTACGTTGTAGCCATTCATAACAATTTCAATAAATTGTAGCCATTTGTAACAATTTCAATGAAGTCATTTCACCTTACTTTAATGCGCTGCAGCTTGCAAACTACAATTCAAGACAAGCTGTTGCATAAAACAAAACACACACACACACGTCACCACAATTACAAATTTACCAAACTATATATGAAGAGCCTTTCAACATCTATAACTTAGAGTTAAGAAGCAAGTTCAAAAATAGATTAATGTAAGAACAACAGCTTGTTATGCGTCACAAATTTTTAAATGAGTAAACTCCACAAAAATTCATAATTATTTATTATTTGATTTTCTATGATTTTAATAGTAAATTAAAAATCGTTATCCAATCGTTTGTTCTTGAAGATTATCTCTATCTTGTCTTTTTCCTTTTCTCGTTATTTTCTTCCCTCTCAAGCAAGCCATGAAAAAGAAAAATAAAACGGGTACAATGGACCATAAAGTATGATTGTCTCCATATGTTTCTCTCCGAAATTATCAGTCTACAAAACCCTACCCTCAAAAGGGTCAGGACAGAGAGTTAAAAGGGGACCTAATATGGACAAAACCCATTTTCATGGTCTGATCACTGCGCAGGAACCCCTTTTTCCCTCCCTCTTTTTTCCCCCCTACCCCTCGACCGGATCGATCAGAAGAACAACATTATTATCATAATTGGCCGATCCACCTGCACGCAAAATCTCATCAGGACTTCCCCCACTGATCTCTCAACATCACGCCCTGCCTGCTTATGGAATTCAGCAACGGGAGGGCCATTCAGGAACGGTCAAGAATGCAGCTCCAGCTCCGCTCCGACACTCGCGCAGGCGCGACACATGGAACTCCAGTTCGCGTAATGATAAGGGAACGGGCAGTGGTGTGTCCGTGCTGGTTTGATAAACGCTCGACAGATCCGACCACGTCAATGCCTCCCGACTTTTATCGTCATAAGAGAGAGTGAAGACTTGAGGAAAGCGATGTTGCAGGAACGTGGGTTGTACATATTCAGCTCAAAAGAGAGGGCCAAACA
Organism: Eucalyptus guilfoylei; assembly: GCA_016097605.1. Classification (NCBI taxonomy): domain Eukaryota; kingdom Viridiplantae; phylum Streptophyta; class Magnoliopsida; order Myrtales; family Myrtaceae; genus Eucalyptus; species Eucalyptus guilfoylei. Next base: position 16,792,188 of record CM027867.1, on the reverse strand, counting down.
AGGGAGAAGGACAAAAAAATATATAATTGAGAACAAGAAAATGGGGAATTATCCCATTTGGGGACTCCATCTGGGCAAGAGAAGAAAAAGTAAACAGCTGGAAAAGTTGGAAAGAAAATATAATATTTAAAAAACAGAGGAAAGGAACAAAAATAAAAAAAGAAAGAAAAGAATTTGACCACGACCATAACTATCGCCATCATCAACAAGCTTCAAAACATCAACGTCGTGATACATATGTTAATATTTTATATAGAAAAGGACTTGGGGGTGGGGTGGGCGAGGTGATCTTGACCCTTGTATCCATCCGTCTTTCTTGATTCTCCACCGTCGTCGTCTTCCGTCTTTCGGTCGGCTCGCTGCCGCGCGTTTCTTCTTCTTCATCTCGTGAAGTCGTGGACGAGGCTGGGCCTGTCGGTGACGTTGAGGCGCCACGAGAGGAAGGAGATCCCGCCGTCGGAGGAGTCCCGCGCCGACGCGACGACGTCGTCCTCCATGAAGCGGAACTCGGGGTTGTGGTGGTACTGGTGGTGGCCCGCCATCGCGGCCGGCGAGTAGCAGGAGGGCAGCTTCTGCGGCGCCGCCTGCGCTTGGTGGACCCACTGGTGGCCGTAGACGTGCTGCGCTTCCGCGGCTCCTCCGCCGCCGGAGGCCGCGGCGGCCGACGCTCTCCTCTCCTCCTTCTTGAACCGGATTCCGCAGGCATTGCATAGCGACTGCACATTCAGGAAACGGTCATATTATGCACCGGAAAAGGTGGAGATGCAACATATCAACAATTTGCAAGACAGGTGTCAAGAAATAATCAAAGACCTATGACATATGCTCAGCGGCAAAGATGACGACATTGTTTGACTGAGAGACAAAGAAGAGCTTCGATATATACACAGACACATACATTAAAATTGCATTGGTGCAATCGTGATGGATGTTCAGAGAAAACAGTGAATGATAGTGATCTTCGTCACTCCATGTGCAGATGCTACGTTACCAGTTAGTACCATGTCTGGAGAATTCAAATCGTCGCATTCTTGATGAACACGAGAACCGACCGACCGACCCCAAAAAAAAGAAAAAGAAAGAAGGAAATCCATTAAACAAATTGCAGAGACCAGAACGATTCTCGAAACAACACACGTGAAACATTCTCGATCATATACAATGCACGAAAAGGACAAAGAAAAAACTAAAATGCAAGAGCTTATGCAACAGTCGCGCGTACACACGTATCGATGCCGCGATGCATAATTAATCCGCAACTCACCTTGGGGCCGCGGGGACCGTTGCGCCACAGCGGAGTGGAGGTGGTGTCGCAGTTGGCGCAGCGGCGAGCAAGAAGGGGATCGTTCGCCGCCGCCGCCGCCGCCGCAGCCGAGGGCTGGTTACCGCCGCCGCGGCTGGCCTTGCCGTGCGGAGAGTGCTTGGGCTGGAACACGTCCCAGCAGAAGTTGGACACGGACGAGCGCCGGTGCTGCTCGGGTCGGCCGCCGCTGCTTCCGCCGCCGCCGCCGCCGCCGCCGCCGCTCCGCCTGTAGTGGTGATCGTCCGAGCCGTCGTCGCCGCCGACGACGAGGCGGGTGGAGGGGGTGCCGAGCGAGAGGGTGCAGTCGACGGAGGAGGAGGAAGGGGAGGAGGAGTAGTAGAGGTCGTTCTCGTCGAAGGGCTTGGAGAAGAGCATGGAGAAGGAGGAGGCGCCCTGGTTGGCGTACGGGCCACACGGGCACGGCTCTCTGCTGCACCTATGCATCATCTCAGTCGCTCTCTCTCTCTCTCTCTATGCGCCTGTGTTGGGTTCTTCTCGTGGGAACGAGAGATCAAAGAGGAGGAGCGAATGATGATGAGAAGGAGTGAACGGGTGGTGAGGGAGAGTGTATATAAGGTGAGGGAGAGAGAGAGAAGGAGAGAGAAGGTGGGGAAGGGGTCGAAATAGGAGTCAGCAAGCAGGGCTGGGGCAGGGGCCTGTTGGGGTGGGGGTGTGATTGTCGTGGAATGGCCAGGAGGACTGGAGGGGAGGGAGGGATATGCAAATACGAAATTATGGGAAAAGAGAAAAAGGACAGAGGAGTACCCAGGTGACGGTCCCAGGTTCAGATTGCCATGTTGTAGTGAGAGAAAGAGAGAGAAGCAGCAGTATAGTACTTTGCGATTTACAGTGAGCGGGTCGTGAGTGTTTTGCAGATGAGCTGATGCAATGGGGTGGTGCCATCTTGGGGGTTGTATTTATAGCCCCCATCTGGAGAGATAAGTGATAGAGAGAGAGAGAGAGGGGCTAATATTATAAGTTTAAATGAACTTCGGAACTCATCGGAACGATAGGAGTATCTGATCTTCCGGCATAAAGTCTAGGTTTGAATCATTAGTATTTGTACATTCTTTTGAGATCGCGTCCAAAAGTGTGAGCCCTCCTTAATTCGAACTAGCTTTGCTTGAAGAGATCGTGAAGAGGGAGCTTTAAGTCTAGGGTCGTTAAGCTATCAAGTTGGCCCCATCTCCATTTAAAAATTTAAAATAATAAGTTATGAGTCAATTAGAATATGTTAATTACTTTTTATCGTATCAATTCTCCAATAAAATTCTCCAACACAACTTATACGTGTATCTTAACAATCACCATGCATAAAGAGGTTTAATCGAGCTTATTACTTGTTAGCAAATATAAGGAAGGGGGTTAGAGTCTAAATATGTTCTATGGGCTCAATCACCATCGAAAAATAGTAAATCGATCAACAGTGCATGATATGTTTCTATACGACTCTCCTCCGACAGATCGCATCATTTATGAATCGAACTCAAACTATCACGCCGAGACAATTTCCATCCGGTTAGTCACATTTTTTCGTTAGACCATACCTGCCTTATTTCTATAATTAAGAAGAGGCAGTTTGTAGAATGACATCATATCATTACAACGCATGACATCACCATCAAGAGCAATAGATATAATCATATGAGTTTCATGTGAGTCTCGTGAATATATGGAGTCTGGAGCGACCTAAATGTCATGAGCCGCGCGTCTAGAGAAGGAAAGAGAGAGAGAGAGTGGGGGGTGGGCACAGGGATCGGGGGCAGTCAAAAGAGGGCCACGTGAGTACGGTGGAGGAGGAACAGTCTTCCATGGATCTACATCTCTGCCGCACTTAACCCCTCCTCCCCCATCTTCGCCGATCACGAGGCTCTGTCTTCGTGACCTTATTCTCCTCATTTTCGCCAAAAAAAAAAAAAAAAATAAATTAATTACATTAAATAAAATAAAAATTTGTATAAAAATGGAAATTCACCCAGTCCCAGTCCTACTCCTAGTAATCGCCTTTTCCCACTCTTCCTCTGTCACTTTGCCTGCCCCCCAAGGAAAATGGAAAAATCGCACCCCCACGCGCTTCCCCCTCCCCACGCGCCGCCCCCCACCCCGCCATGCCCATCGCACCGTACCCACCATTAGATCTACATATGGTGCGATTAAATTGCACATGCGGTTATTGCCTAATTGCTCCCTTTAGTACTATGGTGGACGCGGTTCTTAACGACGATTTTGGCTGCCTCTTGGTATGACGTTACGTCGTGATCCTCGACTCGAAAAAAACGTCGTTCTTGACATTTAATATGACACAGATGCGGAACGAGTGTGATTGTGGATATGTCCATAAAGGAGATAAACTACACAGAGAAACCTGAATTCGAGTCTCATTGGACATTTTAAAGAAAAGAAAAGAAATTATATCTCGATGGTTTGGGACAGTTCTTATCGTCTAAATTAGTGCGTAGTTCTGCATCTCTATCACTAGCTAACGTGGAAAGTAGTACACATGTGAACAATGTTTTCGCGCAAGGACGCGCGGCCGATCGGATTCAAACGGCGCAAATAATCAAAAGAGGGTATCTTCGCTAGTCCTCATGGCGATCATGCGAGATGGGTGCAAGAATCTAACTCGATTGTCCTCTTGAAAAAACGAATATGTGGACACTCCTTCCCTTCCCTTTGTCGTGGGCGTTGCGTTTATGCGTCCAATCGGTCAATCTACATCGTCCTGTCCACATGACGTAAAAATAAAAAAAATTAACTCCACTTTTGCAAAAGACAATTGGGTAACTCCCCCAAATTTTTAAATTTTTATTTATCAATTATTATTATTGTCATCAACATGCGAGCACAAAATTCACAAACGATCAAAACGATCAGTGATCGTACCGTGGAATCACGTGAACTGCACACCAATGTCCCTCCCTTTCTCTCTCTCTCTCTCTATCTCTCCTTCGTCATCCCCATAATAATCACCTCAACATCCCCCGATTCCTAGCCAAAAACGAAATTTATTTTTTTTGGACGGAGAAAATAGGAGGAAAAATGAAAAAGAATAAAAGGACAAAAGAGGATGGGAAGGGGAGGAAAGATCGCCAGTGTAATCATCAAAGCAGGCATCGGTTCTCTCCTTCTTCTTCTTGGCTTGCTAGGAGAGAAATCTCCCCCGGGTCAAAGATGGGAAAAACTCGAAAAAGGGAAAGCTCCCCCCATCTCAAAAGGGCAAAAAAACACACAACACAAACACAAACCAAATAAAACCCAAAAACCCAAAATAAAAAATTACAAAATAAAAGAACATTGTAGGAAAATGCAAAAAAAAAAAAAGAGGGCGACCCCACGTCGTCCATGGCAAGACCCGACCAATCTCCTCTGGAACATCGACCCCTATTCAATCAAAAGATTCAAAATAAATTTTAAAAAAGGAGAAAAAGAAAAAAAGGGGAAAAATACATCGCAGAGGGAGAGAATCAGATCTTCTTGAGATTGGTGAATTTGAAGAGTTCGACAAGGGAGCGACGACCACCACTTTCCAAAAGATGCTCTCTCTCTCTCTCTCTCCCTCTCAAATTTTCGCTTGTTTGCATGCAGCGGCAGCAGCAACAAAAAAACCAGAGTGCTCGATTAGCCCAAGACGACCCCCGATGCCAACACCCCATTTACGTTTGGTCCACTTACACGTGCATTTCCCCCCCTTGTTTATTAAATAATCCGAGACCCGAAGTTTATGATTACCAACTGCGGTCCAAAAAAAAAAGAGGAAAGAAATTTGTCGATAATCAAATCCCGAACCCCGGTCGCGCTCGCGCTCTTCCCAAAGAAAATCCAGCCCATGTAGCGTCTGTAGTTTCAAAAAGATCGGCAGAGGATGTTTGTTTTTCCCCTCGTTGTTTACCACTAACGAGGTGTTGTGCACGAAAAGGGGTGACCCGAAAAAAAAAATTACAAAAGAAAAAAAATGGAAAACGGGTGACCATTATTGAGGAATCTGAACTAACCAATGTTTGGGAATTTAATCGTCGAGACAAGTAGATGAAATTGAGCGAAAGAGGATGGGAACTGAAATTGAGTGTCGACGGACAAATAGACAAATGTCATCGAAATGATTTAGAACATTTAAGAGAGAAAGTATTCACTTTATTTTGGATTTAAATGTTCGTATTCGAGTGTAAACGTGTTACCCATTGGATTATTCTTTTGAATAATGGATGTGTACTAGGATGTTAGATAGTGTGTCCCAGTCGAAATCACATATTCATCTTTACATTTACACCATTTCCAAGTGATTTCTTTCATTTACTTTTCGTTTACGTACTTTAGAGTTGTTGGGACATTCAATGAAAGATTTCAGAATCAGACTTGTTTTGCATGGGTTACAATCAAGATAACCGAGGTAAAAAAGGGCAATAGAATCTGAGGTCAATGATCTCTATCCAACTGATAATATGGTACAAAAGGCAATAAACTCCATCTATCTCATGAAAAACGAACGTTTTGAATGAAAATACTTTCGTCATCCATAATAATGTTTAAGTATAATTTATGATTGATTATGAAAATACTTTTGATCCATTAATTATTTAAAGCAACATAAGTCATTATTTTTATAAATAAATATTATATTTTTTTCACGAAATGGATGAAATCGAAGAGTATCTCTGGACAAATGGGAATGCGGCAATTGGCTTTGATCATATCCGTCGCATGAACCAGCCCTCCCTCCCTAAGCACGACGCCGCGACATCATGTCCCCACGCTTTTCGAACCCAAGAAGTTTCAATTCCGTTCAATCATCATCATGCCTTTGGCCAAACCACAGTCTACCCCCCAAAATAAAAAATAAAAATAAAAAAAAATAAAAAATGAAAATAAAAACAAGAAAAGAAGAAGGGCCAAATCAATCATGATGTAATGTGGCTCGTTGGATTCGGTGGGGCCCCCGAAACCGGTCGCGCTTTTCCCAGATCGCGGATCGTATCTATCCTCTGCTCGCCCTAAGCCCGACGAAAAGCCCCCTCCTCCCTAAATAAATAAAATAAAGCAACAAAATAAGCCCCACCATCCACCGCCCGATCGAGGCGCCACGTCAGCGCCATCGCCCGATCCCCGGGTGCGTGCGTGCGTGCGTGCGTATTCCGATCTGGAATTTCCCGAATTTAAAAAAAAAAAAAATAAAATAACCCCCCCACGTAAAAACGCAATAATATTGGAGATCTAATTAAAAAAAAAAGAAAAAGAAAAATAAAGAAAGTGGATATCGCACAGTATCGAGCGCATAAACAACACCACGTTCCTCAAAAGCCACGAGATACAACTGGAATGAATCTCCGACATCGCTCAAAAGCGTTGCATGGAATCTCTCTCTCTGTCTCAAAACACAGGTCGTTCAACGTTAGACCAGATCGGCAGCAGCAGGATTGGGGGTCAAAGTGGGGCCCCCCCACCTCCCGTCGGGCCCCGACAAAACGGAGTCCCGAACTGAATCCTTAACGAGGAAAAAGTTGGAGGGAGGGGAGGAGGGAGGGCGGAAGGGGAGGCTTCGAATAATCAAAAGGGGTCGATGCTGCCATCTTAGACATACTCTTTATAGGACTAAAGCGCGATTGATTATTCCAGTCGCCGAGAGAAGATCCGGAACTCGGAAAGTAGACCAGCTGGTCCGGTCTCGGCCCAGCTTTTTGTCGCCCTCCCGTTTTGTTCTCCGCACAAGTCTACCCAACCGGTTCGATCCGAGCAAAACCCGTGTTCGGATGAACGATCGGCTCGCGTGTTGTCCCGATGCTCGAATGGGTACGTTCGCGGCATCGTTGTCCTAATGTTCCTTGATCGATCCATTCGCTAGATTCGACTTGGGCTATGTTCTCTTGACATGGTGTGGACAACGGGCAGATCTTCTTTCAACAGAAGAAAGTGGGGAAAACCCATGTTTTCTCCGACAGGGCAAGACCTTAAAGGGCGTAAAGATATGCCTTCCCTGCGCATCAAGTAATTACCATTGCCATCTTTTAACGCCGACCCACTTCTTCAAAACATATAAGCCACCGGATCTTTATGATTTTAGGTTCAACTTCGTGTCGAACGTGATGCTCCAATTCAAAGCATGTCGCCCTTGAAGCTAGAACTAGCTTATGCACCCTATTGTTCCCCATTGGTCAAGTGTGTTTTCCTTGGTCAGGCCGTTGGTCAAGCTCAAAGATTCAGTCTTTGAACATGTGCTCTTTGTTGTCCCTAGGTCGAAGGCAAATTTCTTTTTTCTTTTCTTTTTTTGGTTCTGGAATTGGTCTTAGTGTGTGCATCAAGAAGACAAGAACTTTTTCAGGTACCACTAAAGTTAAAAAGAAGTGCAATTGAAGCAGTTCGAGGAAGTAAAGCAAAAGCAAGAGAGAAGAGAGAGAGGAGAGAGAGACCCGGATGGACCAGCAATGGCAATTCGGAAAGAGAAGAGATTGCGTAGGGGGAAAACCCTCCCTGATAAGCCGTCCTACGAAAAAGATAAAGGGTCAAAAAAGAAAGACTGTAACCCTCTGATTGTCCCCCTCCATGGAGATCTACACTAGTAGGTACAGCGAACCACAGGCTTTCAATAATTAAGAAAAGTTAGGGAAGCACCAAAATCACTAATCATAAGTTCGTATCGAGGAAATCATCGTCAAAGTACATTATCTCGTGTATAACAAAAGGAGGTAGACCGATGGATAATAAAGGAAGAGTTTTTCGAACGAGATTTCTCTGGACATTCAATGTAGATATCGAAGAGGAGAATGTATCTAGGTAGAAGTGCATGAGTACATCTCATGCTTCGGTTAGTGTGATTTTGACGAAATCCGATAGGTTGATACAAACAGGTGCTTGGAAATAAAATTGAGGTGCACGTATCTTGTTAAGGAATCTTTTTAGAACATTTTATTATTAAGATATTCCACTAAGAGAAAGTACATGTATCAAGGGGTCAAAAGCATACCCTTAATAATTTTCTCTAAAGAAAATGCTATTCCGATTATACATAACAAAATAAAATCACCTTGACAATTACCTATGCTTCTTCGTTATAGCTACTAATTAGAGTCTTGACGTCTTTTTTACACTTTGCATCATGTATCTTGAAAATCAAACTTTGAATCAAAAATCAGGTACTAGGATTCCGTTTGTCGGTCTAACAATGAAATCGCATGTACAGACTATAGTTCTATATTGCAATTTTGCTTGACGTTTGAAATTAACTTTGCTCGTCACGGCAAGCTGATCGACGACGCGACGGTCGGCACGTGGAACGGGAAGCCTTAAAGGGCTTGGAGCATCGGAATGTCATCATCACGTCAATCTCTGTTCGGGGCGGTTCGGATCTTTGTAGCAATTCTAGACGATCTCGCCACACATGGTCGCGTTTTTCCCAGGCGTGATTATTGGGAAACCATCAAGTCGTGGGGAATCATTTGATTTTCTTTCTCACGGTCACGTCAATCTTCGCCATCGATGGATTGCACGACCATACCGTGGATTTTGATACCTATGGTTTCCTAGGTGCCATTATTTGTTTGTGTTTTCAAGGACGCCAAGGAAATCTTGAGTTGATTTAAGATAGGGGAGTGATCATTGGGCGAGCTCGAATCGGGTCAAAACTTGAAGTCGAGCCTGATTTGATAATCTAGGGTCGCCCATCATATCAAATTCATGTGTAGTCCGTTTGAGGCTAGTGGTGCTCCATAGCTAGCCCCATAGCTAAATAACCTTGCCATGACTGGCCAAAGATCTCCTCGGGTGTGTCCATGGCCCAATTAGCTTATGTTGATGGTTAATATGGATAAGATTAGGAAATATTAAAAAAAAAAAACTATCGTGAATTTTCATTTCAATCGACCAAATGAGAACTTTTACATCCTCTATTTTTGAGATTACAACTTTGCAAACATGTCTTTTGGTTTGCACACCACATCCCATCTTCCAACAAACTCCTATTTACCAAATTAGCCCATGTCATTTCACTTAGATAACCCTGTTCGACCTTTTGAGCATTTACACAACAACTAATACAACCACCCGGCATGAATGCTCACCACCCTCCAAGTTGTCCCCGTCCCTCCCTTTGCACTATGCGCTTGCACGCATGTGTGTATGTGCATGCACACACGTCTCGATCTCTCTCAAACCCTCGGTGTTTTGTTGTGTCGTATTATCCATTGCTTGCTCTTTGCCGAAGCCATCGCAGGCGTGTGAGAGCACACCAACCTCACATCGAGGTTGCTGAGGTTGCCGCAACGTAAGTGTTATAATATGTCTCGAGTTTGAGTCTATGAACGAAACTGAACCAAAGATAAATTAAAGGAAAGTGGATATTTGGATTTCAAGTTGCTAATTTGTAGAGACCAAGCCATGAATTTATAGATTACGGAAATCCAATTTCGTATATACTGCTCGTTCAAGATAACAGAAAAAAAGGAAAGTCCAAGTTGGACTTGTTGACCGAAGTGTCCAACTTTCCTATTCTGATTTGAAGTTGGCTGCCATGCATATTATATCATATATATATTTGTTCTCTTTTTTTGCCGTAAGTGCGTGTGGTTGCTAGAGGGTTGTTGATGCGAGCAGAGCAATGTGGTCTTCACACTGTGGCAAACGTGAAGATTTCTTGAAGCACCGTTTTCTAAGCGAGTGCTTGACGTGGGTTTCGTCATTGATTTTTCGTTCATGCAATTACATCCAAGAAGAATTAGTGTTTGTAGCCGATTAAATCTTGAGGTAAGATTTGCGTGTAATTCCTTCGTGAGATTGAGAGATTATTTCTTAAGAAATTTTGGGGCTAAACACTGCGTGCGTTATTGGGTGTAATTGGGGTTTGGGAAACACCGAGAGAGTGTTTGAGTGACTTAAATGTGTAATCTCCTTGTATCGCTTAATCTATAGTGAAATTCGGCGCTGCTCTCCTCGTGGACGTAGGTATTTACGACTGAACCACGTAAATTTGGTGTCCAATTTATTTTCTTTTTCTGTATATATTATTGTTCAATCGCTCGCCTTTCGCAACAATTGGTATCAGAGCCAGACCTTGGCTAAGTTGAAGCAAATCGATGGCGACAGAAGAAGTAAAAGTGAGAATCGACATATTTGATGGGAAGGATTTTAGTTTCTGGAAGATGTAGATTGAAGATTATCTTTACTAGATGAAATTGCACTTGCCCTTATCTGGGGAGAAACTAGAGACAATGAAGCAAGCTGATTGGGATTTGTTGGATAGACGAGCTATGGGTGTTATTCGGTTGACGTTGGCTCGTAACGTCGCGTTTAACATCTTGAAGGAGAAGACCATTGCTGATTTGATGCAAGCCCTATTAGATATGTACGAGAAGCCCTCTGCGATCAACAAGGTCTATTTGATGCGACGTCTGTTTAATTTGAAGATGAGCGAATGTGCGTCAGTTGCAAATCATATCAATGAATTCAATGTAATTACTAGTCAATTGAGTTCAGTTGAGATTGACTTTGAAGATGAGTTACGTGCTTTGATTCTGTTATCCTCATTGCCTGATAGTTGGAATACCACTATTACTGCTGTTAGTAATTCCTCTGGGTCAACAAGTTTGACGTTTGATGGGATTCGAGATTTGATTCTGAGCGAGGATATTCGTAGAAGAGAATTTGGCGAACCTGTATCTACTGCTTTAGTAGGTGAAAATAGAGGAAGATCTATAACACGTGTTGGTAAGAGTAGTACTAATATGAACAGACATAGTCAATCTAGGATTGCTAATGTTGTCTGTTGGAGCTGTGGCAAGAGGGGGCATCTTAGAAGGAATTGCCTTAAGCTGAAGAATGAGAAGGGTAAGGGAATTATAGTTGATTTTGTAGAAAATGTTGTAGTTGTAGCAGATAATGTCGATTATGTCTTGTCTGTCACTAATGATTCATTGCTTGATGGATGGATTTTGAATTCTGGTTGTTTTTTTCATGTCACACCAAATAGAAACTGATTTACTACTTATCAATGCATGGATAATAGTAAAGTACAGTTGGGGAACAACAATGAATGCGATGTCATCGGTGTTGGTAATGTTAAAATCAGAATGCATGATGGTATCGTGAGGACATTGGCTGGAGTAAGGCATGTTCCAGAATTGAAAAAGAACTTAATTTCCTTGGGTGCCATAGATTCAGCTGGTTGCAAGTATTCTTCAAAAGGTGGAGTTCTGAAGGTTGTTCGAGGTGCCTTGGTGATAATGAAAGGAATCAAGCACGGAGGCCTGTATAAACTTCAAGGTGAGACAATGACAGATTTTGCCCCGGAGACGTCGGATGCATCTATTCGAGAGTCTATTGACTGCTCGAGGAAGACCTGGGTGTTTGTGCCAATGCACAAGTTTGATGCTGGTGTCAGGATCACGCGGTTGAGAGCTTTGATCGAGACGGAGGCTGGTAAGTTGATCAAGCATGTGCGGACTGACAATAGCAATGGAGTTCTGCTCGAAGCTGGTAATTAAATTCTGCATGAAAGAGTGCATAGTGAAACATCGCACTAGTGCCAGTAAATCACAACAATTTATAGAATTGATGAGCAGAATATTACTAGAGACGGCCCGTAAAATGATCTTTAGTGCTGGTATTGTTAGGAGAATCCTAGCTGATGTGCTTAGTACGATGAGCTGCCTGGTAAATAGATCCCCATCAACTGCTATTGAATGGCGGACTCCTGAAGAAATGTGGTCAGGTAACGTTGCTGGTTATTCTATTATTAGAATGTTTGGTTGCTCATGTTATTTTCGAGTGAGTGATGGTAAGCTCGATTAGAGGGCAAGGTACATATTCCATGGCTATGCACAAGGTGAGCGAGATGATCGGTTGTGGTGCCCAGATATAAATTCACCTATTAACAGCAGAGAAGTTACCCTTGATGAGTCTCTAGTACTTCTAGCTAGGAGTGTCTGTGGTAGTGTTAATACGGATCTGGACGGTGTTCAGCTTGAGGGGGAGTTGCGACCTGAAACTCCTAAGGTAGCATATACAGGTACTAGCAAAGTAATCGACACGGATGGTGCTTGTAGCGAGGTGGAGCTTATAGAGCCAATGGTTGCTGTAACTGCTGAAATTGACAAGGTACGTATTCGATCTCCTGATAGAGATGGATGTAACAATGGTTTTACTTTATCTGCGGTTGAGGAGGTTGCATCGGAAAATCCTTGCAGAGTAGTTAAAGGTGCATGTGGAGTTGGTATTCTGATGAGGTCCTCGGTTATGGCGAAGTTCAAGCGAGGCTTGGACTTGGATAATATTTGTGGCGGTTGAGCCCATCGGGGGTTATGGGAAAGTAGCGGCATAATTTGAATTTTTGCGAAGCGATTGTAACTTGGCTCAAATGTTGAGCCAATGTGGAGATTGTTATAATATGTCTCGAGTTTGAGTCTATGAACAAAACCGAACCCAAGATAAATTAAAGGAAAGTGGATATTTGGATTTCAAGTTGCTAATTTGTAGAGACCAAGCCATGAATTTATAGATTACGGAAATCCAATTTCGTATATACTGCTCGTTCAAGATAACAGAAAAAAAGGAAAGTCCAAGTTGGACTTGTTGACCGAAGTGTCCAACTTTCTTATTCTGATTTGAAGTTGGCTGCCACGCATATTATATCATATATATATTTGTTCTCTTTTTTGCCGTAACGTGTGGTTGCCAAAGGGTTGTTGATGCGAGCAGAGCAACGTGGTCTTCACACTGTGGCAAACGTGAAGATCTCTTGAAGCACCATTTTCCTATGTAGCACCGACACGGACACACAACACGCGACACGACACGACATGACACATCGACACGTCATTTCTTAAAAATAGAGAATTCCGACACGTTCCGACACATATATATATTATATATATATATATATATATATATATATATATACATAAATAAATAATAAAAATAGCCTAGAATTAATTTACACAAAAAATATTAAATAATATCATTCATTATTTTAATTTGTTACAATAATATATAAAACTTAGAGGAAAAAAAACATTGTTTAAAGAAAAATGCTGAAATGATATTTTTAAATTTATTTATTTATCATATATAGCATTTTTTAATTACTTCTTTCATAGTAAAAGACTTTTTAAAAAACTAAAACAATTCTAAAAAGAACAAAACTGAAAAAAAAAAAAAAATTGACCCCATGCGTGTATATTTATAACATTTTTTATTACTTCTCTTATTACTTCTTTTTTTGTATATTTATATTTTGACCCCTCAAATATTAGAATTTTTTAAAATTGACCCCGTGTGTGTCGGAATGGTGTGTCGGAATTCCAGACTTGCGTGTCGGAGAGAGTTGACCACGTGTCAGATTTTTCGACACTCATTGACCGCGTGTCGGAGCGTGTCGGGACGTGTCGGAGCGTGTCGAACACGTGTCGGAATGTCGGACACGACACGAAAGCTCCCGGAGAGTGTTGGTGCTACATAGCCATTTTCTAAGTGAGTGGTTGACGTGGGTTTCGTCGTTGATTTTTCGTTCGTGCAATTACATCCAAGAAGAATTAGTGTTTGTAGCCGATTAAATCTTGAGGTAAGATTTGCGTGTAATTCCTTCGTGAAATTGAGAGATTATTTCTTGAGAAATTTTGGGGCTAAACACTGCGTGAATTATTGGGTGTAATTGGGGCTTGAGAAACACCGAGAGAGTGTTTGAATGACTTGAGTGTGTAATCTCCTTGTATCGCTTGATCTATAGTGAAATTTGTCATTGCTCTCCCCGTGGACGTAGGTCTTTACGACTGAATCACGTAAATCTGGTGTCCGATTTATTTTCTTCTTTTGTCTATATTATTGTTCGATTGCTCACCTTTCGCAACAGTAAGTGACCTCAATCCATGGTCTCCTAGTTTGCACAATAAGTCATATAACTCGAGGATGAGTGAAATGGTAAGTCTAAAAGTAGAGAATGCAAAGTTGTATTGTAGTCAAATGTGATGAGCGCCTTAGAACTACAAACTCACACATAAGTCACAAATAACCTCTATAACTGCTTGTATCTTCGTGTCATGCTTTCGACAAATCTAATGATTTATCGCAAGCGAAGCAAATTCCCATGCGCACAATACGATAACTACGTATATATACTAGTAAATTTTTGTTATCACACCAAATTGTTCATCACGGTTTCTGGATGTAAGATATTTGTAATCTCCCAAAGCAATCGCACCAAATTTTTCTTAAACTTGCACGTAGCTCCTAGCCTTGCTTGACCGCATTGAAAGCTATGGAATTCCGCGAGCAGTTGCTGACCTAAAAAAAATACAGGCGTCGGGGGGCAGAAATACGTTCGGGCGTTGAGGCGCCCAAACCTAACTCCTCAAAATCAAATTGAATAATGGACAATACGGTTCGAGAAGGTGAGCAGAAAAACAGCAACCCCGGTCAACGCGACAGCTTACGTTGAAATCCCTCGGCAAAATGGAAATCGACTCTTCGCAGGAAAACGTGCCACATGTCGTGAGAGCTAAATGACAATTATTGGCAGCTTGTCCCGTTCTTAGGCTTGGACGATGACCGGTTCCCTAGCGATGCCCTTCGCGTTCCAATCTTGAAATCCGAATTACATTAATCTAATTGTTAAGGGTGCATTAGTGTTGCAAAAATGAATAATTAAAGAGATTTTTCTAAAAATAATCATTTGAATCAACTATAAAAATAAATATATAATATTTTCATTATCTACGAAAAACGTTGATAGTGAAATTTTTTCATTGAATAATTATTTCAAGCAATATAATAGATTATTTTTAGGAATATATTTTTGAAGTCATTTAATTTTTCGTGAAATAACTGATTTTTTTATAAAATAATATTAGTAACCGTAGCATTTTTCGAGGAAGTGGGCTAGGCTATATGAGCCACCAGCTGTACAGGCCTGCCCACGGTGAGGGTTGAGCCCATAGTAAAATAACTTGTCTGCTGACGTCGTTTCATTTGGCGGCAGGACTCTTTTTTCTTTTTCTTTTTAACGTCGCGTTAAATAATGACATAGAGTTTGCTGAGCAACTGGTATAATATTTAATCATCGAATTGCTTATTCGACAACTTAAAATTTTAGATCGACAGTAATTTCATGACATTCCGAATTATATTGGAAACGGAGTAGGAGGTCCATTGGAATATCTCGAAATTACTGAATTTGTCTCCACGATAGCTTGCTTCCTAATTGTAATTAGTTTCAATACTAATTCTTTGATCAAATCTCAAATTCATGCATGACGAGAGCGTTATCATGTCAACATCCTGAACGACACCCATTCGTCTAATAGCTTTTTGACTTCTGATGTGAGAGTGAGTGAAGCGCTCTCCCTATGCACAAGAGTGCGAGTGCGACATTCACTATGCACTACCAAAACTGCATCAACTCACTCCGTCTCTCAATACGACAAGCAAATAAACCCTATTTGAATTTTACCTATCTCATGAAAGAAATAGGATGAGAAAAGTATCAAAAAAGTTTTAAATCAATTAGATTGGTTGGTACCAATTCAAGTGTTGCTAATTAAGTCTATTAGCATGGACGCTGGCTATCCTACGTGACAAGACTTGTGCTAATATTTATATTTTATTTATTTATAATTTTTTAATAAGTTCTTCTACTTTTCCGAAATTTTTAATTTTTTTAATTTTCTTCTATTTTCCTTCTTCTTTTTTATTTTCCATTGTGGCCGGCAAGGGTCATTAGAGCTCGCCGGCCACCGACCCTCACTCGGCCTCGCCCATATGAGGGGGAAGCTCACTTCGCCATGGCTTAGCTGACTGCAAGCAAAGGCAGCTTTGCTTGCAGTTGGCGAGGCCATGGTCACCTACATAGGCCTTGAACATTGCCAAGCAGTAGTGGACAAAGCCCTCGAGCCTCGTCCAGTGACTGACAAATTTTGGCAACCTTCTTTGCTACAATGTGAAAGGAAAAGAAAAGAAAAGAAAAGAAAATAAAGAAAATAAGAAATTTTAAAAATAATTTGAAATTTAAAAACTATCTACGTTAGCGTCGATTATGTTATATAGAACAACCAATATCCATGTTAGTAATTTTTTATCGGGAAAAGTGTTAAAAAAGATTTAAACTTTCTGCATTTGTGCCAATTTAGTCATAAACATTTTTTTGGTGCCAATTAAGTCCTAAACCTTTTTACGTTGTGCCAATTCAGTCATTTCCGGCTAATTTTGGCCAAATTTTGCTAATTGGAAGCCGGCCGGCTGATGTTGACAATTTTTAATAATATTTTAATATTTTTGAATTTTTTTATTTTTTTTTTTCTTCTCCTCTTCTTCCTCCAGTCGGTCGCTGGTAGAAGAAAAAAAAAAAAAAGAAAAATATAAAGGAAAAAAATAAAAACATAAAGAAAATAAAAAAATTTATTAAAGATTATTAAAAATTGTCCACGTTAGTCTTTGGTTAGGTCACGTCGGTCGACAAGATATCCAATTAGCAAAATCTTGCCAAAATTGGCCGGAAATAATTGAATTGACAAACCACCCACTGGTGGCGTCGTTGGCTCGAGCTTTGTGTCTCTCACGAAAGGTGCCAAGTTCGAATCCCAGCGGCATTACTTGGTGACTTAACCTCTGGCGTGAGTATGGTGACCAGCTTGTGTCAGCCTCGGATACTTCCCGTCGGCTGTCGGCTTTCGGGATTTCTTGGGTCATAAAAAAAAAAAAATAATTGAATTGACACAACGTAAAAATATTTAGGACTTAATTAATACCAAAAAAAGATTTATGATTTTTTTGACACTTTTTCCATTTTTTACCTAAATTAGCAGGATGTTTTCAATTGACAAAACATAAAAATATTTAAAACTTAATTGATGCGATTGAAAGATTTATAATTAAATTGATAAAATATAATATTTTAATGACTTTTTCGGTACTTTTTCTCGTATAGAATAGATTGTGATTTAATTAAGATTGATGTACTTTCAACTTTGATGACAAGACAGAAAGCAAATTGTGATTGTATCCAAGATTTTTGAAAAATTAAGTTTCTAACTCATGAGGTCACAATCCGATCAACGTACCAATTCAAATTGTGCCCATTGAATGAATATGCCATGTCTCCATATAGTGTAATGGCTTTCGACATCTCCAGCAGGCACTCCAATTAATGCTAGACTACTCAATAAGATACACACCATCACTCGAGATGACATGAACACGGTGCATGAGCCCCAACCGCTCGTCCTAGGGTTTTGGGGGGAGAGCAAAGAAAAGGAGAACATCGCGGGCTAATCTCGCCCAGCCACCGAAATCAATAGCGGGAAACGAGGGGCTAAAGCATGCAATAATGGAGGTGGCTTTCAAGCGAATTAAATGAGGAAAGGGCCATACAGGCAGGACCGCAATCGTTACTGGCGATCAGAGGTGACAGCGAAACCTAGTTGTCATATAATCGAGAGGACACTGTGGTTAGGACTTGCTATCACAAAGCAACATAATTTTCATAAATTCATTATTAAGATAGACTTGAAAATGATCACCGAACTTGTTAGCCAAAAGAGAATAGCAGATAATACTAGATCAACATTATTTAAAGATATTAAAAGACTATCAAGCTCTTATTTTGAGTTCAAAATACATCATATTTTTCAGGAAGAAATCGGCGTGCATACTATGTTCTACTTGCAGCTTCCTAGATAATTATCCCATGTTTTGCTTAGTGATAAAGGTAGGATTATAGAGTTTGGAGTGAAATGACTATGGCTCTTGCAGGAGACTAGTTGTCCTCTGGGTTTTGCTTTTATATGTAGGGGGAACTCCCACATGAACAAGTCTACGGGATCCGAGCACGCGAAATCACCATTGAACAAACGAGACTCGAATAGAAGTCATGATGAGAAACTCAAACAAGGAGCGATATGGGGAGAGCAGGACGTGTGCCGCGCCCCTAACCACATATACCGGTATGTTCTTAAACCCTTCGGCATCGAACTGAATTAGTAGTTTTCTTGATCCATTCATTCAATTGAATGCGAACTTTATTTGCAAAGGGTTAGATAGGCCATGATAGCCACTTGCATATCCCATCAGCGTCCTGCTTCTGCGGCGATGCTATAAGTGTCGCCAAAATCTTCAATTCTCTCTTTGTCCTGTGCGATTTTACCATCCAAACTTATGTCAATTCACACCAAACGCATTGAAACACGTCTAACGACATCTTGGTAAATTAAGTAAGTTTTTGCTATCATTAGGATTCATCTTTAAGGTTTATCTAATACATCGTGAATTTTTTTTTTGAAGTATTATAGCTTAAATCTTCGGATTGTGTATCATTTGTATTCTCGAAACACATATCCATTTAACGCTATGGGAAATGGGATATATATATTGGTCAGAATGGGAAATGCAATAGTTGATTGTTGCACTTTTCTTTAATATTCAATGTGGTCCTCTAACCTTTTTTTTAGTTCAATCTAATCCCCAAACTTTAAAAAATTCATTCAATATTGTCCTTCTATTAAGCATATCGCGAGATTATGTGCACTTTTCTAATGTAAACCACCACTTTAGTGTTTATTGTGCTTCTCAGTGATCAACATGTGTGCTTCCTATTTGACTTGATCTGCGCCCTCAGCTATCACCTTTACCAGATCAGTTCGGTCTGTCTCCAACTCCAATTTCAGTTCAAATTGAAGCTTCGAAGTTCTTTAGGGTTTCAAGAACAGCTGCTGTCTCCGCTTGGATCACGGATGAAACTCTCATTGATCAAGCAAATCCGTTGATAAGGATACCTTGGTTGTCTTGGCAAAAACAAGTGATGGCCCTTTCCTCTGTTCCTTCATCAAAAGACCCATCCACGTTAATTTTGAGCACACCGCAGGGAGGGGGAGTCTAGATCGAACGTAACTCTATTTGTATTTGCGAATTTCCCTTGAAAAAGATATTCGATGGACTCCGGGTGCTTATGGTAGATCATGCAAGTGGCTTCAGGTACAATTCGTCTTTGAAACAAGTTCTCCTTGGTTGCTAGAACATTTTGGCAAAGATGCCAAGCAAAAAATCTAATTTTGAATTGCAAGTTTGCCTTCTAAATTTTATTCCACAATTCTCTAGGGTTTAGAAAAATCAATGATGCTCGATCTTGTTTAGGAGTTTCTGCCCATGCCCTGAGGTTGTTTATGTAAACTTGCTTGTTTTGACCGCCTTTCACATCAATTTACTTCTGGGAGTTAGAGAATTTAAGGGATGGCTAAAATCTCCTAGGATGTTTCGCAGTCGAACACCTCTCTCACTCTATTTTCATTCCATCTAATTTCCTCCCAAATTATCAACTCGGATACCCGAGTTGGATCCTCTTTGGTCGTAGGCCTCCAATCACACCTCTCGGCAACCACTGATCTTCTCTTATGCTGATTTTCTCTCTATTTCTAACCACCCATTAGATAGATCCGTTTTATAACATTTCGGCCCATAAGCAAATTTTGCCACCCCAAAGAGGGTAGAGCTTTTTTCTACATGCAATAAATCCATATGAGGATAGTAAAATTTTTTAAAGATCCAATTCCAAAGAGAATGTACATTTTGAATTAGCCTCCATGCTTGCCGACTCAACATAGCCTCATTGAATTTAATTAGGTCTCTAAATCCTAAACCACACTCATCCTTCCTCACTTTACGAGTATCTTAGTTTCTCTGATGCAACCCTATCTAGTTTTCATGGCTTTTCTCCAAAATACAGTAATTTTCTATCAATGGCTCGGCAAATGGATAAAAGGAATTTTCAAAAATGGACGTTGCATGTTGCGGTAGAGCTTTCATAATAGTTTTGAGGAGAATTTATTTCCTTATCTTGGACAAGGACTACTCTTTCTAGTTCTCTATTTTCATCATTGATCCAAGCCAACATTTGCTTTTTAATAACCCTAGTCGGATGGTACATCCAAATATGTCCCCATCCTCTCTTAACTCCAGTACTCTCATTTATGTCCGACCTGTTCAAGTTTATGGCTTGCCTTGATACGAAGCAATATTGACCAAGAACCGTAGTCACATGTTGACATCCTACAATTTTTCCTTCAAGAAAGAGTATTAAATTATGTACAAAAAGCAGGTGAGATATAGATGGAGTCCATCCGGCTAACCGTGATTTCTATTTATCAAGAATTTCTCGTCCGGACTCGGGTCCATTGATCCTAATAAACTATAGCCATCGGTGTTCCTAGTCCGGCATGGGTTCCACGTTTCGGTGACGCAAGATCTTAGGCTGCGATCCCGAAGTAGAGAGGCAAGTATTTTCTATTTATCACCAGACGCCATCAAGAATCTGACAGAGCCATGTCGTGGGGGGTGATTGTCCTTGACCTTTTGACTCGCTCGAAGTGCTGGTCCAACAGACGTTCATCTCAACAAAGAGTAGGCAGGTGGCAGTTGATCCAAAACCAAACAACCTTCGCGTTTTTGTCCATCCAAGCAGCAAAACCTTTTCTTGTTTTTGTCTTTCATAAAGAAAAAAGAAAAAAAAGACTTTCTGGTGAACCATTTCAATTTCTTGTTATCGTTCGCAATCCCAACTTGCTCCTACGATCCAAACGAATCGGTACCATCGTGCAAGAAATCACACCCACCGTCAAATCAGATCCTCATGGCCCCATTCAGTCGCTACCCTTTTTTCTCTTTCTCTCCATAAATCTTTAGGTAGCTGTCTTATCTTTCTTGTGGCCCTCCCTCATTTATTTATAGTTGAAGATTTTCGGGAAAGAGCTTCCAAGATCGTGTAGTTCTGCATGCAACCCGTCGATTCTTATTTCAAGTTCCACTCCCAACAATCCATTAAACATCCGACAGCAGCCCATCACCAAACCCTACCTTCTTTTCCATTTGAAAATCCCTCTCTTCTCCATCCCTCTCGTTATTAGTACTCTCCCCCGCAAGAACAGGGGACGCACCGCAGATCAACGTCACAGAGAGAGAGAGAGAGAGAGAGAGAGAGAGAGAGAGAGAGAGAGAGAGAGAGAGAGAGAGAGAGAGAGAGAGAGAGATGGTGAACTTCGTGGCGCTCCAGAAACCACTCTTGCATGGCCTCATGAAGAGCGCCGGGATCCGCCCCTACACGGTGGAGATCGAGCCCGGCACCGTCATGAACTTCTGGGTGCCACGGGAGACCGTCAAGAAGCCCGACAAGAAGGCCAAGGGCAAGGATGAAACCGTTCTTGTCAACCCCACGAAGCCCGTTGTCGTCCTCATCCATGGCTTCGCCGCCGAGGGCATCGTGACCTGGCAGTTTCAGGTCGGCGCGTTGACGAAGAAGTACGCCGTTTACATCCCCGACCTCATATTCTTCGGTGAGTCGGTCAGTGACACGAGTGACCGGTCACCGGCATTCCAGGTAAGGTTGAGCTTGCTTCAAGAAGGAGCAAGATAAATAATGCATAGCCATCTGCACTTCAAATTATACGCAGCTAAATGGACATAATTCAGTCCAACTGACTTGAGTGTGTGAATTCCCTATTGTATCCAATATTGTAGTTTATGTTAGAAGATCAGTATATTCGCAAATACATTAACAATTTCGAAGTTTACTTAGACTTCAGAGGAATAGGTCAACTTGAAAGATTTCAACCTTAAAAAACCAATTTTTTTTTTTTCATACATAATGTTTGTAATACAGATATCATTTGTAACTACATCACCAACCTAGCAACATTGGGCGGTTCAGTTTGGTTAACAAATTCAAATCCGGTTGACACATAATCTCTGATTTTAATTTCCATATAATTCTTTTTTTTTAATCAATTTTTCAGGCCAAGTGTGTTGTGAAGGGGCTGAGGAAGCTCGGCGTTGAGATGTGCACGGTGGTTGGGTTTAGCTATGGCGGGATGGTGGCGTTCAAGATGGCAGAGATGTACCCGGAGATGGTCCGAGCCATGGTGATATCGGGGTCGATACTAGCCATGACGGATTCGATTAGTGAGGAGGCACTACAGAGGCTTGGGTTCTCTTCTTCATCAGAGCTCCTGTTGCCGACATCGGTGAAGGGCCTAAAGGCGCTTCAGTCGGTCGCCATGCACCGGAAGATTTGGTTCCCTGACCGGTTTCACAAGGACTACCTCGAGGTAACATTGTGGTCATTACCCCTGGTCATTATAAACAAAACCTACATTTAAATTTTCGGATATATTTTCTAATATAAAAACTCAATATCTATGTATCCATAACTATACACATAGTATACCGTTTTTCATTAATTTTGTTTGCTTTTTTCTTTTGGATAAGTGCATTAGAAGTCCTAAAACTTATCATGAAAATGCAATTGAGTCCTAAAACTTTCAAAATGTTCAATAAAGTCCTAAAACTTATCTTGAAAGTACAATCGATGCCTAAAATTATTAAAAAGTGCAATCAATAGAATGACTTAGATTGAACCACTTTGATAAGTTTGAAAACTTGATTGCACTTTTTGAAAGTTTTAGGACTTAATTGCACTTTGTGACAAGTTTTATGACTTAATTGTATTTTCATGACAAATTTTAGGACTTTCAATGTACTTATCCTCTTTTATTTTTACGGACAATTAGGAGTAGCTTCTTTTCACTTTCATTTGACATGGTAAGATTGTGAAAGACTAACATCTCCCTTGTTAGTTCATACATAAAATTGATCAAATTAACTCAATTAACAAAACGTAAAAATATTTAGAACTTAATTTGCACAATTAAAAGATTTATGATTAATTTAGCAAAGATGCAATAGATTTAAAACTTTGAGGACAATTTTTCCTGGATGATTACCATCGTGTCGTGTAAAAATTGAGGTCCAAGGTCCCCACAACTTGTGGACGATGTAGTACACGACACGCAGAACTCGTTGAAATTTGATCAACATAGCATCCTCCACCGTAAAGTCTGGAAAAGGACTTCCAGCTACAGCACCTACTTTGTTATCATCAGTTGACAATCTTTAGTACGAAAGCTTAGGTGTGCAAATGGGATCGTAAGCGAAGCCAAGATTTCATCTTGTCTTGACGACGAGACACTCTCTCTTTTGCCTTAGCCCCTTAGAGGAAAAATTAACGATAATGATTACAATAATGTCGTAGATACTAAGACCGCTCTAGAAAATTTAATTTTGTTATATAATATGAGGAATCACGATTAGGGTACTCCGGAATTATAATATTCGCATTGCGGGCTTCGCATTGCGGGCTTCGCATTTTCTTGCTCGCTATGAACTGCACTGTTGGATTGGACTGGGTCGGTCTGTGCTGTTGGATTGGACTGGGTCGGCCCCACGAGATGATCCCAAAAGATCAAAAGAGCATGGGAGGTTTACCTGACCCTCTTAGAAAAGACTTTGAAATGATACTTCATCATCATCTCTGGACAACTCCTGGAAAACCCCTGTTTTGACCCAACTATCTTTTTCTCCAATGTGCAAACGACAGGTGATGTTCACAAACAGGAAGGAGAGATCTGAGCTGTTGGAGGCTCTTGTCATCAGCAACAAGGATGCCTCCATTCCTAACTACACCCAGGTAATTGTCATATCTCTTTGTTTCATTCTATGAGTCCATGGATCTCATTCATCCATAGAACTGAAACACTGACCATCTCCAATTTTTTGCATGAATTTTGCAGAGGATACATCTCCTCTGGGGTGAACAAGATCAGATCTTTAAACTGGAGCTGGCTCAGAACATGAAAGAGTATGTACCCTAAAATTACACTTCTACCGGGTTTTTTTTTTAAAGAAAAAAAGAAAAGGAAAACCGATGTCAGCTCGAGAATCATGCGGCGCATGAGTGGAACATATCTGATGGCGTGACAAGCAATGTTTTATCACGTCGGCCATATAATGATTCTACCTAATGATATCTAAGCATGAATCGCCTTCAAATTGGATCGACTAAGTAATATGATGAGCGAAAGACATCAAATGATCACGCCAGATCATTATATGCTGTCCCCGTTGGGTCAGTCAAATGAATCGCACTGACAGTTTAGTTTCGACAAAATTGCAGACAGCTAGGAGAGAAAGCAACGGTGGAGGGCATCGAGAAGGCAGGACACTTGACTCACCTTGAGAGGCCCTGCGTGTACAACCGGTGCTTGAAGCGGTTCCTTGCTTCAGTCCATCAAACTGAAGCTGACAAATGAGTTCGACTCTGCTTTTGTGCTTTCGTTGTTTTTCTGCTCTCTAGCCTCATTCCAATGTTTGAGATCTGAGTGAGTGAACTTTTCCTTGAACAAGATAAATGATATGGAAGAGAAGAGGCATGCGAATATGTTTCTTTTTCTCCGATTTCGATTTTCTTTGTTACTAGTTTTCCAACAACTCCGAAAGGGAAAACCGTAGAACCAAGTGTACTACGACAAAAAGCATTGATGCCACACGAAAGCGAAAAAGCTTTTGCAAAACTGCTCATCTAAATGAGGACTGAATCTCTTCCAGTGTTCTTCCCTTCGTCTCGGGAACAAAAAACGTCACGAAAGCAACCATGAGAGTGGTCGTCACGGTGAAGATAGAGAAAGTCCCTGTTAAGAATGTGGGAACGCAACTCAGAACTAGATACACAAGAATACCCATTCATGGAGGTACAATAAGGACCAATTGAATTATATCAGTTGGGACGTACCTCCCGTGCTCCAATCCAACAGCAAATTCTCGCTCATTGTGATTGCCCAGGAAAAGAACCAATTTGCTAATGTTGCTACGCTCCCAGCAAGACCCTTAATGTCCACAGGAAGTATCTACAATACGCAATTTGGCCCAACAAGACAAAAGGCTGATTAGAATTGATTAAATCAATACTCAGAATTAATATATCTACTTTTGACATCCCCCAAGAGAACACAGAAGTTTGGTAATTTCCTTCTTTGTCAATGTTTCTTTTGTCATTTCCTCCGTTCTTTTTTGTCCCCTCTCCTTGGCATATTTGCTATAAATTATCACACAAAACTTATTGGGATAGACTGACAAATTAGTGAAAAGATGAGAAGAGGATGGCACAACATAGATTAATGTAAGTATCCAATTAAACCAGCAAATCATAGCTTCTATCCCTGACACAGAAAGGAAAAACCATCATTAAACATACCTCAGACATTATAAGCCAAGGAATTGCTCCCACCCCTAGAGAGTATGAAATTATAAGAACCTGGAAAAATCATAAGTGAATATTTTAAGATGTGCCAATTATACCAGTAGAGCTGCAGAAAATCGCAAAAAGAGCAAAGTCTTACCACAAGCCCAACCAGTGACATTATTCCCAATATGCTATACACTCGGGATTCTTCTGATACAACATCCTGTAGATAGCAAAGAACAGAGAGAGTTCGTAGTGCATTTAGTTTCCCATAACATAACATCACATGAATACTCTATTGGAAAGCACGACATGAGAGGACTGCAATTTTACAAACCTCTAGATAGAAGGCAACTGAAACAATAAGAAGGCTGATAGCCATCCCAGCAGACGAAATCTGTAAGAAATATTCTTCAGATTAGGCTGCTTTGTAGCTGGAAAATTTTTGACAGGAAAGTATTATCGAACTTACAATAAGAAGCAGCCTGCGACCGGCTTTGTCCATCAGCCATACAGCTACTCCAGTGGCCACAACCTAAGTCATTAAAAGAGAGATGGTCAGAGAACAATACCACATCTTTGGCATCTCATGTGAAGCTTCAAATCACATCAGTTCACATGATAGACAATCCGCATGAAAAGACTGAGAGATGCACTTAATAAATTACCTGGATTACCCCGAGGCCAACTGTTGCAGCATTGCTTGATGAAACTCCTAAAAAATTCACCGAGCATCTTAGGTTCTTGCAAACAAAGGATATTTTTTTTTTAATGAGACCATTAACCTAGACCAGAAGACTTGCGTTGAAAAATAAAAGGAAATTGAAACATTGATAATTGTTGCATCATCACGGGCCTGTTTGGCTTAATTCCTGGAGCAGGATTTATGTTCTGGACTGCTCTTCTCATAGCATTAGTCAGTTTCTAGATTCAGTGTACTTGTTAAACCTCTGTTGCCCTATTATCTATGATGACCAGACCCCTCCCATGTATGTCATGACCTGAAAAGGAGTACCCAGATGTGCCCACTAAAGTAGTAATTATTTGGGGATAGGTCCTAATAGTAATTCAATTCACAGACTTTTCCCACCAATATACTCCGTTTGCTATGAATTCTCCTACTCATTGATGTCACAATCTGTGACGATCTGGTCTTGTGGGCCAAACTCTCGATGTCAGTGTACCCCTCAAGGTGGTGGTCGTTTGGGATCGGTCATCCCTATGAATCACTTCACAGGATCTCTCGTTCCGATATAAGACTTGGGGTGTTGCACCACCTATGCAAAAATAACTCTACCTGTTTTTTGTTAGATGCTTGGAAGAATGATTTTGGATCTATGCGTACATGAAGAAACGATTCAACCATTAGCCTTTTTGCTCTCTCTCTGCTTCATAACTGAGCTTTCACTGCAGATGAATGTGCCAATCATTATGCAACGTATTACTTACAATGAAGCTTTAGAGGTTTCCAATAATTTAATACCCTCCCCCCAAGCTTCTGGAGAAAGATCTCTATGAAATATATCTGGTGCTTGGTTCAAATAATCAAGAAACATCTATTTTATGTCTGTGACTGGCAAATCAAGATATCTAGAGAATAAGTTGGATACATTTCAATGAAATACCCCTTCTTCTTGGTCAAATAAACTTTATTTATTGCAAGTGCACATACTGATTGGGCAGCATACCACTTACTCTAGATGACCTAAACTATGTGAAGCTTGCTATCAACAATATGTACTTTCTTTAATTTATAGTTCGTGGTTTCTATGCATTAACCACTCGATTAACTGCATCAGAGGGCACTCAGCAGGGGTCAAAGCTTTAAGTTCTATAATGGCATTCTGTTGTATGTTTTCTACTTCTCTTTGGGGGAAAAAAAAGCCAAAGTTGAGATATCAAAGAGTATAATATATAAATTGTATACAGAAATTGGACATATTACGCCATCATTTTGTCTGAAAGGTCTAATAAGATCTCCGTTTACTTAAAGGCAGTAGATTCAGATCTTTAAGCCTAGACAGAAGTGATGAAATTTCAGAAGTCAAGAGTCAATGTCCTAACCAGCGCTCTCAAAAATCTTGGTGGAATAGAATAAGACACCATTGATGCCAGTGAGTTGCTGAAGCACAAGCAATCCAATTCCAACCTGAAGCACAATGATCCAATCTCTTATGAATAAAGCTTTAGAGATAATACACAAAATCAATGCAGTTTATCAAAATCAGAGAGTAATTTACCATTAGAGGAAACCAATATCTCTTCCTCTTGAGATCAGCAAACCTGATTGTGGTTCTTTTGCTTGAAGATGCAACAGATTTCTGAAGAAAGTAATCATCAGAAGTCCGTGGAAATTATAAATTTAAACGTCATGCTTCCGTTAAGAACATCTAATCCAAATGGCAGATGCAGTGGAATACTGGAATCACCAACAAGGATGCATTATACAGTACCTTAATTTCGCTCACTTCAGAGGAAATATCAGCATCAAAACCCCGTAAAACTAGTAAAGATGCTTCAAATTCATCTGTAAACCCCATTTTGGCCTGCAAATTTTGCCACCACCAGCAAAGGCAGTGATTTAGAAAATTCCCAAGATATAATGGGAAAATTTATGTAAGCTGAAAGACAATTCTGAACTTTGAGCACATAAACAGATCAATATCTGTACCAGCCACCTAGGAGACTCTGGTATGAAAAATAAGCCAGGGATCAACACCAAGCAAGGCAAAGCTCCTGCCAAAAAAAAAAAATTGCTATGACACATTGCTTGGAATGTAATAAATTGTTGATTGACTTCTCAGGGAAATAAATTATTTGGTTATTTGAAAAGTGACAAACTGAGGATTCATCTGTCTTGAAAGCAGTTATATAGACAATTAGATCGTCGGTGATGGTAACCGATCGGAAGGCATTCTTAGCAAACTTAATTAATGGAGTGTCTTTAACTGAAAGTAATTCTAATCTGATGGGAATAATACTAAGTATATTGAGATTTGCCTTCTTATGTTATTCAAGTTGATCAGCATACGGTCTTGCTACTTCTTAAACAAATTAGTTATCAATGCCTAGTCTTTCCTTCCCTTGGATATGCTTACCTAAAATTGCTAGCACTCTCCAGCTGAAAAACATTCCCAACACATAAGCCAGCAGAATTCCCATAGTGACTGATAGCTGCACAACTCGAAAACTTAAAAAGTTAAAATACTTGTCATATTACCATTGGGATAATTTATGGATTATGGACTGGCTAAGGAATAAACATGAGAGGAAAGGTCTGTCTAGTTTCTTCTCCTACATCCATGTACTGATCTGTGGCACTTGTACTGATGTCTACTTGTAGATCTAAAGTAAAGACACATGAACTTGTGAAAGAAGAAATGGTGGACACTGGAGAAAGAAACATTTGGCTAAGATAACTGAAAGCACTGCCTCGCTAAAATCACAGAAATTATAGTATGGCTTCTAATGAAGACATTCAAGAAACAGAGAGATAAGCTGACTATTAACCTGATTCACGGATCCAAGAGTTCCTCTCATGTTTTGAGGTGATATCTCGGCGATGTATACTGGCACCTAAAAGTGACAAATCTTGGTTCAGGCATAAAGTTGACAGGAAATCCATTGGAATCATTAAGAGCCTTATCAAGGTTACCGTATAGGAGATGACGCCCACGCCAAATCCCTCCAACAACCTTCCCAGGTATAAAAACGAAACGTCCTACTAAATGAAAATTTTAGGATGTGACAAATCTGTAGTACTAAAGCCCAATTACATGTGTTGGTGGGGGAAAAAGCTCACTTTGGAAAAAGAGATGATGAACCATCCAATTACATTGGGGATTGCGGCAATCATCAGTGACTGCAATTCAACACACACAGAAGTTTTCAGGAACTAACATATTTAGCTACTAGCAGCCAACGATGCAATACCAGAAAATGAAACAGAAGTAGCATAACTTTAGTTTGCACTTTTACCACTCGCTGTTATGATATTTTCCTTGTAGATAGGATAAGAACAACATCTAAAAGTAAATACTCAACTCTTTCTCAACTTGAGAACATATGAAAGCGCTAACTCAAATTGAATGATCACATCTCTAGCAGCTCCTATGATCAAACTACTAACTGAATTTGCTTGCCAATGAAACCATAACAAACACCCTTATTTACCCCTTTTCGGCCAATATACTCTGCAATCTGGCCGCTTGCAATCGCCCCGACCATAGCACCAACATTAGCCAAGGAGCCAAATACTGAGAACTGTCGCAATGAAATACGCCCAATCAGTATAGTCAAAGAGCAAAAGTTACTGCAAATTGCTACCCCATAATGGCAAGAATCCGAAGAAAAAGATGAAGAACAAGTGACACCTCCGAAAGTGAAAGGCTTAGGTCGCTGATGATGTCTTCCTCTGTCGGGGACGAATACCCACACTGAGAACAAACAGAGAACAAGAATGTCACTCACTGTAAGTGACATGCACGCAGGCAAAAAGCTGCAATTTTTTCCCCTGCGATCTCATCATGTATATTCTGAGAGCTGGCACAGTTAATACTGTAACGAACGAGATCGAATCTGGCATCAACGCTAACGATTTCGCAAAAAGACAAGGCAACCCACCGTGAAACCAAACTGAATAGGGCCCAGCGCCACGATGAGGACGCAGAGAATGACGGAGACGGAGCCGTCGCGAATGATCTGCGCCGACGAGCCCAGGTTCGCCGTCGTGGACTGCCGCGAGCTCATCCTGTACCAGTTCCCAGTGTTGAGCAGCGGCTTCCGGATGTCTCTCCCGCTCCCGCTATCCTCGCTATCTTCCCTGTAACTCATTTTCTTCTCCCTCTCCTCTGCTCCTCCTCCTCCTCCTCCTCCTCCTCCTCCTGCTGCTGCTCCTACTTCGAGGACCGAAAGCGAAGCTCCCAAGAAAACAGGGCGACTTTCTTGATGGGTTCACAGCGAGGCTCCAGCCCTGAGAAGTAGGCAAGAAATTCAAGTGGGGAAGGCTCCCGCTTCACCTGCGGTTCGAGGGTGGTGGCACCAAATCTTCTGGGTGGATTTGACGAGAAGGTGAAGAAGAAGAAGAAAAAGAAGAAGGAGATGGAGGGAACAGGAAAGTCAACGACCGCGGGCTACGTAGGACAAATTGAACCGTCGAAGACAAGTTAGTTCGAACAGGCGACCGGTGGCCTCTGGAAAACGTCACCTGTCGTTTGTTACCGTCTTGCCCTGCGATCTACAGATGTGTACTGCTATACCTGCGAAGATGTTTGACGTCTTCGGTTGAAAGGTCAGTCGGAAACAGGGATGCTCGTGGATCTGAACGTGTTTCACGCCGCAATTGTACTTTTTATGCATTAGCTGCCTTTGGGAAATAAATTTATGATATTGGAGAATGAATCATTGGGGAGAGTAAAGTATAAGCGTGTTATCTGATTCTGGAGGATCATAAACTGTGATAAGGACTCTTCACCAAACTCAGCTTTTTGTAGCGGATTTGATTATGGGTATCTAAGGCGGGGCAACTCCTTTAGAGCAATGTGCCACGAAATTACTAGGAAATCAAAGGAACACGGAACCAAAGGGAAGGAAACCTTGAATGCAGTTTTTGGAAACGGAATCACTTGAACGACGGACACTCCACGCTCCAATAATATTATAACACGAATATCATTGTCACATTCCACACAAGCACGTTAGGGACCAACGATAAGTCAACTCGAACATGAATTTGACCGAGTTTTGGCTCTCTCACGGCTCATGGTTTTCTCCATTCCCATTTCCCACGATCCCAATGACTGAACCCACGTTGTCGATTCAGACAGGTCGAGTGACTTTCTGCATGCACACCAGGCCAAGCTCGACTCTCCTCTTCTTCGACTTGTCTCGTTTTCTTCTCAAGATTGGGTTCCCCCTCTCGTTTGTGTTGCCATTTCATGCTTCTAGCGGCCTGATTCTGGCCGGAAAGACTGATTCTGGCCGGAAAGAGAAGGGAAGGTTGAAAGGGGAGAGACTAGAAAACTCTAGGGATTAGGTAGACGGATCGTAAATACCTTTCCTGTTTATGAGATAGAGATGAATATACTTTTTTTAGTATACACGTGTCTCAATATTTTATTTTGAAACTATGGAAAAAAAATACATTATACTAGTGTTAAGTGAAATGCTACATAAGTGCTTTATTGGTCAGTTCTTAATAGCTTAAGCTTTTTTTCTCTTTTTTGGTTAGATATTGTAACTAGTGAGATTCCACCCCTACTTTATTTCGTAGGCGTGACCCGTATTCGTAGATTCCAAATATAGTATAATTTTTTAGTTCGACATTTTAAAACAGTATCAAAGTGAAATTTTCCCCGCGAACTTTATTTCACCCATGCAACCGTTGTTTGTAGATTCCACGTGCAATATATATTTGATTCTTTGGTTGAATATTCTAATATGATATTTAAATTAGGTTATGCGCAAAGCTTATTTCGCCTGGCAACCTTTGCTCATCAATTTTGTATGTAGTACTTTGCCCATTCGCACTTTAGAGAGGATCTCGCATTACTTATTTATGGCATATCAGTATGTTTCTATATGCTTGTGATATCACTTCTTGTAATAAACTTTTGGGATGGGTGATTTATTTCGAATGATATCACAATACAAGTTAATCTTGGCACTTCCTCTCATTTTCTCTTGCCTCTCCGTCTCCTTTGTCGAACCACCTTGCATCCTCATAAATCGTCTTAGCTTTGAAGTTCAGCACGATCGTTGAGGATGCAATCAAGAATGGTTAGGTACCATTCATCAAAGCTGATAAAGCTCAAAGACTTTTTGGGCGACTCGCAGAAGGGCATTTAGGCTCCATTCGTTTTATGGAAAATAATTTTCAAGGAAAATGTTTTTTAGATTTTCCGGCATTACTTTCATGGAAAATAAATTGCTTAGGAAAAATATTTTCCATAAAGGGAAAAAGGTCTTCTTAATTAGAGGAAAATGTTTTCCACTTTTGAAAAGTGGAAAACATATTTCTCACTTGATTTCTCTTATCTCACATGCCTACAAGCCCTCATTTCCTCCTCCTCCTTCTTTTAAAAAAAAAAATATTAAATTATTATTTGTTTATTTATTTAAATTCGAATTATCTTTTCTTTTTCTTTCCTTTGTTTCCCTGCTTCTTCTTTGTTGGTCGATCGCCAACCATGGCAACGGCCGGCGACTGGCAACAGGCAAGCCTTAAGCTCGTTAGTGAGGATGAGGCTTGCCCATCTCTAGCGAGCTTAGGCT
The DNA here is from genome assembly GCA_016097605.1 of Eucalyptus guilfoylei. Taxonomy (NCBI): domain Eukaryota; kingdom Viridiplantae; phylum Streptophyta; class Magnoliopsida; order Myrtales; family Myrtaceae; genus Eucalyptus; species Eucalyptus guilfoylei. The sequence goes on along the minus strand of CM027867.1, from coordinate 16,759,582 downwards.
CGCCGTTTGCCAGATTGAGAAGTGAGAGCATTGAGCTCGAGCCTCACCACAAGCTCGAGTTCACCGATCTAGCGAGCCAGCGAGCAGCAAGCCTCGAGCCTCGCTAGATTGTCGAGCTCCGAGCTCGCCGACCTCATTAGGGGTGAGCACGGTTCCAGCGTAGAACCGGGAATTGGGGAACCGAACCGGAGGTTCCGGTTCGGTTCTCGGTTCTAGGAAGGTTGGTTCCGGTTCCCGGTTAGGGTTTATATACTAAACCTAAAAAGCAAAAGCCCTCTTTAGTCTTCACGCTTCAATTGTTTACCCTTCTCCCATTCGCTGCCCAACCCTTGTCCCTGACGCCGCTCGCCTCGTCTCGCCGCTAGTTGCAAGTCACCGATCGTCCTCCGCTGGACGCCGCTTGCCCCTAGACGCTTGCCTCGTCTCGCCGCTGGTCGCCAGTCGCCGCTCGTCCTCCGCTGGACGCCGCTTGCCCCTAGACGCTTGCCTCGTCTCGCCACTGGTCGCCAGTCGCCGCTCATCCTCCGCTGGACACCGCTCGCCCCTAGACTCTCGCCCTCAACACCACTCGCCTCGTCCCACCGCTGTTCGGTCGCTGCTCATCCTCCGCTGGACCCCGCTTGGCCCCAGATGCTCGCCCACAGACGCTTGCCCTCGACGACGCTCGCCTCGTCCCGCCGCTGGTAGCCGCTCGTCCCACTGCTAGATGCCGCTCGCCCCCATACGCTTGCCCTTAACATCGATCGCCTCGTCCCGCCGCTGGTCTCCACTCGACACGTCTCGTCGCTAGACGCCACTAGTCCCCCACTGGACGGTGCTCGCCCCCCAGTGACGCCCCGCCCTTGCGACGCTGCTCACACCACCGCTGGACGATGCTCACACCCCGCTGCTAGACGACGCTCGCCCCCTTCTAGACCCCGCCCTTACCATGGGTAATCCGTTTCTTCTTGTTCTCTTCTTTTATTGGAATGGGTTGTCAGGGTGGTTGTTTCTATGCTTCTACTGGTGCGAGTTTCTTTAAGAAACGAGTCACAATGGGTAAGACTCAGGAGGCCGCTTTAGCAGCTCATGTTGTTAGATGATCACGATCACTTATTTTTGTCAACTTAAGGTTGATTTTCTTTAATTTTGTGTTAACATAAAACAGGGGGAGATGCTAGTAGGGCCAGCCAACATATTTTTGTTATCATGAAGATTTGTTCCTAGAATTTTAAAGAGGACAGTAACCGTTTGCAAGAAGGGAGAATAGTTTCCCTAGTCGGATATGGTGAAAAACTTAATATTGTAAGTCTGGAGTTTTCCCTAACATGCTCGGGTATTGCTTTTTTCCACCTTTTCTAAATGATAACTCCTAATCTGGCATTTTTATAGGTGTCTTTTCTTTCATCAACTATTGCCATGCTTTATATCAAGGCTCGTGTCTAATGATTTTTTCTTCAATGTCTTGTTCTCATTGTCAAATAACATTAATAATTGCTTCTTTCATTTGCCCAATAATGGAACAAGTCTTTGGGTCTTGAAATTGATTCCAACTTTGATGGCGTGCATTAATTTAAGATCTGTTTCAAGAGTCAGTGGAATTTAACAATTGTTCTCCTTTTCTCTTCATCTTTTCTAGTGGAGAAGATCTTATCATGTATGCTGTCTTCCTTTGAAGATTTTCCACGAGAACGGATCATTACTGAAAAAACCTGGTCCGACTTGGTTAAGCCTAAGATAAGTGCAACCTGACCTGAAGATTTTTATATAAGAATAGTAAGTGAGCTTGGGCAAAGATTCGACTTTGGCCTTATGGCCCAACCTTATTTGACTTGAGCCGCCCAATGATCACCTCTACTATTCATCCATCCATAGCCACTGACACGTGGGCTTGGATCTTCCTCAACTCCAATGGGCTTTGTAACCTTTAAATTGGGCTTGTTTTGCTCTGCATTTCCCTGGACCTTTGGGCCTCTTACTCCTGTCCACAGGCTTGGTATATGTTGAACATTCAATTATAAAAATTCGTTGCTTTCAATGTACCATTTCAAATGTACCATCTCTCTCCTATCGTATGTAATACTATATTGGATATTACTATTTTTATCAAGCACGGCTTATCAAGCACGACTCCTCTCTAATAACACCATCGTCATTTTATAATAATTAATCCTTTGATATTCCTCATCTCGAAATAATCTCCTTCCCCTCCTTTCCTTGGGCATCAAGATTAGCCTTGTCCTATTAATTTTGACCAGAAGGCTTTGTTCATCTCTTGAGCCCTCAAAATCTCAAAAAGCCCTTCCCCCATCAGCAGCAAGAAAAGCTCCAATTTTTTTTTCTTCTCATTGTTTCACCTTTCAAAGTGCTGATGAGAAGATCCAGCAGAATCCCACCTCGACCCCCATCCTCCTCGCCACCACCCGCCGCCGCAACCGCCGCCGCCTCCAAGATACCGTTCCGGCCCCGCAAGACCCGGAAGCTCACGAACCAACCGCTGGACCCCCCGAAACCGCCGCCGCCGCCGCCGCCTTCCGTTCTTGCTGCCCCCCGAATCCTCAGACCCCTGTCTTCCGACGGCGAGATCGAGCTCGCCCTCGGCCACCTCCGCCGCTCCGACCATTTGCTCTCCGCCCTCATCGGCTCCCTCGAGGCCCCCACCTTCGCCTCCTCGGCCCGCCCTTTCCTCGCCCTCGCCAGAAGCATCCTCTACCAGCAGCTGGCCACCAAGGCCGCCCAGACCATCTACGCGCGCTTCCTCGCCCTCTTCGGCGACGGCGGCGAGGACGGCGTCTCCCCCGACTTGCTCCTCGCGCTCTCGCCCCAGCAGCTGCGGCAGGCCGGGGTCTCCGGCCGCAAAGCCGGGTACCTCCACGACCTCGCCGAGAATTTCAGGAGCGGCGCGCTGTCGGACGAGTCGATTCTCGAGATGGAGGACGAGGCTCTCCTGAGCGCGCTGACGAGGGTCAAGGGAATCGGGGTCTGGTCGGTTCATATGTTCATGATGTTCTCGCTCCACCGGCCTGACGTCTTGCCCGTGGGTGATCTCGGAGTGAGGAAGGGCGTGCAGGCAATGCACGAGCTCAAGGAGCTGCCTAAGCCACTGGAGATGGAGGAGCTCTGCGAGAAGTGGAGGCCTTATAGGTCTGTCGGGTCTTGGTATATGTGGAGGCTCATGGAGTCCAAGGCCGCGGCCGCAAAGGCGATGCCGGCTTCGGCGCCTGCTCCGGTGCAGAGTCGATGAAATTGCTTGTTAACGTTGGTCAGCATTGGTAATACTAATCAGCATTCTTTGCAGTTTTCTGCTTCTTGCTGTCCTATGTTGTGCCTTTGTTCCCATTGGGTCCAGTGTATGTTAACTAGGTGCCTTTGGAATATTGAAGGATTATTTATCAGCCTTCTTGATGATCTTAATCTATGAAGCTGCGAAGATGCAGAGGTTTTACCTGGAAAAAAGTCGATACCCTTGTCGCGCTGGTTCCTGGTTTTGAGACATTTAGATGTTTCCTGATACAGGAATGCATCGCTTTGCAGTTTGCATAAGATAATTTGTATTAGAAAACATATGGATTCCCAATAATCAACTTACCCTGTTCTAATCCACATAGAAGTCTGCTTAGGCAAAACTGATTTGCCATCTAGCTAACTTTAATTAAGTAGCCAGGAGTGGAATTGTTTCCATATTCAGATGCTTCTTTGGAGGAGATGAATCAGAATTGAGCTTCCTTTTATACGAACTACTAAGGGGCTGTAATCAATATCCCAGATCCATTCCTATGGTCAACATGTTTAAATTTGTGGCTCGCTTGTTTGGCTGAACTTTGAAGCAACCCATCTCAATCCATGCTTGGCTTATTGATGAGGTGCGTGCGCGCTTACGTTTGGTATTCTGTCAAGCTGGGTAGCTCGATTTTCTTGCCTGGAAGACTTGTACCTGAATCGCGACATCATCGCCATTGGTTTAATGTGTAGCTACTGCGGTACATCTTGAAGCATTTATATTTGTGACGACATGATGAGACTCTCGCGCGGTAAGATCATCCATTTTGACATATCAATCCCCGGTAAAGAAAGGAAATAAGTATTGCATTAAAGAACATAAGAGTCTTCAGACATGGAAACGATGTCGACGAAAATGTCGTTTAATGTTTGCTAACTACTTATAAGACCAATATATTTGCAAAGCTATTGCCGTTGATTTTAGGGAAATTGTTGAGCATCTTTGGTGATTCAAAAGAATTTATTCGTGGGGCTTGCGCAAAAATCCATTGGATTTGCTTATCACCGAAAAATGATTCATAAATGATGAGTTAGAAAATTATTTTGCTCCTCGCTCCGCCTCTGTTCTTTTTATTTTTATAAAGTCGACAATTAAGGTTGAACTCCCATGATCAAATTGATACTAACCACGAGTTACCAAGTCAAGTGCCTTCTCATTTCAATCCTTTTTAGCACGTCAAGTGCTGGCTGATAATCAAATAAGTAAATGTCGTTTACCATGCAAAAAGAAAACAACAAAGGAAGGAAAGATAAGATCAATGAAAGCAAATGGTATAAGTAAGAGATAGAGAACTATAAAATTCAGTGTTCAGGAATGTACAAGCAGTAATTTCCATCTCTAATAAGATAACCCAAGGATGGATCAAACACCAAATGATCAATCCTACCATAACCTGAGCTTCGCGACGACTTCACGCGTAACAGTAGAACACCAAAAGATCATCCTACCATAACCTGACCAGGCCAGCTTGTCTAGCGCACTCGAAGTACTGACTACTGAGTGATCGGAAGCTCGTTTGTGTAATCCCAGTTCCCAAACGCCGGAATCTGGCCGCTCCTTTTGTGATTATTCTCCTTAGTTGTTGCACCGAACACAAAAGTGGAAGATAGAATGAGAACTGAGGATTACAGAACTTGCTGACAAAGAGACAGATAACAAGAGTCGTATGATGGAAGCTTACTTCCTTTCCACACACCCCAGCACAAGAAGCTAAGAAGAGAGAGAGTGGAAGATAGAGTGAGAACTGAGAACTGAGAACAGAGAACAGAGAAAAAAATGAGCTGATCTTTCTCTAGGCTTTTGGGTAATCTGCAAGCTTGAGAGTGCTCCAAGCTCGGCCGGTATAGCCTGGGGAGCAAATTCCCCCGATCTCTAGCTCGGTCAATCTGGTTAGGTTCCCAATCACGACAGGTATGATGCCCAAGAGCTTGTTTATGAGATAGAGATGAATATATTTTTTAGCGTATGTGTGTGGCGATATTTTATTTTGAAATTTCAGAAAAAAACTTTATAATTGTGTTAAGTGAAATGCTATATGTGCTTTGTTGGACAGTTTTTATTAGCTTCAGCTTTTTTTTTTTTTTTTTGGTTGGATATTCTAACTAGTGAGATTCTATCCCTACTTTATTTCGTGGGTGTGACCCGTGTTCGTAAATTTCACATGCAGTATATGTTTTGAGTCAGACATTTTAAAACAATATCAAAGTGAGATTTTTATCCCGAACTTTATTTCACACATACAGCTTTTATTAGTAGATTTCACATGTAATATATATTAAAATTTTTGGTTGAACATTCTAATATGATTTTAAGTTAGGTTCCACCCAAAATTTATTTCGCCTGGCATCCTTTGCTCGTCACTTTTACATGTGGTGCTCTGGATACCTCAAAGAGGACCTCGCATTGCTTGTTTGTGGTATATCACCTCCTTTCCCTCCATTATTTCCTTGGGCATCGACATAGTCCTGTCGTATCAATCTGACCAGAAACCCTTCCTATTTCGAGACCCATCAACAACGCAGCAAGAAAGCTCCATTTCTTTTTTAATGTCTCGCCTTTTAAATTGCTGATCTCATGAGAAAATCCATTAGAATCCCACCTCAACCCCATCCTCCCGACCAGCCGCCGCCGCCGCCGCCTTCAAGATCCCATTCCGGCCCCTCGGCCACCTCTGCCGCTCCGACCATTTACTCTCCGCCCTCATCGGCTCCCTCCAGCCTCCTGCCTTCGCCTCCTCGGCCTGTCCTTTCCTCGCCCTCGCCAGGAGCATCCTCTACCAGCAGCTGGCCACCAAGGCCGCCTGGACCATCTACGCGCGCTTCCTCGCCCTCTTCGGCGGCGGCAAGGAGGACGTTTCGCTCGACTCGCTCCTCGCGCTCTCGCCCCAGCCGCTGCGGTAGGCCGGGGTCTCCGGCCGCAAAGCCGCGTATCTCCACTGCCGGACGAATCGATTCTCGAGATGGAAGACGAGGCCTGACGTCTTGCCCGTGGGTGATCTCGGAGAGAGGAAGGGCTTGCAGGGGATGCACGAGCTCAAGAAGCTGCCTAAGCCACTGGAGATGGAGGAGCTCTGGAAGAAGTGGAGGCATTATAGGTCTGTCGGGTCTTGTGGAGGCTCATGGAGTCCAAGGCCGCGGCCGCGAAGGCAATGCCAGCTTCGGCGCCTGCTCCGGTGCAGAGTTGTTGAAATTGCTTCTTGACGTTGGTCAGCATTCTTTGCAATTTTCTGGTTCTTGCTGTCCTCCCTCGGTTGTGCCTTTGTTCCAATCGGTTCTAGCGTACGTTTAAATTAGATGCCTCTGGAATATTGGTGGATTATTTATCAGCCTTCTTGGTGATCTTAATCTATGAAGCTGCGAAGATGCAGAGGTTTTACCTGGAAAAAAGTCGATACCTTTGTCGCGTGGGTTCTTGGTTTCGGGACATTCAGATGTTTCTTGACACAGGAATGTATCCCGATAATCAACTTGCCCTGTTCTAATCCACATGGAACTCTGCGGTGAAGGTGCATCGTATGTACTGCTTAGGCAAAACTGATTTGCCGTCTAGCGGACTTTAATTAAGCAGCCAGGAGTGGAATTGTTTCCATATTCAGATGCTTCTCTGGAGGAGATGAATTAGAATTGAGCTTCCTTTTATACTAAATACTAAAGGGCGCGTTTGGTAACGATTATGTTTCCGAGAACATATTTAGATTAGAAATGATTATTTTTTATTCCATTCCCGGGAACAATTTCTAAACATTTTAAACCGTTTGGTAACTGTCCAAAATTTCTAATTCTAGAATAGAATTGCGTTTACCGTGCTCATTGATTTTGTTCCAAATCAATTTTTTTTTAATTTTTAAATAATTTTTTTTTTTTTTTTCCTTTCTCTCTCATGTTCTTCTTCTTCCGGACTGGCGACCGGCCAAACGAGGGCCGACGACCTCACCGAAGCGTCGCTAGCCCTTGGCGAGGTCGGCCCTCATTGGCTGAGCCTCGCCGCCAGTTGGGCAGGGCTTGCCCAGCCCCGCCGAGCCTCGTCGGTGGCCAGGCCGGGCTCAGTGGGGCTGGGCGAGCCTCGCCGGTGGCCAGGCGGCCCTCGGCTCTAGCGAGGTCGAGCCTCGCCGGTGGCCAGGACGGCCTCGCCGGGGCTGGGCGAGGCTCGCCTAGCCACTGGCAGGGCTGGGCGACGCCCGCCTGGCCACTAGTGAGGCTCGACCTCGCCAGTCGCGAGGCTCGGCCTTGCCAGGGTTGGGAACCCGCCTGGCCACCAGCAAGCTCGCCAAAGGCCCGCCTGGCCACCTGCGAGCTCGCCGAAGGGCTGGGCAAGGCTCGCCTGGCCCCGAAGGAAAGTGAAGCGAGGATAATGGAACCAAAGGGAAAAAAAAAAACCTCGAATGCTGGTTTTGGAAACAAAATCACTTGAATTATGGACGCTCTACGCTCAAATGGAGAAATCAACTTAAACAAGAATTTGACGGGGATAAAAATAAATATACCTTCCCTATTTATGAGATAGAGATGAATATATTTTTTAGTGTACGTGTGTGGCGATATTTTATTTTGAAATTTCGAAAAAAATACATTATAATAGTGTTAAGTGAAATGCTACAAGTGCTTTGTTGGACAGTTCTTAATAGCTTAAGCTTTTCTTTGGGGTGGAAATTATAACCGGTGAGATTCTACCTCTATTTTATTTCATGGGTAGATTCCATATGCAGTATAGTTTTTTGTGTTAGATATTTTTAAATAGTATAAAAATGAGATTTTCACCCCGAACTTTATTTCCCACGTGCAGCCCTTGTTCGCAGATTCCATGTGTAATATAGATTATATTTTTTGGTTGAACATTCTAAACATGATATTTAAATTAGGTTCGGCCGAAAGCTTATTTCGTCGGGCAGCCTTTGCTCTTCAATTTATATATAGTACTCTGCCTATTCGCACCTCAGAGAGGACCTCGCATCACTTGTTTGTGGCATGTCAATATGTTTTCATCTACCATGTCTCCTGTATCACTATATTGAATGTTAATATTTTCATCAAGCACGACTCCTCTTTAATAAGACCCTCATCAATTCATATTAAGCAATCCTTTGATATTTCTTGTCTCAAAATAATCTCCTTTGCCGCCTTTTCCTCCCTCCATCTTCTAGGGCATCGAGACTGTCTCGTCCCATCGATTTGACGAGACGCCCTTCCCCCATCAACAGCAAGAAAGCTACGATTATATTCTTCTTGTTTTACCTTTGAAATTGTCGATATAATGAGAAAATACATTAGAATCCCACCTCAACCCCAACCCTCCCGGCCACCGCCCGCCGCTGTCACGGCTACCTCCGAGATCCCATTCCGAACCCTCAAGATCCGGAAGCTCATGAACCAATCGCCACTGCTAGGCCCCCTGAAACCACCATTGCCACCACCGTTGGCAGCCGACCGCCGGCTGTAGCCCACCGGCCGACGACCGCTAGCATCTGCTGGCAGCTTGCCGTCGCCCACCGCTGCATGACCGTCGCCTGCTGCCGCAGGACCGCCGATCGTCGCCTGTCGCCGCAAGACTGCTGACCGTTGCTGCTGACCACCGTCGCAGGATTGCCGCCCACAGCCCACCGGCCGCGGGAGGTGGTCTTGCGGCAGCGGTTAGCCGCGACGGTCGGGGATCGTGCGGCGGCGGTTAGCCACGACGGTCGGCGATCGTGCGGCGGTCGTGCGACGGTCGTGCGGCAGTCGTGCGGTGGCGGGCGGTGGTTAGCAGTCCGTGAGTGAGAAGAAAAAATAAATAAATACAAAAATTTATAAATTTTTGCCAAACGCATTTTTATTCTTTTTCTATTCCAAGAAAACAAATTTTGTATAATTACCAAACATCTTATTTTACTCAAAAATTATTCCCGAAGTAGAAATAGAAAAACTCTTTCTGAAAGGAAATAGTTCCCCGGAATAGAAACGTTGCCATGCGTACCCTAAACTGCCTTGCCATCAAGACTCCTTGGTAAGTGCGAGCTGACTCCTCATCCATCAGCCCTCTTGAACCACTTCTGCCCCAAAAATAGCCTCTCTCTTAAATGCCGCCGCCCATTCTAGCCTTTGAAAAAACATTGGATTTGGGTAATTTCCCAGAACGGAAGTCACTTAGGTTGCACGCGATGATGGAACAGGGATTAGAAAAGAGAAATGGGTTTGAAAATTCGAACGATGAGGCATACAAGTCTCTGCAAGCGCTTCTCCTCTCTCCCCCTCTCTCCCTCTGCTTGCTTTCTCTCCTCTCTACAAGCCACCCTTCTCTATCTCTCTCTCTCTCTGAAACTCTTCCAACGAAGAGGAGAAAGCCAGATAGAAACAAAGGAAAATGGCCAGCCTCGACTTCCTCCCCTTCTTGGGCATGATCGTTGTCCAACTGGGGTTTGCAAGCATGAACATTACTTCAAAGCTAGCATTGGACAGCGGTATGAGCCCATTTGTGCTCGTGACATATCGCCAGATTTTCGATGCCGTCGCCACTGCCCCCCTTGCCCTACTCCGAGAGAGGTAAGTCCACGAGCAACCACGTTTGTGAAATGTCTAGCTTTGATGAAGTATTTGAAACCGCAGCACCTCTGCAATGATTTAGCAAATATCTATCCCATTTATTTTCCTAATTAGTTTCGTTGGTACAATGAGAAGAAAATAGGTGAAAGGAGGTATCTTATCTGTCATAGTACAAGATCCCCCTAATCTCCGACAAAGTATTTCATGAAGATTTTGGTTGAAATATATGAAAGGACTAGGTTAAGTGAGAAGATTCTGGTTGAAATATATGAAAGGACTAGGTGTAAGTGAGAAGATTCTGGTTGAAATATAAGAAATGACTAGGTATATTACCTCTGCAAGGCTTCCTGGATGAAGACTATTTAGCAAATATTTACCCCATTAATTTTCCTAATTGGTTTCGTTGGTACAAGTGAGAATAAAATATATGAAAGGGCTAGATATATTATCTGTCATTGTATAAAATTAAGCCCCCTAGTCTCAAACAAAGTATTTCATGAAGATTCTTGTGGAAATTAATTTAAGGCCTTCGAGCAATGTATTATCTCATATTAGTTCATAATCAAAGCCCATATCTCCATACTTGGCCCAACTTCTGTTAGTGTACATCGGCATCTTAGCAATGTATTATCTCGTATTAGTTTAGAATCAAAGCCCATATCTTCGTGCATGGCCCATCTTCTATTACAGAATATCAACTTAACTCTAGCTTCTTTCCTGATGAAATTGGGTGGTGGGTCGACCTTGTAGCTAGTGGGTCGACGTAGTAGCTAGTAGGCCTTACTGGGCCTATTGGATGTTACAAAGCTGTTTATATTTCCTAGTGGTGAATTACAGGAACTTGAGACCTCATATAACTTTGCCAATTCTGTTCTATATCTTCGCATGTTCTATCACAAGGTAAGTTGTCTCTTGAATTCATACTTTGTTTGGAATTAGATGAAAATCATGCTCATGAGCTGGGAATTCCTTGGAAATTTGTAGGGCATTCATGAGCTAGGTCTTTTATTCCATTGGCCTGAAAAATTCCACGCCCACAATTGCATGTGCACTGAGTAATCTACTCCCGACCATGACATTCCTCTTTGCACTGATCTTTAGGTGCGCCGTATTCAGTGTTTTTTTTTCCTTATCGTACGAATGCCGTATTTGGAAGTAGTGGTCAATAGGCGATCGGTTTTGAACAGTCTATTTGCTCTAATGGGTGTTAGCGATGTACATAAAATATACGTGTGATCTTGAGAAATACGTGCAATTTATGTGCCACATATGTGCCATATATATGCGATATAATATTATATTCATTTTTTTCCCTTATTTTTTGGCTGAACATTCTAAACATGATATTTAAATTAGGTTCGATCGAAAGCTTCGTCGGGCAGCCTTTGCTCTTCAATTTTATATATAGTACTCTGCCTATTCGCACCTCAGAGAGGACTTCGCATCACTTGTTTGTGGCATGTCAATATGTTTTCATATACCATGTCTCCTGTATCACTATATCGAATGTGAATATTTTCATCAAGCACAACTCCTCTCTAATAAGACCCTCATCAATTCATATTAAGTAATCCTTTGATATTTCTTGTCTCAAAATAATCTCCTTTCCTGCCTTTTCCTCCCTCCATCTCCTAGGGCATCGAGACTGTCTCGTCCCATCGATTTGACGAGACGCCCTTCCCCATCAACAGCAAGAAAGCTCCGATTATCTTCTTCTTGTTTTACTTTTGAAATTGCCGATATAAAGAGAAAATACATTAGAATCCCACCTCAACCCCAACCCTCCCCGCCACCGCCCGCCGCTGTCACGGCTGCCTCCGAGATCCCATTCCGGACCCTCAAGATCCGGAAGCTCATGAACCAACTGCCACTGCCAGGCCCCCTGAAACCACCATTGCCACTACCGTTGGCAGCCGACCGCCGGCCGTAGCCCACCAGCCGATGACCACTAGCATCTGCTGGCAGCTTGCCGTCGCCCACCGCTGCATGACCGTCGCCTGCCGCCGCAGGATCGCCGATCGTCGCTTGCTGCCGCAAGACCGCTGACCGTCGCTGCTAACCACCGTCGCAGGATTGCCGCCCACAGCCCACCGGCCGTGGGAGGTGGTCCTGCGGCAGCGGTTAGCTGCGACGGTCGGGGATCGTGTGGCGGCGGTTAGCCACGACGGTTCGGCGGTCGTGCGCGGTCGTGTGACGGTCGTGCGGCCGTCGTGCAGCGGTCGTGTGGTGGCGGGTGGTGGTTGGCGGTCTGTGAGTGAGAAGAAAAAACAAATAAATACAAAATTTATAAATTTTTGCCAAATGCATTTTTATTCTTTTTCTATTCCAAGAAAAGAAATTTTGTATAATTACCAAACATCTTATTTTACTCAAAAATTGTTCCCGAAGTAGAAATAGAAAAACTCTTTCTGAAAGGAAATAGTTCCCCGGAATAGAAACGTTGCCATGCGTACCCTAAATTGCCTTGCCATCAAGACTCCTTAGTAAGTGCGAGCTGACTCCTCATCCATCAGCTCTCTTGAACCACTTCTTCCCCCAAAACAGCCTCTCTCTTAAATGCTGCCGCCCATGTTAGCCTTTGAAAAAACATTGGATTTGGGTAATTTCCTAGAACGGAAGTCACTTAGGCTGCACGCGATGATGGAACAGGGATTAGAAAAGAGAAATGGGTTTGAAAATTCGAACGATGAGGCATACAAGTCTCTGCAAGCGCTTCTCCTCTCTCCCCCTCTCTCCCTCTCTCCCTCCGCTTGCTTTCTCTCCTCTCTACAAGCCACCCTTCTCTATCTCTCTCTCTCTCTGAAACTCTTCCAACGAAGAGGAGAAAGCCAGACAGAAACAAAGGAAAATGGCCAGCCTCGACTTCCTCCCCTTCCTGGGCATGATCGTTGTCCAACTGGGGTTTGCAGGCATGAACATTACTTCAAAGCTGGCATTTGTGCTTGTGACGTTTCGCCAGATTTTCGCTGCCGTCGCCATTGCCTCCCTTGCCTTACTCCGAGAGAGGTAAGTCCACGAGCAACCACGTTTGTGAAATGTCTAGCTTTGATGAAGTATTTGAAACCGCAGCACCTTTGCAATGATTTAGCAAATATCTATCCCATTTATTTTCCTAATTAGTTTCGTTGGTACAAGTGAGAAGAAAATAGGTGAAAGGAGGTATCTTATCTATCATAGTACAAGATCCCCCTAATCTCCGACAAAGTATTTCATGAAGATTCTGGTTGAAATATATGAAAGGACTAGGTTAAGTGAGAAGATTCTGGTTGAAATATATGAAAGGACTAGGTGTAAGTGAGAAGATTCTGGTTGAAATATAAGAAATGACTAGGTATATTACCTCTGCAAGGCTTCCTGGATGAAGACTATTTAGCAAATATTTACCCCATTAATTTTCCTAATCGGTTTCGTTGGTACAAGTGAGAATAAAATATATGAAAGGGCTAGATATATTATCTGTCATTGTACAAAATTAAGCCCCCTAGTCTCAAACAAAGTATTTCATGAAGATTCTTGTGGAAATTAATTTAAGGCCTTCGAGCAATGTATTATCTCATATTAGTTCATAATCAAAGCCCATATCTCCGTACTTGGCCCAACTTCTCTTAGTGTACATCGGCATCTTAGCAATGTATTATCTCGTATTAGTTTAGAATCAAAGCCCATATCTTCGTGCATGGCCCATCTTCTATTACAGAATATCAACTTAACTCTGGCTTCTTTCCTGATGAAATTGGGTGGTGGGTCGACCTTGTAGCTAGTGGGTCGACGTAGTAGCTAGTAAGCCTTACTGGGCCTATTGCATGTTACAAAGCTGTTTATATTTCCTAGTGGTGAATTACAGGAATTCAAGACCTCAGATAACTTTGCTAATTTTGTTCTATATCTTCGCATGTTCTATCACAGGGTAAGTTGTCTCTTGAATTCATACTTTGTTTGGAATTAGATGAAAATCATGCTCATGAGCTGGAAGTTCCTTGGAAATTTGCAGGGCATTCATGAACCGGGTCTTTTATTCCATTGGCCTGAAAAATTCCACGCCCACAATTGCATGTCCACTGAGTAATCTACTCCCGGCCATGATGTTCCTCTTTGCACTGATCTTTAGGTGCGCCGTATTCAGTGTTTTTTTTCCTTATCGTACGAATGCCGTATTTGGAAGTAGTGGTCAATAGGCGATCAGTTTTGAACAATCTGTTTGCTCTAATGGGTGTTAGCGATGTACATAAAATATACGGGTGATTTTAAGAAATACGTGCAATTTACGTGCCACATATGTGCCATATATGTGCGCTATAATACTATATTCATTTTTTTCCTTATTGTTCAAATGTTGTATTAATATAGGCAACCGGTTTTAAATAGTCCATTCACATTTTCCTTGATTTGTCTACAGGCAAGAATCGCTTGGAATCAAGTCCAATGCGGGGAAGGCGAAAGTGATTGGGACAGTCGTTTGCATGGGCAGAGCCATGGTACTTTCTTTTTACCATGGATCCAATATTAGAATCAGTCACTTGGGGATTAATTGGATGTATGCTATGAAAACGACGGCCCAACACGCCACCGTCAATGGCAACATCTTTTTGGGACCTGTCCTTCGCTTTGCTAGCATGGCTGCTTGGGCAGTATGGTTCCTTCTCCAAGTGAGCGAAGCATTCTCCTGATTTCTATCACCGATTTATTCTTTTCAATCATTGAGTTCAATTTCCTGATGTGTGTTTTGTGGTGCATTCAGGCAAAACTGAATGGCCAAGTTCCCAAACCCTTATTCTATGGCAACGTTGGCGGGCCTCATGACTAGCATCGGGTGTGCGGCTGTTGGGCAACCGTTGAACACCGCCTTGCGGGGTGGTCATTGAGATTCGGGATACGGCTTGTCTTGGCTCTTTATGCGGTATGGTGTCATGTCCCTTATTCAACAATGAATTATTAGAAAAATTTGTGCACAAAAGTAATGCTAATTGGGATTTAAATTCAGGGTTGCATATGTTCGGCCATGGCATTTTGCATCACGTCTCGATGCATCGAAAGAAAGGGTCCTTTCTACTCCGCGGTCTTCACGCCTTTATTGCTGGTCATCACGGCCATCCTAAGCTAGGCACTTATGAGAGAGACATTGTCTGCCGGAGTGCGTGTATTTAATGATGTTATAGGCTTTCGCAATCCATTTGAACTAGAACTGTCTAAAAATTGCGATGAAGATTTCTTTGTGTCTTTTGATCTTAGATTGGTGGGGTCTACATTGATCATGGCAGCGCTCTACTCAGTTCTGTGGGGGAAGAATAAGGAGGCACAACAAGCAAAATTGGAAGCAACAGCGAATACACAGAATAGAGAGAGAGGACATGGATTTGCAGCTTCAGGCAGATAGAAACGACAGTAATGTTCAACATGATGACAATGGAGTATTTATCCATACAAAAAGACGATCCAATTTGACCTTCTTGTTTGGTTATCAACGAAGTTCTGATGCTATTCATTAGTTTTGAGGCATCTAATCATGTTTATGCATTCTCTGCTTCTATTAGGTTTCAAGTCTCTGTCGAGCTTAGCTCTGATGCAAACGCAAGTAGCTTTGTATCTTGCATTAAGAAATAGCGAATTATAAAATTTATGGAAGACTCAATTCTAGTTGCTGCAATGTGCTTTTCACTTCTAAAACCATTCAAAGCTCTTCCATATCGGATTACTCTCATAATCAGTAATGATCGCTCACTACTTGGTCTTTTGAAAAGTACACGCCACTTAGGATTGCATCTGACTAAACTACAAGCAAGAGACTTCACAAAGCTGCGCAATCAAAAAATCTTCTCGAATGCAGAATCAAACTTAAACTTAGTTTTCAGCAATAGACAAGATGGTACCAATGATCTCCCAGGTACCAAAACATGACAAGTTGAATAGGGAAAGTTTGATACAACTCGCAAAGCCCATCATATCGAAAAACATAGGCAATAAATGAGAAGACTATGTAACCGAAATATCTCAAATAAAATAGCAAAATACTTATAAATATTTTCTTCAGCAAAAGAGGAAAAAAAAAAAAAAAAACATCACACTTTCTCTTTTGGCTTCCGAAATGATGTGACAATGCGTGGAAGGTTGAAAATTGGAGGGGAAATAGCAAGCGGTCGATGTGGCAAGCTTGTGAAATAGTAATGAGTGACGCGGCTTATACATGCAATATACGTGCCACATACGTGCCGTATAAGTGTGATATGAGTGATTGATGATTCTAGGGAAAATTACCAAAAAAGTCCTAAACCAATGGCAATTGCGCCAATTCAGTCATAATTTTATTTTTTTGACTAATTCAATTATAAAATTTTTGCAATTATGTCAATTCCATTCTTCCAGCCAAAATTAGCCGACTGGTGCTGACGTGACCACCGACCAGTGTCGGCGATAATTTTTTAATAATATTTTATTTTTTGAATTATTTTATTGATTTTTATCTTCTTCTTTTTCTCTCCTCCTCCCTCCTTCTTCAGCTCCAGCGATCAACCAGTGGGGAGGGTTGGCCGGTCACTGGGTTGAGGCGGCTGGGCAAGCTTGCTTCGCTATCACTGGGTGAGGGCGAGCTTACCTAGCCACTAGCGGGGCGAGCCCCCGTCACATTTGGCGAGGGCTTGCCTGGCCGTCGCTGGGTGAGGGCGAGGCAAGCCCTCACTAGATCCGGTGAGGGGGGCCTTGCCAAACCTAGCGACAGCAAGGCCCCTTCATCGGATATGGTGAGGGCTCTTGTGGTCATCGCTGGGCGAGAGCGAGCTTGCCCATGCCCTCGCCCAGCGATGGTGAGGTGAGCTCACCTGATCGCCTCAGCTTGGCGAGTAGTTGGCCTTCCCCTCTGGTCGATCGTTGGAGCCGAAGAAGGAGGGATAGAAAAAAAAAAAAGTGAGAAAAAAGGAAAAAAAAGAAGATAAAAATCAATAAAATAATTCGAAAGAATAAAATATTATTAAAAAATTGTCTCTTTGGTCACGTGGCCACGTCGACCGGTCGGAAGGACTGAACTGGCATAATTGCAAAAGGTTTAGGACTGAATTAGTAAAAAAAAAATAAGCTTATGATTGAATTGACACAATTACAATAGATTTACGACTTTTTTCGTAATTATCCCAATGATTCCACAATGTATTATTATGGTCAACTTGGTTGAAAGGTCAATTACAATCAATCACATGAGCTAGCATACCAATTTTAATGATACTAAGCATTGATACAACAAATGAGAACTATAACTTTATGTTGCATTTGCATCATCTCCCTCCTCCCCCTTTACATTGAAGCTATCTCTTGCATCTCCCCCCTCTATGCGGAATCTGTCCAAAGGTCAATATGAAAACTAAGAAGAGGAGAGTGTGAGAAAAGCAAAAGAAACAAAGAAAATGGCAAATGTAGATTTCCTCCCATTCTTGGCCATGATCATCTTGCAGCTAGTTACGCTGGAATGAAAATCACGTCAAAACTGGCTATGGATAGTGGGATGAGCCCATTCGTGCTGGTCACCTATAGCCAAATCTTTGCCACCCTAACCACTGCCCCTTTTGCTCTTCTCGAAGAGAACTCCTTTTTTTGATCTTCAATGTGTATGGCTTCTTTTGTGACGGAAATAAAAATTTATCAATCCATACCCAATCTAGGATTTATTTAAAGAATGTTTTTTCCCTGATGTTGTTGCCTTTGAACAATAAGTGGATCCATGGACCAACTTATTAAGTCAGTGAGGGAGCTCAAGGGTCGGGTTTTATACGGGTGTCACACAAAATCTTGCTCGGGTCATCCACAAATCATGATACGAGTATGGGCTTTTATTTTGGATTAAATATAAATGAGGCCTTAATATATTGGTCTTGATGAAAGCCCAACCTACATTACTCTTGTAACAAAAATGAATGTATACTAATTCTGTTGGAATAATATAAAATTGATTATCAGTGAGGTTGAGCACGTCGGTTACTGGACGAGATGGCTGTGAACATTAAAGAAGAGCCATAAAGACGGATTAAATTGTTTTATTTTCTTTAATAATGATGTCTGGGTCATTATGTCTTCTTTATTAAATGTTGTTGTTAGCGTTTGTGAGCTTTAATTCCTATATAAAAGGGAAGAAGGTATGAGATGTGAATCAAGACATAAGCACGAAGCTTCAAAGAGAAAGTTTTCTCAACAAGAAGTTCTCCCTCCGATCTCTATTTATGCTCTGATTCCGAGTTTTGAAAGTTTATTATTATTCTTTTCATTCTAACATTCTGTATCAAAACTAGAAATGGCATCCACTAGCTTCGTTCAATTGCAATTTCCAAAGTGAATGGGAGGATTTTCATAACTACTCCATCTAGATGAAGATTCTTTTTCAAATTGCAAGATTTGTGGAATCTGGTGGACTACTACATTGAAGTGGTCGGTGTTGAAGCATTTGATGCTTTAAGAAAAGGAGGAGAAGACTTGTGGGTGGAGTCTCGAAAGAAAGATAAAAAAGTATTGTTTGCCATCTTTTAAGCTGTAGAGGAAATGATATTTGAAAAATATCAAGCGTAGAGACTGCAATCGAAAAAAGGGTAAGATGTGTCAACTATAACATTGGAGCGGTTGATGGCCATGTAGTATCAAGCATGAGATAGATCTTCCAAAGAACAAGACTTTTCGAATAAGTCAAGTCATTTGGGACCCTACAGGTCCACTCTTTTTCCTATTCAAAGATTAGCCTCTTGTCTCTGTGTTTTCACATAGAGAATTCTTTATAGATGAAGAGATGTCAAATGGGGCTTAAGACTTTCCAAATAGATCCTCCTACATTAAAACCTTGAAAGCCTAGAAATATACATACCCAATTGAGATGTGATATGATTGCATGCGATGCCTAAGTACACAATCTAATAGAATGTTCATGGTGCTCACAAGAGCAAAGAATTTAATTTGAATCCTAAGCAAACATTGCAGAGTCGGGTTTGCTTAATCTAGCCAAGGAGGTTATTAAGGTGACCAAGGTCATGGAGGTGGTCGAGGATGCAGAGGTTGAAAATTTGAATTCCACCAAAAAATATAAAACACATGAAAATCAAAGATCTAAGTGTTTTAAGTGTAATATATTTGGACATTACAAATCCGAATGCCAAGCAAAGGTGGCATATGAGCAGGCAGAATAGGTACATGCCATCAATGCTGCTGAAAACATGGTGCTTATATGCAAGAAAGATGACTGGAGCATTGTGGGCACCAAAATATAGTATCTTGATATTAGGTGCAGTATTCATATGTCTGGTTGAAAGGAGTTGATCTTGTAGTTGGACAAGATGGCTCGCGGTGAAGTCAATTTTGAGAACTAATGAAAATTTCTTGCAATGAGTTGATCTTGTAGTTGGACAAGATGGCTCGCGGTGAAGTCAATTTTGAGAACTAATAAAAAATTTCTTGCAATGGGCAAAAGGTAACATTAATATCGAGTCAAAAGATGATACTAATATTACTAATGCAAATGTTTACTTTGTGTCAGGACTTCTTTGGAATATGTTAAATGTTGGCCTACTTTTTTAAAAAGGCCCCAAAGGCCTTATTGAAAATGGAGCTTGCACTATCAAAGGTGTAAACAATGAGTTAACTACGACAGTGCAAATGGGCAAAGAATTAGATATTCTCTTTGACTCTTCAAACAAAGAATCTGTGAAGCTTTCAAGTGTTGATGAAAGATAGCAAGTGGTTGTGCCATTTTTGATTTGGTCATTTAAATTTTTGTGACCAAATAAAGATGGTGACTGGCATGCCTCTAATTGATAGTCCTAATCGTCCATGCTAAGGATGTCTAGTAAAAAAAACAGTATCGAGAAACCTTTCCACTTGGAAAAGCTAGAAGAGTAAAATAACCTTCGGAGTTGGTACATATAGACATGTGTGGCCTTATTGAGGTAGAATCATTGGAACAAAAAATGTACATGCTAATATTTGTGGAGGAACACCTACACGGCTATAAGTATGCTCTATCTTCAACAACAAGATACTGCTACTTGTGCCATCTTATAGTGTGTTATTTGAAAGGGCAATACCGTACAAGTGAGTGGAAACACTCCCATTAGGTACGTACTCATACACGCAAGCAGCTGTGTACGGTAGTTCCGGCAGTAGTAGCCCGACAAAGACACTAGATTCCGGTGTTGAATAGGCGAGGGGAAGCATACCTGATAGGCGAACGGAGAAAAACGATACCAATATCAAATAGACAGAAATCCACCTGAAGAGCTACCCGCGTTGCACAAAGGAGATCAACGAGCCATCGAAGGGAGAGGAAGCAATCTCACGCTGTTCCTGGATTTAGATTCTTCGAGCTACTCACCGCCGACAATGAGGCGTCACGAGGCCATACAAAAAAGAACAGGGAGAGGTCAACGGGATATTCGCCAATGAAGAAACAATATATTACCCATCCAAATTGAGCCAACGAACGAAGCAGCGCAGAAGTTCAGCTTTCCTCCTTGGGAAGCTGTGGGGGAACCTCGTCGAAATCCTCATGCAATCCTTAATTTGTTGCCTTTGAAAAATGGACGACTCCATGAACCAACTCATTAAGTTAGTGAGGAAGCTCAGATTTTGAACGGGTGTCATACAAAATCTGGCTCTAGTCATCCACCAATTTGGGCTTTCGTTTTTGGTTAAATATAAAAAAGGTCTTAATATATTGGTCCTGATGAAAGCTCAACATACATTACTCTTGTAACAAAAGTAAACGTATACTATTCTGTTGGAATAATGTCCAAATATATCTTGCAGCTTTGAACAATTCGAGGAGATTTCAAGTCTTTACTCATGAATAATTCCGAGTCAATCTTTTGCGTATTTTGATTGTGTGCAAACCACTGTTAAACAATTAAGGGTTAATGGTGAAGAACTTCAAGATGTGCGAATTGTAGAAATCTTGAGGTCTTTGCTCGAAAGATTTGACCACATTGTTGTAGCAATCGAAGAAGGGTAAGATGTGTCAACTCTAGCATTGAAGCAGTTGACGGCCATATAGTATCAAACGAGAGATAAATCTTCCAAAGAACAAAACTTTTCGAATTAGTCAAGTCATTTAAGACCCTTCACGTCTACTCTTTTTCCTATTTAAAGATCAGCCCTTTGTTTATGTGTTTTCACATCGATAATTCTTTATAGATGAAGAGATGTCAAATAGGGCTCATGACTTCCCAAATAGATCCCCTAAATTATGAATATACAAACCAAAACCTTGAAAGCCTAGAAATAGAATACCCACTTAAGATGTGATATGATTGCATGCGATGCCTAAGGACACGATCTAATAGATCGTTTATTGTGCTCGCATGAGCAAACAATTTAATTTGAATCCCAAGCAAGCGTTGCATTGGGTGGTTTAATCAAGCAGAGGAGGCTATCAAGGTGGCCAAGGTCGTGGAGGTGGTCAAGGATGCAGAGATGGAAAATTTGAATTCCGTCGAAAAATATAAACCACGTGAAAATCAAAGGTATATATTTGGACATTACAAATATGAATGCCAAGCAAAAGTGGCATAGGTGCATGCCATCGATGCTACTGAAAATTTGGTGCTTACGTGTAAGGAAGATGACTTGAGCATTGTGGAGACCAACATTTAGTATCTTGATACTAGGTGCAATCATATGTCTAGTTGAAAGGAGTTGTTCTCGTAGTTGGACAAGGTGGCTCACGGCGAAGTCAACTACGAGAACAAATAAAAATTTCTTGTAATGGGTAAAGGCAACATCGATATTAAGTCAAAAGATGGTACTAATATTACTATTGCAAATGTTTACCTTGTGTCAGAAATTTTTTTTTTTTTTTTTTGTGAAATTTGTTAAGTGTTGACCAACTTTTTGAAAAAAAACCCCGAAGGCCTCATTGAAAATGGAGCTTGCGCTATCAAAAGTGTAAACAATGAGTTGACTACGACGGTGCAAATGGGCGAAACATCATATGTTCCCTTTGACTCTTCAAACAAAGAATCTTTAAGTCTTCAAGCGTTGATGAAAGATAGCAACTAGTTGTGGCATCTTTGATTCGATCATTTAAATTTTTGTGAACGAAAATTACTCCTCTAAAAAAAGATGGTGACCGACATGCCTTTAATTGACAATCTCAATTGCCCATGCAAAGGATGTCTAGTCAAAAGACAACTTCGAGAATCCTTTCTAATTGGAAAAGTTAGAAGAGCATAACAACATTTGGAGTTGGTATATATAGACATCGGTGGCTTCACTGAGGTAGAATCGTTGAAACAAAAGAGATACATGCAAATTGTTGTGAATGATTTTATCATGAGATATGGGTATATTTTATAGGAAAAATATCTGAACCTTTGGGCAAATTTAAAATTTTTTAAGTCTATGTTGAAAAACATAGTGGCTTTAATATGAGGATGTTGAGATCAGATTGATGGGAAAATTTTACCTCCAATGAGTTTGGCAAGTATTGTAAAATTTATGGAGTTAAACGTTAACTCACCGTTAGCTATAGAAAGCAATGATGTGACAATTTCTAAAATGGCCAGAAGTATGCTAAAAGCAATAAATTTTTACAAGTTTTGGATGGAAGCCGTATTGTGTGCTGTATATAGACTAAACAAATGCCAACAAGAAGTGTTCTTGGGAGAATCTAGAGGAGGCTTCAAGCGACAACATGCTCCTATTCGGCACGGAAGGACTGATGATTTAGCATTTCCGTTGATGGAGAAGATCACAGAGAAACTTTGCACGAGTTACATCGTATGCGAACACTCTTCCACCAAAAAAGATAAACTGGTAACAGGAAAGCCAGATGTGCTCACTGGATTTTGCAGATGATCACCTTTAGCTGCCCCCGGAGCTATCCAATGTCCATGCTTGAATTCTAGCTTCTGGCTTGAAAGCTGAGCAGCACCCTTCAAAGGAAAGCAGTAGAGGTTTAATATATGCAACAGCGACGTTGATAACTGCATGCCAACTTGCGACTTGCTTAATTGATGACAAAATGTAGGCTCCTGAGGTCTGTGCAGTGAGAAAAATTCGGTTGAACAAGTACATGAAAATGGAGGCGAAAAGTATGCTCTATCTTCAACGTCAAGATACTGTTACTTGGACCCATCATATTTTAGCGATAAAAAAATGGATCGTTTGGTTGATCTCGAAGAATTGCTCTAAAAAGAATCGGTGCCCTAATCCATTTGATTGGATAAATTAGTTGTTATTATGTATAGTTCTATATCCAAGCTTGAGAAAGCTACGGTTAAAAACCTATTCAATACGTATTATTTGATGGATCTAACAAATCTTGATTTTGAGGTATTTATGGTATTTCTTCCAACCACTACTTTTCATCTATATTTTGCCAAATCATTAAGCAAAATGGGGTGAATATTATTCATTTGGCATTATTACACAAATGGCCTCTAAATTTTAATTTAATGTACAATATCCAACTTTTAATTCATTCAATATAATCTCTAAATTTTAATTAAATTTGCATTGTCATCTTTAAAATTTTAATTTCTTTAACGTGATTCCTAAATTTTTATAATATGTTCATCAGTCTAATCTCTGAATATTATGAAAATATTCAATATTTTCATATAAATATTTTTATATAATTTAGAAATCAAATTAAATATATATAAAAAGGCCATGGCGCATATCAAGTAAATTAAAAATTCAGCCACGACTGTTTACATCATTTTCCGTATCCGGTTTCGTGATTGGAGTCCGGTCCGACCCGGTCCCCTCGACACTTTCCAGCTAAAACCTCGGAAGCCAAACTCAGACCGCCACAAACAGCCAGTCCCATCCGCCGCCGCCGCCGTCGCCGCCGCCGTCGCCGGCTTCGCCCCCCGATTTCTCCGACCTCCGTCTTCCCCTCTCCCAATGGCGCTCTCGAGCTCGCCGTCTCCTTCCGCCGCCCGAAGCCCAAGGGGGGCGCTGGGGCTCCTCGCCAACGCGAGGAAGCACAAGCACAGCTTCATCCAGTTCGCCGCCATGACCGGGATCCTCCTCCTGAGCCTCCGGTCGCTGGGCCAGAAGTACCGCATCAACAACCTCCTGGAGGACACCTCCGCCCTCAGGGAGGAGCGGGATTCGCTCGCCGACCGCATGGGCAGCGTCCAGCGCGACCTCCGGCGGGAGGCGTCGCTGGACTCCACCGGGTTCCTGGCCGCGCGGCTCCGGCTCCTCTTCGGAGACGAGGAATGATGCGCGGTGAGTCGAGTGATGTCGGTGCCGTTTGGGTGATTTCGGTTTGCCTGATTTCTGTTGCTAGGGTTTGAATTGCTCTGTGAAAAATTTGGGGATGCTTTTGTCTGATGATTTGCGGCTTTGAGATGGAGTTGCGATTGGAATTAGGATTGTTTAGATGGTGTCTGGTGGGAAATTGTTTGGTTTGCTGACTTTGCTCGGGTTGTTCTGGCTCTTGGGTTTTCAAGATGCTTCATTTCGGTTTCCATTTGATGTGCGTTGTGGTTGATCAATTGCAGCGCCAATTTGATCTTCTCCTGAGAGATAGTTGACAGCGTAGGATGCAGTTGGTAGTCGCGCTGTTCTATTGCGAGTGTTGGTGTAACGAGAAGTGACCTAAGTGCTTAAGCCTTCCTCATGGTCCTGGTCCAAGGAAAGGGGAGTTTGTCAGTGTTCCAATCAGATGTTTTGGACACTTTGTGATGGAATAAGAGATTTTTGGAAGTGAACTGATCACCATGATTAGTAATACCCTAATGTTTTATTATAGCTATACCTTGTATTGAGATTTAGGATTTCCTTCATGTTCTGGTTAAAAACAAGAAAAGCCAGTGTGAGGGTGTTCTGCAGTCATTCACATATTGTAAATCCTCCAATGAGCGAGCTTCTTTTTGAACTTTGAACACACTGCAGTGTTTTAAAGCTTACTCAAGGAAGTTGTCTTTCTTTGGCAAAAGGAAATTTACTCACCTGAGCGAAATTGCTTGTGGGAAAAGCATGTTGGATGGTTTCACTTTTTCATGAACTGTTCCAAATTTCATGATGTTTATCATTTGCAATTTGTTGTTCCCCTGAAGGCTTAGAATTTACGGTTGCTTCTCTATCGTTCCCATAGAAGTTTGGTTGGCTGTTTCACGTCTTTGTTGGGTTTTTATTACTGTTTTGATCTCATTCTATCTCACACTAAATTTGACTGGTCAGTAGTTGGATATTATAAATCCCGACTCCTGAAATCTTAAGCATAGAAACGTTATGAGTCAGGCTTGAAGCTTGTAATTTGGTTTTCCTGCAGGTCTCATTCAGTATGCTTTGCATTTCACTGGAAGAGGTGTCAGCAGCAACCAAATTCTTGTGGTTCTTTTAGCTCACAAGCTGCAACAGTCAAGATAGTTTCTTTCTTATTTGCAGAGTACTGAATGAGGTGTTTATTTTGAAAAATACATGAGTTCTTGTCTTGGAGATATGATAATGACTTTTGGAAATATCTCACACACGTAGGGATAGTGCACTTGTAACCTGTCCAAGATTATTAATAAGGTCCATTTGTTGATCATCAGCAAGCAAACTGCAGCTAGTGTTGATGAAGGAACTGGGAGTTAATACCCAATTAACTGATATTAGTGTTATAAAGAAATGGTAGAAAGCTTCATTATGGCGGAGAAAAAGAATGGAGAAAGCCCAAAAGAACATGTTTAGTGTAGCCTTACTTGATTAGCATAATGTCATTGCTGGTTTCTATTTTTCTGGCCGGGTGCTGCCTATGGTTTTGGTTATGCTGAAGTAAGTAGACATATTTGTGTGGCTGTGACCATGAGGGCTTGTCAGTGGACATTTCACAAATGTTTCGTGGGAAGTTTGGACCTTGCATTGTGGCTGGTTCTCGGATTGGTTTGATCTCAATCTCATGCTCATCTAGTAACTAGTGAATCATCAGCTAGCCATTATCCGAAGTCCCTTTGGTGGTTGGGAGAGTAACAGGGAAATCTCTTCTTGGTCGTATCTAAATGATTTTTGTAAACTCGGTTGTTCTGGCCCAATGAAGCTGCGCGGCACATTCTTGAATTCCCTTGAGGATGATTTCCCATGTTGGTCTTTACTTCGTTTGAGGCATTAGTTCTTGATGAATCTCGGTCTGTGGACCAAACTAGAATAGGGAAATTTGTAATGAATTGTTCAATTGATGAAGTGGAGCACAAGTATCTAATATAGTCTTATCGGTCCACTTCAGATTCAACACGCTAACTGCTTCCTTCTTTATTATGGTACTCAAGTATGACTTTTTATCTTCCTGTGTTGAGCGGTCAACAGTCTTTTGCATCCTTTCATTTGGTACTCCCGATATGATGCGGATCGAGCCCATACATTCTCGAAGTCATACATCGCTGATCATCCATTCACCAGAGATATACATGCCCACAAGCGAGTAGTGTGTAGACTTGTTTCCACTTCAGTTTTGACTTGCTGGTCTCTATACACCTCTCTCGTTCAGCATCTCTGAATGCGCGCATTGATACATAAACGTCTCCTAGGCTGTTGCCCCTCATCCTCTGGGAGAACTTGTAGACATGTAGATAGAGATTGAAGCATATGTGATAGTCCATCCAATCTATCAATAGAAACGTCAATCGCTTAGATTTAGAAAAAGAAGGTAAAAAAGCATAGAAATTGCAGAGAGAAACAGCATAAGTAGGAATCACAGTAACCGTAGCACTCCTCCGGTAGAGAGAGAGAGAGAGAGAGAGAGAGGGAATCCGACACGAGATAAAGGACGACCACTGTGTCCGGGGACCTGCAACTCTTTTCACTTTAGTTTGTCCTTCTCTCTCTCTTTCTCTCTGATCCTAGAGAAGGAATCATGAACACCAGTGGAAAATCATGGCTTCGTGGACACCAACATTCAGTCTTAAGATATACCCTCATGCGTGGCCTTTCTCATCCGGTCTCTTTCCTTCACATCTCTCTCCAAACTCACAGAACAAAGGGGTTTAAGCACAGGATTTTGAGGGGATTTGCAGTTACAGCGAGATTAATACTGGCAGATAAACCAAATCTCAGCCCAAACGGGACACTGCTTCTCTCTCTCTCTCTCTCTCTCTCTTCTCCCAGGTTTCAATTTTATTTGGGTTTGCAAAGAAGACAGAATCCAGAGAAAGAGAGAAGATGGGGCCAAACTTCTTGCAGGCTTTGAAAGAGATGGGTTTGACATATCTAGGGCATTTCCCAATTCTTGCAACGAGAAACTGTTCATCTTTTTCCAGAAGTCGATGATGCCCTCCTCCCACGGACAAAGATTTTGCGTTCCTCTTTATAGCGGTGTTTCTGGGGCCTCACGGTGTGTCGGCTGCAACACGACGGAGTCCCTCTTATCCTAGTTAATTCCTGCTGGTTTTCAGACTTTCAAGACAGAGACCTCCGGTTAATTATTTTGCTTAACGTGAACATTGCTGGCTTCGGTCAGCAACTTCCCTTTGCTTCAAATCCACAGGTGAGTCGATCGTTCAGCTTCGATTTCAAGAAAGCCCTTTTTGTTCATATGAGAATCCAAAAGAAGAGACAGTGATTAATTATCCACTTGCTTTTAATTAGGTTTCATTATGCATTTCTAATCAAGGGCTCAATCTCCTGCTCGTGTCTTGGGGAACTAGTTGAAGGGAGAGCCAGCTTCAGTGAAAACGGCAAAAATGGGCTGGTGGGTTTAGCACCCAGAGAAACGTCCAAATCAGGTGACAATTTCAACTTCACTGGTTATTATCCCTTTGGTTTAAGTCTCCTCTTTGATGGGATGTTTTAGATTAGAGTTGAGAAAATTAGGGTTACTCATTAACTCCGGATATTGAAGGGCGGAAAAACCTATTTGGGAGATTAAGCAACTCAGGTCCCAAAATGGAGCCAAGAAGCCAAGAAGATTAAGTAGAAATCTCTAATTCTTTGTTGTATGATGACCCAAATCCACCCAGTCGAGAGAGGAAGATGGACCATGGCCAAAACCATGTCGTCTCCCCTCAAACCCTAGATCAACCGAAACCCAGAATTGATCTACTTCAACCATCGATTCCCACTTCAAGTCCACCTTCAGTTGAATTCCCCAAAGTCACAGCTTCAACCCAAGCGACGCCTCTGCGGGTGGCCAATTTCCGATACCGCGAGTGCGTCAAGAACCACGCGGTGAGCCTCAGTACCTATGCCATCGATGGGTGTGCTGAGTTCATGCCCAGGGACGAGGGCACGCTGGAGTTCTTCCAATGCACCACCTGCTGTTGCCACCTTAACTTCCACTGGAAGGAGATCATCACCCATGGTGGCAGCGAGCCGGAGAGCTAGAGCGAGGATCTCGGGGTGTTGAAGATTGTTAATAAGGTTCATTCGTTAAACCATCAGCGAGTGAACTGCAGCTAGTGTTGATGGAACTGGGAGTTGATACCTCAAATAACTGATATCAGTGTATTTATTAGCCATTTCAAGAAAGGCAATGGTAGACAGCTTCATTTTGTGGGGGGGGGGGGGGTGGTGGAAAGAATTGAGAAAGCCTAAAAGAACATGTTCAGTGTAGACAGACTTGATTAGCATAATACCATTGCTGGTTTCTGTATTTTCTGGCCGGTAATGCCTATGGTACTGGTTATGCCGATGTAGTAGACAGTTTTGTGTGGCTGTGACCGTGAGGGCTCGTCAACGGACAGTCCACAAATGTCTCGTGGGAAGTTTGGACATTGCATTCTGGTTGGTTCTCAGATTGGTTTGGTCTCAGTGTCATGCTTATCTAGTAACTAGTGAATCTCTTCTTGGTTGTGTCTGTATGAATTGTGTAACCCCGGTGTTCTGGCTTAATGAAGCTGCCCGGCACATTCCTGAATTCCTTTGAGGATAATTTCCTATGTTGGTCTTTACTTCCTTTGAGGCATTAGTTCTCGATGAATCTCGGTCTTTAGACCCAACTAGAATAGGGAAATTTGTAATGAATTGTTCGAATGATGAAGTGGAGCACCAGCTTCTTAATATAGTTTTCTCTATCCACTTCAGATTCGACACCCTAACCGCTTCCTTCTCTATAATAGTACTCAAGTATAACTTTATTTTCCTCTGTTGAGCGGCCAACAGTCTTCTGCATGCTTTCATTTGACGGATACGATGTGGATTGAGCCCATTTATTCTCAAAGTCGTACATCGCCGATTGCCACCCATCACCGGAGATGTGCATGCCCATAATCGAGTACCGTATGGTCTTGGTTCCACAAATGTAGAGCTTGTAATGAACTCCCGATTTTGACATGCTGAGTTATCTGCGTTTTCTCAAACGTCCTCTAAGTGCATGTAGATACACAAACGCCTCTATGGGCAAAGAGAACTTGTAGACATGTAGAATATGTGATAGAGATAGTCCATCCAATCAATCATTAGAAACGTCAATCGTTTGGAATGCTAACTTCCGCAAAAGATGGTCAGATCTAGTCACATCTGCTGAGGAAATCTAATTATTACATGATCAATGCATGCGTGACTGAGTCTAACATCACTTGGAAACTGTTTTTCAACAGAGTGGGAAGTGGAAAGGAAAATCATTTCCCTCAAATGCTCTGCCAAAACTTGGCTTCGGAAGGACTGATTTGGTGGGTGGCCACTGAGATCTTATCCCGATCCCGCTTCATCCTCTCCATCATGCGGTGGTCTCGGACCCTCAAACTGCCTTAAAACCAAATAATTTCTGGCGTGTTTATTTGGGGAAAAATTCTAAGATGCAAAATATATATATATCTTTTCAAAATAACTTTTTCTTCTTTTGAGTTAAGAAATTTTTTTCTAACTTTGAATTTACTTTTTTATTTATTTATGCAAATGGTGTTTTGTTGACTAACCATTTTTAGCAAACTAAACACGTGAAAGTTTAAAAATGGGAAAAGACCACAAAAAACCTTAAATTTTGCTCAAAGTAACAAATTTGCCCAATTTTTTTTTTGTAACATGAAAAATCTCAAATTTTGCCAACCGTGACACATTTATCCTAAACTTTTTTCGTGATACAAAAAACCGTGAACTTATATTCATGTGACACATTTACCCTAAATTATAGGGCATTTTTCGTCTTTTACTTTTAAGTTTTTCTTTCTTTTTTTCTTCTTCTTCTCTCTTCCCTCTGTCGGCCATGGCGGAGGGAAATCGGACTTAGGCGAGGGTCGCCCTCGCCGGCGTTAGGCGAGGATGGCCCTCGCCTGTGTTGTGCGGCCCTCATCGGCATCGAGCGAGGGCACCCCTTGCCCGATGCCGTCGAGGGCGGCCCTAGCTAGCCTAGGTGAGGGCAGCTCTCGCCGGAGTTAGGCGAGGGGTGCCCTCGCCAGATCTAGTGAGGGAGGCCCTCGCCCAACCCAATCGAGGGCCGCCCTCGCTAGCCTAGGCGAGGGCAACCCTCGCCCGACGCTAGCAAGGGCAGCCCTCGTCTGAGTCCGACTTCCCTCCACCATGGCCGGTGGAGGGAAGAGAGAAGAAGAAAGGGAAAAAAAATGAAAAAGAAAAAGGAAAAACAGAAAAAATAAGACGAAAATGCCCTTGGTAGGGTAAATGTGTTACGGTTAGCAAAGTTTGGCGTATTTCATGTTACAAAAAAAAAGTTTGGGGTAAATTTGTAACTTTGGGCAAAATTTGAGATTTTTGGTGGTTTTTTCCCTTTAGAAAATTATTTCATTCAAACAAACGCATTCTCAATTTGGTTCTAATTTAACTTTCTTCAAACCAAGTTTGAATCATCATAGCCGGAGGAAACTCTATGAAGAAAATTGACATAAGTATTCACTTCGGGTAGAGGGTTTAGCTTTTTCAATGTTATTCTTATTTGAAAGATGGTATTTCAAGCAGCATTTACATTGCTACCGTGGGAATTTAAAGCATTGATCCGTGTGCGAGGCATTAGTCACATTGCTAGACATATAAAATAGGAATCCACTATTTGATAAAGTGGTCTTGTGTCACTAGTAAACTTTCCACAATCTGCATTAAGACTCTAAGGTCTAGACCAAGTATGGTCTAATGAGTACATGATGAAAAATTTGATCTTAGTAGATACACACTCAAACTATCGAAAACTTGTTCGATTGTCCACTACATTTAGGAAAGTGAAAATCTTCCACACATCGACAAACCCATTTAACCACATTTTCGCATGATTAGAATATGTGGCTAAGTTGGCCTGTTCATAGATTAGTTTGTACATCAATGGTGCAAGGGAGATATTCCCAAAAAGGAAATGCGATGGACAATATTCTAGTAATCTCAAGGCCCTTCTTCCTACAACCGACGTCTCTCTAACATTTTTTAGTACACACTCGGAATAATCCACCTTCGCAATAGACCTACTTGCATGCATTGAGCTCCATCTTCGAAGATAATTGCTTTAATTTAATCAAATACCAATCAACGACTAACATGCACATCAAGAACTCGGTTAGGCTTTGGCCACGTATCCCAAATCCCACAGCGCATCGCTTCGAAGCGATCTTCTCGTCCCTATTTGTATTAATAATCAATCTTTTAGTCCTCTAATTAAAATCGGTCCATTGCTCGGAAATTGTTCCCACATGCGCAACGCAACTCTTTTAGATAACTTAATATATATTCACTTGGGAACGTGGAAGTTGCTCGTGTAATTAGATAATAATAGTCTATATCGAGATTCAAGATCCCTATGGTTCTAAATTTGATCAAGTGTTTAAAAAAAAAAAAAAAAAAAGGTTAGGTCATAAGAAGAACAGTGCATTTATTTGGAAAGAGTGCCATGTTTCCTTTGATGTCATGTAAAGGAACGGATCTCTTGGAGAGGGGAAAGAACCCTACATTCACATGTCACACGACACTACTCTTGACCTAATGATAATATTTTCAAGATAAGGCTAGCTAAGACCTTTTTCTTTAACAAAATTCTTAATTTAACCCCAAGATTTAGTATTGATTTGGGCTAATCTTTACCACAATATATTCCAAGAAATTATGAGATGGGTGTCAAAGAATAAAGACCTTTATGTGTTATTAGAAGAGTCTTGCTAGCATAACAGTCTTTTGGCTACTATAAGAATAACATGTTGTGATTCACAAATTGTAGAAAGAGTGAGCTCCACAATAATTTATAATTATTTATTATTTGATTTTTTGTGGTTAAGAACAAACTGTTATTTTCACAATAGATTAAAAACTGTCACCTAATCATTTCTCTTGTGAGAATATGATACTTATTTTTCACTCTAGTCAATTATCTTATGGTGTACCAAGTCCAAAATCATGCCTTGGATCTAAAGCCATCTTCCATCATTTATGTCGATAGCAATCAAAACACCATCCTGCATCCATGTGCTTAGACAAATCCCTCACTCTGAGTTAGTCAAGCTCCTCCTAGATACTTGGGTAACTAACTATGAAAAGCTCCATCAAAATTCTAGACCCATTCAAGCTATAGAATTGAAGTTCACTAAAAACAAAGATGGCTCTGCTTTCATCAAATTCGACCACTTTTATGAGAAGTCAAAAAGTTCTATCTTTCAAACCATCCTTACCATGAGCCTATATGCTCCAAACTAACTATATCGCTCAGAAGGAGACAAGCTTGAAATACAAGCCTTCAAATCTGAAGGACATCCTATAGTTTATTTCAGAGACCCTGTTTTGAGGCATTGCCCATAGGATGTATATTGCCAGTGTCAAGTCTATATGTTATCAAATTTGGATGACAATGATGCGTTTTCTAGAAAAAAAAAACAGAAATCCTAAAGATCATTCTTCCAGAAATGGCAGGAGAAGGGCCCTTCTATTGGGCCACTTAGAGAGAATGAAAGAAGATACCGATTTTTGGTGTCTTATGGCTCTTCTAAAACATCAGAACCATTGGTTTCCAAAAACTCTCCAAAGAGAAGACCACAATCCCATTCTCCTATTAAACCATGCTACAAACCTATCCTCAAATGGGCCAAGAAAAATTTGACTTGTAATTCAGACATCTTTCAATTCTGCAAATCAGCAAAAACAAATCCTTCCAAGCCATTTACCCCTTCCCACATTTGCATGTTTAATGAGTCTGATTTTCCACCTTTGGAAAAATTCACAAGTCCAATTGGGTACGGTTACCAACCCAAAATTTCCAATCCCGCCAGAATTAATTCTAGTGGAACTACCATAGAGCTCAATCCCCCATAATCTATCCTAACTTGGCAAATGGAAAATGCCTTAGTCCAGAATAAGGCCCTTACCACATTGAGGTCTGAACAACAAACAAGCTTTAATGCTCTCAAAACTCAAGTGGCTAAAGTCTAGACCGAAGTGGGAGAAGTCAAAACTTGACCTGATCATGTCCATCAGCAGGTAGATAAGAGCTCAATGGTCCAAAACAAGCTTCTTCAACTTTATCAAACAAAAAAAAAAATAGAAGCTAGGTCAGTAAGACCTAAACATTACCTTGGTGATTAGTTAGTTGAAGTGGAAAGACTTCTGAAATAGATCAAAGAACTCCTAATCAACCAAGAGAGGAAGCACAACCCTTCTTCTTCTACCTCTATCTTTGATCCATTATTTTCCTCTTCATGGGAAAAATCTTCATTCATTCCTTTGAGTTTCACCACTACTCCATCCCTTCCGTCTCTACTTTCTTGTTTAAACCAAACCGCTCCTGCTCGCAAGCATGACGTGAAGTCCATCAAAGAAAGGATCTTGGCAGAATAAAAACTGAAGTCTATAGCCAAATCAATAGAAGAATTGACAAAATCCAAACAATTTGAGCCTCCACCAACTGACCCTCCATCTTTATACATGATCTCCGACCTGCTTGAGTCAATTATGAGAGAACATGTCAAGATGAGTATCACCATGGTAGGCTGTGACAAAGTCCAATCTATATAAGATTTGCACTCTAAA
Organism: Eucalyptus guilfoylei; assembly: GCA_016097605.1. NCBI lineage: Eukaryota > Viridiplantae > Streptophyta > Magnoliopsida > Myrtales > Myrtaceae > Eucalyptus > Eucalyptus guilfoylei. The sequence continues at coordinate 16,725,970 of CM027867.1, read as the reverse complement.
GCTTTTGGGTTTGAGTTAGACACTACATCATCCGCTTCCATAGACAATGAGCAGGTTAGACCTATTCCTAAACAAGCCCCCATCAACTTCATGATACGACTTGAGAAGGAGATGAAGAAAACATTGCAGATTTTCCCTTCCAAAATACCAATTCTAGGAATAAGACCTCCACCTTCACACTTAATGATATCCCATATCACAAGTGGCATGCTAGGTTACAAAAGTTCTATGTCTGGATGACCGGCAAAGCTATTGATCCAAAAAATGATTAGTTTCATATTCTTCTAGAGTTCACCGCTAGATTTACAAGTAGCTTTCTAGACTAGTAGTTGGCTCTTGCTCCAACATATCAGAATACCTTCTTGGCACAAGATTTTGAGTAGGTGATTCACATTCTCCACCTTTTCTTCATTGGGAGGCCAGAGGGCCTCATAAAGCAAAAAAAGAAATAATTCTTTGAGAGAAAATGTTGTTCTTATGAGCAAAAACACCTTGATATAAATTTTCAATAAATGATTAAGCTCTACTATACCCTTGGTGGAGATCCAACTCTCAAAGCAATTTTCTTGTCATTTGTGCCAAAACAAATTGGTAATATGGTTGACAATTATTTCCAATCAAAGAATTGGAGAACCCTAGATTCTTCCCCGAAGAAATACCACAAGGGATTCATTGAGCCCTTGACGAATTATGTCTAAGGAAAAAGGCATTCGAGGAATTCTCAAAAAACAACAGGATGCTTCGCAAGGCTTGCAAAAGACTAGGTCTCCAAATCAAATATGGCCATAGAGATTGTTCTTGTGATTGTCCATGAAGAAAGAGAAGCATTTCCAAAAGCATATTCCAGAAGAAAGGAAGGAAAATGGAAGTTTCTTAAAAATAGTTGCCAATACCATCAGAAAGATCGTTCTGGCAAAAAGAAGAAGAAAGATCACTGCTTCATCTGTGGTCATAAAGGACATCTTGCAAAAGATTGTTCACAAGCCCACAAAAGAAGTAAAAATCTTGTGGATGCCATCCACAAGAAAACTGGAATCTTTCTGGTAGAAGACGATCTTGAGTCAATCTTCTCTCTTGAAGATAATCCTTCCAACAAGATTATTTGTGCCGTAGAAACTTTCTCAGAAAATAGTGAAGATGAAGTAGATGATTCTACCCATGAGGGGATGTTCTTTTTTGATGAAGCATCATCCCCTCTAGCAAGCCATGACCAATTCTCATCCATCTAAGTCACTAAAGAAAAACCTCTTTTTTCAAACCATATGTTCCTATTCAGCTCTTTCCATCCTAATCCTCTAAACCCATTCCCCTCATTGCACTCATGGAAACTAGTGCAGACTTCTTTATCCTTGATCCAAAGTTTCTTCTTGAAGAATATTAGGAACCTTATACCTGGCATTTTACTTATGCATCCGAAAACACTTTTTCTAGCCTCATAAGGAGTAAACCCATCAAAATTCAATTCTTCCTCAGTGCACCATTACTACCCAGATTATGGGATCCCCATTCCCAGATCGAGACATCATCATTGGCTTGGACATCCTAACTCAAATCTCAAATCTCAAGATTATACCCTATGGGCTTAAGTTTCCAACACAGCTCTGAGAATTTGTAGAGACTAAGAGACTCTATTTGATCTAGCCTAAAAACCTTGATCGGATCTTCTTGACCCTTTTGGAGCCATGCACCAAAAGCCACTAAGAGTTTCTTGCCAAATGTTCCAATCCTCTTTGAAAAACTCAAAGTTTTTCATCAAATTGCCTTCAAGAAGAATGAGGATGTCAACCCACACAGGAATGAATCCATCAAATCTTCAATTAGTCCAAAAAGAATGCAAGGATCTCATCTAGCAAGGACTTGGGCATGTGAAGCATTCTATATGGAAAAACGTGCTGAACAACTCAGAGGAAAAACTAGATTGGTCATCAATTATCAACCTCTTAATATGTTCCTCTAGGATGATAAGTTTCCCTTTCCCAAAAGGAAAACTTTATTCTCTAATCTATCAAATGCAAAAATTTACTCTAAGTTTGACCTGAAGGTAGGATTATAGCAACTTTGAATCCACCAGAAGATAGACATAAGACCGCATTCTGCATACCAAACCAGAGTGAAAGGTCCTTCCTTTTGAATTGAAGACGGCACCTTCATTGTTCCAAAAAGCCATGTGCAAAATATTCTATCAAATCAATGTGAGTGTACAAATCTACATTGACGACATATTGCTTTACAGCAAAGACGAAGAGTGTCACTATAAGTTGCTCACTCAATTTGCTCATATCATTAAGCAGCATGGCATTATGTTATCATAGAAAAAAAGATGAAGATTGCTCGGACGGAGTTTGAGTTTCTAGGCATGTAGCACAAAGATGGTGCATTCCAACCAAGTGATCATATTGTAAAGGAACTACTTAAGCTCCTAGATCAAAATCTCTCCCACAAACGAATCTAACAATTCCTTGGAATTATTAACTATTTGAGGGATTTTGTTCCTAACATCACCATGTTTATGCATCCATTGCAAAAAAAATGCTGAAGAAAGACCCACCTCCTTGGGGACCTTCATAAACTAAGGCAGTCCAATCACTCAAACAAAAGCTACGGTTTCTAACTCCTCTTCAAATTTCCTCTGAAGGAAAAAGAATTTTCTAGACTTATACTAATGATAAATATTAGGCAACTATTCTTTGCAAAGAATAGCCTAATGATAAGAAGAGAATCTACGGACACAAGATTGGAAGATTCTTCCAAACATAAATCTATAACCATTCTATGTTTAAGGAAATCTTAGTTGTTAACTATGGAATTAAGAAATTCAAATTCCATCTCATAGGTCACAATTTTCTTGTCAAATTGGACATGTCTTCCTTTGTTTAAATGTTGAAATTCAAGCAAAAGACAATTCCATACCCACAGCTTCTGAGGTGGGCACAATGGTTTTCCAACTACTTCTTTAAAATCAAATACATTGCGAGAAAAAAGTAATGTGCTTACAGATTTTCTATTTAGGTCAAATCAAGCCACAATGAGTTCCATCAACATGTTTGCAAATACCACAACTAGTGGCCAAATTCGAGCTCAACCAATGTTGCCAAAGTAGCCAAGAAGGGAATATACTCCTGAAATCCCAAAATTCATTCAAGGCAATGTTGTCTTTGAAAGCTTAATTGATCTACTAGGGGTTTATCAACTAAGAATCTTCAATAGATTTGGTGGATTATGTTTAAGACCCTTAGGATTACATCCTAAGTATCCATTCATATATCCTTTGATCATCTCACCTACAGACCCATTTCCTGAAGACCTTAAATGGCTTCTTTGGTATCTACTTAATCTACATACAATAACTGTCGAATTTCCTACAGCTCAAATGGCTTACATCATTAGCCAAATTATCCAAGGACAGTCAAATTTTGCGCATTTGGGAGAATTCCTGTCATGGTTTAAGCCTTTAGGAATTTAGAGATTAGGTTTCAAAGAACAATTGAAAGTTTGACAGCCAAATTCGGAACTTCACACCTTAATCATTCTTCACAGGTTGTGGATGTTTCTTAGGTCAAGTGGAGATCTCCACTAGACTCTAGCAAAGGTTGGTGTCTCTACTTTCAAGCCTCAACTAGGAACAAATGATATTTTCAAAACTCTCCCAACAAAAGTTAGATAAATCCCACAAGAATATAAGGAACTTCAAAGAATTTTATGCCAACACAACAAGGTGATTCCTTTAGAGATTCGGTGAGAAGGAAACACAATTTGGCAATGCACTAATCTGGAGTTCCTTAAAGCATCAAATTCATCAGGCCTTAAGAGAATATCATGGAGAGGGTCTCAGCTCTATCCATGATGAAGCACTCGCTTCATCCTCCCAAGATCAATAGGGAGGGCCATTAGCCCAAGACCCACACTCATCTGAATCCATATCTACCAATTTACAGTTGGCTTCCACAACTTTCGAAGATTGGTCCCATTGGCCACAACCCCAAATAGACTGGTCCTATTCCTTTAAGAAAAGAAGAATATATGGTTCATCTTCATTAGGAATCCCTCACGACCTTGTTGCTAATTAGCTTTTGTTACAATGGGAGATTGACAGCCTTGTTTGCGCCTTTCGCAAAGTAGAAGATGGAGACAGCTTGAATAGCTCGACAAAGAACACTAAAGAGGGATTCCGTAATAAGATAGGGTAGTGTGCTTTGCTAGTGTACTACTTGTGGAGTGTGCTTTGTTTGTAGTACTTTAAGCATCTTTCGTACTTTGTAGTTTTCATATCTATTGTCTATAACATCATTAGAGGGACTTGTCCTCTAGATATCTCGTGATGTTTGATGCAGCTCATGCCTATATAAGGCAATGTATTGTGTATTGAAGATGCATACTAGCCTTCCCTAAATAAACCCCTATCGTGATATCTCTCATGACTTTCTAAGTCCTTTTTCTTCCTTCTCTAGAATGGTTTCTTTTGATTAAGAACTTTGTTGTTAACTCAGTCATATGGTATTGTTCTAAGTATGCTCTCCTTTTGCCACTTTGTGGAACCTGTGGATCAGAAATCTGAGATTCCAATATCCAAATTCAAGAATAAAGGGTCCGAAAACTAAGAGGCGGTCCCCTCAGGAATGGTCGGTGGTGCTTGTCAGTTGGAGATGACATACTTGTTTCGACTTTTTATTCTTGAGACTATACCTTTCGTATTTAAAAAAGAAAAGTAAGTATATGATTTGACATGTGGTAATTATCCTAATTTGTCAAAGATAACTTCTCGAATTTCTACTAGAATTTGATTTACATAAAGGAGATTCCTAGGAAATGAATTTGTTCTTATATTCTGCTCAACATAAGATTTCTTGCCAACTACTTATAAAATGATATTCCATTTTATCACCGAGAGCACTGGAGAAAAAAGACTTGGACCAAATAACTGTCTAAATAGTAAATACGAGTGTTAGATTTAGGAAAAGAAAGTAAAAAAGCATAGAAATTGCATAGAGAAACAGCATGGAAGGGCATTTGGAATTTACGGTGAGTGCGACACGCCTCCAGAGAGAGAGAGAGAGAGAGAAGAGGACAAAACTAAAGTGAAAAGAGCTGCGGGTCCCCCGTATACAGTGGTCGACCTTTATCTCGACAAAACTAAAGTGAAAAGAGTTGCGGGTCCCCCGGACACAGTGGTCGTCCTCCCTCTCTTGTGGGATTCTCTCTCTCTCTCTGACCCTAGGGAAGGAATCATGAACACCAAAGGACAATCATGGCTTCGTGGACGCCACAGTCTTAAATAAACCCTCACGCGTAGCCTTTCTCATCCTCTCTCTTCAAAACTCACAGAAGAAAGGGATTTAAGCAGAGGATTTTGAGGGGATTTGCAGTTACAGCAAAGATTAATTCTGGTAAATAAACCAAATCTCAACCCAAACCAGACACTGCCTCCCCCTCCTCTAACAGGTTTCAATTTTTATTTGGGTTTGCAGAGAAGATGGGGCCAAACTTCTTGCGGGCTTTGAATGAGATTTGTTTGACATGACACGGGCATTTCCCAATTCTTGCAACTAGAAATTCTTCATCTTGTTTCGGAAGTCGATGATGCTCTCCTCCCACGGACAAAGATTTCGCGTTTCTCTTTATAGCGGTGTTTCTGGGGCCTCACTCACCGTGTGTCGGCATCAACACGATGGAGTCCCTCTTATCCTAGTTAATTCCTGCTTGTTTTTCAGACTTTTAAGACAGAGACCTACGGTTAATCATTTTGCTTAACGTGATCATTGTTGGCTTCAGTCAGCAACTTCCCTTCGTTTCAAATTCACAGGTGAGTCGATCGTTCAGCTCCGATTTCAAGAAAGTCATTTTCCTTCAAAGAAGAAACAGTGATTAATTATCCACTTTGCTTTTAATCAGGTTTCATTATGCATGTCTAATCAAGGGCTCAATCTCCTGCTTGTGTCTTGGGGGAATAGTTGAATTGAGACCTAGCTTCATTGAAAACGACAAAAATGGGTTGGCGGGTTTAGCACCCATAGAAACGTCCAAATCAGGTGACAATTTCAACTTCACTAGTGATTGTCCTTTTGGTTTAAGTCTCCTGTTTGATGGGATGTTTTAGATTAGGGTTAAGAAAATTAGGGTTACTCGTTAACTCCACATATTGAAGTGGGGAAAAACCTATTTGGGAGATTAAGCAAACCAGGTCCCAAATTGGAGCCAAGAAGCCAAGAAGATCAAGCAGAAATCCCTAATTCTTTGTCGTATGATGACCCAAATTTACCCAGTGGGCAGAGGAAGATAAGACCATGGCCAAGACCATGTCATCTCACTTCAGACCCTAGATCAACCAAAACCCAGAATTGATCATCTACTTCAACCATCAATTCCCACTTCAAGTCCACCTACAGCTAAATTCACCAAAATCACGGCTTCAACCCAAGCAACGCCTCCGCCGGTGGCCAATTTCTAGTACTGCGAGTGCCTCAAGAACCACGCGGCGAGCTTCGGCGGCCACATCGTCGACGGGTGTGGTGTGTTCATGCCGATCGTGGATGAGGGCATGCCGGAGTTCTTCCAATGTGCCGCCTGCAGTTGCCACCGCATCTTCCACCGGAAGGAGATCGTCACCCACAGTGGCAGTGAGCCAGAGAGCTCGAGCGAGGATCTCGGGGTGTTGAAGATTGTCAACAAGGTTCATTCGTTAACCATTAGCGAGCGAACTGGAGCTAAAGTTGATGATGGAACCGGGAGTTGATCCCTCAAATAACTGATATCAGTGTTTTTATTAGCCATTTCAAGAAAGGCAATGGTAGAAAGCTTCATTTTGGGGGAGAGAAACAATGGAGAAAAGCCCAAAAGAACATGTTTGGTGTAGACATACTTGATCAGCATAGTATCATTGCTGGTTTCTGTTTTTTCTGGCCGGTACCGCCTATGGACCTATGGTACTGGTTATGCCGATGTAGTAGACAGTTTTGTGTCGCTGTGACCGTGAGGGCTCGTCAACGGACAGTCCACAAATTTTTCGTGGGAAGTTTGGACATTGCATTCTGGTTGGTTCTCAGAGTGGTTCGGTCTTAGTGTCATGCTCATCTAGTAACTAGTGAATCTCTTCTTGGTTGTGTCTATATGAATTGTGTAACCCGGGCGTTCTGGCTGAATGAAGCTGCTCGGCACATTGCTGAATTCCTTTTGAGGATAACTTCCCATGTTGGTTTTTACTTCCTTTGAGGCATTAGTTCTTGATGAATCTGGGTCGAAGACCCAACTAGAATAGGGAAATTTGCAATGAATTGTTCAAATGATGAAGTGGAGCACCAGCTTCTAAGTATAGTTTTCTCTATCCACTTCAGATTCAACACACTAATTGCTTCCTTCTCTATAATAGTACCCAAGTATAATTTTATTTTCCTCTGTTGAGTTGCCAACAGTCATTTGCATCCTTTCCTTCGATGGATACGATGCGGATCAAGCCCATTCATTCTCAAAGTCGCACATCTCCGATCGACATCCATCGCGGGAGATATACATGCCCACAATCGAGTAGTGTATGGACTTGGTTCCACAAATGTAAAGCTTGTACTGAACTCCCGATTTTAACGTGCTGAGCTCTATACACTCTCTTGATCGTCCTCTAAGTGCATGCATTGATATACAAACGCCTCTATAGGCAAAGAGAACTTGTAGATATGTAGATAGAGATCGAAGCATATGTGATAGTCCATCCAATCAATCATTAAGAATGTCAATCGTTTGGACTACCAACTTCCACAAAAGGTGGTCAGATCTAGCCACATGTGCTGAGGAAATCTAATTATTACATGATCAATGCACGCATGACTAAATCTAACATCACTTGGGGAAACTGTTTTTCAACAGAGTTGGAAGTGGAGAAGAAAATCATTTCCCTCAAATACTCTGCCAAAACTGGGCTCCAAAGGACTGACTGGGGGGTGGCCACTGAGATCCTATCCCGATCCCGCTTTATCCTCTCCATCATGCGGTGGTCTCGGACCCTCAAACGGTCTCAAAACCAAACAATTTTAGGACACGTTTATTTCGGAAAAAGGAAAAAAATATTTTTCAAAAAAACATTTTCTTTTTAAGGTACGAATTTTCTAACTTTAAGTTTGCATTTTTTTTTACGTAAATGGTATTCTATTAACTAATCATTTTTAGCAAATAAACACTTGAAAGTTTAGAAAACTAATTCGCTAAAAAATTCTTTCATTCAAACAAACACACCTTTAATTTGGTTCTAATTTAACTTTCTTCAATCCAAGTAAGATGTTCTATAGATTTATCTGACTTATATATGTCAATGTACGATGATCGAGCTTAAAGAATATTTTATTTGAGAAAATAAGTTCTTTTCTTTTTTAAGCTAATCGAAGAATTTAAAAGAATTATAATTTGTGCCAAATAGTTGGAGGAAAACTCTATGAATAAAATTAAACCTAAGTATTGAGTTCGGATAGAGGGTTTAGCTTTTTCGATGTTATTCTTATTTTGGAGACAATATTTTAAGGGAAAAAGTGTCAAAAAAGTTATAAATATTTTGCATTTGTACTAATTTAATCCTAAATCTTTCAATGGTACCAATTTAATCCTAAATATTAGTGCCAATTCAATTCTTAATTTTTTAACTTGGTGCCAATTCAGTTATTCCGACTAATTTTGATTAGATACTACTAATGTGGACACTGACCAGGTTACATGGCACCACTAATGTTGACATTGACACTTTTTAGTACTATTTTAATTATTTTTCAGTTTATTATTTTTAATTTTTTTAAATTATTTTCCTGATTCTTTTTTTCAATCATTCCCTTCTTCTTCCTTTAGGCACTGATCGAGCATTGACTACAAGCAATGGCCAGGTGAGTTGGCCTCACCTATTGCCTATGGCCAAGGCAAGGCTGAGCCTCAATGAGAGCTAGCCTTGCTAGATTTGGCATAGGCAAGGGCTGGCCTTGTCTAGGCTGACACTCGATGAGGTAGGCTACCCTTGCCTAGGCCAAAGCTACCTTGCCAAGTGTGACCTTTGCCCAGGCGATACTCGGTGAGGGGAGCCCTTGTCAAGGCTTGGCCTTGCCCTGGCTAGGTGAGGCTAGCCCACTTGGCCATGGCTAATGGTTGGCATCTATATAAAGGAAAGAGAGAAAAAAAATAAAAAAAATAAATAAAAAAAGTTTAGAAAGTAATAAAAATAAAAATAATTAGAATATTATTTGAAATTATCTACGTTAGCATTGATGATGCCATGTAAGCTGGTTGACATCCATGTCAGCAAAATCCAGCCAAAATTAATAAGTAAATTGACACTAGTTCAAAAGGTTTATGATTAAATTGACATCATTAAAAGATTTAGAATTGAATTGGTACCAAATTGAAACGTTTAGAACTAAATTAACACAAATACAATAGGTTTAGGATTTTTTTGATACTTTTCCTGTATTTCAAGCATCACTTACATTGCTACTGTGGGAATTTAAACCATTGACTCCTGTGCGATGCATTAGTCACATTGCTAAACATGTAAAATAGAGAATCCACCATTTGATAAAGTGATTGTGTGTCACTAGTAAACTTTCCACAGTCTGCCTTAAGACTCTAAGGTCTAGACCAAGTATAGTCTAATGAGAACATGATGAAAAATTTGATCTTAGTAGATACATACTCAAATTTTCGAAAACTTATTTGATGGTCCGCTACATTTAGGGAAGGAGAAGTCTTCCACGCACTGACGATGTACGAATTCATCCATAAGTGAGACCCATTAAATCACATTTTCACATGATTAGAAACTGTGGCTAAGTTGGCCCGTTTGTAAATTAGTTTGTACATTGAACGGTGCATGGAAGATATTCCCGAAAAGGAAAATGCAAGCGACGATATTCCAGTACTCTCTAGGCCCTTTGTTTCTACGACCGACGTCTCTTTAACATTTGTTTAGTACACGATCGGAATGATCCACTTTCGAAATAGATCTACTTGCATGCATTGAGCCCTATCTTCGAAGATAATTGCTTTAATTAATTCAAATACTAATCGACGACTAACATGCACATCAAGAACTCGGTTAGGCTTTGGCCACGTATCCCAAATCCCAGCAGCGCATTGCTTCGAAGAGATCTTCTCGTCCCTCTTTTATATCAATAATCAATCTTCGGTCCTTTAATTAGAATCGGTCAATCTCTTGGAAACTGTTCCCACCTGCGCAACACGACTCTTTTAGATAACTTAATATATTCCACTTGGGAACTTGGAAGTTGCTTGTTTATTCGTTATATCGAGATTCAAGACCCCTATTGTTCTAAATTTGATTTAAGTGTTTTAAAAAAAAGATTAGGTCATAAGGAGAACAGTGCATGTATTTGGAAAAAGTGCCATGTTTCCTTTTATGTCATGTAAAGGAACGGATCTCTTGGGGAGGGAAAAGAAACCTACATCCACATGTCACAAGATGCTACCCTTGACCTAATGATAATATTTTTAATATAAGGCTAGCTAAGACCTTTTTCTTTAACAAAATTTAAGTCTACCCCTAAAATTTAGAATTGGTTTTGATTAGTCAAAACCAATTCTAAATTTTAGGAAATTATAACATGGGTGTCAAAGAATAATGACCTTTTAGTATTCTAAGTATATAATACTTATTTTTCACTCTGATCAATTATTTTATGAATAATTTTATCATTTAAAGAAAAAAGGTAAGTATATGACTTGATGTGTGATAATTAGCCTGATGATCGAAGATAATGTCTCGAGTTTATACTTAAATTTGAATTTGATTTGCATAAAGAAGATTCCTAAGATATTAGGGGAGACCCCTCATTTCCCTGTATCACGCCCCTGCAACCTGGGGGAATGCGTCACGGGGATCAAAGCTGCCCGACCGCATCCTATAAAGGATCGTGGCCGGCTCGAGCAATGAATCTAGTATCTTTATTCCAATCTTTCCTGGATGTCATAGCCTTTTAAAGTCTTGCTAAGGATCAATGTGTTTCTTTATCTTCAACTCAACATAAGATTTCTTGCCAACTACTTACAAAATGATATTCCTTTTTTATCACCGAAAGCGCTGGAAAAGAAATTTTTGACCGAATATCTCTCTATATACGAGTGTTTAGATATGGAAAAAGAAAGTAAAAAAGCATAGATATTGCAGAAGGAAACAGCATGGGAGGGCGTTCGGCATTACAGTAACCGCAGCGCTGCTCCCGTAGAGAGAGAGAGAATCTGACAAGACATAAAGGACAACCACTGTGTCCGGGGACCCGCAACTCTTTACACTTTAGTTTTGTCCTTCTCTCTCTCTCTATGACCTTAGAAATCATAAACACAAAAGGAAAATCATGACTTCACGGACACCAACATTAAGTCTTAAATAAACCCTCATGCGTAGCCTTTCTCATCCGGTCTCCTTCCTTCACATCTCTCTCCAAAACTCACAGGAAAGAGCGGTTTAAGCACAGGATTTTGAGGGGACTTGCAGCTCCATCAAGATTAACTCTGGCAAATAAGCCAGATCTCAACCCAAACCAGACGCTGCCACTCTCTCTCTCTCTCTTCTCCCGGGTTTCAATTTTTATTTGGGTTTGCAGAGAAGACAAAGAATCCCAAGAAAGAGAGAAGATGGGGCCAAACTTCTTGCAGGCTTTGAAAGAGATGGGTTTGACCTGACACGGGCATTTCCCTATTCTTGCAAGAGAAATTCTTCATCCTTTTCAGGAAGTCGATGATGTTCTCCTCCTACGGACAAAGATTTCGCGTTCCTCTTTATAACGGTGTTTCTGGGGCCTCACGGTGTGTCGGCACAACACGACGGAGTCGCTCTTCTCCCGGTTTAATCCTGCTGGTTTTCAGACTTTTAAGATAGAGACCTCCGGTTAATCATTTTGCTTAACGTGATCATCGTTGGCTTCGGTCAGCAACTTCCCTTCTCTTCAATTCCACAGGTGAGTCGATCCGTTCAGCTCCAATTGCAAGAAAGCCCTTTTCTTCATATGAGAACCCAAAAGAAGAAACAGCGATTAATTATTCACTTGCTTTTAATCAGGTTGTATTATGCATGTCTAATCAAAGGCTCAATCTCCTGCTCGTGTCTTGGGGGATTAGTTGAATTCAGACCCAGCTTAGGTTGGTGGGTCTAGCACCCAAGAAACGTCCAAATCAGATTGACAATTTCAACTTCACTAGTGATTGTCCCTCTAGTTTAAGTCTCCTCTTTGATGGGATGTTTTAAATTAGGGTTGAGAAAATTAGGGTTACTCATTAACTCCAGATATTGAAGGGGGAAAAACCTATTTGGGAGATAAGCAAATCAGGTCCCCATATGGAGCCAAGAAGCAAAGAAGATCAAGCAAGAATCCCCAAAACTTTGTTGTATGATCACCCAAATCCACCCAATGGAGAGAGGAAGATAGACCATGGCCAAAACTATGTCATCTCAACTCAAACCCTAGATCAACCAAAACCCAGAATTGATGATCTACTTCAACCATCAGTTCCCACTTCAAGTCCACCTTCAGCTGAATTCCCCAATATCACGGCTTTGACCCAAGCGCTGCCTCCACCGCCGGCCAATTTCCGATACCGCGAGTGCCTCAAGAACCACGCAATAAGCATCGGTGGCCATGTTGTCGACGGGTGTGGCGAGTTCATGCCGAGAGGGGACGAGGGCACGCCAGAGTTCTTCAGATGCGCCGCCTGCAGTTGCCACCGCAACTTCCATCGGAAGGAGATCGTCGCCCATGGTGGCGGCGAGCTGGGCTACATGGCCAATTTCCAGTATAATCATCAAAACGGAAACATTCTAAGTTATGGTCAAATCAGGCATGCAGCCAATTCAATCTCCCACCAGCAAACCTTCCTTCACCAAAGCCGCCACCGCCAGAGCTTCTCACCAGGGCCGGCTCAGCCATTGATGGTGGCGTTTGGTGGGGGCGGCGAGGCGGAGAGCTCGAGCGAGGATCTCGGGGCGTTCCAGCGTGGCGACGGAGGAAGGTGGCGGCACGAAGAGATGTTGGCGGTGCAGATGCAGCAATCGCCAAAGAAGAGGTTCAGGACGAAATTCAGCGAGGAGCAGAAGGAAAGGATGATGGAGTTCGCTGAGAAGCTGGGGTGGAAGATGCAGAAGGGGGATGAAGATGAGGTGATGAAGTTCTGTGAAGAGGTGGGGCTGAAGAGACAGGTGTTCAAAGTGTGGATGCACAACAACAAGCAAACCATGAAGAAGAAGCAACCGTGTTGACACGAGTTACAGAGACAGAGAGAGAGAAAGAGAGAATGTTTTTCTCATGGGCATTTTGGCTTTAGTTCATGGAGGTTTTCTTGATGTTATAATCATATGATGAAATAAGGTTTTGTGCAATGTGTGAAATTTGCATTTCCTTTTCAAGCTTTCACAAGGGTAATAATAATCAAAGGGGATGGCATTATTATATTTATAGCATTCGTTCATTTTTCTGATGAAGTTGATTTTGTTGGAGCTCTTCTGGTGAGGGTTTAGATTGAAATATGTGGGGGATTATTTGGAGAAGTAGTAAAATATATATATATTGAAATGGCACCTATCTAGGGAATCACTTAGTTTTCTCGATTTTTGAGTTTATTTTGGCTTCCAAAACAAAACATTATATTAAAGTCGCCTTTTGTATAATGCATTAAGTCTTGATGAAGGGAGTCTTTTCTTTTATAAATACGAACTTCAAAGTTTTTTAGAGTTTTTCGGAGGAAAAGTAAAAATGTACAGAAAAATCTCTGACAATTATTATGATTTTTGCACATTAAACGCATTGAATTTTGATGAAAGGAGTGTTTCTTCTTCAAATGAATATTTAAGATCCTTTTTTTTTTCAAGATAAAGTGAAAGTTTAGTAGGAATTCTCTTGCAAATAAGTAATATAGTTCGCACATTAAATGAGAAAATATATTTAACAAAAATAAGAGAAAATTTTCTAAAATATCAACATAGGCATATTACATATATTTAGTAATGCGTAAAAGGGGAAAACCCAGCTTTACGAGATTGAGAAAATAATCATGTACATAATTTCACATGAAATTGACTTTATCATGTGTGATGTGTGATGTGAAATATTGACAGAAAAAATGTACTCGTATGTCCAGGAGAACTTGACTTTGCCTCTTGCAATAAACCTCGTGGAGGGTAATACTTTCTAATATAATATACGCCATGCACGTAAATTAGACATTTCAAATATTATACAGAAATGGAATACGCACATGCTTCCCATTCCGTTCGCACACTTTGTAAAAAAAAAACATGACACATGCACAACAATTTATCCATGGAATTTCAGGGGTGGCCTGAAGCCTCTTAGGTACATAGAGTAACCAGTGCCAAGTGGACCATCCAAATTATAAGGACCCCCCCCCCCCCCCTTTTGGGATTACATCGTTTTCGAAAGTTAAAATTCAAAATCATTATGAACACCATTTTTGAAAACCATCCTAGAATCTAGGATAATTGTCCAAAAAGTACTTTAATTTAATTTTAAATTTTCTAATTTTATCAATTTAATACTAAATCTTTTGATAATTTTTCAATATACTTTATTTAGCTAATTTTTGCAAAAAATTACTGACATTCGGTCCAATCGGTGTCATTTTGTCCTACGTAAGCACATTGAACAATAACGTGGTGATTTTTTCATTTATTTTTTTAATTTATGAATTTTTATTTTATTTTATTTTCTTATTTCTCCTCTAGTGATAGCAACAAGCAAGGATTGTAACACCCTCGCTAGATCCAAGCAAAACGAGGTGAGGTGAGGGTGTTGTAGCCCACACCCCTCATCAACCGCAGTTGAAGCTTCGATGACTTGCTTGTTAGAAAACTAATGAAAGAAAGAAAAAAGAAAATGGAGAGAAAAGAAAAGAAAAAATTCAAAAAAAAAATACAAAAATAATTTACATTAAAGCTAGCCATGTCACGTAAAATGGTTGATACTAATTATAGACCCTTATGAAAGTGATTTTCGATTAAAGTTGACTGGATGGATTACATTGCAAAATTGTTCAAAGGTTTATAACCAAATTGGCAAAATTGAAAAATATGTTACTGAATTGGCCGCTGTATAATAAGTTTAAAACTTTTTGGACAATTTCCCCCTTAGAGTCTATGGCCTAAAGTTTTCCCTTCCCTTGGTCGGGATGAGCTACACTAACAAGACCATGTAATTCAACCAATGCACAAGTTTAAAATATCATAATTTTCAATTAGCATGTGATTTCAAATCTTCGTGCAAATCTATATCAAAATGCAAAATCAATCAGTCATGTGATTCAATCAGCATGAGAGTCCATAGATAAGTTAGTGTGCATGTTCAATTTAACACGCAAATTCAATCATCGTGCAGTTCACATTTGACTTGTAATTCCAAACATCTGGCAAAATATTCCCATATAGTACGCGATCCTGTTTTAACTTCAACTAGCTTGTTCAACATTCAACTCAATTCATAACGTTCAGACCGATCCCCTCAGTACGTGAGCAGGGGTCGGCTTTATTTAGTAGGAGTTTTTCTAACCAAAAGCATATATAACATGTTCAGCAGAGTAACGACATGATTGGGAAGAGTAGAGAAGATAAGAGCTTGAGCCTAGGATGAGTTCACGGTTGAAATCCTGTATAAGGCCGACTGTGTCCATTGCATCCTGATCCTGTTCTTCCAGGCCATATCGGGATCTTTCACAGCCATAACCGGACGTTGGGTTCTCTACTGATGCTAGACTCTTCAACTTAGTATACAGAGACGCTGGACAGTGTAAACTTGAGGGAAGATCTTATTGAGAAAGATTACACCAGCTGAGTAGAGGTGCCAATAGAAACAGTTTGTCATGAGGTGCCACAGTGCGCAAGGTTGAAAGACCGCTCTTATTCACCTCGCATATGAACGAAAACATTGGGGCTTGAACTGCACAGCTTCTTTTTGAACTAATTTATTATCAGGTTACAAGATGAATTCACTAAAGAATTTTGCTGGAGGAGATAAAATATGGGTAGACCTGAAGCCTTGCAAAAATTGAAGCTTTGATAAACCAAAATCACCTCAAGAGTATAATGCCAAATGTATCTATATTGACCATCTTGGGCTGTTGTGAATTTCAAAACTGCATCATCGATAAATGCCTTGACAGCTCTAGGCAGATTTGCAAAAGTTGCGGACACATATGGACAGTCTCAAGTCTCTGATTCTCAGGCTGTTCTATCTTTTTGCTTCTGTCCACACTATCTTCTTTTTTTCCTTTCTATTGCTAGGCCAGTCTTTACTATCTAGTGAAGCACATGACCTGCCTGTTTTTCTTTTCGTGTCCCAAATTAGCAATTCAAGAATTTCATGCACCCAAGAAACCATTTTGTATCCAGCAACGAGGCTAAATCTGGTTTCCAACCTCAATCCAAGTACTCCTAGTCTCTTTCTTGCTACCATTCCCCTCATTAATTTCCTAACTCGTGCAAACTCCCCCCATAAACCTTCAGTTGCATAAATCTCTGATAGGGTCACGTAGGTCCTGGCCAACCTCAGTCTCGAGTCTAGGACCCTGCGAGCTACCAATTTTCCCAAATTCTTAAGTCCATGTGCTGTACAAGCTCCAAGAAGGGTGCCCCACGGAGGACTCATCAGGTCTAGGTGGCATACTCTCCATCAGTTGGTAAGCCTCCTCCACTCTCCCCGCACGGCCAAGCAAATATGTCGCGCACCCATAAATCTCCTGCTTGGAGTAACATTATAGTCACCCATTAATTAAAAGTACATTAACCCTTCATTTACAAGATCTGCATGGCTGCAAGCACTCAGAACTGCCATAAATACAATTTTATCCAGTCTTACTCCGGATCTGCCCATGTCATAGAACGATTTAATGGCCTCTCTTCCATGTCCATGAGGCACATATCCAACCATCATAGAAGTCCAAGAGAGCAATTTTCTGTGAGACATAGAATTGAACATTCTGTGCGAATCATTTACGCTTCCACACATGGCATACATATCAATAAGTGCATTAGCAAGCCCAATGCTACCCTCAAGTCCTTGCTGAATGATTACTCCATGAATCTGTTGTTCACACTTCGTAAGTCCTAAACTACTGCAGGCTGCTGTAACAATTGCAAATGTGAAGCAGTTTAGCTGAAACCCAGGGGACTCCATTTTAGATTACATAAGGACCTCACCAAAATCTGATCTTTCATATCCAGCTATTTTACATCTTTTTTGTGCATTTCATGGAAACATTGACTTGTCCGAGATAAGCAACAGTACCTGCTGTATCCAATATGGAGTTTTGACAGGAAGGTTGGAGTCGAACCTGTGTTTGATAATTTATGCATGGAGTTGCAGGCCAAAAATCTATGACCCAATTGAGGCGCAAGCTCAAACTGCAATTGAGATGCTAAATGGGTTCAGTTCAGCTCCCTCCTGATGTCTCATAGAGTGCATAAATAATGTGAAAATCTACTTTCTGTTGAGACCAATTGATAGGAAAATGAACTATAGGCATCCTAAATGACCACATTCTGCTTGAAACTATCAAACTAACTTCATCTAAAGCAAAGTGAATGCAACGTGGTAGTTGAATTCATGACAGGTATGTACCAATAACATTTGGCGAAGCACATTAAGCCCACTATAGCCGTCACCTCGGTGGATAAACCCAATGATCAACGTAGTTCAAAATAACACATTCTTTGCATAAATATGGTGAAAAATTATGAAGGCATCGTCCATGATAATGCAGCGTACAAGTCAAAAAGAACATATTCAACATACATAGAAACCTCCCAGCCAAGCTTTATTGCCCAGCTGTGAACTTGCATTCAATTTGAAAGACTTTTCATACCTTAAGCCTTCAAGACACTGGATAAAGTAAACTCGTTTGGCTCCTTCTTTTTCCAAACCATCTCAGAGAGCACAGCCATGCTTCGTCATGGTAACCACAAGTATAGCAAGCAATCATGGCCGTCCAAGCAACCAAACCCCTGTGAGACATTCCGTCGAACAGGACGCGAGCTTCATTCACTAAACCACTCTCGAAGTGCTTCTTGATCAAATCCGTGGATATAAACTAATGGGTCCTCCGGCAAGAATGGTGGGTTTGGTTGGTTAATGCAGTTTCGGACCCCGCTAAGTGTGTTCAGCACTATCTTCGGTATTGGCCGGTAATGGGCGGTCGATAAGTAGTTTCTTGGCACTCATGGATCGTGCCGTACCCGCTCATAGCTAAGCACAACCTCGCTTCATCAGTTTGACCACCAAAACAGTGGCAGATCACAAATACAGTTAAAGGGGCCTGGTCCAGAAGCAGCGAACGTGGACGAAAATGCCTTTAAGGAGTAGTTATTGTCACGAGTCTGAGCTAAACTCAAATTACATGAAATTCTACCAAACAATCAGGCTATTGAGCTATTCAAATTAGGAAAGATCTATCTTGTATTGACCGATAACCTCTAAATCCTTGTAACTAATTTTACGGAAAAAGTCGGACAATTCAACCACTGGATCAAGATAAAATTACTATACACAAGTTAAACCTATCAATTATCAAATTTTTAACACTACGAAATGGCAAGAAATGATGACCACAGTAAATTTATAAATTAGTAACATTATAAAACTGTATTCGAATTGCAATACTCACCTATGACATGTTGTCATGTAATTAATTGAGGTCAACTATAACATTCTTCTCCATTCAAACTAATCATGGTCTTTACAGGGTTATCATTTTAGAATCTAGTTTGGTAAGACACGGACATTAGTGTTCCGAATTAGCAACAGGAGGACACGGTAGGCTTTTAAGGGCACACAAAAATGAATAAAGAAAAATAAGAAACAAAGACGAAAGTGGAAGAAGAAGAATGTGAGGCTGGGGTGGGTCGCTGTCTTATCCCAACTGGACTGAAACCAGAGAGAGCCATTGCAAGCAGAAGCGGAGGGAAGGGGCAGAGCGAGGACGAGTCATGGCAAAGTTGGCGGCGGTGCAGCATCAACACCACCCGCCTTCTTCCCTCTCTCTCCTCCCTTCTTCTTTCTCCGACTTCAGTGGCACCAGACTCCATGCTTGCATTCAGGTCCTCTCTCTCTCTCCCTGTGTAATTTGATCAAGAATTCTTAAAAACTTGGCATTTTTCTTTACTGGGTGTTTGCTCTTATTAACTTTGATCATAGTTTTAGGATTGTATTCACTAATGAATAAGTAGAGTATATTCTGTTACCGACCAGAAGATGGCATGCCATTTTACTGTATCTCTACGGATTAGAGTGTAGATTAACCTGCGGGATTGTTTCCTTTCCCATAATTCGTGATATTTTCCTATGCAAAGAAAGGGACAAACTCTGCAAGAACAGAGTCATATAGCCCTGTACGCTTGGTTGAAGTTGAAAATGAGGCTCAGACGTTTATCAGTTGTTCAAAAGAACTCTGTATGAGAAATGAATGATTTGTTTTATCAGCCTTATAAATAGCTGATTTTAGGTTGTATACAGTATAAGAAGAAGGTGTGGCAGCCGAAAGGAGCACTGTGTGTCACTGCATCGAGCACCGAGAAGATCCTAATAATGGGAGGCACCCGTTTCATCAGTGTGTTTTTGTCGAGACTACTCACCAAAGTTGGTCATCAGGTATTGGGAACTTACACCCCATGTTCATATCTTTCCCTCGTTTCCTGATGTCAATCTTCCATGGTGCCTCACCATCTTCGATCACCAATACAGTGCAATCATGCCTAAGTTGCTATTTTGGCAGATAACTCTGTTTACCAGAGTAGAAGCACCCATCATTCAACAATTGCCAGGTGAGTTGGACAAAGTTCACGCTGATTTTTCTTCTAAGGTAACTGCATTTGACGTAGCTAATTTCACACATAAGTTATTTGATGAAATTCTTCGACAGGATGATTTGTGCTGAGCGTTTTCTCATCTGATGGTTAACTTTGGGGCAGATCCTGCATTTGAAAAAAGGCAGAAAGGACTTTAAATTTGTTCAATCAAATCTTGATGCGGAAAGCTTTAATGTTGTTTATGACTTACAAGTTTTTATTCACAATTGTCTGATGCCAAACATCCTACTTGCAAGTTGACTAAAACTTGAAGCATTTTCTTTGATTTGAAAATCTTCTAATTTATAGTCAGACTAAAGCTTTTGCAGTTCCAAGGAGGAGTGTGATGGCCTTGATCTTATCAAGTTGTATCTTCTTACGAGTTGGTTTGGGCAACATTGCATTAGCACAGCCATCTGTTGGGTTCAGAGAGTACATTGATACCTTTGATGGTTACTCTTTCAAGTATCCTCAGAATTGGGTTCAAGTCCGAGGTGCTGGGGCTGACATATTCTTCAGAGACCCTTATGTTCTAGATGAAAATCTCTCGGTGGAGTTTTCATCTCCTTCATCATCCAGCTACAAGAGTGTTGAAGACTTGGGTCCGCCAGAAGAAGCTGGAAAGAAAGTACTCAAGCAGTACTTGACAGAATTCATGTCAACCAGACTCGGAGTCAGGCGTGAGTCCAATGTCGTTTCCACTTCTTCAAGAATTGCAGATGATGGTAAAATGTACTATCAAGTAGAGGTAAGTCTATTTAGCTGTTATTCAATTCCCTTTATTTCAAAATAGGAATACATCCGCCATGCACAGTTTTCCGTCCCTCTCTGAGCACTGGTTTCTGGTTTCAATGTAAGTAGTTGAAGGACTCACCTTTCATTTCAGGTGAACATAAAGTCGTATGCCAACAATAATGAACTGGCGGTTATGCCTCAAGATCGAGTGGTTCGTTTGGAATGGGATCGAAGGTACCTTTCAGTCTTGGAGTCGAAAACAATAGGCTTTATGAGTTGAGAATACAAACACCAGAAAACGTCTTTTTGGAAGAAGAGGATGAAATTCGCCAGGTCATGGACTCTTTCAGAGTAAACACGGTGACCAGTTAATTTAACTTAGTTGAATCAATTGTTGAAATGTAACATCCAGGTTTTTTATGGGTTGAGGCTCTGTTTTCTCCTTTGCAAAACAATTTTGTATCTGAAGTCTCATTTTCAACCCCAATTTCTTGAGTCAACTTGCAGTAGTATTGCAAATGTTTTGCCCCAAAGTTCGCCTTTGATACTCAGTTTTGCTCTGTTTATTTGATACACTTGAAGTGCCGAAAGCTTGCAAAGAAACAGACCATATTCATAGGGGACTTTGACAAAAAGAATCTGCTATGTAATGATCATGTGAAATTACATACTGAAAGGAAAAAGACTTTCCTGAACCTGAACTGCTCTGCAGAATCAAGAACTGCATCATTTCTCAGCAACAGTCTCTCCCAGAATGTTTTAAGGAAAGCTCTGTCGGGATCATTGAAGAACAATAAAAAGATGTTCCTCCACAGTCCCTCAATTTCTTTGTGTAGGACTGCCTCCATTTATAGACCCCCATAGCAAATTGAAGCACATCATACCCTCACTTCCTAACTCACTGCTCGAGCAGGAGCTCAGAAACCTGTGTAAGGATGGTTATAAAGTACTGACGTTCCCGTCAATGATGGGGCTTTATATATAAGAATCTGTCCGATTGGCCAAGAGCATTACAAACAGTCAAACAAACGAGTACTATGAAATTACACCAGCAAGTACCTTATTTCAAAGGAATGTTCAGTGTCCCACAATATTGGCTGATGAAATGCAGGAAGCAATTGAAATTGCATACTGATCGAGTCGATTGTCTTTCCTGGATCATTCCATACTCCAACTAACAGGCTTTAACAGGATGTCACAGCGTCCGAAGTCAGCTGTGACTTTCAGTATAATAAAGGAATGCTCTTCAGCTTTTTAACTTTGTATAAGCAAAGTAACTAAACTAACCAGAGGCATGAACAATCAACGGACAGAGCTCAAAATATTTTCCCCAGTCTCCATCCTAAACCACTGCCTTCTTTCTGAAGTCAATCTATTGAAAAGACCCACTTCCTGGTTTGACCGTTGTTAATTTAAAAGCTAATATGTACAAGCTAGCACACCGCAAAAATCAAACGAAATTGATGGCACTTCTGGAATCAAACCCATTTTTTCACACCTGTAATTCATGAGCCGAAGTTGTCTGTCAAAAGGGACAAAAGAAAGAATGTGATGAGATTCCCATGTTCGATAACTTACTCATGGACGAAATCTGATTCATCCAGAATACAGGGATTTGCTAAATTAACTATGAAACTCCCATCAAACAAATGAACCAACTGGAGGCAACGTATAAGAGAGTATTTGTTAGTGTCAACCGGGCAAAGACATGAAATTTGCAGCTATCCCAGAAAATGCACTGTCAGATCATCAGAGCAAGAAGAAAAACGAAAGAGAGTGGTAAAGTCAGCTTTAAGGAAAGAGATGTAAATCCTTAATAACCTCATTAAAAGGTTTCCAGCAACATACCTATTTATGACCGCATCCACTTCTTCCCCGAGATTAACATAGACTTTATTATTAGCATACTTGGGGTCTGCTGTCCTCCATAAAATACACAAGGCTGTTGCACCAGGAAGCGCCTCACTCACATTCGAACCAGTGCCACTCTCTCTCTCTCTCTCTCTCTCTCTCTCTCTCTCTCTCTCCCCCCCCCCCCCCCCCCCCTTCTCTCTTCCCTCAAATAACGAACATAACTTGAGGACATCTGAAGCTTTTCCTTATTCTCAGGTACATCTACTGCTCATTATCCCGAGTTTGATTTGGAAGAAAGAAGGCATTCCCATTTTTGACCAGGAAAACATGAGAGAAAACTATTAGCTTTTTCTATTTTTGCTTGATGCAGAAAATGGGATTAATACTTTCCTTGAGTATCTATACATAGTGATTTATGACCAGCATCACAAGCGAACAAATATCTGGTTTATGGGCAATAGCACCTGTAGTGCATTTGCAGCCGAAGACATGACGTCCCTCATAATGTTGTATAAAAAAATGACCCATTTCATGCAGAATGATCTGAAGGTAAACCTCTTAAAAGAACCACTTGGACATTTCCAGACGAATTTGGTGATTCATACATCACATCTGCAGATGTCATAGACTTATAGAGCATACGAAATTTCCATTAGTTCAACTTTTTGGGTTGCAATAGATAGTATATTTCCTCATTTCCTCTAGAAGCCCTTCAGGATACAAAACTACGGGCATTTCAAAATGCATGCAGCATTTCTTTTCATCAGTTGAGAAAGTGAAGAGTGTGCTCGAGTGGAAACCGGAGTGGCCTGGTGAAACGCCTTGCTGCCTCCTACAACCTAGAAAGAATCTTGGCCGGGGGACATACAGAAAAGAGTCTTCTTCTTTAGAGCTAGAGAGATTTCTCTTTCTTTCCGCTCCACACTATTAGTTTTTCCAACCCTCCTTAATTTTATGATTGTCGACTAAAAGTTTATCATCATGCAAAGTCAGCAGAGAAGAATAAAATTTGAATGTTGCAATTTTGCAGCTTTGAATCGAACTAGAAAACAATACATTCAAAAACCATTTTTGCTAGAGTGGTACTCTTCTGCTGAGTTTTGCAAAGAGAAAGTTCATTTGTTGGAAACCTGTTCAACATTCAACACATTATCAGCTGAAGATGAACCCCACGAGCCAAGTGGAGCATGCATGAAGCGGTCAAAGCACAAGTCCTTTAGGATTGAGTAGACTCTAAACCGATGAGCATACAATAGTATTTGAGGTTTATCAGTCGGGATTAGGGAGAGGGAATTTCAAATGCTAAAGAATGAAAAGGCTCAGCCAAGATTGCACTCAAGAAAATTCGTGTTTGAAGTCCAAGGTTGTTCGCTTAGCTGTCATGTTTTGTTCTACTCCTAGTGATGCAATTTGGTCCCACCCCACATATTATTTTAATATGATTGAATTGTGGCTTTTCATGAAACTAGTAAAAGAAGTTAGGAATGCATTAGAGCTACCAGATATTGGCTCAAAAAGTATTTAAAACATTTTGCTCTTTCATCTGACTATTACGGTCACGTATTCTTTTCATTTTTTAACTATATTTTTTCATATGATGTGCTTTGCAAGTTGTATCGAACCTTTTTCTGTTCAATTAGTCCTAATTTGGCACCTGGGGAATGAATTGTATCATCTCGTCTGTTGCTGAAAACTAAAGGGAAGTTGGATTCTGCATTTGGAAAGATTTTTCATTGCTCTGCTTTGTGAAGTGTCTTGTCTTCTGTTCAGTCGAATGCAAGCCTGAGCAGCACTACATGCCAAATGAATTTGGATCTGCCTGATCTGTAAGACACTGCAGTGAGTGATCGTCATTGATCATGAATCAGAAAGGAGGAGCTTGGTTTTAGAGTGAAGAGCACATTGCAGCAACTACAGTTGATTCTTCCATAATTTAATAGAGTGCTATTTATTAATGCATGATACATAGATGAAGCTCCTTGCGTTTGCATCAAAGCTAAGCTTGAGAGAGACCTGAAACCTAAAAGACGCAGAAGGTACATAAACATGATCAGATGCCTGAGAACTAGTGAAACAGCATCAAAACTTTGTTTATACCCAATCAAGAAGTCAGCTTAAACCGTCTTCTCCTATGCAAAATACTTAATTGGGATCATGTTGATCTTTGCCGCCATTTCCATGTGCCTGAAACTGCAACTCTAAGTCTTCTTTCTCTCTATTCTTCACTGCTGCTTCCATCTCCTTGGTGATGTTTGCTTGTTTTGCCTCCTTATCCTTTCCCCATAGGACAGAGTAGAGTCCCACAATGATCAATATAGACCCCACCAATCTGAAATCGAAAGAAACAAGGTAATCTAAGTGCATGCTTTCTTGCAATTTGTAGACAGCTCTAAAATCGTAGGATATTGTATAGCGACATTGTCGAATACATACGTTCCGACAAACAATTTCTCACGAAGAAGTGCCCAACTTAGGACAGCTGTGATGACAAGCATCAAAGGGCTGAAGACCGAGGTGTAGAGAGGACCCTTTCTTTCGATGCACCAGGTCATAATGCAGAATGCCAGAGCCGAACATACGAAACCCTGCATTTAAATTACAATTAGCTTTACTTCTGTCCACAAAATTTCCTAATAAATCATTTTTGTACAAAAGCTAAATGAGATCCCTCCATTTTTTGCTTAAGTTTGTTCAATGTCCAGACACTGTACCGCATAAACTACTGAGATAAGCCGGATTCCAGATTTTAGCGACCATGCAGCAACATGATGTTCGACAGCTACACCAACGACCACACACTCGATGCTGGCCATGAGACACATCAATGTTGTGGTAGTGTAAGGAGCTGGAAACTTAGTACTCAGTTTCGCCTGAATGCACACGAAACAAGCATCAGGAAAGTAAACTCTGAAACTCTCTCTTCAATGACTGCTCAATACACGTGTTGATTTCTGATAAGTGTGCAACACTTGTTTCAGCAAATTTGGACTTGAATTAGTTCTTTATATAAATCAATGAAAGGAGCAATTGCAAAATATAAATCTTAGATAGAAGCGAAATGAATGTTTTACTCACTTGGATGATGAACCATAGTGCCCAGGCAGCAGTACTAGCAAAGATAAAAAAAGGTCCCAAGAAGTTGCTTTTGTTGGTAGGGTGTTCGTCTGTCATTTTCTCTGCAAATTTCCAATGGATGGCCGAGTTACCAATTCCGAAGTTGCGTCCATGGTAAAATGAGAGGAGCATCGCCCCGCCCACACAAACAAGTGTCCCAATCACTTTTGCCTGCCCCGCCTTTGACTTGATTCCTAGTGATTCTTGTCTATCCAAGACAATTTACAAAAAAATGTGAACAGATTGTAAAGGGCGATTGCATATTAACTAATAGTTATAAATGCAGCATTCGAACAACAGTTAAGGAACAAAATGACTATTGTTGTTGAAGTAAACAAACAAGGATGTTCGGAATGAAGTAGCGCTATTAGAAACACCTGAAGATCAGTGCAAATAAGAACGTCATGGCCGGGAGGATATTGGTCAGCGCGCACGCGATGGTGGGCGAGGAATTGTTCAACCCGATGAAAAAGAAAACTTGATTCATGAAGGCCCTGCACATTTTTGGCGGAACCCCAGCTCATGAACTATGATTTTTATGCATTCGTATCATGATGATAAATATTGGCAGAGAGGAAATCCTAGTGAAATAATGTAGCTACACATAACTCCAGGTAAGTATAAATGCAAAATCGAAATTTAAGAGATGGCTTACTTACCCAGTGAGAGAACATATAAAGATCTGGAGCAGAATTGGCATCGTGATTTTGGGTCTCGTCTTCCTGCAATGGACCATGAAGAACGTCAAAATTCTTGAATTTTTTCATTCAATTTGCCAAGCCGTGATTACTCTTCATTTAAAAAAAATGATGTTAGAGAATTAAATTCGAATGAAACTCTTGGACATGCAAAACTTGCACTCATCTTTCAATTTTCAAGAAGACTCCTCTTGGCAGAAGGTAACAAAATCTTCACGAACGGGAATGGTTCCAGTTGATATATTTGGTTTTTCAAAGTTAGGAAACGTACAGTAATTCCAACCGGGTATCATCTTTTCAAATCTTAGAAATCAATCATTGTTATGTGAGAGAACTTCTACCGACAACAGCACACAATTTTTGCACCATTTTTCGCATCACAATTCATTTTGTCCTATGCATCATGCAAGTGTGGACGAGACAAAAGTTTCCTCGTAAAGTGGGAGGTGACGTGGCAGCCATGCAGGTCCACCTAATCAAGCCGTTTCAACGGGTCAGTAATTAAGAGCTCGTCGACTCCTCCTTAATGAGCTTGCCTCATCAGTCAAGCTCTGCAGATCACACCAATCCATTGAGAGGAAAAACCGAGAATTGCACTTAAATGTATATTCAGATCCATTTAAATTAACCTAAATTTTCTCTCTACTCCTTCTTCATCGCTACCATATTGTTATTTGTCATCCACTTATTATTTTTCTTTGTCTTGCAAACTACCGCACCATCATCAGCTTAAAAGAAGTGGAAAGAGAGATCTTCTGTTTCGCTGATATTCTCCGACTTTGATCTCAACACTTGGTCAAATACAAAAGCACCATCAACCTTTCTTATTTTCTGGGGGTTAATAGAAAAAACAAAATCTGTATGCATTGATCAATTCAAGTAGAAGTTAGAAGCTCTCTCCCTAGAGATTGTGTGACGCTTACGTTAATCTTGGTGACCCAAAATAGAACACATGCATGGCTAAATGAACACTCATTATCACGGAAGTTAACTCAACCATCGTCATTGTCGACCTAGCTAACAGCACATGATTGCATGCATAAAGAGATTAAGTAGAACATTATTTTCCACACAAGCCGAATATTTAGTGATCCTTTATCGCAAAAGACGTGCATGGAAGACAAAAAATAGAGTTCTCTCGATGAAGTTGTTTTAGATACCTCTCCAAGATCAGAGCAAAAGGGATGGTGGCGAGGGTGGCAAAGATCTGGCGATAGGTGACAAGCACAAAAGGGTTCATCCCGCTATCCATGGCCAGCTTTGATGTTATGCTCATCCCTGCGTAGCCCACTTGAATGATGACCATGGCCAAGAATGGCATGAAATCTACCATCGCCATTTCTTTCCTCTCTCTACTTCTTAGCTTATATGTTGATCTTCTCTGGACAGATTCCACAGAGAGAGAAAGAGAACGAGAGAGGGGAGGGCGTGTTGCGGAGAGATGCGAAAGAGAGCTTCAATATAAAGCAGAGGAAGAGAGAGAAGATGCAAGTGCAACAGAAAGCTGGCTCTTTTTTGAGTTTCATGGGGGAAAAAAGAGACGGGTCCGTAATAAATAAATGAAAATGAGAGAGTGAGAGAGACGGTTCAAGGAAGGTGACTCGCAACACCTGGGCGCATGCATGGGACAAGGGCTGCCACTATAACCTACTATAAGTTATAGCACCTTTCAGTTATAATTTTCTTGCTTTCCTAACATCCGAAAGCCTGAAAAGCTGGGATACTAAGCCATATGAGCGATTGTGATTAGGCTTCCATTTCAAACAAGTCGACTCTAATAATATAGATTGTCACATCTCTCGTTCGGTTATATCATGTTCTCAATAACACTCTTCCACATTAATAATATATATGTCGATTTCCTTAGACGGTCTTAGCACACTTGCCACTTTTTATTTTATGTTTTGGCGTCTCTCGTCTCTCTCTCTCTCTCTCTCTGGCTTCTCGCGTTTACAAGCCTTCAAGCAAGCAAACAAGGCTTGAGTGCGCAGCAAAATACGGCAAAAACAAGGAGAGTCACGAAGTATGCTTTTTCTCGCGCCATTGCCATGCGTGCATCGTCATTGTATGTAGCTAAGAGAGGCTGACGATGGAAGCGTTTTATCTCATGAAAAATCAGTGGGTTTGTGGTGATCTTTCTCAAAGCAAAATTCATGTGAGTCTGTTGCTCATTGCGTTTGCTACAAGCGTTGGACTAGTGTCGACGTGCGCAAGTTCATTATATATATAAAAAGAAAAATTAATGACGACTTTCCACCTTTGACTTGGCTTAAGTTTTTCAATTATGACAAAAATGAGGTTCCCAGGCATTAACTCACATGATTAGTGGTTTGATTTAGCTCAATATAAGGGCGCCCATCGCAGTTGTAATGGGGTTGCATTTAATGCGCTGCAGCTCCTGAGACCATGTATTTGCCAATGGAAAATCAAGAGAGTTTATTTATCGGAATTAAAACAAATCACAAATCGGTACTTATAAATACATTTACTCCAAATTTAAGTCTCAGAAAAAGTCTTAAACTGATATCACCGAGCCAATGTAATCTCTAGGTTAGATCGCAGACTGTTAATGGAGTGTAGATTTAGTCGGGACTACCAAATTAAGATGTTTCGTGGGAAGAAAATTAATTTAAAATAAATGTGTCCTAACGTACCAGTTTATGATTTTTAATGGCATTATATGCATTGATAAAAAAAAAATAAAAAAATAAAAAAAAAAAAAAAAAAAACCATATTTCCTAGATGTCTACTAATTTAGGAGAGGGTGCATAAATTTGAAGTTTTAAAATGATGCCTGCCTGGTTGGCCAAAGGCAAGAACTAATACCCTACACGGTTCCGCGTAAACATCCATCTGCTCTAGATTTCGAAATAAACAAACAATTAATTAATTAATTAATTAATTGAACCTTATAATTACTACATTTTGGATTCTGGTGCTTCATCAATGAAACATCCTCCACATCGAGTCTCTCGAAACCTGGCTAAAAAAAACAAAGTTCACCGAACCCAAATCACAATTCAAGTCCCATTCATGGTTCTGGTTCGTGATTTCTCTTCCTCCTCGTCCATCTGTCCCCTTCTTGAAAGTAGGGCTCAACAAGTCGCTCCTCTAATAAACTACTAGTTTCTCCAGAGATAAATGTCTCGGTAGAAAATTGGAATAAAAATAATTGCAGGAATAAGAATGGGAATTGACTCCTAGCTTACTGTGCTTGGATTTACTTTGAAATGAATGTATATTTTCAGTTTTATATTTGTAAATTATTGTAAACTAAGAAAGTTACTTACTTGCAAAATGCATTTAGCATTTTAAAATTTTCTTCTCATAGAAAGTTGTCAAAAGGCGCGTGGCTGTATGTCAATGGGCAACAAGGTTATATAATATTTTCCATGTTGAGAGTTGATATTATTCCTCTCCATCTCGTGCTACAAAACACTCTCGAAAAATATGATGAGGATCTCATTTCCATTTTCACTAGTTCTATTCTCAGTAACCAAACAAGGCCAAAGGATTCATGCAACTGTACAATAGAAGTAATATGATACCAAAAAAATTAGGCAATTTCCTTATCTATATACTACACATAAAATAAAACCACTGATACTTTTCAAGCTCAACCTTTACCCCAAATATTCATTCTTGCATTGATATCTTCAACAGCATAGATGAAATCATAATATAAGTGGTCATAATAAAACATCAAGTGACTCCACACAAGAAAACACAACACCCTAAAATTGAATAACCATCAACATTTCCTTTGTGCCAAACAATTTCCCAAACTATTAATGCATGAATGGTCAATCAAGCCACTTGATATTTGCTAAAGTTCATTCAAGATCCTGGACGCATACCTCATTGAAAACTGCAATGAAACGTATCCCAGATGCCAGTGGCTTGGCAGCAATAGTGTGTTTAGTAGCAACACCGATAATTGAACATTCGATACTGGCCATGAGATACATCAATATTGTGGTAGTGTAAGAAGCTGAAAATTTAAGGCTCAATTTGACCTGAATTTGTTAAAATACAAGCATGACGAGGTTGAAGCATACTCTTAAACCTCCTATTTGAGATAAGTTTGTCCCCCAAGAAGAAAGATATAGGAAACAATCATAATAGCAAAAAAAAAGGACATACTGACCTCTAGAGTGCCATAACTTGGCAAAAATTGATACTTAAGTGCCATAACTTACGAAAGATACACTTAAGTGCCAAAATCGGAGCAAAATGGATCACTTGAATGTCAATCCAACCAAATTGCATATGTGGCATTTTTCCAGCGAAGCAAGTGCAAAACGACTCCGTTTTGCACGCTGACGTGGCCAAATAATGCAAAAAGGGCGTCGTTTTGGGCTGACGTGATAAAAAAATTATATAAAAAATAATTAAATTAAATTTAAAATTAAATTTAGTTAAAATATTTAAAATTAATAATTTTAAAATTTTTAAAAAAATTTAAAAAAAATGGGGGAGGCGGCTAAGGGCTCACCCACCACCGCCGCCTCCCTGCCATCGCCGGGAAGGGCCGACGGCCCCAGCTGACCGCCGGCGCTAATGTGGACATTTTAAAATAATTTTTTGATAATTTTTAAAAAAATTTCCCTTTTTATTATTTTTTTCTTTTTTTCTTTCCTTTTTTTTTTTTTTCCCTTTCTTTGGACTGTGGCTAGTAGGACGCCCTCCCCGGATCTAGCAATGGCAAGACCCTTGCGGCCTAGGCGAGGGAGCCCTTGCTGGATCTAGCGAGGGCACGACCCTTGCTACCTAGGTGAGGCCAGCCCCCACACGACTCCTTGCCGCCCCCGTAAGGGGTTGACACTCATCGCCCCCATCGAGTCTGGTGAGGGCCACCCTTGCCTAGGCTGTGAGGATTGTGCCCTCGCCAAATCCAACAAGGGCTGCCCTTGCCTAATCCGACGAGGGCTATAGTCGCCTAGGCCACGAGGGTCTCGCCCTCGCCAAATCCAATGATAGTCACGATGCCCTCATTGGCCCTTTCCTGTGGTCGCTCGCTGGCCATGGCTGATACTAGCCACAATCCAAAGAGAGGGGAAAGAAAATAAGATAAAAGGAATTTTTTTTAAAAATTAGTAAAAAATTATTTTAAAATGTCCACGTCAGTGCTTGCGATGCCACGTAGAATTGCTAGCATCCACGTTAACGATTTCTAGCCTAAATTGGCTAGATAAACTAATTTGGTACAAACGTGAAAATGTTTAGGATTAAATTGGTCTAATTAAAATGTTCAGGACTGAATTAGTTCCAATGCAGTAGGTTTAAGACTTTATTGATACTTTTCCCATTCCATAATTCCTTTTTCCCTCTCAACTCTTTAGGTGTAAAGAAGAGCATGATCTTCTTATGCATTAGAACGCTATTTTTCTGGATTTGTAATAGTGTTTGTATTGTAGCAAAAGATAATATAAGCATTGACAAATGAGGTTGAACTAGTGACTCCTAGCAAAGAGGATGGATGCTTACTTACTCAGTGATGGAACAAGATTGGCATTGTAATCTTCGGTCCTGTCTTCCTGTAATGGACATTATCAGGAATATTGAATAACCTCGGAGTGAAAAAATTGACTATGGTATGGCAACAATTTGTATGAGGGTATTCATAGGGTCAATTAGCCTAAGAGGCGAAAGCTTTTATGTATTGAAAAAACTGAATACGTCCCTACTGATATCATACCAGTAATTCTACGAGCGAAGGCACGTATTGCTGCTTTCAGAACGCTTTTGCCAAAGGAAAGAACCCTATAACATACACACGCATCTGGTTTAGGAGAAATTCTTTAATTTTTCTATTTTCAGATTTTCACTTTTTAATGCATTTTTCCTCAAATATATACATCCATTTATCTCGTTTCTTAATTATGGTACATAATGAATATAAAATGAAACTCGAGGAAATGAACACAATCTTTGTTTTCTAGAAAATCTTTTGTTTTTACATAGATAGATTGTTCAAATGGTCATTATATTCTTTCTATAGCCCAATAAAAGGAGGAAAAATAAGAGATTAGGCTTGGACGAGTTTGTCCAATTGGGTGCGTCATTACCAAGACAAACAACTCTTCCATAAGTTGTCAACAAAATTTTCACAAACAAAGATGGCTTCGTTTTAATTGGTATATAGGTTGCCAAATCTAGGAAATCTATAATCACTTCAAATTTGGTTTACTGGATTTCAAATATAAGAAATCTACAATGGCTTTGCAACAAATTTTTTTTTTTTCCAATAGACAAATAAATTAGTGGTACACTTTTTTATTTGTAGTTTTTAGTTTTGCATCCTAATTGTTTTGGTCCCCCACGTTATTTATAATGCGAGTCCACACCAACTTTGACGCTCAAGTGAGATGTGACGTGACAACCATGCGTGGCCAGCCGCTTCAATTTGAGTCAGTTAGAACTCATTCACTTCTCCCTAAATGACCCCATCGTACAGCCTGTAGCTTTGCTTCGCTTAGGGTTTCGACCTCCCTCAAAGATCTAACATATGCTTTAATCAAATTTGAGCACAAGTTAACAAGATCCAGACTTCATGCCTGACACATCAGATTATAGTAGCGAACCAAAAAAATGAATGAACAGTGAACACTCATGAAATTTTTCTAAATTCATCCGACTTGAGAATCCTCCAGCCGAAAATGACTCACCATCATCATCCGAAAAGCAATGCCTCAGGAGTGCATGTAAAAAGAGAAAAAAGAAACATCATTTTTCACATAGAACTTAGGTTTTCTTTCTTTCCCTTAGAGAAGCCATTTGTGTTGAAGATGATCAAAATGGAGTTGCTAGGTAATATCAATTATTTACCTCTCCATGAGAAAAGCGAAAGGGGTGGTGGCAATGGTCGCAATGATCTGGCAGTGGGTGAGGAGCACAAAAAGGTTTAGTCCATCGTCCATTGCCGGCTTTGATATGAAGCTCATTGCTACGCACCCTACTTGCACAATTACCATGGCCAAGAATGGCATCGGATCGAAATTTGCCATTTATATTCTCTCTCTCTCTCTCTCTCTCTCTCTCTCTCTCTCTCTCTCTCTCTCTCTCTCTCTCTCTCTCTCTCTCTCTCTCTATATATATATATATATATATATATTGATCTTCTCTGGACTGATCTCACAGCTTCAATCCGAAGAAGAGAGGCAGATGCACAACGCAACAGAAAGGTAGCTCCTGTTTTTTGAGTTCCAAGAAAAACGAAAAAGATGGTTCCACAAAAAATGAATGTTAGAGAGAGATGTGCACTGAAACACCTGTTGGCATGCATGGGACGAGGGTTGCCAGATTCTGAAAATTAAGTGATATTATGGCTTTCAGTTTTAAGCTTTTGGGTTTGACGTCTTCTTATTCTTCTTCTCCTCCTCCTCTGTGTGGCTTGCATTTGCATTTAGAATCATTCAAGCGGCCGCACATATCGGCTGATGTTGAAGTTCAATTATCGCTTAATGTGGGTGAGTGATCACCTCTCTCATGTAGCAAAATACTAGTTAATGACTCATTCCTTGCGTTAGCTACAAGCTCAACACCAGTCTCATTGCGTATAATGTTCATTTTCTCTGAGTTTATTTTTATCAGTGAAAAATGCCAAATAGTGCCTAGCGGCCACTAGTTAACTATTAAGTTGATTGACCTTCGACCAAAAAAAATTAATTAATTAATTGACCAAATTTTGTGTGTGTGTGTAAACTAGAATTAATTCCATGGAAGTGCCTTTGTATATAACGGCAAGTTTTACTTTGGAGCTCTGAAGTTAAGTGAGCCTGGGCTAAAACATTACTAAGATGGGTGACCTCCTCAAAAACTACTTACTTGCATGCCAAAGGATAAAACCGTGAAACTCGGTAAGGGTCGGTTGAGTAAGTTAATCTAGAGATGGCATAATATAGTATTAGAACGAGACCCCCTCCAGTAGGTATGTGGTTTAGGGACAAATCACGTGGAAGCTAGTGGGCGTGTAACAACCCGATTCGACGAGGGTGATGAGTGGTCGTTGAGGCCAAAGGGTTGGACAAGAAGTAGCTCCTTGTAAGCTTTCTACGATAGCGAAAGAGGTAAGAATGGACCAAACTATTCACTGAATAAGAGAAGAGCGATTCTAAGATATATATTTAAAAATTAAAATTAACTCTCAGAGGCGCCTTTTGACGTAACAACAAGTTTTGATTTGGAACTCCAAAATTAAGCGAGTCCAGGCTAGTACACTACCAAGATGAAGGACTTCTTGGAAAAATGTCTTCCTGTATGCCAGAGGATAAAATCATGAGACACGGTATGAGATAGGCAAAAGCGGATAATACCTCGAGTCAGTTAATCTAGGAATGTCACAATTATGATTTATGTATTGCTTTTGGTTCACTTAAAAAATTTTCTTTTTGAAGAGATTAATCTACATCTCCTTTCGTAAAGGCAAAAAAAAAAAAAAAAAAAAAATCTCGTAGATTGTGCATTACTTAGCAACTTATTTAAGAACTTATTTTGTTTGTTCGTTTCAATATTAAAACCATAGATTCTAAACAAGATAAAAAAGAAAAAAAATCAAAACAAATAGGAAAGCGAAAGATCGATACCAAATTTTAATTTTATTGTTCTACCAAGAACAAAATCAGTAATACTATTCGCAGTACCACAATTCAACATGATTACATATTTGTAGAAATAGGGTGTGCAAATGAATTGGGAACCGGTCCAGTTTCCAGTTCCTTATGTGGTACCATCCATCTAGACCACCCAAATTGGATCGGTACATGTGTATATATTCCCGCACCTAAAAACTCCTCGTAGTCTCTATCTTGTCTCTCTCTTTCTAATCATACACACTTTAAAGACGAAGCCGATGAATTGAAACGTCATCGCCATTTTTTTCATCTTCCGTTCGCGAGAATCCACCGCAAAGAAACAGAAGTAGAACCAGGCCTCCCAACCTTCCAAGTACGAGATTCAGCACTAGAACGCTGTCTCCGCCTCTCAAGACCCTCCAAACCCTTGCAATTCTCGGTCTGGTGCCACCTTGAACGCTCCGGAACCTGAATCCACGGCGAATCGACGACTATCCACTGTGTTGAGCTCAAGGTTGGCCTTGATTTAGGGAAAATTGATCGTCAGAAGTCGTTGAGTATTAAGAGAAGGGCCTGCAGCAGCTGAGGGAATTGGACACTAATGCTGTTAATTCAAATCTTCTAGGTGGCAGGGATGCGTCGGGTTTGAGGGTTCTAAGCTCGGATCTTGCTCTAGTGGAGTTGAGCTTTGAGAAGACAAATGTAAATCGCATGTTTGAAGCATACGAGAGGCTGGAAAACGGGGTTGTTTCGAATTGGGCGTCGCAAAGTACGCCGCCGAATAACTTTTTGAGGACTCGGGATCATGGGGAGGATACCGTTAGTCCCCTTGTAGTTTCGCTGGAGATGATGAAATCTATGTACGTTAAATGCTTCAAGTATTCACCGGGAATGGTTAGACTACTTGTTCATTTATCCTATGTTGAGAAATTGATTAATTTCATTTGCTTGCTTGCCCTTGCGAACTTGTGGCAAAGTCATTTTCTTGTGTGATAGATAATGTAGACTACGAATGCATTTTAAGTAAAGCTTGTGAATTTTGTGACAAAATCTTGTAGTGATTGTTGCGTTATGTAGATCGGTTCCATGGATCACCCGAGAACAGAATTGGATCAATTGTCTAGTTTCCGGGTGGATTCGAGAACAAGTGGGCAGTTTTTGGTTCCCCGTATTAAGGTGAGACTACCTACCTTGAAGCCAATCACTCACATGTAGAGAGTAGAGGTAAAAGTACAATAGAAGTGCCAAAAAATATGTAGGATAGTGTTAAATTAGGACAAAAATAACATTTTTAGAACTTTCCTAATTTTCCAAGTCACTTTTCCTAATTTACTACTTTTTTTGGTATTTTATGGATTAGAATAATCTTTTTATAAGTAATCCATTTTGTGTATATTTGAATTATTTAGTGTAATTCCGTGCATTTAGAGTAATTTTGTGTATATTTAAATTCCCATATAGCTCACGGGGATCCCGTCCCGGGGCTCTATAACAAGGCCATGTAAATTATTTGCCTGATGTGTATTGGGTTTTATCTCTCATACTTTATTTTTGACATTTTCAATACTTAGGTGTTTATTTCCCACACTTTGAATCCATTGTTTGTTATTTTCCCTTTTAGAATGGTTATTGTAAGCCTCAGGACCATAAAAAAATTCCTAAACAATGTTGTGTGAACACATAGCGAATTGAAGACTATCAAAATTCATAATTGATAACAAAGAATGTTTGATCACTACAATGAGCATAACAATCAAATTATAGGTACTGAAAATTTGCTAGTTATATGATTAGCGTAATCAAGTTCTCAAGCTTAGAAAATCTCTAGTTACGTAAAAACGATACTAAAGTCCCGTGTCTAGTTTGATTTCCAATCGATTCCAAAAGGCTTGTGGGCGAGTCCTAGGATTCTGTAGGTAAATCAATACTTAAAACAAAATCCAATGTTGTGTGAAGCATGGATTTGTACAGTTCACGCCTAATTGAGGGTCATTGGTTTGCCTTTAGGCAATAACCCTAAACTCTTCTTCTTCCCTTTCCATCCACGAAGGAAATCCAAAAGGAGGGTTGCAACATAGGCATATAAGTTATATTTGCCCCATTGAGCGGCAAAGGTAAACCAATTGGCCTTATATTATCGAAATTTGACACTAGTCTATTTGGTCAGCCATTCTAGCTTACCAAATTGTTGATTCCATTTTCACAGTTCTAACCAACACTATTTTGATTAGTTCCATTGCTTAGGCGAACAAATTTTCGATTATTAGCATTATTTTGAACTTGGTTAGAAAAACTCCGTTTGTTGTGGTATTCTGATAGTGGGAGAAGTGATATGCTCAAGTTACCGACATCATCAAACTAACTCTATGAATTTGGAGTGTACCCATGAACCAAGGGTCATTAACTATATATTGTTTTGTTGCTCGGCAACAACTTCCTAATAATTGACATCATGTGAGGGTTTGGGACCATCAATCTCATTTGCTCCCTTGAGAGGCTTGGAATGTCACAATTTCCTCCTTGATTTTCTTCTACCATTTCATGAGCAATGGAGGACTTAGAGCGGAACCCCTGGTTACCATTTGGTAGCAACGAGTTGTTATTCGTAACATTCTTAGTTTCTTGTTAATGCTTGTTAAGTGTTAACTAGTTAACAAGTGAAGGCACTAAAGGACATTTTCACACATCAACACCCTGAAAATTTATTAATCATTTATGTTAATTTCATTCAAAGGAGGAGCTTACAATATCTTATTCATAGCCAAATATCATAACAGTACAAATTGGTATAGGCACAAATTTCCTTAGGAAATTTTAGGAGTTCCATTCCTAAAAATCTGTCTGATAAAGACATGGACTAGTAGGCAGTACATACCATGAACACCTATTACCACATCAATCGGTATCTCTTTTCTCAACATATACATAAAAATTGTGAAATTGACTAGGCCATTGTGTGCCACAAAAGAAGAGGGTAATACCCCGCAAACTATTCTTGAAATGAAATTGCCACAGGCCATTCGGAGGGATATGTTGAACACTAAGATCATTGTCCTTGGATTTGCAATGAACAGTGAAAATTACTCCTCCGAGTAGGCTATTGAAAATTTGGACACACATTTTTTAGCTATGTATATAGCTCCAAAGCAAGCTTGTAGGAGGTTAGGAATGATCATAAATGCCACAAAAAGTCTAATGGATGAATTCATATTTGTAACGTTTGTTTTTCTTTTGAAGTATAAAGATAGAAGCATAGTGGACCGATCAATTTAAGGAGGAATAAGGTGGCTTCATTTGGTAATATGGGGTGGTGCTATTTCCACTTCTTATAAGACTAAGTCCACTTGATTTATCTAAACGATAAAATTGCCCTTAATAATTTGATTGTAGTTTAAAGTGATGGCCCCAAACTTTCTAGTTTTTATGATATAATGTAGGATTTAATCACCAAAAAGATAAAATTCCTTGTATATATTGTCAGATTTTATAAAAATTAGTTTTGTCGAAAAGAGAAATTTCTAGGAAACCTAATTCTTTTCTACATTGTGTATTCCCGGATATTACTATAACTCTTACATGCTTCATATAAACATATATTGCCAATGGTAAGGAATAAAGATGAATTCTTTAACATAGTTAGGAAAGAGACTTGACATATATTTTAGACTAAATAAATTAAAAAATAAAAACTTCACCTAGAAAATGCGCTTTTGAGATATGAGAGACAAAGAATAAATAAGTTGTTATAAAAACAATGATATAAAAGAAACTTACAAGTTGTTTACTATATGAAAAAATTTATCTTTTCCTTACTATTGGTGAGATACTATTACGCAGACTATGTAAAAGGTTATAGGAATATCTAAAAATACACTAAAGTTCTTTCTTTTTTTTTTTTGGTAAAGCACACTAAAGTTCTTTAATACACTTAAAAACAAAACAAAAATGTGAAATTCTTAATCATGGCAACTAGATCCTATATACAATTAGGAAAAAAAAAAGAGAAAAAGAAGAAATGTGGCCATCACTTTGTAATTGAATGATTAGAGGCTATTTTGTCTTTATAGTGTAAATGGGTGTGAATATAGCCTTACAAAGAGTGGAAATAACATTGCCTAAACATATATGAGCATATTCCACCTATTCAAGCACTAAGATGACAAATGTGAAGGGTATTTAATACAACAATCTAGTGTACGAAGAGTCTTTTTAAATCTATATCATGTATATCTATACTTGGATTATTTAGTGGATCTTGATGTCACTATGCATATTCATTGATAATTACAAATGAAGCATCTTACATGTCTTATTCAGCGTTTGAAGAGCTAGTGTAGACTCATCATGCATGTTTTAGTCACCTTACCAAATGAAACATCTTAATTCTCTCTAAGTATGTTAAACATCTACATTTAACAAGATATTGAACAAGAGAAATAATTGTGTGACAATCTTTAATCTACTGTGAAAATAACAATCTACTATGGACCACAAAACCAAATCATAAATAATTATAAACTTTTCTGAGATCCACTTCTTCAAGAATTTGTGGCTCACAACAAACTGTTATTCTCACAATACCCCAAAAATTATTATGCTAGTAAAGCTCTAAATCTAACGAATGGTAGATTTGAGTAAAGGATATCGATATACAAATTTTTGTGAGAAGAATTTGGAATGAATGTGTTGTGGGGCACCAATTTGGTATTTGACTATTCCTAAAAAGATATCGTTATTGTACTTGATAGAAGTCCTCTTTTAGAACTAACTGTCAAATTAAACTCATGTTGTAATCATGTTTAAAGTCCAAGGTTAATCGTTTGACATTTAAGATTTGTTTGACTTACAATAACGCAATTTGGTCCCACCCCCCATATTGTGCATATTTAACTTTATTGTCACTTTTCATTGATTGGAGCTATCAAAATGACTATGATGAAACAACACTGCCATATACAAGGTTTCGATAATTTTTTTGTCATAGAAAAATATTGTTCTCTAGAATGGTTATTGAGGCTAGTATACAAAATTGATGTTGTCACTTTAGGTCTAACATGAGGGACTTGAGTTCATGTTTGCTGCCATATGTCTTAGGGTGACGAAACTCTGATTTGTCTTCTTAGGATATGACTAAAGGTGACAACCTTATTGATTTGTCGTCTTTGGCCAGCCCCACTAAAGACACAATCAACCATTAGTAGCTTTTGGTCAACCTTAAGTTATGCCGCACTTGATTGACCCTAAGGTGACAATTCAAATTATTTGTCACTTTTGATCAACCCTATGGTGACAATTACTATTTTTTGTTACCTTTGGGTGACTTAAGGCGAAATGTTTTGTGCTGAATTTTTTTTTCCTAAGAGTGTTTTTTCTTTTTTTGGTAGTCTTTACTAAGGTTGGTGTACAAATTTGATTCTAAGAATGAGTTTGACACATCATTTAGTAAACATTTTATTCGATTAATTTTAATCAATTATGTATTTCTCAAATGTGTTTGTCCTAAATAGAGAAGTTCAATCAAAAGTTTGAATGATGAAAAACGTTCGAATGAAATTTGCACTTTATAGGGTATTTCCAATTAATCCATTTCCCATGGCCAGCTAGATTTGTTAACTTATAGTATAATCCAGTAATTAGTAGTCATAATATGTCAGTTTTTATTTTCTTTAAAGTTTCTTTTTCCAATGAAAATAAAATAATTTTGCAAAAATATGCCTGTATCTCCAAGATTCATTCCCACATTATTTTCTCAGCTTGGCTATGCCCCATATGCTTCTTTACTTGATAAAAATTAAGATTTTACTAGCATAATAGTCTTTAGATTACTGTGAGAATAACAGTTTATTGTGAGTCACAAATTCTTAAAGGAGTGGACTTCACAATAATTTATAATTATTTAATATTTATTTCTTGTGGTCCAAAATAAATTATTATTTAAACAACAAATTAAAAATTGTCACGCAATCATTTCTCTAAAAATTAATACTAATCCCAATTTTATTCACTATTTGAGGTCAAAATAGGAAAAAGCCAAAAATTTGCACAAGTGAATGTACAAATTCCAACGTATTTATCTGTCAATGGTTTATTTTAATATTTTCCGTTTTGGTCCAAGACATGTCTCAATGTAAGTTCTCGAGTCTCAAGCTCTTTCCATTCCAAATATGTTTTACCCTATAAAATACTATGAAGATTAGTAAGAGAACTTTTCTTTTTAATAAACTAAGTGGCTGCCTTTCAATTTTACTTAAAACAAAACTGCCTTTATTCCTCTCAAAAAACTTATTATCACCCAAGTGCTTCTTTCACACCCTCTCAAACAACTCCTTTGTTTCTTTATCTGAAAAAAAGGTTTATATTCTTCTGATTCTCCATTGTCCAAGAGTTCACCCGTTTAGAGTTTTCAATGTACTTAACTATGTCATACTGTTATTTCTTTATAAAATATCTATTAAAAAATTATGTAGTGATGACATGAAAAATAAATAAAAATTAGGCTTTTGCATTTATTGAATCAAATCAAAGTTAAGCAATTAAAACATTTGGATTATAATGTAATGACACATTAAAGTTTCAAATAACCAATTGTCTTCATTAAAACTAGTAGATAATTCTCCACTCTTACTCATGCTCAAACTATTTTTTTGGAATAATTGTTTCCTAGTACCCCACACGTGCGCGTGTGCACACACACACAAAACTCCTTAACTATAGCTAAGAAACGCGTTGCAATTTAATCGATGAGATAAATCTAGAAACTACGACTACTATGCAAGAATAGAAATTTAATTGAAAGATAACATATTTGTTTATTTGTGCACGCATGAGGGTGGGTGTGGTCTCCAATAGTTGAGCATAGGTATTTATAGCACCTATGACATAACTGCTCAAAAGCAATTCCTTTGTGGTTTTAGCCATGCTTCCATATCCTCGAGTATCTTGATCCTATGTTTTCATGATGTCACAATCTTGTGTTAAGGTGATTTTCTCCTTCAAAGTCACACGTCGATCTCTTTTCCATAATCTGTTGGACTATGTCTCTTTCTATATGAATGACTTTAAATTACAATATCACAACTGTTTCTTGATGCTTCTCAGACATACCTTTACTATTTGAAGTCTCAAGCGATATCTTTGTCAACTAATTATGCTATGAAATTCGTCAACCATACACCATTGTATATTAACAACTGATCAATGTTGATCGATGTACATTAATGTTGACAACATTTATTATGTTCGTCAACAATGCCTCACAAGTTTAATAATAATTTGTACTCTAGTTGCATGCCTATTTATATCAACAACCTAGTTAATTTTTAGTGCAAACATATGCCATTCTTTAAAAAATTAAAAGAAAAATTAATTCTTTTAAATACTTGAAAATGACGGGATCTCTATTTCGTGGGCAATATAGGAGTACGTATTGTACCCCAGACTCCTACTTTTTGCTCTCACGGTTACCTTGTAATATGCTAAAATGTCACTTCAATCGACACAATTCATGTATTGCTATCATTATGAATCATATTATTATAGATTGTCACCCTTTGGACCATCACTCATTTTTGGAAAGTATAAATTCGGCCAAGATTTTATATTCATCTTACTTCTTTCTTCGTCTTCAACCTCAAACCCTAATCTTCTTCCAACTCAAATCCTAGGCCTTAAAGTCCCACTTATCTTGAAATTTCTCGCTTCCATGGCTTGTAAGGCCTCCAACATATTCTTCTATTGACTATACTGCCAACTTTGGCAAGTTGCAGGAGGACGAACATTGCGACAATTGCTATTTTGAACTCCAGAACTATCTTAGAGAATATCCTGATAATGTTCTCCTAGGCCCCTGTTTCAGGTAGCATTTTCAGGATCCAATTATTCTTCGGTGTTGTTTTCCTTGTTCAAGTGGAGGAAAACTTCCTTTTGAGTAACCTTCTATTGTAGATGTTTGGACTATCAAATCACAGTGATTCAATGGGTTTCCTTCTCTTCATAAAGACTTTTATAAATGGTATGTGAGAATTAGGGGTGAGCATGGTCTAGGTGGGCGGCTTGGAATCGAGAACTGCCCACTAAGGACCAGTTTCAAATAAATGAAATCGGGAATTAACAGTTGGTTCCGTGAATCCATTTAAAAACCCGACCACTAGTCCGATCTAGTTTTTGGGTGGGTCCATGAAACCGATCTCCAACCCCCACAAAATTGTATCCAACAATTAATATCATGATAAACCTACATTCTACATGGAGCACTAAAGTTTGTTCGGCCTTAAATTTGGATTGAATTACGAGCCATTGATTTTGATTAAGAATTAAAAACTATAAGACGGAACAAATCGACAATACTCATTAGCTGAGAACTTAATTTCTCCTAAGGACATGGTATAGTCTTTTTAGGGGTTCCCGACATTAGGAATATGTGAAGAATCATACTTTACATTAGAAGTTCTAACCTTCACATAAGTCAAATCATTAATCGTTTGATTTATCTTTTTCAACGTCAACATAATTTAATCACTAAAATGGCTAAAGATAAACGCCGCAACATTTATGGACATATCTAATCGGTCTCCTCCATCCTTTTCGTTTGTTCATTTTGTTTTGATTGAGAAAGCAAGTAAATGAATTATTAAAATGAGTAAAACATAGGGGGTTAATCCTATCACACACCCGAGAGACAAAATTAGTCAAGATTTTTAATACTACAAATATATATATTGGCCAAAAAACTACAAAATATTTAAGTAATTAAATTGGAATTTCTTTCTTAAAATGTATAAATATACTGTTCCGGTCTAGATGAAGGTTCCATCCCTAAAGCTGGGAGCCGAGTCAATATTCACAAATTTTAGTAAATTAGAATTTGGAACCGGATTGGTCCCAATGGGAACCGTAAGTTCTAGGCTGGTCCAATCCGATTCTGGGCGATTTGGATGATTTCCTATTCCTTTGCATACCCCTAATAAAATTGACATATCAATCCACATTATTTCTACATAAGGGGAGACAGGTATTAATATAGCAATCCAATTTGATTACTTCGATCAGGACTTGAATATGGGTTTCTTAGGTTTGGTAATTAACTTTTGGTCTGCATTGACAAAGTGTTTCATTTTCCCTTGGAGACTAATGTCGATCACTCTTCCATATACTTATGCCATGGCCAGTTTCTGGTACACTTGCAAGGGATATCTCAAGCACATCAATGATAATGCTATTTTCTATGGGAATTTTTTGGTATAATCATTCATATTGAACATGTGACCTTCTAACTATACTAGTTTTTAAAGTATATTTTCTTTCACCATTCTTTCAAAGTTTTTAAGGATCTTCTTAGTATTGCTTCCAGTCTGGCAATACGTACATTGAATCCCACGTGCTAGTACAAAAACTCATTAAAAAGAATATCCATTTTTTTCCATTACGCAAATTATCTACTATGTGTAACTAGAATGTAAGACTTCATAATTTCATTCTAATCAATTTGTACTTCCGATCCAATTTTCGTCAAATCTCATAGCTCCAAAACGTCTAAAATTATCATTTCCACAAAAATCATAGCCTAATAGCTCTTTAATCAAACTTCCTAGTTCAAATTGACATAACTTTGAACTCGTGTCCTAAATTAGAAAATCACTCCAATTAGATGAATGATTAGCTTGAAGACTCACCAAGCATTGCGATTCGTGGTTGATTCAATTAGTCAGGGTGTCTGAATCATGTACGTGTCAGAATTTCTCTCCTCTTCCTTTCCTCTTTCTCTTATTTATGGATGCTTCTTTAGTTGCCCTTTTGTTTTTGTCACCGAATCCTCTCTTCTCGTCCTTTCACGCTCACTTGCA
This sequence comes from Eucalyptus guilfoylei, assembly GCA_016097605.1. NCBI lineage: Eukaryota > Viridiplantae > Streptophyta > Magnoliopsida > Myrtales > Myrtaceae > Eucalyptus > Eucalyptus guilfoylei. The sequence continues at coordinate 16,681,332 of CM027867.1, read as the reverse complement.
ATAGTTGATGAAGTAGAAAGCAAAAAAAATGGTTGGGCTTAGGCTTATAAGAGACATGGGCTCGATTTAATGGGCCACTTAGTACTTAATTTATGTGAAAATGAATGAAAAATTGGCGAGGAGTAGAGATTGTTTGCTGGGTTTTAGCCCGAGTTCATCTTTATTGTAAGTCACGTTGGCATTAGGTGATTATTATCAGAAATGTTTTGTTGCATTTTAAAAGATATATTACATACTTTCATTTGAATTAATTGGATTTTTGTCAAAATCTTTAATGTACCAGATATAAGGACATGAATTTCAGTGATTCACAGGTCTAGCTGTTTTGGTTTTAAACCCAAACTTACGGGAGCAGTTAGACCCGTGACTTTGGAAGGGATTTTAAGCACGTGTATATTTTTATAGAATTGTTGCTTTATTTCTACTTAAGATGATCTTCAGGTTGAGATTGAAGGCCACGAACATGACTAAGAGAAACTAGTCTAGCAATCTAGTGCACACTAGCTATTTGACAAAATGCTCAACATGATCTTCATGTTTTGAGTTAGTCCATGTTCATGTGAATCAATCATAGTTCAGTTAAATGATTAAAAATATTTTATTCCAAAAAAATAAAATAAAACTAAAAATTTGAATTTTTTTTAAAAAATGAACAATATTGTGAAATTGGAATAGAAATGACATTTTCGAAACTTTCCTAATTTTCTAAGTCATTTTCCTGATTTAGTGCCTTTTTTGGTGTTTTATGGATTTGAAAATTCATTTTTATAAGTAATCCATTATGCGTATATTTGAATTATTTATTTTATTTGTACGGGTGATCGATTTCAAGTCCAATCCTATTCTACTTAGAAATTGAGAATTGGACCGGACCGGGACGACTAGTTCCCTTTTTTTGGGACCAAGGACTGGATCAGACTGTCCAATCTGATCCAATCCAATGTAACCGATCACTTAATCAAAAAAAAAAAAACTTAAAATTTTTAAAAAAAATACTAGAGTTAAACAATTTTAGGGCTTATTGCTATTTTTAAGAAATTAAAATTATATATTTTAAAAAAAAGTGTCGGTCCAATCCTTTGGTTCGGTTTGGGAATCAACAATTAGATCGAAAATTACCGATTCCATTTTTATGGAATAGGGAATTGGACCGACGCTCTTAGGAACCGAACCAAATCGACCAATCCAGTCCAATCTAAGTGGTTCCCCGTTCGGGCGGTCTGATATGCCCACCCATAATAATTTCATGTAAATTTAAATTCTCACATGGCTTATGGGAGATTTTGTCTTGGGATTCTATAATAAGGTTGTGTATATTATTTGCCAATATGTATTGGGCTTTATTTATCATACGTTATTTCTTTTGTGTTTTCAATACTTGAGTGTTTATTTCCTGCACTTTCAATCCATTGTTTGTTATTTTCTCTTTCAGAATGGTTATGATAAGCCTTAGGTCCATAATTAATTTCTAAATAATATCGCGTGAACATTTAGCAACTTGAAGACTATTAGGATTCATAATTAATAAGAAAGAATCTTTGATTACCTAGATAAACACACTAATTAAATTAGAGGTACCGAAATGGTGCCAATTAAATGATTAGCGTAATCAAGTCCCCAAGCTTAGAAAATCTTTGATTATCTAGTAAACGAGTCCAAACTCCTGTGTCTCATTTAGTTTCTAACCTATTAAAAAAACCTAGTGACAACTCCTAGAATCCCTAGTTAAATCAAGACTAAAACGAAATTCAATATCACATATGGTATGAAAAACATCATCTCCTTGATTAAAAAAACCCATGGAAGTGCAAGTTGTGTAGGGGTGCAATTGTACTTTTTCGCTGTAAAGAACCTTGTTTTTTTTCCATCATGGTATGAAACTGTAAGTTCGTTTGGCAGGTCTTCCTACTTGTGGATGATTGTTGATGTTCTAAATAGGCTTTAGCGATCAACAATTAATAAAACTTAAATGGTTTCGAAAAAACGCAGATGGAGGAACCGAAGAGGGTTGTGGAAGACAAAAAAGTTAAGTACATCGGCTTGTGGCACACGACCACACAGATGGAGTGGTCACTCTGGACTCGTGAAATCGAGCAAGAAATCCTCCCGCTCTATAGGTATATTGTTGTTCACCTCCAGTGGAGCAGATTTCAAATTTTTTCCCAAGTTGTTCTCCAAAACAACAGCCTTTTCGCTTGGTACGATGTTTCTTTTTTAATCTTTTGGCCTACCTCTCCAAATTTTCGGGGAGCTAGCGGTCGGCATCGTTCTGTATTGCCCTCTTGTCTCCAATAATAAATCAACTAACACCAAACCGATCTCCCAAAATAGCTTACACGACTCACAATAAAGAAAAACTAACGCTAAAACCCTGCAAACCTCCTCATCAAGTTTTCATTCATTTTCATATAAATTACGTGTTAACATGCCCATTAAACCTAGGCCATGTCTTTTATAAGCCCAAGCCCAACCATTTTTTTTCCCCTTCATCAGCTAGTGCAAGCGACCATAAAAGAAAGAGAATAGAGGACTCAGTGACAAAAACAAAGTAAAGAAGCGTCCATGAAGAAGGGAAAGAGGAAAGGAAGAAAAGAGAGAAATTCTTGTATGTATACAATCCAAATACCCAGACTAGCCGAATCAACTACGAATCTCAAATGTTTGGTGGGTATTCGAGCCGAACATTCATCTAATTGGAGTGATTTTCTGATTCAGGGCACTAGTTCAATGTTATGTCGATTTTGAACTAAGTAGTTTGACCGAGGAGTTATTAAGCTGTGATTTTTATGGAAATGATAATTTTAAACGTTGTGGAAATTTGGGGTTTGACAAAAATCAGATCTGAAGTACGGATTGATTGGAACGAAATTTTGATGTATGGCGTTCTAGTTATGCATAGTAGATAATATGCATAACGGAAAAAAAAAATATCCATTATAAATAAGCTTCTTTGTTAGCGTGCAGGAGTTGATGTACGTTGTCATTCTGGAAGCAATATGAAGAAGATCCTTAAACGCTTTGAAAGAAGGGTGAAAGAAAATATACTTTAAAAGCCAATGTAGTACGAAGACCACATGTTTGACATCAATGACTATATCAGAATTTCATCGAAATATGATCAGAAAATTCCCATAGAAAAGAGCATTATGACCAATGTGTTGGAGATATCCCTTATAGGTGTGCCAAGAAATCAGCTATGACATAAGCATCTGGAAGAGTGATCAACATTGGTAACAGTTTGTCAATGACGACCGAAAACCGATTATCAAACCTAAGACACTTAGATTCAAGGTCCCTATCGAAGAGACTAAACTAAAGTGCTATATGAGTACATGGCTCCTCTTACGTAGAACTAATGCAATCTTGCAACGTCATTCTTACATACCATTTATGAAAGTCTACATCAAAAGAAGAAAACCCGTTCAATTGTTGGGATTTAATAGCCTAGGCATCTATGATAGAAGGCTGCTCGAAAGGGAGTTTTTCTCCGCTTGAACAAGGAAAACAACATTAAAGGATCATTGGAACCTGAATATGTTATCTCCTTGATGAAAAACCCATGAAAGTGCAAGCTGTATAGGGGTGCATTGGCGCTTTTTCGCTAAATTCCCCATTAGAGCGTAAAGAATCTTGTTTTCGTTCGAATTCCCTATCTAAAACCTGGGAAATCTTCCCCAAGAAATGAGGGGAAAAAAATTAGCGAGGGTTAACGAAGAAGCCTCTAGAATATCGCGTATATGTAGATGAAACATCAAAGAAATAAGTGCCCATTTAACTATTAACATACAAACATCAAAGAAAGAAGTGCTCATTTAACTATTAACATACAAGAAAACTATTCGCAGGCACAGTTTCTATGACTCCCCTGATCTTACATACTTTCATTTAAATCAAGCGGATTTTTCTCAAAATTTTTATTGTACCACGTACAAGGACGTGAATTCAGCAGTACACGGGTGTTTGGCTAATTTGGGTTTAAATGGAGACTTGCGAGAACACTCAGACTTGTGAATTTAGAGAATGATTTCGTGAGTTTTGTGATATGTTATTGGATGTTTTCTTCTCTTGGTGCAGTTGTATGGAATTCTTGCTTTATTTCTGCTGAGATCTTCAGGTTGAGATTGAAGGCCGTGAACATAGCTTTGAGAAATCAGACTAGGTAATCTAGTGCACACTAGCTGTTTGACAAAATGCCCAAACCAAGTTTCAATCTTAAAATGGTTGATTTGAGCTTGACTAATATGATCTTCATGTCTTGGGTTGGTCCATGTTCATGCAAATCAATCATAATTCAGTTTAATGAATTAAAAATATTTTATTCCAAAAATATAAAATATAAAACAAAATAATAACAAAAAATTTGAAAATTTTCAAAAAAAAAAATGTAGGATAGTGTTAGATTAGGGCAGAAATAGCATTTTCGAAAATGTCCTAATTTTCTAAGTCATTTTCCTGATTTAGCGATTTTTTTAGTATTTTACAGATTAGAATAATCATTTTTATAAATAATCCATTATGCGTATATTTGAATTACTTAGAGTAATTTAATACATATTTAAATTCGCACATAGCTCGTGAGGGATTATGTCTTATGGCTTTATAATAAGGCCATGTATATTTTTTTCCCGACGTGTATTGAGTTTTATTTATCATACTTTATTTTTGGCATTTTCAATACTTGGATGTTTATTTCTTGCACTTTCAATCCTTTATTTGTTGTTTTCGTTTTTAGAATGGTTATGATAAGCCTCAGGTCAAATATGAATTCTTAAATAATATTGCATGAACACTTAGCGACTTGAAGATTATTAGGATTTCTAATTGATAACAAAAAATGTTTAATCACTTAAATGAACACACCAATCAAATTAGAGGTACCAAAAGGGTGCTAATTAAATTATTAGCATAATCAAGTCCCTAAGCTTTGAAAATCTCTAATTACACAGAAAACAAGTCTAAACTCCCGTGTCTCGTTTGGTTTCTAACCAATTCCAAAAACCTAATGGTGACTCCTAGAGTCCTAAGGTAAATCAAGACTAAAAATGAAACCAATGTTACGTATGGTATGAACTTGGGAGAGTTCACGCGTAGTTGAAGGCTATTAGCTCACCTTTAGGCAATAACCCTAAACTCTTCTTCTTCCCATTTCATCTTAGAAAGAAACCCGATAAGAGGGTGGGTCACACCATAGATGTAAAAGATATATTTGCCCGATTGAGTGGCACAGGTAAACCAATTGGCCTATATTATCGAAATTTGCCACTAGTCCGTTTTGTCAGCATTCTGGTTTACGAGATTGTTGATTCCATTTTGACAATTCTAATTAACAATATTTTGATTATTTCCATGGTTTAGATGAACCATTTTTTTATTATTAACACTCTAGCCTTTGCAATATTCTAATAGTGGGTGAGTAATATGCTCGTTATTGACATCGTTAAACTGACTCGATGAATTTGGAGCGTACTCATGAACCATGGGTCATTAAGGGTGCATTTGTTTATATTTCTGTTCAAAAATTGTTCCAGGGAATAGAAATAAAAATAAAAAAATAAAAACTATTTCTGTTCCAGGGAACAGTTTTCGAACAAAAGAATGCATTTCAGAATCGCACAAAATTTATGTTAAAATAAAAAAAAGAACGAAACACGTTTGATAACCGCACACAATTTCTGTTCCTAGAATTAAAAAAAAAAACAGAAACACGTTTGATAACTGTAAAAAATTTATGTTCCAAATTTATCAAAAAGTGTTTTTTTTTTTTTTGAATTCTCATTTTCATGAAATGCTCATCAATTTAATTTTGTTCATGGTGAGTGAAGACAAACATTCTGAACATGGTCATATGTGCATACTTGGAAGAAAATTTTGTAAGTAAAGTTTGTACAATAAGAGCTAGCAAAAAGAAGAGTATCTTTATAGATCTCTACATAGACCCTTTCATACATGACATCACAATAATGAAGTAATATAGTTCATTGTTGTTCAACTTCATCACATTGACATGTTTGACCGAGCGACGCCACAAATTTCAAGTCATCTGCCCTTAGCGCAAAATCCTCCACTTCGGAGAGGGTTTTGACCGAGCGGATCGATGATGGTAAGATAATGCTGGGGCTTGGGTCCAGGGCCCATGTGAGCAGTTCTTCACCACAGAAATCTCCCGGACCGATGCGGCACGGGTTGAAGAACCCGGTGCGGCCCCCATTGGTAGTGTAAGAGTCGAGGTGGCCTCGGATGATGAAGAGCATCTCATTGACCGGGTCACCTTCACGAACTAAGAACGTTCCTTCAGTGCACAAGGCGGGTTTGAGCCTTTCACAAATCGCATCGAGTGTCCTTTCATCCATCTGATCAAATAGATGTACCTGCATATGCCGAAAAAGAAAAATAAGTATGACCAAACAACCATCAATTGCAACGAAAACCTCGCTTGTTCGAATTATATACTATAGAATCATTAATCTTTGCTCATCTAATATCTTCCTGCAGGATGTCTTGAGGCTGATAAAGTGGTTGCTTGCTTTATGAACCACTTGAGGACAACATAGGTAAGTTGCGGCTCAAATCTGATTGAGTTTGGTACTGCGGTTTTCCTGCGCTCAGCAAGTTATGCGGTTCTCGAACATATTCAAGACAATTTTTTTATGGCAGGTCTTACCACAAGTATAGCAATTCCAAGATTGCTTCTTACCTTCACACATAGAAAAAAGTTCTTGAAAGTGGCTCCAGTCCTTCAGTGTTTCCTTTCTAAGTTTCTCAACTATAGTCCCTCTCTGTCAAAAGAGATAGCTCTCATGGTGATTTTGGATGAGCTCATAGTTCCTCAGCACAGTCCAAAGAAATTTACCACCGGATCGCTCGCTCAAGCGAGCAGAGCGCCACCAATTTTAGTAAATTTGAGGAGGTAGAGAGCAAATTGATTGCACAAAGTAGTAACAAGGCATTTGAGCGAGCAAGATAAACAAAAGATACAGAAAAATTGAATCCTCTTTATTTCCAGAGCATCATTATCTTCGCCAAATGAAGAACCAGCTCAAATATGAAACAACTACTTCTGTTGTTCACATCAAACAAATCATGGAATTAAACATTTAGCATAAAAACCAAGAATCATGTTTGAACAGAAATCTAAGATGGCCTTTTGAAGCTCTAAAACATTTTCGCTTGTGCCCGAAAATTGCAGGAATAAATTATCGCTTGGATATCTTTTTGGGTCATTTTTCAAGAGTGGGCACAGATTAGTCGATCAATATTGATATCATCAGTTATGGAGGACGAGCACAGCAGCGACGCAATCACAGCAGCTCTGCTCGCTCGAGTGAGCAAAGCAGAGCAGCGATGCTCGAGCCGAGCGTTGCTGCTCTGCTCGCGATGCTCGCTCAAGCGAGCAAAGCGTCGCTGCTCTGCTTGCCATGCTCGCTCGAGCGAGCAAAGCAGCAAAGCAGAGCAGCGACGCTCACTCGAGCAAGCACAGCAGCGACGCTCTGCTCGAACTCGGCATTCCAGCAATCAAGTATGACACTTACTAGAAACTAAATGAAAGATTTTGGTATAAAAAAAAAAGAAGTAAAGAGAAGGCTTAGAATTTCTGGCAAAAATACATGGACCACCTGTGTCATTTCACTAAAATATGAGTAGAGTGTTTTTCGTGTTGCCTTGAGCTTAAAAACAGAAGTAAATCTTGTGTAATTTGGACCAGACTATGCACACACTGCATCTTCCGCCTTTCTACTTCATCCTTGACACCCTATAAATATATTTAGAGAAATAAAGTTTCATGAACTCATGGAAACAGAGCATGGCAAGGTCAACGAGGTTATGGGGTGAGCATTGTCACTACAGAAGGTAAGAAGACGCAAATACTGAGAACAAAATTGGTAAATAATGAAAACAACAGTGTCTGAAACTTATGTTACGGAAAGCATAAACTACGGTAGTTGGATGCCAAAACATGTATCATCCCACAAAGTTCCACCTTCGATAGAAAACCAGAAATTCCTATGTAATATCCCAGCCAAGCACAAGTTCTTACATTGTAACCAGGTAATCGATTATAACCGTCGCTGCTCGCCATGCTCGCTCGAGCGAGCCGAGCGTTGCTGCTCTGCTCGCGAGGCTCGCTCGAGCAAGCACAGCAGCTTTGCTCGCTCGAGCGAGCAAAGTAGCGACGCTCGCTCGAGCGAGCAGACGCTGCCGCAAATCTGGGCGAGCAACGATGCCGCAGATCTGGGCGAGCGTCTGCGAGACGCTCACTCGGGGCTCGAGCGCGAGGGCTCGCTCGAGCAAGCGTCTCGCAGATCTGGGCAAGCGCTGGCTCGAGCGAGCCATCGCGCTCGAGCCCCGAGCAGCCGTCGCCCAGATCTGCGAGGGGTGGCTCTCGCCGAAGCCCTCGTCAAACGGTGAAGGAGGAGCAGCAGCCGGTGAAGGATGAAACTTACCTCGAATCAGAAGCTTCAGCCGGTGAAGGAGCAACAGCTGTCGGCGCCGGAGAGAATGACGAGTTGGGAGGCTCCGGAGAGGATGACGGTGGAGAACCTGTGAGAGACGCCGGAAAAGGAAGGGACTTCAGACAGAGAGGGCGCAGGTGAACGACAGAGCACGAAAGCAAGAAACAAAAAAGAAACAAGTTTTTTGTGTTTTTGTTCTTTTTGGGCCTTCAAAAAGCGTTTCTGAAAAAAACTTTTTTTTTTCTTATTTCTATTTCAATTTTGTTCCGGAAACAAAAAACGGATTTTGAACAAAAATTGCAAACAAACGTATTTTTATTCTTTTTTTATTCTCGAAAACAAAAAACAAAAATTTTGTTCATAAACAAAAAAAAAGAACACAACCATGCACATCCTAAATAACAAAAAACAAAAATTTGTTCATAAACAGAAAAAAAGAACACAACCATGCACACCCTAACTATATGGCATTTTGCTACTCCTCGACCAACCCTTGATAACTGACACTATGTGAGGGTTTGGCACCATCAATCTCATTTGCTGCCCTATGGGCGCCTTGGAATATCAGCATTTCCTCCTTGATTTTCCTTTGCCGTTTCATGAGATTGAGGTTTTAGAGTAAAACCCCTTATTACGATTCGGTAGCAACGAGTTGTAATCCACAATATTCTTAGTTCCTTATTACTGCTTGTTAAGTGTAAACTAGTGTTGTCAAGTGAAGGCACAAGTGGACATCTTCACACATCAACACCATGAAAGGAGATCCACCATTTAGTTTAATTTCATCCAAAAGGAGGACCTTACAATATCTTATTCATAGCCAAACATCAAATTGGTACAAACTAATGCATGCACAAATATCCCTAGGAAATTTTAGGAGTTCCATTCATAACAGTCTTTCAGATAAAGACAGGGACCAGTAGGTCGTATATACCACATACACAATCTACCACATTGATGGACATCTCTTTTCTGAAAATATATATCAAAATAGTGAAATTGACCAGGCCATTGCATTTCGCAAGAGAAGAGTTTGGTACCCATTACATTGCTCCAAAAACGAAATTGCCACATGCCATTGGGAGGGATCTGTTGAACGCCATGATCATCGTCCTCGGATTTGCAATGAACAGTGAGAGTTACTCCTTCAGGTAAGCTATTGAAGATTTGCACATGCACTATCTTAGATACGTAAAATATATTTCCAGAGCAAGCTTGTAGAAGGGCGGGAATGATCATGAATGCCACAAAAAGTCTAATGGACGAGTTCATAGTTGTAACTTTTGTTTTCTTTTGAAATATGAAAGGCATGGTGGATCAATCAATTTAAGGAGGAATAAGGTGGCTTCATTTGGTAATATGAGATTGTGCTATTTCCACCTATTAAATGACAAAATCCACCCAAATTACCAAAGATTACCAAAAAAGATAAAATTACCATGTATATATTGTTAGCTTTTACTTCCATAAAAATCATTTTTTTCGAAAAGAGAAATTTCCAAGAAACTTAGTTCTTTTCTACATTGTGTATTCCTAGATATTACTATAACTCTTACATGCTTTGTATAAAAATATCTTGCCAATAGTAAGGAAAAAAGATAAAAACTTTAGCATATTTAGTAAATAGAATTGATATATATTTTAGACTAAAGAAACTAAAAAAATAAAAAAGTTCACCTAGAAAGTGAGCTTTTGTGATAAGAGAAACAAATAATAGATAAGTTATTATAAGTGCAATGATGAAAAAGAGACTTTTAGGTTTCTTAATATATTAAAGAATTTATCTTTTTTTCCTTAGTATTGGTGAGGTACTTTTACACAGATTATGTAAAACATTAGAGGAATATCTAAGAATACACTAAAAAAGTTCTTTAATACACTAAAAACCAAAATAAAATAAAATTGAGATTCTTAATTATGACAATTATCTCCTATAAACAATTAGGAAAAAAAAGGAAAAAAAAAAAGGAATGTGGCCATCACTTTGTAATTAGATAATTGGGGCCTATTTGGTCTTTTTCAGTGTAAATGGGGTGAATTTGGTCATACATGGAGTGAAAATATTGCTGGCTGAACACGTACGAGGAGTATCTCTTACCTATTCAAGCATTAAGATGACATATGTGAATGGCACTTATTATAGCAATATAGTGTATGGAGAGAAAGTCTTTTTAAATCTATATCTACATATATTTATACTTGGAATATTTAGTGAATCTTGATGTCCCTAATGCATATTCATTGGTAAATTCCAAATGAAGTCTCTTACGTTTCTCATTTAGCGCTTGAATAGCTAGTGTATACTCATCATACATATTTTAGTCATCTTACCAAATGAAGCATCTTAATCCTCTCTAAGTAAATTAGACGTCTAAATTTTAATAGGATATTGAACATAAATCTGACAAATGGCAGATTTAAGTAAGGGATATCAATTTGAAATTTTTTGTGAGAAGAATTTGGAATAAATATGTTGTGGGGCACCATTTTGACATTTAACCCTTCCTAAAAAATATCATTATTATACTTGATTGAAGTCCTCTTTAGAACTAACTACCAAACTAAATTTACATTTTAATCATGTTTGATTTCCAAGGTTAATAGTTTAAGAGTCAAGATTTATTTTGCTTATAGTGAAGCAATTTGGTCCCACCCCACATATTGTGTTCATTTAACTTAATTGTCACTTTTCATTGACTGGAGCTATCAGAATGACTTTCATGAAACCAGCACGGATGAAAATTGCACAACTGGAATGTAATTCATGTCTCAATGATCTTTCTTTCTTTTTCGCTCAAACAAGTCTCCATGTAAGTTCTTGATTTATATATACACACACAAATACCACCCATCCTATTGGAGTAACAAATCAAAAGGACAAAAATCAAAATGGTTGCAGTACAGAATCTTCTACAAATTTGCATGAAGATAACACATCAAGTAGAGTGTCAACGAGGTGGTGAAAATTAAAGATAAAAGATAATATTTTATCTATATGGAAATAGAATAAAAGACAAATCTAAACAAATCTCCAAATAATTAACTCGCCGATACTCTACTTGATGTGTTATCTTCATATTGATTCGTAGATTCTACACTATAACCATTTTGACTTTTTCCCTTTTGATTTGTTAGTTCAATACATCTAACAAGCAATGGCCTCATCATATTTTTTCACCTCCTGAAGCTGTTCTCATGTCATCGCTCTTTATCTTTTCTTTATACCTTATTTCATTGCAAATTTCAAAGATTTTGGAATCTCCACGGTTCTATCGACCTGAACACTAAATTGATGGAGATTTCTTTGCTTTTGTTCCTCTCGATCGAATTGGCCATGGAAAGAGGCCAATGCCATTTACTTCTTTCGCTCAAGTTTGCTAATTCTTTTTAGAAATAATGAACCACTAGTAATAATGGTTATCATCTTTTCTTGAGTTAAGTTACCACATATTTTTGCATTATCAATTCTTAATTGAGTTAGGGCACGTTTGATAACTATTTTGTTCCGGGAAATAATTTTTTATTAGAAATGATTTTTTTCTGATTCTATTCCTGGGAACAATTTCTGAGCAAAAGAATGTATTTAGTAACTATCCAAAATTTTTATTCCCGCAATAGAATGTATTTGGTAAGATTCTTAATTTTTTTTTTGTTTCTTTTAATTTTTTAATACTTTTATTATATATATATATATATATATATATTTTTTTTCTCTTCTTCCTCCTTCTTCTTTGTAGCCGATTGTCGGCCATAGTGGTGGCCGGCGACCGGCTAGCGAGGTCCGGCCTCGCTAGATTTGGGCGAGGCCAAGCCTCCCCCAAGCAATGCGAGGTTAGCCTCGCCCTGGCTGAGCGAGGCTGAGCTTCGTCAGCGGCCGACAATGCTTCGGCGAGGTCATCGACTCTCGTCTGCAGGTCACCGGCCATAGCCAAGGCCGGTGACCAACCAAAGGGAAGAAGAAGAAAGGGGAAGAGAAAAAGAGAAAAGAAAAAAATAGAAATTGATTCTCGAAATTGTTCCCGAGATCAATAAATTACTTTTTTTCTACTATTTGATTCTGTTCCAAATCTATTCTCGGGAACAAAAATTTTATCAAACGAATTTTTTTTTTTTTTTTTGTTCCGAGGAATAAAAGAACATATATAGTTTATCTTGAAAAGGTTACCAAACAAGGCCTTAGCTACCGATTTCTATCTTTTATTTTTTAAAGATTTATCAACTTTTCTTATCTAATCTTAAACAACAACACACTTGTCTTGCAATATACCACATTTAATTTACCTTTTTCACTAGAGGATTACATTTACCAACTAATATATCGAATTGCAAACCTGTGTGACTTACCAACTTTTTTCTTAACTTTACCAACTTTTTCTATAAAATTCCTCCGTTTATTTGTATAATTTGACAATTGTTAAATTTACCAACCATTTTAAAAATTATCAAACTCAATTAGAGGGATTGTGAACTTTTCTTCAATTATATTACTAACTACTTTTGCTTTACTAATTCTCAGTCCCTAGTAGTCGCGACATAGCATTTCCCTTGTGGTATTATCCGTGCTTCCATATCTTCAAATATCTCAATCCTATGTTCTCATGATGCCACAATCTTGTGTTAGGTGGTTTTCTCCTTCAAAATTGTGCATCGATCTCTTTTCTACAATTTGTTGGACTCCATCCATTTCTATATGAATAACTTCATATTGGAATATCACAACTATTTCTTGGCACCTCTCAAACATCCCTTCACTATTAGGAGTCTCAATCGGAATCCTTGTCAACTAATTGTTGACATCTAAATTTTGGCGATCCAGTCATTTTTTATTGCATAAAAAAATGGGTTAATTTTTACCCAAAAAAATAATAAAAAATAATAAAATAATTAAAATTACAAAAAACATATAATTTTAGGAGCATTTATTTTATTTTATTCTATTTGCATTGGACCGACGATAGATCTCCCGTTAATTTTTTCAATATTCAATGATATGGCAAGAGATTTTTCATATATTGAGGTAATATACACCAAGAGATATATTTTTTGGTAGAAAGGAAGGTTTCGGATGGAATATTTAAAAAGGGATAAAAAAGAATATTGCGCATGGGTGCACATATTTCAATGGTATATTCACGAGGCTACGCACGAACGAAATTGTTTTTCATGCGCACTGAAAAATGAAATAAAATATTCCATCAAAATCTAAATTTCTGCCCTCTAAAAAGGTTGCTCGTGTACCGAGGGAGGGGTTTTTTTTCATGGTTTGTAGGTAAAAAATTCAACATCTTTTTTCCTTTCTTTCTTTCGTAGGGGGGGTTCAAAAGTCAAAAAAGAAAAAGAAGAAACAGAAGGTTGCGTTTGGATGGGCATTTAGAAAGCCCATTCAGCCCCCAAAGCCCCTTCAGCCAAAATGAAGGTGTTTGGCAACCAATCTCAAGGAGCTTTCAAATGAAAGTCAGTCCTTGAAAATGCTGAAAACATTTTTTTTCTTCCTAAACTACCCTCATTAATTTTTCATATTTCCGTTATTACCCATGTGTTTATTTATTTTTAAATAAAAAAGGAGCGACCCCTTCGCGGACCGGCGAAGGGCGACGGCCGTCAGCGAGCGGATCTGGCGGCGCCGCGGCCGTCGGAGGGTCGCCGAGGTCGGGCGACCTCTGGCGAGGGTCGCGCGACCCAGCCGAGGGCCGCCGGAGGTCGCCTGAGGTCGGATGACCAGGGTCGCTCGACCCAGGGGCCACGCGACCTGGGCGACCGCCGCCTGGGTCTCGCGACCGCAGGCGGCCCTCGCCGTCGCGCGACCCTCGCGAGACCCAGGCGAGGGCCGCCTGCGGCCGCGAGACCCAGGCGGCGGTCGCCTGGGTCGCGCGGCCCCTGGGTCGAGCGACCCTGGTCGCCCGAGGTCGGGCGACCTCCAGCGTCCCTCGGCTGGGTCGCCCGAGGTCGCCCGACCTCCGGCGGCCCTCGGCTGGGTCGCGCGACCCGCGCCGGAGGTCACCCGACCTCGGGCGACCTCAGCCGACGGCCGCCGGCGCCAGATCTGGCTCGCCGGCGGCCGCAGCCCTTCGCCGGACCGGCGAAGGGTTTAGCTGAATTTTCAAAAAAAAAAGAAAAAAGAAAAAATAATACCCATCAAAGCCCATTGCCAAAGTTTTTTTTACCAAACGCATATTCAGCTCAAAGTCCATTTGCAAAATTTTTTTACCAAACACAACTGCATTTTCTCCAAGTAGCTTTGGGCTTTCAGCATTTGCATTGGACTCAAAGCCCATTGCAAATGCTGAACCAAACGTAGCCAAAGAGTGAAAGAGGGAAGAGACGTGAAACAGAGAGGAGAGGGAAAGGTACAACAGAGAAAGGGACGTGTAGCAGGCAAACAGGTGAGTGGAAAAAAAGAAAAAAAAGGAAAAAAGGGGAAACTGTTCATCTTCTTCGCAGCAGCCGCCTGCTCGTCCGCGCCGGCATCGCGCCCACACCGGCCACCGTGCCAGGACCGCCTCGCGCCGGCCACCGCACCGTTGCTCCGCCAGCAACCCGCGAGCCCCCGCGCCGGCCACGCACCTGCCCCTCCGCCCGAGCGCCGACGCTGCAGCAGCTCGCCGCACCGCCGCTCTGCCCGCAACCTGCGAGCCCCCGCGCCTGCCCCTCCGCCCTAGCGTCGACGCCGCAGCAGCTTGACGCGTCCGCCGTCGCCACTCCTGCCCTCCGCCCGAACGTCGACGCCGCTGCAGCCTGCGCCACCGTCCCTGACACCAGTGTCACCTGTGCCCGACGCCTGCAGCCTGCGCCACCGCTCGCCCGTCCGCGATCGCCCGGCGCCCGTCCCCTGCAGCTCCGAACCACTGCCCGCCGACGCCAGCAGATCCCGAAGCGGACGCCGCTGTCCCAACGCCAGCAGATCCCGAATCGGTCGCCGCGCCTCCGCCTCTGCTCCGCCGGCCCTCTGCGCGGTCGCTACAGCCCCTGCGACTCCGGCTTCCCTGTCCGTTGCTAATTTGCCTTGCTGTCGACGCCATACCTCCGCCAGTCCCCTCGCCGGGGCTCCGACGACCGCACTCCTCCACCCACAGCTGCCCACTGCCACAACGACCCACTCTCACGCCGTCGCGCGACGGACCTCCATCGGGGATCGCGAGTCGCCTCTAAGCTCAATTTGAAAACCGAAATTCAAATTAGGTAAATTTAAAATATATATATATTGTTTCTTTCTTTGAAATATTCCTTGATGCACGTGATTGAAATAATTTATATGCCGTGATCTTTGCAACTCGAGTAGCCTTCTAAATTGTGAAATCTTCCTAATTTTGCAACGTGCATATGATTGATAGTTCGATTTCATGCTCGAAATACGACCCTTACTGACACGGAAAAATCGCCAATCCAATCTCACACTCAATATTCAATTCGTGATTTTGGTTAAAATTGGCCAATCCGATCTTATGCACGAGATATGATTCGTCAATTTATTTCTAAAATTAAATGGACATGGATGATATCTTACTTGATTTGTTGTCATGCTGTTTTTGATGTCTTTATTTGATTGCTCCCGTAAAAGAAAAACCCAAAAAATATATTTGAGTTAGATTAGGTTCATGTTAGAATATTACTTGTTTTAGCGTTATTTTGCATGTTTAGAATAGAAAATTTATTTATTTTGATTTTTTTAAATAAAAATAAAAAACACATTAATTTAGGGTGTTAGATTTTCATTTCATTAATTTAAGTTGCATGTTTAATTTTGTGACAATTTTAATTTCGAATTTCACAAAAAAAAAAAAAAAAAAACTAGGATTAGGGCATTATTTGCACATCATTGCATATTAGGATAATGTTACATGTTTAATTTTTATTTTCAAATTAATCATAAGTTTAGATTTTTTTTTCCTAGATAGGTTACATTTTATGTTAGAGATTACCAAGTTGAGATAACATCCGAGTTTAAATTAAGATTTGACCTAACCTAATTCTTAATATTAGTTGGATGATATCTTAATCTGGATAGATAATTTTCACGATTTTCTAATTTCGAATTTCATGGAAAATACCCAAAAAAAAAAAATTTGTCTTGGAATAAATTAATTTCATTCTCTAGAATAGATTGCATACTCATTAAGAAAACACAAAATATTTCACTTACGTTTTGCCATGTTATATCATTTCATGTTAAATTAGTAGCATGCATTGTAGAAATCATGATTCTCATTAAACAAGTTAAAACAAAAAAAAGTAATTGTGTGAATTAGAAATTATATTTTGGGCTGTTGATATGAATTCTAATCTAACATTGCAGATGCTTTCGATGTCATGAGATAAGTCTTGCAATTTATTCACTGCTTTTATTTGGGCGTTAAATTGGTGGTTTGCGCACCCGTATGGGGAAGTAAATTAAAATTAATTCAAATTACCTGCAAATTTTTTTTTTTTTTTGAAATAAAAGATAAAGGTACCAAGGGTGTTAGATCAAGTCTCCGCTCATAAATCTCTAGATCATAAGAGTAAAGTGATTCTCCCATTACTTTACTTGGGTCTCTAATTGACCTACCGAAAATAGATTAGTGGCGACTCATAATTAAAAGATCAATGGTATGTTAAGAACATGAACCTAAGTCGCGAATTGGTATAGGCTTGAGAGAGCCCGAGCTAAGTTTAGACTTAGTAATTCATTAGCCAAATTCTAAGTGGTTTACTCGAGGTTAGGTCGCAATAGCTTGACGACTCCGCTGGGGACTTGAGTTAAAGCTCTTAGTGGACTTAGGCCGATTTTCTCTTCTATTTTGAAAAAATGTTTTTGTTTGGCCGCGAGGATCCCAGGTATGTTCATTTAAGGTATTAAATGTTCTTACAGGATAAGAGATATAAGGGGAAATGTTTGCTAACCTTTGTTTTGCAGGAATGTGCATAAATGCATGGTTTACTTTTATATATGAAGTGTTACTTGATATAAATTGTCGTGCATGCCTTGCATTTAGCACTACACTATTGCACACACAACCTGCCGCAAGACCTGGGCCGCATAGGATTAATTAAGATAGTATCGAGATGGATACCACTCCAACCACATGGCCGCGGTACAAGTCGCCCATCTCGATCCTGAAGTTTTTTTTTTGGTGTCGAGAGTACCCACTTCGATCCGCATGCTTGCGACCCGGGCGGCTCTTTGACCAAGCCGGAGTCATGAGGACCCGACTTAGTTTGCACACCCGTGGCTAGTCCGATCATCCTTGTGGCTCCACTTTGTTAAGCCCTATAGAGTAGAAATCGAGCCACGTACCATGCGCATGTTTATGTGATTGCCCCTCATTTATTGGTAAAGTAAGTTCTCTAAATTCTCCCATTTGCAATCTACTTACTTTATTGTATCATTTTGTTGGTCCATAGCATTAAAACTATCCCGAGTGTTGGTCAATACACAATGGGAATAACGGACATTCGAATTATTCTCCCTCCAAAGGAATAGCTTAGCACATGGTGGGACAAGTTAGACCAAGATGGCCGTGAATTTGTAGAGTCACACATTAGTCGATTACTTCCGCTACTGCACATCAACATTTATAGCAGCCTCATCCAAGCACTTGCCCACTGTTGGTGCCCGGAGACTTTTACTTTCATCTTTGGCGGTAAGTATGAGCTCACTCCCACCTTTAAAGAGTATAGCATTGCCACGTGAAAATCTTTGAAAGCTGTATTAATTAGTCCGCCCATTGGAATAGATCCCGTTGTGGCCTTATCAGATTTTTTGAGAATTAAGGATGATTATATAAGAAAGGTTTTAAAGGCTCACCGTAATACATGTCCGTTATCCTTTCGAAAAGAATGTTTTGAAAATGGCACTTCATTTCAAATGCATAGGGTTTTCTTATTAGATTTCTTTGGGCTTATAATTTTTCGTTACTGCAAGAATGCTATTAATCCTTTGATTGCTCAATTAGTTAAACAAGTGTTGGAAGGAAAAAAAATTCATAAACACTATTATGATTGAAACTTTTCTTTCTTTCACTCGGTTTAAAAGAGATGGTGATAAGATTTTCCATTCCTCTCCTAAGCTTTTGCAAATTTGGTTTCTTTCTCATATAAAAGGGTTTGGTGGTTTAATGACTATACATGATGTTAATAACTCTAATCACCCTATTATGAGATTTGAGAACAAACAAATATATGCACCAGATTACTATCATTCTAGACAACTAGCTTTCATGAAAAAAATCAACTTCCAAGGGTTTCCTATGGCATACTAAGTGGTTCCAAGTTCGTATAGCAAGACTTTCATATGGAGGTGTTGGTCCAATCCCTTTACTAGGATTCACTAGAGCAATGGAATACTACCTGACTAAAGTGACCCCTTAGTATCAAGTTGTGTAAAAGCTTCCCCCAGCGTTGCAAGCAGATCCGCTCGGAGTTAGCTTCACTGATGGAGATCGAGACCATGAGGATTCCATTCTCACGATCAAATCAATATGGGATATGTGTCATCCACAAAAGCTCAAATGGCTTGAGGAGGAGCTAAAAGGTAAAGAAAGGAAATACTATACCTCAACTAAATACATTCAACAACACAAGATCCCAGAGAAGTTGCTTCCAAAGATACCGGAGGTGCCGCTGAAGATCACCAACCGCGCTAGGAATAGACGCCTCAAAAGAGTTGCTGAACAAGCTCGAGAGGAGAATAAGTGATTGCGCCAAGTAGTTTCCTAATTGTATATTAATCAAGTTAAATGAAGTGGCTTGAATCAATCTAGTTATTTTCATTTCTAGATTAATGTTTAGGAAGTTGAGTCATTTACTTTTCTAGTTTATTTGTTTAAGGCATTTTAGGTTTCTACTTTGTTAGGCTATGTAAAAAAAAACTCCATTAATGAATAAAGGCTTTTAGACCGTTGCCATAGATCGGCGTGTTTTATATGAGATGCTTATGTTGTTCATTTCTTCGAATTAGGTGATAACGGATCCTCCATGCTCGCCCATTATTACACGATCAAGAGCTAAAATGGCCAACCAAACCGAAATGCGTGATCATATCCCCACTATGGAAGATCAACTCCAACAGTTAGTCATCTCTATGCAGCTTATGACAGCTCAAATCCAATCCCTCCGAGTGAATTCGACTCCTGCACCCGCTCTCTCTGAGATAGTAGTCTCGAAGTAGGCAAACACTGCCTAAATGAGTGATGATGACATACCCGAGCTGGAAGATGACCCACTGCCGGTCCCTGTTGGAAAGGCCAAGCTTGACAACGTTTCTAAGATAGAGCAAGATGAACGCTTTGCAAAACTCGAGGAAAAAGTGAAACAATTACAAGATTCGTAGAGTTCACTCTCGTTCGACTTGTCAATTTATGAGAAGGTCAAAATGCCAAAGAAGTTCAAAATGCCGGAGTTCGAGAAATACGATGGTACTTCTTACCCAAAAGCTCATTTGCAGATGTACCACGTACGCATGACCCAATATGATAAGAATGAACACCCCATGATCCAATCATTTCATGCAAGTTTGATCGGGCCCGCACTAAACTAGTACATCATGAAGAATGTAAACATTCTCAACACCTAGAATGAAGTGGCTGACGCATTTCTCAAGCAGTATAAGTTTAATATGGACATCGCAACTTCCTGAGAAGATCTTGAGTGAATAGAGAAGAAGAAAAGCGAGTCATTTAAGGAGTATGCCATGAGGTGGCGAAATCTAGTGGCTCAAATCACTCATGAGCTTACTAACAATGAGTTGATGAAGTTGTTCGTTAAGACTCTCCAGTTTGAGTTCCGTAACTAGGTGGCCAGCACATACGTTGAGAACTTCAACCAACTTATCCCAGTGGGTGAACAAATCGAGATTGGGCTAAGAGATGGATGGTTCAATGATCCGACCCATCCAGGCAAAAGGTTCACTATAAAGAAAGACAAAGAACCAAGCACGGAAGTGTTCATGTCCCTAAGAATCAGCAAGGCGGAGGCTGATCGACCGCGCCTCAGCAATTTGTTGAAAGGCAGTTCACTCCTCTTCCTAGTCCTTTGTCCCAAGTCTTAAAGGTCCTTCAAAATAAGGGGTTGCTATCCTATGAGCCAAAGCGACCCAATGTTGAAATGCGAATACCATATGAGGGAAGTAGGACATTCAACTGATGAATGCATGACCTTGAAGCATAAAGTCCAAAACTTATTAGACACCAAGGCGTTTGCCTTCAATACTGCTCAACCGAATGTAAAAAAGAATTCTTTACCTGAGCATAAGGATAGGATGAATGCCGTATTCAAGTTTGACGCTAGTTGAACTAAGAACTTGAAGGTGCACGTGGCGGATGCCTACAATGGACTGGTGAGAGCTGGATATTATCCCGATCATGAGAAGATTCCCCTATCATTGATGAAAGAAAGAGTTACCAAAATGGTGGATGACGGTATCATCGTGTATGTTGACCATAACTGCATAGTTTCCACTATTTCCCATATCGTTATCGATTGGGAGGAGGAGCAGGCTGCGCTCAATGCGGATAAGGATGAAATAGATCCTTTGCTCATGGATATGCCCCCACTAGAAGATGCAGAATTGTCTATCGAGACCCCCGCATCCGATGAAGGGATAGTGATTGAGATGCCTCAGCCTTATGAGTATGTCAACAATAAGGCAGTACCTTGGTCCCATGACCTAGATGTTAACCTCGTTACAAGGTCTGGTTGGACTTATGCTCAAGCTAGTGCTCAACCTGCAAAACCTGTTACTGACGAAGAGACTAAAGAATTTCTAGCTGTGATCAAAGCAAGTGAGTATAACGTGGTCGACCAATTGCAAAAGATGCCCGCTCAAATATCTTTACTCAAACTCTTGCTAACATTCCCCATGCATCAAAAGTCGTTAATGAAGGTGCTGAGTAAAATTCATTTACCAGAAACGATCGAGGCGGACAAGCTGGAGGAATTTGTGGGATCAATTCTTATCAAAGACTTGATTGCTTTTTCTGATGAAGAATTCCCTATTGAAGGTAGGGGCATAACAATGCACTATACATATCCGTCAAACACAAGTCTTCTCATGTGTCCCGGGTGCTCATTGATAGTGGGTACACTCTAAATATATGTCTATTGGCCACTCTTCACCGCCTCAAAATAGACCTATCCAAGATACATGCTGCGAAGACTTTTGTGTGAGCTTTTGATGGAACAAAGAAGGAGGTGATCGGAGAGATCCATCTTGATGTGCAAATAGGGCCGGTTGTTTTCAACATCCCTTTTCAAGTGATGGATATCCCTACGGCATTTAATTTTCTGCTAGGTTGTCTCTGGATACATACTACTGGAGTAGTGCCTTCAAGTCTACATCAAAGTGTGAAGTTCGTGATTAAAAGGAAGCTGGTCATTGTCTATGGCGAAGAAGACCACTGAATTTGTCATGAGACGGCTATCCCCTATGTAGAGTTAGATTTCAAGTTTGAATTGAGTTACCACTCATTTGAGTTGGTGTCTACCATACATGCTTCTTGAGATTCGTCACCACCCACTCCCGAGGTTTCAAATGTTGCCCTTATGATGGGAAGGATGATAGTTGGAAATGGTTTTGTTCCTGGCTGTGGTCTTGGAAGAAGGGGGCAAGGCATTCGAAACCCCATTGAAGTCCCTCAAAGGTCCCGTTCTGCTAGATTAGGGTACCATGGAAGAGGTGGAGAAAGATCTGGTGGGCAGAGACAAGAAAGGCAGAACTTGCCACATGTGCAAGGGCGGGGGAGGCAAAACTCACTACCTCCAAACATTTGCGAGACATTCCATGGTCCTCCGAGAATGATGCAAGATGAAGTAGAAGCGATGGACACCCTGGGACAGCCAAGCGGCAAATTCGACTGCTTTGTGAAGTATTTAGCTCGTCCCAGCTTTTATATTGACCCTCATGACATAGTCTCAATTGGATGGGGTGGCATGGAACGATCCGACATGTCCGAAGATAGAGAACCCTGATGATGCACTAGAAGGAATCACGAGCCTGTTCGATGACCTCCTTATAGGCACCATTGACGAAGGACTATTGGAGGAAATTGGCGTTAGCCCACAAGAGTAACTTATTTATCGTGTTTGCACTTTCCCCTGCGTGGGAATTTTTATTGCTTTCTAGGAATTATTTTCGATTTCTTCCTTTTCACTTTCTTTTTTGGGCTTGAGAATCGCATTTTCTGTTTAATAAATGCAATTGATTGATGAATTTCAATAAAATTACAAGTTTTATTTTGAGGGCATGATGAGGTACACCAAATCAGCCTGGTTATGTTATCCAACCAATAAAAGAAAAAGAAAAATCTAAGGAGAATTCTGAGGCCTAGGCTTCATCATGCTTCCTCGTGTCAAAATGTTTCAAAAAATGCTTTTGCAAGAGATTCAAAATTTTTTTCAAATAAAATATAATTTACTCCGTTTGTCTTTTTAATTCATTTACTTCCTGTTTTAGGGAAAATCTTATAGTATGCAAAAGTGTGGAAATGTAATGATGATTGTGGATCAAGGATCAATGGGGGCAAGAATTGGGATACAGGTGGAAATTGATGATTTTTTTAGATAAATAAAACTTGGGCTAGATTCAAAATTAGATCAAAAGTTTGTGCCTTTTTTTTTTCATGAAATTAGGCCTTCTTTTTTGTGATTTTCAGTCAATTTTTAAAAAAAAAAAGAGGTGCTTTCTCATTGAGTAATTATTCTCCATACCATCCCATGAACATCTATCCTTATAAAGCCAAAGCCCATATGATCCGTGAATTTTTAATATCTTAAATCACCCAAAATGTCATCTAAGGCATTTTTAATAGGGAAAAGCCACAAAAAAAAAAACTCTAAATTTTGCATACTATTATACGTTTGCTTCAAACTATTTTTTGTGATTGGAAAACCCCAAACTTGAACCTCAAAAAAAAAAAAAAATCAATGACATCAAAAACCCCAATTTATACATATGTGACACATTTACTCTAAACTATTTTTTTTTTTTTTTTTTTTTTTTTGTGGGTAAATTTATCATACATATATAAGTTTAGGGTATTTTGGAATCACAATAAGAAATTTGGGTCACACTGTATAAATTTAAAATAAATATATCATTTAGGTAGAAGTTTTGAGTTTTTGATGTCGTAGAAAAATGTTTGGGGTAGATCTATTACAATGGGCATAGTTTAAGGTTTTTTTTTGTGACTTTTACTCTTTTTAATAATAGTATGAATAATAATATTAAGAATGATTTGTAATAAATGTTCTCATCTCTGAATTTTCTAAAATAGGTGCATTTCACGACTTTTGTTTTTTGACTTTTCTAAAAGTCTTGCGTCCCATTATCCTCAACCCCTTTCATTTGAAACATATTAGTTTTTCCCAACTTACTAATTTTGACACGTAAAATTCATATATAATTTATCCATAATGTTTTAAAATATTGTTGGGAATTAAAAAAGCATAATTTTCTTTTAAAATAGTCAATTCAATTTTGTCTCTTTTACGCCAATCAACTTTTTTATAATGATGTTTTTCTTTTGGTTGAAAGTCTTTCACATTGATGTTGAAATGTAAAATATTATTTCAACTTCAATAGATCATGGGAACTCCTATGCAAATCAAAATGACTATAGGAGATGGGGCCCGACTATTCTATGTTGCATGTATCCAAAAAACCAATAAAACTATTAGATAATGAGTCGATCAACAAAATTAAATTTCTAAATGTGCAATCACATACTATAACTCTTTCATTAGAATTTGTAAATCAATATCAATCTATAATCCCCATCCCTCTGGCTATAATTTTAAATTAGTGACCCATGTGCCACGTAAGCAGCCAATTTTTATTTATTTATTTTCTAAGCATCAATGGATTCAATTTCTAAGGGTTCTAAGGATGCTTTCGTCACTGGATTATTAATTATTTGCCTCTCAATCAATTCTTGCTTGGCGATAAATTTCTTTCATCACATTGGAACTTTTTATTCTCTAACCTTATCAAGCCAAAGTTTACAATAACTCTGATCAATAGAATTTGCAAATCAAAATTGGTCTATAACCTCGGTCTTTTTAGCTATAATTTTTTATTAGTGACCGACCATTTGCAAGGTAAGCTGCAAATTTTTAAAATTTTTCTAATCATTTAATGGATTCAATTTCTGAGAGTTTCAAGAATGTTTTTTATTTTTTTTCACGTGGTACTATAATTCAATCTTTGGAATTTGTGAATCAAAATCGACCTATAACTTCGGTTTCTCTAGCTATGATGTTTTATTAGTGAGCGGTCCTGTGCCACGTAAGCCGCCAAATTTTTTTATCTATTTTTCTAATTAGCGACCGACCCTGTGCCACGTCACCTCCGCTCCGGCACACCTACCTAACTCCAGCAACAAGCCCCATTTAAACGGTCCTCGCCGAGGCTGGTGGAGGTGGTTGTAAAGGAGGAGAGAATGGCGCCGACCGTGGAAATCAACGGCCTCAGATTCACGTACCCGGGGATCGACGGCCATCCTCCGCCCGGGTCCAAACCCCTCATCGACGACTTCTCGCTCACCGTCGATTCCGGCGACCGCTGTCTCCTTGTCGGGTCCAACGGCGCAGGTTCGTTTCAGCTCAGAGCATGTCTTGTTCTGCCGGAATTTTTGTTCTGGGGTGTCTCCGTGTCTAGTAGTGGACAAGTATATGGCGATCTCGTCTTGTTAAGAAGACGTGGATCTCGGTTACCCTGTTGAATTGGGTTGTTGGTGAAGCTGTTTTGTCATATAGAATTTGAGCTTGGTGGTTGAAGTGTTTCGGATTTTGGTAGCTGGAGATAGTGATTTGATTTCAGAGGAAAGTTGGGTTTACTTTTCAAGAGGGTGGAATGAACGAATTCTTATGCAAAATGTTGTCGATATCCGTTGGGACATTGGAAGATTGGGGAAAGGGTTTTGAAATGGTAACTGGGATAGAGTGTATAATTTGGCAAAATTCAATGATGGGCATGTGCGGTTTCTCGTTCAAGAATAGTAATGTAAAGAATCCAAGAACCACATGACATTCTCATTCGAAGCAGTGCTTGTAACCGTGAATCGGGGGATATGCTTTTGGCCATTAATGTGAATTCCTTTCTGCTTTGCTCACCGTCGGGTGATGCTTGTGACAGGTAAGACTACTATGTTGAAGATATTAGGAGGGAAGCATATGGTGGAGCCTCACATGGTCCGCGTGCTTGGGAGATCGGCATTCCATGACACGGCATTGACATCTTCTGGGGATCTCTGTTACCTTGGGGGAGAGGTGGGTTCTCTTCTTTCCTGATCTTGTTGTTGGACTGCACACTTCTTTGTGATATTGCGTTTGCCCTGATGGTGACTCTGAAAAATTGTTGCTTCCGATTGTAATATCTGTTCTCTTCTGCTTTTGATGATGAGTTGTATGCTACAGCTTTGCATTCTGCGATTGGTGATTAGAGGGAGAGATTGAGTCTGACGTGATTATCTTCCTTCTCCAGTAGAGTATACAATTCCTGATATGATCGTTTCTTGTTTCCTTTTCCATTCCGCAGTGGAGACGGGAAGTTGCTTTTGCAGGCTTTGAAGTTCCTATACAGATGGATGTCTCTGCTGAGAAAATGATATTTGGGGTGGCAGGTATAGATCCACAAAGAAGAGCTGAGCTAATCAAGGTGAAACATTAACTTTCAGGACAGAACATGATTTAAAAACAGATCTTTTTCCTAAAAAAAAATGCTGAATTTTAAAGTATATACCAAATGTATATGTTGGACATTGATAAAGCTTATGCAAACAGTACATATGCTATGATTTTTATTATTTAAGAGAAAGTAGATAACTTGGTCATTTGATTTTTTAGGTGCTAGACATTGATTTATCCTGGAGAATGCATAAGGTTTCTGATGGACAGAGAAGGCGAGTGCAAATCTGTATGGGACTCCTCAAGCCATTCAAGGTGCCTGCACCTTTTAATTCATGCAAGCACGGAGCCCAAATTGTTCTTTATGGTTAAAGATGATGTGCTGTTATTACAGTTTTGCATTTTGGATGTTCTTGTTGTTTACTTTGCAATTTTTGGCCTTTTGGGTACTTATGAATCCCATCCTTCCATAGGTGCTTCTTCTTGATGAGATAACAGTGGACCTCGATGTGTTAGCAAGGGCTGATCTTTTGAAGTTTCTCAGAAAGGAATGCGAACAGAGAGGGTCGACAATTATCTATGCCACCCATATTTTTGATGGTCTAGATGATTGGCCCACACATATTGTATGTACTTATCTACTTCTCCACTTAAGTTCATCATTTCTTCTTCTCTACACCAGTGCTGGGATAAACTATAAGAGGTTGTATGGCATATTCTGTGTCAAAGCTAATTTATCGCTTCTTTGCCTCAGGTGTATGTGGCTCATGGAAAGTTGCAGTTAGCAATGCCGATTGATAAGGTTAAGGAGAGTAGCAAACTGTCTCTGATGGTAACATTTCCTTTCAAAGCAATTTCGTGTTTTTTTTTTTTTAAAAACTTGGTCAGCATGGATGTTTGATCTATCATGACAACTATCTTTGCAGAGGACAGTTGAGAGTTGGCTGAGGAGAGAAAGAGATGAGGATCGGCAGAGAAGGAAAGAGAGGAGGACAAAAGGTCTCCCTGAATATGAACAGCAAATTGATGGAAGCCGGGTCACTGGTGATCCGGCTTCCGTTGCTGCACGGCCGTTGAATAATGGTTGGGCTGGTGGAAGGCTGCACTCTACCATTGCTGGTGAAGAAAGTTGCTTCTTCAGCTCAAACAGAGTTCTCAGACAGTAGTCAAATACAGACATTCTATACTTTCAAAGCAAAATAATTCCTTCATTGATGGAAGGTTAGCTTCAGAGGTTTCCCAGGTTTTACCTTTATATTATCAACAGATTCGATAGTCTAGGAAAAACCATCCAAAAGGGGGGAAGTATTCAGGATTGTGTTCCCCTTTTGGCTGAAGAAAGTATTCAGAAGCATTTTGCTCTTTTATTTGAGATATTCCAGTTTCTAATTCTTTTCATTTGTTATCTATATGTTTCCATATGATGGGCTTTGCAAGTTGTATGGAACCTTTTCCTATTCGACTAGTCCTTAATTGGCACCTGGGGGATGAATTGGATCATCTTATCTATTGCTGAAAACTAAAGGAAAGTTTAATTCTGCATTTGGAAACGTGTTTTGATTCTGCTGCTTTGTGAATGTCTGCTGTTCAGTCTGATGCAATTTTGATTAGTATTTACTTGCCAAAGGACTTTGGATCTACGTGATCCGTGAGAGTTGGTAGGGAGTGATAGTCATGGATCATGCGAGTTCTCAGAAATGGAAGAGCTTTGAGGGCTTTTAGAAGTGAAAAGCACATTGCAGAAACTAGAGTTGAATTTTCCATAAATCTTTTAGTGCGCTATTTCTTAATGCAAGATGCACAGATAAAGCTCCTTGGGTTTGCATAACAGCTGAGCTTGACAGAGACTCGGAACCTAAAAGAAGCAGAAGATGCATAAACGTGATCAGATGCCTGAGAACTATCGAAACAGCTGCAAAACTTTGTTGATACACAAACGAGAAAGTCAAATTTCATTGTCTTCTTCGACCAAAAACGGGGAAAACATTGGATGCTCTTCTTGTATGGATAATGCTCAATTGTGATCTTGCTGTTGAAGTAAACAAACAGGAAGGGATGGGACGAAGTAGCATTATTAGAGGCACCTGAAGATCAGTGCAAATAGGAATGTCATGGCCGGGAGGATATTCCCCAGTGCGCACGAGATGGTGGGCGTGGAATTGTTCAGGCAGACGAAATAGAACACTTAGCTCATGAACGCCCTGCACATGTTTTGTGGAACCCCAGCTAGTGAACAGCTCCAAATAAGTATCAATGCAAATTCAAGATTCAGGAGACGGCTTTTTCACCCGGTGATAGAACATAAAAATTGCTGGAGCAGAATCGGGACCTTGATTTTGGGTCTTGTCTTCCTGCAGTGCACCATTAGGAGTGTGAATACCCCTCAAATCATTCGGTGAATTTGCCAAGCCATAATTAATCTTTGTCCTTTTGAATGATGGTGGAGATTGAGATCAAATGGAAATTTTGGAGACTTACCCTCGTTTTCTCGATTTTCAAGAAAAATCATTCGAGGTAACAAAATTCTCACGAAAGTGAATGGTTTCAATTGACATGTTGCTTTTCAAAATCTCGACTGGGGTGTGGTTTTTCAATTGTTAGAAATCTATAGTTGTTAGTCACGAGAGAAGTTTTGTCAACAGCAGCACACATATTAATTTTGTCCTCTACAGCATCAATGCAAGTCTAGACAAGAAAATTTCCTCATAAACTGGGAGTGACGTGGCAGCTATGCAGGCCCATTTAATCAAGCCGTTTCAACAGATCCAGTAATTAAGACTCTAATTAACTTAGCTTTCTTTGGGCATCGTCCTCACTCCGACTCTACAACTAACACCAGTCCAGTAAGAGGAAAAAAAGAGGATAGTACTTAAATATTTGCAGATCCATTTAAATTAACCCAAATTTTCTCTCTATTCCTTCTTCATCGTACCATTTTTTATTTATTGGTCGTTTGATATTATTTTTATTATTTTTTTATTTTTTGCAAACAACCATGCCATCATTTGTTTAAAGAACAAACACTTTTTTTTTTTTTTTTATGTGAAGACTCAATCAACTCCATGCCTTGATCAATTTGAGTAGAAGCTCGAAGCGCTCTCCCTAGAAAATGTGCGACGCTTTCGTTAGTCCTGGCGACCCGGAATAGAACACATGCATGACCTAGATGAGCACTCAAGAAATTATCGCTGAAGTTGAGTGAATCATCCTAGTTAACGCTGCATGTAAAAAACGATTAAGAAGAAAATCATTTTCCTTGCAAGCCAAGAATTTTATTTATCTTTTCATTGTAAAAGAAACCATATGCTTTGAAGATCAAAAGTAGAGTTTTCTTGATGGAGGTGTTTAAGGTGTATTTGGTAACCATTATGTTTTAGAGAATAATTTTTAGTCATAAATGATTTTATTTATTTATTCTGTTTTCGAGTTTTTAAAAGCGTTTGATAACTGTCCAAAATTTTATTTTCCAGAATAAAAATGTATTTGGTGAGACTCTTAATTTTTTTTTATTTCTTTTCATTTTTTAGTACTTTTATTATATTTTTTTTTTATCTTTTTTATCTTTATTTTTTTTTTTCCTCTTTTTCTTCCTCCTTCTTTTTGTGGTGTTTCACGAGGTTTGACAAGCTTGCTGGAGCCTCGCTAGGCCAGGGCGAGGTCTGGCAAACTCACTAGACGCTTGCTTGACCACCACGAGTCTCGGGCTCGTAGATCTGGGTGAGGCCGAGCCTCGCCTAGCCACAACGAGGCTCATCCTCGCTCAAGGGACACAAGGTTGGCCTCCTTGTGGCCTGGCGAGGCCTAGCTTCGCATCAACTAGTGAGGTCGAGCTTCACCATGGCTGGGCGAGGCTTGGCCTTGCCTTAGATGGGCGAGGTCGACCTCACTTAGATCTACCAAGGTCAGGTTGCCTAGCCACCGGAGAGGTTTGGCCTCGTCGGGCCATTGCCAAGTCAGCCTCACCTTGGTTGGGCAAGCTTGTCCTTGCCCAGCTAAGGCAAGGCCGAGCCAACAAGCCTTGCCATAGCTTGGTGTCGCCGGGGACCAGTGACGGTCCGGTGAGGTTGCCGACCATGGTTGAGGTTGGCAACCAACCAAAAGGAAGAAGAAGAAAAGGAAAGAGAAGAGCAAAAAACAATAATAATAAACTTGATTCTAGGAATTGTTCCTAGGAGCAAGAAGCAACTTTTCTTCACTTCTTGATTCTATTCTAAACCAATTCCTAAAAACAAAAAGAAAAAAGATTTTTGTTATGGAAACAAAAAATTTACCAAACAGATTTTTATTCTTTTTTTTTGTTTTGAAAAATAAAATAATAAAATCAGTTGTTCCCAAGAGTTTGCCAAAGAGTATCTTAGAGATATCTCTCCAGGAGAAGAGCAAAAGGGATGGTGAAAAGGGTGGCAAAGATTTGGCAATAGGTAACGAGCACAAAAGGGTTTGATCCCAATGTTCATGGCCAGCTTCGATGTGATCATCATTCCCACATATCCCACTTGGACAATCACCATCGCCAGGAATGGCACAAAATCTGCCGTTTTCTTTGTTTTTTTGGATTTTCTCTATTCTTCTTTGGACAAAATAGAGAGAAAGAGAGAAAGATGACTTGAAACACTTGGGCACATGCATGGAACAAGGTCAACCACCATAACCTACTAAAGGCTATTGTGTCTTTTAGTTAGGCGTGATCAGTTTCAAGGTGAGTAGGTTCCAGAGCTGAAACTTAACTTTGAATCTATACTATTATAACAAATGCTCAATTTTTGGACCTCGAAACATATCTTGTTTGCCTGAAATCAATTATGGAATCTACATTGTTTTTCTAGTCTAATTCTAGGGTATACTCGAGAACCTATTTTATTTTTCTTTCCTTTTTATTTTATTTTACAGCAAAATCATAAGAAGCTAGACAAAATAATTCAAAGTAAAAGATGAACAATAGAAATCCTAATCTAGGAAAAAAAACAACAACAATCTAAATACGTAGTCACGTAAAATTATAAACAATAAAAAAGTTCAAACACATGACATAAAATATAAATTATAAAACTTCATTTAGAATTCATCTATTAAAATTTAGTAGGAGCGGAAAGACTAGCGAGGAGTTCCAAGGAAGGACAAATGACGAAGGAGTGCCAATGTTAGAATTTAGGGGAAAAAGAAATTAAGATTTTGGCTTTTTAGCTTATAAAACCTATTCTGAAATAGGGTAGTCCGGTCCCATTCTTGGGTGAGTATTCACTCAGAATCTATTCATCTACCAGTTATAACCAATTCCAAAATTTTGGAACCTATTCCCAGACTAGTTCCAACGGAAAACAATTCTCGAACCTATTTTTCAGGCAGTTTGATCCAACTCTTGAGTAGAACCAGTTTGATTGCACACCCTTACTTTCACTTATAATTTCCTTTGTTATGTTAACGCTCAATATCATGAAAGATCGATATACTAGGTCATATGATTGAACATAATTAGACCTCTAAACAAGTTGGCCATAATAATGCATCGTTACATCTTTAGTCGATCATATCAAACTCCTAATAATAGTCTATTGCATTTTTTTAAATGTATCGAATTCATTAATCAGTGTGAGTGCCCTAGCTCTTTTTCCATTTTTTGTCTACTTTCTCATTCTCTCTCCCTGGCTCCTCACATTTAATGCCTTCGAGCAACACCAGACAAAGCTTGAATGCATAGTAAGGTTGGCAAAAACGAGGAGAGACCCAAAATATTTGCTTTTGCTCGTGCCATTTCCAGGCATGCATCGTCATTGCACATAGATTAGATAGGCTCATGATGAGAATCTTTTAATAGTGGGTTCGTGGTGATCTCTTTCGGAGCGAAATTCATGTAAATCGGCCATTCATTTCATTTGCAACAAGTGCAGGACCCGTGCCAGCATGTATAAGTTCATTTATATGAAGGAATATAATTAGTGGCTTTCAATCTTTGACTTGCATTAAGTTTTTCAATTATGACATAAATCTGGTTCCCGGGTATTAACTAGCAGGATTAGTGTTCTATTTAGCTCATTGTAATGGGGATGAAAAGACCACAACTCCTTGTAAATAAAATACCAAGAGAGCTTATTTAATAGGGTTAATACCATTAAGAGTTGTAAATCAGGACCCTCATGACACATTGACAAAAAAATTAATTTCTGTCTCACAAAAAATGTCAAACCGGTACACCTTAACACATTTCCTCCAAACTAAATTTCGTCTCACTATAGCTCCAAACCAGTATTCTTCACCCCATCCTCCACATTAGATCCCAAACTTCAGACCAATGGTAAATTTGGATTAGGGTGCCGGTTTGAAATTTTCCGTGCAATGATAATTAGTTTAGCATAAATATGTCATGTAATATCGATTAAGAATCTTTTATGAAACGAAAATCAATATGGGATAAATATGTCATGGGCACTAGTCCAAGTTCTTGGCCCCATCCTCCCCTCAGCCCATCTTTCTACTTCTTTCTAGACCCAGTTTCCTGTCTTTTCTTTAGCCAATGACGTAAGCCCAAGAATGAAAAAAAATGAAAAGCCCAGCCGCATGTTCTCCCTTGCATGCTCACCTGTCTGGGAATGGGAAGTGACGGGAACACGAAACGAGCCTCAGAGTCAGAGCTACGGTCGATTGACGTCGCTTGTCTCCTCCAAGATATCGTCCATTCGTTGCCGTTCCGTATCCGCCGACCTCAGTTTCAAAGAACACCGGCCGTGCCCTGTTTTTGCATTGCTTTGTAACCAAGCATTTCAAACCCGAAGATTCAAATCTGGTGGAACATCTAACATCGAAGCATCTCGCTGATCAGCGATCGTTGAAGCTTCCGCAGTTGGTATAATCAACACTTGAGGCATCACTTTTCGCACGTTAATCGGGCAAGTTTCTTTCTGTTTTGCCATGGTTTTTTCTTCTTCTTTTTTTTTTATAAGCTTCGAAGGTTGAATTTAATCCATGAGTTTGTGAGAACATCACTTGAGATTGAAACCGCTCTGTGACGATTTGCGCCGATTCTGAAGTTGATTTGACGTGTCCAGACCAGAAAAATTGCATTAAATTCGTATCCGAGGCTTGCATTCAAGATACGCACCGCTAGTTCGATGATTTGCTTATGGGAAGTGTGCGATTTGATTTTGCATAATCAGTCATTTGACAATGCTCAGACCTAGGACGGATTGGCAACTACTTTATTGATTGCTGAATTGAATCTTGACGCTGCGTTTTTGCTTGGTGTTTTGGCATATTTCTTGAACGTTTGTCGACGGCCGGAGACAAATCTTTGAACCGAAAGCATCTTTCCTTTTCCAGCAATGGCTTCAGGACAAAGTCCCATCACGTTAGCTTCCTATTGCCCTTTTGGTGATATGTGCATGATTTTGTACCGGATTACTTGAGAAATATTAGTTGATGATGGTGTTTGGTGGCCGGAAATCGATGGCCGGCCATGAAGGAACTTATTTTGGCAAGGAGAGGTAATTGCCGAAGATGGTCCGGTGACAGCCGGAATATTGGCCGATGGCGGTGTTTAGACGATCGTAAGCGAAGGTTTGTTAGGGACTGGTATCAAAATCGAACGGAGTTCTGGTGATTATGCATTGGAGAAACGGGTTCGGCGAAGAGGGAGCAGAGAAGTCGTCGTGAAGGAGATGCGCAGAAGGGTGAAGAAACAAAAATCAAAGAAAAAGAGAAGGAACTAAATAAAAAAGAAAAATAGAATAAAAATATCAATAAAAAAGGAAGAATATAAAATTCTGTTTTATTTTGAGGCGGGTCGAAGCCGGGTCCGCGGACCATGTCAGTAGGTCGGACCGGGTAAATCCAGCCCGAACACCCTTTCCCGAATATAATAATAGTAAATCATAAAAAATATTTAAAAAATAAAAATATATTAAAAGTTCTAAAAATAAAAAAATAATGAAAATTTAAAAAAATCAGAAATAAATAAAATATTTTAATTCATAAAAAATATTAAATAAAAAATTCAAAGAATCCAGAAAAATCATTAAAACAATAAAAAAATATAAAAAATTCAGAAAAGTTGGAATTCCTCACAAATTTTACTAGTTCTTAGAATAGTTTTTCTCTTAAAGCTTAGAAAATCCTTAAAAAAATTTAAAATCGGAAATTGAACAAGTCTCTAGGACTTTACAATATGGGTTTTTGGATTGTCATTTTCTTGTAGGCGCAATATTAGGTTGTTTGTGTGTTACTTCAATTACACTTAATTGCGCATTTAAATATCTTGAGTGTTATTTTTTTCATAATGATTATGGTAAAATCTAAAAATCTTCGATAGGTTACTATGGCATTAGTTAGTACATAGTCGAGATATGTACGCATTAGTTTTAGGCTTAATGTAATCAAGTCCCATTCCAAAATCTCTGATTGCACATGAAATGAGATATTCTCCCGTATCTCACTAGGTTTCTAGTCGACCTAAATAGGTTACTGGCGACTCCTTATCTAAAATTCACATAGGATTAATTAAATAAAAATTGAATGTCCAATGTCACACAAGGTATGAGTTTAGGAAAACCCGAGTCAATTGAAGGCCATCAGCCTGAATTTGACAACTCTTCTAAACCTACTTCCTCTTCCTCTTAAAGGGTAGATCGCAACAGTGATCAATTATGCATATATGCTTGTTAAGTGTTAAAAAGTGAAGGATATCTTCACACATCAACACAATGAAAGATATCCACCAACTATTTTAATTTCACCCATAGGAGGAGCTTATAGCATCTTATTCATAGCCAAATATCAGATTGTTACAAACTGGTATAGGCACACAATTCCCCAAGAAATTTTAGGAGTCCCATATGTCACAAATAAAATTGTTAAGACACGGACCAATAGGTTTTACATGCCACTGACACAAACCTTGACAACGTTCTACATCTCTATCCTCAACAAATACATCATGATGGTGAAATTGATTAGGCCATTGGAAGCTGCAAAAGAAGAGGGTGTTTCCCCAAAAATTGGGCTTGAAACGAAATTCCCACATGCCATTAGGAGGGATCTGATGAAAGCCGAGATCATCGTCCTTGGATTGGCAATGAATAGTTAGTGTTACTCCTCCAGGTAAGTTGTTTAAGATTTGGACACGGACTTTTCCAGCTATCCAAAAATCTCCAGAGCAAGCTTGCGAGAGGACAGCAATGGTCATGAATACCACGAAAGGTGTAAGGGATGTGGTCATGTTTGTACCCTTTGTATTTTCTTTTGGAAAATGCATAAAGAGGCATGGTGGACCAATCAATTTAAGGAGGAATGAAGTGGCTTCATTTGGTAATATGGGATGGTGCTATTTCTATATCTTATATAAGTAAATACACCCAATTTACCAAAAAGATAAAATTGCCCTTAATCATCATTGCAGTTTAAAGTAATGGCCCCAAAATTTTTAGTTTTTATGAAATTATGTAAGCTTTAGTTACCAAAAAGATGAAAATTACCATGTATATATTGTTAGATTTTACTTGCATAAAAATCAATTTTGTTGAAAAGAAAAATTTCCAGAAACTTAGTTCTTTTCTACGTTGTGTGTTTCCAAATATTAGTAAAACTCTCACATGCTTTGTATGAAAATATCTTGCCAATAGTAAGGAAAAAAGATAAATTCTTTAGCATAGTTAGTAAAGAGACTTGATATACATATTTTAGAATAAAGAAATTAAGAAATAAAAAGTTCACCTAGAAAGTGAGCTTTTGATACAAGAGAGAGAAAGAATAGATAAGTTATTCTAAGAGCAATGATGAAAAAGAGATTTTTAAGTTTTTTAATATATCAAAGAATTTATCTTTTTTCTTACTATTGATGAGGTACTTTTACACGGGGATATTTAATAGTACACTAAAAAAGTTCTTTAATACACTTAAAAACAAAAACTTTGAAATTCTTAATTATGACAACTAGATCCTATATACAATTAGGAAAAAAAGAAGAGAAAAGAAGACTTTGAATTGAATGATTGGGGGCTATTTTATCTTTTTTGTGTCAACGGGGCTAATTCAGTCATATAGGGAGCGGAAATAGTGCTGCCCAAACATGTATGAAGAGTATATTTTACCTATTAAAGCATTTATATGACAAATGTGAAGGGCACTTACTATAGCAATATAGTGTATGGAAAAAGAGTCTTTTTGAATCTATATCTACATATATCTATACTTGGAATATTTAGTGAATCTTGATGTCACTATGCAAATTCACTGGTAATTCCAAATGAAGCATCTTCCATTTCTCATTTAGCGCTTGTATAGCTGGTGTATACTGATCATACATATTTTTACCTATTCAAGGACTAAGATGACAAATGTGAAGGGCACTTACTATAGCAATATAGTGTATGGATTGAAAGTCTTTTTGAATCTATATCGACATATATCTATACTTGGAATATTTAGTGAATCTTGATGTCACTATGCAAATTCATTGGTAATTCCAAATGAAGCATTTTACATTTTTCATTGAGCGCTTGAATAGGTAGTGTACACTCATCATACATATTTTTAACTATTCAAGCATGAAGATGACAAATGTGAAGGACACTTACTATAGCAACATAGTGTATGGAGAGAAAGTGTTTTTAAATCTATATCAGCATATATCTATACTTGGAATATTTAGTGAATTTGGATGTCACTATGCAAATTCATTGGTAATTCCAAATGAAGCATCTTACATTTCTCATTTAGCGCTTGATACTCATCATTAGCAAATGAAGCATCTTAATCCTCTCTAAGTAAACTACATGTCTACATTTTAATGGGAAATCAAACATAAATCTAACGAATGGTAGATTTGAGTAAGGAATATTGATTTAAAAATTTTGTAAGAAGAATTTGGAATAAATGTATTGTGGGGCACCATTTTGGCATTTAACCCTTTGCCATGTCAGAACTCTTTATTTTCCAACTTTACTCAAGCCGAAGTTTACTATAACTCTTGGAATTTGTGAATCGAAATCGATCTATAACCTTGGTCTCTTTAGCTATCATTTTTTATTAGTGATTGACCCCGTGCCACATAAGCAGCAATTTTTTTTTTCTAATCGTTTAATGGATTCAATTTCTAAGGGTTTAATGATGCTTTTTTCACTCGGAATAACTCGATCTTTAGAATTCATGAATCAAAATCGTTCTTTGACTCTGGTCCCTCTAGCTATAATTTTTTATTAGTGACCGACCCTGTGCCACGTCACCTCTGCTCCGACACACCTAACTCCAGCAAGACACCGGGGATCAACGGCCATCCTCCGCCCGGGTCCGAACCCTTATCGACGACTTGTCGCTCACGCTCGATTCCGGCGATCGCTGTCTTCTTATCGGGTCCAACGGCACAGGTTCTTCTCAGCTCAAACCACGTCGTCTTCTGCCAAAATGTTGTTCTGGGTGTCTCTGTATGTAGTAGTGGACAAGTACATGGCCATCTCATCATGTTAAAAGGCGTGGATCTTGGTTACATTGTTGAATTGGTTTGTTGGTGAAGCTGCTTTATCACATAGAATTTGAGTTTGGTGGTTGAAGTATTTGAATTTCAGTAGCTGGAGATAGTGATTTGATTTCAGGAGAAAGTCGGGTTTATTTTTAAAGAGGGTGGAATGAATGATTTCTCATGCGAAATGTTGTCGATATCCGTTGGGACATTGGAAGATTGGGGCGATGTTTTTGAAATGGTGATTTGGAGAGAGTGTATATTTTGGCAAAATTAAATCATGGGCACTTGCAGTTTTCTCGTTCGAGAATAGTAATGTAAAGAATCCAAAGAACCACATGACATTCTCATTTGAAGCAGTGCTTGTAGCCCTGAATTGAGGGGATATGCTTTTAGTCATTTATGTGAATTCCTTACTGCTTTGCTCGTCGTCGGGTGATGCTTGTAACAGGTAAGACTACTACATTGAAGATTATTAGGAGGGAAGCATATGGTGGAGCCTCACTTGGTCCGCGTGCTTGGGAGATTGGCATTCTTCCATGACACCGCATTGACATCTTCTGGGATCTTTGTTACCTTGGAGGAGAGGTGAGTTCTCTTTTGTCCTGATCTCATTGTCGGACCGCACGCTTTGTTGTGATATTACGTTTGCACTGATGGTGACTCTGAAAAGTTGTTGCTTTCGATTGTGATATCCGTTCTCTTCTGATTTTTATGATGAGTTGTATGCTACAGCTCGGCACTCTGCGATTGGTGATTAAGGGAGAGATTAAGTCTGTCGTGATTATCTTCCTTCTCCAGTAAACTATACAATTCCTGATGTAATTGTTCCTTTTTTCCCTTTTTGCCCTTTTCATTCCGCAGTGGAGACGAGAAGTTGCTTTTGCGGGCTTTGAAGTTCCTAAACAGATGGATGTCTCTGTTGAGAAAATGATATTTGGGGTGGCAGGAATATAGATTTAACAAAGAAGAGCTTAGCTAATCAAGGTGAAACAATAACTTTCAGGACAGAAAATGATTTGAGATCAGCTTCTTTTTTTCACCAAAAAAATGCTGAATTTTGAAGTATATACAAAAGGGAAAACTTTAAATAAAGGCCTAAAATATCATCATTTTTTTTTTCAAAAAAGGACATGAAGTAAATATCATTTTAAATAATGGCCTGAAATGATCAACACAATCTCAAATAAAGGTTTCAAGTTACTATTAAGGGCATTTTAGTCTGAGGATTTTTTTCTTTTATTCTTTCTCTGTTCATCTTCTTTCTTCTTCATACAGCCGACACGTCAGTAAATTTTTTTTATTAAAATTGACTGAATAAACTTAGTTGGTAAAATGTGGAAACATTTGGGATTCAATTAATATAATTAAAAGGTTTAGGACGTAATTGGCAAAAGTGTCACATATTTAGGACTTTTTTGGAAAATTTTCCATTATTCATGATATCTACACACAATACCTCTGATTTAACACAATTCCAGCAATTAAGAGACTAATTCTTTTTAAGTGTTCACTTAAGAAGGCATGATCGATGATGGTTACTCCTGGTCATTGCTGATTTTGAAGTCGATTGACATTTTTGGTGGTCACGCATTGGCTCTGGAAAAGGACAAATACCATCCTGTTGCAAAATGACACTTATGAGTTATGAAATTGGTAACAAAGAGAGAGCCAATCTTGCACTCTAAAATACGATAATGTATGTCTAGATCTTCGGCATAGGCACTTGAGATAATCCAGGATACTTTTCGTCAAGAGATTTTTCTATTTAATGATTTGACCAATTATCACTGAATATTTTATTCATGATATATAAAGCAATTAAAGGTATCAGCACGTGCTGAATAGACCAATTATTTGGACAAAAAAAAGTTGTGCTCATGTTCGTGATTTCTAGAAGGGGAAATTCGCAACAAAAATGGAAAAGATACAACATTTTAATAAGTGACCATATTACTATAGGAAAAAAAGATGAAGAAGAACATGTGCGATTAAAACGTCATTAGATGCCCGTGTGACTACTAGCGTAGCCCTTAAACAAACGGCAAAAGTATCAAATATTAATGATTATTTATCTTTCTGACTCATTAAAAAAATTCATTTATTTTTATTTTTCATGCCATATGTTAGTGAGGCCCCGAGTAGCAAACCTGCAAGATCGCTAGCACCGGGGATTCTTACCGGTCACCAATATTGACGCTGTCTTAACTGTCTTTTTTTTTTTAATTGCTCTTCTTGTTATTTGTGCTTTAGATCCCATAATTTTCTAAATTGATCCCAAGCAAAATTTAAATAAATAATTCAATCGATATAGATATACATATATTAATATATATATATATATATATATATATATAGATTACATCAAGGAGGATTGAAGAGTATACGCCAACCGACAGATGCTCGCGTCCTCTATTATGCTGATGCAAGGTGTGCATTTTGACAATCATTATGAGGGAAAAGCAGTTTTTTATTCATAAGCTAATTAGCATTATCCATCAGTCAACAATTATAAATATATATACATTACATCAAGGAGGATTGAAGAGCATACACCAACTGAGAGATACTCGTGTCCTCTACTATGCTGATTAATTTGACAACCATTATAAGGGACAAGCAGTTTTTTATACATAAGCTAATTAGCATTATACATCAGTCAACAATGTCTATTATATAGAAAATCTATTTCTTTATCTTTTCATTACACTCACTTATAATGCTCATTAGGGCTCCATATGTTTTGCTGAAGAAGAATTTCGATGAAAATATATTTTTTTTTTTACACTTTTTTTATGTTCAAAATGCTAAAGTCAGAAAAGTGCTCACCACTCGAAATCAAAAAAACGATTTCTCCTTAATAAGAAGAAAACATTTTCGTTAGCTGTATCACTCTATTCCATGTCATCGGGACATCAATGGACTTCGACCAAGCTTAGAGCTTCAATAAAAAAACTCTCTCTCTCTCTCTCTCTCTCTCTCTCTCTCTCTCTCTCATCCTTGCTTGCTTCCATAATTGATTTTCTCTATTTATCATCGATAGATCAATCAGTAATCCTCTACTTTTTTAGGAAATAATTACTTCCTATACTTGATTTCCCCCTTAAAACTATATTTTACCATTGGAGAGCACATAAGGTATTTTTAAAGATATCGAAGTAGATTGTACTTACCACTTCATTTCTTTCCGATACTAATTCGAAACCGGAGGAAAAAGAATGAAGACTTTGAATTCTTTCACGAATGTTTAGAATTCATAATCACCAGACTTTACAGCTTCTTTTTTTCCATATTTGCTTTTTAAAGGTATTTCATTTGAAATCTTTGGATCTTTTATCAGTCGCTGGATGTCCAGCTTAACAAAAATCATTTCAATTTTCGAAAATTGCAATTTTATTCCAAGGACTTTTTGTTAAATCTAAGATACAACATCGCATTCTCGAAAATTGCATTTTTATTCCAAGGACTTTTAGTTAAATCTAAGATACAACATCGCATTATCTAACCTTAACCTTAGCAAAGTCAACTCAAGATGTCGCCCTCAACAAAAACTGATCTGAATCTTGCAGTTAAGATTACAAGCGAAAAAAAAACATACAATACTCAAAAAAGAACTTGCCAGAACCATTCAGCTCCAATCCCCAGCTGAAAGGTAAGAATTGACTTCTGTCGTGTTGAAATCTATACAGGTGTGAGGAAGCCATCACCCCAGAACATTGCCCTCTTCAACTCTAAACTGAAAGAAGAAGAAGAAGAAGAAGAAGACAAGATAAGATGCACAAAACAATCGAAGATTTACATAGAGATTGACGAAGACAGCATGCCCAAGGTCACTCAACAGCAACAATAGCAGTAGCAGCAGCAGCCAAGAAAAGAGCGGACAGAAAAGGAAGATATACATGTAATGTCATTCGACTTTGCTTAATGTATCCGTTGTCCAGATACCCTTTGAAGGTGGAGCAGTGCCTGTGATCATTACGACCGTCTGGTGCTTGCGCTGTCGTCGCCTTTTCTTGGTAATTTTATTGTTGTTGCAGTCACTTTCATGGGGAGGCAAACATGTGGTGATCTGAAGTCCCTTTTGATGACAGGACCGAATACGATTCAGGAACGAACTTATATGGGCAATCTGGTGACGCCAGTATGTAGTCCACCCTCATACCGTATTTGCACGTCCCTTGCACGCCTGAAATAGAATAAACGGTTTCGTTTCTTCACTAGACTTTGCTTTATTAGTTGACTTAGACATTTGTATGACCGAGGACTCCAGGCTCTTTTCATTCATATTACTGGGCCTCCATCGCATTATCAATTAGAGAGACGATTACGTCTCTGAGTTCCATAAGCATGTTCAGTGTTTTGCTTTTCATATTGTACGTTCTGCTGCTATTGGGGACGAGTTACGGTGTGTAGAAGAATCACTTGTCGCCGCTTCATCTTGTGGCAAGGTTCATGACAGACACTATCACTTTCGATTGAAAGGCAACCCAAAATGATGTGGTTAGTATGAACATAAGCTGGCTTGTGAAAATAATCGCATTGTTCTATATCTATATGCCGGCCAATATTATGTGAAATCAATTTGCTGTCGTTTCAATCTTAGCAAAGGTTTATGTGATGGCAAAATTGCGATGTTTGACAATGGACTGCAAAAAAGTAATTGCTCATCCCTCCCTCATTACTCATTGGTGCTCTCCAACTTTAGTGATAATGATCCATACGGTTCGTTAGTTGCGCCGGTGGTCTTCATGAAGTGCTCACAGCCCCTTGCTTTTACTTCGTGAGTCAATACTGAACCATCTATTGAGGAAGCATATCCTTCCAAAATGCCCCCTATTTTTTTTCCCAAATGAAGGTGTACTCATACGCTGTACATGGGTTTGATCTCCGAGTAGGGGACATCAAGGATACTTACACCAGAACCATAAAGGCTTTAATACCGCATTATATCCCAAGGTGGGAAAAAGATCGGTATAATTGTGCGAGCTCACCGTATAAGGACCTCCACAACATGATGGTCGAGGGATTCACTATCTCCTATTATAAACTCTCGCCACCAACAAGTTTCGAGTTTTGCTACTTAGGTTTCGCATACCAAAGGGCGAGGTGCAGACACCATGATTCCCGGAAGCTGACTTTCCCAGTTCTTTCTTTGTTTCTTTCTTCATCCTCATCATTTTCTTAAATGTTAGCTCCACTGAGGGATCGTATAAAAATTTACTTATTGAGTGATGTGCATGTTTCAATTGGATATTGTAATAGCTTGGTTCAATTTTTTGCGAGAAAAAGATGAGATTATTTTATAGGCAAGCGATTGACTGATCCACAAGAATGATATTTCAATTGACAGTGAATAAGTACGTGTCAGTTTATTTTTGTGCATGTGAACATTACACCTATAGTCTTTGCGCGTGTCGAGAATGGCAAAGCAAGTGAATTTCTAATTGAGACCTGCATCGATTGATCGTTGGTTGAAAAATTATCGTATTGTCTTTTTCTCTGAGATCAGTCTGTTTATTCATTAAGTGGTTCAATTATGGAAAATAGATGACGGTCATATTCTTAATTATAGTGAATAAGTAAGCATAGTGAATAAGTAAACATTGCATTATTTTTGTGAATTCAAATGTTGTGTCTATAGTCCTTGCATGTGTCGATCCACGACGATGCAAGTGAGTTTCTAATTGAGGTGAGTCGGTCCCATGCTAGTTGAGAATTTATTATATTGCTTTCTTTCTTTCATAAAGTTTAACAATATCCATGAGCAAGAAGTGCCCGCTCCTTATTTTCTTTCTATTTTTGCCGAAAGCGACATTATACAAGTTAAAATCTATGTACCCCT
This sequence comes from Eucalyptus guilfoylei, assembly GCA_016097605.1. Taxonomy (NCBI): domain Eukaryota; kingdom Viridiplantae; phylum Streptophyta; class Magnoliopsida; order Myrtales; family Myrtaceae; genus Eucalyptus; species Eucalyptus guilfoylei. The sequence continues at coordinate 16,637,996 of CM027867.1, read as the reverse complement.
AAATTAGCATGGTCCTCTTTCTTGGTTACTAATTTTGTTTTTTTCTCAAAAATGAAAAACCTTATATGATAAAATACATCATTCTTTTTCTTTTCGTCTTCGAAATTTAACAATGACATTTACGAAATATTGGCCTTGAAAATAAAATAGAACGCCAAATGCCTCACTTGAAAGGATTTTGATTGAGTTTAGGGTACAAAACATTAAAATCGATTCTTTTTTATGATACTAAAATAAATTTCTAGAGAGAATTAATTTGCCAAGAAAAATCAAATCTTGAAAATGCGGAGGAGTTTCCTCTCTAATGAATGTAAAAGCTGTCCATCACTAATTCCGAGACCGTGTTTTAGCCAGGCCGTTCTTTTGAATTTTTTCTTTGCTGGACTTTGTTTTAGGGTTGACTTGGACATTTCGATGACCGATGACTCCCAACCCTTTATCAAGCCTCCCTCGCATTACCAAATGAGCTAAAACTTCCATTTCTCGTTCCATTTGTGGCTTTAGTTGGTGCTTCCCCAAATATATCCAAAGGAATATTTTCCAGCACTGCCACCCCGAGAGCCTCCAGCTTTTGGTACATTATTTGATGCTTGAGAAAAACCAGAGGCTGAGGAAGATAAATTGTATCTCACGCCCTCTGCTTCACAAGGAATTGCAGGAGAATTTGCAGGTGGCTTGCTTTCCCCGTTCGAAGTAGAAAATCCCTAAACACTTCTTCTGCTGATATAAACAGAGGGCAAGGTTCTTACAGAGCAAGGTTCTTTGGTGTAATCTTTGCTCAAAATGTGAGTTGGTACTTTTTGCAACCAAAGGAAGACATTGTATTGAAGGGTACAAGGTACACACAAGCCCATACTATCTCAAGAAAACGTGTATGTACAGTTAGAGAGACTCAAGCCTTATAAGCTAGCCCATGACTCCTTCCCTAGGCGATGTGGGACAAGAGAAGAGAGGGACCCCTTCCTTATGCACGTCCGAGGACCACCACTCAGGCCGTCACACCAAAAGCCTGACTGAAATAACTCAAAACCCAAGAACTTGGCTAAACTAAAGTTGTTCTGTCCAGGAAACATTCCTGCCTGGGCACCCCACATCTGAAAGAGATAATCTGTCATCACCAGAATTCCTGTATGAAGAAGGAATAACTTTGACGGGATTCGAGATGCTTTAGGTAAAAGGGAACATTTGACAAGACCAAGCAGATGAAGGAAACCAAAGAGACTAATTGGTGACAATGATGCATAGAACACTGCTATACACACTATCTTGTCACACTGCCAAATGAGGAGCCTCTTAATAAATCCAAGTACTCCAAATTCCATAAGTGTGGAGTCGTCAGATTGGATATACTTGCTCTGTCTCCTTTTGTAGCTCTAAAGCTGCATCACAATCAGGATTGAAAGAGACTGCCAAATATTCTGCAATAGGGAAGCTTTTGAGTTGTAGGCCAAGTAAAACTGAAGATCAATCAACCCCGACAACCACATCTCAAAGGTGGAGAAATTGCTCAAGCTGTATAAGAAGATAAACACAGTGATTGCATATACTTTCAATGGAAACCAAAGGTGTCTTCTCGTCCTTTCAAAGAGTTGTCTTCCTATGATCCAACATAGGAGGAGCAAAATGTAGCCAAACGATATGTAAATGGGTGTCACCAAGTGAAGTGTTAGGAGGATTGTCAAAAAAAGCAATATACGTGCCACAGGAGTGATATACCCCATTGCACCGAGAAATGACATGATCCTTCTCTCCGGAAGTTGAAAGGATATTACATTTTAGAAATGCAAATTAGAAATGCCTGTCGTATAATTTAGAAAAACAGTAAACAAAATCTTCTTCTATAAACCTCTACAAATGAATCTGGCATTCTGAACAGTGCATAACTAGTCAAAAGTCCGCCGCCATATCTAAATAGATAAAGGCCAGTCATTACTCGCATGCTATTAAACCAGTGGCTAATCAATTTTTATGCAGAAACTCCGTGGGGGAATTTAAAGGGTGTGTTCCTAAAATGAAAGGGAGGAGTCTTGAGCATATTCAAGCAGCCATCGACAAAGAATGAAAATGGCAGCACTCCCAAGTCATTTACTCAAAAGAGAACAGCAAGTGATGCTCAAACTTGACAAAAGGGACGGCTCGTTCAAACCGAGCATGCTGATGGTCTAGGGAGTTCACCAGCTATCGTTTCGGTTCGACCAGAAGGTGAGCCTGAAGCGAAACAAGCTATGGTACCGCACGACATTCCTGGGCGAACGTCGGGCGCAGCCTCGCGTCCTTGCGTCCTTCGGCCGGCGACCCTCTCTCTGTTTTGTCCTGAAGCAAACGTCCAAGCGAGGGAAGGAGGAGGAAGGAGGAAGAAGAGGGAGCTGGGCCGCGGAAGAAGAAAGGTGGGCCGCGCCTGGGAAATAGAAGGAACAGAAGCAGGCTAGGCCACAAGAGGAGGGGGTGGGGCGGGAAAGAAAGGGAAAAGAAGGAGGAGGAGGGGCCGGGCTAAGGCTGGCCCTAGCCCGGCCCGGCTGCGTTTTTATTTTTGTTAATTTTTTTTTCTAATATTAATTTTAAAAATTATTTTAAAATTTTTTTAATACTAGTAATGTAAAAATTTTCCTAATGTCTATATGCAATACAATTTAACGAAAATGCGATGCATTTTAATGAAAATTATTTATTTTACTTTTTAGTTATTTTTAGAGACTAATACCTAATTTTCTATACGACTAAGTCCTAACTAAAAATACCGACAAAAAAAAAAAGGGCAAAATTTAGATGTCAAAAACAGACAAGAACATTTTTTTTTTTTTCATTTGATAGAACGATAGTAATCGATCGGTTCATTTATTAAGTGGTTCTATTATGAGAAAGAGATGACAATATTGTTCATAGAACTAAAATAATTACGGGAGAGTGATTGTAATATTGAAGTTGATAGTGAATAAGTAAACATAAATTTTTTTTTTTTTTGTGAACTTGAATATTGCATGTATAACGAAGTTTGTGAGGTTTTAGTCAATGCGCGTCAGTCCCATCGCTAGAAATTATCGAATTGCTTTCTTTCTTTCATAATGTGTTACACCATCCAAGAAGCACTAACTCTTGTCTTTCCTTTTAATTTTGTTATACAAGTTAATATTCCCTTTAATAGTCTATCTTTGTTACCAATTTTGTTTTTTTGTCGGTAATGAAAAAGCTTATACGGTGAAATACGACATTTTTTCCCTTTTCATCTTCACAATTTATCGAACTGACACTCGTGGAATATTGGCCTTGAAAATAAAATTGAATGCCAATGCCTCACTTGAAAGGATTTTGGTTCAATTTAGAGTACATAACATTCAAATCGATTATTTTCTTAATGAACTAAAATTGATTCCTAAAGAGTCAATTTGCCAAGAAAAGTTAAATTTGAAAACTGCAGAGAAGTTTCTTTTCTAATCAACGTGAAAACCACACCATAAATAATTCCAACACTGTGTTTTTGTCGCCTTGACTGCAAGGGCTGCAATTTCCACGTGAGACCCACTTTTTCTTCGCTAGACTTTGTGTTGATGGTTGACTTGGAAATTTGCATCTATAGTCTTTGCGTGACGATAGAGTAAGTGAGGTTCTAGTCAAGGTGCGTTGGTCCGTTGCTAGAAATTATTGTATTGCTTTCTTTCTTTCATAACTTGTTACACTATCCAAGAAGCACTTATTTCTTATTTTCCTTTTACTTTTGCCAAAAGCGACATTATACAATTTAATATTCTTGTTCATAGTCTATTTTTGTTACTAATTTATGTTTTTTGTCAAAAATAAAAAGCTTAGATGATGAAATACGTCATATTTTTCCTTTTCGTCTTCACAATTTAACGAAGGGACACTGATGAAATATTAGTCTTGAAAAGAAAATAGAACGTCATTGCCTCACTTGCAAAGATTTTGATTCAATCTGAAAACTGCAGAGAAGTTTTTTTTTCTAATCAATGTGAAAGCTATGCATAAATAATTCCACCACCGTGTTTTGACACCTTGACCACAAGGACTGCAATTTCCACACGATATCCACCTTTTCTTTACTAGACTTTGCTTTGTTGGTTGACTTAGACATTTGTATGACCGAGGACTCCAGGCTCTTTTCATTCATATTACTGGGCCTCCATCGCATTACCAATTAGCAAAACTTTTATTGCATTAGATCAAACGATATAGGGACGATTAAGTCTCTGAGCTCCACAAACATGTTCAATGCCTTGGTTTTCATATTGTATGTTCTGCTACTATTAGGGACGAGTTGTGGTGCATAGGAGAATCACTTGTGCGCTACTTCATCTTGCGGCGAGGTTCATGACATACGCTATTACTTTCAATTGAAAGGCAACCCAAAAGGATGCGGCCGCTATGAACATAAGCTAGTATGTGAAAATAGTCGCATCGTTCTATATCTATATGCCAGCCAATATTATGTGAAATCTATTTACTACTGTTCCAATTTTAGAAAATATTTATTCAATGGTGAAATCGCGGTGGTTGACGATGGACTGCAAAAAAGTAATTGCTCATCCCTTCCTTATTACTCATTGGCGCTCTCCAACTTTAGTAATAATGATCCATACGGTTCGTTAGCTGTGCTGGTGGTCTTCATGAAGTGCTCACAGCCCCTTGCTTCTATTTCGTAGGTCAATACTGAACCATGTAATGAGGGAGCATATCCTTCCGATATGCCCCCTATTTTTTTCCCAAATGAAGGTGTACTCATACACTGTACACGGGTTTGATCTCCAAGTAGGGGACATCAAGGATACTGACACCAGAACCATAAAGGCTTTAATACCGCATTATATCCCAAGGTGGGAAAAGGATCGGTATAATTGTGCGAGCTCACCGTATGAGGACCTCCACAACATGATGGTCGAGGGATTCACTATCTCCTATTATAAACTCTCGCCACCAACAAGTTTCGAGTTTTGCTACTTAGGTTTCGCATACCAAAGGGCGAGGTGCAGACACCATGATTCCCGGAAGCTGACTTTCCCAGTTCTTTCTTTGTTTCTTTCTTCATCCTCATCCTTTTCTTAAATGTTAGCTCTACTGAGGGATCGTATAAAAATTTACTTATTGAGTGATGTGGCATGTTTCAATTGGATATTGCAATAGCTCAGTTCGATTTTTTGCGAGAAAAAGATGAGATTATTTTATAGGCAAGTGATTGACTGATCCACAAGAATGATATTTCAATTGATAGTGAATAAGTACGTGTCAGTTTATTTTTGTGCATGCGAATATTACACCTATATTCTTTGCGCGTGTCGAGAATGGCAAAGCAAGTGAATTTCTAATTGAGACCCGCATTGATTGATCGTTGGTTGAGAAATTATCGTATTGCCTTTTTCATTGAGATCAGTTTGTTCATTCATTAAGTGGTTCAATTATGGAAAAGAGATGACGGTCATATTCATGATTATAGCACAATTACAAAAGAGTGATTTTAAAATTTAAGCATAGTGAATAAGTAAACACCGCATTATCTTTGTGAATTCAAATGTTGCGTCTATAGTCCTTGCGTGTGTCGATCCACAACGACGCAAGTGAGTTCTAATCGAGGTGCATTGGTCCAATTGCTAGTTGAGAATTTACCATATTGCTTTCTTTCTTTCATAAAGTTTCACAACATCCATGAGCAAGAAGCGCCCGCTTCTTATTTTCTTTCTATATTTGCGGAAAGCCACATTACATGAGTTAAAATCTATGTACCCGTTAATTAACATGATCCTCTCTCTTGGTCACTAATTTTTTTTTTTCTCAAAAATGAAAAACCTTATACGATGAAATACATCATCCTTTTTCTTTTCGTCTTCAAAATTTTACGAAACGACATTTACGAAATATTGGCCTTGAAAATAAAATAGAACGCCGGATGCCACATTTGAAAGGATTTTGAATGAGTTTAGGGTACAAAACATTGAAACCGATTCTTTTTTACGATACTAATAAAATAAAGAGAGAATTAATTTGCCAAGAAAAATCAAATTTGGAAAATGCAGAGAGGTTTCCTCTGTAATGAATGTGAAAGCTATCCATCACTTATTCCGAGACCGTGTTTTAGCTGGGCCATACTTTTTAAAGACTTTCTTCGCTAGACTTTGTTTTAGGGTTGACTTGGACATTTCGATGATCAACGACTCCCAACCCTTTTTACCAAAAAAAAAAAAAAAACGACTCCCAACCCTTTATTGAGCCTCTCTCGCATTACCAGATGAGCTAAAACCTCCATTGCACCAGACCAAACAATAAAGAGATGATTATTTCTCTCAGCTCCATATTTACACTCCGTGTTTCACTTCTCGTATCGCATGTTCTGCTACTATTAGGGATGAGTTGCGGTGCGAAGAACAATCATTTGTGCGTCCCTTCATCTTGTGGCGAGATCCATAACATAAGTTATCCTTTTCGATTGAAAGGCGATCCAAAACATTGCGGCAGTTCTCGGTATGAGCTAGCTTGTGAAAATAATCGCACTGTTCTATATCTATATGCTAGCCGATATTATGTGAAGTCGATCCATTACAGTTTCTATTATGACCAATATTTATTCGAAGGTAATATCACAGTGGTTGACGATGGACTGCAAAAGGGTAATTGCTCGTCCCTCCCTCGTTACCCACTGAGGTACTCCAACTTCAGTTCTGATTATATATATGCTAGTGGATACGCTACGCTGGTGGCCTTCTGAAGTGTTCCCAACCCATTGCTTCCACTTCATATGTCGATACCAAACCATGTATTGAGGGAGCATACTCTGCCGACACGCCTCCTTATTTTTCCCAAATGAAGGTGTATTCATACGCTGTACAGAACTTAAAAGCAGGGGATTTCAAGGACTCCTGCACCGTAACCATGACGGCATTCGCATCGGATCAAATCTCGGGGCGGGAAGGGGATCAGAATGGGAGCTTAACATACAAGGACCTCCACAACAAGATGGCCGAGGGATTCAATCTCTACTATTGGGGAGAACCCTTGACCGGAAGAATTTTTTGGTGTCGCTACTTAAGTTTCGGATACCGAATGGAGGGTTGCGGTGGTATTATGTTCCCCAAGGGAGTTCCCCTTAAAGGTGTTCTTTCTTTCTTTCTTCTTCTTCCTTTTCTTAAATCCTAGCTTTACTAAGAGATCTTACCAAAATTTAGTTACCAAGTGATGTGGCAAGTTTTAGTTGGATGTTTTTAATACAATCCACACATTAAGACACTAGTTTCTCTAAAAACACAACAGAAAAAAAAATTGCCACATCACCTAAGTTGAAAAGTTGAATGAGATTTCTTAGTAGATTCGGCATGCATTGATTTTTTTAATTTTACAATTTATGGACCTTTTTTTTTTCTGGATTTGACACTATTACTTTATATTTGTTTGGGGGAAAATGTTTGATTTAATAGTTGCTCGTGTCCCTTGCATGGCTGTTATTCTTATGCGGGTGAATAAATTGCACGCGACCTGGATGATGTTTGTAAATTAGAATTATGGCGCAGTGAGATGTGAACTTATGAATCATTTGGTACTCCTTGAGAAGACAAAAGCGAAATCGTGTTTTCTTTAGAGAAATGGTCATGTTACGATAACATGGATTCCCCAAGTGAATAGAATAAACTGCGATCTGAGCACTTATCTGGGAGAGTAAATTATTTTTTTATGTTGAAATGCTAAAATGATAGATTTAATTCTTCATTGATTGATCATCGATTCTAATCAGTCATTTTCGGTCACCTTAGATGATGTTATGGAGATCAGCCCTTATTTTGCGCCATATGTGGGCCGGAGCCTTGCCTTTGTCTTGGGTATGACTTCCTAGTCCTTTTCTCCTCACAACTATGAAGATCTCAAGCACCACTCTGATAAAAAAAATTACATTTAAAATTCTTTTGTTGCACTACGCTAATCTATGGAAAATTTCTACGCAGCCAATTACGTCGCAGCAAGATTCATACTCGGAGCTCTATGTGTGCTGATACTTCTAATCTATAAGTGGATGAGAAGGCACCAAGCGATCGACGCAAACATCGAAGAATTCCTACAAGCTCACAATAACTTTCTGCCCATAAGGTACTCCTATTCGGATATTAAGAAGATTACAAAAAATTTCAAATGCAAATTAGGTGAGGGGGGATATGGTCTTGTGTACAAAGGAATCCTTAGAAGTGGCAATGAAGTTGCGGTTAAGATTTTGAACAAACCAGAATCCAATGGCCAAGATTTTATTAGCGAAGTGGCCACAATTGGAAGGATCCACCACGTCAATGTGGTGCAACTTGTTGGTTTTTGCTTCGATTACTCCAAACAAGCTTTGGTCTATGATTTCATGCCGAATGGCTCCCTGGATAAACACATTTCGAATAAGGATGGTGATGATTCTCTTAATTATAAGAAAATGTATGAGATCTCTCTTGGCATAGCTAGAGGGATAGAATATCTACATCGGGGATGTGATATGCAAATTCTACACTTTGATATCAAGCCGCACAACATTCTCCTAGACCAAAGTTTCACTCCGAAAATTTCTGACTTTGGACTGGCAAGATTTTATCCCACCGGTCATAGCATAGTATCATTGACTGCAGCAAGAGGAACCTTGGGTTATATGGCGCCTGAGCTATTCTATAAAGACATAGGTGGCATTTCTTATAAAGCCGATGTTTATAGTTTTGGGATGATGTTGATGGAAATGGCCGGTAGAAGGAGAAATATAAATGCACGTGCAGAGCGTTCAAGTCAAATTTACTTTCCTTTGTGGGTTTATGATCAACTTGGCAAAGAAAATGAGGTTGAAATGGTAGATGTCATAGAAGAGGAAAGAGAAACAACGGGGAAGATGATAATCGTTGCATTATGGTGTATACAATTGAGTCCTAATGATCGGCCGTCGATGAGGAAAGTCCTAGATATGCTTGAGGGAGATATGGCTAAACTACAACTACCTCCAAAACCACTTTTGTATCCAAGAGAGGTGCTGATTGATGATGTCGACACTGAGATAGAACTTGAAATGGTCTCATCTTCGTCAAGTGCTTCGATAATTTCGAGCAGTTACCAATTTTATCGTGACAATGATACGAAATCATGTATTGTGTGATCATTCCCCTATTGTAGAAATGAGGTGCAAAATTTAAATAGTACTATTAACATGTATCATTATTCACAATGTAATCTGTGAAGTTTTTACATGTTTTTCATATAGCACTAGTGTTTTTCGGTAGACTCATTATGTCCATATTTTATAAATGACAATGAATGTCGTATGCATTCATTTAATTTTTGTTTCATGTGAATCTCTCTTGTTTCCATCAAAACCTCTCACCCCAACCCTTCGACCCCGCTCGATCACCCACCTCTGCAACTGCTACATGCTCAAGCAATCTCTGACATCGACCTCATGTCACGGGATGGTTAGGGCCTAATTGATGAACGACTAGCACATGTCAAAGACGAAAGACAGAGTAGGCTGACAATTTTGCCTTTATGATGAATGGAAATTGAACACGTAGTGTCGTTTTAGAGCATGTGATGTATTACAAAAGCTCAATCCCCAAATGCAGTAAGAATTTATGCGTTCACTTGATGATAAGACATGAGATGGTGCCTTATGTTCTTCCAAACAAGTATCATATTCCTCCAGACATTAATGTCGATAAGGAAGCCGCGATATCCACTTCACTCAGAGATCGCAGATAGAGAACCCTGACCTGATGCCAAATTAGCGAGGTACTCCCCCCATGAGCTTCAAATAATGTCATTCATCAGGACTAAGAAAACATAGAAAAGCAGCGAAAGCGCACGCTGCTGCTTAAAACTTGGGTCGTCTCGCCAAGTACAAAAGCAATTAACATTTTCTGCAAGGTCTTTTCGATTGCTTCAAATGGTTTTTAAAGTATCTAGAAATGGATAAAGCGGAAAGGACCATCCTAGTACAAGGTCAAAAATTGAAGGCTTTCAGTGACTCTGAACGAGTCTCGGTTTGGAGAATACGAAATTGTTCGAGACCACTCCCGAAAGCTAACTCTCGAGATATGCTGAGTGATACATTGATTGATAGCGTATTACTAGCTTTTTTCAGATTTGATGCACCACGAGTCGAATGCACTGATGGGCAAACGAACAGAACCCCCATGTCTATGCAAGTATGCTGACTAGTATAATGCCAAGCCAAACCTTTACATGAAGAGATTCGCCAGTAGAACGTCCAAACCAAGTCAGGGCGACGATGCTGAATATCGAGCTAAATAGCGTTAAATATCATGAATGCCTTTAGAGAAAGTAAAGACAGGGTTTGAATCCAAGGAGCTCAAGCTTCGAGCCATTAAAAGTCGACAGTTGGAAAGGTCCCCTGAAGTTTGCAGCCTGGGGGCCACCTGCAATGAGGTTCAGAACTAGCGAAATTGGCGTATGTGCAGCGTCTAATCGAGCATTTAGTCTCATTCCCTGTGTCTCCAGTGAAGGACAAGCAAGATTACCGTCGGTTACGAGATGTGGAGCGGACCCTGCCACCTCTCCTGATCCGACAAAGCCGATAGGATTAGCTGGTAGCTTGTCAGATTCAGCTCTGTTCATCATCATCTTAAACCACAGGCGCAAGCACAGTTAGCATCACAACTCGAAGTTGAAACTACGTTGTCGACTAGAATGCACACCGCGACTATCATGTTGTCATTGGCAGTGTGTTCTACCAATGGTAGCAATTATGATCATCTAAACATACAATTACTATCGAAAGAATATTCATGTCCTCTGAAGCAAGACTTGACGAGGCAAATAAAGTTTTGCCATGCCTCGTGCCGTAAGTCGACAAAGGTACCTGCGCTATCAAACGATGCATGTATTTAAACTAGTGCAGATGACAGAATTCACCAAGTAAAACAGTGTGCACAAGCAGGTAATTTATATTAAGAATCTTATCAAGTTGGTAAGTAGCTTTCAGATTGAGATGAATAGTTAAGCTCATCGCCAGAGTAGGTACTATGTTCCCCGCGATGGAGAAAAAGTAAACGATGTGGCACGGATTGCTCCCGGCCATCTTGGACCTCATACAGATACAAACTCTATGCAAGATCCCTTCGCTTTGCTCCACATTGAGCAAGCTTACAGTGCTGGATACGAAGAATCTCGGCTTATTCTTTAATTCTGCAACATTTTCACATCTGCTCCGAGGACAAAAACCAGCTCTCAGCGGATTTTTCATGGTCATGCCATGTCTAGAGCTTCGGAATTCTCTTCTTGTTCCTTGTGTTTTCTTACACAGTCGTGTAGCTATTCGAGTAGAGAGAGTGTTAAATTGATGTTGATTCGACATTTTTCACGGTTAGTGTACTAATAGACGAAGAACTACGCGAGTGCTTTTTACTGTCATTGCTCATCCTGACCATTTACTCGTGACCATTACAATTTTCATTTTGCCAGTGAGCCGAGATGAAAACTTTTCTCTACAAAGGCCACTTGAGAATTTATCGAAAGATGATAGAAGGACATGCTTGGCAAAATAATAAATAAAGGTTACAAACTAACCTTCTCGGTGGTTTGTTTATGATATCATGTTTAGCATATAGAAAGACCAGCTGAAACGCGTCTCCAAACAATCTACTGTAGCAATGCTACGTGACCGGACGCAAATCGTAGAGTGTGAAGTTCATACTACTAGATATTGAGTTTCATCTCTTTTGGAGATTTAAGTTTTTTCAAGAAGTTTCGGACTTTGCCCTGTTCAAACTATCATTAGAATTAGGAAGGAAGAGAGATGCTAGTTATATATAGGGAAAATTAGCAAAAAGATCCTGAAATCATCACATTTTTATCAATTCAGTTGTTAACTTTTCATTTATGCCAATTGAATCTTAAACCTTTTCACGATACAGTTGAGTCAATCTAGCCAATTTTGTTTAAAAAATCGCTAATATGGACACCTGTTATTTTACATGATATAGCCAGCGCAAACGTAGAGAATTTTTAATAATATTTTAATGCTTTTTTGAATTTCTTGTTAACTTTTTTTCCTTTTTGTTTTTTTTTTCTTTTCTTCTCTTTTTCTCCTTTACCTTTTTTTTACCGTGGTTGACGAGGGTCACTAGATCTTCGCTAGCGGCCACGAGGACCCGACGACTCTCACCGACCATGATAAAATAAAAAACTAAAAAAAAAATCCATTTTTAAAAAAATAATTAAAATTTCTCAACATCAGCATTGACCATCCTACGTAAGATGACTGGCATTAGTCCTCAAGCCATTCAAGGTCCCTGTACCTTTTACTTCATTCAAGCACAGAGCCCGATTGTTCTTTTTGTTTAAAGATGATGCCCTGTTATTAACGGTTTTGGACTTTGGAAGTTGTTTATATTTGCAAGTTTTGGCTTTTTGGGTACTTATGTATCGCATCCTTCCAGAAGTAAGTGCTTCTTCTTGATGAGATAACGGTGGACCTCAATGTGTTAGCAAGGGCTGATCTTTTGAAGTTTCGCACAAAGGAATGTGAACAGACAGGTTCCATAATTATCCATGCCACCCAAATTTTTGATGGCCTAGATGATTGGCCCACACATTGTATGTCATTATCTACTTCTCCAATTAAGTTCATTATTTCTCTTTCTCAGTAAGCATAGACACTTTCTGAAAGCCTTTGTGTCGATGTTAAATACCCTGATCGAACATCTCGACAAGTGTTTGACATGCACTAACACATTTCAACATGCTCCAACAGGTGATCGACAAATGTCGAATATCTGACATGCAATCTGGAATCTTGACTTGCGATTCCGACACGCATAGGTAAATTTTAAAAAAATTCAATAAACTAGGGGTTAAAATATAAATATATAAAATAAAAAAAGAAAAGAGAGAAAGGAAACCCTTTTGATTATGAAATGTGGATTTTTTTTTTTACTTATTGTTAAATGTTTAATTTAATAGTAGACTGTGGATTTCTTTTTTTTTTCTCCAAATTTTATGGATTATTGAAATGGAATATAGTTGAATTTATCAAATTAAAATAATGAATGATATTAACAAATGATGGATTAATGTTTTTGGTATAAATTCATTCTAAACTCTTTTTTATTATTTATGTATTTACGGATTTGAATCAAATTTGATTTCATAAAAATGATAACTTGTCACGTATATAATATATAATGTGTTAGAATTTTCTTTTCTTTTTTTGTTAGAAATAACGTGTCAGTGTGTCGCATTGGCGTTGGTGTTGGTGTCGGTACTGCTTAGCTCTTTCTCTATATTAGTGCTGGGATAAACTATAAAACTTTGTATGCCATATTCTCTGTCAAAGCAAATTTACCGCTCCTTTTACTCAGGTGTATGTGGCTAACGGAAAGTTGCAGCTAGCAATGCCGATTGATAAGGTCAAGGAGATCAGCAAACTGTCTCTGATGGTAACTTTTCCTTTCAAAACTGCTTCGTGTTTTTTTTTTTTTTAATTTGGTCTGGATAGATGTTTGTTCTATCATGACAACTATCTTTGCAAAGGACGGTTGAGAGTTGGCTGAGGAGAGAAAGAGATGAGGAACGGCAGAGAAGGAAAGAGAGGAAGGCAAAAGGTCTCCCTGAGTACGAACAGCAAATTGATGGAAGCCGGATCACCGGTGATCCGGCTCTTGTTGCTGCACGGCCGTTGAATAATGGTTGGGCTGGTGGAAGGCTGCACTCTACCACTGCTGGTGAAGAAAGTTGCTTCTTGAGCTCAAACAGAGTTCTCAGACAGTAGTCGAAAACACGCATCCTTGAATCTTTCAAAGCATAATAATTTTTTTATTGATGTAAGGTTAACTTCAGAGGTTTCGCTGGTTTGGCCTTTAATTTATCTGCAGATTCGATAGTCTAGGAAAAAACCATCCCATAGGGGGAAAATATTCAGTATTGTTTCCCTTTTTGGCTGAAGAAAGTATTCAGAAGCATTTTGCTCTGTTATTTGGAGATATTACGATTTCTTATTCTTTTCATTCGTTGGCTATATTTTTCCATGTGTTGGTTTTTGCAAGTTGTATCAAACCTTTTCCGATTCGACTAGTCCTAATTTGGCACGGGGGATGAATTGTATCATCCTGTCTATTGCTGAAAACTAAAGAAAAGTTTGACTCTCTGCCTTTGGAAAGGTGTTTTTATTTCCGCTGCTTTGTGAAGTCTCATCGGCTGTTTAGTCTGATGCAATCTTAATTGAATGACTTTGGATCTACGTGATCTGGAAGACTTGGTAGGGAGTGACCGTCATGGTCATGAGAGTTCTCAGAAATGGAAGAGCTTTGAGGGGTTTTAGAAGTGAAAGCACATTGCAGAAACTAGAGTTGATTTTTCCATAAATTTCATAGTGCGCTATTTCTTAATGCAAGATACATAGATAATGCTCAATTGGGATCATGATGAACGTTGCTGCCGTTTCTGTGTGACGGAAGCTGCAACTCCAAGTCTTCTTTCTCTCTACACATCACTGCTGCTTCCATCTCCTCAGCAATCTTTGCTTGTTTTGCCTCCTTATCCTTTCCCCATAGAACAGAGTAGAGCCCAGCAATGATCAATGTTGACCCCACCAATCTGAAATCAAAAAAAGTGAAGAAATGAAGAACTCGCTTCGTTGCAATTCTTAGACAGTTCTAGCATCAAATGGATTGCATAAGCCAAAACCATAGCACTATCGAATACATACATTCCGACTGTCAATTTCTCTTGAAGAAGTGCCCAGCTCAGGATGGCCGTAATTACTAACAATAAAGGGCTGAAGACGGCGGTGTAAAGTGGACCCTTTCTTTCGATGCACCAAGACATAACGCAAAATGCCAGTGCTGAACATATGCAACCCTGAATTTAGATTCCAATTAGCATTACTCTGTTGCAAAAAATTTCCTAATAAATCATTATTGCATAAAAGCTGAACGATAGTCCTCCATTATTTGTGATAATTTTGTTCATTGTACACGACACTTTACCGCATAAATGGCCGAGATCAACCGGATTCCAGAATTCAACGACCATGCAGTGACACGATGTTCGATAGCTGCACCAGTGACTGCACACTCGATGCTGGCCATGAGACTCATTAATGTTGTGGTAGTGTAAGGAGCTGGAAACTTTGTACTCAGTTTCGCCTGAATGCACCACAAAACACGCATCAGGAAATTGAACTCTCAAGCTCTGTCGTTGATCACAATGCTCAGCACTCGAATCGATTTTTTATGAGTGAAGTGCAACATTTTTCTAGCGACTTTGGATATGAATTAGTTCCTTTAATGAACTGATGATAACATAGTAAGTGCAATAAATGTTTCCCTCACTTGGATGATGAACCATAGCGCCCAGGCAGCGGAGCTCGAGAAGAGAAGGAAAGGTCCCAACAAGAAGTTGCCTTTGTTGGTAGGGTGTTTGTCTGTCATTTTATTTGCATACGTCCAATGAATCCTCGAGTCACCAATTCCGATGTAGGGTCCATGGTAAAAAGAAAGTAGCATCGCTCCGCCCACGCAAACAAGTGTCCCGATCACTTTCGCCTGCCCTGCCTTTGATTTGATTCCAAGCGATTCTTGTCTATAAACAAATTATGAAAAACGTGAACAGATTGTTGAATACGGATTGCATGTAGACTGGCAGCTCCACATGCAGCATTCGAACAACTAAGTTAAGGGAGAAAAACGAATGTTATTGAAATAAACAAACAAGAAGTTTTACCAAAAAAAACAAACAAGAAGTGATAGGACGAAGCAGGACCATCAGAAGCACCTGAAGATCAGTGCAAACAGGAATGTCATGGCTGGGAGGATATTGCCCATTGCGCACGCAATCGTGGGAGTGGAATTGTTCAGGCCGACGAAATAGAAAACTTGGTTCATGAAGGCCCTGCACATATGTTGTGGAACCCCTAGCTTGTGATTAAGTCCAAATAAGTAGCAATGCGGGATCAGAGATCCAAAAGACTGCCTACTCACCCGGTGATAGAACATAGAAAGATATGGAGCAGAATCGGGACTGTGATTCTGGGTCTTGTCTTCCTGCAATGCACCATCAGGAATGTGAGTACCCTCAAATCATTCATTCAATTTGCCAAGCCCTAATGATTCTTCATCCTTTTGAATGATAGTAGAGAATTGAAACCAAATCGAAATTTTAGAGACTTAACAAACGGACCCTTCCCCTCTTTTTCTCGATTGTCAAGAAAACTCATTTTGACAAGGTAACAAAATTCTCACGAACGTAATGATTTTGGAAAAAGTATCAAAAAGTTCTAAACATTTTGTAATTATGTCAATTTAGTTCAACACATTTTATTATTGTCAATTTAGTCATAAACCTTTTAATTTGATGCCAATTCAGTTATTCCGGCTAATTTTGATTGGAATTTGCTGACTAGGTATCAATCGACTGATGTGACATGGCCGCTACTAACATAAATAACTTTTCATAATATTTTTTTTTTCATTTTCATTTTCCTTTTCTTTTTCTTTTTCTTTTTCCTTTTTTTTTTTCTTTTTTTCCTTCTCCTCCTCCTTCCTCCAGCCGGTCCCCATACCTTGATGACTAGCTACAAGCAACAGTCGCAACAGTTGACAAGGTCGAGGTCGACTTGGTTGACCTCTAGCAAGCCTCACAACCACTAGCGAGACTTGAGCCCTTACCAGAGGCTGCGAGGGTTGCTCGTGTTGGGCAACGAGGCTCGCCCTCGTCAAATCTAGCGTGAGGCTCGACCTTGCCAAGGTGAGCCTTGCCGCCCAATGCGAGCAGCCCTCGCGACCTCTAGCAAGGGCTCGAGTCTCGCCAATGGTCGTGAGATTCGCCAAAGGCCAGCAAGGTCGACCTCGACCTCGACCTCATTGGTCATTGCCTTCAGCCGGTCACCGAGATCCGACAATTGGCTAGATGAAGGAGGAGGAGAAAGAAAAAAAGAAAAAGAATAAAATAAACAATCAAAAAAATATTAATATATTATTAAAAATTATCCACGTCAATCAATCGGCATCCAGTTAGCAAAATCCAACTAAAATTAACCAGAAAAAACTAAATTGACGTCAAGTAAAAAAATTTAGAACTAAATTGGCACCAAATGAAAATGTTTATATTGGTACCAATAAAAGATTTAGGATTAAATCAGCACAAATGCAAAAGGTTTAAGAATTTTTTAACAATATTTCCTAATGATTTTCAATTGATATGAAAGGTTATAGGAAGCTTAACGTGACTTCGACTTGGTTTTTTTTTTTTTTTTTCCAGTTGTTAGAAATATGTAGTTGTCATACGAGAGAAGTATTGCCAACGACGGCACACATATTGATGTTGTCCTGCACAGCATTAATGCAAGTCTAGACAAGAATTTCCTCGTAAACTGGGAGGTGACGTGGCAGCCATGTAGACCCATTCCGTTTCAACGGATCCGGTAATTAAGCCTTTAATTAACTTCGGGCACCGCCCTCACGCAAGCTCCACAGCTTGCACCAATCCAGTGAGAGGAAAAAGGAGAAGTTTACTTAAATATTTGTATATCCATTTAAATTAACCTAAATTTTCTCTCTATTCCTTCTTCATCGCTACCATTTTTTTTTATTAGTCATTTTATATTATTATTATTATTATTATTTGCCAACAACCATGCCATCATCAGTTTAAAGGACAAACAATTTTTCTTTTTCTTTTTTCCAATCTCCACACTCGTTCGGCTACAAGAACACAATCAACCTTTCTCAAACATTTTTGGGGGTTAATAGACAGAACACAATCTACATGGCTTGATCAATTTGAGTGGAAGCTAGAAGCTCTCTCCCTAGAGAACGTGCGACGCTTTCATTAGTCTTGGCAACCCTGAATAGAACACATGCTATATGCATGACCTAAATGAGCACTCAAGAATTATCACTGAAGTTGAGTGAATCATCCTAGCTAACAATGCATGCATGCGTGTAGGAAACGACTGAGGAACATCATTTTCCTCGCAAGCCAAGAAGTTTTGTTTATCTTTTCATTGCGAAAGAAGCCATTGATGCATTGAAAGATCAAAAGTAGAATTTTCCTGATAGAGCTGTTTCAAGATACCTCTCCAGGAGAAGAGCAAAAGGGATGGTGGCAAGGGTGGCGAAGAGCTGGCGATAGGTGACGAGCACGAAAGGATTCATCCCACTGTCCATGGCCAGCTTCGATGTGATCATCATTCCTGCATAACCCACTTGCACGGTCACCATGGCCAGAAAGGGCACAAAATCTACATTTGCCATTTCCTTTGTTTCTTTTGGTTTCCTCTGTTCTTCTTTGAACAGTTTCCACAGAGAGAGAGAGAGAGAGAGAGGAAGGGAGGAAAGGAGGGAGGTTGCGGAGAGATGCAAGAGAGAGCTTCAATATAACTCTTTTTCTGAAAGGGAGAGAGGGAGAGAGAAGATGCAATGCAACAGAAAGCTATAACTCTTTTTCTGGTTTCATGGGGAAAAAGAGAGATGGTTACGTAATAAATTGAAATTTGTGCGTGAGAGAGAGATGGCTTGCAAAACTTGGGCGCATGCATGGGAAAAGGATAGCCAATGTAACCTACTAAAGGCTATTATGCTTTCAGTTATTATTTCCTTTGTTATATTAATGCTCAGTAACATGAAAAATTGATATGCTTAGTCATGCGATCGAACGTAATTAGACGTCGAAACAAGTTGGCCATAATAATGCATCAATGCATCATCAATTGATCATATCATACTCCCAATAACAGTCTCTTACATATGTATCATATTCATTATTCAGTGTGAGCGTCCTCGATCTTTTTTCATTCTTTTGTCGTCTTTCTCTTCTCTCTCCCTCTCCGGCTCCTCACATCTTCATGCCTTCAAGCAACACCAGACAAAGCTTGAGTGCGTAGCAAGGTTGGGCAAAAACGAGGAGACACCCCCAAAAACTTGCTTTTCCTCGGGCCATTATTATGCAAGCATCGTCATTGCACATAGTTTAGATAGGCTGATGATGAGAATCTTCTAATAGTTGGTTCGTGGTGATCTCTCTCGGAGCGAAATTCATATGAATCGGCCATTCATTTCGTTTGCAACAAGTGCTGGACCCGTGCCAGCGTGTATAAGTTCATTTATATCAAGGAATATAATTAGTGGCTTTCAATCTTTGACTTGCATTAAGTTTTTCAACTATGACATAAATCTGGTTCCTGGGCATAAGCTAACATGATTAGCGGTCTAATTAGCTCAATGCAGTTGTAATGGGGATGAAAAAATCACAGCTCCTAGATGGACTAGATATTTGGAAATAAAATATCAAGAGAGCTTATTTATTGGGATTAATACCATTAAAAGTTATAAATTGGCACCTTAATGACACTCACCAAAAAATTAATTTCCATCTCATAAAAAATGTCAAAGTGGTACCCCTTAACACATTTCCTCCAAACTAAATCTCGTCTCACAATAACCCCAAACAATTATTCTTGGCCTTATTCTCCACATTTGATCCCAAACTTCTGATCAATGGTAGATTTGGGTTAGGATGCTAGTTTGGAATTTTCCATGCAATGAAAATTAGTTCAGCAAAAATGTGTCATGGGCTACCGATTTGGAATCTTTTATGAGACAAAAATCAATATGTGATAAACATGTCATAGGGGCACCGGTCCAAGTTTTCGATGCTGTTGACCTTATTTTATGCTTGCAAGAAAATATAAAGGTATTTTCTAAATGTTCACTAATCCAGAAGATGGTGCGAAAAATTTGAAGTTTTGAACCGATACCTACCTGGTTGGCCAAAGAAAAGAACCAATACCCCACACGGTTCGCTTAATTACCCTTCTGCTCTAGATTTCGTAAAAACAAAACATTCTTGATCAAGTAATCGAACTCGTAATTACTACATTTGGGATTCTGATGCAGCATTGATGAAACATCCTTCTCATCGGCCTTGCAAAACCTGGCTAGAAAAACAAAGTTCACCGAACCCAAAGTCGCAATTCAAACCTTCCTTCTCGTCCATCAGTCCCGTCTTAGAAAGTAGGACTCAACAAGTCACCCCCTTCAATAATTTTCCTTCCCCTGATTTCCCTAGAGATCAATATCTCACGTCCGAGTTTGGTTTAGGAATGGAGAAAGGAAACGATGAGGCTGAATTTTCTAGGAAAAAAGGGAATAAACCTGAGTAAGATATAAGATCTGCAGAGAGGGAAGTGAAAATATAGAGGTGAAGAAAGTGATAATCCCTATGCAAATGAAATTGAAGAAAACTAGGGTGGGCGAGATCTCTTGAGCCCCACTATCTTCATGTACTCTCTCCAAAAGTGTGGAGAAAATAAGCAGATTATACTAATAATAAACCCATTAATCATCTATTGACGTTTATTAAATTCAGTACACCTTCATATAACTTTTAGAATTTATATATTTTAGGCAGTGCCCCAATTCACAGGTACAATTGAAATTTTTTAGAGAACATTAACATATGCAAATAGTGAATCATGCATCTATAAATTCGAGTTTATTATCTTTTGGACTTTTTATATTTGAAGATTATTCCAAAGCTAAGTATATTACTTACTTATAAAATGAATTTACCACTTCACTTTTTGCTCTCATAGGAAGTTGTCCATAGTGCATGGCTATACGTCAATATTGGGATCTCATTTTCATTTGACTTATTAATTCTCGGTAACCAGAAAAGACCTTTGGATTCATACAACTGAACAATTGAGGTACTATGTTACCAAAAAGAAGAAGAAGGAAAAAAGAAAGAAGAAGAAGCAATTTACTTATTTATATACTGCATGCGAAATGAATCTATCGACAGCCATTTTCAAGCTCAAACTTTAGTCCCGAACTTTCATTCTTGCGATGACACCTTCTAACAAAATATACAAAATCATAATTCAATTGACCATAATAATTAAAACCAACCACCTCCAAACAAGGAATACCTTGTATTTCAAAATCAAGCTTAAATCTAATTTATTTCCAAATCAAGTCTGCAAACATATTCTCTCTACAATTAAAACATCTCTTTTCATTTTATCGCCATTTGAAATAAAATATTCTTAAACTGATTGCTCACGAGTCACTACCCTTTCGATAAAACGCTTAATGAAGCCAGAATGTGTGTTAATTAGCCAACATGAATTTATGGTTCATTTCATTCAGTGTTTGACTCTCACAACCATATTGCAGTTCCTTCACTGATCACGCTACCTCTTCCACGCCTGAAGCGAAACATGTAAAATCCTAATCTGACTCATGTTCAATTCACTAAAGTATCATTGTAGTTAGTGAAAGTTGAAATAAGATAAAACTCCTGCTGTTAGCTAAGCAAATGAAAACAGTATTTTTATGACTCACGAGTCTCTCTGAGTAGAGCTGATTCCTCGAAGTCGCTTGCTTATGCGTTTATCATCATGTTCTTCCTCTGGGTTCGTCTGATTTCTGCTTTTACATGTTGAATGCTTATTCAATGTGCGGAAGTGATTGGTGGTGGTGCTAGGAGGTATTGCCTTTTTCTCTGCAAGAGCTCAAAGCATGTGACTCTTTGATGAAGACAATGTAAAATGTTTTAGGAATGGATGTTCTTCTCTATATAGAGCAATGGCATGAATGATCTGGCTGAGAACAAGAATGGTGAAGAGGATTAAATGGTTGAATTGAATGATTTCTTTAAGTGAAATAAGAGTTGGGATGTTCTGAAAAGAAAAGGGAACGATTAAAAATGAAAGAAAGGAAAAGAAAAGGTTAGAAAGTTCATGCTTCGGGAATTCAAGAATAGAGAAGGAAAAGTCTATGAATCAAGAAAGAGACCCAAAAAAATATTACAAATAATACATAATAGAATATAATGATAAAAAATAGGAAGAAAAGAAAATTAGATAATCCAGCTTATATTAGAAGCGCAAGGAGATAAGTTAGAAAAAAATAATAGAAGAAATAAAAGAAAGGAAAAGAAAAACAACGGGAGAAAAAAAGAGAAAAAGGAAAAGAGAGGACAATTCAATTGGCTTAATTCGGCACTGATTGATTGGGCTTAGTTTGATTTTGATTGAATGGGCTTAATATAATAAGCCCGAGTGCATTCATTGCCCAGACCCATAAAGTTCAAATCCGACCTCATTATAGTAGAGCCGGGCGCGGGAATTTGGCCCCTATCCTCTTTTATAATAATAATAATAATAATAATAATAATAATAATAATAATAGGGATAACTTCACTAGAAATCCAAAAACATATCATAAAAATGCAATTTAGTCTTAAAACTTGCAAAAAGTGTGATTAAATCCTTAAACTTTTCAAATTAATGTAATTAAGTTTTTTAATACTGTTAATTTATCTAACGAAAAGTGCTAATGTAAAATTTTTTAATTAGTTTCTCTTTCCAACATGGAATTTTTAATTTTTTTCTTTTTCAAATCTTATTTATATTAGATTATAGCACTAAAAAAAAGTAAAATTTTATTTTTTTTAAAAGGCAGGGCAAGGCCTCGCTGGTGGGTGCTATTGCTGCCACCACCCATTGCAGAAGGAGACGACATAATTTGTCAGCCAACTCAGCCCTAGGCCAAGAATGCTGGTCCTCGCCGGCCCCAAGCGATAGCTTGTGTCACCTAGATCTAGGTCGGCACCTAAATTGAAGCCTCATCGACTATCTCTTAGGGACGGTGAGTCCTCATCGAGCCTAGTGAGGGTCTTATCAGATTTCAAATAAGTCTTATCAAATTTTATCTAATACAAATCTTACATAGATAAGTTTTCCAGATTTGTTTTAGATTTTTTTGAAAAATTGAAGAACACAGTGAGGTCTTATTAGAGTTACGATTTTCCAAAAATTGACTCCAATTTTTCATATTCTGTCCTAGATTTCGAAATGAGTTTGGCCTAATAAATTATTTTCAATTTTAGCTGATGACCTAGCTTAGGTTGTGAGGTGTATTTTTCTTTTAATTCATCACTTTTCTAGAATAGGTCATTAACTAGGTTTAATTGACTAATTAAACTCTTTGACTTAGAGGATGCGAAAATTGAAGAACTTCCTAACATGTTTTCTACTGATCAACGAGTGTTCCATAAGCTCACGGTCAGTAAGGAATTTCAACAATCAGCAAGTTCTAACATATTCCGACAAGTCATAAACACATTAGTGAAAATTGAGCAAGTTTAATGAAGTTCAAGTAAATTCGACTGACCTTCAAACTGTTCAATATATCCAACAGGTTTCATTGATGATTTATGCTGTCATGAAGCTGTTTTCAACAGAAGATACGGAGAAATCAGTGAAGAATCTATACAGATTCGTAGCCAAAACCAGAGGAAGGAAGAGGAGCAGTTAGCTTCAATCCATTGCCGTGATCTTCAGAATTGCTGGAAAACAAAGAACCAGCAACTTCAGATATTTTGACGATCGGAGGAGCTGATGATGAGCAGAATCTTGCTAAAAGGGAAGCTTCATAGATGCTGCCATGCCATGATAGCAATCTCTTAGTCATTGTGCAGTTCGAATGATGCAGATTGACATCATTGATGTATAGGACTTCTGGGAAGAGATGACAACGATACTGGAAATACAAGAAAGTTGTAGAAACGGGACACACCCTTTTCATTTAGATAGAGGCATGTTCGTTTCTTCGTGATGGCTACCTTTGGTTACCATATGCAAGGACGAATGAACGTCTTGGTTTATAATTAAGTTACTTTAAGTTGGAATTAACACACCCTTTTTATTTCCGCAGAGATGGTGTAACTCCAAAATAAGTCGATGTCCTTCAAGGGATTGTCCAAAATTCACTCTTGTTGTCCTGATTAAAAAAAGGATGGACGAAAAAGTTAATTTCAATGAGAGACCTTCTGATCGGAATGATTACAATTTTACCATTTTGAAGTATCACTCCAGAGGTCACTCTGTCAATTTTGACGAGAATGGAAAACAAAACAAAGTAATATTAGCACGATGAAAGGAAAGAAATCCATCCCTTCACTAAAAAAGTCTTAAACCTATTATATTTGTACCAATTTAATTCTAAACTTCTCAATTGGACGTAAGGCGATCGACATTCATGTCAATAATTTATGGTATAAATTGGTAGGGTGGATTCGATTGATACCAATATGAAAAGTTTAGGATTAAATTGGTCTAATTGAAAATTTTAGAACTGAATTGATATCAATACAATAGGTTTATGACTTTTTTGGTACTTTTCCCACAATTGTATTGTATTTTATAATGAAATAGAGACAAGGGGATCCTTCTAATAGCCTAGCCTCGTAGAATTAGGCTATTGCCAAAATTCATTCATAAAAGGAAACAATATTGAAAGGGTAATACATGGTAATTATTAATTAATCAATTGCCTTTACTCATGAAAAGGTAAGCGATATTCCTTTAATAACAAGTTTGATCATTTTATGGTGAAAACACTTATCCTCGGCAAAAACCTATATAATCAAACTACATTTGAAAAATATGAAACATGATGTATAAAGTTTTTCTATGACTTGATCTAAATCCAATAGAACCAATGTTACTTCAGGTTAAGCTCTTTGTTTACTAGGAACAAATGAGTGTCTTCAATACATGCCTAAGCCCATTTCCCCCTTTGTCACTTGAAAAGCGCTTTCTTGGGGATGTAGATGCTTTGAAGGTCCAATCATTCCACTGTATCCGGATCAAAGAAGGTATTTTAACTGATTATCACGTATTACAATAGGAAAGTACATAATGAAAATTCAAGTGAAATTGTAAAAAATCTACAAACTAAGAGAAATATATTTACAATGGAAAATCTCAAATAAGGACCCAAAGTGAGCCTACTTTCTCAAATAAGGACCTGAAGTGATCGTTGTTCCAAATAAGGACTCGAAGTGGCTAACAAGTCTCAAATAAGGACTTGAACCCACCGGCTGACGAGCGTGTGACATTTCTGGTGGCCAGAATATGGGCAATTTTGTCCCAAAAAAATATAGATAGAAATTAACAAACCCTAAAAACAAAACCCTCAAACTCTTCACATTATTCTTCTTCTGCTTTTCATCTTTTATGTTCTTTTTCCCTCTCATTTGGACACAACTCATATGCATTTTTTCGGACAAAAGAGACATTAACTCAGAAATCTGACAAAACAAGCAAAAAGAACACCATAAAACAAAAGAATTCCTCTTACCATCACTATCTTCATTGTCATCTGTGTGATATTCCACCACATGCCCACGCCTTGTCGACATGTTGCTTCGACAAGTTACAACCACTTTAAACGAACGAATGATCGATTGCACCAATTTGAACGAAACTAACCTTGGTTGAACGGGAGTGTGAATCAAAGTGTATGACGAACCTAAGAAAAGATAATGAAGGATCGAGGCCCTCGTGTTACACACGAGTGTCTCAATAACGAAAAAGGTGGCTTTACTCAAGATTTATCTTCTTCGTTGGGAAGAAACGAAGACAGCAAACAAAAGAAGATGTGAAGAAACGAAGGTAGGGGTTTCTTGTTGTGTTTCAATTCGTGTTCCATTAATAGAAAATTTCGGTTCTCCAAGCAAGAGAGGACAAAGAACGGAGAAGATGAAGAGCATAAGAAGAAAAATGTGAGAACATGAAGAGTTGGGGGGGGGTTTGTTTTTAGGGTTTGTTAATTTCTATCTATATTTTTTGTGGACAAAATTGCCCATATTCTGGCCATCGGAAATGTCACACGCTCGCCGGCCGGCCGGTTTGGGTTCTTTTTGGCGACTTGTTAGCCACTTTGGGTCATTATTTGGGACAATGGCCACTTCGGGTCCTTATTTAAGAAAATAGGCTCACTTTGGGTCCTTATTTGAGATTTTCTCTATTTACAATTGATGAAGCAAATAGGGACTTCTATCACATAGACACAAGCATGCAATAAAATGGAATTTGAAAGGTACTAAAATGACTCTTTTTGGCTGAGAAATAGGTCGTCGCAATCAAAGAGTCAAGTCTCGAGTTTCTACCTTTATTGAACTTGTTGGTGAAAATTCAAGTGTCAACTATACTTGTTAAGTTGTTAACTAGTGTTAAAAAGTGAAGGCGCCAAAGGACATCTTCACACATGAACGCCATGAAAAGATATCCACGAACTAAATTAATTTCATTCAAAGGAGGAGCTTACAGAATGTTACTCATAGCCAAATATCATACTAGTACAAACAGTTATAAGCACAAATTTCCGTAGGAAATTTTTGGAGTTCCATTTTTCACAATAAATATGATTAGGCTGCACAAACCAATGACACATATCATTACATCATTCAATATCTCTTTCATCCACATATATATCCGAATGGTGAAATTGACTAAGCTATTGCATGTTGCAAAAGAAAAGGGTTGTAGCCCACCTACTGGGCCGGTAATGAAATTCCCACGTGCCATTGGGAGGGATCCGCTGAACATCGAGATCATCACCTAGTATTTGCTAAAAATGGTGAGTGTTACTCCTCCAAGTAAAAGATGCTGAAGATTTGGAGATGGGTTTTATTGGAACAAGCTTGTAAGAGGGCAGGAATGATCATAAACACCACAAAAAGTCCAATCGATGAGTTCATACTTGTTTCTTTTGTTTTTCTTTTGAATCACAATCCCAATGGCCACTCTTCTCTCATGGAAAAGGAGAGGTGGGGAATTCGAATTTTCACTTTCTCAGGGGGTTGGGATGTGGACTGTGACATCTTGAAATTCTTCAACCTGTTTTCTACTGAATTTATCGGGCATTTCATTGACGCGCCTATAGGGGCTATTCTCAAAACTGATCATTCTTGAGATAACTAGACTATTTGGGGAAATTATTAAGGAATTTTAAGGCAATAGATTTGAGAACTCGATCAAGAATCGGCTTCTCGACCGTGTCTATCTTTAAAGGCCATTACGGCACAGTTAAAAATCGATTTGAAATCAGAGATAGACTGGATCGACAGAGATATGTGGTTAATCGTGGGTGACACCACTAAATTAGAAAATTCTCGTCGACCGGCTCTAGACTGATTTTCTTATTGTTTTGGTGCCCTGTGTCCGTATTTGGATCATCGGGATTTTCACGACAATCGAGAGTCACCAATGAGTCGAGTGGGTTCATAGTGGCTCGAAGAAAATCGACCACGGGTCAATTGCACTAAAAATATCTGAAAGTTATCCAGTAGCCTAGGTCACGCTAAAAACGCGTCGAATTGAAATTAATTGCCAATTCGAGTCCGATTTCAGAAATTGAAGTTTCTGTCACGTCACAATAAATTCTAGGAGTGTCGACTCAGTCTCAGAAGATTTTTCAGAGACTCCGAGATTTTTACAGAAAATCGGTGTGGACGTCGCGGAAAATTAGCGGAAATTCGGTTAAGCTCAATTGATGGAAACCTGGACTTCCAAGCTGAGCTATGTGGCAATGGACACTTGCAGAAATAGTATTGCATTTTTCTTCTACGACAATGGACATCAAATTTGGGAAAATTTGATGAAGATTTGAAGTTCAAATGGTGAAATTCGTATGTTTGGATGAGGGCAGAAATTTTTGGACTTTAAATTAGTTATTTGTGAGATGATAAGCTTGAAAATGTTTAAGGGGACAAAGATGATTGTATCGTGGGCTTGTGGGGGCCAAAACATTCAATGTATTGGATTGAGTTGCTTGACTTTAGGGCCCTCCACCAGCTGCTTCTCCCGCACGCCTCGACAGCCACCTCAACCTTCTTCGAACTCTCTCTCTCGGATCAAATTCCTCGGTGCCAACAGCAGCTCATTTGCTCTCTCCGCTTACTTTTTTTCTCGAGCAAAACCCGCACCACCTCCTCATCTCTCTCCACTCACCGAATCCCCATCGCCAACTCACAGTCAACATCCACAAATTCTTCCTTCTTCGTGGACTCCGTGGACGCCAACGAGCCACCCTCCTCTGCCACGAAGTTGATTTCCCCTGCCAGCTGCTGCGTCCGTGAAGAATCCTCCAGTCAACATTAGCAATCGATTGACCGTGTCCCTCCAAGACAGTGAAGCAATTGCTACTGCGTGCCCCCATCTTCATCGGTTTCCCCTCCACCAAGCTGCGTTTCATTCGGTCAATTTCACCCACCGAGTGAAGCCCTCTGTTCTCAACCTTCTTCGAACTCTCTCTCGGATCAAATTCCTCGGTGCCAACAGCAGCTCATTTGCTCTCTCCGCTCTCCCTTTTTCTCGAGCAAAACCCGCACCACCTCCTCATCTCTCTCCACTCACCGACTCCCCATCGCCAACTCATAGTCAACATCCACAAATTCTTCCTTCTTCGTGGACTCCGTGGACGCCAACGAGCCACCCTCCTCTGCCACGAAGTTGATTTCCCCTGCCAGCTGCTGCGTCCGTGAAGAATCCTCCAATCAACATTAGCAATCGATTGACCGTGTCCCTCCAAGACAGCGAAGCAATTGCTACTGCGCGCCCCCATCTTCATCGGTTTCCCCTCCACCAAGCTGCGTTTCATTCGGTCAATTTCACCCACCGAGTGAAGCCCTCTGTTGACCGAGAAGCCCTGCCCCGCGGCCACTTGGCAACGTCTGCGATGTGTTCGATCAACAAGTTAAATTGAAGACCGCCGAAGCAAAGCCGAAGCTGCTCCATCTCTGCACGCCCGCGCCACTTGTCCTTGCACCGTGGTTCTTCAGTCAACAGCCGCGGGTTTCCTTCCATTTTTGTTTCCCACCGAGCGAAGTCGAAGCCAGCTCGTGGAATCGAGCAAAGCGCCTGCCCAATCCACCGATCCCTCGCTCACGTGTCTCTGGCCCATTGAAGTGTCGAAGCCGAAGCCTAGCAAAGCCAGCAGTCTTGGCCCAATTTCAGCAAATTAATTTGAGGCCCATCTTCTACAATATCAGCCCAGCAAGCCAAGTCAGTTTGCAACCCATTTTTAGACCCAATTTGTAGCAAATCACTTGAAGTTCGGCCCGCAAAGAAAGCCCGGTCGCAGCTAGGCCCAAGCCCAAGATCGAGTCCAATCCGAAGCAAGAACAAATCTTAGTTGGACCGAGATTTGTTGGGCCAAGGTCAAGGCCCGGTCAAGCCTGCCAGTGTTGTCGAAAGCTCAATTTCGACCACCGTCGCGTCGCCGTCGTAGTGATTCGGTCTCTACTTTTACCAAGTGAGTTTTACTCACTAATGCTTTCTTAGTTTACTAATTATACTTAGGGTTGGTTAGATTTAATTAAATGCAATTAGGTGGTTAGATTAATTTAGATAAATTAAATTAGAGACTTAATGATGCATGTTAGGTGGTTAGAAATAGACATTAGCAAGTAGGCATGCCATGTTAATTATTGAACGAGTCTCGGTAATTTTCCGGGCTCGTTTCGGCGTCCAATTCGGCATTACGGGCCTAAATTGGATTTTTATAATTATTTATTTAAATTTTCGAAATTTATTATTTGATTATTTACTTTTCCGGAAATTCATCCGGGATGACCGGTGACCGGAATTTCGTGCTGATTGTCATGGTGCAGTCCATTTATTTATTTGAGCTTTATTTGGTGCTAAAGTAATTTAGGAGTGAATTTAAGATTTATTCCTAAATCGAACGAAAGGGTCGGGTGGGACCGTAAAGCCACTAGATCTTGAAAGGGTCGGGTGGGACCGTAAAGCCACTAGAACTTGAAAGGGTCGGGTGGGACCGTAAAGCCACTAGATCTTGAGAAGGTTGGGTGGGACCGTAAAGCCACTAAATCTAAGGAATTGCTTGGTGTGGGATGAATGACCTAGAAATGGTCCGACTGACATGAAATCGACTAGGTCGATTTGATCGATGCTTCTATCAGTGATGTGATTATTTGAGTACTTATTGAACTGTACTAATATGCAGATGGAATCTGAGGCCAAGGTAAGTCCTCTGACTCGTGCTGTGCTTAGACAACCAAGTAGTGTATTGGTTTACTAATCGAGTCTTAGGGGGTAGAACTCACTGAGATGTGGTCTCATTGGTTATTGAATAACCATTTCAGGACCCTGAGGAGAAGCCGAGGAGGAGGAACCTGAGGAGGAGAAAGATTTTTGAAGCAGAAGATGATCTAGAGAAGGATCTTGAGTACAACCTGGATGTGGATTGAGATCCCATCCCTTTTGTGAACCCTATCTTAGTATACATAGGTGTGAGACTTGTTTGCTGTAAATAGTATTGTAAATATACTATGAGTTGTGCTGTTAATAAAAGTGTGGTTGTGAATTTCAATATGAAAAATATGGCCTGCTTTTCTATCCCATTGTTTTATTGTCTGGGGATTTAAAACTGCTTTCGCATGCGTAATAAAAAAAAAGGGTCGGCGATACTTAGTCCTGAGATATCGCACTAGAAAATCGACCAAGGCAAGGGATGGGTGCGTGCCCGAGGATCGGGGCGTGACATGGACGATTTAGTTTTAAGTATGGGTTTTGACTTCTACACCTTGCAAGAAGGCAATATCAAAGTCTGATGATGAAAGTTAGAGTAGAAGTAAAGTAAAACGGACAAAATAAATAAAAAAAACTTAATTTTTCTTTTGAAATATGAATATAGAGGCATGGCGGACCAATCAATTTAAGGAGTAATAAGGTGGCTTCATTTAATAAGATTGGACAGGGCTATCTCCACTTCTTATATAACTAAATCCACCCCAATTTTTACCAAAAAAGATAAAATTGCCCTTAATCATTCCATTGCAATTTAAGTTGGTGGCTCCAAATTATTTTCTTTCACTTTTTCTTTTTAGTTTTTCTGATTTGGTTCTTTTCTATGTTGTCAATCAAATTTTATGGATAAATTTTTAAGCAAAATCTAGAAGTAATTTAATATAGACGATTATTTGATTGTAATCATTTGTTTATATATATAATATTATAATGGGATGATTTGATAAAGCAAAAAGAAAAATTCTCAGAAGAGTTCCCAAAATAAAATCACAATTACATTCTCCAACATGAAATTTTAAAGATGAAATTTAATCAAATAAATAAATTGAATAGATTGATAATTTTTTAAAATGTTAGTGCAATCTCATTATTTTGGATGAACAAAAATTAATATCATCTACAAAGTGTTTATGAAAAGATATCAATATGTCTTGTTGTGCATAACTAGATATTCCTGTAACATCTTGCATGCTTTGTACAAAAATATCTCCTCAATGGTAAGGAAAAAAGATAAGTTCTTTAACATAATCAATAAAGAGACTTGATATATATTTTAGACTGATGAAATTAAAATATAAAAAGAATTCACTAAGAAAGTGAAGTCCGAGATAAAAGAGACAAAGAATAGATAAGCTATTATAATAGTAATGATGAAAAAGAGACTTCTAATATAGTTAAAAAGTTTGTCTTTTTCCTTATTATAGACGAGATACTTATACATGGAGCATGTAAAATGTTATAGGAATATATAAGAATACATTAAAAAAATTTAATACACTACAAAAAATGTAAAATGCTTGATTATGGCAACTAAATCCTATAAAGAAATAAGAAAAAAGAAGAAGAAGAAGGAATGGGGCCATCACTTTACATTTGAATGATTGAGAGCTATGTTGTTTTGTAGTGTAAATCAAGTGGATTTAGTCATATAGGGTTTCGAAATAGTGTCACCCTAAAAAAAAAAATGTAGAAAAAGTTGAAATATAGGCGCTGAATGAGAATTGCAAGAAATCAAATAACTAAGCTTGAACACTCTTAACGTTTCTAGACCTGCAGGAAAACCAAAATTCGCCCAGTCGAATTTTGCATAAGATTGGACAAGAATCAAAACAGTAAAGAAGAAACCCGATGAACATGTGAAACAGCCATAGCAATCCAACCAAAATGTTATCATATTCATAGGATACATTGAAGAATCCTAACACAGGGCAATTGCTTATTTTTGTTTGTATAAAATCTGGGAATAAATCACAAAATCTTTGATTTGGTATCCTTTGATTTGAATTTTTGAATCACATAATTTTCTTTTCGTTCTTTTTGCCATTTTTTTCTTATTTTATCCATATCTCATTATTCTGCGTAAATAAGAAAGATTTTGGTAGATAAAAGGCAATCCAAATGTTTTCTAACGAATATTGCATTATAAAGTACCATATTTGTTGCGTAAAATAGGTAAAATAACTTTCTTATTATTATAGAGTTATGAAAACCAATGTCCAAATCTACGACGACTTACCTGGAGGAGTAACGTTGACGGTTCATTGCAAATCCATAAAGAGCAAGGTTTGCAACAAGGATCTCGGCGTTTAAAGATTATTCCTAGTGCATGTGGGAATTTCATTTCAAGTCTTGTTCCACCCTCCTTTCTTGCAGCTTCTAATGGCTTGGTCAATTTCATTATTTTGACATAGTAATATATATATATATATAGAGAGAGAGAGAGAGAGAGAGAGAGAGAGAGAGATGACGAGCAATGTTTTGACAAGTGTTGGTGGTTTGTACTACCTATTGATTTGTGTCTTGAAAGGACAATGTGTTAAAAATGGAACTCCTAGAAATTTCTAGAGACATTGTGCTTATTTCAATTTGTAATGATTTGATATTTGCCTATGATTATGACACAGACCGGTAGGCAGTCTCATCTTAGCGCTCGAATAGCTAACCTTCACAATTGTCATCTTAGCGCTTGAATAGCTCACCTCATACATGTTTTAGTCATCTTACCAAATAAAGCCACATTATTACATATAGATATATTCAACACAAGGTATAGATGTATATCTTTTCTCCATGTATTTCCGTGTTGCCATTTTAAGTGGCCTTCACAACTGTCATCTCAGTGCTTGAACAGCTAAAGTATATCCTCATTCTTGTTTTAGCCATCTTACCAATAAAGCCACTGTGTTCCCCCTTAAATAAAGTGGTCCACCGTATCTTTGTATTCATATTTCAAAAGAAAAAAGAAGGTT
Source organism: Eucalyptus guilfoylei (assembly GCA_016097605.1). NCBI lineage: Eukaryota > Viridiplantae > Streptophyta > Magnoliopsida > Myrtales > Myrtaceae > Eucalyptus > Eucalyptus guilfoylei. The sequence continues at coordinate 16,605,161 of CM027867.1, read as the reverse complement.
ACAAATATGAATTCCTCCATTAGACTTTTTGCGGTGTCCATGATCATTGCTGCCCTTCTACACGCTTGCTCCGGAGAAACCTATGTCCAAATCTACAACAACTTACCCGAAGGAGTAACACTGTTCATTGCAAAGCCACAGAGGGCTTGGATCGCAAACAGGATCTTGGCGCTCAACAGATTACTCCTCGTGGCATGTGGGAATTTCATTTTAGGCCTCGTTCCGCCGTTTCTCTTGCAGCTTTCAATGGCCTGGTCAATTTCACAATTTTGATATATATGAGGAGAAAAGAGATAATGAGCGATGTTATGACAAGTGCCAGTGGTTTGTACAACCTACTGGTCCGTGTCTTGAGAGGACAATGTGCGAAAAATGGAGCTCCTAGAAATTTCCAGAGAAATTTGGGCTTATTTCAGTTTGCAACGATTTGATATTTGCCTATGAATAAGACACAGTATGCTCCTTCTTTAGTGAAATTAAAATAGTTTATGGATATCTTCTCAGGGCATTGATGCGTTAAAGAATTTTTTTTTTTTTTGTGCCTTCACTTGTTAACACTTAACAAGCATATATGCAATTGATGACACTAATCGACTATTTAAGCCGTTAATAAGAAGATAGATTAAAGTTGGTAAAAATTACGATAATTTTTATTTGGTCAGAGATAAAAGAAGTTGATAATTTAAGGAATGACATATTAGGGTGCGTTTGCTTGTGTTTCTGTTCAAAAATTGTTCCAGGGAGACTATTTTCTGTTCCGGGGAACAATTTTTTACTAGAAAAACGCATTTGGTAAACTTGTTCCGGGAATAAAAAAAGAATAGAAACCCGTTTGGTAAATTTGTGTTCTTTTTTTGTTTCTTTTAATTTTTTAATATTTTTATTTTATTTTTCCTTTTTTTTTTTTTTTTTTCTTTTTTTCTTCTTTTAGTCGGTCGCTAGTCTTGGCCATGGCCGGCGACCGGCCGACGAGGGCCGCCAGCCTTGCCTAGCCACGGCGAGGCTCGCCGACCCCCGGCGAGGCCGAGCTTGCCCAGCCATCGGAGAGGCTCGACCTCGCCAGAGGCCGGCGACGCTCCGGCGAGGTCGCCAGCCCTCGACGGCGTCGTTGGCCCTCGACGATCGATTGCCGGTCATAGCCGAGGCCAGCAACTGGCCAAAGAAAAAAGAAGAAGAAAAGAAAAAGAAGAAAAGAAAGAAGAGAGAGAAGATTTGTTTCTCAAAATTGTTCCAGAAACAAGAAACAAGTTTTTTGTTATTCTTGTTTCTGTTCCAATTTTGTTCCCGGGAACAAAAAAACAAATTTGGAACAAAAACGCAAACAAACTCGTTTTTGTTCTTTTTTTGTTCCCGGAAACAAAAAAACAGAATTTTTGTTCATAAACAGAAAAAAAAAGAATACAAACAAACACACCCTTAACGTCCGTAAGTAACTAAAACGAGAGTTCCTAACTCCAAAGTACTTAGGAACTTAACTGACAAAAGTTCATAACCACTCTAATTGAGATTGGTATTTTCTAAGAAGGGTTGGTAAATTTAACAATTGGCAAGTAATACAAATAAAAATAGAAACTCCATAGAAATGTTAGTGGAGTTAATAAATAAATAAATATAAGTAAGCAACTCAAATAAGAATTGGTAACCCAAAACTATAGTTGGTATCCTAATTGTACAATAGTTGATAAGTTACACAAATAAAAGTTTGTAATTCCATATATTGGTTGGCTGATTTAATCTGTTAGTAAAAAAAATAAAAATAAAAAGATAAACAAAAGGAGGTTCATAATAAGTTTGATTTTTTTTGAGATAAGAGAAGATGGTAATTTGAGGAAAAAAAACTAAATTAGAATTGGTAGAGTTGTGAAGCGTTCTCCCTGATAATTGGCCTCTCTCGGTAGAACCGATGTTCAGCTTCTTCTTCTTTTTTCCCATTTTCTCTCTTTATAAAAACAAATTACATATATGTTGGAGATGGTTTTCGAATCTGAAAAACTAGAAAACCCATCAATGCCTTAACCATTTTGCTATAAATTGTTCAACATGACATATCTTTCAAAATTAACAATAATATTACTTGAAGTTAGGCCCGAATCCAGGGTTGATTCTGAAGGAGACGGAGAATCTGTTTCCATGATGATTTATAGGGGAACTTACTCCGATAAAGCATGTTTCGCCGCGTTTTTTAATCCGGAACTTATTCATCCTAAAATTAATCATCCCAATTTCAGAGACGATTAAGATTATCACAATGGTGGATATCGTTGCAACATGTGACCGCTGATTTAATGGTTTCCTCTGACTGAGTGAATGTGGCGCTATCGAGATTCAGAGAGAGCAATCATTAGGGCTCAAAGTTATTTGTATGGTCTTTTAGAGACTTTTACCTGGTCCTATCCTGTTACGAGCTTGGTGACTTATTGGGTCAGACCAATTCATGTTACCTAACGAAATGTAATACAAATTTATATGATGCTCGGGCCCCAATAATTATGCAAAGAGATGAGATCTCAATGGGTGTCCTTCGAGCGAATGACTTTCAATGAAGGACTACTCTCCAATTATGCCAGGAGTTGTGATTCCAAAGGTGTCAAGATGTGCAATCGCGTGGAATTTGGGAAATACCCGACCCGAGAAGTCGAATCGGATTGGATCGTTATTTAAGCAACACATAAAAATCAGTTTGGATGTCGCTGACTTTCGTCGTTTACGTGAGGACGAAGCTGCAACTCCGAGTCTTCTTTCTCACGGTACTTGCCTGCTGCTTCCATCTCGTCAGCAATTCTCGCTTGCTCTGCTTCCTTGCCTTTGCCCCACAGAACGGAGTAGAGCCCGACAATGATAAACACGGCTCCTACCAATCTGAAATTTGAAAGGAAACAAAAAAATTTCAGTGAATGCACCTTTACCAGTTTATAGATAGTCCTCAAAAAGTGTACAACTTCACATTTCATATATCTTAACCTAACGTTATGGTAAAAGGGATACGTACGTTCCGATATATAGTTTCTCGCGAAGGAATGCCCAGCTCAGGATGGTCAACATGACTAGTAACAAAGGGCTGAAGATGGAAGTGTAGAGCGGGCCTTTTCTATGGACACACCAGGACATAATGCAGAACGCAAGTGCAGAACACACAATACCCTAAAATTGAAAAATCATCAGCATTATCTTTGTGCAAAACATTTTCCATAGTATTGATGCATAAAGAGCCACAATAAGGCCACTCTACTATTTGTTGAAGTTCATTCAATGTCTAGGACGCATACCACATAGAAAACTGCGATGAGCCGGATCTTGGATCTCAAAGACCAGTCAGCAACATTACATTCAGTAGCGGCACCAATGATCGAACACTCAATGCTAGCCATCAGACACATTAGCATTGTGGTAGTGTAAGGAGCTGGAAATTTGGGACTCAATTTTGCCTAAATTTGTTACGAAACAAGCGTCAAGAGATTGAAGTGAACTCTCAAACTTTCTCTTTGATATGAGTTTGTTCCCCATAAGAGAGATATAGAAAATGATTGTAAAAGGGAAGAAAAAAATGTTTCACTTACTTGGATAATGAACCAAAGTGCATAGCTACAAGCGCTACAAAAGAGAAGAAAAGGTCCCAAGATGGAGTGGCTTTTGTAGGTTGAGCGTTTATCTGTCATTTTCTCTGCATATTTCCAACGAATGCCATAGTTACTATCTGCAATGGTGTGCCCGTGGTAAAACGAGAGCAACATCGCTCCACCCACGCATAGCACTGTTCCGATCACTTTTGCTTGTCCTGCCTTTGTCTTGATGCCGAACGATTCTTGTCTATCCAAAAACATTCATTGATTATGTGGTTGCATTTTGCTTAATAGTTTCGAACAAATAGATTACGGATGAAAGTATACAATACTTGAAGATCAGGGCGAATACAAATGTCAAGGCTGGGAGGGTATTGGTCATTGCTCCGGCGATCATGGGACTCGAATTGTTCAGGCCCATAAAAAAGAGAACTTGGTTCACGGAAGCCCTGCACAGTTTGGTTGAACTTTCAAATCTATGAAGAAATCTTTCCTTTTTTCCTTTTGATTCTTAAGGTGCGGAGAAGAGCATAATTTTATATGCATCAAAACAATTATTTTTTTGGATTTGCATGTGTGTTTCTGGTGATATAAGAATTGACAGATGAGGACAGATGAGGTCCAACTAGTGACTCCTAGCACACGACTGATATAGAAAGGCAATGACATAATTAATTCCAAATCAATGCAAGATCAAGAGATGGAAGCTTGCTTACCCAGTAAGGGAACTTAAAAAAATATAGAACAAGATTGGCACTGTAATCTTGGGTCTTGTCTTCCTGCGATGGATAATAATCAGGAATAATAAGAAACCTGGAGATCATTCGACTATGGTATGATAATCAGTATAAGGGTTCTCAAGTATTCAATTTGCCAAAGAAGAGAAACTTCGTATTGAAAAAACCTAAATAGTTCTCTCCTGATAGCACTAATTCTATGGCAAAGCCATATTGCTACTTTCATTTCTCTTTTGCTTGAGGAAGGAACCTTAAAATATACACAACGATCTGGTCCACGAGAAATTCCTTAATTTTTCTAGTTTCCAGATATTCACTTTGTAAGTCATTTTTCCTCAAATATACGCCCCTTTATTTCATTTCTTAAAAATGTTACACAATAAATTAAAAATGAAAGTTGAGGAAGTGAACATCATCTTTTTTTATTTTCAGAAAACCCTTTTTTGAAATATGGATAGATTGCCTAAGCCCAAAAATGTGAAAATTGTCAAAAAAAGTCATAAACCTATTGTAGTTTTGTCAATGCTCCTTAAACGGCCTCATACTGTAGCCTCTAGCTTCGCTTTGCTTAGGGTTTTGACCTAACTCGAAGCTGTCATCCATGCTTTGATCAAGTTTGAGCAGAAGTGAAAACAGCATCCAGAGGGCATGCCTAGTCTCACATCTCATGATAGATCTTGTGAACGAAGAAGCATGCATGACGAATGAACACTAATCGTAATAACCAAAGTTGACTCACCATCATCACCCGAAAAGCAGTGCAACACGCAGTCATGTAAAAAGGAATGAAAAGAACATCATTTTTCACTTAAACCCGAGTGCTTGTTTTCTTCCCCGTGGGGAGGCTATTTGCGTTGAAGATCATCAGGATGGAGTTGCTTGGTAATTTTAACTGCATACCTCTCCAAGAAAAGAGCGAAAGGTGTGATGGCGACGGTGGCGATGATCTGGCGATAAGTGATGAGCACAGAAGGGTTCATTCCGTCGTCCATGGCCAGCTTCGATATGAAGCTCATTCCTGTGAATCCCACTTGCACAATCACCATGGCCAAGAATGACATCACATCAAAATTTGCCATTTCTTCTATATAATCTCTCTGTGTCTCTCTCACGAACTCTGTCGATCTTCTCTGGACTGATTCCAGAGATGAGCGAGAGAGAGATGGAAAGAGAGACGTGAGAGAGACCTTCAATGCGAAGAGAAGAGATATATATATATATATGCAAAATGCAACAGAAACGTAGCTCCTACGGTTTATGAACAACGAAAGTGATGGTTCCACAATAAATGAATGTCAGACGGAGAGAGACGGAAAGAGGGATGCACCGCAACACCTGTCGGCATGCATGGGACAAGGTTGCCAGATTGTGAAAATTAAGTGATAGCACGGCTTTCAGTTATGAGCTTTTCTTTGGTTTTGGCTTCTTCTTCATCTTGTTCCCTGTGCCTTGCATTTGCTTCTAGAAGCATTCAAGCGACCAAACGGCTTTGCTAATTTGGCAAAAGGGGTGAGACCCTTAATTGCATTTGAAATGAATGTGTCGCTTTGCCTGGAAGATGAAACACAGAGCCCCGGCAGCAGAGCTAGCATAGTAAAGGTCTCAAGAAAAAGGTTGCTTTTTGTTGGTGGGGTGTTTGTCTGTCATTTTCTTTGCATGCGTCCAATGAATGCCCAAGGTACCGATTCCCATGTCGCGTCCATGGTAAACCAAGAGTGGCATGGCTCCGCTCACGCGAACAAGTATCCTGATCACTTTCGCCTTCGATGTGATTCCAAGCGATTCTCTTCTGTCCAGGACAAATCTCGGAAAATGTGAACAGGTTTTTCAAAATCCGAAATTGAAGAACTTCCTAACATGTCTTCTACTGATCAACGAGTGTTCCATAAGCTCACGGTCAGTAAGGAATTTCAACAATCAGCAAGTTCTAACATGTTCCGACAAGTCATAAACACATTAGTTATGAATCCGGCAAACTTAAGCGAAAACTGAGCAAGTTTAATGAAGTTCAAGTAAATTCGACTGACCTTCAAACTGTTCAATATATCCAACAGGTTTCATTGATGATTTATGCTGTCATGAAGCTGTTTTCAACAGAAGATACGGAGAAATCAGTGAAGAATCTATACAGATTCGTAGCCAAAACCAGAGGAAGGAAGAGGAGCAGTTAGCTTCAATCCATTGCCGTGATCTTCAGAATTGCTGGAAAACGAAGAACCAGCAACTTCAGATATTTTGACGATCGGAGGAGCTGATGATGAGCAGAATCTTGCTAAAAGGGAAGCTTCATAGATGCTGCCATGCCATGATAGCAATCTCTTAGTCATTGTGCAGTTCGAATGATGCAGATTGACATCATTGATGTACAGGACTTCTGGAAGAGATGACAGCGATACTGGAAATACAAGAAAGTTGTAGAAACGGGATACACTCTTTTCATTTAGATAGAGGCATGTTCGTTTCTTCGTGATGGCTACCTTTGGTTACCATATGCAAGGACGAATGAACGTCTTAGTTTATAATTAAGTTACTTAAAGTTGGAATTAACACACCCTTTTATTTCCGCAGAGTTGATGTAACTCCAAAATAGGTCGATGTCCTTCATGGGATTGTCCAAAATTCACTCTTGTTGTCCTGATTACAAAAAGGATGCACGAAAAAGTTAATTTCAACGAGAGACCTTCTGATCGGAATGATTACAATTTTAACATTTTGAAGTATCACTCCATAGGTCACTCTGTCAATTTTGATGAGAATGAAAAACAAAACGAAGTAATATTAGCATGATGAAAGGAAAGAAATCCATCCCTTCAACTATATAGGAAAAGTAATAAAAAAAAGTCCTAAACCTATTATATTGGTACCAATTTAATTCTAAACTTTTCAATTGGACCAATTCAGTCGTAAACATTTTCATATTAGTACCAATTGAGTCATCCGGCCAATTTATGCCGAAAATTGCTAACATGGATGCTGGCCGTCTGTGTGGCACAAACAATGCCAACATGGATATTTTTATATAATTTGTAATTATTTTTTTGAATTTTTATTAACTTTTTTTTTCTTTTTCGTTTTTTTTTTTTTCCCTTCTATTTTCTTTCATTTATTTTTTCCTTTTTTTTTTTTTTCATTTCTTCCCCATCTTCCTCCACCCACCTTCAGCCGGCAGAGGTCACCAACTATCGGCGAGGGCAAGGGTCGAGATGGCCTTGCCAGCCACATGCGAGACTAGCCCTTGCCGAACTTCGGATTGGATAGGCGAGGGTTAGGCAAGGTCACCCCTAGCCAAATCCAGCAAGGGGACCCTCCCCTAGCTCTCACCAACCTCTGGCGAGGGCCGGCGAGTGCTAGGAAGCCCTTGCCGGCCTTGCCTAGACAAGGCCCCTTGCCAACACCAGAGGCTGGCGAGGGGACCCTGCGGCATGGGCGACCTCGCCCGAATGGCGAGGAGCCTCATCCAAGTGAGGTAGGCCCTTGCCAGCCTTTGGCGAAGGCTAGGCGAGGATCCTCTTTGTGGAATATGGTGAGGGGCGACCTCACCAAGCCTTCGCTAACCACCACCAAAGGCTGGTAGGGCATCCCAGCCCTCGCCCTCATCAACAGTTGGCGACCACCATCGGCCGAAGGTGGGTGGAGGAAGATGAGGAAGAAAGAAAAATAAAAAGAAATAGAAAAAAGAAATGAAGGAAAAGAGAAGAAGAAAAGAAAAAAAAGGAATAAATTAAAAAAAATCAAAAAAATAATTAAAAATCATATAAAAATATCCACATCATGACTGGTTATGGCACGTAAGACGATCGACATCCATGTCAATAATTTCTGGTATAAATTGGTCGGGTGGATTTAACTGATACCAATATGAATAAGTTTAGGATTAAATTGGTCTAATTGAAAAGTTTAGAACTGAATTGATATCAATGCAATAGGTTTATGACTTCTTTGGTACTTTTCTCACAATTGTATTCTCTTATAATGAAATAGAGACAAGGGGATCCTTCTAAGAGCCTAGCCTCGTAGAATTAAGCTATTGTCAAAATTCATTCATAAAAGGAAACATTATCGAAGGGGTAATACATGGTAATTAATCAATCACCTTTCCTCATGAAAGCGATATCCCTTTAATAACAAGTTTGATCATTTTATGGTGAAAACACTTATCCTCGACAAAAACCTATATAATCAAACTACATTTGTAAAATATGAAATATGATGTATAAAGTTTTTCTATGACTTGATCTAAATCCAATAGAACCAATGTTACTTCAGGTTAAGCTCTTTGTTTACTAGGAACAAATGAGTGTCTTCAATACATGCCTAAGCCCATTTCCCCCTTTGTCACTTGAAAAGCGCTTTCTTGGGGATGTAGATGATTTGAAGGTCCAATCATTCCACTGTATCTGGATCAAAGAAGGTATTTTAACTGATTATCACGTATTACAATAGGAAAGTACATAATGAAAATTCAAGTGAAATTGTAAAAAATCTACAAACTAAGAGAAATATATTTACAATTGATGAAACAAAGAGGGACTTCTATCACATAGACACAAGCATGCAATAAAATGGAACTTGAAAGATACTAAAATGACTCTTTTTGGCTGAGAAACAAGTCGTCGCAATCAAAGAGTCAAGTCTCGAGTTTCTACCTTTATTGAACTTGTCGGTGAAAATTCAAGTGTCAACTATACTTGTTAAGTTGTTAACTAGTGTTAATAAGTGAAGGCGCAAAAGGACATCTTCACACATGAATGCCATGAAAAGATATCCACGAACTAAATTAATTTCATTCAAAGGAGGAGCTTACAGAATGTTACTCATAGCCAAATATCATACTAGTCCAAACAAATACAAGCACAAATTTCCGTAGGAAATTTTTGGAGTTCCATTTTTCACAATAAATATGATTAGGCTGCACAAACCAATGACACATATCATTACATCATTCAATATCTCTTTCATCCACATATATATTAGAATTGTGAAATTGACTATGCTATTGCATGTTGCAAAAGAAAAGGGTTGTAGCCCACCAACTGGGCCGGTAATGAAATTCCCACGTGCCATTGGGAGGGATCCGCTGAATATCGAGATCATCACCTAGTATTTGCTAAAAATGATGAGCGTTACTCCTCCAAGTAAGATGCTGAAGATTTGGAGATGGGTTTTATCGGAACAAGCTTGTAGGAGGGCAGGAATGATCATGAACACCACAAAAAGTCCAATCGATGAGTTCATACTTGTAACTTTCGTTTTTCTTTTGAATCACAACCCCAATGGCCACTCTTCTCTCATGGAAAAGGAGAGGTGGGGGATTTGAATTTTCACCTTCTCATGGGGTTGTGATGTGGACGATTTAGTTTTAGGTATGAGTTTTGACTTCTACACCTTGCAATGAGGCAATATAAAAGTCTGATGATGAAAGTTAGAGTAGAAGTAAAGTAAAACGGACAAAAAAAAAAAAAACCTAATTTTTCTTTTGAAATATGAATATAGAGGCATCGCAGACCAATCAATTTAAGGAGTAATAAGGTGGCTTCATTTAATAAGATTGGATAGGGCTATCTCCACTTCTTATATAACTAAATCCACCCCAATTTTTACCAAAAAAAGATAAAATTGCCCTTAATTATTCCATTGCAATTTAACTTGGTGGCTCCAAATTATTTTCTTTCCCTTTTTCTTTTTTGTTTTTCTGATTTGGTTCTTTTCTATGTTGTCAATCGAATTTTATGGATAAATTTTTAAGCAAAATCTAGATGTAATTTAATATAGACGATTTTTTCAGTGTAATCATTTGTTTATATGTATAATATTATAATGGGGATGATTTGATAAAGCAAAAAAGAAAAATTCTCGGAAGATTTCCCAAAATAAAATCACAATTACATTCTCCAACATGAAATTTAATCAAATAAATAAATTGAATAATTTGATAATTTTTTTTAAATGTTAGTGCAATCTCATTATTTTGGATGAACAAAAATTAATATCATCTACAAAGTGGTTATGAAAAGATATCACTATGTCTTGTTGTGCATAATAATTTTAGTTTATAGCTAGATATTCTTGTAACATCTTGCATGCTTTGTACAAAAATATATCCTCAATAGTAAGGAAAAAAGATAAATTCTTTAACATAATTAATAAAGAGACTTAATATATATTTTAGACTAATGAAATTAAAATATAAAAAGAATTCACTAAGAAAGTGAGCTCTGAGATAAAAGAGACACAGAATAGATAAGCTATTATAATAGTAATGATGAAAAAGAGACTTCTAATATAGTTAAAAAGTTTGTCTTTTTTCCTTAATATAGATGAGATACTTATACATGGAGCATGTAAAATGTTATAGGAATATATAAGAATACATTTAAAAAATTTAATACACTATAAAAAATGTAAAATGCTTAATTATGGCAACTAGATCCTATAAAGAAATAAGAAAAAGAAAAAAGAAAAAACAAGGAATGGGACCATCACTATACATTTGAATGATTGGGAGATATGTTGTTTTTTAGTGTAAATTGAGTGGATTTACTCATATAGGGTTTCAAAATAGTGTCACCCTAAAAAAAATGTAGAAAAAGTTGAAATATAGGCGCCGAATGAAAATTTCAAGAAATCAAATAACTAAGCTTGAAGACTCTTAACGTTTCTGGACCTGCAGGAAAACCAAAATTCGCCCAGTCGAATTTTGCATAAGATTGGACAAGAATCAAAACAGTAAAGAAGAAACCCAATGAACATGTGAAACAGCCATAGCAATCCAACCAAAATGTTATCATATTCATAGGATGCATTTAAGAATCCTAACACAGGGCAATTGTTTATTTTTGTCCGTATAAAATTTGGGACTAAATCGCAAAATCTTTGATTTGGTATCCTTTAATTTGAATTTCTGAATCACATAATTTTATTTTCGTTCTTTTTGCCATTTTTTTCTTATTTTATCCATATCTCATTATTCTACATAAATAAGAAAGATTTTGGTAGATAGTAGGCAATCCAAATATTTTCTAACAAATATTGCATTATAAACTATCATATTTGTTGCCTAAAAAAGGTAAAATAACTTTATTATTATAGAGTTATGAAAACCAATGTCCAAATCTACAACGGCTTACCTGGAGGAGTAACGTTGACGGTTCATTGCAAATCCATAAAGAGCAAGGATCGCAGCAAGGATCTCGGTGTTTAAAGATTATTCCTAGTGCATGTGGGAATTTCATTTCAAGTCTCGTTCCACCCTCTTCTCTTGTAGCTTCCAATGGCCTGGTCAAGGTATAGATGTATATCTTTTCTCCATGTGCCATTTTAAGTGGCCTTCACAGTTGTCAACTCAGCGCTTGAATAGCTAAAGTATATCCTCTTACCAATAAAGCCACTGTGTTCCCCCTTAAATAAAGTGGTCCACCGTATCTCTGTATTCATATTTCAAAAGAAAAAAGAAGGTCACAAATATGAATTCCTCCATTAGACTTTTTGCGGTGTTCATGATCATTGTTGCCCTTCTACACGCTTGCTCCGGAGAAACCCGTGTCCAAATCTACAACAGCTTATCTGGAGGAATAACACTAACGGTTCATTGCAAAGCCATAGAGGGCTTGGATCGCGGACAGGATCATGGCGCTCAACAAATTACTCCTAGTGGCATGTGGGAATTTCATTTTAGGCCTCATTCCGCCCTCTACTCTTGTAGCTTTCAATGGCCTGGTCAATCTCACAATTTTGATATATATGAGGAGAAAAGAGATGATGAGCGATGTTATGACAAGTGCCAGTGGTTTGTACAACCTACTGGTCCGTGTCTTGAGAGGACAATGTGCGAAAAATGGAACTCCTAGAAATTTCCAGAGAAATTTGTGCTTATTTCAGTTTGTAACGATTTGATATTTGCCTCTGAGTAAGACACGGTATGCTCCTTCTTTGGGTGAAATTAAAATAGTTGATGGATATCTTCTCAGGGTATTGATGTGTTAAAGATTTTTTTTTTTGTGCCTTCACTTGTTAACACTTAACAAGCATATATGCAATTGATGACACTAACCGACTATTTAAGCCGTTAATAAGAAGATAGATTAAAGTTGGTAAAAAATTAGGAGAATTGTTATTCAGTCAGAGATAAAAGAAGTTGATAATTTAAGGAATGACATATTAACGTCCGTAAGTAACTAAAATGAGAGTTCCTAACTCCAAAGTACTTAGGAACTTAACTGACAAAAGTTCATAACCACTCTAATTGAGATTGGTATTTTCTGAGAAGGGTTGGTAAATTTAACAATTGGCAAGTAATACAAATAAAAGTAGGAACTCCATAGAAATGTTAATAGAGTTAATAAATAAATAAATATAAGTAAGCAACTCAAATAAGAATTGGTTACCCAAAACTATAGTTGGTATCCTAATTGTACAATAGTTGATAAGTTACACAAATAAAAGTTTGTAATTCCATATATTGGTTGGCTGATTTAATCTGTTAGTATAAAAAAATAAAAAAATAAAGGTAAACAAAAGGAGGTTCATAATAAGTTTGATTTTGTTTGAGATAAGAGAAGATGGTAATTTGAGGAAAAAAAAATAAATTAGAATTGGTAGCTAACTCAAATAAGAGTTGGTAACACAAAGTATGTAGTACTTTAATTGGAGAAATGTTGGTAACCAGTTAACCACTCTTAATAATTGTGATATGTAATTTCTCTAAAATAGTTAGTAAGATTCGAAAAAATAATTATTATCATTGGAAAGTAACTCATATGATGAGTTGTTCACCTAAATCATTGTTGTGATTAGCATTTTTTTCATTAACATATCGAGGAAGTTAGGCATGTCTGCCAAAATTGAAGTGAGGATTGAGCGTGTTGTAGTAGTCATACACATCTGTGACATTAAGCATTACCTATACTATTTCCTTGTAATCTTTATCCTTCGACAGTTGGTGGCACTTGCTCGAACCGTCTTTAATTTGCTGGTACTTGGAAACGCAGGTTTCGGCGTCATTGTAAATTTGAGCAGTAAACAGCATCGGCCTCTTTCATTGTCAATTGAATGGAAATAAGCGAAAGAAAAGGATTGTCTGCCGATTTAGTGTGTGGATCACTCAAGGAAAGCATCGTGCAGAATCCAGAATCTTTTGTCTCGTTAAAAATTTCAGGTGTTACATCCAGAGAAATTGTTATGGAAGCAGGTAGAAGAAGAAGAAGAAGAAGAAGAAGAGAGATGATGCAAGAACAGTTACAGGAGGTGGAGAAGAAGGCGAGGCCATTTCGGTTGTTGGTTCGGTGGAATTTGTGTGCGAAGTTATATTGATACTTGTCTTAGCGAAAAAGGAAAAAATAATATATATATAGCCAATTAAATTGGGATTGGTTTAGCAAGTAAAGAAGCGTGTAAAGTATAACTAAGCCCAGGAAATGGCGGGGGAGTGACTGCTCATAACACAGCCAAAATTTTTGCAAAATTACTACTTTTTCACTAAAAAAAAATCGAAAAAGGAAAAAATGCTCATCATTTCATAAAATCTATATATACTTTATACATATTATTCACTTGATTAAGCTTCTTTGTTTAGGACAAACACATTTGAATTTATCGCTCAACATTATTAAAGACATTTAGGATGATTCTGATGATTTTGTGTATCTTTCAAGATTGTGTGAATATTTATATTTTATTATGCGCATCCTAATTTGATACGTCATCTTATTTAGTCATTTCATAAAATCTATAAATTGATTGATGTAATCTTCATTATGATATATTGATATAAATGGATTGATGTAATATTCATTATGATATATTGATATATATGCAATTCCTCTTTTCCGCATGTCTTTCTAATTTCTTAACTAGTATAAAACTAAAATTATTGTTCAATTAAGAAGGAAGAAAAATCCATTGAGAAACATCTTGGTTTGAGTCGTGAAGCGTTCTCCCTGATAATTGGCCTCTCTCGGTAGAACCGATGTTCAGCTTCTTCTTCTTTGTTCCCCTTTTCTCTCTTTATATAAAGAAATGACATATATGTTGGAGATGGTTTTCGAATCTGAAAAACTAGAAAACCCATCAATGCCTTAACCATTTTGCTATGAATTGTTCAACATGACATATCTTCCAAAATTAACAATAATATTACTTGAAGTTAAGCCCGAATCCAGGGTTGATTCTGAAGGAGCCGGCCAATCTGTTTCCATGATGATTTGTAGGGGAACTTATTCCGATAAAGCATGTTTCGCCGCCTTTTTTTAATCCAGAACTTATTCATCCTAAAATTAATCATCCCAATTTCAGAGACGATTAAGATGATCACAATGGTGGCTATCGTTGTAACATGTGACCGCTGATTTAATGGTTTCCTCTGACTGAGTGAATGTGGCGCTATCGAGATTCAGAGAGAGCGATCATTAGGGCTCAAAGTTATTTGTATGGTCTTTTGGAGACTTTTACCTGGTCCTATCTTGTTACGAGCTTGGTGACTTATTGGGTCAGACCAATTCATGTTACCAACGAAATGTAATACAAATTTATATGATGCTCGGGCCCCAATAATTATGTAAAGAGATGAGATCTCAATGGGTGTCCTTCGAGCGAATGACTTTCAATGAAGGACTGCTCTCCAATTATGCCGGGAGTTGTGATTCCTGAGGTGTCAAGAAAAGCAACACATGAAAATCAGTTTGGATCTCGCTGACTTTCGTCGTTTACGTGAGAACGAAGCTGCAACTCCGAGTCTTCTTTCTCACGGTACTTGCCCGCTGCTTCCATCTCGTCAGCAATTCTCGCTTGCTCTGCTTCCTTGCCCGTGCCCCAAAGAACGGAGTAGAGCCCGACAATGATGAACACGGCCCCTACCAATCTGAAATTTGAAAGGAAACAAAAAAATTTCAATGAATGCACCATTACCAGTTTGTACATAGTCTTCAAAAAGTGTACAACTTTACATTTCATATATCTTAACCTAACGTTATGGTAAAAGGGATACGTACGTTCCGATATATAGTTTCTCGTGAAGGAATGCCCAGCTCAGGATGGTCAACATGACTAGTAACAAAGGGCTGAAGATGGAAGTGTAGAGCGGGCCTTTTCTATGGACACACCAGGACATAATGCAGAACGCAAGTGCAGAACACACAATACCCTAAAATTGAAAAACCATCAGCATTATCTTTGTGCAAAACATTTTCCATAGTATTGATGCATAAAGAGCCACAATAAGGCCATTCTACTATTTGTTGAAGTTCATTCAATGTCTAGGACGCATACCACATAGAAAACTGTGATGAGCCGGATCTTGGATCTCAAAGACCAGTCAGCAACATTACATTTAGTAGCGGCACCAATGATCGAACACTCAATGCTAGCCATGAGACACATTAGCATTGTGGTAGTGTAAGGAGCTGGAAATTTGGGACTCAATTTTGCCTAAATTTGTTACGAAACAAGCGTCAAGAGATTGAAGTGAACTCTCAAACTTTCTCTTTGATATGAGTTTGTCCCCCCATAAGAGAGATAGAAAATGATTGTAAAAGGAAAAAAAGGGAAATGTTTCACTTACTTGGATAATGAACCAAAATGCACAGCTACAAGCGCTAATAAAGAGAAGAAAAGGTCCCAAGATGGAGTGGCTTTTGTAGGTTGAGCGTTTATCTGTCATTTTCTCTGCATAGTTCCAACGAATGCCAGAGTTACTATCTGCAATGGTGTGCCCATGGTAAAACGAGAGCAACATCGCTCCACCCACGCATAGCACTGTTCCGATCACTTTTGCTTGTCCTGCCTTTGTCTTGATACCGAACGATTCTTGTCTATCCAAAAACATTCATTGATTATGTGGTTGCATTTTGCTTAATAGTTTCGAACAAATAGATTAAGGATGAGAATACACAATACTTGAAGATCAGGGCGAATACAAATGTCAAGGCTGGGAGGGTATTGGTCATTGCCCGGCGATCATGGGACTCGAATTGTTCAGGCCCATAAAAAACAAAACTTGGTTCACGGAAGCCCTGCACAGTTTGGTTGACCTTTCAAATCCATGAAAATCTTTCCTTTTTTCCTTTTGATTCTTAAGGTGCGGAGAAGAGCATAATTTTACATGCATCGAAACAATTATTTTTTCTGGATTTGCATGTGTATTTCTGATGATATAAGAATTGACAGATGAGGTCCAACTAGTGACTCCTAGCACACGACTGAGAATAGAAAGGCAATAACATAATTAATTCCAAATCAATGCAAGATCAAGAGATGGAAGCTTACTTACCCAGTAAGGGAACTTAAAAAAATATAGAACAATATCGGCACTGTAATCTTGGGTCTTGTCTTCCTGCAATGGACAATAATCAGGAATAATAAGTAACCTGGAGATCATTTGACTATGGTATGATAATCAGTATAAGGGTTCTCATGTATTCAATTTGCCAAAGAAGAGAAACTTGGTATTGAAAAAACCTAAATAGTTCTCTCCTGATAGCACTAATTCTACGGCAAAGCCATATTGCTACTTTCATTTCTCTTTGCTTAAGGATGGAACCTTAAAATATACACAAGGACCAAAATATACACAAGCATCTGGTCCACGAGAAATTCCTTAATCCTAAAACTTTTCACTTTTTGCCAATTGAGTCCATCCGATGAATCTTAGTCGAAATTCCCTAACATGGACGTTGGGAGTCCTACGTGGCATGGGCGATGCTGATGTGGACAAATTTATTATTTTCTAAATATTTTTTTCGAACTTTTATAATTTTTTTCTTTTTTTCTCCTCTCTCTTCTTTCTACGTCGGTCACCCAGCCTCCGGCAACTAGCAAGGGTCGGCCTCATCAGCCTCAAGCGAGGTCACCCTCATCGGGAACTAGCAAGGGGTGACTTCGCCAACCTCATGTGAGGTCGCCCTCACCAGGATCCAATGAGGGCAAGCCTCACTCGAGGTCAACGAGGCCATCCCTCACCCTCACTCAAAGCGGACAAGGGTCGGCCTCACCAACTTGCCAAGGCCTGTGAGGTTGTCCCTCACCAGAGCTCAGTGAAGGTGACCTTACGTGAGGTTGGCGAGGTCACCCTTGCCAATTCCTTGGGCGACTTGCCTAAGGCCGATGAGGTCAACCCTCTGGTCACAACTTCTGGTCGGTTGCCAAAGATTGAACAATTGAACAATCAGTAGAGGAAGAGGAGAGATGAGAAAAAAATTATAAAAATTCAAAGAAAGTATTTAAAAATAAAAATAAAATTTCTACGTCAGTATCGATTGTACCACATAGGACAGCTAGCATCTACGTCAATGAATCCGATCAAAATTGATCAAATAGACTCAATTGATAAAAATTGAAAGGATTTAGGATTCGATTGGTAAAATTGAAAGATTTATAACCGAATTGATAAAACTGCAATAGGTTTAAAGACTTTTTGGGGCAATTTTCCTAAATAAAGAAAAAACAGAAGAAAGCAGAAAAGTTAGAGATTTGGTTTGAGTAAGTTTGTCCAATTGGCTAAGACAAACCGCTTATGCATAAGTGGTAAGCAAAATTTTCACAAGGTTAGATGACTTCGATTGGTATATCAGTTGCCAAATGTAGGAAATCTATGAACATTTTGATTCAGATTATTGGTTCTCAAGTATAAGAAATCTACAATGTCTTTTTTTTATTAGACATAAAAAAAGAGTTTTTTTTTTTTTCTTTTTTGCATCATAATTGTTTTTGTCCCACGTTTTTTAGGGTTCGAATCCACACCAATTTCTCCCCTAAAGTGTGATTTGACGTGGCACCGATGCATGGCACCTTAATTAGCCGTTTCAACTAGTCACTAATCTTGGCCAAACGAAAATAAAAAATGAGTCAGGAACTCCTTCACTGCTCCCTAAGAAGGCCTCATACTATAGCCTCTAGCTTCCCTTTGCTTAGGGTTTTGACCTCACTCGAAACTGTCATCCATGCTTTGATCTAGTTTGAGCAGAAATGAAAACACCATCCAGAGAGCATGCCTAGTCTCACATCCCACGATAGATCTCATGAACGAAGAAGCATGCATGACGAATGAACACTAATCGTAATAACCAAAGTTGACTCACCATCATCACCCGAAAAGCAGTGCAACACGCAGTCATGTAAAAAGGAATGAAAAGAACATCATTTTTCACTTAAACCCGAGTGCTTTTTTCTTCCCCGTGGGGATGCTATTTGCGTTGAAGATCATCAGGATGGAGTTGCTTGGTAATTTTAACTGCATACCTCTCCAAGAAAAGAGCGAAAGGTGTGATGGCGACGGTGGCGATGATCTGGCGATAAGTGATGAGCACAGAAGGGTTCAGTCCGTCGTCCATGGCCAGCTTGGATATGAAGCTCATTCCTGTGAATCCCACTTGCACAATCACCATGGCCAAGAATGACATCACATCAAAATTTGCCATTTCTTATATATAATCTCTCTGTGTCTCTCTCACGAACTCTGTCGATCTTCTCTGGACTGATTCCAGAGATGAGCGAGAGAGAGATGGAAAGAGAGACGTGAGAGAGACCTTCAATGCGAAGAGAAGAGAGAGATATATATATGCAAAATGCAACAGAAACGTAGCTCCTACGGTTTATGAACAACGAAAGTGATGGTTCCACAATAAATGAATGTCAGACGGAGAGAGACGGAAAGAGGGATGCACCGCAACACCTGTCGGCATGCATGGGACAAGGTTGCCAGATTGTGAAAATTAAGTGATAGCACGGCTTTCAGTTATGAGCTTTTCTTTGGTTTTGGCTTCTTCTTCATCTTGTTCCCTGTGCCTTGCATTTGCTTCTAGAAGCATTCAAGCGACCAAACGGCTTTGCTAATTTGGCAAAAGGGGTGAGACCCTTAATTGCATTTGAAATGAATGTGTCGCTTTGCCTGGAAGATGAAACACAGAGCCCGGGCAGCAGAGCTAGCATAGTAAAGGTCTCAAGAAAAAGGTTGCTTTTTGTTGGTGGGGTGTTTGTCTGTCATTTTCTTTGCACGCGTCCAATGAATGCCCAAGTTACCGATTCCCATGTCGCGTCCATGGTAAACCAAGAGTGGCATGGCTCCGCTCACGCGAACAAGTATCCTGATCACTTTCGCCTTCGATGTGATTCCAAGCGATTCTCTTCTGTCCAGGACAAATCTCGGAAAATGTGAACAGGTTTTTCAAAATCCGAAATTGAAGAACTTCCTAACATGTCTTCTACTGATCAACGAGTGTTCCATAAGCTCACGGTCAGTAAGGAATTTCAACAATCAGCAAGTTCTAACATGTTCCGACAAGTCATAAACACATTAGTTATGAATCCGGCAAACTTAAGCGAAAACTGAGCAAGTTTAATGAAGTTCAAGTAAATTCGACTGACCTTCAAACTGTTCAATATATCCAACAGGTTTCATTGATGATTTATGCTGTCATGAAGCTGTTTTCAACAGAAGATACGGAGAAATCAGTGAAGAATCTATACAGATTCGTAGCCAAAACCAGAGGAAGGAAGAGGAGCAGTTAGCTTCAATCCATTGCCGTGATCTTCAGAATTGCTGGAAAACGAAGAACCAGCAACTTCAGATATTTTGACGATCGGAGGAGCTGATGATGAGCAGAATCTTGCTAAAAGGGAAGCTTCATAGATGCTGCCATGCCATGATAGCAATCTCTTAGTCATTGTGCAGTTCGAATGATGCAGATTGACATCATTGATGTACATGACTTCTGGAAGAGATGACAGCGATACTGGAAATACAAGAAAGTTGTAGAAACGGGATACACTCATTTTCATTTAGATAGAGGCATGTTCGTTTCTTCGTGATGGCTACCTTTGGTTACCATATGCAAGGACGAATGAACGTCTTAGTTTACAATTAAGTTACTTAAAGTTGGAATTAACACACCCTTTTATTTCCGCTGAGTTGATGTAACTCCAAAATAGGTCGATGTCCTTCATGGGATTGTCCAAAATTCACTCTTGTTGTCCTGATTAAAAAAAGGATGGACGAAAAAGTTCATTTCAATGAGAGACCTTCTGATCGGAATGATTACAATTTTACCATTTTGAAGTATCACTCCAGAGGTCACTCTGTCAATTTTGATGAGAATGAAAAACAAAACGAAGTAATATTAGCATGATGAAAGGAAAGAAATCCATCCCTTCACTAAAAAAGTCCTAAACCTATTATATTGGTATCAATTTAATTCTAAACTTCTCAATTGGACCAATTCAGTCGTAAACATTTTCATATTGGTACCAATTGAGTCATTCGGCCAATTTATGCCGAAAATTGCTAACATGGACGCTAGCCGTCCTGCATGGCATGAACAGTGCTGACGTGGATATTTTTATATAATTTGTAATTATTTTTTTGAATTTTTATTAACTTTTTTTTCTTTTTCGTTTTCTTTTTTTTTTCCTTCTCTTTTCTTTCATTTATTTTTCCTTCTTCTTTTTCCTTTCTTCCTCATCTTCCTCCACCCACCTCTAGCCGGCGGAGGTCACCAGCTACCGACGAGGACAAGGGTCGAGATGGCCTTGCTAGCCACATGCGAGACTGGCCCTTGCCGAACTTCATATTGGATAGGCGAGGGTTGGGCAAGGTCGCCCCTAGCCAAATCCAACAAGGGGACCCTCCCCTAGCCCTCACCAACTTCTGGCGAGGGTCAGCAAGTGCTAGGAAGCCCTCGTCGGCCTTGCCTTGCCAACACTAGAGGCTGGCGAAGGGACCCTGCGGCATGGGCGGCCTCGCCCGAATGGTGAGGGGCCTCATCCAAGTGAGGCAAGCCCTCTCCAGCCTTCGGTGAAGGCTGGGCGAGGGTCCTCTTTGTGGAATATGGTGAGGGGCGACCTCACCAAGCCTTCGCTAACCACCACCAAAGGCCGGTAGGGAATCCCAGCCCTCGCCCTCACTGACAGTCAGCGACCACCACCGGCAGAAGGTGGGTGGAAGAAGATGAGGAAGAAAGAAAAATAAAAAGAAAGAAAGAGAAAAAAGAAATGAAGGAAAATAGAAGAAAAAAGAAAAAGAAAAGGAATAAATTAATTAAAAAAATCGAAAAAAATAATTAAAAATTATATAAAAATATCCACATCAAGATTGGTTATGGCACGTAAGACGATCGACATTCATGTCAATAATTTCTAGTATAAATTGGTCGGATGGATTCAATTGATACCAATATGAAAAGTTTATGATTGAATTGGTCTAATTGAAAAATTTAGAATTGAATTGATATCAACGCAATAGGTTTATGACTTTTTTGGTACTTTTCCCATAATTGTATTGTCTCTTATAATGAAATAGAGACAAGGGGATCCTTCTAATAGCCTAGCCTCGTAGAATTAGGCTATTGCCAAAATTCATTCATAAAAGGAAACAATATTGAAGGGGTAATACATGGTAATTATTAATTAATCAATCACCTTTACTCATGAAAAGGTAAGCGATATTCCTTTAATAACAAGTTTGATCATTTTATGGTGAAAACACTTATCCTCGGCAAAAACCTATATAATCAAACTACATTTGAAAAACATGAAACATGATGTATAAAGCTTTTCTATGACTTGATCTAAATCCAATAGAACCAATGTTACTTCAGGTTAAGCTCTTTGTTTACTAGGAACAAATGAGTGTCTTCAATACATGCCTAAGCCCATTTCCCCCTTTGTCACTTGAAAAGCGCTTTCTTGGGGATGTAGATGATTTGAAGGTCCAATCGTTCCACTGTATATGGATCAAAGAAGGTATTTTAATTGATTATCACGTATTACAATAGGAAAGTACATAATGAAAATTCAAGTGAAATTGTAAAAAATCTACAAACTAAGAGAAATATATTTACAAAGGAAAATCTCAAATAAGGATCCAAAGTGAGCCTACTTTCTCAAATAAGGACCCGAAGTGACCGTTATTTCAAATAAGGACCCGAAGTGACTAACAAGTCTCAAATAAGGACCTGAACGCGCCGGTTGGCGAGCGTGTGACATTTCTGGTGCCGAAATATGGGCAATTTTGTCCCAAAAAAATATAGATAGAAATTAACAAACCCTAAAAACAAAACCCCCAAACTCTTCACATTATTCTTCTTTTGCTCTTCATCTTTTATGTTCTTTGTCCCCTCTCATTTGGACACAACTCATATGCATTTTTTCGGACAAAAGAGACATTAACTCAGAAATCCGACAAAACAAGCAAAAAGAACACCATAGAACAAAAGAATTCCTCTTACCATCACCATCCTCACTGCCATCTGTGTGATATTCCACCACATGCCCGCGCCTTGTCGAAATGTTGCTTTGACAAGTTACAACCACTTTGAACGAACGAACGAAGGATTGATTGCACCAATTTGAACGAAACTGACCTCGGTTGAACGGGAGTGTGAATCAAAGTGCATGACGAACCTAAGAAAAGATAATGAAGGATCGAGGCCCTCGTGTTACACACGAGTGTCTCAATAATGAAAAAGGTGGCTTTACTCAAGATTTGTCTTCTTCGTTGGAAAGAAACGAAGACAGAAAACAAAAGAAGAAGATGTGAAGAAACGAAGGTAGGGGTTTCTTGTTGTGTTTCAATTCGTGTTGCATTAACAAAAAATTTCGGTTCTCCAAGTGAGAGAGGACAAAGAACGGAGAAGATGAAGAGCAGAAGAAGAAAAATGTGAGAACATGAAGAGTTTTTTTTAGGTCAAAAGAACGTGAAGAGTTGGGGAGTTTTGTTTTTAGGGTTTGTTAATTTCTATCTATATTTTTTGTGGACAAAATTGCCCATATTCCAGCCACTGGAAATGTCACACGCTCGTCGGCCGGCTGGTTTGGGTTCTTATTTGCGACTTATTAGCCACTTCGGGTCATTATTTGGGACAATGGCCACTTCGGGTCCTTATTTGAGAAAATAGGCTCACTTTGGGTCCTTATTTGAGATTTTCCCTATTTACAATTGATGAAGCAAAGAGGGACTTCTATCACATAGACACAAGCATGCAATAAAATGGAACTTGAAAGATACTAAAATGACTCTTTTTGGCTGAAAAACAGGTCGTCACAATCAAAGAGTCAAGTCTCGAGTTTCTACCTTTATTGAACTTGTCGGTGAAAATTCAAGTGTCAACTGTACTTGTTAAGTTGTTAACTAGTGTTAAAAAGTGAAGGTGCAAAAGGACATCTTCACACTTGAACGCCATGAAAAGATATCCACGAACTAAATTAATTTCATTCAAAGAGGAGCTTACAGAATGTTACTCATAGCCAAATATCATACTAGTACAAAACAAATATAAGCACAAATTTTCATAGGAAATTTTTGGAGTTCCATTTTTCACAATAAATATGATTAGGCTGCACAAACCAATGACACATCATTACATCATTCAATATCTCTTTCATCCACATATATATCAGAATGGTGAAATTGACTAAGCTATTGCATGTTGCAAAAGAAAAGGGTTGTAGCCCACTAACTGGGCTGGTAATGAAATTCCCACATGCCATTGGGAGGGATCTGCCGAACATCGAGATCATCACCTAGTATCTGCTAAAAATGGTGAGCGTTACTCCTCCAAGTAAGATGCTGAAGATTTGGAGATGGGTTTTATCGGAACAAGCTTGTAGGAGGGCAGGAATGATCATGAACACCACAAAAAGTTCAATCGATGAGTTCATACTTGTAACTTTTATTTTTCTTTTGAATCACAATCCCAATGGCCACTCTTCTCTCATGGAAAAGGAGAGGTGGGGGATTTGAATTTTCACCTTCTCATAGGATTGGGATGTAGACGATTTAGTTTTAGGTATGGGTTTTGACTTCTACACCTTGCAATGAGGCAATATAAAAGTCTGATGATGAAAGTTAGAGTAAAAGTAAAGTAAAACGGACAAAAAAAACTTAATTTTTGTTTTGAAATATGAATATAGAGGCATTGCAAACCAATCAATTTAAGGAGTAATGAGGTGGCTTCATTTAATAAGATTGGACAGGGCTATCTCCATTTCTTATATAACTAAATCCACCCCAATTTTTACTAAAAAAAGATAAAATTGCCCTTAATCATTCCATTGCAATTTAACTTGGTGGCTCCAAATTATTTTCTTTCCCTTTTTCTTTTTAGTTTTTCTGATTTGGTTCTTTTCTATGTTGTCAATCAAAATAAATTTTTAAGCAAAATCTAGATGTAATTTAATATAGACGATTTTTTTAGTGTAATCCTTTGTTTATATGTATAATATTATAATTGGATGATTTGATAAAGCAAAAAAGAAAAATTCTCAGAAGAGTTCCCAAAATAAAATCACAATTACATTCTCCAACATGAAATTTTAAAGATGAAATTTAATCAAATAAATAAATTGAATAAATTGATAATTTTTTTAAATGTTAGTGCAATCTCATTATTTTGGATGAACAAAAATTAATATCATCTACAAAGTGTTTATGAAAAGATATCAATATGTCTTGTTGTGCATAATAATTTTAGTTTATAACTAGATATTCTTGTAACATCTTGCATGCTTTGTACAAAAATATCTCCTCAATAGTAAAGAAAAAAGATATATTCTTTAACATAATTAATAAAAAGACTTAATATATATTTAGACTAATGAAATTAAAATATAAAAAGAATTCACTAAGAAAGTGAGCTCTGAGATAAAAGAGACAAAGAATAAATAAGCTATTATAATAGTAATGATGAAAAAGAGACTTCTAATGTAGTTAAAAAGTTTGTCTTTTTTCCTTACTATAGATGAGATACTTATACATGGAGCATGTAAAATGTTATAGGAATATATAAGAATACATTAAAAAAATTTAATACACTATAAAAAATGTAAAATGCTTAATTATGGCAACTAGATCCTATAAAGAAATACGAAAAAGAAAAAAGAAGGAATGGGGCCATCACTATACATTTGAATGATTGAGAGCTATGTTGTTTTTTAGTGTAAATCGAGTGGATTTAGTCATATAGGGTTTCGAAATAGTGTCACCCTAAAAAAATGTAGAAAAAGTTGAAATATAGGCGCCAAATGAGAATTGCAAGAAATCAAATAACTAAGCTTGAAGACTCTTAACGTTTCTAGACCTGCAGGAAAACCAAAATTCACCCAATTGAATTTTGCATCACATTGGACAAGAATCAAAACAGTAAAGAAGAAACCCGATGAACATGTGAAACAACCATAGCAATCCAACCAAAATGTTATCATATTCATAGGATACATTCAAGAATCCTAACACAGGGCAATTGCTTATTTTTGTCCGTATAAAGTCTCGGAATAAATCGCATAATCTTTGATTTGATGTCCTTTGATTTGAATTTCTGAATCACATAATTTTCTTTTAGTTCTTTTTGCCATTTTTTTCTTATTTTATCCATATCTCATTATTATGCTTAAATAAGAAAGATTTTGGTAGATAGAAGGCAATCCAAATATTTTCTAACGAATATTGCATTATAAAGTATCATATTTGTTGCCTAAAATAAGTAAAATAACTTTATTATTATAGAGTTATGAAAACCAATGTCCAAATCTACAACGGCTTACCTGGAGGAGTAACGCTGACGGTTCATTGCAAATCCATAAAGAGCAAGGGTCACAGCAAGGATCTCGGTGTTTAAAGATTATTCCTAGTGCATGTGGGAATTTCATTTCAAGTCTCGTTCCGCCCTCTTCTCTTGTAGCTTCCAATGGCCTGATCAAGGTATAGATGTATATCTTTTCTCCATGTGCCATTTTAAGTAGCCTTCACAGTTGTCATCTCAGCGCTTGAATAGCTAAAGTATATCCTCTTACCAAATAAAGCCACTGTGTTCCCCCTTAAATAAAGTGGTCCACCGTATCTCTGTATTCATATTTCAAAAGAAAAAAGAAGGTTACCAATATGAATTCCTCCATTAGACTTTTTGTGGTGTTCATGATCATTGCTGCCCTTCTACACGCTTGCTCCGGAGAAACCCATGTCCAAATCTACAACAGCTTACCCGGAGGAGTAACACTAACGGTTCATTGCAAAGCCATAGATGGCTTGGATCGCGGACAGGATCTTGGCACTCAACAGATTACTCCTAGTGGCATGTGGGAATTTCATTTTAGGCCTCATTCCGCCCTCTACTCTTGCAGCTTTCAATGGCCTGGTCAATCTCAGAATTTTGATATATATGAGGAGAAAAGAGATGATGAGCAATGTTATGACAAGTGCCAGTGGTTTGTACAACCTACTGGTCCGTGTCTTGAGAGGACAATGTGCGAAAAATGGAACTCCTAGAAATTTCCAGAGAAATTTGGGCTTATTTCAATTTGTAACGATTTGATATTTGCTTATGAATAAAACACGATATGCTCCTTCTTTGGGTGAAATTAAAATAGTTGATGGATATCTTCTCAGGGTATTGATGTGTTAAAGATTTTTTTTTTTTTTTTTTGTGCCTTCACTTGTTAACACTTAACAAGCATATATGCAATTGATGACACTAACCGACTATTTAAGCCGTTAATAAGAAGTTAGATTAAAGTTGGTAAAAAATTAGGAGAATTGTTATTCGGTCAGAGATAAAAGAAGTTGATAATTTAAGGAATGACATATTAACGTCCGTAAGTAACTAAAACGAGAGTTCCTAACTCCAAAGTACTTAGGAACTTAACTGACAAAAGTTCATAACCACTCTAATTGAGATTGGTATTTTCTGAGAAGGGTTGGTAAATTTAACAATTGGCAAGTAAAACAAATAAAAGTAGGAACTCCGTAGAAATGTTAGTAGAGTTAATAAATAAATAAATATAAGTAAGCAACTCAAATAAGAATTGGTTACCCAAAACTATAGTTGGTATCCTAATTGTACAATAGTTGATAAGTTACACAAATAAAAGTTTGTAATTCCATATATTGGTTGGCTGATTTAATCTGTTAGTATTTAAAAAAAAGATAAACAAAAGGAGGTTCATAATAAGTTTGATTTTGTTTGAGATAAGAGAAGATGGTAATTTGAGGGAAAAAAAAACTAAATTAGAATTGGTAGCTTACTCAAATAAGAGTTGGTAACACAAAGTATGTAGTACTTTAATTGGAGAAATGTTGGTAACCAGTTAACCACTCTTAATAATTGTGATATGTAATTTCTCTAAAATAGTTAGTAAGATTCGAAAAAATACTCATTATCATTGGAAAGTAACTCATATGATGAGTTGTTCACCTAAATCATTGTTGTGATAAGCATGTTTTCATTAACATATTGAGGAAGTTAGGCATGTCTGCCAAAATTGAAGTGAGGATTGAGCGCG
The DNA here is from genome assembly GCA_016097605.1 of Eucalyptus guilfoylei. Lineage (NCBI taxonomy): Eukaryota > Viridiplantae > Streptophyta > Magnoliopsida > Myrtales > Myrtaceae > Eucalyptus > Eucalyptus guilfoylei. The sequence goes on along the minus strand of CM027867.1, from coordinate 16,577,605 downwards.
TTGTGGTAGTCATACACATCTGTGACATTAAGCATTACCTATACTATTTCCTTGTAATCTTTATCCTTCGACAGTTGGTGGCACTTGCTCGAACCGTCTTTAATTTGCTGGTACTTGGAAACGCAGGTTTCGGCGTCATTGTAAATTTGAGCAGTAAACAGCATCGGCCTCTTTCATTGTCAATTCAATGGAAATAAGCGAAAGAAAAGGATTGTCTGCCGATTTGATGTGCGGATCACTCAAGGAAAGCATCGTGCAGAATCCAGAATCTTTTGTCTCGTTAAAAATTTCAGGTGTTACATCCAGAGAAATTGTAATGGAAGCAGGTAGTGAAGAAGAAGAAGAAGAAGAGAGATGATGCAAGAACAGTTACAGGAGGTGGAAAAGAAGGCGAGGCCATTTCGGTTGTTGGTTCGGTGGAATTTGTGTGCGAAGTTATATTGATACTTGTCTTAGCGAAAAACGAAAAAAAATTAAGAAAATATAGTCAATTATATTGGGATTGGTTTAGCAAGTAAAGAAGCGTGTAACGTATAACTAAGCCCAGGAAATGGCGGGGGAGTGACTGCTCAGAACACAGCCAATATTTTTGCAAAATTACTACTTTTTCACTAAAAAAAAAATCGAAAAAGGAAAAAATGCTCAACATTTCATAAAATCTAGATATACTTTATATATATTATTCACTTAATTAAGCTTCTCTGTTTAGGACAAACACATTTGAATTTATTGCTCAACATTATTAAAGGTATTTAGGATGATTCTGATGATTTTGTGTATCTTTCAAGATTGTGTGAATATTTATATTTAATTATGCGCATCCTAATTTGATACGTCATCTTATTTAGTCATTTCATAAAATCTATAAATTGATTGATGTAATCTTCATTATGATACATTGATATAAATGAATTGATGTAATATTCATTATGATATATTGATATATATGCAATTCCTCTTTTCCGCATGTCTTTCTAATTTCTTAACTAGTATAAAACTAAAATTATTGTTCAATTAAGAAGGAAGAAAAATCCATTGAAAAACATCTTGGTTTGAGTCGTGAAGCGTTCTCCCTGATAATTGGCCTTTCTCGGTAGAACCGATGTTCAGCTTCTTCTTCTTTTTTCCCCTTTTCTCTCTTTATATAAAGAAATGACATATATGTTGGAGATGGTTTTCGAATCTGAAAAACTAGAAAACCCATCAATGCCTTAACCACTTTGCTATGAATTGTTCAACATGATATATCTTTCAAAATTAACAATAATATTACTTGAAGTTAGGCCCGAATCCAGGGTTGATTCTGAAGGAGCCGGCCAATCCGTTTCCATGATGATTTGTAGGGGAACTTACTCCGATAAAGCATGTTTCGCCACGTTTTTTTAATCCGGAACTTATTCATCCTAAAATTAATCATCCCAATTTCAGAGACGATTAAGATGATCACAATGGTGGCTATCGTTGCAACATGTGACCGCTGATTTAATGGTTTCCTCTGACTGAGTGAATGTGGCGCTATCGAGATTCAGAGAGAGCAATCATTAGGGCTCAGCATTATTTGTATGGTCTTTTAGAGACTTTTACCTGGTCCTATCCTGTTACGAGCTTGGTGACCTATTGGGTCAGACCAATTCATGTTACCTAACGAAATGTAATACAAATTTATATGATGCTCGGGCCCCAATAATTATGCAAAGAGATGAGATCTCAATGGGCGTCCTTCGAGCGAATGACTTTCAATGAAGGACTGCTCTCCAATTATGCCGGGAGTTGTGATTCCTGAGGTGTCAAGATGTGCAATCGCGTGGAATTTGGGAAATACCCGACCCGAGAAGTCAAATCGGATTGGATCGTTATTTAAGCAACACATGAAAATCAGTTTCGATCTCGCTGACTTTCGTCGTTTACGTGAGGACGAAGCTGCAACTCCGAGTCTTCTTTCTCACGGTACTTGCCCGCTGCTTCCATCTCGTCAGCAATTCTCGCTTGCTCTGCTTCCTTGCCCTTGCCCCACAGAACGGAGTAGAGCCCGACAATGATGAACACGGCCCCTACCAATCTGAAATTTGAAAGGAAACAAAAAAATTTCAGTGAATGCACCATTACCAGTCTGTAGAAAGTCTTCAAAAAGTGCACAGCTTCACATTTCATATATCTTAACCTAACGTTATGGTAAAAGGGATACGTACGTTCCGATATATAGTTTCTCGTGAAGGAGTGCCCAGCTCAGGATGGTCAACATGACTAGTAACAAAGGGCTGAAGATGGAAGTGTAGAGCGGGCCTTTTCTATGGACACACCAGGACATAATGCAGAACGCAAGTGCAGAACACACAATACCCTAAAATTGAAAAACCATCAGCATTATCTTTGTGCAAAACTTTTTCCATAGTATTGATGCATAAAGAGCCACAATAAGGCCACTCTACTATTTGTTGAAGTTCATTCAATGTCTAGGACGCATACCACATAGAAAACTGCGATGAGCCGGATCTTGGATCTCAAAGACCAGTCAGCAACATTACATTTAGTAGCGGCACCAATGATCGAACACTCAATGCTAGCCATGAGACACATTAGCATTGTGGTAGTGTAAGGAGCTGGAAATTTGGGACTCAATTTTGCCTAAATTTGTTACGAAACAAGCGTCAAGAGATTGAAGTGAACTCTCAAACTTTCTCTTTGATATGAGTTTGTCCCCCCATAAGAGAGAGATAGAAAATGATTGTAAAAGGAAAAAAAGGGAAATGTTTCACTTACTTGGATAATGAACCAAAGTGCACAGCTACAAGCGCTAATAAAGAGAAGAAAAGGTCCCAAGATGGAGTGGCTTTTGTAGGTTGAGCGTTTATCTGTCATTTTCTCTGCATAGTTCCAACGAATGCCAGAGTTACTATCTGCAATGGTGTGCCCATGGTAAAACGAGAGCAACATCGCTCCACCCACGCATAGCACTGTTCCGATCACTTTTGCTTGTCCTGCCTTTGTCTTGATACCGAACGATTCTTGTCTATCCAAAAACATTCATTGATTATGTGGTTGCATTTTGCTTAATAGTTTCGAACAAATAGATTAAGGATGAGAATACACAATACTTGAAGATCAGGGCGAATACAAATGTCAAGGCTGGGAGGGTATTGGTCATTGCTCCGGCGATCATGGGACTCGAATTGTTCAGGCCCATAAAAAACAAAACTTGGTTCACGGAAGCCCTGCACAGTTTGGTTGAACTTTCAAATCCATGAAAATCTTTCCTTTTTTCCTTTTGATTCTTAAGGTGCGGAGAAGAGCATAATTTTACATGCATCGAAACAATTATTTTTTCTGGATTTGCATGTGTGTTTCTGATGATATAAGAATTGACAGATGAGGTCCAACTAGTGACTCCTAGCACATGACTGAGAATAGAAAGGCAATAACATAATTAATTCCAAATCAATGCAAGATCAAGAGATGGAAGCTTACTTACCCAGTAAGGGAACTTAAAAAAATATAGAACAAGATCGGCACTGTAATCTTGGGTCTTGTCTTCCTGCGATGGACAATAATCAGGAATAATAAGTAACCTGGAGATCATTCGACTATGGTATGATAATCAGTATAAGGGTTCTCATGTATTCAATTTGCCAAAGAAGAGAAACTTCTAATGTATTGAAAAAACCTAAAAAGTTCTCTCCTGATAGCACTAATTCTACGGCAAAGCCATATTGCTACTTTCATTTCTCTTTTGCTTATTTGCTTAAGGAAGGAACCTTAAAATATACACAAGCATCTAGTCCACGAGAAATTCCTTAATTTTTCTAGTTTCCAGATATTCACTTTGTTAGTCATTTTTCCTCAAATATACATGCCCCTTTATTTCATTTCTTACAAATGTTACACGATAAATTGAAAATGAAAGTCAGAGGAAGTGAACACCATCTTTTTTTTATTTTCAGAAAACCCTTTTTTGAAACACGGATAATTGCCTAAGCCCAAAAATGTGAAAATTGTCCAAAAAGTTATAAACCTATTGCAATTTTGTCAATGCGATCTTAAACCTTTCAATTTTGCCAACTAAGTCCTAAATATTTTCACTTTTTTCCAATTAAGTTCATTCGATTAATCTTGCCCAAAATTCCCTAACATGGACATTAAGAGTCCACGATGCTGATGTGGACAAATTTATTATTTTTTAAATATTTTTTTCAAAATTTTTATAATTTTTTTTCTCCTCTCTCTTCTTTCTCTATCGGTCACCCAGCCTCCGACAACTAGCAAGGGTTGGTCTCGTTGGCCTCGGATGAGGTCGCCCTTGTTGGGAACTAGCAAGGGGCGACTTCACCGACCTCACGTGAGGTCGCCCTCACTCAAAGTAGGCGAGGGTCGGCCTTGCCGACTATGAGAGAGGCTTGCCCTTGCCAAGGCCTGCGAGGTTGTCCCTCACCAAAGCTCAGTGCAGGCGATCTCACATGAGGCCGGCGAGGTCACCCTTGCCAATTCCTAATGAGGGTGACTTGCCTAAGGCCAATGAGGCCAACCCTCACTAGTCGCAACTTCTAGCCGATTGCCAGAGCCTGGACAATCAGCAGAGGAAGAAGAGAGGGGAGAAAAAAAAATTATAAAAATTCAAAAAAAATATTTAAAAAATAAAAAATTGTGTCTACATCAGTACTGGTCGTACCACGTAGGACGGTTAGTGTCTACGTTAGTAAATTCCAATCAAAATTAATCAAATAGACTCAATTGATAAAAATTGAAAGGATTTAGAACTCAATTGGCAAAATTGAAAGATTTAAAACTAAATTGATAAAACTGCAATAGGTTTAGGACTTTTTGATCAATTTTCCCAAAAAAAAAAAAAACCGAAGAAAGCAGAAAAGTTAGAGATTTGGTTTGAGTAAGTTTGTCCAATTGGCCAAGACAAACCGCTTATGCATAAGTGGTAAGCAAAATTTTCACAAGGTTAGATGGCCTCGATTAGTATATTAGTTGCCAAATCTAGGAAATATATGAACATTTTGATTCAGACTATTGGTTTTCAAGTATAAGAAATCTACAAAAGAGAGTTTTTTTTTTCTTTTTTGCATCGTAATTGTTTTTGTCCCACGTTTTTTAGGGTTCGAGTCTACACCAACTTCTCCCCTAAAGTGCGATTTGACGTGGCACCGATGCATGGCACCCTAATTAGCCGTTTCAACTAGTCACTAATCTTGGCCAAACGAAAATAAAAAATGAGTCAGGAACTCCTTCCTGCTCCCTAAGAAGGCCTCATACTATAGCCTCTAGCTTCCCTTTGCTTAGGGTTTTGACCTCACTCGAAACTGTCATCCATGCTTTGATCTAGTTTGAACAGAAATGAAAACACCATCCAGAGAGCATGCCTAGTCTCACATCCCACGATAGATCTTATGAACGAAGAAGCATGCATGACGAAAGAACACTAATCGTAATAACCAAAGTTGACTCACCATCATCACCCGAAAAGCAGTGCAACACACAGTCATGTAAAAAGGAATGAAAAGAACATCATTTTTCACTTAAACCCGAGTGCTTTTTTCTTCCCCGTGGGGATGCTATTTGCGTTGAAGATCATCAGGATGGAGTTGCTTGGTAATTTTAACTGCATACCTCTCCAAGAAAAGAGCGAAAGGTGTGATGGCAACGGTGGCGATGATCTGGCGATAGGTGATGAGCACAAAAGGGTTTATTCCGTCGTCCATGGCCAGCTTCGATATGAAGCCCATTCCTGTGAATCCCACTTGCACAATCACCATGGCCAAGAATGACATCACATCAAAATTTGCCATTTCTTCTATATAATCTCTCTGTGTCTCTCTCACGAACTCTATCGATCTTCTCTGGACTGATTCCAGAGATGAGCGAGAGAGAGATGGAAAGGGAGACGTGAGAGATACCTTCAATGCGAAGAAGAGAGAGAGAAATGCAACAGAAACGTAGCTCCTACGGTTTATGAACAACGAAAGTGATGGTTCCACAATAAATGAATGTCAGACGGAGAGAGACGGAAAGAGGGATGCACCGCAACACCTGTCGGCATGCATGGGACAAGGTTGCCAGATTGTGAAAATTAAGTGATAGCACGGCTTTCAGTTATGAGCTTTTCTTTGGTTTTGGCTTTTTCTTCATCTTGTTCTCTGTGCCTTGCATTTGCTTCTAGAAGCATTCAAGCGACCAAACGGCTTTGCTAATTTGGCAAAAGGGGTGAGACCCTTAATTGCATTCGAAATGAATGCGTCGCTTGGAAGATGAAACACAGAGGCCGGGCAGCAGAGCTAGCATAGTAAAGGTCTCAAGAAAAAGGTTGCTTTTTGTTGGTGGGGTGTTTTTTCTGTCATTTTCTTTGCATGCGTCCAATGAATATGCCCAAGTTACCGATTCCCATGTCGCGTCCATGGTAAACCAAGAGTGGCATCGTTCCGCTCATGCAAACAAGTATCCTGATCACTTTCGCCTTCGATGTGATTCCAAGCGATTCTCTTCTGTCCAAGACAAATCTCGGAAAATGTGAACAGATTTTTCAAAATCCGATTGTATAATGACTAGTAGGGTACTTATTAAGCCTGTGAATAGTACCAAATGACTAATTTCATAAATTGAGGGATTAAACTTAACAAATTAAAAGTTTATGAACTAAATTGAACATTTAAGAATTATTCAAGGATCACATTGAATGAATAAAAATCAAAGGATAACATTGCATAGTTATAATTGTCAAAAAAGTCTTAACTCATTATATGGCGTTAATTTAATCCTAAAAGTTTCAATTTAACCAATTTAGTTCTAAACAGTTTGATGATTTTCCATTCTCTCACATGCGCGCACACTTGGCACTCACTCCCTCACCACACTCTTGGTTCACCCTCTCACTTATCTCAAACTCCCTCACTCTCATTTCCCCCACATGACTCCTAGCTGGTTCTCATTCCCTCGAGGTCGCTAAGTCTTCAACATTTGTTAACAACTAAACTTCAATGGCGCATAAAAAATTTAATGATTGACTTAGCCTACAAAAGAATTTTCATTAAATAGCACATCATGTAGGTATTAATACTATTTGCATCGACTAAGTTTTATTTCATCTCTATTTCATGTTCCTTTATTTTACTTCATTTCAAATAAATAGAAAATTAATTTTAAAAAAAATTATTCCCTTTTCACGCTTTTTTTTGGGAAAAGGGAATCCCGCGAGGGCTCGGGTCGCTGGATTCCGCTTCTTGGGATAGCACTATCCGTATCCCGAGCCAACTCCCGCTCGTACCCAAACACCCCCCGAAAAACTCCAGCTACAAAGCAAGCCCAGCTCGATCGCACCACGTTCTCGTCGTTTCTCACCATGTCCGCTTCACTTCTCTCCCTCCTCCTCTTCTTCGTCGTTTCACTCTCTGCGCCGCGCTCCGCCGCCGCCGGCTGCGGCGGCGGAGACCGGCCGGTCGTCTTCAACTTCGGCGACTCCAACTCCGACACCGGCGGGCTCGCCGCCGGCCTCGGCTTCCCGGTCAACCCCCCGAACGGCCGCTCCTTCTTCGGCCGGTCGACCGGCAGGCTGTGCGACGGGCGGCTGGTGATCGACTTCCTCTGTAAGCGCCCCCTGCATCTCTTAAGGCTTTTTCTCCCTCCGCGGGGATCGCTGGGTAGTCACCTTGCCTCTCGGTAGTTCGATTGTTTTTAGCCGGAATTCCAGCGGCTAGGAGCTCGTGAGGCCGTGTGCGTTACGCCGGAAATCTCGCTGCTCGAGCGCGTGTTCTGGATTAGAAGTAGCGAGTCCGGCGTTTGCCTCCGGGATCGCGAATCTGATGATGTTGTCGTTCTCTTTTGGTGGAGCGAAAGGAGTAAGGATCACGCTCGTGAATCATTAACGTGGGAATCTGGTGATATCGTATAATATTGACCGGGGAAGATGTCGGTTTTCTTTATTCAATTGGGGATTTTGAAAGGGAGGTTTTTGTCGGCATTGTACTATTTTACTAGTGGGACAGTGGCGACAGGGGTAAGCGTGGGGGGCCCACCGTCGCGATTGCTGATGAGGAAACCTCTCTTGGGCATGAGTGAAACCTTCTAATCGCTGCGTGTTAGACGCTAATATGGATGATTAGTTGATGAATTCATCATGAGCTGCATTCAAATCTAGTATGTAACAAATCTAAAATTCTGGGTCTTTCTTATGAGCGAGAATTTGTAAAGACAGATAGCCGGTGCGTGGTTGTTTGTGAATAAGATTCTATTTGTAAAAGGTATTATTATGTGAATAATGGTACCGGGGATTCATCTGTCAATTTGTTCTGACCTCATCTTTTGTCTTCTTCTTTTTTTCCATTTTTTTTACTTCCATTAAATAGCTAATTTTTTAGATTTCAAGTGCTGGCACTGCTTTGAATTTCCTTAGAGTTGTTTTTGACGTATTGAAAAGCGATCACCTTCAAGATGGCCAATGAACCAGAGCACCCTGTGCATAGGCAATCCATATCATCTCAGTTTTGACAAATGGTGCTCCTCAGGTTTCATTTTGATACACTTTTAAAAGGAAATGAATGTAGGTGCTTTAGTCATGGATTCTCCTAGCATGGAGGTCACATATCCATCAGAAATGGTTTGGAGATAGTCTTGACAGAAAGGGGTCGGGGAATAGAGAAGAGAGCGTGTTTAGAGATTGACATCGTAAGAGTTTGCTTATCATGGTTCCTAGCTTGCCATTTTAGCTCAGCTTTCCCAATATTGAAGGTGTTTGTTTTTAAGGGAAGCAGTAATACATTTGGTCTGATGATAACTCCATAAGAAATGACTTTGTATATTTTTATAGGTTGCATGAGCTAATTAAAAGGATGAAAGTTATAAGGGACAAAGTCATGTGCAATTATTATTATTCTTGTTGTATATAACTTTCATGCCGATAAAGTAGGGGTTGAAATTTTTTTTGTTGGCCAATATGTCTACTCTTGCAGGCCAAAGTTTGAATACTAGTTTTCTCATTCCTTACCTTGACTCTCTGGCGGGATCCAAGTTCACAAATGGCGTGAACTTTGCAGTTGTAGGCTCGTCGACACTCCCTAAATATGTTCCTTTTTCGCTGAACATTCAGGTCATGCAGTTTCTCTATTTCAAGGGACGCATCACTGAACTGGCATCTGCAGGTGTGAATTTATGAATTCACGCATTGATTCAATGGTTCCCCTGATAGATTAGCTAACCTTTACAGATGAAAGTGATACTTGTTTTCAGCATCAGTAACTCTGCTGCTCCCTCCCTCAATAAACAAAAGTTCAGAAAAGAAAATTAAAGAATATTTGTTCAAAAAGAATGCTGACAGTGTATGATTAATTCATCTGTAGGTTCAGAAGTTCCTGTGAGTGTTGATGAATTTACCAAAGCACTTTACATGATTGACATTGGGCAGAATGACCTCGCAGATTCATTTTCCAAAAATCTTACCTATTCAGAGGTGATAAATACGGTTCCGTCTATCATTGTGGAAATTAAGACTGCTATTAAGGTGAGTTCATGCTCTTAAGTGGTCAGATAATCTTAAGAACTTTTTGAATAATATTCTTAAGTTTCTTTTCTCAAATTGTTAGTTCTTGCTACCTGCACATTTCCTTTCAAAGCGAATGGCCACATGTCATCTATGGACTTTTAACTATAGAAAGCTTTGCTTTCCCATATTTTCTCTAAATGATGCCCAGAGTGCTTTTATCAGTATCTATATTCAACAATTTATGCAGACTCTATATGACCAAGGTGCGAGAAACTTTTGGGTACATAATACTGGACCATTGGGTTGTCTTCCTCAAAAGCTTTCATTAGTTCAGAAAAAGGATCTGGATGAAAATGGGTGTCTTTCAAGTTATAATTCTGCTGCCAGAATTTTCAATGAAGGACTACTCAAATTATGCGAAGAGACAAGATCTGAGCTGGCTGATGCTACTATCACACATGTTGACATCTATGCCATCAAATATGATCTCATTGCTAACGCCTCTAAATATGGTGAGCTTGTTATTGTCGCCCATCTCTTTTCCATTGAATCATTTGAAAAGCTATTGAGAGTTTTCTGAAAATTTTAAAAGCAGTATATTAGCACAATGATTGTAACTGCTCATCTAAGCAGTGCATGTAGCTGGTTCTACCTAATCCTTCTTTTGGTCTAAATCTAATAAGACTACACCATCAGCAAGGCATTTTGAATGTGAGTCTAGCAATCATTTTCAGGAAGCAATGACCACTTATCACTCTGCAGGTTTCTCGAGTCCGCTAATGACTTGCTGTGGTAATGGAGGACCTCCTTATAACTACAATATCAGGGTCACCTGTGGTACACCTGGCTGTGAGGCCTGCAGTAATGGATCTCAATACATCAGTTGGGATGGCATTCACTACACAGAAGCTGCTAACTCCATCATAGCCTCGAAAGTATTGTCTACAGCTTATTCAACGCCACAAATTCCATTAAATTTTTTTTTTTGCCAAGGACGGCATGTTCGGGTGAAGCACATTTGAGTGCACACCACGCTTCCATGTGCTTTATTATAGCATTTGTTCACCTCATAGCTATGAGGAGATGGTAAACTCGTGATGCCTGTGACAACATTTAAAGGAGGAATAAAGATGATTGCTTGTCCATGGTTTTTGCTGTCTCAGAAATGGGTGTTGTAATTTTGTACTGTTTTAAATCGAATGTCTCTTTTCCGGTTATGTAGCGTGAGTGTAATGTCGTTCACAACATGATGGGGTAAACATGTAATCAGCTTCGTGTTTGTTCAATGGCACACGTACATTAATTTTAGAGGAAGCTGCATGCGTCGACATCAAGAATCACAAGGCTTCACAGGTATAACAGAACATCAAGGAGTGCTATTACGTTCAGAGGTGCAGGTCGAGGTACATTTCGAGACATATTTTAGCACCACTTATCCGATTAGCGATTTGCGATTTAGCTCCCCAAAAAGTACAAGGTCTCACGTTCATTTCTGTTGGCATGATCTCTTTGGAGACTTGCATCACGAGGGGATTAAGGGACATTGCATAATGCCATAATTTTGATAGTATGTACACTTAAATGCTGTGATTTTTTTTTTTTCAACTAAGGGCCATGACTACTAAAACAAAAACGTTCACTTGAATGTTACGAATTCTAAAAAATCGCTCATATGAATGCCACAACTTCCAATCAATCATTTAAGTGTAATTGAAAAAGTTTATCACAAGTGCCTTATGACGCTTTAAATTTTCCAATACTCACGTCTTTTTGAAAATTGTGGCATAAAAATGAATTTTTAGAAGTCATACCATTATGGTGATCAAAAAAATATTTACGGCACTCAATGAACATATATTTGTTTGTTTCGTTAAAAATAAAAGATTTGGAAATTTTTTCATAAAAATAATCATTTATATATCTTGAAATTATATATTTATGTCTAGATACAAGCGATATTTTTAGGAAAATAGTTTCCAAATATTATATTTTTCACGAATTAAATGAAGCCTTATGGCATTCTTTTTTCCATCATGAAAAGTATATACTTTCACTAGTAGAGAGTAGGCTTGTGCACAAGAACTAGATCAGATCAAACCCATTAGTTTTAGGGGTTTTGGGTCCCAAATTTTTGGAGAAGAGAACAATTAGTTTGGTTCCTCGATTCCAAATGCATAATCGAACCACCTAGACTAGATCAAAATAATGTATTTTTAAAAATTTTCCTTTTTGAAGAAAAAGAAATTACCAAAACCCTAAATCGAACTAATTCAACTCGAGAACTGGACCAATCAATTCAACGATGGCACTGGCCCAACCCGAGAATCATTCACCAATACTAGAGTGTTCGAAATTCAAGTGAGTTCATCTAGAAAAAAGCCATTTCGTGCCTAATCAACCCTCAAAAGTCCTCCCCATCTAGAGATCGGCCCATGATTTCGCGGTCCATGGTCTGTTCTTTCCTTCGAAGCCTGGACGGAGCTTGATTATCTCATGAACCACTCGTACTGAACAGACCACTGCAATTGCCCGAATTCAAAAGATTATTTCGGACCAAAGACCTGAAATTTAAGGTGATCGATGCTTAGTTAAGTGGAAAAAAACCACGCATCAGCCGAAAGAGAGAGAGAAAAAAGTTCCGACCTTTTAACGGTCTCGGAACTTCGTCTTGCGGATTTCATATGCGGACGAAGCTCGTAACGGTCCCGCGTCGTGCTTTCTGCACCCATGCAGCGATCTCCGGCACTTCCCACATCGCCCGCCTCGCGCGCGTAGGACAGATTGACAATGCGCGGAGGGTGTTCGACCAAATGCTTCAGAAGCCCATCGCCTCCTGGAACGCGGTCATTGCCGGGTACTTCCAGAACAGTAGGCCCTACGAAGCGCGGGAGATGTTTGACAGAATGTCTGAGAGGAACACGGTTTCGTGGAATGGGTTGGTTTCTGGTTACGTTAGGAATGGGATGATCGAGGAAGCCCGAAAAGCATTTGATGTAATGCCCGAGCGCAATGTCATCTCGTGGACAGCAATGGTGAGGGGGTATGTGCAGGAGGGGATGATATCCACGGCGGAAGTGCTCTTTTGGCAAATGCCTGAGAAGAATGTTGTATCGTGGACTGTGATGTTGGGGGGCTTGATTCAAGATGGTAGGATTGATGAGGCCCGTCGGCTCTTTGATATGATGCCGGTCAAGGATGTTGTTGCTAGGACTAATATGATTGGAGGGTACTGTCAGGAAGGGCGACTCGATGAAGCGAGGGAAATTTTTGATGAGATGCCATATAGAAATGTAGTCTGCTGGACGGCCATGATCACTGGGTATGCACAGAATAATCGGGTGGACATTGCTAGGAAGCTTTTGAAGTGATGCCAGAAAAGAACGAGGTGTCCTGGACAGCAATGCTGATGGGCTATACCCAGTGTGGGCGGATAGAGGAGGCCTCAGAAATTTTGATGCGATGCCAGTGAAGTCAGTTGTTGCCTGTAATGCCATGATCCTTGGATATGGCCAGAGGGGGGAGGTAGTCAAATCAAGGCAGGTTTTTGATATGATGAGAGAGAAGGATGACGGAACATGGAGTGCAATGATTAAGGTTTATGAGAGGAAAGGTTTTGAGCTGGAAGCGTTGGACTTGTTTGCTATGATGCAGAGAGAGGGAGTCAGACCCAGCTTTCCTTCCTTAATTAGTATCCTATCTGTTTGTGCCAGCTTGGCATGTCTTGATCAAGGCAGACAGGTTCATGCCCAGTTGATCAGGTCCCACTTTGACTTTGATGTGTATGTTACCTCAGTTCTCATCACAATGTATATTAAGTGCGGAAACCTTGAAAAAGCAAAACTGGTGTTTGATCGGTTTGGTGTTAAGGACGTGGTCATGTGGAATTCTATCATTACAGGTTATGCACAACATGGTTTAGGAGAAGAGGCTTTGAGAGTATTTCAAGAGATGTGCTCTTCAATGACTCTACCAGATGAAGTTACCTTCGTCGGAGTTCTCTCAGCATGCAGCTACACTGGGAAGGTAAATGAAGGGCTAGAGATTTTTGATTCAATGAAGAGCAAATATCTAGTGGATCCCCAGACTGAACATTATGCCTGCATGGTTGATTTGCTTGGCCGGGCTGGCAGGTTAAATGAGGCCATGGATCTAATAAAGGGGATGCCAGTGGAAGCTGATGCTGTAGTTTGGGGTGCTTTGCTGGGGGCATGCAGGACATATATGAACTTGGATTTGGCAGAAGTTGCAGCGAAGAAACTTTTAGAACTGGAGCCTGAGAATGCTGGACCTTACATCTTGTTATCAAATCTTTATGCATCAAAAGGTAAGTGGACTGATGTTGCGGATTTAAGGAGAAAAATGAGGTCAAGGAGTGTAAGCAAGTCACCTGGCTGTAGCTGGATTGAAGTAGAAAAGAAAGTACATATGTTTACTGGAGGTGACAGTAGGAGCCATCCCGAACATGTTGGTATCTTGAGAATGCTGGAGAAATTGGGTGTGTTGTTGAGACAAGCGGGGTATTCTCCAGATGGTAGCTTTGTGCTTCATGACATTGATGAGGAAGAAAAATTGCATAGCTTAAGGTATCACAGTGAAAAACTTGCTGTAGCTTTTGGGCTTTTGAAGATACCAGAAGGCATGCCTATCCGAGTAATGAAGAATCTTCGGGTTTGTGGTGACTGTCATTCTGCAATCAAATTAATTGCAAAAGTCACCGGAAGAGAGATAATCTTGCGGGATGCTAACAGATTCCACCATTTCAAGGATGGCTCCTGTTCCTGCAGGGACTATTGGTGATGACTCTTAATGTTGATGCTGCTAGGAGAGAATCATACCCAATCTAAAGTTTTCTAGGTATCCTGGCTCATTCAACCGAAGATGAGATGAGGCAATCCTTCTTTGCTCCGAAATTTGAGCATGTGAGGTGCCAACTTCTGGGTATGTGTGTCTATACCCTATTGGCAGAATCATATGACTTGGATGGTACGAAATTGAACTTTATTTATGGACTCTCTAAAAAAGAAGTTGGAATATAAATTGATGGACCTGTACCAACTTCTTTTTTCACATGATGTCTGAGGCAGTTTTTGTGGCAGGGGAATCTTGCCTAGTGTGTGCAAATCCTTTTATTTCACATCTTACCTAGAGATGCACGAATCAATGCATAATTATGCTTAATGATACATGTATAGTGGAAATTATACCATCTATATATCCTCTGTTCACTGTGAACTGCTTCCTTGCAGTGACATGAAAATTTGAAGATGAATTGGCTAGATGCATGAATTGATTGGAGACCTATACTGGCCTCAACCAACAGAAGGAAAGAAGGTGAACAACTGTGGAGTCAAGGTCTCTTATTGGGTGTTTAAGATTTAAGCAAATAAACTTTATCGCCAGCAAAGGGTATTCAAATTGGGAAAGCTAGAGTTTGCACTGTCTGCTCTGGTGCAACTTTGGCATTGGTGGTTTTGCCCCAGAAACCTAACATCAAAACCTCCCACATCTTTCTAGTCTTTTAGTCTTACTACTCTCATCTTATTATACTTGCTGATGCACCAGCCACCGGGATGTCATGGAAGTATCAGTTGCAACAATCTTCGAAATATCAGAGTAGCCGCTCAAAAGTTGGTTGGTTTGCCTCATGGAGTCTTGGAGATCAAGTGGTGTTCATGCCATATCGTTTGGCACTGTGCGTTTGTTCTAACATATGCGACTGATCAACTTCATTCCTTTTCCCTTTTTCGCCAAAATTAACTTTCTTTCTTTTCTAGGTGATGCTACCAATTCGACCTTGATGTTCTTGGAAGATGCTGTATCTTCTGCCGCTGCAGAAAGTGGACTCTGACCTTCCAGATCTTTGTTTCAGTCTCACTTTGGAGTGATCAAATTGCTGAAGAATTTACCTATGTATCCGTTTCTTAATGTCAAGAGTTGTTGAGTTTTTTCTATTAGTTGGCTAGAACTTCTACCATATGTGCTATATCACTATTTGTTTATAACAATGGTACTTTAAAAGCAATGCAAAACGTTGGATGCTCAAGATAATTTCAATAGGTGCAACTTCATGATCAACCTTAATTTAGGATTTTTTTTTAATGCGTTGTCGATGGTTAAACCTAGAACTACTGGTTAAAGAAGTGTTTTTGTCTTCTATTTTTTTCTCAGGATATCTGAGAAACGGACATTGTGGTGAAACTTATCTCATTGTTTATAATGCCTTCTGTTGCATGGTATTCGTCTTTTTACGTCGGTTAGTTTATCGCATAGTCCTGAACACATGGGATGATGTTGCATAGACTCATTTCATGTACTGGGCTAATAATAATGACAATACCTATCCCCACAGGACTCCAGAAACCGAGTTACGGGCTTTGCCTATTTCGTGCAGTGCGATTGGTTCTATTCACACCTCGGCGATAAAACGAGCCCCTCTCATGATTTCGCACTCACTCTACAGAAGCCAAATGCGCCTCCAACCACATTCAGGATTAAAAAATATCTAAGTGGAACCCCGCTTTGTGGGTGTCGTGTCCAAACCGTGTCCCCAGGCAATGTGTTGACGTGAAACAACTAATATGGGCCTGTTCTGCGTTATCACTGCAACATCAATGGTGGTTGGCCCTTCTGATGTCATGAACGTGTGCGTCATTTCTGACAGTCCTTCTGTATCGGGTCTCAGTTGGTGTTTTTTCTCCTTCCCTGTTCTCTTTTGGGCGGTGATGCTGTCCTTCCCCTTTTGACATGGAATCTCTCTCCATTACTACCATTATCATTAAGAAGATATTTTGAGGGCGTGACACCGCGCATGATTTGGATAAAGCAGTGGCGTAAACTCATCCGGGACTTCTTGAATCATCCGCATTAGGTGAGGGATTAGGAGGGGAAAGAAATGGGGTTGTAAAGGCACAATCGTGTTTGGACGGAGGGGAACAGACCGAGTGAGATGATTGGAAAGGGAAAATGATAGATAACGAGGCATTGGTACTTTAAATCTCAATATCAATAGAGGGATTATTGATCACTTTAGCGACTTCTTCCTCACTTATATACCGTTTCTTTACACTGCATCTATTTACAATATCTTGGAAGGTACTAATGTCGGATTGAATCCTTACCCTTTCTTTTCCCTGGCCAGTGTCCGAACATCTGTATAAATTAATGCTTTCAAATCATGTCTTTTCTCGTCTCTTATAATTATCGAAATTTCTACTTTTTTTCCTATTCAGTTCATCTAAATTGAGTATGACACAATAGGAGCATAGTGAAGTCTAATCAATCTGTTCCAAACGTCTTTTATTTTGATTATTATGATTGTCATCATCATCATTATTTTTTTGAATCTTGCAGCTTTGACAGTATAGTTTTGGTTAAATATAATACACCTAAAAGCTTTCGAAAGATAATCTACTAACATGAAAGTTTTATTTTCTATTTTCGTAAGTAAAGGTAACAATCTGCCTAAGAAAAAAAAAACTCCAAGTTTGTGCAACAGCAGTGAAGTCCTTTTTGTGATCTTTATATTTCAGGGCTCTAGGAACAAGCTAGAAATGTAGCATGCCTGTATCTTTGCTCAAATGATGAAATTTATAGGTCTCATGTGGGGTCTACCAAAGATTCGATCAATTTGCATATATAGAGTTTATGTACTTTTACTTTTAGAAAAGATTGATATCGTGAGAACTTAAGAAAGAAGATTTTGTTTGGATGTAATACAAATAAATTCTGCATCATATGAAAGTTAGTGCCAACACTACCTGACTTAACGCAGATTTTTTTTTTTAATTATTATTATCAAAACTGAACGCAAAAGGTTGGATAAGTAAGAAAGTGATAAAGATATGGTCCTCAAGAGGGGGGATACAAATTTTCCAGATTCTCCTAATCTTGACATGGAAAACTTTTCCTTTAATCAAATTGTTACGTGGAAACTACTCAGACCATATCTGGTTGTGAGTATGCTATCTTCCGTATTTAAGAGGAAAAATTGATGGAGCCCCAATCGAGTTGGGTTTGAGTCGTGGATTGGTATGGATCGTTAAAATTATTTTATGTGAAAAATATATCGATGCGAGTTAAATTGGTGAATTTAATTGAATGCACTTCTGCAATTCATCCAAATCCGACCCCACATGTTTGACAAATCAAATACAGCCAAAGAAACAAAGAACTGCCTCAATGGACCCAAAAATTTGCCTAATATACAGAGGCCAAATTAAAATATACCTCTTCCTTTCCTCCTTAGGCCTTGTTTCAGTTTCGCATTCTCAGTAGGATTGATATCACTTTCACCATCTTCAATTGTTGTTACTATTATTGATGTGGGTTACATAAAAAAGAAGTGAATCGAACACAAAAACAAGAACCAGAGCGTATGAAAATCGAGTCGTGCGGCCACCACAAGACATATATTGACTATATTCGTTCACATTACAATAAATCGATCAATGAATGAGCCTTACAATACTGGGATTGAATAAGCAAAGATTTGAACTTGTTCAAAATACCAAGCTGTGATCTCAAAGCAAGTCTCACTGAATTGACTAGAGGGAAAGCTTGAGATCTAAGTCATTGTCTTTTTTTTGCTTCTCTCGTTTTGCTTTCCCATCTTCTTCTTCCTCTCCTTCTTTTTGGGAGTTGGAAGGCCCTGCTTGAACCCCAGGAACACTCCCGCTCAGGAGAAACTTGTCGGCCCCCTCAAAATCTTCCGGCCGGAACCTCGGAGTCCAGGCTGCCGCCTCCTTCCTCGCCTGCTCTTCCTCGTCCATCCTCGCCCTCTCGCGGGACTCTCTCGTGGCGCTCTGGAGCACGTCCCTCGTGCTCCGTATCAGTGCGAAGAACCTCTCGATCTGCTCCTCCTCTACCTCCTCATCGGCGCCGTCACCGCCGCCCCCGTCTCGACCTCCCTCTTCCCTCCCGACCTTCCTCCTCTTTCTCTCCTTATCATCCATCGATCCTCCTTCTTCCACTGCAATGCAGCTGTGAAATGCGTAGGGCGAGAGCTTGACTCCTTAATATAGTGGCCACAAGGCGGAATCGAATTTGCGAAATAACGAAGATGACCACGGCAAAGTTGGCTGCCGGCCAATAAAAACTGAGGGCTTCATGGTAAATTCTCACTGCCAAAGGCAAGAAAAGAACGAACTCTCCTTTTGTGCCCGTGTAACGTACGCAGCCCTGCAATAACGTGAAGTCACCACCTGACACATGCAGTCGTACCGTTGACTTTTGCTGGCCTCTTTGGCCTGCGCACTTACGCTCTCCTCCGTTCGCTTCGGGTAAAACCTGCTTCATTTCCTCGCACCTACGCCAACGTGGGCGGGCGCCTTCTCATTTTTTTACTAAAAGCAGCATCCAATGCAGGGTTCACGTTTATTCTCGTTCTCTCGTTTTCTTTCTTGGTCGACTGGTGTGGTCTGACATGGTTGTTGAATTTGGAAAAACGGTCGACCATGAACTAAATGAGGGCAGCAAAGAGTTTTTGAATGGTCGAAATTCCACAGGACTCATCCGCTATTCCAATTCATTTGCCGTGTTCTACACGCCACCGTTCAAACATGTACAATTACTGCTCATATGCATCAACAAGAGAGCATCGTTTTCTCTTCGTTCTATCCTCTTCTTTTGTTGGGCAGTTCTGGGACGGATAAAGCCCGCTAGTCGTCGGCCCACCAGACCCCATGTTTGGCCCAAAGATAGTAAGCTCCAGTAGGACCTCGGCCGCCCAATTCGTACACCTCCAGCGCGATATTATTGTTGTCGATCTCTTGTAGAACAGGATTTAGTATGTTCCATGCGGCCGCGAGCTCGTCGCTCCTCATGAACAGATGGTTGTCTCCGTCTATGACGTCGAGGAGGAGATGCTCGTATGAATCGGGCACCTCCGCATTATACCTAACACAAAATCCATGCCGAAACCATCATGTCATGAAGTGAATTAGAATGGCATCGATGTGGAGGGATCTTTTATCCAGGACTTACTTGTCCTTGTATAATAAGTTGAGTTCAGATGCATCTAAGTGCAATCCCAGCCCAGGCATCTTATTGTTCACTTTGAGTAGGATGGCTTCATCAGGTAAGTCGCGTAGAATCAGCTCATTAGTAGCGAGGTCTACATTATGCCCCAGACATTCCCGATAGATGTTTCCAGGAACATGATGGAACTGTATGCGTATCTCCACCCTGCATAACATGGATCATTGAAGCAAATACATCACTGAGGTGTAGAATGATGGACTTCATCACAGAAATATGAAAGAAGCATAGTTCGCAAACCTTAAACCAATGAAGGGTCTTGTCTAACTTTACAGCGCAGAAAGAAATGTCAATCATTACAAAGCAATTATGAATTAGTCTGACCTGTGCTTGATCATTCCCATGCCAGTCCTAACCATGAAGGGCACACCATCCCATCTTGAATTATCAATAAAAAGTGCGGCAGCAAAGAACGTTGGTGTCAAATCATTCAGATATAGATCAACGTTGTTCCCAGAAGTAGCTTTATATTGACCAAGAATCACATCATTAGGCTCCAAGCTCCTTATTGATCGCAGAACCTTGACCTTGACAAAGAAAATCCTAAATCAGCATGTACAGATACCTCCTATTGGGTGGATAGCATGTGAATCTGCCAATGTACCTTTTCATTTCGTATATCCTCACCATCAAGACTTACTGGGGGTTCCATGGCAAACAATGCTATTGTCTGAAAAATATGACTGTGTACAATGTCGCGGATGATCCCATAACCCTCAAAGTACCTGCATAAGGGAGATAGTTATTAGGGAACTACTTATCCTAGTCTAATGTATAACGACCATTACATACTTTCCCGCCGCCTCAACTGAATCTTCAGATAAGATGACCTGCAAAGTCATTCAATGGCATATGACTACTCCTAGTGCATGTTAAATTTCAATGTCTGAAGCAAGGGCAGAAAAAACTATACATTACCTGTACATGACGTATGTATTTTCGGCTCCAGAGTGGCTCAAAAACTAGATTGGAGAACCTTAAAACCGTAAGATTCTCAATTAAGTTCCTTCCTAAGAGATGATCAATCCTAAAGCAACATAGACAGATTAAAGTTCATAATAGTAAAACCTTTTCCTTGCATTCTCACTCTAAGGAATACATGCACATATATATGCAATAGAAGATGAATGTAACTAGTACCTGTATATTTGATTCTCCTCAAACTTAGAAAGAAGAAACTGTGACAGCTGATTAGAAGATGGTGCATCAAAACCAAATGGCTTTTCAATTATTACGCGATTCCAGCCTTTCTGGGTTTGGGCGTAGTTTGCAAGGGTTGAGGTGACATCTACAAGTGCTTCTTGTGGCACGGATAGATAAAATATCCTGTTTGCTTCAGACTTCCCCTGAGGTACATAAGCTGTTAAATAAATGTCAAAGAGAATGAATTTATATAACCAAAGTAGAATGTGGTCTATAAGATTGTGAAGATGTCCAAACTACTGCATTATCCAACTTTACCTCAAGCAGCTCCATCCTGGCATCAAGTTTTGACATCCCTTCTTTGTTGTCATATCCCCCATAGAGGTAAAATGTTTTTCTAAGGAAACTTTCCATCTTCTCTGCACAGTTTTGCCTAGAACAGTATGCATAATGCAATGCCGGTCAGTGAATGAACCAGATAGCTTCCAAGGAAAAACTGAAATGTAACAACCATGGTAAGAGAAACCTAATCTTTTCTAAGCTATCAATGGATTTGCAGCCCTGATTAAGATAGAAAAACAAAGTTTCCTGTATCTCTTTTAAAAAAAGTCGAATTTCTTGTGTAGTATCAGAGGATTCTGAATTTCTGATGGGGACTCAAGAAACTATCAGGCAGTTTGAAACCTGTGAACAATGAGCCTCCTAAATAATCTTAGCAAGCTCTAATCAAGCGATCAGCACACAGAAAATTTATGCCTACTAATTATATTTTTGTCAAGAATGTCATACTATAAACATACTTTCTTAACAGGAAGAAGAAGCAAAAATTTGATGTGCAATGTATTAGAGTTCCATACTGATGATCAATTCGGCAAGTCAAAGTCGAAGATATCATTAATCTCAGGTCTTCATCTGTCAAATTCTTTCTTGAATAACCAACAATATAGGCGTTCTGTATGCACAAAAGCAAAAGAACTTTAGTTACAAATTCATCCAACTCTGCTCACAAAAGATTCTTATGATCCCGATGAGGTGGCCTAGTTAAAGCAGGCAACAATCTATCTCAACAGATAGAGGGATCTCACTTTCATTTCATCACCAAGAATATCTTTGTGATTCATCTTTTGTGTGTCAGCCAATATGTAATAAATAGCTGAAGAATAAATGAAAAACAAAATCAGAGATATGAAACAAGTAGAATAACTAGTGAATGAACAAAGATCCAGTTGTTACCCTTACCAAAAAAAAAACAAAGATCCAGTTGTTACTGATGCAAACAAAATGAACAGACAAAGAGGACAAAAGCAAAGCTCTTCCCACTAAGAAGAGTTGACAGGATACATATCAGACTATCTCCAACAAAAGCCATATGGATTTTCCCCATGATAGATACTGACTTAAGTGCATTAATCTCTCAAACAGCGGTTTACCTCAGGAAGGAAGCCACTATAGTATAGAGCAAACAGAGCTGGGAAAATCTTTCTCTTTGCCAGCTCGCCTGTAGCTCCTATAACTGCAATGCAGAGCGATGATTCTCCATCACCATTTACAGAGAAAGTGCAGGAAGGCACTTGTCGCAGGGATGAAAAGGATTTTGCCAAAGCGGCCACGCTCTCGTCAGGAGAAGGCTGGACATATTGTAAATAAGTTCCCTTGGGCTGTAAGCTGTACTGAGCCGCTCCTCCAGCGAAATCTGTGAGTTGCATACACAACATCTTAAAAGGTAACACAAGAAGTTCAACTACAATGCAGAAGTTCAAATCACAAAAAGAGAAAAATGCTGACCATAGTTCTAGTCATAATTCATCCAATCAATCAATATGCTGGAAAAATAGGAATTTGCAGCATTAGGGCTTACCATTATGCAATTTTAATGTTGATACTTCTTCGGGCGTCAAGGCTGATTGAGGAGGATCTGCACCTCGATATTTTTCTTTATTTTTTATACCTCCAAATTTGTTTACTGTACCAATTTTTGCAGGTCCTGGCTGAAGGTTTAACCTCTGGAGTATCCACAGTTTCAGACCACAAAATCTTTTGCAGAGACTTGTAGCATCTCCATATATAATACGATGCTGATGAAAACTGCATGCAGGAAAATTTTTTGGAACCTAAAAGCACCGCGAATAGATACTCAGTTCACATGTTAGAGAAAATTCCTCAGCTATATTTTTCCAATACCTTCACAAATCAACTTGTAGTGACAACCGTACAAACTTGCTAGCCGAGTGTAAATTCATTTCTTTAGAAGCATCTTCCTAGTTAGTGACACAATATGTTCTTTGTCGTAAGCAAATTCATTAGGTTCATCAGCTTTGTACAGCCTGGAGTTCCATCAAACATAAAAAATTAGTTGTCTACTTGATACAGATACGATGACACCTACACAGTAAAGCCATTAAATGCCAACGTTAACTCAATTGATCCTGTCCGGTTTATTCCATTGTCAGTACCCAGTAACACACAGTTCCATCTCTTTTCGAAAACTGGAGAGTTTTTATGGCAGACCAACGCATATGAAATAATACATTCACTAGCACTACTTAAGACTGAAATCCCATCTCAAATTGCTCAAAATCTCTACATGTAGTGGCAAGCTCATGCCCATCATTCGATTTGCTTATGTGGGTTCTTCTCTGAACCCACTCAAAGTTCCGAAAAGCTGAACTCCAAACACACCCTCCTCTATCAAGATTCACTCCCTTGCAGTCACTTGTTATCGATTCCAAAGCAAACCCATTTGAGCATCATAAACAAGAAGCGACCCATCTTGTAAAATTTCCCATCTTTATCGCGGAGCTACGGTTTGCATAAAGTAGACATCGGGAAAAACGTGTACCCGAGACAGAGAACTCAGGGTCGGGCGTGAAACGATCGGTCCCGCGATCGAAGATTCCGAGTGGAGCGAAAACGACATCGACATCAGATGGTGGTCCGACTAAAGCTCGAGCCTTTCGGTCATGAATGCTTTTCGGACAAAGGAAACTCGATGAATTGTTTTCAAGAAACAAAGGAATCGTCACCCCGTTTTTCGCTGTCGGGTAGCTCGCAGATTGGCTCAAAGCATCTCGAAGTTGAGGCAGAAATCCGTGGGTCGGGCCTGGCTGCGTGTGTTCCTGCGGGTCGCGGCCATGGTTTGCGGGATGGATTTTGGATGGAGGTGTTGAATTCCTTTTTTGTTTATTAACGTAAATCTAGAATAAAATTTCGAATAAGGGTATGAAGTGTTAATATTTTCTAAAATAAGATCTTCAAGATATTGTTTTCAAATAAGAACTTAAAATAGCTAATTTATCTCAAATGAAGACTTTTGGCCGGTCAATGATTATTTCAGTCATTGAGGAGGTGTATTTTAAAACTCCAAAGTACGTTTTATTAATTTTTTTATTCTTTTTTCATCTTCCCTCCCTCGATTGGCACCGTGCCTCATCGATGGCTTGCGAAGGTGGCGGGCATTTGACGAGGGCTGCCATCGCCCTCACCTATGCTGGCTCACTTGGGCTGGGTGGGCGAGGGCAACCCTCATTCGATTCAGGCGAACTCACACCATGGTTGGCGTAAGGAAGAAGGAAAAAGAACAAAAAAGGGAAAGGAAAAAATTACAATGTAAAAGACAAAAATGCTTTTTAATCTTAAAGAATTTTTTGAGACTAATATAGCCATTTTAGACTATTATTTGAAATAAGTTCCACTTCGAATTTTTCTTTAAAAAAATAAAGAGACTTGAGTCTTTATTTAAAAAAAAAAAAAAAATTACTTTAAACTCTAAGAAAATGAAAGTATTTCAAGCCCTTATTTAAATTTTTCCCTAAATCTGTTAAGCCCAAGTTTTCTTGAATCAAACTCGACTTCTATAAGTGAGTTTTATCCCACTTTACCCCCAACTTAGTTCACATATAAATACAACAAAATCACCTCACATTTATCCCAAAATCATAGCAGGATGGCAAACATTGATCGTAGAAATTTCGCCAATCTTAAAAAAAATTGCCTTGTATTTTCCTTTCAGTGTTCTTAGCAATCTAGCTCACTGCAAGAGATAAGGATGCCACCTCGTTTCAACTTCAGCAAACAAACATACATCTAAAAGCCAGATTTGTCAGGGTTCAAGAAATTCCAACGTTTGGCCCCCTTTTTTGGCAATTGTGTGCTGAGTTCTCTTAAGCTATGTTGTTAGTATTCATACCTATTTCAACGGACTTTCTACTAAACAATCACATCATATTTGAAGATTCTTATGAAAACAAAAACCTCTAAAAAAAAAAAAAAAAAAAAGTAATAGTGCACTAGTCTAAAAGAAGGGGCTCAATGGATTCTCTGAAAATTCACCCAACAAAAGTCGGTCCATCAATAATCACGTTAGGTGGACTCATGCATCTTATCAAAAGGCTGTTTGATCCAGAAAAAGAAAAAACGGAGAGGAAAAGTTGAAGACGGTTCCAATTCCTGTTTTGCTAATTTCTTAATTGAAATGATGGCACGCCAACCGTGCATCACACAAATGTCTCCTCATCTCCATAATTGCCACATTAAAAATCACGACTTTCTAATCTAAACCAACATAAAGAATCCAAGCCTGCTATAAGAATTGATGATTGTCAAAGCGATTAGGATAGAATCGGACTCTCTTTGGGCGCTCGAAAATGATTCATTTCACTCAAATACCCGCTCATAATTTGCTACGCGACTCTGGAAATTACAGTACGACTTCTTTATGCTCACCATTTTTCTTGATAGTCATCTAATAATTCTTCAAAACGGGTGCATTTAAAACACCACGTGAAAAGAGACATAATGGAAGAAGAATACAGTTATAAAACAACAATTTGAAGGATAAACAATAATTGTTCTTTCGTAAAAAAGTGAGTGAACGGGAGAATCCATTTCATATCCAAAAAATGGGATAAGTGTATCTAAAGTCTTAATATTCCTTATGAAAGTATAATTTTATCCTAAAATTTTTAAAAAGTGTAATTAATTTCTAAAACTTGACAAATTAGTCAAATCAAATCATTCAATTATAATATTTTTTCAAAATTTTATAACTCAATTGTATTTTCGTGATAAATTTTAAAATATGATTATATTTTTTAAAATTTTTAAAACTTCATTATACTTTTATAATAATTTTAGAATTTTTAATGCACTTATTCGAAAAAATAAGTACCAAAAAACCAGACACCCCCTCGTTCTTCATCCTTGACAGCGACCCGCCACTAGCACGTTCCTTGTATTAAGGTATTATCCATCTCCCTCCCTTCTTTATTTCTTGCGCTGAATCGTCACTCTCTCTCCTCTCTCTGTATGAGTTTTCTTAGAGTTGAAAACCAACTTTGCTTTCTGATAAGATAGAGAGAGGCCCGCCTTTCCAATTCAGTCATCCTTCTCTCTCTCTCTCCTCCTCCTCCGCCTGAAGGTCGCAGGTTCTCCTTCGCTGCTCTTCTCCTCCTCCTTTTGCTGCCTTGACTTTCTCCAATCCGTAGGATAGGATAGGCGTCTCAAGGTTCGAAATTTTTGAGGTGGGTCTCGCGGGTTCGAGCTCGCCCGATCATCTGGGTCGTCGGAGAAGGGCCGACGCTCAATTGGGTTTCGATCCGTCGGGGCTCTGATTTGGCCGATGGGTGTTGGTTTGTCCATGTTGGGTGGGAGAAAGATTGCTTTTTTGATGGTCCGTCCTCTGTTTCGGACGTGGTCCGTCGGTTTAATCAATTGATGCTCCAAATGGGTCTTCTCTTTCTATGGTATTGTGGTGATGGTTGGGCTTGTTGGTCTCGTGCATTTTCTGGGTTTCCTGCGGATGACGGTTGCTGTATCAGCAGCTTTTTTAGTAGACTTTATTGTGATGGTGCTAGATTGAACACCATCATTGACTTTGCCCGTTAATGGATAGATTATGCGGCACGACTCAGAGTTGGCGTGTCATGTCTTGCAGCTATGCTGTAATCTCATCTTGCGTGAGTTTGAGACGGATTATTGCGAGATCTTTGAGTGGCTTGAATTTGCGACCAGCTACTTTTCAAGGAAGTGCTTGACTGGTGCTTCATTGTAGTCTAAACAAATCGGGCAAAAGTTTAGGATGGAGCATGTATTTAGCCTCATTTTCTATCTGAGATTGTATATGCTGAAGCGATAGCCTACTAATTGTATCTTTTATTTCAACCATCCAAAACAGGTGCTTGAAGGTGAGCTTCCATCTCGAATCGATAACGAATTGTTAATTTATAATTCGGTTGCAAGAAAATGGGTTCGGAAGGGCCTCCAGCTGTGACAATTCATATAACCGGTTTTAAGAAGTTCCATGGAGTTCCCGAGAACCCAACAGAGACAATTGTGAGCAATATAAGAGAATATATGAATAAAAGGGGTTTGCCAAAAGGATTGACTCTTGGAAGTTGCAGCATTCTCGAGACAGCCGGACAGGGGGCAGTGGCTTCTCTCTATAAGACTTTACAATCGGCCTTAGAGGAAAATGATTCCGAATTAACAAATTCGGGACGAGTTATCTGGGTGAGTTGCTTCACCCATGAAATACCTAGTCTGTTTTAATTTCTCTTTGGTCTTCCCCGATCATATATCAATGACACCATTTCACAACACATCCCGTCCCAAAGTTATCCTTTGTTGAGTCGTATTAGTGGATTCTTCAGAACTTAAATGACTCTGTTACCAACATACATTCTCTGTAATCAAACTTCAGGTACATTTTGGGGTCAATAGTGGTGCCACCAAATTTGCGATTGAGCATCAAGCTGTCAATGAAGCTACTTTTCGCTGTCCAGATGAGATGGGATGGAAGCCTCAGGTGTATACTCATCACACTTTCCTGCTTTTGTACCTACATTTTTTTTATCAGCTCATCCTTCATAAGTTATATTGTTTGTCCCACACCCTTTAATTCTTTAAAATTTGCAGAAAGTCCCCATTATCAATGCAGATGGTGCGATTTCTCAAACACGCGAGGTAGAGCTAATTTTCTGCTTGTTCTTTTTTTTTTCTTTTTTTTGTTGGGGGGGGGGAGAAGGTTCCTTCTTCCTTATGTTTATGTTGGACTGGAATTAGTGAGCTGCAATTTCGGTGCTTTTTGGCGTTGATGCATGTGCTTAGTTTTTCTATTGTGTATGTTAACAAGTGTCCATCTGTATAAAGAAGATGCATGTAATTTATGGCTCAGTAGTAGGATGTGTTTTTGTGAATGAAACAAATGGAGCATATATTCACATACTGTTCATTGCCAAATCTATGATATTCACCTGAAATACCTCATTGGGTCATTTTGGTTCTCTTTGATAGAATTAACATCCAAATCCTAACAACCTGCATTTGTTGTCAAATCTCTGCATAGATGTAATGTTCTTCTGACAATCAACTAATCTTGTCAATTTTGTAATGAAGGAGTCCATTATGGGTTTTTGTAGTCCTCTGTGTTTTCCTAATTATGAATTATCCATACTAGTTTCATCTTGAAGAAACCTATAGAAAGTTTGGCAGGGTGGTGTGTACTTCCTTGGGAGCTTGCCTAATTCTAACTGTTATGATTTTCCATGATATCTTTATAGCACTCACACACGATGGAGGAATAATACAAAAGAAATGAAAAATTTTAGGGGTCTCGCGATCCTATGTTTCTTGCTTTAGATTATTTCTTGTTCAAGAGTTACGTGAGCTTCTCACAGATGGGAACTCTTTACGCTGTCATTTACCGAGCATAGTGTAAGCTGTTCACTGAAGTGACTCAACTGAACTGTATCTTTTCAACATTTATTCAGACTAAGGTTTCGAAGAAGTCTTAGACTAATCATTTTGCTTAGCCATTAAGAAGATAATATTATATCTCTTCCTGTTTCTTCTCAGTCTGTTACTCTGCAGTCAGTAATTGAAGAAATCAAGTTCGGTATATGTTAACTTTTGTGGGGTTTAAAGTGTATGGACATTTGAAGTTAATGGACACAAAATCACTAAAATTGAGTTCCAATAGTAAGATATTGCATTGACTAAAAATTCAAAAGGCAATTTGGTGAACATTTAGTTTGGTTAATCCTCTATGAGATATGAATAAACAAAAGAGTTCAGGAAAGAGTTTCTTCATAAGGAAAAAAAATGCAAACGATGCTAGCAAATGGTGTAAATTGACTAATGGCTATTGGTGTTCTTGGATACACCCTCATGTTTAATTGAAAGTTCCCTTTCATATGTTGATTCTCAATTGAATTACAACAGTAACAAGTGTTTTCCTGCTGAGTGGGTCCACTGCATAGATTTTCTTGCACAGTTGCTCTTAATTTAGGTGGATTGTCTTCAATGAGAATCAAACACTGAAGATCTTCCCCTAAGTTCCTTGGCCTCGTGTGTTTGAAATTTTCCTTTATGTCTAACCCATGTCCTTGTCATAAAGTTGCCTCTTCTTAGGAGCATCTGAAGGTCGTCTTTTCATGTATCCAACCACCTAAAACAAATGTCCTTAGCTAGTGCGATGCCAACTTTTTCTTGGTTATCCCCATTTCTTGTTCTATCTTCTTTTTCTTTGTGGTGCATATCGAGTGAAGCATTCTCGTTTGCAATAAACTAGTTGTTCGCACTTATTCATACTTAACTGCCTGCGTTCAACAGAAGTTGCCCTGAAGTTTGAATGGCAGTTCTCCGTTGAATGGAGAGCAATTCTTCTTGTCAGACGTATTGCTAATGATTGTGGATCATTTGGACCTTGCGATGATTCTTTTCTAGTATTCTCTTTCATTACTCTACTCACAATGCTACAGTAGCTACTCTCTAAAGCTGAGAAATTTCGCTTGATTGATCCTGCTGTGTGAATACTTGGATCATTTAATATCATGTATTTGACATGGGATGCTTTTGTACTGTTCTACTTCATGCAGACCTCTCTACCCATTCAGGAGATAGCAAAGGCCTTGTCAAAGAAGGGCTTTGACGTCATGGTTTCTGATGATGCTGGTAGATTTGTGTGCAACTACGTCTATTATCATTCCCTTCGTTTTGCAGAGGAAAATGGGATCAAATCCCTCTTTGTCCATGTGCCTCTCTTCTTCACTATAGATGAGGAGACCCAAATGCAATTTGCTGCCTCCTTGCTGGAGGCCCTTGCTGCTTTTGGTTAGCAGTTGCTTTGGAACATCCACCCATTTTATTTTGGTTCGCCGTTAATGTGAAGGTGGATGGCTGTAAAGAAGGAATGTTTATGCATAGTAAGTTCATGCAGAATGGAAAAACCAAAAAAAAAGTTATTGTGGGACGCTGATCTTGTATATTTGCCTTGATGTTTGTCAGAAGGGTTTTGATCACTTCCAAATGTAAGTGATCTTTGTGTGGAGATGTCAATAAAGGCCTGATTTGTTTGCATCTGAACGAATTCGCTCAACTGAAGTCATCATTGCTTGATATTTCTTTATCGTAGGTCAATACTATTGTCATAGCAGAATGTGCTTTCTAGACTTTAGATATACCGAATTGTTCTTGCATACAGGCTATCGTCAGTCTTGCTTAAACTATTGAGGTATTGTTGCACTTGAGGCACTGAATTGACTGGAAAGAGCCAGGGCACATAATTACCACGTTCTATATTTGCTTCCCTTCTTGGATAACTGAGGGATCTGTGATGGAACCCCGCTTGGTCTCATGTAACGGTTTGTTCCGGTGTGGTTTAACTGGGAAAGATTCTAGTTCATTCTTAATATCATCTGGAGGTAATTAAGTGCTGTTCTGCAGGCTGTCTCAGTATCATATGCCAAGTTTTCAGCATAGGATGAAGGATTAAAGGCCATTTTGTGAGGTTTGTGTTTAACTTTGATGGAGAAGTGGATCGATCTTGTGATGGGAATGGTAGTGAGATGACCGTGGGTTCACTGCATTCCCAATGGAAGCAGTTTGTGGTAACCATCGGTTTGCTTCGATGCTGTCACTGTCTTTCTGGTAAAAAACAGTCCAGCATTTAACCAGACACCCTTTTTCCCGAACAGTGGCGCTTCTATACCTTCGAGATTACTATTGCGGGGAAAATGGTAATCATCGCATCTAGTTAGGTCGACCGAACCACAATAAGTTGCCAAGTAAGTCCGAAACCAACCTAACCCTGACTCTGGGTTATTTTCGCATCGTTAGGTCCCATCACAGACCTGCCAAAATTGGTTGGCTCTCCTTGCCTTAACACAGAATAGACAATAAATTGTCGAACACGCAGAGAGGAACACGAAATCTCACTTGTAGCTTACATGAGAATTGCATAAATAATCTTAAATGTACAAAATGGAATATAAAAACAAAGGGTGCTTAAATAAAAACGGCTGACGGGAGTGGTTCTCCAGGCACTCAAAGGTGTAGAAGCTTGAAGTACAATCAAGAAACACTCGGGTCGACATGAAAAGGAATGTGATTGGGATCATCATCGAGTGCGGTTGTCTGATGTGGTAAGAATATTCTGACAAAGCCGCGCACTTTTGGAGATCTGGGCACTAACTACGGCGAAGGCGACGTCCGGTCCCGTCCTTCCCTCCTTTGTCTCCTTGTTCTTGATCTCTTTTATTAAAGCTTCTGTTAGTACCGACATGAGATGCGATACCTTAAACAATGTCTGAGTATATTGCCTAGTTGAAGTTAATATAAGTTAAGAGTTGTCTTCTGGATGGATGGCTGTGGCTGTGAGTGGGCTGTTGGTTTTGACATAAACTAAGCTCCCTCTCGTGCGCCGACCGACCCTTTTCTTGGCCTTAAGCCATCGCTATAGCAAGAATGCGCATGCTTAACTATTGCCTTTGGCTTTGCTTTGCTTTTTGCGTGTATACTTGAGAGAGAGAGAGAGAGAGAGAGAGAGAGAGAGAGAATCTGAGCCTCAAGTTCTGCTAGACGCCCACGAAAGCACAAACCGTCCTTGTGCACTTTAACCTCCTCCATGCCTCAAAATCTTCTGAGTGGGTGGACTAACTGGTGTTTCTCTCTTTTGATCGTGTATGACATCTCTCTCACCTTTTAACATACTCTCATTTCGCCTTCTTATGTGCATTTTCCTCTCTAGCTATGTAGTCCAGAACTTTCCTCTTCTTTTTAAAAAAAAAAAAAAAAGATTATTCCCACTCCTGTTATGGGCCATAGCTTCTCGTGGTTACATCTGTATGGTTTGCACAGCATCTCGAGTTACCAATGATGAAGTGAAAATTCAGTTGACTCGCATAGAAACCGAGCAAATGATAGTTCCGTCAGACACTTCCCCTCTTACCAAATAAAAAGTAACCGGTTACATTAATTGGCACGGGGACTGTCGTTACTGTTGAGACATAATATAGTACTTATAGCGTCGGGACCGTCATTACTACCGGCGACGCAGCACATTGACATGATGATGGCCAGGGGTGGGGGCAGGGGGATTTGGGCTTGTCAAGCTCAACCTTGCCCTTCTGCAAAAACTGATACTAGGATTGATCGGTTCCCAGTCCAGTCTGACTCCGAGGTGAAATTAGGAACCGGACCGGAAGGACCGGTTCCCAAATTCTAGGACTGGGAACCATATTAACCGACTGGTCTAATTCGGTCCAGTGGAACCAGTAATTTGTTATTTGAGGACAAAAATAATTTGTTGTTTGGGTATGATTCATATTTTCTTGTTCCCAGCCTCACTCTATTTCATATTGACTGCTTTGAGGGCCTTGGGAATTTTTTGGAAGTTCCGATCTCTTCATTAGTCCATAGACATGGAAGAAATCAATCTGCCAAGTGCGACCCAAAACACGAGTGGCATCATCGAGGTTTCTTGTTGCAGAGGTGGCACAAATCTGAACTGCAACGATCATGCAGTGAAGAAATGAAGACGGCGTGGTCGGTGTGGCCGACAATCTGGACGATGGACGACTCGAATGGGGTTGGACTCTAGGTATAGCGGAAAGCAAAAAGGGAAGGAGGAGAAAACAAAACCCAAATTGGGCAGAGGGATTTTCTCAGTTTTTTTTTTTTTAATATCGATCAGTCCTGTCCGATTAGTCCGGTTCCCACCTTGGAACCGGGA
Source organism: Eucalyptus guilfoylei (assembly GCA_016097605.1). Taxonomy (NCBI): domain Eukaryota; kingdom Viridiplantae; phylum Streptophyta; class Magnoliopsida; order Myrtales; family Myrtaceae; genus Eucalyptus; species Eucalyptus guilfoylei. The sequence goes on along the minus strand of CM027867.1, from coordinate 16,544,948 downwards.
ACCAGATTGACTGGTCACTGGTTCCAAGAATGGGAACCGGGAGTTGGGCTGCCCTCTTTGGGAATCGCCCACAACCGGCCGATTCGGTCCAGTTCAGGCAATTTCTGATTTGAGCAGTTCCCGTTGCACACCCCTAACTGATACTGATAGCGGCTTGTTAGGCATATCAAACGATTGGGAGTCACAGACTGAATTACCTCGCTAGGAGAGGTCTGATCACATCATTTTTGGTGTAGCAATTAGAGACCAACTAAAGTGGACTTCACATGCCGAAGTTTGTCACCTCCCGAGTGGCAACAACCCACAACCTCTCCTGCTACCTTTTTCTCTTCAATTAATTAATCAATTGTTTATTTGATATTTTCTTTCCCCAATTGGCCATTCACCAGTCCTCAACAGCTAGAATTAGGGTCATGGCATCATCTGGCATGGCTCTACGGCCAACTGCTATTTAGGAATGATTCGATTTACTGTTCTTTTCGATTCCCAAAAAGGATGGATCTTCATGGTCCCCAAATCAAGATTTTTTTTCCCCAAATAAGAGCCCACATTGGTCCATTCTTCATTTTGTTTTTGGCAATGTATGCAATTATCTCTCGCACTTGGCCCCCCAATCAAATATGCCCCACCTTCCCCCCTCAACATATAAAGCCAATCCCGCATGCAAGTTATTGATCTCCTTGCACAAATTCTCTTCTAGTGGTCGATCCACGTCTCTATCCTCTTTTTCTGCAAGCTGAAGCACCTTTCTAGTTAAGTATGAATATGATCACCCGGACAAGTACTTAGGTTAAGATCGATTAGACATATGTAAGTTGAAAATGTCGTATCACCGGTGTTCTCATCAATTCGTGTACGTCGAACAAGTTATAGGTACCACACATAATTATTCAACTACAAATTATGGAATTTCATGTAATTATGTCACTTTAGAGACTTGTTTTATAATATATCAATCCACAGTCGGTTTAATGTTGAAACATGACCGAATTGTGTGATGGTTTACAAATTAACATGGATAATCTATGAAATTCGGTCGAGTTAGTAAATTAGGTCAAGTTCAAACAAACTCTATATTTTTGTTAGGACCCAACTATTATAGCCATTTGGTATAGGCTGAATGTTGCCCACAAGATCATGGGAAATTTCTCTTTCAGCATGGGATGGTTGCATGCTAAGGTTGCAGTGTCATTTTCCCATAGGTATCTGACCCTAGACCTCGTTATAGGACGCATGTGAAACATATCTTTGAATATTCCTCCCATATTGCACCGTTCAATCCATGCCTTGGCAATTGACCTAGGCAATAAGCATGCGAGTTATACTTCAGTCAAAAACTTCTGATGTGCTATATTGATTTACAAATTTGATCAAGAGCAAAATATCAATAAAAACTATTATCTTTCTTATTTGATATCCAATAGACTACATATTCTGGGGTACACTGATTTAGTCTAAACAATAATATATATTAACCCCACATGGATCAACAATGATCAACATCAGTCTGTATTATCTTCTCTGGCATTCCCTCCACCAAGCACATAGCTGGTGGGATTGTGAGTGTCTCCATGGTCCCATAAGCGTTCCAGCAAAATGGGTTCAAGACAAATTCCCCTTGCGCCGGAAGCAGCTCGATGTCCGAGAGTGTCAAGTTGGTGCATGGGATCGCGTCGCTGCACCCGAAATGCATTGGTGGGCTGCGGGCATCATAGGTGCCCTTGATGTTGGAGTACAAGATGTCGGAAACGTAGACCGCCGAGGTTTGATTGGCGCATTTCTTGGCGAGGCAGTAGTATTGGTCGATGATGATTGGGTTCCGGACCGTGTCCATGTGGATGTTGTTGAAGGTCACGTGAGAGACGGTGCCCGAACCGCCCTGCCACGTCTTGATTCGGACCCCGTTGTCCGAGTGTTTGATCACGGAATCTGTCACGGTGATGTTTGAGACACAGGCGTGGGAGTTGCGAACGCCGAGACTGCCGATGCTGCACGAGTGGAAGGAAAGTGATCATTGGAGGAAAGTAAGTTAAAAAGCAGTAGGACATACATACATTGAATCCCACAAGTCATATGTTATATGGATTTATGTTGAACAATAGTGGCTAGGAGTTGGATGGAGGGAGAAAACTATGCTGTAAAGGAAAAAGGCGGTTCAAGATTTTAAATCACCACTAATCAGCACCTTTTGTCTGTCTATTATTCACACCTTTTAAGTGTTAATTCTTTCTTTTTTCATAAAGCTTGAAGCACTATTCAGATGCAAATTTTTGTTTTATCATCACTTGCTGTACCTTATTCCATGACTAGGACCGCAGGTTATGTTTCTTATATCGACGTCATAGCTATTGGCTCCAATGGATACGCAGTCGTCACCTACAAAGGCCAGTCAGATCAATGAAACTGCTTGTATTAAAATCAAAGCAGTGATACTGTGACAGCATAAGCCATTGTTCAGAAACTTATGGTCGAGCATGTTACCATTAGAGATCATCGAATTGTATATTCCCACGTTATTCGAGTTTTCTATATGAATTCCATCCGTGTTTGGACTCTGAGATGGCGCCTTGATGGAGAGCGATTCAATGAGGATGTTGCGACAGCCATCGAATCGGAAATGGAATTGAGGGCTGTTCATCACTTTGAGTCCCCGAACTGTCAAGTTAGAGCTCATGAAGAACCTTATGGCCTGCATTACATAAAGGTTGATGATAACTTAATAAATTTTTCCTTGACAATTTGATGAATCTTGTCCAGAAAAATTGCAGCGTTTCTGACTTACAACTGGGCTGTCACAAGGACCAGGCATGGTTGTTCCATTTATTCCCTGTTCCAATATGCATATAATAAGAGCGATGAGTACTATTAAATTAATTTATAAGCACTAAAAAAAATGTAGATCCTGCTAGCTTCTGAAGGCACTGCCGAGTGTTGTCTATATGTATGTGGTTTAGCTTACTTTGTGTGGCTTACAAGGAAGATTCCACCATTTCTCTCCTCTCCCATCTATCAACCCGCCTCCTTGCATTGACATTCCATTGATCCTGTAAAAGACCAGCCACTGCCTCTTGCTTACTCCCTGTGGCCACGAGTCGGGCCCGTCTGGTGGCATTATAGTTCCATCAATCTGTGAAGTGTGAATTCAAATACATGGCCAATGTTAGATAACTTGAGTACTCGTGGCCAAATGCGGCGTCAGTTTCTTGATAGAGGACATCATCAACAATTACCTGGAAAACAAGGTTGGCTTTGCAAGGCCCTGTGAAAATCATAGACTGTATCATAAAGGAATAGCCACGAGGAACGAGCAGAGTGGCTGACTCGGCATCGCAAGCTGCATCCCAGGCCATCTTGAACGCATCCGTATCGTTGGTGACTCCATCACCTTTGGCACCAAATTTTCGCACATCGAATGTGGAAATGGGCTCTGCATCACCGCCACTGTAACTGGGGCTAGCAGCATTGGCCGGTTCGGGCGCTGGTGAGGGTGGCACCGAGATTTGAGACACAGCAGGCAAATACTTCTTCCTCGTGTGGTGACTGTGAGTCCTCCCATCAGTTGGAGGAAGCAACACGAAGAGTGACAAGAAAGTGAGCACGGCAAGAGAAAGTAGCGAGCGTGTCATTGTGAAGACTTGCAAACTGGGGGAATGATGAGTGACTAAGGTGATGGGAGCAATGTGTAGATATTTAAAGAAGTCACCGAAACTATCACTATCCTAGAATAATAGGCTCCTTTCTCCACTAGGGTGTGGCGCGTAGCCGTAATTCGAGTTCACGCTCAATTATTCCTGGGATTCAAGGAACCTGACTCAGATTATGACAGGGCTGTTCTTTTCTGAAGTGAGCAAAGAGGCAAAAGAAAAATGAACCCACGTTTTGGGGAAGTACTGGAAAACCAAGTTGTGTGGAGCTATCCTGAGCCTGCGAAAGTGATGACCACTTTGCGTTGAGGCACCGGAACAAGTTGCGAGGCTGTTCTTTCAAACACACACAGACAGTGGCCAGTTTCGAGAGTTTGGAGGATGATGTGTGAGAGGCTGCCGGGAGTTCCAGGCCGTTTTTATACTAGGAAAAGAGTTGGTTAGTGGGAGGTTACTTTTTGGGAGGGTCGGTCCTTGTGGGAGGATTATAATAATGACACAAGACCGACCAGTTCCAATATAGGATTGGCTTTCGTTGGTGGCTGGGGATAGTGGAGGGTGCACATAGCACTTGGGCATGCATGACAAAGAGAGAGAGTAAAGCCTGGAGGAGAATATTTAGAGCTTGTCAGATGTGGGTTGTGGGGGAATTGCATTGGGAAGGCCAAGCTTTTCTTGCAGAGAGACAGTTTCAGCTTCATTCCCACCTGTTGGGCCAAAAGAATGTACAAAAGAGTAGGTGAGAGGCATTTCAAGATGAGGCAGAGGGTTCCAAAATCAGTCACCCCAAAAAGGAGGATGTGTTCTTTTTCACTTCTAAGTGAGGGGCCGAGGGACACATGCAATTTTTTGGGGCAGTTCCATCATGATCCACCCACCCACTCCCCAAAAAGCTTCCATGGCAGTTCCTAACTAAGAGTGGCCTTAGATGGCAGGTTCACAGTATTATAGTTTTCGCAATCTCTTACAAGACCAGCTATGTTAGGTATGTTAAAGAAGGTATAACAATAACCGACGAAACGAAGGATGTGCTGTGGCCTTTCATTTCGCGCCCGAGTGCTCTCAACGTAAAAGTGACAGGCCTTTCTTAATGCCACATAGAAGTATGTTTAGAAAATTAAAGCCGAAAGCGAAACCTCAAACTCTCCAAGCGTTGAAATGTATGTGTTGTAGTTTAATGGATTGAAACAGACGTGAGATCGTTGGACTCGAGTGTCGTAAATTATTTCTTAGCAACTTTTCTCTGTCTTGCATTCCTTGGTGCCATTCATAGTATTGTTGGATTTCATGCCTTTTTAACGGTCTTCTAAGGGGCAATCATTGTTGACACCTAAATTTTGACAATCCGATTAGTTCTTTATCACATACAAAATTAGGGATTAATTTTTAACCTCTAAACAAAATTATTAAAATTAAATTACGTAGCATATAGTTTTAGGAGTATTTATTATTATTGCATTTGCATTGAACTGGTGACAGATGGGTTTGAATTGATAGTTTTGAGCTTTAATTTGACAAGTTAGACTAAGCCTGCGATGAGAGGGAATTGGCTCAAATCCGTTGTTATCTGATGACCGACAATTAACTTATGAGGAATGACGATTTGATATTTTCGAAAAAGATTCGTAATATTCTTCCAATATTCGGATATAATTATGCGATATATACATTGAGTGATATGTTTCGCAATAGATTGGAAGATTTCAGAGGAAATATCAAAATAATCAAAGAGAATATTGCACTCGAGGGATAAACTGAACGATATTTTTTTGTCTCAAAACGAGAGAGATTGGATGGTCATTAGAGATTTCGTGCAGAAATTTTCTTTCCCTAATGGGATCATACCATTCACCTATAAAATGCCACTAGGTCGGGGGCGGGGGAGGGCGGGGCGCGCACAATTGAATACATGGCAAAATTGAGAAACACACGTGAGAATCGAGAGAAAAAAGGGAGATAGAGGGATTCTCGGCTGGCTTCAGCTGAGATTCACACTGCGGCGTGTCCACCATTACCGCGCGCCACACCTTGCCAAACTGGTGCCAGACCCAAGCCCATTCACTTGCAGCTAATCCGTGCCAAACCTAGCACTGCCCGCGTCGCGCCCAGTGTCGCTTCAAGCTCGTTGCACGCTAGTTTGCTGCCATCCACCATCGACGCCAACGAGCTATTGTCTCCTTTGGTCGGCAACGTCCCACCTGCTGTCCAGAGCCGTCTTCACTTGATACACACGGAGGCATGAAGGATTGACAAGTAGAAAATTTGAGGGGCTCTGAAAGTCAAAGTTGAATACCTAGGGAATATCATGGCAAGAGCGACCAAATTCAGTCAAAAGTCGAGGGATTAACAAAGCTTGTTATTGGTCAAAGTAAGAAGACCAAAGAAAATTTTCTTTGGGATACAGGGCAGGCTTTCCTTCAAGACGTTGCGGTTGCTCCTTGCGCCACCGCACCACATCGACGTCCAGCAAGCTTTGCCCTTTTGTTGCCATGACTAATCTCTACTGCATATTTCTATAGTTACTGCGGGTTGTCCCAAAAGTCGGGAAAAGTAAAAAAAAAAAGTTCTAAACCCATTGCATCAATATCAATTTAGTTCTAAATTTTTCAATTGGACCAATTTAGTCATAAACCTTTTAATATTTGTACCAATTAAGTTCATCTGGCCAATTTTGGCTGGGGGCTGACGTGGACATTGACGTGGACATTGGCCGGTGGCCGGACGTTGACGTGGCAATTTTTCCGATTTTTTAAATTATTTTTTTTGATTTTTTTATAAATTTCTTTTATTTTTCCTTTTCTTTTCCGGCCCCGGACGAGGGCCGCGAAGCCCTCACCTGCCGCCGGCGAGGCGGCTTCGCCCGGATTTGCCTAGGCCTTGCCGTGAAGGTGAAGGCGAGGCCGGCCTCGCCGACGGCAGGGGAGGGCTTTGCGTCTCTTGCCTAGTGGCCAGAAAATAAAAGGAAAATTAAAAAATTAAAAAATTAATAAAAAATAAAAAAATCTTAAAAATTGCCATGTCAGTGTCCGGTCACCGGCCGACGTCCATGTCAGAAAATAAAAGGAAAATTAAAAAATTAAAAATTAATAAAAAATAAAAATAAAATCTTAAAAATTGCCATGTCAAGTGTCCACCACTAGCCGACGTCCATGTCAGCACCGGCCAGTCAAAATTGGCCGGATGGACTGAATTAGAACCAATATTAATAGGTTTAGGATTAAATTGGTCTAATTGAAAAGTTTATAACTGAATTGGTACAAATACAATAGGTTTAAGACTTTTTTAATACTTTTCCCCCCGAAAGTCGAAACCTTCCAATTCAAGCCGTAGCGTTTCGCTACTCCTGCTGTCGGCGTCCATTGCTCGCCTAGTTGAAAGCTCATTGAACTATGCCAGCTTCAATTGTAAATCATTACACCGACTACCTGTGAGCCACATGCCACCATTGTCACCACTCACCAATTGCTGTCCCACTTAGGAGTCCGATTGCGCAAATTCCAAATTTGGAAACCAATATTCGAATTAGGTAAAAATTTATCTAATTTGATTTTTGACTATTCCGTTTCCTTACTTAAAATATTTCGATACACGTGATCAAAATTCATGATATATAGTCCTATCCATAATCCTTCTAAATCTTCATAATTTCACAACGTATATACGATTGACAGTCTGATTTCACGCTCGAAATATAACTCGCAATCGCATGGAAAAATCGTCAATCCGATTTCACGCTCGAGATATGATTCGCGATTTTATTAAAAATTGGCCAATTCGATCTTATGCGTGAGATACGATTCGTTAATTTATTAGACATATATTAATCATATCTTGCATGATTTGTTGTCATGTTGTTTGAATCGATTTTATTTTCGTAAAAGAAAACCAAATATATATATATATATATATATATATATATATATTTGAGTTAGATTAGGTTCATATTAGAATATTGCTTGTTTTAGGGTTATTTTGCATGTTTAGAATAGGAAATTCATTTATTTCGATTTTTGCCAATAAAAATCCCAAAAAACATTAATATAGGATTTAGTCATCCATTGCACGTCATCTAAATGTGTAAATGTTAGGATAGTTGCATTAATCTTTTCCTATCAATAGATTAGGTCATTTAATAAATGTCACGTGACATATAGTTCGCATGTTAGGTTACATGTTGCATGTCATTTTAGTTAAAAAAAAATTTGTATGCATTGCATTACACGTAATTTCTAGGCTTCATTTAAATAAAAGAAAATCTTGAAAAAGATTGAGTGATTGCGTGTTTATTAAAAATCATATCTAGGACTGTTGATGTGGATTCTGATATAATATTGTAGATGCTTTTGTTGCTACGAGGTAAGTCTCCTAATTTGTTTATTACTTGGGTGTTAAATTTGTGGTTTGCGCACTCATATGATCACCTCACATGTTAGGGAAGTAAATTAAAATCAATTCAAGTTACTTGTAAAACATTTTTTTTTTCGAAATAAAAGAGAAATGTACCGAAAGGGCGTTAGAGAAATCTAGCGTAATCAAGTTCACAAACTCACAATCTCTGGTTCGTAGGAGTAAAGTAAATTTCCCGTTACTTTACTTGGGTTTCCAATCGACCCACCAAAAATAGATTAGTCGCGACTCCTGATTGAAAAATCATTTGCATGTTAAGAACTTGAACCTAAGTCGTAAATTGGTATGGGCTTGGGAGAGCCCGAGCTAAATTTAGGCTTAGTAATTTATTAACCAAATCCTAAGTGATGCACCTGAGGTTAGGTCGCGATAGTCACTGGACTGGATTTCTTGTATTTCAGTTGAGAGTTTTCTCCGTGAAATACTATATGCATAGCCTTCAAGGAGCTGATGGAGAGGTTTGTCGTTAGTCTTTGATAGAGGTCTTATTTTGACATTTTGATGAGGTGCCCAACTTCATCTTAATATGCTACTCATAACTAGTGATGGTTTCGAATAGAGAATCGGTTCTCAAGCTCGACTCGTTCAACAACCAATCAAACTCGACTCAATTTTCGTCGTGTCCTAAACAAGTTCGAATGGCCCATTTATCAAACCTAGCATAGATTAGCCTTCAATAGTACTTGTTTGGAATTGATTGCGACGATAATCAAGTGATCATGCTTCTTTTCTCCATGGACAAAAGTACACCCAAGTGCCAAAAATTGGCACGAAGGGACACTTAAGTGCCAAAAGTTAGGAAAGTGACACTTAAGTGCTAAAATCGAAGCAAAATGGATTACTTAAGTGTTAATCCGGCCAAAATGTTGACGTAACGATTTTCCGACGAAATAAGTGCAAAACGGCGTCGTTTTGCATACTAACGTGGCTAGACAATGCAAAAATGACATCATTTTGGTACCAACGTGGTAAAAAATTAATATAAAAATTAATTAAATTAAATTTAAAACTAAATTTATTTAAAACATTTAAAAATAAAATTAAAAATAAAAAAAAAATAAAAAAGGGGAAGACCCTCAGCCGCCTCCCTCCCATTTTTTTACTTAAATATTTATATTTGTATTTTTAAATATTTTAAATAAATTTAATTTTAAATTTAATTTAATTAATTTTTATATTAATTTTTTATTACTTCAAAGACAAAAACGACGTCGTTTTTGCATTATCTAGCCACGTTAGCATGCAAAATGATGCCATTTTGCACTTACTTCGTCGGAAAATCGTCATATCAGCATTTTGGCCGGATTGATGCTAATTCATTTTGTTCCGATTTTAGCATTGAAGTGTCACTTTCTTAACTTTTAACACTTAAATATCATTCGCAAGGTGTCGAGACTCAGGGATCGCAAGACTCTTTCTCCATGGGTAAGGCGACTTGGGTCAACAACGGCCGCGTGGGTTGCTCCATAGGCGGGCGGCTCTTGCGGAACTCAGGGCCTATCGCAGCGGAGATCGTTTCCAGGGAAATCGCATTGGAAGAAGGCAAAAAGAAGACGACAAAAGGTGACGAGAGAATATTCACAAGCGAATGCAAGGGCATCTTAGGGTTGACAAAGCAAGTGACGTTACATATGTACCTACCTAATTAATTACTGAAAAATAAATTTCAATCCAGCAATGAAATAAATTAGTCCTTTCTAATGTACACCATATGTAATTTCAGGATAAAGCTTCACACCCCTCATTATAGACCTACCTAATTAATTTCCAGATCTTCTATATATGTAAATCAAAATCATCCACGCCATGGGGCTGCCACTCGTTGTTTCCTAAGTCATCTGCTTTGCACATAAAAGAAGAAATAATGAAGAATCAAAGGAAGCCGAATTTGAGATTTATTTCTCCAAAAGGCTCTAAATCACCAATTCCCTACATGTATCATCCTCCATAATGATTTTGCACGTAAACAGCAACCCTGGTCACCATGTCGAGTGTGTCAGGCATGTCCTCCGAAATCGCGGCAAAGCTAGGATCGAGCGCGCCGTTGCATTCGAGCACATCCACGACCTTAGGCTTTGCTTGAATTATTTACTCAGTATCTCTCTCTGTCGAATATTGATGGCACTTGTTCAAATCGTCCTTGATCTTCTGGTACATGGAAAGGCAGACCTCACAGCCTTTTTGCACCGATAGATCCGCGGTCCCATCACGAACTTGAGCATAATTTTGGTAAATGGGATCCGCCTTGCTCATGGTCAATTCGATCGAGATGAGCGAAAGCAAAGGAACATCCGCTGAATTAGTGCGCGGATCGTTCTCCAAGAACTTCGTGCAGAAGTCGGGAATTTTCGCCGGGAGGCAAATGATATGTACTGTATCTTGGGAAATTGCAATGGAAGAAGGTACAAAGAAGAAGAAGATGAAGAGTGATGATGTGAGGATGGTAATAAGACATGCAAAAGAAGATGAGGCCTTTTTGGCTGTCGACTGGATGGATTTTGCGTTATATATAAATCAAGTACGTATGTTGAGACATGTCTTAGCCAAAAAGGAAATATAAAAGAAAGAAAGAAAATCATTTAGACATGAATATGCCGCAATCAGTACATTCCAATTGTGCAATTTTCATACCCCTATTTTGATCACGTATAGTCCGGTTCCAAATTTCTACAAACCAAGCTGCTCTCTTGCCAGCATTGAGAGATAATAACCAAGACTTCATCGAAATGATGGATATTTCCAAGTAAATATAAATTATGAGGAAAATTTGTCCAAAATTTTTTAAATATATTACACTTTCACCAATTCAATCCTAAAATTTTAAATTTTGCTAATTGAGTCCATGCGACAATTTTAGCCGACAATTACTGAAGTAAATGCTAGTTGTTTTACATAACATGGCCGGCATTGACGCTGACTTTTTTTTAATAATAACTTAATAATTTAATAAATTTTCTCTAGTTTTTTGGTTTTTCTTTCCTTTCCTTTTCTTTATTTTTTTGTTTTGTTTTTTGATTGAGAGCCAATGACCCTCGCCAGGATTGGATGAGGGCTCATGGCCCTTGTTGTTGCTGGTGAGGGCTTGCGGCCCTCACTGTTTTTGATAAGGACTTAGTGGCCCTCGCCCAATGCCCTAGTTGGCCACAACAATAATGCCATAGCCACAACACCCTCACTAACCAATCGAGGGTATGTGAGACCTTAGCCAAGTCCAATGAGGGTACTGCAACCTTCAACAACCCTAGCAAAGACATTGTGACCCTCACTGAGTCTAAGCAAAGGGAGGGGCATGCCCTCGCTTTGGCCCGTGTGGGCCATGAGACCCTCACCTTGTGCCGGCAAGGGTCGCTAAGCCTTGCCATCCCTTGATCCATAGTAAAAAAAAAAAAAAAAAGATTAAAGAAATGGAAAGAAAACCATAAAGAATTAAAAAATAAAAAAAATATTTAAAAATGTCCACATCAATGGCGACTGTAACTGTCTTACACCAACCATGACTATAGGATAGTCACAGTCGGTGTTCACTTAAGCAATTTACGGTCAAAATTGGCTTCATGAACTCAATTAGCAAAATTGAAATGTTTAAGACTAAATTGACAAAAGTACAATAGGTTTAAAATTTTTTGAATAATTTTCTCATTTTATGATGCCTATTATATCTCGTATTACCATTCAAATTTTAGGATATAGTTTAATTAAGCAAGAGCATATCAAGAAGCTCAATGTTTGAAATAGAGCTTGAAAATCTTAGCTTACTTAGGTTGAGTCATGAATAACAAATCTTAACGGCAATTCAATCAATTCTTTTCTAATAAAGAAATTGATTGAATTATAATATCTAACGCTTCGCTTTGATTGGATTGAACAACTATGGTCGACAAACATAGACTTTTTTGGACACAAGTAATTTTAACAATAATTTGTAGATAAATTTAGGGACGGTAGCAGCAAATGTTTACTAAAGCCGATTTAAACAATTCATTTACTAAATGATATGAAAGATTGTTATTGATTATTGAATATGACTTGACCACTTTACCAGAAATTAATTATGCTTACTGTTCGCAAAAAAGAAATAATTGCGTCTAAGAAGCTACATATGTGCAATGTGACTAATTTACTAACAAAATCCTTTTCCCAGCCAATTTACTAAGCCATTTTTACATCCAGAATACTCTTTAGTAAAGTCCATTTATTTCGTGGAAAATGAATAATTTGAAATTATTTTCCTAAAAATGATCGTTTGTATTGCTTACAAAAATGAATGCACCAAAAATGCTTTCATTATCCACGAAAATATTCATACATAAATTGTTGTCGATAGTGAAAAAAAATTTCATTAGCTAATTATTTTAAACGGTGCATATAATCATTAATAAACATGTTTTCTAAATCATTCGGTGAAATAAAACAAGCCTAATTTGATTGCCAATTACATTTATAGCCCCAAATTAATCAAAACTTTTTGCATCTTTTCACTTCAAAGTTCTGAATGTTTACCTTTTAACTCCTCCAAATCACAACAATAGAAAGCAAATTTTGTCATATATGACATCTTTGAATGGTGAAATGACAACAATAGAAAACAATTTTGGTCACATATGACATCTTTGAATGCTGTAAAATAGACTATTGGGACAAAACCGTTTCATCTTACTTACAAGTTCAGAAGGAGATGATGAAAACATCGCACGTGGAAATTGACTAGAGAGGCACTCAAATTCGATAATTGTACCAGTAAGGACCAACTTTAGCTGCCAACAATATTGTATGCTTTGGGCTGAAGACTGCATTAGCTTTAAACCGCGAATTATTGATAGTTGAGATTAGTGCCACTCTTTAAATGGTACATTACCTCACATTCTTCACGCGATGTGGGATTCGGTTCATTCTTGCCCCAATCAGCATTTTCATGAGGCGTGTTACTGATTCATCCCTCCCAGGAGTTGGTCAAATAAAATATAGTGGATTCATTCCTCTCAGGAGTTGGTCAAATAAAATAAAGTGGTAAAAACCGCATTCGTTCCCATCTTCGCGTCCCCCGTTCTTCATCTTCCAAGGTGGCGATTCATTGAACTTGGACTTTACTTTGCTCTCTCTCTCTCTCTCTCTCTCTCTCTCTCTCTCTCTCTCTGTTTCAATACTTCATATTACAGCACGGCTATAGTTCAAGTCACATTAGAGGTTTTCTAGGGTCATATAAAGGCCATCATCTTCTTCTCTGCTTGTCAAGACGCCAAAAGAAAGACAAGTTTCAACCTCTGGTGTTTCAAGATCACTCCGATCTTTCAGTAGCGAGAAAATGGCAAACGAATCTCTGGCGAGTCTGCCGTCAAACATGATGTGGAGGCAGCAAGAAGATTACTATGCGAGCGAGATCGATGAGCCGAGGTGGTCTTTCCTCAGCGAGCACACCCGGAGAAGCGATGCCAGCGTGATCACTTTACCGGTCCTGGGGACTGCAACCCTGATGCCGGCGAGGTTCTCAGCCGCGTCATCCCTGGATGTGGGGAGGAAGATAGAGAGCGCGTCGCTGGAGACCGCAAGGCACGTGGCGTTAAGGATGTACAAGAGCTTGAAGAGGCACGGGTTGAGGAGCGAAGCCAGAAGAGCGTTCACCAGAGAAGTAGAAGGCGACGTGATCTCCGAAGTGGAGGAGATCAAGAACGAAGGAGATGAGGGTGTGAGGAGGAAGTCAGAGGAGCTTCTGGGAATGGAGTACTTGCTGAAGGATGGTTTCGTGAGTTATCTGCGGGACATGGCCAAGATCACACCCCCAATCCCTCAACAGGTAAAATGCCACGTGACTCTCTTTATATTCTCTAACGTGCCGTCTATAAACCATGGAATGCCATTAGGTGTGTTCATGGTCCAGATGGATAATTCCCAGCCTAGAACCGAGAACCACCCGCTAAAAATCGGCTCCAAAAAATTGGAATAGGGAATCATTCGTTAGTTGCATCGATCCACCCGAGAACCGGATTGTCGGTTCGGTTTGGTTCCCAGGTGGATCCATAGAACCGGTCTCACCAATAATAATATATATTTTCAAATCCCGTCATGAGTACTCTTTATATCAAGTAATATTTTTCTTTAAATTGAACCAGCTTAATTAAGGATACAATTTTTCTTTATTTTATTGGAAAACACTAACAAGGAAGAGAAATATGTTTTTTTTTTCCTGTTTTTGAATCATTTCAGTTGAAATCTAAAATATTTTTTAAGTTCAAAATTCTAGATGATTGTCATATGTAGATCGTCTTTTCCTTTATCCTCTAACAGTACTCAATCTCTTACAACATTTGTTTTATTGAATTCTTTATGTATAAACAATTCCATCGGTATTCCATATATTCTTGAACACAAAGTCTTATGTGAGTCTCGAAAGTATCTTTTGAAGGAGCCATTTGTTGAGTTGCTAAAAGGCAACTTACACACTTTACTAAACTTTTAAAAAAATGGAAATCTTGAAAGGAGAAGGAGTCCAATATTTAGGTTTGCTAATTAGTAATTTCAAATTTTATTTTAATATTAAAAATTAATATATTATTATAATATAATCGGTCCAGTCCGAGTGGGCGGATTCGCCCATGGAACTAGGAATTAGACTGATACTCACCGGTTTCCATAAATTGGAATCGGGAACCGGACCAGTTCCCTCAAGAACCAGCGGTTTTGGGCAGTTTCGGACCGGTTCTCTCAAAAACCAATGATTCCAAGTAGTTTTGGTCCAGTTTCGGACGATCCAGGTGGGTCCCGGTTCTTTTGCACACCCCTAAATACCATGTAGTCTCGTCCGGACAATCTCTGCGACAATTCATATACTCAACTTGAATGAGAACGTCGATAGCATATAGATCAAGAAGAATCAAGAGGCAATCTCGGCCGCCCATTTTCGGAATTCAACTGCACAAATTCTAGTACACGCTAAGAACTTCATCGAAAAGCACGATATGTCTTGTCGCCAACTTAAGGAATATTTAATATATGAGCATGAAATTATAATCACAGCATATTCATGTGATGCGATATCTGTGGAATCTTAGTTGTTTCTTGGCCGGAGCTCCTCGTTTTGTCTTTTTTCTCTTCCTGATTGTGACAGATATTTCCTTATCGGGCCCCAGGCTTTGACACAATTTTTTTAATCCTTCAATCGACAATATCAAATACAAAAGTGATTCATGCTCCAGTTGACCCTAGTTTTAACTGTCTTCACCTATCCTTGCAAATGGCCGGCCACGCATTCATATGTTATAAATGAAAATGTAACATTGCCTGTTCGCCAAAATAAAACAAAACTGTGACTGTCAATGGCCGTGTAATTTTCCATTTAAACTCTGCATAGTAAGCTAATGATCATTCTTGATTACGCACAAGGTGAACCCAAAGTGAGAATGTGATTACGATACCAGAACATAATCGCCGGAAACAGAACATGAATGTAAAGTAAACATGAATCTGTCCGACGATTCATTGACGTAAGCAGCTTCTTATGGTTTTAGCAAAAATTGAACTGTCTTGCAGGTGGTTCGGTTCTCTGGCATTAAATATTCTAGAAACTGTCAAATCTCCTCAGGAGGATATGAAACCTTCGGGAATAAATTGATGGGATGTTTCCTTGGGCCGATCAAGACTATACTTAAAAGAAAAAGCTCGATACAGATGCAGATCCTAAAGGGAGTGGATGGATACATCATGCCGAGCTCGACGACTCTATTACTAGGACCTCCGGGTAGATGAAAATTTCCTTTAATACTGCATTGATACCTATCGAATGATAAATCTGAAGAGGCCACCTCTCAATCAATAAGTCAAGTTATGTCAATAATAGCAAAAATTTCTGTCGAGTGATGATCCATTTGATATACAATTTTGCAGGAAGTGGAAAGAGCACCCTCCTAGAAATCCTAGCAGGCAAAGCTAAAGTAACTCCTAACTCGAGCTTGGAAGGCTTGGTGATGTACAACGACAAATCTGTTACTGATGTATGCCGTAGCAGATTCATTGCCTACGTCAATGGCCAACTTAACAAGTGAGTCATCTATCCCCTGAATACCTTCATTCTGTGCAGATTAGACATGGCTTACGCTTGAAATTTTGTCTAATCTCAGATAAGCACATGGTCACGCCCTGATTTAATTAACAGCATTTTCTTTGATTGTAAGCCTCAACACTTTTTCTGGTAAATCTTCAGGCACATTCCAATTTTATCGGTTAGAGAGACACTCGAGTTTGCAAGGGATTGTACCCAGGGTCTGCAGCCAGAGAACTTCACTCCTCAGATGAGGAAATTCTTTGCACATGCACTTGTGGAAGGACAAGATCCATTCTTGGAGTATGTTTTAGCAATTTTAGGTTTGAAGGAAGTTGAGCACAAACTCACCGGAGAAGGCTTCTCCGATTTCGATTGCCAGAAGCTCACAACGGCTGAATTGGCACTCGGAACATACTCTGTCATGATTTATGACCAACCATTTTCTAGTTCTGATCTTGCAGCCACCTACAACCTAGTCGACACCCTACGGACCATCAGCAGAATTCAGCATTCATCTGCAATTATGTCGTTGACCCAACTCTCCCAAGAAATATTCGATCTTTTTGACCGAGTTATACTGCTCAGCGACGGCCATGTTCTCTTCCAAGGTACTCGCCATGATGCCATCCCATACTTCACAAAACTCGGGTTAGTATGCAGATGAGTTTTGGGTGTACGGTTAAATGTTGTGATGATTTTTACTAACGTAAAGCCAACATTATGTCATTGACATGATGTGCAGGTACACAAAACCATTGCATGTGGAATCAAATGAGTTTCTTGAAGACATAGCAGCCGGAGATGGGTCCAAGTATATGGCACTGGGAGCAACATCCTCGACTTTAGAGGAGCTTATTGAGTGCTACAACGCTTCAGATCACTACAAGGACATACTTAGGATTGTGCATGGAGATGAGGTAAAGCATACCTATTGGGTAGACAGCGAGGCGGGACTTGGGTTGACTTTCAAGACACCATCCAAGTACCGTTGTGCAGTTGATGCACAGCCAAGTAAAGAGACAGGTGAGCAACTCTGAATGTTGCGAAACATGACTATTAGTCTGTTCATGTCAATAAAATCCATATCAGCCAATTTAAGCGGCCAAAGTCATATATCGACATTTGACGAACCCTAAGATGTGGGTGACTATTGTTACTTTGCTGCAGAATTGGTAGTTGCCAAGCTATCAAGCAAAATAGTGCATTTAGGGGGAATAGAAAGCACCGGGAGAGTTCAGGTTGGGGATGTGGTGACCGCAATATCCATAAACAATGATGAAACGCAATATCTCTCAGTTGGACCCCAAAGGCCACAACATGAGCGAGCCTCACACATATACGCCATGCTAATGCAGGCGAGAGGGTATATTCGTCTCCAAGTCGAGCGTTACAAAGAAGAGGTATGAGAGACATCTTTTGCGACTTCAGCTTTTTTGTCTTCTTTCCTAAGCGTTGGGAGGCAATAAGATAAATATTGAAAAAAAGAGTGTCATGAATGGGATGCAAAGATGCTTGAGAAAGTTAAGCATGATATAAAGAAAGAAAAGGACCAGCCTGGTCATAAGGGTTAATAATTTCTCATCGTGTAGGAAGATGAGAACCAAGCTCAATTGAAGCAATTCCGGAGGCCGTTTGTCCAGACGTGGTGGGAGTCTACTCAAACGCTCATCAAGAGGCAAATCAAGATCACAAAGAGGCTTCATGCTATAATCAAATTGAGGCTTTTCCAGGTCACAAACTTATGCTATCATAAGATCCTAAGTTTAACTACCTCAAGGAACATGTTTAAGTGCATACATTCTCAACAAAACTTAGAGAGCCAAGTTCACAGAATGATAGAAATTATATGAGATCCACTTTTTGCGTGAAGTTTGCTCCATTCAAGAAATGAGTGGCAAATACGTTAATTTTGCAGGCAATTGTACTGGGCTTATTTGCGGGAACGCTATTCTACAAGCTTGGCGGCAATTACAACCAACAGCATATGAACTCAGTAAGGTCCCTCGGATTTGTATCTACCATTAGCATTATCCTCATAAATTGGGTGCAGCTTCCTCTCTATATGCTCCAGAGGCCAACATTCTACAAGCACAAGGCTCAGAGATTTTACAGGGTCTCCTCATATGTCGTTGCCCATTGCGTAGTCAACCTACCGCAGACCCTAATAGAAGTAACCCACCTAGTTTGTTTCCTCTTTCAATTACGTATAGTCAAGAATTGAGATAAAACTCCAACATATCTATTACTTTGTGCAGGCAATAGCATATACACTAAGTGTCTATTTTCTAGCTGGGCTATCATCAACAGGAAATGGAGCACCTTTTTTCCAGTTTTTGCTACTCCTATTCTTGGTTGCTTATCTTGGGTCATCGATAATTTTCTTTCTCAGTGCAATTTCTGCAATCCCAGAAGTTGGGAATGCCTTGGCAGGTATAACCATCTCCTTAAGGATCAGAATCCCAATGCTTTTTCATTGAAAATTAGATGGAAAGCGTGCAAAATAATGAGGCCATTTTGCATTCTTCAACCTAATCCTGCATCAACTTAAAAGCTCACAAAATATTTGCATCTTTTTGGCAGGTCTCCTAGTTTCAATCTTCCTGCTGTTCAGTGGTTTTGTGATTTTCCCATCCAATGTGCCCATATACTGGAAATGGCTAGTCCACGCAAACCCAATCCACTGGGCCAACGTCTTATTTTGCAAGATTCAATTTGAAAATGACTATCAAGATCCTTGCTCCAGCTACCAACTTGCCTGCTGTGATCAATTCCCTAACATGACCGTTGGAAAAGCATACCTTAAATATTATCAGCTGTCTGAAGATGCTGAAAACCCCTGGCTCCCTTATGTCGTTCTTATTGGGTGGACTTTCATTGCCAACTTCCTCGGATTACTAGGACTAAAGAAGATAGAATTCACAGAAACTAGCCAATCCTTACCCTCTATCAGATCGTCCCCAACAATCAGCAACTATAAAGAGGACATGGAGAGGGAGTTTCAGTCACTGGAAAGTTACAATGAAAAAACCAATAGTTTCGAAGCTTCTCAATATTCTGGACGACAAAGAGATGGAAACATAAGGGACAACGGCCGAGTTGAAGAATGGATAGAGCAGTTCAGGGTCGATATGGAGAAGAATGGACTAGGCATTTCAGTAGAGCCAATAACTCTCCTTTTTGAGGATCTATCATTCATGAGGTGTATCTTATCCCCTTGGAATTTTCCTTTTACGTATTCCCATGCTATGTTGACTGTATGAGTTTATATTTGCTTGCTTTACCCATTTGCACACTATCTAATACCCTACTCTCCCTAACTAAGGTACGATGAAGACATGAAAGAAGGCACTTCAATTTTTAGCAACATCACGGGTTACGCTAGGCCTAGAAACATGCTTGCCTTGATGGGTGGTTCCAAAGGAAGTAAATCTACTCTTCTGAAATGCCTGGCTGGGAGGGCACCTTCAATGGGTAGCCTCGAAGGCAGCCTCCAGGAAAAATGTTGGGACAAGGGTCCTGCTTATTCTAGACTTATTGGCTATGTAGAGAAGCAGGATGCACACCAGCCTTATCTCTCAGTGCGTGAGACCCTTCATTTCAGTGCTGCACTCCGTCTCAGTCAAACAATCAGTTCGGCGAATCGTCGCATCCATGTGGAGCTAGTCCTTGACCAACTTGATCTATTGCCTTACTCGAATCAACTAGTTGGTTCACTTCGTGATGCTACTGGAAAAACATTTGAGATAGCCAAAAAGATAACCATTGCTGTTGAACTCGCTGCTAATCCAAGTATTCTCTTTCTCGAAGAACCGGTATCAGGACTGGACAGCAGAGGTACAGCAAGTATCCTCAATATTCTTTCTCAAGTTTCCAATTCAGGGCGTGTAATTATCGCCACTTTAGCACACCCTAATGCCTGCACACTTGATTTCTTTGACTTGGCCCTAATTCTGACACATGAAGGGCAGCAAGCGTACTTTGGTCCAATAGGACCCGACTGCAGTGACCTGCTAGGTTATTTCTTATCATTTACAAAAGTTCCCCACGATTCCATGAGAGCAAGTCCAGTTGGTTTTGTCATGGCAACTCTTGGAGTAGGCATAAAAGAGAGAGCGACACCACCAATAAACTTTGCAGGGGCCTACCAAGCTAGTTCCCTGCATGAAATAAACAACAGAGAAATCTACAGTATAAAGAGTTTAACTGAGGATAGGAATTATATGGTTTCCTCTTCTGTTTATCCAGCTCCATACACACTGCAAGCCATGATGGTACTACTCAGAACTCAAAGATTCCTGTGGAGAAATGTACGGTACACATATGGTAGACTTACTGCGGGCATCATGATTGGTCTTCTCATGGGCTCCCTATATTGGAAGATTGAATATGAGGAATTATTTGGCATGACTTCGCGCTCCCTCTATATATATAGTCAAGTAATTCTCCTAGGAATCGTATCAGCAAGTAATGTCATTCCTCAGATTGGCACAGACAGGTTAGTGTACTTTAGAGAGAAGAGAGCAGGGATGTACCATCCTATCTTTTATCCTCTGTCATGGGCACTGGGAGAAATTCCATACTTCTTCATTGCAACACTTGCAGTAGTGGGAATCGGGAATGGTATGGCAGGAATTGGAACTGGTTCCATCCATGAGTTCATGATGTACTGGACTGTGCTCTTTGTGTTCACAATTTGCGTGACATACTTCGGAATGATGATTACTTTCCTAGCCCCAGTGCCTACACTAGCTGCATTTGCTGTGTCGATTGTGACATCACTGTGGATTTCGGCTTCTGGAGTAGTTGTTGTGCTACCAGACATAAGGTTCTACCGGTGGCTGTATTGGAGCAACCCTTTCCAATATGCTATGGACATGATGACTTCAATCAGTTTCTACTGCAATACAAAAGCGTGTATATCAGAATGCAGTTGCCCAAAATTATCAGACGGTTCTTATGTATGGGATAAATTGGCCTCCTCGAGGAGTTTGAGCTATGACAGGATAGGAATCGACATGCTCATCTTGTCTGCAATGTCCCTATTATTTGCTTGCCTGGCTTTTCTCTTCTTTGTCGTTCTGAAGCACAACTCGCCCCCTCAAACATAGCTAAGGTTTCTGCACATCATCCGGGCATCATAAGGGTGCTTGAGAAGTGTATGGCTGGGGACAGATGTAACCGAGCATCTAGATGTTCTGTTTCTCTCTCTCTCTCTCTCTCTCTCTCTCTTCTCTTTTTTACCTTGATGAATAAAGTGCAATATTTCTAAAGAAGGTGATGCCAAACAAATTTTCACAATGCTTTACACCGTCATAATCACATCTATATGATACAAACGAGTAGGTTGCACACTTTCAGCGATCTCAAGTAAGCTACTATTACAAACTAACTGAAGCTAGCCACCGGAAAGTTCTGCATTCGTCAATGAGAATTGAGGACTATGGAGTGTACAAAGCCAATCCTACAGTTTTACTGCTTGGAGTGTATGTGGCTTGATAGACCTAGGCTGCATATCCATGCCCCAACTACAGAGGCACTGAATCTCTTATTGTCAATGCTCAAACTGGGAACAGTCGACCAACATCAAGCTAAAGGAGTTGTCATCTCCTTTCACCGTATGACAGATTGACTTGCCAACCAACAGAATCATGCATTCTTTCCTGTAGTACTTCTGGAACCTACACTTCCATTCCAATCAACAGTATTGAGCTTTGGAGGAAAAATTGCACTTTTCTTTATCAGTTTTTGTGGGACATCTTCCAACTCTACCAACCAGAGATTCCATTCTAAACATAAAATACAAATGATCTCAAGTCTCAATCATCTCCCAACAATAAAAGAAACAAATAAAAAGAGACTTCGATTTACTATGACAATGATTTGACAATTTCATCATGGACATGTCAAACAGAAGGCAACTTTGGTCCTGTTTGGACGAAGTGATACAGTAAAACAGCTATCTAACGACAAAGCTGCACATGGAAAAGAGCATAAAATAAGAATAAGACACACAAGACATGAGAAATGATAACTTAAAATAGAGAAACAACAGTCGTTATTGGTACACTTTACATTAGATTACAACCCTACAGAGGGACATTGCTTCTTAGCGTGCTCTGAGATCAACTTCAACAACACCTCAGATGGCACTCCTTTCAGTTCTGGTTAGAAGCAGCAATAGCACTCAATGAGAATATCGCACCACATTAAGGAAAAAGTCAGATTGATTGAAGAAAACACCATCAAATCATTAGATTTAAACTTGAACAGTGGCGGAAGAAATCGTCCATTTGGCAAGCAGGCATTGGGATCGCGTAACTCATCGAAGAAGGATGGATTAAGGCATCCAGCTGCAAAGTATGTATAGAGTTACTCATCATCTAGGATCTTCTCCTCAACAACAAAAAAAGAAGCCAGCCTCATGGAATAGGTTAATACCCTGAAGGATTAATCCGGAGACAATCCAATATCGAATATTAGTCTCAATCCCCATAAAGGAATAGAAGCAACTTCATTGTATTTACATGCAACTGAAGCAGAAATGGGTACACTTAGATTAAAGATATCTAAGTGGACAATAAGAGGGTTGAGGTATACGTCTCAGATCATCTAAACTAAATGTGTATTAATACAGCATAGCATGAGATACCATTGTATTTTTATCCCAGGAAGAACCACTCTATTACTGCATGCTCTGAGACAACATTCTATTTCTATCCAAGGACTATTTTTAGCTATGGACCAGATGCAGAACCAGGAGACAGTACGAGTTTACTAATGCCACTCATCCATGGACATGGGGTTACTCATCACTGGAATAGTTGATGTCAAATACACATCTTCGGAAAGAGCAAGCTGCTGCAAATCAACTAAGTGTGAAGCTATATCCATCTCCTTTAACAAGGTCTTTGTCACAACTAGTTTTGCACTTGCCAACGCTTTCCCATCCTGTTCTGTTTTAGTTATCAGAACGTTTTCCTCTTGCAAAATTTCTATTGACACCCAAGTCCAAATTGATTCTGGTTTTTATCCCGAGGTCCCCCACCCCGCCCCCCCAAAAAAAAGAAAAAAAAAGAGCTAAATGAACAGATACTCTGATACTCACAGCTGTGCACCGTAGGTTCAGAGAATAGTGGAGCAACCTTGAAACCAGTTCAACAGCTTCAGGAGGCATGCATTTGTGAATATCTGACAAACAAAAGAAAAGTAAAGATCGTATGAATATGAACAATCTGGCAGAGTACAGACTACAGTAAGTCCACATACCTTGTGCCATGGGTGAGCTTTTATCTGGGGGAATTTGAACTCCGTATAATAAGGATTCATGCACTTGATTTCTTCACTAGTTGGGGTTCCTAGAACCTGCGTAACACAATTCCAAAACACAAAGGAAAAACTGATGCCTCAACCAAATGCAGACCAAAAGTATATTAGGGCTCTTTAAATGCATGTGAAGTTTGACTACTGAAATAGAAGAAAACTCCAGCACCTTGATAATCTCAACCAGCTGATCCAGTCCACTCTCTCCAGGAAACAGAGGCTGCAACCAAGTTAGTGATACAACTAAAATTCCTAGCAAATTTGAATTGCATAGAGAACAGAAGTGGAACATGAAAAGCATCTACCTGTCCACGTAGTAACTCAGCCGGCACGCAGCCAGCAGACCACATGTCAATAGCCATTGTATATTCAGTTGCTCCAAAAATAAGCTCAGGAGCCCTATAGTACCTCGAGCAGATGTACGATATATTTGGCTCCCCTTTTACCTATAAATAAAACAACACAGCATAAATTTTTTTATACCAAGCAAAGGAGGGGACATGCTAGTCGCCTATTGAATAGCAGGTATGTAACAATACTTTAGCACTTCCAAAATCACATAGCTTGACCTTGTGGGTATGAGGATTTACTTGCAGAGGGAATGAAGGGATTACCTTAACGATTACAGAACCAAATGAAATATTTCTTAAAGCACCCTCCTTTGATTCTTAATGAGGACTGTCGCGACCTAAATTTTTGGGTGCACCACCTAAAATTAGGCTAATGGACTACTAAGTCTAACTTAGCTCGGGTTCTCCTAAGCCCATACCAATTCGCGACTTAGGTTCAAGTTCTTAACATGCAATTGATTTTCAATTAGGAGTCGCCACTAATCTACATTGGTGGGTCGATTAGAAACCCAAGTAAAGTAATGAGAGATTTACTTTACTCCTACGAACTAGAGATTGTGAGTTCGGGGACTTGGTTACGCTAGATTTCTCTCCCTTTCGGTACCTTTCTCTTTTATTTAAAAAAAATGTTTTGCATGTAACTTGAATTGATTTTAAATCTATTTCCATAACATGTTACTAATTTAACACACAAGAAAAGCAATGAATAAATTGCAGGACTTACCTCATAGCAATAAAAGCATCTGCAATGTTAGATCAGAATTCACATCAACAGTCCTAGATATGATTTCTAATTAACACGTAATTTCTTTTTCTTTTTTTTTCGTTTTCACTTAATTAATGAGTCATGCAATGCAATGCAATTTAACCTAATGACATGCAACTTCTAGCTAAATGGACCTAACTGCAATTATAAGTAACATGCATTTCATGAACCTAATTCTATATGACATGCACATGACATTTTTTATTTTCTTAAAAAGCATGCAACCTATCCTAGAGATTGAAACTAATTTATCCTAAGACATTTTTTGTATTTTTCATGAAATTCGAAATTAGAAGAATGTGAAAATTATCTAGCTAGATTAAGATTCTATCCAACTTATATTAAGGATTAGGTTAGGCTAAACCCTAATTTAAACTAAGATATTATCTTCACTTAGCAATCTCTAACTTAAGATGCAGTTTATCTAAAAAAAATCAATTTAAACTTAAGATGGAACATGCAATTTTATTCTAATATGCAATGACGTGCAAAGAATGCCATAATTCTACATGACATATGAATGGTGATTTTTGTTTTTTTTGTTTTTTTGTTTTTTTTTATGAAATTCGAAATTTAAAATTGCCACATAATTAAACATGCAATTTAAATTAATGAAAGGAAAATCTAACATCCTAAATTTATGTTTTTGGTATTTTTTATTTTAAAAAATTCGAAATAAATAAATTTCCTATCCTAGACATGCAAAATAACCCTAAAACAAGTAATATCCTAACATGCATCTAATCTAACTCAAATGTTTTTTTTTTATTTTTTCCTTTTACGGGAGCAAACAAATAAAGGCATCAAGAATAGCATGGTAACAAATCTAGCAAAATATCATCAATGTCCGTTTAATTTTGGAAATAAATTGACGAATTGTATCTCGCACATGAGATTGGATTGACCAATTTTAGACAAAATCACGAATCGTATCTCAAGCGTAAGATTGAATTGGTGATTTTTCCGTGCGATTGCGAGTCATATTTTGAGCATGAAATCGGACCGTCAATCATATGCACGTTGTGGAATTAGGAAGATTTCCTAATTTAGAAGTCTACTCGAGTTGCCAATAAAATGGCATATCGGGAATTTCCATCATGTGCACCAATGAATATATCAAATAAGGAAACAAAATTTTCGGAAATTAAAATAGAGAAAATTTTTACCTATTCCAAATATTGCTTCCAAATTTGGTCTTCGAACGGCGGCTCGTGAATCACGATAGAGGCTTGACGTGATGGCGCAAGGATGGCTTGCTGTGGTGGTTGATGGCGACTAGCGGTGGATCGTGGTGGCAATCCGCTACAGACGGTGGTTCGGCTCGGACAGCAGCCGAGATGGTGGACCCACGGTGATGCCTCGATGATTTGAGAGAGGTGATGGCTCACGAAGCGGTGGGGAGGTGCACGGCTAACTCCCAGCTTTACCGCAGAGACTTCTCGGAATGCCTGCAACACTCGGAACTTGCGAAGATGATTAGGAGCAGGTGTAAATCTTTCTTTGTTTTCTTTTTATATATATGCACCAAGATTTATAGTGGAGGATAATGATTCAGTGGAGATTCCCTTGCTACGTGTACCCTCCTCAAGGTCCAGACGGTGGAGAAATTTTGACTGGCTTCGCTCGCCTAATTAAGGCGTGATAATCAAGCTTCGATGGACACGAACAATGGCCCCCCCAAGGGACACGCTCTGCTGGACGCTCTCCTTGCTTTATGAACCTTCTGTTTCGAACGTGTCTCCCTATTGTGTTCCACAAGACCTGCAAAGAAAGACCAGTATTCGTCGTTGCTGGGGATTCCGCAGATGGCCTAATAGGCCACATGGATGCGGCTTGCATCGGGGATGCCTGTAGAGATCTTGAACATCAACTCGTTGCTGAAGCAAAACAGCAGTAAAATATATGCAATCGAGGACTTGTGCGTAAATTCCCTCGAGAGAGAAAGGAGATGAAAGTGAGATGTTGATGGAGAATGGGCGTGAATCTCCACGGTAGCAAAAAGAATTTGACTTTGAAGATTTAGTGGGCAACGGGATCTTCAATTGGCCAGGGGCGGGTCTCCTTCTTCACGTTTTCTCCTTCATGTGTAGAACGTCCACTCTCTCTCCATTCTCTGCTCGTCTCAGAATTGTGGCCGTCTCTTTGTTTTGTGAAGCCCCCCTCCATGTGGCCGAGCGTCTCAATTGCGTGGCCTCAGCTAGTGAGGTGCAGCGGATCGACGCGATGCTTCCGCTTCACGATGCGATGCACGGAGGTGTTGACTATCAAGCAAAGTCGTTGATGGATATCATCAAACAAGGCAGCACCGGCGCAATAGTAGGCATCATGATCGACGGACGGCAAGGGGATCAATGGATTGTAGGGAGGCTCCGCCAACCTTCTCTCTCACGTATATATATTCCCTGATGTGTTTTTATCAATGGCCGTGTATTCTATTGAAAGGCCCCAATTGTGAAGCCGAGTATTCAACATAATGCGGCCTCCTCTAAAACCCTACGCATTTTAACCTATTTATAGGCCACATATTAGGGTTTTAATTTTCCCAAATCGAAATCCACGAAGATTCTTTTCCAAATACAATATTCGTTTTGCCGAATGCAATATTTGCTTTTCACATTTGCCCTATCCAAAAAGAAAAATCATCATATCCTGGAAAAATTTCAAATTCCTATTTTTCACGAGATAATTTTTTATTATTACTTTTTGGGCCAATTTGCTTGCTTCATGGGTTTAGTCCGGCCTGCCAAGTTAAAGCTCAGAACTATTAATTCGAACCCACCCGTCACCGGTCCAATAAATAAATGCAAAAAATACAAATTAAAATTAAATGCACCTAAATCTATATGCTATGCAATTAATTATTTTTTCAAGGATAAAATTAACCCATAATTTTCTATGCCAAAATTTAGGTGTCAACAAGAACATATGATGATACAATACAACCAGAGAAGAACTGTCGCTCTAAATGCATCTCTTTCTTCGATAATGAAGGAACATAGACAAGAGACCCAATGTACACTTCCTAAATGCCAAGCCATAGGATTAAGCACTTTAGGGCATTAACATTGCACTAGCTGATGAACTCACTAAGAGATTTTGAGGTTTCATGTCCCAATGGCACGCTCCAATACTGCGGCGAATGTATGAGAATGCCCTGAAGATCTTCCGCAATTAAAGAACAGGAACATACATCACCCGTTGGAGATACAGTTGTGCCTTAATTGATATGGTGAAGATATCGTCGATATCACTCATTTCATATGTTTGTCCTTGAGTGATTTATTGGGATATTGTATATCGGAAATTGATCTTTTCATATTTTTGTATATTTCCCTCTAAGATTAATTACACTATATGTACTATAAATAGGTGTGTACTCATACAGTTCAATATGTGAAAACAATACAAATATATTATCCCAGTCTTCCTCCTCCTAGCTTTCCATCTAACACATTCTTACATGGCATCAGAGCGACCAAAACAAGCTTTTGCAAACTGTTCCTTAGCCTGCAAAATCAAAAATGCCTAGGAATCAGAATTTGAGGTCCGGTCCATCAAACAAACCCGAAAATTCCTCCAATGATCCTCCTTCGTATCCACACCTGGACACATCCAATGTTCCCAAGAAGACCAAACGGAGGTAGGTCAAATTAGACAACCAGACCCAACTCTAGGGGTGATCGGGTCCAGGGTGGGTAGGGTCTAGACCTAGTCCCTGTACCCGACCCTGTTATAACCGGTTCCTCTTTTCTGGACCCTATACCCGACCCTATACCCAACTCACCCTGTTTTTCCGATCCGATTCCAAGGTCAACCCTATTTCCACTAGAACATGTTTTGTAATCTTCTGATATCCTATACGACTTTGAATTTTATATAAATATATGAGAAAATAACGTAATCCTCTTAATTTGTATTGAATCATTAAGCACTTGTAATAAATAAATACATGAACTTTTTGACTAAACAAAAAATTAAGGATCCACAAAGCTAATTATAATAAATAAAATCATAAGGCAAAGAATTAGCAACAAACATGGGTCTAATATTAGTCTTATTCCCACAACTATTACATGAAGCTACTCATTTATGCAAGTATAACTTCTCTTACAAAAGAGAAATTAGGTGAGCCAATCCATGTGATACACAAGAATTTGGCGGCGATGAACACCGTCCGTCCATCGGACGGTACGAGAGGGAGCCAGTGAGGGAGGGAAGCAAGTGAGGAAGAGGAATGACAAAGGAGGAGTGCCGTGCGTGTTTGAGAGAGCTAAGAGGAAAAACGTCGTGTGATTGTGGAAGTAAGAATAAAAATTGGGGGGAAAAAAAGGGTTTTGGACCTCTACTTATAAAACCGGTCCAAGAACCGATTTCCGGGTGGGTAATCACTCGAAACTTGTTCTCGGACCGGTTTAAACCAGTTCCGAATTTTGGGAACCGGTTTCAACGGGAACCGATTCCCAACCCTGTTTTCCAGGTGGGTCGGTCTGGGAACTGGGTATACCTAGTCCGGTTGCACACCCCTACCCAGCTCAGTCCTATGTGGGGTAGTTCTTCCCAAGATTAGATCTAATGCATGCCCATTAGGGGCATTATTTTTCGAGTCCATACGTCCACTGGTCCCTACCCAGTTTCAGCCCATTCAGGGCCAGACGATTCCACCAAGCACAGCTCAAACAAGCTTTATGGAGAATAGAAGGAAGCCCACATCCTGCTAACGAGCCCAACCCGATCCCTAAACCAGGTTGGCGTTTCCCAAACCAAATCGGATTAGGTCTGTCGGGTTTTGGGCAAACCCACCATCGGTTTACAACCCCAGTTTCTTCTCTTTTGCAGGTACTACCGGTGGCCAGAACCCAGCAATCCCCTCTACGCCTCTATCGTCAACAGCCCAAATTGCACATCATTACGCTACAACTCTTGGGACCGGAAACTTATTATCTTATTGGTCCTAAGAGCTTCGGCGTGCCTTAATTACCAAAAATAAAAATGGATTTATAGATGGAACAGTACTAATTCCATTTGACGAGCAGCTTGCATAACACTGGAGGAAGTACAACCAACTCATCCAGACATGGATTGGCAACTACCTCACCCTGGAGGTCGCCATCGAACTACCTGACTGTGGACACTAAAAAAATTTGGGAGAACATTAGAGAAATGTACGGCAAACTTGATAAGGCAAAGATTTTTGGGATAACTCAAGCTTTATCGAAATTAAAACAGGGTGACCTCTCGATCACTGTCGTCTTCAACCGATTATCAGCCCTCTGGAATGAGCTCGAGATGGTAGAAGAAAAACTTAAGGGTCCAAAGACTACACTAGCACAATATTGAGCAATCAAGGAATGAGATAAGGTAATTAAATTCCTACTCATACTAAACGAAACTTATTTACCTTTTCGAAGCCAAATCCTCGCCATAGATCTTGTACCATCGCTTGGACGAATTTATCAACTGGTTATGCAAGAGGAGTCTCAACGTCTCGCTTCCACAAAGTACTTGAAGGTTGGCGACCATGTTGACCTTGCGGCGAAGGTGACACAGGAGCAGCGACGTGCTACCGCACGGTCTAGCCATGGAGGTCTTCCTCACTCGAGCAAAATGCTTGGGTTCTTAAGAGAGGAAGATGACCTCTCCTCTTCATTTAGGACGGACGGACATGATTTAACCATGTCCCTAAGATTGGACGGTTCAGGGCACACTTGAGGCTTAATGTAGATGAACAGTCAAGATTTGACCGTGGAATCAAACGATCTAGGACAAACGGCACGATTCGACGGTGCATCCTTCATCCTAGCCGCACTTAGATTAGATGGCATGTGTCACACCACGTTAGCACTTGCATGGAATGTCACACCCCGATCCTCGAGCACGCACCCATCCCTCACCTTAGTCGATTAATAGCGATGTCCCATGATGCATCGCCGACCCTTTAATTTTAATACACATGTGGAAGCATATAAAATTCCCAGACAATAAAGCATTGGGATAGGAAAGTAGGATTAAATTCCGAACTTTAAAAAACAACCACACTTATATACATTGCAAACTAGTGTACATATATATAAAGCGGACTACTAAGTCAGATTTAACTTAAACAAGTTCAGAATCAAGGTCTGCAAGTAGGGGTGGGGGTTCCACAAACTACGGGTCCTCGTCCTCCTCTTCATCATCTTCCACACTTCAACTGGAGCCTTCAGCAGACTGCACCAGACTTCTGAGATCTTTAAAATCCAGGTTTGCTGCATCTAGGGACCTGAAATGTTGTCCCACAACCGGGATGAGACTACGTCTTAGCAATATACTCTAGAGGCTGCCTAAGCATAACACGGGTAAGAGGACTTACCCTAGCCTCAGTTCCATCCTGCAAGTCAGTATATATCAGATATACAGGATCACATCACATCACATCACATCAATCGGATTGAATCATCAATCAATCAACTTAATCGATTACATGTCATCTCGACACTTTCTTGGTCGGCTCATCTTATACTATCTATAAGTCCGTTCATATCAGGACTGCTCACTGCTAAGCTGATAAATAGATAGTATAGCTTGCTCTAAGCTGATAAATAATGTACTGCTCTCAATTTAAGCTGACATATCGAACCATTTGGTTGATATAGTATATTACTACTGCTCCCTCTAAGTTGATAAGGTATACTGCTCGCAATCTAAGCTAACATATCATAGCCCGTAGGATGATATAGGGGCTGTTTGGTTCAGCTTTCCTAAGGGGCTTTCAGCCCCGAAAGCCCCTTGGGAAAAAAATTTGGTGTTTGGTTCAGCATTTGGAGCCCCCATTCCCCAAATGCTGACCTTCAAAATGCTGAAAGCCCAAAGCAGGTGGGGACCTGCTTTGGGCATTTCAGCATTTTCGGCATGCTGGTCTAAGGATTAATGAATTTTTGCCGATTGCCTATTTTACCCTTAAAATTTCATTAAAACTCCAATTTTACCCATGGGGTAACAAAACCCTAACTCTTTCCACGTTCCTCTCTTCTGCAGCGTCTTCCAATACGCGACTCTCTTCTCGTCTCTCTCTCCCTACAACTTGCACCACTCCATCACGATTTGAATCCGAGCACCACCCCATCAAGGTCGAAGTTCGTCGCGACGAGCGAGTGAGATCTGGATCTTCTATCTCTTGACGAGCGAGCGAATCCGAGCACCACTCCATCTGGATCGTCTCTCACCCATTGCTGTGATTGGAGGTCCTCCTCTCGTGGATCGGCGACGGATCTGCTTCCGGCTCCTGCGACGGCTCCGGCTCTGCTTCCTGCTCCTGCTCCTGCGACGGCTCCAGCTCTGCTTCCTGCTCCTGCGACGGTGATGGCTCTGCTTCCTGCTCGTGTGATCGACCTTCTGACCTAGCTGAAGGAACTCAAGGCCGAGCTCACCCTCCTCCGTGTCGCCAAGGTCACTGGTGGCGCCCCGAACAAGCTCTCCAAGATGTACGTCACTGTTCTTACTTCATTTTTAGGCGAGTGACTCTAGGGTGTGCTGGGGGTGGGAATCGACGAATAGGGTTTTGGGTTTTTCGCCTCGGTTATTGATTGGGGGTTGCTTTTTTTGATTGTTGTTGTTGGAATTCTAGAGATTGGTTCAGCACCAGCCCACCCAGTACCCGACGTTGGAAGAGCTGAGCATCGGGAAAATCAAGTTCAAAGCTTTTGATTTGGGAGGCCATCAGATTGCTCACAGAGTGTGGAAAGACTATTAAGGTATGCCTCGGATGTGAGTTTGAGAGTTCGTTTTGCGCCTTTGGATGTTTCGCACCAAGGGTACTTTGGTTGATTGTGAAGTGTCTGCATTGTAGCCCTCGCATAAACTGTAATGGCTACCCTGGGCTTGGATTTTTATGCTCGTAAATGTTTCTTTCTTTCTTCCTTGATGATGACGAATTATCAGAGTTGCTTGTTGCTAGTGCTCGTTGATTGTCCTGTTCTTGCTCTGTTTAGATTTCTGCAGCTGTAATCTTGTCATGAGGTTCGGTTTTTCTTTTTTTAATTTGGGGGGGGGGGGGGGAGGGGGCGCTCTGTTGAATTTGTTTGGTTGTGCTGCACTACGATTGTGTTGTTTTTGGCATTACACATCCTTAAGCCTTGGCATTGTCTTGCAAAAAATCTCTCGACTCTACTACTTTTTACCAATTTTCTTGCCCAACAGATCAAAGTATAGTCCTGTAGAGGTGCTCGACCCATCTGCTATTCAACTTTTTCTTGATTTTTCCTAGCATATACTGTTCAACATAGAAATGTCTTGATTTCTGAAAGCTATGTATCTGACTGGCATGGACCTATAGACATTCAAATGTCTTGATTATCAAACTCTTATTTTTTTGGGGGAAAGTGGGTAATTAATTGTGTTATTTATCAGCATAACACCTCTATAACTTATTTCGCCACTAATGTGGAAAATGTGCTTGTATACTTAATGAAAGGACTTTTGGTAATTGTGGCCACACTGATTGCTGAAGGGTTTCCTTCAAAATACATCTTTTCACTTTCCACTGAAAATCCCATTCATTCTAAATTTGAGTGAAAACCAACAAGTGCTAGTAGTTTTGTGTGCTTACGAGAAAGTTGTGGCTCCCTCAAATATCTGGATCAGAATTGGTAATCTAAGGTTGATTCCTAACACCATACCATTATTGTGCAACCATACATCACAGCAATAGATTAAAGAAACTAAGTCAGAATTCTAAAGAAGTTTTCTAAGCTTGCTTGTTTTTTGCAGTTCTGTTTCTGTGTCTTTTCCTACACAAAAAAGAATTAAAAGAAGTTTCCAAGTTTGACTTTTAGAGCTATTGCTCTGTTGCTGTCATTTATGGCTGTTCTGTTTCTCCAGGATAAAACTTGAACTAATGTTTGTCTCGTGTAGCTTTTGAATTAGTCTTTGAAATTGGGTTTCTAACAAAGCCTTTTCTGAAAATTCTGCTTTGAGAATGGACAGGTTTTCTTTTCACTCAATGTATTAGCATAAACTAAAGTTATTTAAATCTCTTGACGTTGCCCTGCTTTGCTAAGATTCCTTTCTTTTTGCAATCTTTCTTACTCTTTCCTTATACCTTCTGTTTTTTTTTTTTTTAAATTTTACTACTAGATGAGTTCATCAAAGGCATTTTGGAGCTCGGAAGATGTAGAAATCTTTTGTAACTTGTGCGTCGAACAAATTGAAAAAGGCAATCGTCCTGCAAACAACAAAAGAGATGGATGGACAGTCATAATTAGTAAGTTTGAGGAGCTAACGGGCAAAAAGTATGATAAACAAAAAATGAAGAGTAAGTGGG
This sequence comes from Eucalyptus guilfoylei, assembly GCA_016097605.1. NCBI lineage: Eukaryota > Viridiplantae > Streptophyta > Magnoliopsida > Myrtales > Myrtaceae > Eucalyptus > Eucalyptus guilfoylei. Next base: position 16,511,128 of record CM027867.1, on the reverse strand, counting down.
ATAACCTCAAGGAAGAATGGAAAAGATGGAGGTCATTGCTTTACAATGAAACTGGACTAGAATGGGATTCAAGGAAGAAAACCATTGATGCGAGTGACGAATGGTGGGAGAGTAAAATTCAGGTTTTCCTCACTTCTTTTTATTATTATTTATTTTCATGTTAAGCTCACCTTTAATGATACAACTTATGCAAATGCTTCATTATAACAGGCTAATCCAAAGTTTAAGGCTTTTAGGACGAAAGGCATACATCCTGATCTTGAAGTAAAGTTAGATATGATGTTCGAGATGCAAGTTGCTCTTTGGAGGCATCACATGGAATCCTGGACAAGGTTTATGTGTTGATAATGATGTGGAGACCACACAACCTGATGTTGTAGGGTCTACTGATGAAAACTTGGAGTTTCATGTGGATGAAACCGTTGTTGAACCAACTGGAACTCAAACTCGTAAGAGAGCCACACAGACTTCAAAGATGCAAGCTCGAGGAAAGAAAGATAAGAAATTGAGCACAAGAGAGGAGCTTGGAACACAAATTAACAGGCTACTTACAGTTGTTGAGAGTAGGAGCACTACAAGTGCTGCATTCAAAGCAACCAGTTTGGTCGGTCCTTATGAGGACCTCATAAAGATATTGGATTCCATACCTGAGATTGTGGAAGACGAAGACTTGTACTTTTTTTCAATTTCTCATTTAAAGGAAAAGATAGACAATAGACAAGTTTTTATGAGCTTAAATGATGATGCAAAGAAAGTAAAGTATCTCAAATATGAGATGAGAAAAGAATCAAGTCTTCGTAGGTAGGAGGATGTTAGCATGTTTTTATGTTTGAAGCTTAGTCATTCCACTTTGTTTCTATCTATGGATCTTTATTTGCAGCCTTTGTGAACCTAATTTCAATTAATGTTTAATGTTAGAATTGTTTTCATTTGGTGAATTGTTTTCATTTGGTGTTCTCTTAATGTGATAGTTTGCATATATGCGATGGTTAATACATTGTTTCTCTTTATATTTTGTTACTTGAAGCAGTTATGGATGATTCGGAAAATCATGAGCAAGAGGAAAATGAATTATCGGATCTTATCTCGATCCTTTGAAGCTGCAATTCTTTATCAAGCGACCAACCTTTGCAAACAACCTTGCATGACCTCAACATATACAGGTTATGTATGGTTAAAAGAGTTGATTGGCGAAGATGCTAATCCGATAAGGTGTTACAATATGTTTAGAATGCATAAGATTGTATTTAACAATTTAACGCATGATTTAGTAACACGTTATGGCCTTTGAGGATCTAGAAATACTGATGTTAGAGAAATGGTTGGTATGTTTCTTCATATTCTAGGACATGGTATAGGTAATAGATTAGCACAAGAGCGTTTTCAACGCTCCGGGGAAACCATAAGTAGGCACTTTAGCTTAGTTTTAGATAAAGTATGTGATATGGGAAAAGATTTGATCCAACCAACTGATCCACAATATAGAAAAGTTCCAGAGAAGATCAAGAAAGATCGACGATTTTATCCATATTTTAAGGATTGCATTGGAGCTATTGACGGTACACATATTCCAGCGGTTGTTCCTAAGTATGATCAAATTCATTTTATTGGTCGAAAAGGAACAACAACTCAAAACGTGTTAGCCATATGTAATTTTAATATGGAATTTGTCTATGTTTGGGCCGGTTGGGAGGGACAAGCTCATGATACTCGTATCTTTTATGAAGTTATTGGAAGACGTGACGCACATTTTCCCCATCCTCCTCCAGGTATGTTAGTCAATGTTTTAGATACATCCATATATCTAATTGGCATGTGTTGATTAAATTTATAATATATTTATGTAGGTAAATATTACTTAGTAGATGCTGGATATCCAAATCCTACTGGTTATTTGGGGCCATATAAAGAAGTTAGATATCATTTGCCAGAGTTTCGAGAAGGTCCTTCACCTACGGGATATTGAGAAGTGTTCAACTGTGCCCATTCCTCGCTACGTTTGACAATTGAGCGAGCCTTTGGTGTATTAAAACAGAAGTGGGGGATTTTAACTCATATGCCATTTTATCCATATGAAAAACAAGTGCAAATTGTGGTAGCGGCATGACTTTACACAATTATATACGGAGAAATAACGTGACTGATACGGATTTTGAACAAGCAGAATTGGATCCTGATTATGGATATTCAGTTGACCATGATGATGCAAATGAAGGGGTGGGTGCTTCAAATTCGTATGCATCTCCGGACATGGCATGTTTACGTGATGAAATAGCCATAAGTTTACAAAGTCGTTGAGATTTGTAATATTAAGTATAACATATTTCTTTTTTTTGGACATATATGACCATGTTTACTATCATGAAATGACTATTTCTAGTCAAATTTGTATGAGAGGAACTTGGTTTTATTTTTCTTAATGAGGATCTCCCTTTTTATATGCGGTGCTTACTCAAAAAAAATAGCATCCACAATCGGTCGCTTTATCATCCACCGAATAAATTCACCTTTTTTTTGCTATATCATTTTTATCTTTTGACAATCAATAGCCCAACTTTTTATTAATTCACTAGAATGATCATTAATTAACGAAGATGATTAATACTATAATAATAAAAAAAATTATTCAAAGTTGAGAACAAACCTAAAAGAATTCTAGGCCAAAAGTTGAGCTTTGCATGTAATTTACAATCAAATTCTTTTAATATAATTTTTAAATAAATTTAATAATATGTATCTTTTACATTACTTTCAAAATGAAAATGTAAAATGTTATATAGCCATTGTTTCTTTTTTGCAATTTTAAAATTAATAAAACTAAAAAACTTAATTTGGTCCACTAAAGAGCTTTTCAAATATATATTTACCAAACAGCCTTGCATTTCCCTAAAGCACTTTTCAGTTATAGTTTACCAAACAGTCTAGCATTTTGGAAAACCCCTTTACCTCAAAGGTATTTGCATTCTGCCAAGGGCATTTCCCAAAAGCTGAACCAAATGGGCCCATAGTATACCGGTGTACTGCTTGCAATCTAAGCTGACATATTGCCCGTAGGTCGATATAGCACACCACACCCAACCATTCAAATCTAAGGTATATTGCTCGCAATCTAAGCTGACATATCAAAACCTATATGATGATATAGTATACCGGTGTCGCAATCTAAGTTGACATATCGCCCGTAAGTCAATATAGTACACCACACCCAACCATTCAACCAATTCCATCTTTTATTATTTTCGATAAAATAGCCGTGTGTGGGGATACTGTCGGTCTTAACCAAAATATCATAATTTCCTTTCTATAAATCTCACCATTTTCTGTAGTCCACTAAAATATTTTTGGCATTATCAACCGATGCCCGGTTATTCTTCAAAATTATTTAATTTAGGAAATAAATCCCAAATTCATAAATAATTCATTTCAGCACAAAATAAAGCTCAATTAAATAAATGGACTGCACCACGATCATCAGCATAAAATTCCGGTCGTCGGCTATCCCTGCCTAATTTCTGAAAAATAAATAAATAATTAAATAATTCCGAAAATTAATAAATAAATACAATAAATTCAATTTAGGCCCGTAATGCTTAATTGGAAACCGAGACGAGCCCGGAAAATTACCGAGACTCGTTCAATAAATAATAGGACTTATCTACTCGCTAATTACACTAACCATTCTCCTAACATGCATTGGTAAATCCCTAATGTAATTATTCTATTCTAATCTATCCACCTAATTGCACTTAATTAAATCTAATCAACCGCTAAGCATCATTAGCATACTGAGAAGGAATTAGTGAGCAAAACTCACCCGTTTAACAATCTGTTCGGATCGAAACGTCGGGAACGTCGCGGGGGACTTTTTCTCCAAAGCGGGCCTAAGATTCGAGACCCGGAACACATCCAAAACAGGTCCTAATCACTGCTGGAAACCCATTTTTTCAGCTGCTATTCTTGGTTGGAAATGGAAGGAAATTAACTCGGTTTAGGTGGGTATTGATCGGGAAGGAAGAAATAGGCCAAATCGGGCCTAGATGTGAACTCACGAGGGTCGAATGGGATCGGGACAGCTTCGGTTGAGCTCCACTAGCTCCGAAACAGAAGCTGGGATGCGTGAAAGGCGAGAGGGGCGGACGACGTGGGCGGTGGCTTGTGCGTGGACGGCGAGCAGTTCGACGGTCCGAGCGGTGGCGTGAGGCGGCGACAGTGGCTCCGGCTTCTTCCTTGGCTTGCTGGTTTCGCACAAGGAAAATGGAGGGAGAGAGAGATGGGGTGGACGGCAATGAGGGAGAGAGAAATAGGAGTGTGGAGCAAGTCTTGGTTTTGATGGGTCCTTTGGCCAAGTTTTTCCACCAAATTGTCCCCCCTTTACTTGCCCACCACACTAAGACTCCATGGCTGCAAATGAGCCACACATACTCCTAACAACTTCTCAAATGGTCTTAAATGGCTAGTAGTAAGGGGAGTTACGAATTTTGAGGGAAATGACTTCAATTGGTTACTCAATCTTGCTCCATCTATCCTCATTTGGTCTCCATAAATTAAATTGATACCTCAACACTTCAATTGAAAATTTTCCTAACCCAATGAATCTATCTTGCATCCTAATTTTGCGACAAAAAACAATTCCCGGCATTTTCTGAACAAAAATGGTCCTACGATGAATTTTTCCTAAAAAGTCTCGCATTTCAGAAAAATCTTCTGAGATTGAGTCGACATTCCTAGAATTTATTGTGACAAGACATAATCTTCAATTTCTGAAATTGGACTTGAATTTGCGGTTAATTTCCATTCGGCGCGTTTTTAGCGTGACCTAGACTACCGAGTAATTTTCGGAGATTTTTAGTGCAAATGACTCGTGGTCGATTTTCTTCGAGCCACAATGAATCCACTCGACACATTGGCTACTCTCGGTTGTCGTGAAAATCTCGAGGATTCGAATACGGACACAGGGTCCCAAAACGATAGAAATATTAGTCTAGCGTCGATCGACGAGAATTTTCCAATTTAGTGGTGTCACCCACGATTAACCACACATCTCAGTCGAATAGACCTATCTCTGATCTCAAATTGATTTTATATTGTGCCGTAATGGCCTCTAAAAATGAGCACGGTCGAGAAGCCGATTCCTGATCGAATTCTCTAGTCTATTGCATTAAAATTTCTTAATAGCTTCCTTGAATAGTCTAGTTATCTCGAGAGTGATCAGCTCTGAGAACAGCCCTATAGGCGCGTCAATGAAATGCCTGATTTATTCAGTAGAAAACATGACTAAAAATCTGGGATGTCACATGGAAGGCATCCAACAGCTGAGATTTGACCATGTCATCCAAATCTCATTAACGTCTAGGTCATAGTGCCTCTTTTCCTTACCCATTTGTACCATTTACTCAAAGTAAATCACGTGCTAAGGATGCTTTTGCACTGTTACATATCAATATTTGGGGGGCATATCATACACCACACCATGATGGATCTCGATTCTTTCTCACAATTATGGATGACTATTATCGTGCAACTTGAGTTTTCCTCATGCAATCAAAAACCCAAGTTCTTTCTCATCTCAAAATTTTTCGTATTGATAAAGAATCAATTCCACAAAATTGTCCAATGAATTCATAATTACAATGCCCGTGATTTTTTCAATCATGAATGTTCATCCTTTTTTATATCGAGGCAATCTTTTTGAAAGTTCCTATGTCTACACACCTAAACAAAATAGGATTGTCAAGAGAAAATGTCGCCATATTTTAGAGGTGCTCAAATACCAAGCTTCCATCCCTGAAACATTCTTGGAGAGACTATGTGGTCACTACAACCTATTTAATCAATTGAATGTCATCTCGGATCCTAAATAGATGAACTCCTTTAGAGCTACTTTTTGGTAAGAAACCAGATATCCGTCACCTGCGTGTCTTTGGATGCTTATGTTATGCATTTGCTATGGACTCTTGGGACAAATTGGGTCCCATGCTTTTAAGTGCATGTTTATGAGATATTCTACTCTTTAGAAGGGATATTTGGTGCTTGATCCATTGACTAGATGATTTTTTGTTAGTAGGGATGTTATTTTTCATGAAGCTATTTTCCCTTTTAAAGATGAAATACGTTCAAAAAGGCAAATGAAGAAACTGGCAATAGGCGTCTATTATTAAGTGAAGAAGACTTGTTACCTTCACAGCTTATTATGGTTCCCCATATGGCATTTCCTGCATCTAGAATTGATTCCAAATCATCATTGGAAGTGAACAGTGAGACATCAACTCCATTATCAGAAGATTCTATGGTTTCCCCTTCAAGCCTTGTAAATCATGCCTCTCATGGGTCACCCAAATAGTCTAATGTTGCACCCCCTCGACATTCAGACCATTCAACACAACCACCCATAGGGACGAAAGACTATATTTGTTCTACCCCAAAATCATTTAGTACACAATATCCTATCTCCTCTTATGTCAACTTTACTCATTTATCACCATAACATCAATGTTGTATCAATAAGATATTTGAGAAACAGGAACCATCCCCGTACAATGAGGTTGCCCAAGATCCCAATTGGCAATAAGCCATGGCAGACGAAAAACAAGCCCTCATGGAGAACAAGACTCGGGATTTTGTTCCTTTACCACCTTATCGGTAGACCATTGGGTGTAAACGGGTATACACAATCAAATACAAGGCAGATGGTTCCATTGAACAATTTAAGGCTTGGCTAGTGGCCAAAGGGTTTACACAACGATAATGTTTTGATTATCAGGAGACATTTCCACCTGCGGTTAAAGAAGTCATTGTTCATTCCTTTCTTTCCGTTGTTGCTCTTCGTGATTGACCTCTACATTAGATGGATGTTCATTATGCTTTCCTTCATAGGGATCTTGAAGATGAAATTTATATGGATCTTCCATCAGGATTATGGAGATAGGAGGAGAATTGAGTATGTCATCTTCGTAAATTCTTGTTGACACCTAAATTTTGATGATCCAGTTATTTATTCAATGCATAGAAAATTAGGGATTAATTTTATCCCTGAAAAAATAAAAATTAATTGCATATCATATAATTTTAGGTGCATTTATTTTTTATATGCATTTGCATCGGACTGGTGACAAATGTGTTTGATTTAATGGTTCTGAGCTTTAAATTGACAAGTTGGACTAAGCCCATGAAGAGAGCAAATTGGCCCATGCCCGTATCTTCGAGGAGATATTACGAATCTATCTTTGTGAGATTTTAAATTTGAGAAAAATCCTATTGCAATTTTGAATATTTGGCAATATGTGATAAAATCGATGGAGAATATTCATTTTTGCAAAGAAAATCTAGAAGAGATGTGGAAAATAAAAAGGAAATATTGCGTTCAGAAAAAATCTTCGTGGATGTTGATTTGAAGAAGAAAATAAAACCCTAATTCTTGGCCTATAAAAGGGGCCGCATACAGAGAGTTGAGGGGGGCCACACATATTGATACACAGCCACAAGAGAATTAAGAGAGAGATCGTGAGTAGGAGAGAGGGAGAGATCGTTAGTGCCCTCAAAGACTGAAGATGGTAATGAAGCGGTGATATTTGTAGTCTTTCTCGCGAGGGCAGTTTGACAATTTGGTCAAACACCAACTCGCTGTCAAGTTCCACAAAGTGAAGCTTTTCCCAGCCACAATACGAAGGAAAAGAAAAAAAAGGCTGCGGGCTCAACATAAAGCTCAAGAGAAAGAAAGGCAATTGAGCCTTCCTTCGCGCCGGACCCACGACAAATCCAGGAGATCCTCATCGGCATTCCACGATTTCATCACCACTGTTGCAACTTGGCGAGCTTCCCCGGTTCCTGTGACATTCCAACAGTCCCCTCACGCAGTTGTGCTCTCACCATCAGATGCTATGCTCCCACCGTTTGCGACGCTGCTCCCTTCGCTGTCCGGCCTTGACGTTGCGAGCTTGCTGCTTGAACTGATAGTGAGCCGCAGAGTCCCAAGCCTCGACGATAGAGCCGCTGCCTTGCCTGCGGATCCTACAACGTTGGCAACTAGACCAATATCAAGCGTTACCATGAGCCTCCAGGGAATGACGAGTGACCAGCAACCCTAGTCGACTCCTTGTCGTAGTTGATGCATCTGAATTTGATTTTACAGGCACCCCTCCTTAAGAAGTCATGTTCCACAAGTAGTCCCCTTGATGAGCACAACTTTCTGACGAGTTCTTCATTAGCTAGCTGCTCACCGTGAGCATCTCAACCAAGAGTCACTAGTTGCAAGCTACCACCAAACGCTGGCTGCCCTCCACCCACAGCCACAGAACCTGTAGCCGTGACGACCGCCACGCCAGCAGCTCGATCCTCTCTTGCCACCCGTTCGCCGCCCCTCGCCGGAGCTCTAAACGCCGGCTGCTTCTCCGACCAACGGCGATCTACCACCTTCAACTGCACCCATCCTTGCGAGTCACGCCGAGCCTCCATCGTGGGTAGCCGCTGTTTGTTAACCCTTGTTAAAAAGCCGAAATTCAAATTAGGTAGATTTTTATTTTATTTTTAAATATTTTTTTCTTATTTGAAATATTTCCTGATGCATAATTGAAGTCCCTGACGTGATATTCGTAACTCAAGCAGCTTTTTAAATTAGGGATTAAACCCTAATTTCACAACGTGCATACGATTGACAGTCCGACTTTCGCGTCCGAAATCTGATTTGTAATCGCACGGAAAAATCGCCAATCCGATCTCACGCTCGAGATTTGATTCGTGATTTTGTTTAAAATTGGCCAATTCGATTTCATGCGCGAGATATGATTAATCAATTTATGGATATCAATCTTATCTTGCTTGATTTGTTGTCGTGTTATTTGAATCGATTTTATTTTCGTAAAAAAAACCGAAAAAAGATCTAAGTTAGATTAGGTTCTTTGCATGTTATGGTAAGATTGCATGTTTATTTATTTTTAATTATATATAAGTTTTGATAATTTTTCATAGATAGATTGCATCTTAGGTTAGGGATTAACAAGTTAAGATAACATTCAAGTTTAAATTAGGGTTTAGCCTAGCCTAATCCTTAATGTAAGTTGGATGATATCTTAATTTGGATAGATAATTTTCGCAATTTTCTAATTTCGAATTTCATGGAAAACACCAAAAAAAATTATCTTAGAATAAATCAATTTCATTCTTTAGGATAGACTGCATGCTTATATTTTATTTACGTCATATAGTTTAGGTCATATTGCCATGTCATATCATTTCATGTTAGATTAGTAGCATACGATGCATAAAGTTGCTTGTCGAGTGATTGCATGTTAATTAGAAATCATATCTAGGACTGTCGATATGAATTTTAATCTAACACTGCAGATGCTTTCGATGCCATAAGGTAAGTCCTGCAATTTATTCACTGCTTTATCTAGGTGTTAAATTGGTGGTTTGCGCACCCGCTTAATAACCTCATGTGGTAGGGAAATAAATTAAATCAATTCAAGCTGCTTGCAAAACATTTTTTCAAATAAAAGAGAAATGCACTAAAAGGACGTTAGAGAAATCTAGCGTAATCAAGTCCTCAAATTCACAAATCTCTGGTTCGTAGGAGTAAAGTAAATCTTCTGTTACTTTACTTGTGTTTCTAATCAACACACTAAAAATAGATTAGTGGCGACTCCTAATTAAAAATCATTTGCATGTTACAAACTTGAACTTAAGTCGCGAATTGGTATGGGCTTGTGAGAGTGCGAGTTAAGTCTAGGCTTAACAATCCATTAGCCAAACCCTAGGTGGTTTACTCGTAAATTTGGTCGCGACAATTCTTGTCACACCCCGATCCTCCGAGCACGTGCCCATCCCTCCTTGGTCGATTAAATTGCGATGTTCCAGGACGCATCGCCGACCCATTCATTCTTAAATGTACATGCGGAAGCAGATAAATAATCCCCAGACAACAATTCAATAGGATAGAAAAGTAGGGCCAATTTTTCAAACCAAAACAAACGTTTTATAAACAACCGGGTTTATTTACAAGACCAGACTATTTACAAAAAGGTCGGCTCATTTCAAAAGGAACTGTTTTATGACCTACTAGTCAGACTCATTCGCCGATTCTGGCCTCTCCACCTTTCCAAACTCCGAGGCTCCCGGTTCTCCATCAACATCATCTAATGACTTGAAAATAGTTATACAATAACCAGTGAGACGACGTCTCAGCAAGTTCCACCCCCTAAGACCCGATTAGGAAGCCAATACACTCTAGATGTTGCCTAAGTACAACACGAGTAAGAGGACTTACCTTGGCCTCAGTTCCATCTTGCAAATCAACGTTATTTATAGATGCTTTATATCACATCAACCAATCATTGAATTACGTCATCACGTCAATTTAGAACTCAGATCGAATCATCGATCAATTGACTTAGTTGATTTCATGTTATCGGACCATCCCATGGTCAATTCAATCAATACTATCTATAAAGTCCGACCATATCCGGACTGCTCACTCTAAGCTGATAAATAGACAATATAGCTCGCATTAAGCTGATAAGATTAAGGTATATTGCTCTCGCTAAGTTGACATATCGCCCGTAAGCTGATATAGTATATCGGTATACTGCTTTCGCTAAGCTGACATATCGCCCACAGGCTGATATAGTATACCCCTGATGCTCACTTTAAGCTGATAAAGTGTACTACTCACGCTAAGCTAACATATCACCCGCAGACTGATATAGGCTGATATAGTACACCAGTATATTGCTCTCACTAAACTGACATATCAAAGCCCGTAGGATGATATAGTATACTATCCTGACTATTCAATCAATTCCTCATTTTTATCGTACCCGATAAAAATAGTTGTGTGTAGGTACACGGTCAGCCTTAGCCAAAATATAATAATTTCACTTTTTGAACGTCCCACTAGTTTCAACAACCCATAACATATTTTTGGCGTTGTAAATCGACGCTCGGTAATTTTCCCATTAATTGCCAAAATTAATTAATTTAGGAATAAAATCCTAAAATCATCATTAATTCAATTCAGCACAATTTAATGCTTAAATAAATAAATGGACTGCACCACAATAATTAGCATAACATTTCGATCATCGACTATCTCAGCCTAATTTTCGGAAAATAATTAATTAATTAAATAATTATGAAAAATATAAAATAAATGCAATAAATCCAATTTAGGCCCGTAATGCCGATTGGAAGCCGAAATGGACTCAGAAAATTTCCGAGGCTCGTTCAATAAATAATAACATGAATCTACTTGCTAATATCACTAACCATTTACCTAACATGCATTAATAAGACTCTAAACTAATTGCTCTACTCTAATCTATCCACCTAATTGCACTTAATTAAATCTAATCAACCCATAAGCATCATTAATCGACTAATAAGGGATTAGTGAGCAAAACGCACTTGTGCAAAGCGAAGACTGGATCACTGCGACGACAGCGCAATGGCGGCCGAACTTGGGCTCACGACGACACCAACGGGCTTGGACCGGGCCTAAAGCTGGCCCAACACAGCTCAGCAAGGCTGAGCTTCGGCCTTGGGCTTCTGCAGGGCTGCTGATCTTAGGCTTGGACTGATTTCAAGTGGGTTGAAGCTTGGGCCAAACTACTGTTGTGAAGATGGGCTGAGCTGGACTGAAGTTCACTTGGGCCGAGAAGATGGGCTGGCTTCTTGGGTTGAAATTGCGTGGAGATGGGCTTTGCTGGGCCCGAACTGCTGGGCCGTTGATTCAGCCAGAGATGGGTTTCGAATGGGCTGTGGCCGAGCGTGAGGAAGCAGGTGGGCTGACTTCGACGAGCTGGGCCACGAACAGAGAAACGGAAGCAGGCTGGTGGCGTTGAAGGGAGTCAACCTCGGTGGAGATGAACGGCGCAAGAGCTGCTTCGGTTGTGTGGCCACGCAGGGGAAACGGTGATGCTGGCAGCTGGCTCACGCTGGCTCTGCAAGGGTCAACAACTTGCTGAAGTTGACCAAACAAGCCGGATGGACTTCGGTGGAATCGTGGGCGGCGAAAGCTGGGCTGTTTCGCTGGCATGAGAGAGAATGGCGGGGCAGATTCGGTGGGTGGAGGTTGACTCGCGTGGGGGAGCTTCGGTCGTTGATGCTGAGTCGTGGACGAAGAGGAGGCCGGCTACGGACTCGGTGGACTCGGTGGAGTGGCAGCTGGCGTAAGGAACTCGAACGAAGCAGGGGAGAGGGCGTCGAAGAGGGGTCAACGCTGGGGGATTTCTTCTGGTTTGTTGACCCAAACGTGTCAGCGGCTGGGGAAGAAACGATGATGATGAAGCTGCAACAATCGGTGAGTGCTGCAGGGAAGAATTGAAGGAGTTTCGGTGGATGCTGAGCAACGAATTGGAGACAGACGCAGGGCAGCTTCGAAGGAAATTCAAGGGAAATGAAAAGCAAGGTAGAATTCGTGAACAGAAGATTTGCGTCAAATTCGGAAATTCACTACTCTCATGGAAGACAAAGAAACAATTGACTATTTCATTGGCATCCTCTGAGGTTTTATATCGATCAATGACAGACTAGCTGCGAAATTGTCTGGATAAAGGGGTTACTTCAAGATCTCGGTATGTAGGTGTGGGAAGCAACAACTCTTTTTTGTTATAATGATATTGCACTTAAACTAGCAATGAATCCAATTTTCACGGAAGAACGAAACATATAAAAGTTGATTGTCATTTCACCAAAGACAAAATCTATGATGGAATAATCAAGACGATGGGAATAAGAATAGTAGAGCAACCAGCGGACATTTTCATCAAACCTTTGTGTTAGAGGCAACATATGTATCTATTAAGCAAGCTAGGCATCCTTGATATGTACTGACCACCGGCTTGAGGAGGAGAGTCGGATATACAGTTGCGCCTTAATTGATATGGTGAAGATATCGTCGAAAGCATACATTTGATACGATTGTCCTTGATTAATCTGTTGGGATATTGTATATCGGAAATTGATCTTTTCATATTTTTGTAAATTTCCTTCTAAGATAAATTAGACTACATGTACTATAAATGGGTGTGTACTCGTACAGTTCAATATGTAAAAGCAATACAAATATTTTATCCCAGTCGTCCTTCTTCTAGCTTTTCACAGGACACATATCACTGGAATGCTATACTTGAGAGAATCGAAATCCAGTAGACCAGTAGAAGAGAAGTCAAGCAAACACTATCCCCATAGCTGGGACCGGACCAGAGAGTGGTTCTCAAATTAATTGGGTAATATTATGAAAGGCAATATGAGAGCCAAAGCAAGAAGATTGATTGTATACCTGATGTGCATAAAGTTTGACATAAATTAGATGCATCATTTGATTCAGCTTGTCGTAGTGCTTGATCACACGGTGAACTGTTTAAGGTACATACTCCAGCACGAGGTTCAGATATAGCTCATCCTTTTCACTTGTTTCCCCCCACAAATTACAAAAATAGAAAGCAATTTTTGTCACATATGACATCTTTGAATTTTCTAAATAAGACTATTCCGATAATGAGCCAATAGTTGAATTACGAAACTGCTTCATCTTACTTAGAAATCATATGATGTGGGGGCAGCAAGAAGACAGCCATGCGAACGAGTTCGATGCCCGGAGACTGCCTTTTCTCAGCGATAGCCCTTTCTTAGTGCCGCATCATAAGGAAAATTAGAAGAGTCACAAAAGATTAATACGAGCTCATTTTTGGGTCGACAAGCATGTGATCTTACGGTCCATATTAGATTACTGAAAAATAAATTTCAATGGAGCAACGTAAGCAAGTGGTACTGTCTAAATTGAGATTTTTGTTTGATCACCTAAATTAGTCCTTTATAATGCATACCACATCTTTACACCCCTCATTATATACCTACCTAATTAATTTCTATATCTTCTATTTATGTAAAATCAAAACCATCCATGTCATGGCACTATTACCTGTTATTGCCTACGTGTCATCTGTTTTGCGCAAAAAAGAAGAAATAATGAAGAATCAAAGGAAGCCGAATCAGCAAGGGAGATTTATTTCTTCAAGAGGCTCTAGATCACTACTCCCCTACATGTATCATCCTCCATAATGATTTTGCATGTAAACGGCAAACCTAGTCACCATGTCGAGTGCGTCGGGCATCTCCTCTGAAATCGCGGCAAAGCTAGGACGGAGGGCACCGTTGCATTCGAGCACATCCATGACCTTAGGCTTTGACTGAATTATTTCCTCGTAATCTCTCTCTGTCGAATATCGATGGCACTTGCTCAAATCACATTGATCTTCTGGTACATGCAAAGGCGGATTTCGCAGCCTTTTCGCACCGATGGATCCGCAGTCCCGTCACGAACTTAAGCATAATTGTGGTGAGTGAGATCCGCCTCATTCATGGTCAGCTCGATCGAGATGAGTGAAAGCAAAGGAACGTCCGCCGAATTAGTGTGCGGATCGCTCTCCAAGAGCTTTGTGCAGAAGTCAGGATTTTTCGCCGGGAGGCAAATGATATGTATTGTATCTTAGAAAATTGAAATTCCAATTGAAGAAGGTGTTGCAGAAAGGCGAGCGATCAAACAATAAAATAGACAGAACAAGACAATAAATAAAATAACCAAATTTACATGGTTCGATCGTAGTGACCTACGTCCACGAGGAGGACAATAACAAATTCCACTATAGATCAAGTGATACAAGAGAGATTACACACACTCAAGTCACTCAACTACTTTTAGTATTTCTCAAGTTCCAATTATACCCAATAACTCATGTAGGATTTAGCCCTGCAATTTCTTGCGAAATAATCTCTTCATCTCACGAAGGAATTGTACACAAATTATTACCACAAGAATTTAATTGACTTCAACACATAAAAGCTCTTGATATAATTGCACGAACAAGAACAACAAGTCCACTTTCAAGCACTTGATATTCAGTGCTTCGTATGGAAGCACACGATGAAAACTGCCATTGCACATCAACCATGCATCAAGACAAATCAATAATCCATGGAATATATATATATATACAAGTCCACGTAAAGCCTCTTGCTGAATCCGAACGAAAGTTAGCATCTTTAGTTTCCCTCTTGATTTTTTCTAGACCGACTTCAATCACGGAGACGTATAATCCATGTGCAGCCAAATTCCGTCAATAAGTCCAAGATTTGGACTTCCCTTTTCTTTTCTCCTTGGCCAATTTGAATGAAGTTGAGGATAATTTCCGTGGGTTTCAAAACAAGACTTTATCCGATGTAAAGTCCAAGCTAATATCACTTACTCTAATTTTGATATTCAACTTTATCTGTAATTTAATTTGGATTGAGTTCGTGAAGAAGAAGTGGGAGGAAATATAAAAGAAAGAAAGAAAGTCATTTGGACATGAATATGCCGCAATCAGTACATTTCAATTGTGCAATTTTCGTACCCCCAAAAAAACAAAAAATTGATCACGAATAGTTCGGTTTGAGATTTCTACAAACCAAGCTGTCCTCTCGCCAGCATTGAGAGATAATAACCAAATCTTTACTGAAATGATTGGTATTTTGGAAAAAATATAAGTTATGAGAAAAATTTGTCCAAAAAGTTATGAACTTATTGCACTTTTGTCAATTCAATGTTAAACCTTTAAATTTTACCAATTGAGTCCATACGTATGACGTCTCCAGCACGTCACGGCTGTAGTTATCCAATCCTTTTCACTTTTTAAGCATGCGGAAGCGGTTTTAGACCAATAATAACCCAAAACATAGGAAACTCATAGAACACACACATAATATAAACCAGGCTAACGCATTTGATTTCTTTATTTATTTACGTTAAGTGACATGATCGGTATACTAGGGATTTAAAAAAAAAAAAAACCGGTCATCCCGAACTACATCAAGCATACACTCATGGTACTACCCTGACCTTGGAATTGCCTATAGATGTCCTGCCACTTATCCTTCGATGCTAGTACATCCAAAAGTCATCACGTGGATCCAAAAATGCTACTTCACCTTCCTAGCCCTACCTCAATCGATTGTACTATCACCATCATCATCTCCATCATCACCTGAATGTGAGATCGGCCCCACGATTTGCCCTCCTACTCACGCGTAGACCGCGAGGAAACCTAGGATTACGGGGTTAACTGGGACCTCTCTGTCTATGAACAATATCGCTATGCACCAAATGAAGGAAATGTCCAGAAAATACGAATCCATGAACTCAAAAAAATCCCAAGTGAGGTCTATGAGTACCCGATAACTAATGAAGGTAGAAGGAGGAGGATCAACATAATTACTATTGATCTAAAAAAGGAAAATCAACAACCAATGAGCCTAAACCCAGCAAGCAGAAAGCCCACCGATCTATACTACATAAACCAATTACTGTATTGACAAGAAAAGCTTTGATATAAAGTATAGAAAATCATTTCCAAATCAACTTGCCTGAGAACCCTTTTTCAAAAGTGACATAGCAGATCAATAAGAGTGGTGATTTTTCCAAAAAAGTAATCAATAATTCAAATAAAATTCGATAATACTGAGGCTGTATTCAATATGAATTCATGTTACCATCATCTTCCGAGGAACCTTGTCACCCCTTAGGCATCTTACACCCATTCAGCATCGCAAGGACATTTGAGGGAACCGTGTTATACCCCCAAGCATCCAGAAAAACCCAGTCTTCTCTCCAGGCATCCCTACTACTACCCGGGGCATCATCATCCTAAGGACCGATGGCAATCCCAGTCACACATCCATACCATGATGTAGCAATTTCATAATTCAATTTTAAAAGGGCATTAACATTAATACCACCAAGGAAACCCAAGGGTGAACCTAACGAATTTGTAGTTGTTTACTTTTCCTTAGGCTAATATAAACTCACCCGTACCTATATCCAATGAATGGCAAGAGGGATCCTATATCAAAATCCCCAAACTCACCCTATAATGGCATTCCGCACGCCATTGGATACTACAATTATTGTCTAGGTAAATGGGTCTAAAAAATTATGAAATTTTAACATAAACAAGATCCAAAGAGACATTTTCTGTGAAGGAATTGAAGTCCAGTTTGGTTTATACAACTCTACATAATTTTTTGAAAACCAGACTGAAACGGTGGGTATTCTAGAAATGAATAGACCTAGAAAGGACATTGTTTTGTCAACTAAAATATTTTGAAAAATTATGGAAATTTTATATGTGGTAGTTTATGATGTACTCTACAACTTTTGTACGGTACGCTTGCTAAAATTCTTGACTAAAAATTCTATGAAATGCAAATAAGAGAAAGGTCGGTTATGTGTCCATGAAAACAGATCTTGTACTCAATCATTTTTCAAATATATTTTTGTCATACTAAATCCCAAAAATCTGAATTTAAAGTATGTCGTAGAACAACAAATGGGGGATGACTTTCGTGAAGGACCGCCCTATGGAATTTGATTAAGCTAGTATGAACTCCTAGAGGGGATGAATAGGTGTTTACATAAATTTTGACAAATAACTGCAGAATAAATAAGTTATAAACAAAATATGAGTAAGGATCAGAGTTTGTTATGTAAGTCACTAGACTTCTGAGATAATTTGTAAGAGTGCAATAGACTTAAGTAAAGTGAGTCAAGGGAAGAGAAGATTGCACTTAAAACTTATAGTGATTCGGCTTAGATTAAGTCTATATTCGCTCTCTCACGCTGATAACCTACTGGTTGGATTCCACTATAGGATCAATAAGAGATTACAATAATGAGCATAAACACTTAGTGGTAGATCATACTACCTCACTAAGACACTATTTTTGTGTTTTCTCTCTCTTGATCACAATTCATAAAACTCACAAAAAAAACAAGTAATTGAGAATAGCTTCAAACTTTGGAATTTCAAATTCATGTCCTCTCTTCTTGATCAATTTACCTCCTTAAATACTCCTCCATGCTGCACTAACCGTAAGCCAATTACCAAAGGAATTTCTTCCAATCTGCCTGTTGGACAAAATGTTTTAAAGAGATCTTGTGGCTGTTGAAGACAAGGGTGAAATTTCCACTTGATCTTGGTTACCCATACAAACGAAATCTTGATTTCCATAAGTGGGGCTTTCTCATTTAGAACTTATCTTAACGATTGATTTTATCAGTTTGTGATTTACTCAATCAATATCTTTATATATAGAACGTAAAATCCCTTGCCAAAAAACTAGTCATTGTTGATTAGTTTCTAAATTAGTCTCATTTTGGATTCATGTTGTAACCTTGATAAGTTTGGTTCTGGACTTTTCTTTGTTCTGGCCTTGACATATTCTAGACTCGTCGGAGTGTAATAATATATGTATATATATTTGGGATAAAATCAACTTTGACAAAAATCCTCAACTATAGCTCAAAAACATGCTTATACCAAACCTGTTCTAACATAAGCATTATAACAAAAAAGTTTTGTCAACTTCAAAATCTGGTTGGAGTTTTCTCAACAAAATTCACATCATACAAGTCAATACAAAATTAGCAAAACTGGGGGTCTTACGGAAACCGAACCTAACTTAGAAAATCCTCCCCTATTTTTGCTCAATTCCAGTATCTCCAGTCCTAGATTCAACGTATAATACTTCCATGACGCACATGCGGATTGGATAACTAAGGTTTCAAACATTTTAGCTAGATAGTTTTTTTCTGAAACTTTCGACTAGGTATAAACGACTATGGAATCGCAAAAATTCAAGAATTTCTGAGGAAACTCTCCTCATCAAATAACAACCGATCGATATAGGATAGAACAGTGGATATCCACTTGTCTCGAGTCCTAAAAAGCTTTGATCGTGGCTTGATGGGGCGATGTCGTGGCTGATGGCGGCGATGTGAGCAACTGCATTGAAATTGGAGCAAGTGAGGTTGCGGCTGCTTCTTGGTGCATGTCAAGTGAATTTGAGAGAGACGGAGATGGACTGAGATGGAGGAAGGGACTGAGGTGCTGCTGCTACCGCTATTCGTTTCTATGTGTGGCTGAGGTATGAAAGAAGAAAACGAGAGAGAACAGATAAAGACTGGCGTGAAGGCAAAAAGAACAAGTGTCTTCGTTTCTCTCTCTCAATACTCATCTCCCACCGTTTGTTGCTGCCACTGAAATGTCGCTTGTTGGAGAGAGAGTTGAGGGGGAAATGACACGCCACTTGGTCTTCATTGTTGACTTCAAGGAAACGTGGTAGTGTTGTTGGGTGAGTTGTGTGAAGAGAGAACGAAGGAAATGCTGGCTTTTCCTTTCTGCCGCTAGTGGTCTTCGTTGTTGACTCCGTGAGGGGTGGCGTGCCGAATAGATTATGTGGGAGCATTGGGCTTCATCGAGCAAATCAAGTGGAAGATGTTAATTATGCGGAAAAGTTGTCGCTTCAATGAGCAAGTTGTCAATTTCATTTTTGCCGATCGGCTCCCCAAACATTGATGCTTCAATTTCTTATCGATCCGAGACTACTAAAAGACTATCTAACAACCGAAGGTAGTTTTGGACAATTTCCTTTGTTATTTGGCGATCTTTGAAGATGACTATTGGGCTGCCCAAGGAGACAAACGAATTTAGTGTCTTTTTTAATTACTTTGCATCTAGTCAAGTGTTATTAGTGAGTCTTAAGTGTGTTATAGTTTTCAAAAAGTCAAAGTTCAAGTCTTTAGATGTTTTAATGCATTTTCTAGTTCCTAAGTCATTATTATCCTTTTTCTAGTTCCTATGCTCTTTAATTAATTAGGTAGCTTCTTTTGTTCAATGTTTAGTCTATTTCCTATGTAATTATCCCTCTATATAATGAGGCGAATTCTCAAATGTAAGACAGTGAATTTTGAGTAAATGAATATTTGAGATTTCCATTCGTATGAGCGAATATCTTTGGAGAGTGGATTACTCTTAGTTTCTGCATCCTTGGAAGGTGGATTCTTCCTTGATGGTGAGCCAAAGAAGCATTGTATCCTTGGCTGGTGATTTTCCTGTAGGCCTTGGTGGTGAGCTTCTTCAATCCCGAAGTCCTATATCCTTGGCTAGTGATTTCTGTAGGCCTTAGTGGTGAGATTTGTCTATCCCGATCTTGATCCTCGACTAGTGGCATGTTCTGTATGCCTTGGTTTTGATCGTATTCTATCCCCTCATTTCGCAATTACCCCTTAACATCCATTCCCATACACTCACCCAAGTTCAATAATCACTCAAAACAACTCTTGCCCATCGTGCCACTGCATCAGTAGAGGAATTGGAAGGTGTCACTTTGAGGGGAAGCCAGTTGACTTCGATTGGTGTTGCTTGATGTGGCGGCTCAGTTGATGAGGTGACACGGTCATGTGGGGCTGAGGTGGCTCGGTGATGATGGGGACTAGTTGAGGCGAGGCGTGGCAAGATCTGATGGTGAAACTCAATGGTGAGCTTGACAATGTGAGGTGGTGGCTAGACAAGGTGACTTGTTTAAATGGCGGCTTGATGACACTGCACGGGACGATAGAGTGGTGGTGGCAAATAGAGAGGTGAGCAACCACAGCTCAGTGAGTATTATATCTCTTCTAAGCGGATCGAGCACTCACTATGCATATATACTAAACAAAACCATAACTCTTTTAACCCAAATCCATAATATAACAAACAAATAATAAGATAATAAATTACGTATACTTAAGAATAACTACATTTATACAATAAACATTCATTTCACAATAACATCAAAACAAATGCCAATGGTCAAATCAATTGATCAATCTCATTAAGTCACATGCCAATGGTCCATTCCATTGGTTAACCTCATACCACACATCAATGGTCTATTTCATTGATTCATCTCATATGAAACCACACGTCAATGGTCCATCCTAACGACTAAACTCAAATCACATGTCAAAGGTCCACTCCATTGACCAAACTCATATCACATGTCAATGGTCCACTCCATTTACCAATCCGTTGCTCAATATCAAACCATGATCACAATACAACGCCTAGTGACGAGGTGACCAAAATTCCTCCCTTGGTAAGGTCTCCACCTATTATTAGTCAATGGCTTGGCCCATAAGGATATACTAGAATAGCATTCACATACCCACAAGACCCTCACTGAGCTTACAGTGATATTGAGCATCAATACCAATTCGGAACAATACCATCCACAATCCACAAAGCCAAATTCATAAATCGTTTCATATATCGCCAAAAGATTTCGCAACTCAACTTATTCGCCAAAAATGCTTTTCATAAAATATTCTCAAATAATTTCAAGAATATTCTCGTAAATCGATTTTATAAACCAAATCAAATCAAATGCATGTCATAAGACATTTCACAAATCGATATACATAATATTCCATAACCCACGCTCAAAAAGCTTTTCGTAAAAAGGTTTCGCAAACCCAAAATATATAATATTTCTCAACTTCATTTCTCAAACAAAATATATCTTCCCACCAAAAAGTTCTCACACTATTCATAAATATCAAAATGTAGGAAATGCCCGATCCAATTTTATGCAACAAACATGCTTATTCATAACTTATAAAATGTCAAATCTTTATAATTTTGAAGATATGAGTTTATAAATTCTTAGAAGAGATAACACCACTTACCTAAGAAAGCCGAAAATCAACCTATGTGGTTACTCGAGTCAACGCACTCGTACGAAAATCAACCTATGTGGTTACTCTAGTCAACACACTTGTATTCCTATTAATAAATCGAAAACGATATTAAAACCAAGTAGTATGCTACTCTTCAATTAACGACTCAACTAAATTATGCTTATTCATCGATAAAACCACACCTACGCGCTAATAACTGCATATCCAAAGCGATTATTTAAGCCGTCCGCAACGCGGAACTTGAGCGCGGAACTTGGTCACGTCATAACTTTCTCCACCGAACCCCGTTTCGAGTGTACTTATAGTCAATAGAAAGCCCTTCTAACATACTACAAGAACCCTAATTTATTCAATCCAAAATCAAGCCAAAAACCAACAAATTATGGCCCTGAAGTCCTGGTCACACACTGTTCATCATGCGCAATAAACTTCAAAAAAAAATTTCGAGCAAACCGTAAGCTCAAATCACGATCCGTAAAATCCTACAGTTCCACAGCATCATAAACTATCATTTCTATACTCAGCTCAATGACTCAAAAATCGGATTTCGCCGTTTGATTTTTCCAAAATTCTGAATTTCAATCCTTAAGCCCAAAACTACTCTGATTGAACGAACAGGGAGCACGAGCACTTACTAGATGTTGCGTTACGTAGTTGAGGTGGCTTGGCAAGGTTCTCATAGCGAGAACACACGAAGCCCCTTTTCTTCTTTTCCCTTCTTCTTCTTCTTCTTCTTATTTCTCTCTTTCTTTTTCTTTCTTTGTGCGAGCTCTTTGCCGTCCCTCTCTCTCTCTACTTCTTTTTCCTCTCTCACGAAAACTCTCAATTTCTCTCTCTCTCTCTGCCGAAGCTTCTGCCTCTTTCCTCTACCTTTGACTTTTCGACCCCTTATTTTATAGTTTACCTGTAACTCCTCTTATGTATTGTTTCCCCCACAAATCACAACAATAGAAAGCAATTTTTTGTCACAAATGACATCTTTAAATGCTGTAAACTAGACTATTGGGACAATGAGCCAATAATTTGAAACACAAAACTGTTTCATCTTACTTAAGAATTCACAAGGAGATGATGAAAATATCACGCGTGGAAGAAAACGTCACGCGTGAACATCGACTGCAGGGGCACTCAAATTCAATACTTGTAGCATATCTTCTTGTCCCCATAAGTTCTCCACGTGGCGATTCATTGAACTAGGAGTTTACTTTGCTTCCTCTCTCCCTTTCTCTCGATAGCTCAATAGGGACAATTTAGCAACTTTAATATAGTGCAAAAAAGAAAACTAGTTTTAGTACTTTATATTAATTACAACAATACTATAGTTTAAGTCGCATTTGAGGATTTCTAGGGTCATATAAAGACCATCGTCGTCTTCTCTGCTTGTCAAGACAAGCTTCAACCTCTGGAGTTTCGAGATCACTCTGATCTTTCCGTAGCGAGAAAATGGCAAACGATTCTCTGGCGAGTCCGCCGCCAAACATGATGTGGATGCAGCAAGAAGACCACTATGCGAGCGAGATCGATGAGCCGAGGCGGTCTTTCCTCAGCGAGCACACCCGGAGAAGCGATGCCAGCGTGATCACTTTACCGGTCCCGGGGACCTCAACCCTGATGCCGGCAAGGTTCTCAGCCGCGTCGTCCCTGGACATGGGGAGGAAGATAGAGAGCGCGTCACCAGAGACCACGAAGCACGTGGCGTTGAGGATGTACAGGAGCTTGAAGACGCACGGGTTGAGGAGCGAAGCCAGAGGAGCGTTCGCCAGAGAAGTGGAAGGCGACGTGATCTCCGACGTGGAGGCGATCAAGAACGAAGGAGATGAGGGTGGGAGGAGGAAGTCAGCGGAGCTTCTGGGAATGGAGTACTTGCTGAAGGATGGCTTCGTGAGTTATCTGCGGGACATGGCCAAGATCACACCCCCAATCCCTCAGCAGGTAAAATGCCACGTGACTCTCTTTATATTCTCTAACGTGCCGTTTATAAACCATCCAATGACATGTGCGACAGTTCATATACTCAACTTGAATAAGAACGTCGATAGAAGAATCAAGAAGCGATCTCGACCATCCTTTTCGAAATTCAGCAGCATATAATTCCTTCGTGTTGCACGATAAGAACTTCATTGAAAAGCACGATAGTGTCTCGTCGCCAACTTAAGGAATATTTAATACATGAGCATGAAGTTATGATCGCAGCATATTCATGGGACGCAATATCTATGGAATTTTAGGGTGTATTTGGTAACTATATTGTTCCCAGAAAATAATTAACACTCAGAAATAATTCTTTTTTTTTTTTTTTTTTCTGTTCTCGAGAATAATTTCTTAGCATTTAAAGGCGTTTGGTAATTGTGAAAAAATTTTACTCCCGGAATAGAAATGCATTTGGTAAAACCCTTAAAATTTCTAATCCAAACCATTTTCTTTTTATCTTTAAATAATTTTTTAAATAATTTTATTAAATTTTTTCTCTTTTTTTTTTTTTTTTTTTCTTTTCTTTTTCTCTTTTGATCTTCTCCTTCCTCCGGTCGCTGGCCATGGCCGACAACCAGCCAAATGAAGGCCAGTGACCTTGCTAAAGTGTCACCAACCCCTGACCACCCAAGCCACAACGAGACTCGTCGGCCCGAGCCTCTTCGTGAGCTGGGCGAGTTGACCTCGCCCAGATTTGGTCAGGGTCAAGCTCTCCGAGCCATTGCCAAGTCGACATCGCCTAGCCAAGGCAAGGCCGACCTGGAGGTGGCCCACCAAGGCTTAGCCTTACCTTAGTTGGGTGAGGTCGACCTCACTCAAGTCTGGCGAGGCTGAGCCTCGCCTAGCCACAGCGAGACTTGGGTTGACAAGCCTTGTTGTGGCTCGGCGTCGCCGACCCTCATCTAGCCAATTGCCGGCCATGGCCAAGGTCGACAACTAGCCAATAGAAAGAAGAAGAGGAAAAGGAAAGGGAAGGAAAGAGAAGAGAAAAAAGAAGAAAAAATAGATTTGATTCTGGAATTGTTCCCAAAAACAAAGAAATAAATTTTTTCTAACTTCTTGATTCCGTTTCAAATTTATTCCTGAGAATAAAAAAAAATGAATTTTTGTTCTTGGGAATAAAAAATTTACCAAATGGATTTTTGTTCCAAAATCTACTCCTGAAAATAAAAGCATAAAATCAGTTACTATTTAGTTTGTTGATAAACAGGCTCTTAATTGTTTTTTGGCCCAAGCTCCTCGTTTTGTCCTTTTCTCTCTTCCTGATTGTGATAGATTTTTCCTTGTCATTGACACAAATTCTTTAATCGTTCGATCGACAATGTCAAATGCAAGAAGAGATTGATGTTCCAGTTGATATATGTGCTTTTCAATAAGAACTTCATCGAAAAGGGCAATATTGTCTCGTCGCCAGCTTAAGGAATATTTAATATACGAGCATGGAGTTATAATCACAGCATATTTATGTGGCACGATGTCTGTGGAATCCTAGTTGTTTGGCTGGAGCTCCTCGTTTTGTCCTTTTTCTCCACCTGATTGGGACAGATTTTTTCCTTTTAAGGCCCCATCCTTTGACACAAATTTTTTTAGTCCTTCAATCGGCAAATGTCAAATACAATAAGAGAACGACATTCCAGTTGACCCCAAAATAATATCCACCTATCCTTTTCAAATGGCCGGCCATGCATTCATACTTTATAAATGAAAATGTAACATTATCTATTAGCCAATGTAAAACGAAACCGTGATATATATTATCGATGGCCACGTGATTTACATTTAAAATCTGCATAGTAAGCTAATAATCATTCTTGATTACACATGAGGTGGACCCAAAATGAGAATGCGATTGCCAGAACAAAATCGTCAGAAACAGAACATGAACGTAAAGTAAACGTGAATCTTTCCAGTGGTTATCGACGTAAGTAGCATCTTATGGTTTTAGCAAAAATCGAACTGTCTTGCAGGTGGTTCGGTTCTACGGCATTAAATATTCCAGAAACTGCGAAATCTCTTCAGGAGGATATGCAACCTTCGGGAATAAATTGATGGGATGTTTCCTTGGGCCGATCAAGACTATACTTAAAGAAAAAGGCTCGACTCGGATGCAGATCCTAAAGGGAGTGGATGGATGCATCATGCCGGGCTCGATGACTC
Organism: Eucalyptus guilfoylei; assembly: GCA_016097605.1. Lineage (NCBI taxonomy): Eukaryota > Viridiplantae > Streptophyta > Magnoliopsida > Myrtales > Myrtaceae > Eucalyptus > Eucalyptus guilfoylei. Next base: position 16,485,453 of record CM027867.1, on the reverse strand, counting down.
TGTTACTAGGACCTCCGGGTAGATGATCCTCTAGTACTGCAATGATACCTATCGAATGATAAATCTGAAGAGGCCACCTGTGAATCAATAAGTTGAACAATGTTAATAGTAACATATGGTTCTGTCAAGTGATGATCCATTGGATATACAATTTTGCAGGAAGCGGAAAGAGTACCCTCCTAGAAATCCTAGCAGGCAAAGCTAAAGTAACTCCTAACTCGAGATTGGGAGGCTCGGTAATGTACAACGACAAATCTGTCGCTGATGTATGCCATAGCAGATTCATTGCATATGTCAATGGCCAACTTAACAAGTGAGTCCTCTATCGCATGAACACCGTCATTCTGTGCAGATTAGACAAGGCTTACGCTTGAAATTTTGTCGAATTTTAGATAAGCACATGGTCACGTCTTGATTTAATTAATAGCATTTTCTCTGGATGTAAGCCTTACTACTTTTTCTGGTAAATCTTCAGACACATTCCATTTTTATCGGTGAGAGAGACACTTGAGTTTGCAAGGGATTGTAACCAGGGTCTGCGGCCAGAGAACTTCACTCCTCAGATGAGGAAATTCTTTGCACATGCACTTGTGGAAGGACAAGATCCATTCTTGGAGTACGTTTTAGCAATTTTAGGTTTGAAGGAAGTCGAGCACAAACTCACCGGAGAAGGCTTCTCCGATTTCGATCGCCAGAAGCTCACAACGGCTGAATTGGCACTCGGAACATACTCTGTCATGATTTATGACCAACCATTTTCAAGTTCTGATCTTGCAGCCACCTACGACCTAGTAGACACCCTACGCACCATGAGCAGAATTCAGCATTCATCTGCGATTGTGTCGTTGACCCAACTCTCCCAAGAAATATTCGATCTTTTTGACCGAGTTATACTGCTCAGCGATGGCCATGTTCTCTTCCAAGGTACTCGCCAAGATGCCATCCCATACTTCACAAAGCTCGGGTTAGTATGCAGATGAGTTTTGGGTGTACAGTTAAATGTTGTGATGATTTTTGCCAACATAGAACCAACATTATGTCATTGACATCATATGCAGGTACATAAAACCATTGCATGTGGAATCAAATGAGTTTCTTGAAGACATAGCAGCCGGAGATGGGTCCAAGTATATGGCACCAGGAGCAACATCCTCGACTCTAGAGGAGCTTGTTGAGTGCTACAACACGTCAGATCATTACCAGGACATACTGAGGATTGTGCAAGGAGATGAGGTAAAGCATACTTATTGGGTAGACAGCGAGCTGGGACTTGGGTTGACTCTCAAGACACCATCCAAGTACCCTTATGCAGTTGACGGACGGCCAAGAAAAGAGACGGGTAAGCAGCTCTGAAAGTTGCAAAAACATAACCATTAGTCTGTTCATTTCAATAGAAATCCATATCAGCCAATTTAAGTGGCCAAAGTCGAATATCGACATTTGATGAACCCTAAGATGTGGGTGACTATTGTTACATTGCTGCAGAATTGGTGGTTGCCAAGCTATCAAGCAAAATAGGGCATTCAGGGGAAATAGAAAGCACTGGAAGAGTTCAGGTTGGGGATGTGGTGACTGCAATATCCATAAACAATGATGAAATGCAATATCTCTCAGTTGGACCCCAAAAGATACAACATGAGCGAGCCTCACATGTATATTCCATGCTAAAGCAGGCGAGAGGGCATATTCGTCTCCAAGTTGAGCGTTACAAAGAAGAGGTATGAGAGACATCTTTTGCGACTTCAGCTTTTTTGTCTTCTTTCCTAAGAGCGTTGGGAGGCAATAAGATAAATTTGATTGAAAAAAAGAGTGTCATGAATGGGATGCAAAGATGCTTGAGAAAGTTAAGCATGATATAAAGAAAGAAAAGGACTAGCCTAGTCATAACGGCTAATAATTACTCATCGTGTAGGAAGATGAGAACCAAGCTCAATTGAAGCAATTCCGGAGGCCGTTCGTCCAGACGTGGTGGGAGTCTACTCAAACACTCATCAAGAGGCAAATCAAGATCACAAAGAGGCTTCATGCTATAATCAAATTGAGGCTTTTCCAGGTCACAAACTTATGCTATCATAGAATCCTAAGTTTAACTACCTCAACAAACATGTTTAAGTGCATACATTCTCAACGAAACCCTGAGAGCCAAGTTCACAGAATGAATGAAATTATAGAAGATCCACTTTTTGTGTGGAGTTTGCTCCATTCAAGAAATGAGTGGCAAATATGTTAATTTTGCAGGCAATTGTACTGGGCTTATTTGTGGGATCACTATACTACAATTTTGGCGGCAAGTACAACCAACGACAGATGAACTCAGTAAGGTCCCTCGGATTTGTATCCACCATGAGCATTATGCTCATAAATTTGGTGCAGCTTCCTATCTATTTGCTCCAGAGGCCAATATTCTACAAGCACAAGGCTCAGAGATTTTACAGGGTCTCCTCCTATGTCGTTGCCCATTGCATAGTCAACCTACCGCAGACCCTATTGGAAGTACGCCACCTAATTTGTTTCTGTTAAAAATATTTTGGATGTGTGCGTGCGGAAGCATGGTTTTGGTATTAGTTATAGTTTTTGGTTAGTGATGTGTGCAAATGTATGATATAGTTTGTAAAGGATAGACAAGGGACAAGATAAGATAATTAAATGATAAAGAACATGGGATATAATTTATCTAGTTGATGGAAAGTACAAGATGTTTTGGTAATGGAGGAATATTTCATGATATAGAAACTATCTTAGCTCTACTCCTCCACACCGGTGGAGCTATAAACCTCACACACAAGGTGGAGGGTTTACCTCTCACCCTCAAATGAATGAACTACAAGCCTATTTATAGGCGTGAGTCACCGCCTTAATACAACATTCTAGATTTCTATAGAATGTTGTCCATGTAGGCTTCATCTAGGAAATTCTAGATTGTAGTTCTTCTAGAGAGTTCTACATTTATGCTTCTACATTTTTCTTTTGCCACCTAAGCTAGATTTTCTAAAGGATTTTTCTTGACTTTTTTAGCTAATATCAATCTTGAAGTTTCTAGAAAGTTTTAGAGAAAATGGATCACAATTTCCAACAGTTTCCTTCTTAAATTTAACATATTCGAGAACCGACTCCAACATATCTTTTACATTGTGCAGGCAATAGCATATACAGTAGGTGCCTATTTTCTAGCTGGGCTATCATTAACAGGAAATGGAGCACCATTTTTCCAGTATTTGCTACTCCTATTCTTGGTCGCATATTTCGGATCAGCAGTATTTTTCTTTCTCAGTGCGATTTCCTCAATCCCAGAAGTTGGGAATGCCTTGGCAGGTATAGTCATCTCCTTTAAGGATCCGAATCTCAATGCTTTTTCATTAAAAATTAGAGGGAAAGGGCACAAAATGATGAGGTCATTTTGTTTTGTTTAATCTAATCCTGCATCGACTGAAAAGCTCACAAAAATTGCATCTTTTTGGCAGGACTAGTTGTTTCAATCTTCCTGCTGTTCAGCGGTTTTCCGATCTACCCATCCAATGTGCCAGTATACTGGAAATGGCTAGTCTACGCGAACCCAATCCACTGGGCCAACATCTTATATTGCAAGGGTCAATTTGAAAATGACTATCAAGATCCTTGCTCTGGCTACCAACTCCAACTTGCCTTCTGTGCTCAATTCCCTAACATGACTGTTGGAAAAGCATACCTCGAATATTATCAGCTGTCTGAAGATGCTAAAAACCCCTGGCTCCCCTATGTCGTTCTTATTGGGTGGACTTTCATTGCCAACTTCCTCGGATTACTAGGACTAAAGAATATAGAATTCACAGAAACTAGCCAATCCTTACCCTCTATCAGATCGTCCCCAACAATCAGCAACTATAAAAAGGACATGAAGAGGGAGTTTCAGTCACTGGAAAGTCACAATGAACAAACCAATAGTTTGGAAGCTTCTCAATTTTCTGGACGACAAAGAGATGGAAACATAAGGGACAATGGCCGAGTTGAAGAATGGGTAGAGCAGTTCAGCATCGATATGGAGAGGAATGGACTAGGCATTTCTGTAGAGCCAATAACTCTCCTTTTTGATGATCTATCATTCATGAGGTATATCTTATCCCCTTGGCATTTTCCTTTTACGTATTCCCATGCTATATTGACTATATGAGTTTATATTTGCTTGCTTTACCCATTTGCACACTAACACCCTACTCTCCCTAAATAAGGTACGATGAAGACATGAAAGATGGCTCTTCAATTTTCAGCAACATCACGGGTTTTGCTAGGCCTAGGAACATGCTTGCTTTGATGGGTGGTTCGAAAGGAAGTAAATCTACTCTTCTAAAATGCCTGGCTGGGAGGGCACCTTCAATGGGTAGCCTCAAGGGCAGCCTCCAGGCAAAATGTTGGGACAAGGGTGCTGCCTATTCTAGACTTACTGGCTACGTAGAGAAGCTCGATGCACACCAACCTTATCTCTCAGTGCGTGAGACCCTTCATTTCAGTGCGGCACTCCGTCTCAGTCAAACAATCAGTTCTGCGAATCGTCGCATCCATGTGGAGCTAGTCCTTGACCAACTTGATCTATTGCCTTACTCAAATCAACTAGTTGGTTCCCTTCGTGATGCCACTGGTAAAACATTTGAGATAGCCAAAAAGATTACCATTGCTGTTGAACTTGCCGCTAATCCAAGTATTCTCTTTCTTGAAGAACCAATATCAGGACTGGACAGCAGAGGTACCTCCAGTATCCTCAATATTCTTTCTCAAGTTTCCAATTCAGGGCGAGTTATTATTGCCACTTTAGCACACCCTAATGCCCGCACACTTGATTTCTTCGACTTGGCCCTAATTCTGACACATGAAGGGCAGCAAGCATACTTTGGCCCAATAGGACCTGACTGCAGTGACCTGTTAGATTATTTCTTATCAGTTTCGAAAGTTCCCCGCAATTCCATAAGAGCGAGTCCAGTTAGTTTTGTCATGTCGACTCTTGGAGTAGGCATAAAAAAGAGAGCGGCACCATCAATAAACTTTGCAGGGGCCTACCAAGCTAGTTCCCTGCATGAAATGAACAACAGAGAAATCAACAGTATAAACAGTTTAACTGAGGATAGAAATTCCAAGGTTTCCTGTTCTGTTTATCCTGCTTCATACACACTGCAAGCCCTAATGGTACTACTCAGAACTCAAAGATTCCTGTGGAGAAATGTACAGTACACATATGGTAGACTTACAGGGTGCATCGTGATTGGTCTTCTCATGGGTTCCCTGTATTGGAAGATTGAATATGAGGATTTATATGGCCTGACTTCGCGCTCCCTCTACATATATATGCAAGTAATTCTCATAGGAGTCATATCAGCAAATAATGTCATTCCTCAGATTGGCACAGACAGGTTAGTGTACTTTAGAGAAAAGAGAGCAGGGATGTACCATCCTATCTTTTATCCTCTGTCATGGGCACTGGGAGAAATTCCATACTTCTTCATTGCAACTCTTGCATTAGTAGGAATTGGGAATGTTATGGCAGGAATTGCAACCAGTTCCATCCATGATTTCATGATGTACTGGACTGTGCTCTTTGTGTTCACAATTTGCATGACATACTTTGGAATGATGATTACTTTCCTAGCCCCAGTGCCTACACTAGCTGCATTTGCTGTGTCGATTGTGACATCACTGTGGGTTTCGGCTTCTGGAGTAGTCGTCATGCTATTGGACATAAGGTTCTACCGGTGGATGTTTTGGAGCAACCCTCTCCAATATGCTATAGACGTGATGACGTCAATCAGTTTCTACTGCAATACTAAAGAGTGTGTATCAGATTGCAGTTGCCAAAAATTACCCGATGGTTCTTATGCATGGGATAGGTTGGCCTCCTTGAGGAGTTTGAGCTATGACAGGATAGGAACTGACATGGTCATCTTGTCCGCTATGTCCCTCTTATTTGCTTGCCTGGCTTTTCTCTTCTTTGTCGTTCTGAAGCACAACTCGCCCCCTCAAACATAGCTACAGTTTCTGCACATCATCTGGACATCAAAAGGGTGCTTGAGAAGTGTATGGCTGGTGACAGATGTAACCGAGCATCTAGATGTTGTGTTTTTCTTTTTTTTATCTTTTTATTTTCCCTTTTTGACCTAGATGAATAAAGTGCAATATTTCTGAAGGTTTGCGGAAGCTAATAGTGATAGTTTGAGGTGAGCATGTAAGATTTTACTTAGCAAGGGGACAGCAGAAGGATGTGTAAATAAAAGTGGACTCTCACGGCTAAGGAAGCGGAGGGAAAAAGGGAAGGCTTTTATGATTTGATGAGAATTACAGACGGAATGAGAAGGAGCTGAAGTTGTTGGTCTGCCAGCTTAAAATGGGCGACCACAAGCCTATTTATAGGCCTAGATGACCGACTTACTCAAGGAAAATCTTCTGCACTTGTCAGAGATTTCTTACTTTCTCCTTTTCTCCTACACACACTTGTGTTTTCCAGACTATTCATTGCCGCTTAAGCTAGATTTCTTTTCTTGGATTTTTCTTGACTTCTCTAGCTAATATCTATCTTGAAGTTTCTAGAAATTGGATCAATAATTTAACAATTTCTAAATAAGGTGTATGCCAGGCAAATTTTCACATTGCTTTACCGCATGGTCATAATCACATCTATATGATACAAATGACTAGGTTGCACACTTTCAACAATCTCAAGTAAGCTACTGTTACAAACTAACTGAAGCTAGCCACTGCAAAGTTCTGCATTCGTCAATGAGAACTGAGGACTATGGAGTGTACAAAGCCAATCCTACAGTTTTACTGCTTGGAGTGCATGTGGCTTGATACACAAAGGCTGCATATCCATGCCCGACGTACAGAGGCATTGAAACTCTTATTGTCAATGCTCAAACTGGGAATAGACGACCAACATCGAGCTAAAGGAGTTGTGCTTTCACTGTATGACAGATTGACTTGCCAAGCCAACGGAATCATGCATTTTTTTCCTGTAGTACTTCTGGAACCTACATTTCCATTCCAATCAACAGTACTGTGCTTTTGTACTTTTATTTATCAGTTCTTGTGAGACATCTTCAACTCTACCAACCAGAGATTCCATTCTAAAAATAAAATACAAATGATCCCAAGTCTCAATCATCTCCCAACTATAAAAGAAACAAATAAAAGAGACTTCAATTTACTATGACAATGATTCGATAATTTCATCAGGGACATGTCAAACGGAAGGCAACTTCGGTCCTGTCTGGACGAAGTGATTGTAAAACCGTGATCCATTTTTGGAAAATCCTAGTGTAAAATATGGGCTTTGAAAAGTAAAAAGTTATAAAAAGAAAGAAAGAGCAAAAGTGTTGAAAAGTCTAAAAAAAAAGGGACAAGGGGGCTTCAGCTCAATTATAAGGAAGCAACGTAGAGAGAGAGAGAGAGAGAGAGAGAGAGAGAGAGAGAGAGAGAGAGAGTGAAGACCGAGAGCCCACTCGGGGGAAAAAGAGGAAGAGAAGAGAGGAGAGAAAAGAAGAAAGGAGGGAGGGAAAATTTTTTACCGCGCTCGCAATCTGGACACCCCGCGAAGCCTACTCAACTTCGTTTTGCAACGCTGGTAAGTGTTTGCACCCTTTGTTCATTCAATCGAAGTAGTTTCGAACTTAGGGCTTAAAAATTCGTAATTATTGGAGATTTGTGCGGCGAAGTCCAATTTTTGAGTCGTTGAGCTACGTATTTTTATAAAAAAGATAATTTAGAATATTGTGAAACTATAGCAACTTGCGGATCTCAATTTAAGCTTATAGTTTACCCGGAATGAAATTTTCAAGTTCAACATGCATTCTAGACAGACTCCCGAATAGTAACTTTGAGCCGAATTTTAGTCATTTCTGGTGAAGTCTTGGGAGGCTGAGGTGGGGTTCTTATAGTATGTCAAAATGGCTTTGTAAAGATTATAAGTTGGCTTGAAACAAAATTATGTGGAGGAATTTATGATGCTATGTAACTGCGTCTATTGGACAATAATAGATTTTCGTTAGAGGTGAGCTTTTCGTTGGTGTGTAGATGCCATTTTATCGATAAATAGGTATGGTATAGTTGAGTCACTCATTAGAATACCTTATAATATTGTTTTTCAGTTATTTATTAGGAATTCGAGTGTGTCAACTTGAGTAATCGCCATAGTTGGTTTTTGGCTTTTCCCAAGTGAGTAATACTATTCCTTCTTTGTATTTAACTCATACTTTGAAAAACTGTGACATCGTGAATTTTCAACCCGTCCCCATAGAATGAAATGAGCATTTCATCAACGTGCCTATGATCATTTTTCTCTGAGCTGATCACTTACGAGTTATTCAATATATTGGGTGAAGCCGTTAAGGGATATAACCGCAGTAAAATCCCTAAAAGCTAGTCGGTAGGTTGGATTGGACTAAAATCATGTTCGGTCGATTTTAATCACGAAATTGAATTCGGTTTCGGAAATCGGACGTTCGAGCATGTCACGATTCATTTATAGGACGTTGTCTTGTCTTTCAGAGAAATTCCATCGAGTTTGGAATTTTTACGGAAAATTGATTCGGATGATTTGGAAAATAACGGAAATTCGGATTGGCCAAATTAAAAGGATTTTTGGTTTCCAAACTGGGTTATTTGGTTCAGGGGACTTGTAGAAATTATGTGGGCTTTTTCCTTAGCAAAATTTGATCTCAAATTGAAAGATGTCCTATGTATGAAATTCGGAGCTAGGCATGGGGGTGCAACATTTATCATCAAATTGGTTTAATTGTGGATTTATTCTTGCTAGAAAGAATTAGAAAGAATTAGGGACATGAGGATAAGCTTGAAGACCTTTAGACAACCCCCCACATCCGCGGTTTCTATTTCATTTTTCCCATCTGTCTCTGCCTCTCTTTCATTTTTTTTCTTCGTCCATTTCCCTCTGCCATCTCCAAACCCCACCGAAGCTGCCAAAATCGCCTCCCTCCACCATCTTTTGTTCCCTAGTCAAACCAACGAAACCCCTTCCCCTTAGTTGACCAAAGCAATTCCCCAAGCTCCTGCCGCTGCCACGTCCACCAACCGCTCGCGAGAAGTCCAGCGAGCAAGCCGCGTCTCCACCGAATACCAGCCTGCTTTCCCTTCCCCGTGATTTCTCTTTACTCGACCCAACCCCTCCGCGTGTCTCCGTTCAGCTCAGTCAACCTCCAGCTGCCCCATCTACAACCGACCAGCCCTACTCCATCTTCTCGTGCAGTCCACCGAAGCAACGCCGCTCGATCTTCTCTCAAGCTGCCAGCTGCACGAAGCCAGTCTCTGCAGCCGTCCCTCACGAAGCCAGCTGCAGCCGAAGTCAACTCCCAGCTCTCTGCCGCACGACCGAAACCGCTCCATCTCCCCCGGTTTGTTGACTCCAACGTCTGCCAACGCTATTGAGTCCCCTCCATCTGCGCTTCACGGATCTCAGCCCGCAGCCCGCCTTCAGCTTCATCGACGTGGGCCCATCTCCATCGAGCCCACACTGCAGCCCACCAAACCGAGTGCAGCAGTCCAGCCCAACTTCAATCTCCAGCAATCTTCAGCCCAATTCAGTTTTCAGCCCATCTTTAGTCTTTGGTCCAGCCCACTTGAGGCCCGCGAAGCAAGTCAACCTCAGCCCAAGCCCAAGACCAAGTCCAACAATTTGTTGTGGGCTTGCAAGGCCTTTTTGGCCCGGTCCAAGTGTCCGTTGACGCTGCCAAAAGTTTGGGTTTCGGCTGCCGTCACGTCACCGTTGTTCTGGTCAGAGCGGATTGCAATTCAAGTGAGTTTAACTCACTAATCCTCGCTTAGTAGGTTAATGACGCTTAAGGGTTGATTAGTTTAAGTTAAGCATTGTTTAAGTGGATAGTTAGATTTGATTAGCAATTTAATTATTTATCAATGCATTTTAGGTGGTTACAATAGTGTAGTTAGAGCCTATACAAGCTCTAGTATTTAACTAGAGTGGTTCGGTAATTTTTCGGGCTTGTCTCGCCTTCCAATTAGGCTTTATCGGGCCTAAGTTGTATTTTTGGCATTTATTTATTAATTTCTGTATTTATTTATTTATTTATTTTTCGAAAATTAAACCCGGATAGTCTTTGACCGGAATTTTATACTGATTTCTGTGATGTGATCTATTTATTTAATTAAGCTTTAATTTGTGCTGATTGTACATGATTGGTGTTTTTGGAATTTATTCTTAAATTCATTTAATTTCAATAATTGATTGAAAAATAACTGAGCGTCGGTTTATAATGCCAAAAATATTTTGGTAGATTATATAAAATGGTGTGATTTATGAAAAAGAAATTATTACATTTTGGCTAAGGACGACCGTGTACCCACACACAAATATTTTATCAGGAAGGATAAAAATAATGATTTGATTAAATGATAATTTTCGGCATACTATGAAAGTATGACTGTCAGCTTCTGGTGAGCATATATTATTTTCGGCATACTATGAAAGTATGGCTGGCAGCTTCTAGTGAGCATATATATTATTTTCAGCATACTATGAAAGTATGTTTGGTAGATCTGGCGAGCATATATAATATACTATATTAGTATTTAAGGTAGCTTCTGGCGAGCATATATATATTATATTATTTCAGTATTTGAGGCAGCTTCAGGCGAGCATATATATAATATATTATTTAAGTATTTGAGGTAGTTTCTGGCGAGCTATACTATCTATTATCGGCTTAAAGTAAGTAGTCCTGGATTATGATCGGACTTATAGATAGTATCGATTGAGATGACCGGGGATTGGTCATGATGACATGTAATCGACTGAGTCGATTGATCGATAGTTCGATCCGATTGATTGAATTGATGTGATTTGTGTATCTATGAGATATATTGACTTGTAGGAAAGAACAGAGGCAAAGGTAAGACCCCCGACTCGTGTTTGTGCTTGGGCAGCCCTTACTCTTAGGGCGTATTTTCTTCCTAATCAAGTCTTAAGGGGTAGAACTCGCCGAGACATTATCTCACTGGTTATTGTATAACCATTTTCAGGTCCTTAAATGGTGTTGGTGAAGGACCGGAAGCCCCGGAGTCTGGGAATGTGAAGACTGAAGAATCGGCGAACGTGTCTAACTAGTGGGTCATAGGACAGTTCCCTTTTTGTTGACCCGATATTTTGTAAACAGCCTGATGTTGTAAATAAACATGTTTGTTTATAAGAGGTTTGTTTTGGTTTGAAAATTTGGAGCCCTACTTTCCTATCATATTGTTTTATTGTCTGGGGATTATTTATATGCTTCCGCATGCGTATTAAAAAGAATGGGTCGGCGATGCGTCCTAGGACGTCGCTATTTAATCAACCAGTGAGGAATGAGCGTGCGCTCGAGGGTTGGGGCGTGACAAAAACATTATGGATTAAGCATGCTATGAGTTAATAAATAGAATTTTTTGTTGCATAAAACAGGATCGAGCATTTATTGTTGTTTTGTTGTTTGGAAAGGGAAGTCATCTTTTGACTTCAACTTGAATGATTGGCTATAAATGTTTTGTGAAACCTTTTATAAAAGAATCTTGAAAAGTTTATGATTTATAAATGTGGTTTTAAAAGGCGGTTTGATAACTATATATTAAATGCCTAAGTTGTGAACTAGTTTATGAAATGAATTCTGAATTAGTTTGGAAAACTCATTATGATATATGAAGATTTTTTTGGATTTGGTTGTGGATTACTAGAGATTGAGTTGCGAAAGCTCTTGGTAATTGATTTGTGAAGTGTTATATGATATGTGAGATTGTTTATGGATTGGAAAGGCAAGAAAGGAAGGCTATTGTTGGCGAATTTTCTAGAATTATGAAAAAAAATATAAAAAAAACCGTAGTTAAATGCTAGAGAAAATTAGCTATGAGCGAAGCTTGATTGATGCTGATTCTGGTGGAGGGTGGAAAGGCCCAAGCTCGGAAAAGATAAATCCGGAAACTGAACTTCAACGGGCCACATCAGAAATTGTAGACCGCAATCGGAGAATAAGAGATCTATTTCAGCGGCTTGATTCATTGTGTGCAGAAGGAAAGATGCCAGAAGCTCTACTTGTATCAGAAGCAATGATTGAAGTGAGGATATATTGTGTGCAAAGTGTGGCTCAAAAGTTTCGACCGCTGACTACAAAATAATGTTGTGTGATGATGCTTGTGACTGTGGGTTCCATCTATACTATCTGGAACCACCGTTGCATGAAGAAGACATTCCTCCTACCGACCACGGTTGGCTATGCCCTGGGTGTGATTTTAGAGTTGATTGCATGGACTCACTGAAAGAATCACAAGGAACAAATCTTTCTATTACTGACGCGGGCAGTAAGTTTTCATGAGGTTGTTACAGCGGAAAATGCTGAGGACCCAAATTTAGGTCTTCTTCCTAATAACCCGGAAGATGCTGATTATGATGCAGATACGCCTCAGGTTGATGAAGATTTGAGAGATGAGTCTGGACGTAATATCGCATCTGATAAAATTGGGCGCTTCTTTATAAGACGATTGCATGGGTTAGCCTTCTGATGATTTGGAAGATGATGTTTTTGGTCCTGATACTCTGAACTGGGAGAAAGTTAATGAGGAAAGTTCTAATTCTGACTTTTTACCTCTTATTTTGAGGATCTTGCAGCCGCCATAGGAGGTGTGGTGGATGAGGTTAATTCCTACAGAGGTGGTAGGTAGAAGAAGCTCTAGAAATAGTTTTGAAAAGAAGGAAATTGTGAAACGTGAATTGCAATCTTTGCTGGAGGAGACGCCGACAAAGATGTCTCGATCCGTATTCCTAGGAAACGACATGTTGACAGGCTGGACTACATTAAAACAAAAAATGGTTCTATGATGAGCAATTTGGAGCCAATTCTGATTTAAGTGAGGATGAAGTTTGAAATGATACTGTTGCACCAAGGCAAAGAAAGAGAGGTGCTGATAAAGCCGCTTTGGCATCAAACAATGGAAATTTTTCCATTGGAGAGAATATAAAGCATAACAGAACCGAGACTGGATTGACCCAAGGAGGAGGACGAGTAACATGATAGATTCCCCAAGTACAAGTAGTATTACAGCCACACCAGGTAAGAGCTCTTCAGCACCTGGATCGACTGATGGAGAGCTCGGTCATCAACTTATAGAAGATTTGAAGAAGCTGTAACTCAGATTTTTGGAGGGCAGCTGGGCAGCATCATTGCTGTTTTTTTGTTTTTTTCTTTGGCAGGATTTGCAAACTTATTGTGCATAATTTCCTGGAAAAAAAATTGTTTTATTTGTTCTTGAGGTCTGCTCTATCTAGTAGATGAGCGAAGTCTTCCACATTAAAATGATCGAAGCGTCCAATAAAGTTGTCTTTTAGTGAATTTTCTTAAGTGTGGCATCCCCAATCTGCCTAATAAGCATCAATTACATGGTGGATTGATCCTTGATTATGGCTGAGGATAAGCAAATGGATTACTTTTCTGCACAGCAGATTACAAAGAGTAGTAAAGCTTATGGACTTGAGGAGAGTATCCTGGAAAAGAGACGGGGCCCTGTTTCAGAAGATCCACATGCATTGCACTTCATGAGTTGTCATGATTATTGAGAATATATGTGAAAATTCAATGACAAAATTACATAGAGAAAGAGGCACAAGACTTGAAGAAATAGCATTGCATGGTGATCAGATGCTGAACCGACTTAATTTTATGTACGGTAATAGTTGGTGGTCAAAGCAGCTAAGGCAAGCAGGTGCTGACTTTAAGGGCAGAGTATTTGGCATGCATGGTGAATGGAGTCCAAGATATATGGGGCCATTCTTGATATTAGAAAGGATTGGCGAAATTACTTATAAACTAGCTTTACCATCAGCGTTATCTGGAGTGCATAATGTGTTACATGTGTCCTTATTACGGAAATATGTATCAAATCCTAATCATGTATGAGATTTTACACCGTTGACATTAAGAGAAAACTTAACGTACAAAGAGCAACTTGTTTGCACTCTCGATAGAAAGGATCAAGTGTTGCAAGTACTATTCCTTATGTGAAGATACAATAGCAAAACCACACCGAACAAGAGGTCACTTGGGAACTTGAGGATAAGGCAAGACGTAAATAGCCTTAGTTATTTTATTATTGAGGTAGGTGTAAATTTGAGGACGAATTTTTTTTTAAAGATGGGAGAATGTAAAATATGGGCCTTGAAAAGTAAAAAGGAAAAAAGTAAAAGAAAAGAAAGGAAGAGCAAAAGTGTTGAAAAGTCAAAAGAAAAGGGAAAAGGGGGGCTTCAGCTCAATCATAAGAAAGCAACAGAGAGAGAGAGAGAGAGAGTGGGGAAAAAGAGAAAGAAAAGAGAGGAGAGAAAAGAAGAAAGGAGGAAGAGAAAATTTTTGTGCACTCGCAATTAGGACACCTTATGAAGTCGACTCAACTCCATTCTACAACGCCAATAAGTGTTTTCACCCTTCGTTCATTCAATTGAAGTAGTTTCGAAATTAGGGCTTAAAAGTTCAGAATTATTGGAGATTTGTTGGGCGAAGTCCAATTTTTAAGTCGTTGAACTGCATATTTTTATAGAAATGATAATTTAAGATGTTGTGAAGTTATAGCAACTTGCAGATCTCAATTGAAGCTTACAATTTGCCAGAAATGGAATTTTCAAGTTTAGCGTGCATTATGAACAGAGTTCCAAATAGTAATTTTTGAGCCAAATTTCTGTCATTTCCGGCAAAGTCTTGGGGCAGCTGAGTTGGGGTTCTTATAGTATGTCAAAATGGCTTTCTAAAGACTATAATAAGTTGGCTCGAAATGAAATTATATGGAGGAAGTTACGGTGCGATGTAGTTTAGCGCGAGCCACGCGTAGTGGATAACAATAGATTTTCGCTAGAGGCGAGCTTTTCGTTGGCATGTAGGTGTCATTTTATAGACAAATAAGCATAGTTGTCACGTCCCGAACTTCGAGCTCGTGCCCATCCCTCGGTAGTCGATACAATTTGCGACTTCTTAGGACAAGTCGCCGACCCTTTCATTTTATTACACATACGGAAGCGAATTACTAATCCCCTGACATCAACAGCTTGAGATAGAAAAGCAGAAAATAGATTCACAAATAAAACATGTTTTTATATACACATAGAGTCATATACAAAAGTCAACAACCACAAGCCTACAAAAGACCGGCTCTCAAAATGAAATTGTCCTAACTGACCTATTCCTCAGGTCCCCTCAGCTCGGCTCCAGATCCACCACTCTACGGTCCTGAAAAGAATTGAGCTCACGACGGGGTGAGATATAAATCTCAACGAGTTCACACTCTAAACCCCAATTAGGAGGTAATACGCCTAGAGGCATTCTAACCATACAATCACATAATCAAGGAGACTTACCTCGTCTCTGATCATCCCTGTAGGTCAGTATAATTTATATCACAGACAGCCATAAGGACATGAACAGCAATTAAGCTCATTAACTGGAACGCCATATTCAAATTCAACCCAGCACTGAAGTCTTGATTATAGGAACAAATCATTATGACACATCCCATACAATGCCACACAATTTTGTCCCATAATCCGACACATTCAACTCAAATAAATTATGCATTCCTAGTTTTTGATCTCGACATATAGCACGGCCTACTCTCTATTCGGCGGTCTTCTGGTATTGCCAGGCGTCGTCTCACCCCATTAAGCACAGCAACGTCTCTATTAGACGGCTTTCCCAAATGAGCACAGGTCCAAAATCTATTGTGACTGGTTTCCCGTTGTTTAGGGGCGTCCCATATAGGGGTAACGTCCAACTTAATAGCCCGAGACAGGTTCTCTTAACCAACACACGATCACTCAATCTCAGCCTAGGACACCGTGCATTGCACTCAAATGCCTCATTTAAAATGGTGAACCTGGCATATTTTCTTCGTATTAGAAATACACGGTAAAATAATCGTGTGTGGGTACACGGTCAGTTCGAACTAGAAAAATTGATATCATCCAATTTAAAATCCCACAGTTTTATATAATACATAAAACTGTTTTCGGTGTTAAAATCCAACACCTGGGATTTTCTGAATAAATATTGAAATTCACTAATTTTGAAATAATTAACCAAAATTCCAATCAGCACTCAATTTGCACAATTTAACACTCAATTGCAGAAATTAACCACACCATTGCAATCAGCACAAAATTCTAGTCATCGGCTATCCCGGTCTAATTTCCGAAAAATATTTAATAATTAAATAATTTCTAAAATTAATTAAATAAATACATTAAATGCTAAAAGTGCTAACTTATGTCGGAATTGTCTAATTAAATACTGAAACGGGCCCAAAATTTTTTTGAACCTATCTAGATAAATAATACAATCTATCTAGATGCTATTTAGTCATTCTAACCACCTAACATGCATAATTAACTAATTAAATCACTAATCTAATCTAACTAACCACATAATCCCTGATTAACCTAAACTAAACACCACTTAAACGTCATTAGCCTACTAAGTAGAGTTTAGTGCATGAACTCACCGGTTTAGTGCGAAAACCGATTCACCGTGACGGCGGCCGATAAACTTTGAAGCGGCAACGCCAACGAAGGTTTGGACCGGGCCGAAATCAATCCGAGAAGTCTCAATAAAGCTGAGCTTCGGTCTTGATTTGCGAAAGCTGTGGATCGACCTTGAGCGGCTGGATTGGCGTTGAAGAAGCTGTTATGTTGACCCGGTGAAGTGAGCTGGCGTTGGGGGAATTGTCGTGGAAGAAGGGGCAGCTTCGGGTGAGGATGGGCTGTCGGTGGGGTGCTTCGGTGAGTAAAGATGGTGGGATGGATGCGCTGGCTGAAGGAAGAGGCAAAGGTGGAAGGGTTCGGTCAATGTGGGGAGGAGTTCCGCTGGAGAACTTATTGGGTTGACTGAGGGGGACAAAAGGTAGTGGAGAGGGGCGGCTTGTTGCGGGCTTGATTCGGTGGAGAGGAAAACAAAAATGAAAAAAGCTGGAGTTGAAAAATGAAAATGAAAGCCGAATCAGCGAAGGAGGGAGGATTTGCGGTCTTTGATGGAAACATGAAAGAAAGCAGGAACAGATGGGGCGGTGGGAGATGGCGTACGAGAGAAGCTTGAAGAGGGGGCCCCCAAAGCCAAACAAATCTATCCATCTAATTAATTACTTGTCCCCCTCCCTATTACTTTCTTGAAATTAAATCCACAATTAGCTCAATTGGTGCCAAAATTCCAGCCCCAAGCCTAGATCCAAATTTCCTCAAATTTGGACCTTAATTTCCTCACCAAATTCCCCAATTTGGTGTCCAATTTTGCCAAGAAAAAAGCCCACACCATTTCCACAAGTTTCCATCACCAAGTAGCTTGGCAAGGAGGCCAAAATTCCCTTCAATTTGGCCCATCCGAATTTTCGTTATTTTCTGAATCATCCGAATCGATTTTCCGAAAATTCTCGGGCTTGCTAAAAATTCTTGAGAGGATGAGTCGTCTTTCCTAAATGTGACACGACAAAATTTTCAAATTTCTAAAATCGGGTTCAAATTCGCAGTTAATTTCAATTTGGCGCGATTTTAGCACGACATAACTTACCGGGTAGCTTTTAGAAATTTCTAGTGCAATTGACCTGTGGTCAATTATTTTTGAGCCACAACATACATCTTCGATACATTGACGACTCTCGGTTGTCGTAAAAATCTCGAGGTTTCAAATACGGACACAAGGTATAGAAATGACAAAAAAATCGGTCTAGAGCTGTTCGACAGAAATTTTGCAATCAGGTGGAATCACCCAACACCAATCACATATCTCTATCGAATTGACCTATCTCTAGTCTCTGATCGATTTTTGACTGTGTCGTAATGACCCTTGCAGATCAACACGGTCGAGCAGTCGATTCTTGGTATAATTCTCAAGTCTATTGCGTTAAAATCCCTTAATGGCTTCCCCAGATAGTTTAGTTATCTCATGAGTGATCAGGTCAGAGAAAAACACTATAGGCGTGTCGATGAAAGGCCCGATTCATTTAATTGAAAATACAATCAAAATTTCAGGATGTCACAATAGTATATTCAAATCATTTATTAGAATATCGTTTTACTTGGTCTTTTGACATTGTTTTTCGGTTATTTATTAGGAATTCGAGTTTGTCAACTCGACTAACAGCCATAATTGGTTTTTGGCTTTTCCCAGGTGAGTGATACTATTTCTTCTTTATATTTTAAACTCATGTTTTGAAAAACATTATGGATCAAGCATGCCATGAGTTAATAATTAAAATCTTTTGTTGATAAAACAAGATTGAGTCTTAACTGTTGTTTTTCTTGTTTAAAAAGGGAAGTCATCTTTTGAATTCAACTTGAATGATTGCCTATAAATGATATGTGGAAACTTTTATAAAAAAATCTTAAAAAGTTTATGATTTATAAATATGGTTTTTGAAAGGCGCTTTGATATCTATATATCGAATGCCTAAGTTGTTAACTAGTTTATGAAAAGGATTTTGAATTAATTTGGGAAACTCATTATGATATATGAAATGATTTTTTAGATTTGGTTGTGGATTACTAGAGATTGAGTTGCGAAAGCTTTTAGTAATTGATTTATGAAATGTATTCTGATATGTGAGATTGTTTAGAAGAAATTTATTATTCGCTAGACCATGGTAACTCATTCCTTTCTTCTCATCATTTTTTATCCAGGTCCCTCGGTTAGTAGCTTAGAGCAAAAGCATTATCGCGGGAATTATTGAGAGTTGGATATTTGAGGTATAATTAGAGGCGCTTGGAAAAAGGACAGCCGTGTCACTCCCTCATCCTTATAGGAATTGGAATGTGACACCTAGAACAAACTAGATAATTCTACGTGCATCTTCTCTAGGTGCATGGCAAACACGTTTCCTTCATTTGCAATGCCAGCTATTCATGCCTTAGGTGGTGAAGAAAAGTCCAAAAATATTATTGGAAATGTGCCGTCCAAGTCAGTGCAAGAAGAGTCTCAGATAATGTCAAAGTCGTCAAGGCTTAGGCGATGAATTCTCCTATAAATAGAGGTAGACGTCCAATCTTCCGAAGAAGACCAGCTTGAAAACCTCCTCTCCTTCCTTTTGTAATACCAACTAATAATAGAAGCCTTTCTTCCTTTGTTCCCTTGCTATATTCCACATATACAGATATACACTTGCCCACATCCTTCCGCAAAATCCAACAATGGTATCAGAGTTGCGTCTTTAATTGGTATCGGATGTTTGTCCTATCCACCCCTTCCTAAAACTACCTTTTCAAATTTCCAACAACTAAACTATGGCCAACACTACATCATCCTCCTTTCCCATTCCTATCTTTGATGGAAATAACTATGATTACTTGAGCATCAAAATGACTACGTACTTGATGGCTCAAGACTTATGGGACATCATTGAAAAAGGTTACGAGCTCCACAAGAAGGTACAAGTGTTCCAAAGGATCAACTACAAAATGATGCAAGGGCTTTATGTGTTAGTCAACAAGCACTCTCGGAAACGATATTTCTAAGAATAATTGAAGAGAAGATTGTGAAGGAGGCTTATGAGACATTACAAGAAGAATTTCAAGGTACCGAATAGGTACAAACTATTCAAATTTAGACTTTGAGAAGGGAATTTGAGAATTCTAAAATAAAAAATTATGAGACTGTACAAGAATGTTGTGGAAGATTGAAAGAACTGGTAAATCAAATGAGAGCCTATGGAGATGATATCACTGATCAGAGGATTATTGGAAAAATATCGGTGACGCTCCCTAGAAAATACAATTCTATTGTCTCTACTATAGATCATCAAAGGATATAAAAACCCTATCAGTGAGTGAACTAATTCCCTCTTTAGAAGCATATGAAAAAAGAATGTAAGTGTAGGATGAAGATACAATTGAAAGTGCGTTTCAGTCAAAAATGAATATACGGTCTCATAATTCTAAAATAGTGGAAGAAGCTCATGGAAAAATTAAAGAGGAGGAGAAACTACACAAAAGAAAAAATATCCACCTTGTGGGATTTGCCAGAAGACTAATCATTTGGAAAAGGATTGCAGGTTTAAAAATAAACCACAATGCCGCTCTTACTTATGAAGTCGGAAGTAGATGATGAAAATATCACACATTGAAATCAACTAGAGAGGCACTCAACTTCAATACTTGGAGCACAATTAAAATATAACGGTTAAAAAGAAAACGCATTCATTCCCATCCTCTTGTCTCTATTCATTCTCCATCTTCCAAGTGGCGATTCATTAACTTGGAGTTTACTTTTCTTCCTCTCCCTCTCTCTCGATAGCTCGACGGGGACAACTTAGCAACTTCAATATAGTGCAAAAAGAAAACTAGTTTTAATACTTTATATTCCAACATGACTGTAGTTTGAGTCAAATTTGAGGTTTTCTAGGGTCATTTAAAGACCATCGTCTTCTTCTCTGCTCGTCAAGACGCCAAAAGAAAGACAAACTTCAACCTCTGGCGTCTAAAGTTCACTCGATCTTTCCGTAGCAAGAAAATGGCGAACAATTCTCTGGCGAGTCTGCCAACAAACATTGTGTGGGGACAGCAGCAAGACCACAATGCAAACGAGATTGATGCACCGAGGCTGTCTTTCCTCAGTGAGCACACCTCGAGAAGCGAAGCCAGTGTGATCACTTTACCGGTCCCGGGAAGCGCGACCCCAATGACGCCCGTGACGCGCCACGGGGGGGTATGTGGGCCAGCGAGGTTCTCAGGCAGGTCATCCCCGGACATGCGGCAGAGAATAGAGAGCGCATCACCGGAGACTGCAAGGCACGTGGCGCTGAGGATGTACGAGAGCCTGAAGAGGCATGGGTTGAGGAGCGAAGCTGGAAGAGCATTTGCCACAGAAGTAGAAGGTGACGTGGAGAATATAAAAAACGTAGTAGACGAGAGTGTGAGGAAGAAGTCAGAGGAGCTTCTGGGAATGGAGTACTTGCTAAAAGATGGTTTCGTGAATTATCTGCGGGACATGGCCAAGATCACGCCCCCTATCCCTCAGCAGAACCGGGCGAGCTCCAGGCAGTTTGGCGAGGCGTTTCATCATGTCGGTGTATGGGTCGGTTGGCGGCTCCATTCGAAGAGTGGTCAGGCTCGTCCGTACGGACTGTCTATGCTGAGCACGGTGGTGGGTGGCACGAAGGCTGATTAGTCCGAGAAGACCACTTTTAACTCGGGTTTTTGGAGAAAGGTCAGCTGGAGCAGAATAAGGTCAGACGGTCGGACCGGTCGGACTGGTGCTGGCTTCTGGCCGGCCGGTGTGTCAAACGGCCAAGTCAGGACGGACGGTCTGGGCCTCCTGAAGACAATGGTGGGTGGCATGTGATCAGATTCGTCCGGGAAGCCAACAATCAACTCAGATCTTTGGAGGAAGGTCTGCTAGAACATAAACTGGAAGAGAGGAAGAACGAGGAGAGAGAGAGAGCTCGACGGTTGGGGCTAATGGAGGGGAGAGAGAGAGTGAAGATAGAGCTGAAGTCTTCTCCATCAAGGTTCATCAATGTTTGCTTCAACTCCCCATGCAAGTCCCCTCATCTTCTCTCTCTTCCTTTGCCCTTATCCAATTGCTTTTAAGAGTAATTTGGTCATTTCCACCTTGCACAAATTACCAATTTGACCTTGGGCTAAAATTGATGTATGGGCCTAAGAAATGGGCTGGGCTATGAATAAAAATGGGCTTGGGAATTGATTGGGCTTAATTAGGCTCAAATGGGCTTAAGATTAGGTAATGGGCTTGGAAGGAGGAATAGTTGGTTTGGGCCCAATGGGCTCATTTACTTGCCTTAGGCCCACCATGGTGGTTGTCCCACCTTGGGCTTAAGTCCCACCTTGGGCTTAAGGCCCACACTGGCTTCGCTCGGCCCACGTCCTCTCAGGCTTGATTCCTCGATCCGTAAGTCCTTTTTCCCCACACTCGGCTCGCCTGGCACTGTTGACTGTCGAAGTAGCATCATACAAAGTCCGTCCCAAACATTCCCGATAATTCGAAGTCCAATCCTTAGTTCTCATACCATGTCAATATCGCCCAATGCCATTTCGGGTACAACTAAGACTGACAAGCGGCTTTGAGGATTCACACGTAACCGACTCGTGCCAAACCACGTTCAAGACATTCTCGACACATGGACGTCCTTGACTACATGAAATTGCGGAGGATAGATTCTTATTTCAAAGTACAAGATTACTGAGGATCGACCTAGGGTCTTTCGCGGGTTCAATAATAGTAAATGGAATCACCCGTCGTTCCATTATGTTATGTTCGCAAATCGACTTCTAGTCGTCCTTGAAATCGGCCTGCCTATCTACAGGATCATCCTCATGCAAGTCTTACGATCAAGTCATTTTCTCAGGTCAAGTTCTTTAGTCGTACGAGTTCTGTCCTCATGATCATTTCCCCTCAAGGTCAGTATCTCAGGAGTGATCAATTCCGAGTGAGATCAACCAACAATGCATTGACAAAATTCACATTCATTTATCCTTGAGGGCTTGAATTTCAGGATGTCACATAATATCTATCTTGAAATTTCTAGAAATTGGATCAATAATTTAACAATTTCTAAACAAGGTGTATGCCAAGCAAATTTTCACACTACTTTACCACGTGGTCATAATCACATTTATATGATACAAATGACTAGGCTGCACACTTTCAACAATCTCAAGGGGGTAAGTACACTATCAGTACCAAAAGTTGTGTACGGCGCTCACTTTGGTGCCAAAAGTTTATGTCGGGTCACTTAAGTGCCAAAAATTTTGAAAAATGATCATTTTAGTGCCAACGCCGATTTGGTTGGCTGGAAATCCGACATGGCAATTTTTTATTAATTTTTAAGTCGACGTGGATCGCCGGAGAATACAATCAGCATACAAACAATAAAACGACGTCGTTTAACGTCTTTTCTCCCAAATAAGAATCCCTAAATCCCCAAATCGACCAGAATCGGAAGTTGAAAACCCTAAATCCGCAATTCGACCAATTCGAGTGCATACTTCGATTTTCTTCCAAAGTTATCAGCTCGCTCTTACAAATGGAGGGCAGAAGCTTCAGTAGCGGCTCACATTCCTATAAAAAAAACGAATTAGATGATGAGTGTTACTGTTATTGTGGGTTATCGAGTCCGAGAAGAACATCTGGGACTTGGTTGAATCCCAGGAGAAGATTCCATGGGTGCGGCATTTATAGAGAAGGCTCGAAGTGCAAATATTTCAAATGAGTTGATAGGAAATTCTCTGATCGAGCGACAGAGGTGATTTTAGAGTTACTTGAAGGCCGACATCAACCTCCACCTACATTAATGTACGAGTTGGAGGATGTCAACTCAATGCAAGCTCAAATGAAGGATTTAACATCTCTGGTTGACCATTTGAAGATGGAGGTTTCAAGGCTGAAAATTGAAAGAAACTTTTATCGAGTGTTGATTGTGTTGTTGTCCTCTTATGTAGTTTATTCAAATGTGAAGTGAGTAATGAGAAGAAGTTTGTATGTCTACCATAGTCGAAGACGTGGAAATGGAAGTAAAATGTGTTTTTGCTTTGCTGCAATTTTTGTATGGAGCATAAGGTTTTGTTGTAATCTATGGTAGAAATGGAAGATTGGAGTTGGAATGCATTAGTTGTGAGTACTTAAAAGTTTTATTATTTAGTTGTGTATTGTCAATGTTTGTTTTGATTAGTTTGTGCTTCAGATATAATGGTTTGCCGCATTTTTTATTTGGTAATGATTTGCTGGTTTGCTGCAACTACAAACCATGGTGAAATTAAGGGATGGTGGCAAATTCACAATTGACCATTTCAGTACCATAAGTTGTAAATAGTAACCGCTTGAGTGCTAAGTTTTTATAAAAGTGATCATTTAAGTGCTAGTCGCGATTACAAAGTGATCACTTGTGTTGCACAAGTTTAAAAAAAAAAAGAACATATTAGTTTCAAACGTCACTTGACTTGCACCAGTCATGGTGGATCTTGCATCAATTGGGTTGCTAGTGCATCTTCTTGCACCAGCCCATATAAGTGTTGATGCAACAAAATGCACTAGCACCCAAAATTGCTCATGCAAGAAGATGCAGCTCCCACAACTACACCAAGGCAAGCTGGTGCATTTTGTTCTTGCACTAGATGCACTAGCACATATAACTAGAACCCACAAATTCATTAGCATCCACAACTTCAACCAGCAACAGTATATGCACACATCTAAAAATAATATCAACCTCATAAGAACATTGCTCCGACAGCAAAAATTATATAGCATAACTAATAACTGTCTTGCTAGCATTACTAGCCGAAACCTACATAAGAGAAAATAACAAAAATAGCTATTGCATTGACATTGGTTGATTGTTTACAAAATAAAAACATGTCTAACTTTACTCCTCAATCACTGAAGGTTTAGCACCCTCTTCATAAAAAAAAAAAAATGGCAATATGCACCCTCCTAAAAAAACAGTGGTAGCAATTACCATCAATAAAGATATAATATCCAACACTCTCCTAAAAAAAGAAACATAAAAAAGACCATGTCCAGTACCACATAAAAAAAAACCATGTCCAGCACCCTTCCATCAGTCAATATGCACAACATCCTGATCACATTTTCCTCTTAGAGCTTTGAATTGATTCATAATCCGAGCATTCTTTCAAACTGGATGTGCAAGTTCTTTAACTGGGCTTTCTATCACCTCATTTTCCTTGTTCTTGATAGCGGCTATTTTTGTTCTAGCACGTGTCATGTGTTGGTCCATATGATCACTATTGCTCCCAATCATTGGTTAAGATGGAACTAGTGATGGATTCTTTTTGGATGGCTGTTTTGCAACTTTACCCGCTGTCTTCTTCTTTGGGGCACTCTTCTTTGGCCGCACCCTTGATTCTTGAGTTAGCCCACCTTGAGAGAGAAGTACCTCCGAAGTTCTCCCAAGCTACAAGAACATAGCGATATTGTCAACCAAATGAATTGCAGTACAACAAATTAAATGTATAAGGCCTACAAATCTTACATTCAAAATAGTCATTCCAGTACGTTAATTTGTGTAAATCTCATAACCATGGTGACCATAATAGCCTGAAGGCCAGACAAAACAAGAGAACGAGGAGTCGACTGAAAATATTCCCTTTTTTTCCATAGAAAATTCGCTCCTCGCCCATTTTTTGCCTGAAAAACCCCCACAGTTGGAATAATGCTAGGAAACATGACTTCTAAAAGCTTTAGTTCCGTACGGCCATTCATTTTGGAGACCAGAGCAGCCTGAAGGCCAGATAAAACAAGGGAACGAAGAGTCGACTGAAAATATTCCCTTTTTTTCCATAGAAAATTCCCTTTCCGGCTACTTTTTTGCTTGGAAAACCCCCACAGTTGGAAATCTGCTTGGAAACATGGCTTCCAAAAGCTTTAGTTTCATACGACCCATCATTTTGGAGACCACAGAAGCCTGAAGGCCAGACAAAACAAGAGAACGAAGAGTCGACTAAAAATATTCCCTTTTTTTCCATAGAAAATTCCCTTTCCATCCATTTTTTGCATGAAAAATCCCCACAGTTGGAAACCTGCTTGGCAACATGACTTCCAAAAGCTTTAGTTCCGTATGGCCATTCATTTTGGAGACCACAGTAGTCTGAAGGCCAGACAAAACAAGAGAATGGAGAGTTGACCGAAAATATTCCATTTTTTTACATAGAAAATTCCCTTTCCGGCCATTTTTTGCCTGAAAAACACCCACAGTTGGAAATCTGCTTGGAAACATGACTTCCAAAAGCTTTAGTTCCATACAGCCATTCATTTTGGAGACCACAGCAGCCTGAAGGCCAGACAAAACAAGAGAACGAAGAGTCGACTAAAAATCTTCCATTTTTTTCCATAGAAAATTGCCTTTAAGGCCATTGTTTGCCTGAAAAACCCCCACACTTGGAAATCTGCTAGGAAACATGACTTCAAAAGCTTTAGTTCCATACAGCCATTCATTTTGGAGACCACAACAGCCTAAAAGCCAGACAAAATAAGAGAACGAAGAGTCGACCGAAAATATTCCCTTTTTTTCCATAGAAAATTCCCCTTCCGGCCATGTTTTGCCTGAAAAACCCCCACAGTTGGAAATCTGCTTGGAAACATGACTTCCAAAAGCTTTATTTCCGTACGGCCACTCATTTTGGAGACCACAGCAGCCTGAAGGTCAGACAAAACAAGAGAACGAAGAGTCGATTGGAAATATTCCCTTTTTTCCATAGAAAATTCCCTTTCTGGCCATTTTTTGCCTGAAAAAACCCCACAGTTGGAAATCTGCTTGGAAACATGACTTCCAAAAGCTTTAGTTCCTTAGGGGCATTCATTTTGGTGACCACAACAGCCTGAAGGCCAGATAAAACAAGAGAACAAGGAGTCGACTGAAAATATTCCTTTTTTTTCCATAGAAAATTCCCTTTCTGGCCATTTTTTGCCTGAAAAACCCCCACAGTTGGAAATCTGTATGGAACATGACTTGGAAAAGCTTTAGTTCTGTAAGAGCATTCATTTTGGAGACGACAGCAGCTTGAAAGCCAGACAAAACAAGAGAACGAAGAGTCGACTAAAAATATTCCATTTTTTTCCATAGAAAATTCCCTTTCCGGCTATTTTTTGTCTAGAAAACCCCCGCAGTTGGAAATCCACTTGGAAACATGGCTTTGAAAAGCTTTAGTTCCGTACGACCCATCATTTTGGAGACCACAGCAGACTGAAGGCAAGACAAAACAAGAGAACAAAGAGTTGACTAAAAATATTCCATTTTTTTCCATAGAAAATTCCTTTTCCGGCCATTTTTTTGCTTGAAAAACCCTCACAGTTGGAAATCTACTTGGAAACATGACTTCCAAAAGCTTTAGTTCTGTACGGCCATTCATTTTGGAAACCACAGTAGCCTGAACGCCAGACAAAACAAGAGAACGAAGAGTCGACTGTAAATATACCCTTTTTTTTAATAGAAAGTTCCTTGTCCGGCCATGTTTCGCCTGGAAAATCCCCACAATTGGAAATCTGCTTGGAAACATGACTTCCAAAAGCTTTGGTTCCGTACGACCAATCATTTTGGAGAGCACAGCAACCTGAAGGCCAGACGAAACAAGAGAACGAAAACTCGACTGAAAATATTCTCTTTTTTTCCATAGAAAATTCCCTTTCCGGCAATTTTTTGCCTTAAAAACCACCACAGTTGGAAATCTGCTTGGAAACATGACTTCCAAAAGCTTTAGTTCTGTACGATCATTCATTTTGGAGACCACAGCAGCCTGAAGGCTAGACAAAACAAGAGAACGAAGAGTCGACTAAAAATATTCCTTTTTTTTACATAGAAAATTCCCTGTGTGGCCATTTTTTGTCTCGAAAATCCCCATAGTTGGAAATCTGCTTGAAAACATGGCTTCCAAAAGCTTTAATTCCGTACGACCCATCATTTTGGAGACCACAGCAGCCTGAAGGCAAGACAAAACAAGAGAACGAAGAGTCAACTGAAAATATTCCCTTTTTTATTCCATAGAAAATTCCATTTCCGGCCATTTTTTGCCCGAAAAACCCCCACAATTGGAATTCCGCTTGGAAACAAGACCTCTAAAAGCTTTAGTTCCATACAGCCATTCATTTTGGAGACCACATCAGCCTGAAGGACGGACAAAACAAGAGAACGAAGAGTCGACTGAAAATATTCCCTTTTTTTTCCATAGAAAATTCCCTTTCCGGCTATTTTTTGCCTGAAAAACCCCCACAATTGGAAATCAGCTAGGAAACATGACTTCCAAAAGCCTTAGTTCCGTACGGCCATTCATTTTGGAGACTACACTAGCCTGAAGGCAAGACAAAACAAGAGAACGAAGAGTCGACTGAAAATCTCCCATTTTTTTACATAGAAAATTCCCTTTTCGGCCATTTTTTTGCGTCAAAAACTCCCACAGTTGGAAATCTGCTTGGAAACATGACTTCCAAAAGCTTTAGTTCCGTACGGCCATTCATTTTGGAGACCACAACAGCCTGAAGGCCAGACAAAACAAGAGAACGAAGAGTCGACTGAAAATGTTCCCTTTTTTTTCCATAGAAAATTCCCTTTCCGGCCATTTTTTGCCTGATAAACCACCAAAGTTGGAAATTTGCTCGGAAACATGGCTTCCAAAAGCTTTAGTTCCGTACGACACATCATTTTGGAGACCACAGCAGCCTGAAGGCCAGAAAAAACAAGAGAACGAAGAGTCGACTGAAAATATTCCCTTTTTTTCCATCGAAAATTCCCTTTCCGGCCATTTTTTGCCTGAAAAACACCGACAGTGGAAATCTGCTTGGAAACATGACTTCCAAAAGCTTTATTTCCGTATGGCCATTCATTTTGGAGACCACAGCAGCCTGGAGGCCAAACAAAACAAGAGAACAAAGAGTCGACTGAAAATATTCCCTTTTTTTCCGTAGAAAATTCCCTTTCCGGCCATTTTTTGCTTGAAAAACCCGCATAGTTGGAAATCTGCTTGGAAACATGACTTCCAAAAGCTTTAGTTCCATACGGCCATTCATTTTGGAGACCAGAACAGCCTGAAGGCCAGACAAAACAAGAGAATGAAGAGTCGACTGAAAATATTCCCTTTTTTATTCCTTAGAAAATTCATTTTCCGGCCATTTTTTGCCTGAAAAACACCCACAGTTGGAAATCTGCTTGGAAACAAGACTTCCAAAAGCTTTAGTTCCATACGGCCATTCATTTTGGAGACCACAGCAGCCTGAAGGACGGAAAAAACAAGAGAACGAAGAGTCGATTGAAAATATTCCCATTTTTTCCGTAGATTATTTCCTTTGCGGCTAGTTTTTGCTTGAAAAACCCCCACAGTTGGAAATCTGTCGGAAACATGACTTCCAAAAGCTTTAGTTCCATACGGCCATTCATTTTGGAGACCACAACAGCCTGAAGGCCAGAAAAAATAAGAGAACGAAGAGTCGACTGAAAATATTCCCTTTTTTATTCCATAGAAAATTCCCTTACCGGCCATTTTTTGCCTGAAAAACCCCCACAGTTGGAAATCTGCTTGGAAACAAGACTTCCACAAGCTTTAGTTCCATACGGCCATTCATTTTGGAGACCACAGCAGCCTGAAGGACAGACAAAACAAGAGAACGAAGAGTCGACTGAAAATATTCCCTTTTTTTCCGTAGATTATTTCCTTTGCGGCTAGTTTTTGCTTGAAAAACCCCACAGTTGGAAATCTGTTGGAAACAAGACTTCCAAAAGCTTTAGTTCCATACGGCCATTCATTTTGGAGGCCACAACAGCCTGAAGGCCAGAAAAAATAAGAGAACGAAGAGTCGACTGAAAATATTCCCTTTTTTATTCCATAGAAAATTCCCTTTCCGGCCATTTTTTGCCTGAAAAACCCCCACAGTTGGAAATTTGCTTGGAAACAAGACTTCCAAAAGCTTTAGTTCCATACGGCCATTCATTTTGGAGACCACAACATCTTGAAGGATGGACAAAACAAGAGAACGAAGAGTCGACTGAAAATATTACCATTTTTTCCGTAGATTATTTCCTTTGCGGCTAGTTTTTGCTTGAAAAACCCCCACAGTTGGAAATCTGCTTGGAAACATGACTTCCAAAAGCTTTAGTTCCATACGGCCATTCATTTTGGAGACCACAACAGCCTGAAGGCCATAAAAAATAAGAGAACGAAGAGTCGACTGAAAATATTCCCTTTTTTATTCAATAAAAATTCCCTTTTCGGCCATTTTTTTGCGTGAAAAACTCCCACAGTTGGAAATCTGCTTGGAAACATGACTTCCAAAAGCTTTAGTTCCGTACGGCCATTCATTTTGGAGACCACAACAGCCTGAAGGATGGACAAAACAAGAGAACGAAGAGTCGACTGAAAATATTCCCTTTTTTATTCAATAAAAATTCCCTTTTCGGCCATTTTTTTGCGTGAAAAACTCCCACAGTTGGAAATCTGCTTGGAAACATGACTTCCAAAAGCTTTAGTTCCGTACGGCCATTCATTTTGGAGACCACAACAGCCTGAAGGATGGACAAAACAAGAGAACGAAGAGTCGACTGAAAATATTCCCTTTTTTTCCATAAAAATTCCCTTTCCAGCTATTTTTTGCCTGAAAAACCCCCACAGTTGGAAATCTGCTAGGAAACATGACTTCCAAAAGCTCTAGCTCCGTACGGCCATTCATTTTGGAGACTACAGCAGCCTGAAGGCCAGACAAAAGAAGAGAACGAAGAGTCAACTGAAAATCTCCCATTTTTTTACATAGAAAATTCCCTTTTCGGCCATTTTTTTGCGTGAAAAACTCCCACAGTTGGAAATCTGCTTGGAAACATGACTTCCAAAAGCTTTAGTTCCGTACGGCCATTCATTTTGGAGACCACAACAGCCTAAAGGCCAGACAAAACAAGAGAACGAAGAGTCGACTGAAAATATTCCCCTTGTTATTCCATAGAAAATTCCCTTTTCGGCCATTTTTTGCCTGATAAACCCCCACAGTTGGAAATCTGCCCGGAAACATGGCTTCCAAAAGCTTTAGTTCCATACGACCCATCATTTTGGAGACCACAGGAGCCTGAAGGGCAGACAAAACAAGAGCACGAAGAGTCGACTGAAAATATTCCCCATTTTTCCGTAGATTTTTGCCTTTGCGGCCATTTTTTGCCTGAAAAACCCCACAGTTGGAAATCTGCTTGGAAACATGACTTCCAAAAGCTTCGGTTCCGTACCACCAATTATTTTGGAGACCACAGCAGCCTGAAGGCCAAACAAAACAAGAGAACGAAGAGTCGACTGAAAATATTCCCTTTTTTTCCGTAGATTATTTCCTTTGCGGCTAGTTTTTGCTTGAGAAACCCCAACAGTTGGAAATCTGCTTGGAAACATGACTTCCAAAAGCTTTAGTTCCGTACGGCCATTCATTTTGGAGACCACAATAGCCTGAAGGCCAAACAAAACATGAGAACGAAGACTCGACTGAAATTATTCCCTTTTTTTTTCCATAGAAAATTCCCTTTCCGGCCATTTTTTGCATGATAAACCCCCAAAGTTGGAAATCTGCTTGGAAACATGGCTTCCAAAAGCTTTAGTTCCGTACGACACATCATTTTGGAGACCACAGCAGCCTGAAGGCCAGAAAAAACAAGAGAACGAAGAGTCAACTGAAAATATTGCCTTTTTTTCCATAGAAAATTCCCTTTCCGGGCATTTTTTGCCTGAAAAACCCCGACGGTTGGAAATCTGCTTGGAAACATGACTTCCAAAAGCTTTACTTCCGTACGGCCATTCATTTTGGAGACCACAGCAACCTGAAGGCTAGACAAAACAAGAGATCGAAGAGTCGATTGAAAATTTTCCATTTTTTTACAGAGAAAATTCCCTTTGAGGCAATTTTTTGACTTAAAAACCACCACAGTTGGAAATTTGCTTGCAAACATGACTTCCAAAAGCTTTAGTTTCGTATGGCCATTCATTTTCGAGACCAGAACATCCTGAAGGCCAGACAAAACAAGAGAACGAAGAGTCGACTAAAAATATTCCCTTTTTTATTCCATAGAAAATTCCCTTTCCGGCCATTTTTTGCCTGATAAACCCCCACAGTTGGAAATCTGCCCGGAAACATGGCTTCCAAAAGCTTTAGTTCCATATGACCCATCATTTTGGAGACCACAGCACCCGAAGGGCAGACAAAACAAGAGGACGAAGAGTCAACTGAAAATATTCCCTATTTTTCCGTAGATTATTGCCTTTGCGGCTAGTTTTTGCTTGAAAATCCCCCACAGTTGGAAATCTGCTTGGAAACATGACTTCCAAAAGCCTTAGTTCCATACGGCCATTCATTTTGGAGACCACAACAGCCTGAAGGCCAGACAAAACAAGAGAACGAAGACTCGACTGAAAATATTTCCTTTTTTTTCCATAGAAAATTCCCTTTCCTAACATTTTGTGCATGAAAAACCCCCACAGTTGGAGATCTGCTTGAAAACATGACTTCCAAAAGCTTTAGTTCCGTACAGCCATTCATTTTGGAGACCACAGCAGCCTGAAGGCCAGACAAAACAAGAGAACGAAGAGTCGACTGAAAATCTTCCATTTTTTTACATAGAAAATGCCCTTTTTGGCCATTTTTTTGCATGAAAAATTCCCACAGTTGGAAATATGCTTGGAAACATGACTTCCGAAAGCTTTAGTTCCGTATGGCCATTCATTTTGAATACCCCAACAGCCTGAAGGCCAGACAAAACAAGAGAACGGAGAGTCGACTGAAAATCTTCCATTTTTTTACATAGAAAATTCCATTTTCGGCCATTTTTTTGCGTGAAAAACTCCCACAGTTGGAAATCTGCATGGAAACAAGACTTCCAAAAGCTTTAGTTCCGTACGGCCATTCATTTTGGAGACCACAACAGCCTGAAGGCCAGGCTAAACAAGAGAACAAAGAGTCGATTGAAAATATTCCATTTTTTTCCATAGAAAATTCCCTTTCCAGCCATTTTTTGCCTGATTAACCCCCACAGTTGGAAATATGCTTGGAAACATGACTTCCAAAAGCTTTAGTTCCATACGACACATCATTTGGGAGACCATAGCAGCCTGAAGGCCAGACAAAACAAGAGAACGAAGAGTCGACTGAAAATATTCCATTTTTTTCATAGAAAATTCCCTGTCCGTCCATTTTTTGCCTGAAAAACCCCACAGTTGGAAATCTGCTTGGAAACATGACTTCCACAAGCTTTAGTTCCGTACGGCCATTCATTTTTGAGACCACACCAGCCTGAAGGCCAGACAAAACAAGAGAACGAAGATTCGACTGAAAATATTCCCTTTTATTTTTTCCATAGAAAATTCCCTTTCCGGCCATTTTTTGCCTGATAAACCCCCAAAGTTGGAAATCTGCTTGGAAACATGGCTTCCAAAAGCTTTAGTTCTGTATCACACATGATTTTGGAGACCACAGCAGCCTGAAGGCCAGACAAAGCAAGAGAAAGAAGAGTCGACTGAAAATATTTGCTTTTTTTTCCATAGAAAATTCCCCTCCCGGTCATTTTTTTGCCTGAAAAAACCCCCACAGTTGGAAATATGCTTGGAAACAAGACTTCCCAAAGCTTTAGTTCCATATGGCCATTCATTTTGGAGACCACAGCAGCCTGAAGGACAGACAAAACAAGAGAACGAAGAGTCGACTGAAAATATTCCCTTTTTTTCCGTAGATTATTTCCTTTGCGGCTAGTTTTTGCTTGAAAAACCCCCCACAGATGGAAATCTGCTTGGAAACATGACTTCCAAAAGCTTTAGTTTCGTACGGCCATTCATTTTGGAGACCACAGCAGCCTGGAGGCCAAACAAAACAAGAGAACCAAGTGTCGACTGAAAATATTCCCTTTTTTTCCGTAGATTATTTCCTTTGCGGCTAGTTTTTGCTTGAAAAACCCCCCACAGATGGAAATCTGCTTGGAAACATGACTTCCAAAAGCTTTAGTTTCGTACGGCCATTCATTTTGGAGACCACAGCAGCCTGGACGCCAAACAAAACAAGAGAACAAAGTGTCGACTGAAAATATTCCCTTTTTTTCAGTAGATTATTTCCTTTGCGGCTAGTTTTTGCTTGAAAAACACCCCACAGATGGAAATCTGCTTGGAAACATGACTTCCAAAAGCTTTAGTTTCGTACGGCCATTCATTTTGGAGACCACAGCAGCCTGGAGGCCAAACAAAACAAGAGAACCAACTGTCGACTGAAAATATTCCCTTTTTTATTCCATAGAAAATTCCCTTTCCGGCCATTTTTTGCCTGAAAAACCGCCACAGTTGGAAATCTGCTTGGAAACATGACTTCCAAAAGCTTTAGTTCCGTACGGCCATTCATTTTGGAGACCACAACAGCCTGAAGGCCAGACAAATGAAGAGAACGAAGCGTCGACTGAAAATATTCCCTTTTTTTTTTCCATAGAAAATTCCCTTTCCGGCCATTTTTTTCTTGATAAACCCCGAAAGTTGGAAATCTGCTTGGAAACATGGCTTCCAAAAGCTTTAGTTCCGTACGACACATCATTTTGGAGACCACAACAGCCTGAAGGCCAGAGAAAGCAAGAGAACGAAGAGTCGACTGAAAATATTCGCTTTTTTTCCATAGAAAATTCCCCTTCCGGTCATTTTTTCCATGAAAAACCCCCACAGTTGGAAATCTGCTTGGAAACAAGACTTCCCAAAGCTTTAGTTGCATACGGCCATTCATTTTGGAGACCACAGCAGCCTGAAGAACGGACAAAACAAGAGAACGAAGAGTCGACTGAAAATATTCCCTTTTTTTCCGTAGATTATTTCCTTTGTGGCTAGTTTTTGCTTGAAAAACCCCCACAGTTGGAAATCTGCTTGGCAACAAGACTTCCAAAAGCTTTAGTTTCGTACGACCATTCATTTTGGAGACCACAGTAGCCTGGAGGCCAAACAAAACAAGAGAACAAAGTGTCGACTGAAAATATTCCCTTTTTTTCCGTAGAAAATTCCATTTCCGGCCATTTTTTGCCTGAAAAACCCCCACAATTGGAAATCTGCTTGGAAACACGACTTCGAAAAGCTTTAGTTCCGTACGGCCATTCATTTTGGAAACCACAGCAGCCTGAAGGCCAGACAAAACAAGAGAACGAAGAGTCGACTGAAAATTTTCCATTTTTTTACATAGAAAATTACCTTTCAGGCCATTTTTTGCCTGAAAAACTCCCACAGTTTGAAATCTGCTTGGAAACATGTCTTCCAAAAGCTTTAGTTCCTTATGGCCATTCATTTTGGAGACCACAACAGCCTGAAGGCCAGACAAAACAAGAGAACGAAGAGTCGACTAAAAATATTCCCTTTTTTATTCCATAGAAAATTCTCTTTCCGACCATTTTATGCCTGATAAACCCCCACAGTTGGAAATCTGCTCGGAAACATGGCTTCCAAAAGCTTTAGTTCCGTACGACCCATCATTTTGGAGACCACAGCAGCCTGAAGGGTAGACAAAACAAGAGAACGAAGAGTCGACTCAAAATATTCCCTTTTTTTCCGTAGATCATTTCCTTTGCGGCTTGTTTTTGCTTGAAAAACCCCCATAGTTGGAAATCTGCTTGGAAACATGACTTCCAAAAGCTTTAGTTCCATACGGCCATTCATTTTTTGAGACCACAACAGCCTGAAGACCAGACAAAACAAGAGAACGAAGAGTCAACTGAAAATATTTCCTTTTTTTCCATAGAAAATTCCTTTTCCGGCCATTTTTTGCCTGAAAAAACCTAACAGTTGGACATATGTTTGGAAACATGACTTCCAAAAGCTTTAATTCTGTACGAGCATTTATTTTGGAGACCATAGCAACCTGAAGGCCCGACAAAACAAGAGAACCGAGAGTCCACAGAAAATATTCCCTTTCCGGCCATTTTTTGCCTAATAAATCCCCACAGTTCGAAATCTGCTCGGAAACATGGCTTCTAAAAGCTTTAATTCCGTACGACCCATCATTTTGGAGACCACAGCAGCCTGAAGGCCAGACAAAATAAGAGAGCGAAGAGTCAACTGAAAATATTCCCTTTTTTTCCATGGAAAATTCCCTTTCCGAGCATTTTTTGCCTGAAAAACCCCGAGAGTTGCAAATCTGCTTGGAAACATGACTTACGAAAGCTTTAGTTTCGTACGGCCATTCATTTTGGAGACCACAACAGCCTGAAGGCCAGACAAAACAAGAGAACAAAGAGTCGGCTGAAAATATTCCATTTTTTTACGTAGAAAATTCCCTTTCCGGCCATTTTTTGCTTGGAAAAACCTCACAGATGGAAATTTGCTTGGAAACATGACTTCCAAATGCTTTAGTTCCGTACGAGCATTAATTTTGGAGACCACAACAGCCTGAAGGCTAGACAAAACAATAGAACGAAGAGTCGATTGAAAATATTCCATATATTTTTCCTTAGAAAATTCCCTTTTCGACCATTTTTTGCCTGATAAACCCCCACAGTTGGAAATCTGCTTGAAAACATGACTTCCAAAAGCTTTAGTTTCGTACGGCCATTCATTTTGGAGACCACAGTAGCCTGAAGGACGGACAAAACAAGAGAACGAAGAGTCAACTGAAAATATTTCCTTTTTTTCTGTAGATTATTCCCTTTGCGGCTAGTTTTTGACTGAAAAACCCCCACAAATGGAAATCTGCTTGGAAACATGACTTCCAAAAGCTTTAGTTCAGTATGGCCATTCATTTTGGAGACCACAGCATCCTGAAGGCCAGACAAAACAAGAGAACGAAGAGTCTACTGAAAATATTTCCTTTTTTTCCGTAGATTATTCCCTTTGCGTCTAGTTTTTGCTTGAAAAACCTCCACAGTTGGAAATCTGCTTGGAAACATGACTTCCAAAAGCCATAGTTCCATACGGCCATTCATTTTAGAGACCACAACAGCCTGAAGGCCAGACAAAACAAGAGAACGAAGACTCGATTGAAAATATTTCCTTTTTTTTCCATAGAAAATTCCCTTTCCGGACATTTTGTGCATGAAAAACCCCCACAGTTGGAAATCTTGTAGGAAAAATGACTTCCAAAGGCTTTAGTTCCATACGGCCATTCATTTTGGAGACGACAGCACCCTGAAGAACAGACAAAACAAGAGAACGAAGAGTCGACTGAAAATCTCCCATTTTTTTACATAGAAAATTTCCTTTTCGGCCAATTTTTTGCGTGAAAACCTCCCACAGTTCCGTACGGCCATTCATTTTGGAGACCACAACAGCCTGAAGGCCAGACAAAACAAGAGAACGAAGAGTCGACTGAAAATATTCGCTTTTTTTCCATAGAAAATCCCCCTTTCGGTCATTTTTTGTTTGAAAAACCCCCACAGTTGGAAATCTGCTTGGAAACAAGGGTTCCAAAAGCTTTAGTTCTATACGGCCATTCATTTTGGAGACAACAGTAGCCTGAAGGACGGACAAAACAAGAGAACGAAGAGTCGACTGAAAATATTCCCTTGTTTTCCGTAGATTATTTCCTTTGCGGCTAGTTTTCGCTTGAAAAATCCCCACAGTTGGAAATCTGCTTGGAAACATGACTTCCAAAAGCTTTAGTTCCATACGGCCATTCATTTTGAGACTACAACATCTTGAAGGCCAGACAAAAGAAGAGAACGAAGAGTCGACTGAAAATATTCCCTTTTTTATTCCATAGAAAATTCCCTTTTCGGCCATTTTTTGCCTGATAAACCCCCACAGTTGGAAATCTGTTCGGAAACATGGCTTACAAAAGCTTGAGTTCCATACGACCCATCATTTTGGAGACCACAGCAGCCTGAAGGGTAGACAAAACAAAAGAACGAAGAGTCGACTCAAAATTTTCCATTTTTTTACATAGAAAATTCACTTTCCGGCAATTTTTTGCGTGAAAAACTCCCACAGTTGGAAATCTGTTCGGAAACATGTCTTACAAAAGCTTGAGTTCCGTACGACCCATCATTTTGGAGACCACAGCAGCCTGAAGGCCAGACAAAACAAGAGAACGAAGAGTCGATTGAAAATTTTCCATTTTTTTACAGAGAAAATTCCCTTTGAGGCAATTTTTTGCCTTAAAAACCACTAGAGTTGGAAATTTGTTTGGAAACATGACTTCCAAAAGCTTTAGTTTCGTGTGGCCATTCATTTTCGAGACCACAACAGCCTGAAGGCCAGAAAAAACAAGAGAACGAAGAGTCGACTAAAAATATTCCCATTTTTATTCCATAGAAAATTCCCTTTCCGGCCATTTTTTGCCTGATAAACCCCCACAGTTGGAAATTTGCCCGGAAACATGGCTTCCAAAAGCTTTAGTTCCATATGACCCATCATTTTGGAGACCACAGCAGCCTGAAGGGCAGACAAAACAAGATGACGAAGAGTCGACTGAAAATATTCCCTATTTTTCCGAAGATTATTGCCTTTGCGGCTAGTTTTTGCTTGAAAAACACCCACAGTTGGAAATCTGCTTGGAAACATGACTTCCAAAAGCCTTAGTTCCATACTGCCATTCATTTTGGAGACCACAACAGCCTGATGGCCAGACAAAACAAGAGAACGAAGACTCGACTGAAAATATTTCCTTTTTTTTCCATAGAAAATTCCCTTTCCTGACATTTTGTGCATGACAAACCCCCACAGTTGGAGATCTGCTTGAAAACATGACTTCCAAAAGCTTTAGTTCCGTACGGCCATTCATTTTGGAGACCACAGCAGCCTAAAGGCCAAACAAAACAAGAGAACGAAGAGTCGACTGAAAATATTCCATTTTTTTCATAGAAAATTCCCTTTCCGGCCATTTTTTGCCTGAAAAACTCCCACAGTTGGAAATCTGCTTGGAAACATGACTTCCAAAAGCTTTAGTTCCGTACAGCCATTCATTTTGGAGACCACACCAGCCTGAAGGCCAAACAAAAAAAGAGAACGAAGAGTCGACTGAAAATATTCCCTTTTTTTCCGTAGATTATTTCCTTTGCGGCTAGTTTTTGCTTGAAAAACCCCCACTGTTGGAAATCTGCTTGGAAACATGACTTCCAAATGCTTTAGTTCCATACGGCCATTCATTTTGGTGACCACAACAGCCTGAAGGCCAGAAAAAACAAGAGAACGAAGAGTCGACTGAAAATATTCCCCTTTTTATTCCATAGAAAATTCCCTTTCCGGCCATTTTTTGCCTGAAAAACCCCCACAGTTGGAAATCTGCTTTGAAACAAGACTTCCAAAATCTTTAGTTCCATACGGCCATTCATTTTGGAGACCACAGTAGCCTGAAGGACAGACAAAACAAGAGAACGAAGAGTCGACTGAAAATATTTCCTTTTTTTCCGTAGATTATTTCCTTTGTGGCTAGTTTTTGCTTGAAAAACCCCCACAGTTGGAAATCTGCTTGGAAACATGACTTCCAAATGCTTTAGTTCCATACGGCCATTCATTTTGGTGACCACAACATCCTGAAGGCCAGACAAAACAAGAGAACGAAGAGTCGACTGAAAATATTCCCCTTTTTATTCCATAGAAAATTCCCTTTCCGGCCATTTTTTGCCTGAAAAACCCCCACAGTTGGAAATCTGCTTTGAAACAAGACTTCCAAAATCTTTAGTTCCATACGGCCATTCATTTTGGAGACCACAGCTGCCTGAAGGCCAGACAAAACAAGAGAACGAAGAGTCGACTGAAAATATTCCCTTTTTTTTTCCGTAGAAAATTCCCTTTCCAGCCAATTTTTGCTCGAAAACCCCCACAATTGGAAATCTGCTTGGAAACATGTCTTCCAAAAGCTTTAGTTCCGTACGGCCATTCATTTTGGAGACCACAACAGCCTGAAGGCCAGACAAAACAAGAGAACGAAGACTCGACTGAAAATATTCCCGTTTTTTCATAGAATATTCCATTTGCGGCCATTTTTTGTCTGAAAAACCCCCCACAGTTGGAAATCTGCTTGGAAACATGACTTCCAAAAGCTTTAGTTCCATACGACACATCATTTTGGAGATCACAGCAGCCTGAAGGTCAGACAAAACAAGAGAACGAAAAGTCGACTGAAAATATTTCCTTTTTTTCCGTAGATTATTCCCTTTGCGGCTAGTTTTTGCTTGAAAAACCCCCACGGTTGGAAATCTGCTTGGAAACATGACTTCCAAAAGCCTTAGTTCCATACGGCCATTCATTTTGGATACCACAACAGCCTGAAGGCCAGACAAAACAGGAAAGCGAAGACTCGACTGAAAATATTTCCTTTTTTGTTCATAGAAAATTCCCTTTACGGACATTTTGTGTATGAAAAAACCCCACAGTTGGAAATCTACTTGAAAACATGACTTCCAAAAGCTTTAGTTCCGTACGGCCATTCATTTTGGAGACCACAGCAACCTGAAGGCCAGACGAAACAAGAGAACGAAGAGTCGACTGAAAATCTTCCATTTGTTTACATAGAAAATTCCCTTTTCGACCATTTTTTTTGCATGAAAAACTCCCACAGTTGGAAGTCTGCTTGGAAACATGACTTCCAAAAGCTTTAGTTCCGTACGGCCATTCATTTTGGAGACAACAACAGCCTGTAGGCCAGACAAAACAGGAGAACGAAGAGTCGACTCAAAATCTTCCATTTTTTTAAATAGAAAATTCCATTTTCAGCCATTTTTTTGCGTGAAAAACTCCCACATTTGGAAATCTGCATGGAAACATGACTTCCAAAAGCCATTCATTCTGGAGACCACAACAGCCTGAAGGCCAGGCAAAACAAGAGAACGAAGAGTCGATTGAAAATATTCCATTTTTTTTCCATAGAAAATTCAATTTCCGGCCATTTTTTGCTTGATAAACCCCTACAGTTGGAATTATGCTTGGAAACATGGCTTCCAAAAACATTAGTTCCATCCGACACATCATTTGGGAGACCATAGCAGCCTGAAGGCCAGACAAAACAAGAGAACAAATAGTCAACTTAAAATATTCGATATTTTTTTATAGAAAATTCCCTTTCCGGCCATTTTTTGCCCGAAAAACTCCCACAGTTGGAAATCTGCTTGGAAACATGACTTCCAAAAGCTTTAGTTCCGTATGGCCATGCATTTTGGAGACCACAATAGCCTGAAGGCCAGACAAAACAAGAGAACGAAGAGTCGACTAAAAATATTCCCGTTTTTATTCCATAGAAAATTCCCTTTACGGCCATTTTTTGCCTGATAAACCCCCACAGTTGGAGATCTGCTCGGAAACATGGCTTCCAAAAGCTTTAGTTCCATACGACACATCCTTTTGGAGACCACATCAGCCTGAAGGCTAGACGAAACAAGAGAACGAGGAGTCGACTTAAAATCTTCCATTTTTTTACATAGAAAATTCCCTTTTCGGCCATTTTTTTGCATGAAAAGCTCCCACAATTGGAAATCTGCTTGGAAACATGACTTCCAAAAGCTTTAGTTCCATACGGCCATTCATTTTGGAGACCACAACAGCCTGTAGGCCAGAAAAAACAAGAGAACGAAGAATCCACTCAAAATCTTGCATTTTTTACATAGAAAATTCCATTTTCCGCCATTTTTTTGCGTGAAAAACTCCCACAGTTGGAAATCTGCATGGAAACATGACTTCTAAAAGCTTTAGTTCTGTACGGCCATTCATTTTGGAGACCACAACAGCCTGAAGGCCGGGCAAAACAAGAGAACGAAGAGTCGATTGAAAATATTCCATTTTTTTTCCATAGAAAATTCCATTTCCGGCCATTTTTTGCTTGATAAACCCTCACAGTTGGAAATATGGTTGGAAAGATGGCTTCCAAAAACTTTAGTTCCATCCGACACATCATTTGGGAGACCATAGCAGCCTGAAGGCCAAACAAAACAAGAGAACAAAGAGTTGACTGCAAATATTCGATTTTTTTCATAGAAAATTTCCTTTCTGGCCATTTTTTGCTCGAAAAACCACCACTGTTGGAAATCTGCTTGGAAACATGGCTTCCAAAAGCTTTAGTTCTGTATGGCCATTCATTTTGGAGACCACAATAGCCTGAAGTCCAGACAAAACAAGAGAACAAAGAGTCGACTAAAAATATTCCCTTTTTTATTTCATAGAAAATTCCCTTTCCGGCCATTTTTTGCCTGATAAACGCCCACAGTTGGAAATCTGCTCGGAAACATGGCTTCCAAAAGCTTTAGTTCCATACGACACATCATTTTGTAGACCACAGCAGCCTGAAGGCCAGACAAAACAAGAGAACGAAGAGTCGACTGAAAATATTCCATTTTTTTCATAGAAAAATCCATTTCGGCCTTTTTTTGCCTGAAAAACACCCACAGTTGGAAATCTGCTTGGAAACATGACTTCCACAAGCTTTAGTTCCGTGTGGCCATTCATTTTTGAGACCACACCAGCCTGAAGGCCAGACAAAACGAGAGAACGAAAAGTCGACTGAAAATATTTCCTTTTTTTCCGTAGATTATTCCCTTTGCGGCTAGTTCTTGCTTGAAAAACCCACACAGTCGGAAATCTGCTTGGAAACATGACTTCCAAAT
The DNA here is from genome assembly GCA_016097605.1 of Eucalyptus guilfoylei. Lineage (NCBI taxonomy): Eukaryota > Viridiplantae > Streptophyta > Magnoliopsida > Myrtales > Myrtaceae > Eucalyptus > Eucalyptus guilfoylei. The sequence goes on along the minus strand of CM027867.1, from coordinate 16,443,456 downwards.
GCCATAGTTCCATACGGCCATTCATTTTGGAGACCACAACAGCCTGAAGGCCAGACAAAACAAGAGAACGAAGAGTCGACTGAAAATATTCGCTTTTTTTCCATAGAAAATTCCCCTTTCGGTCATTTTTTGCTTGAAAAACCCCCACAGTTGGAAATCTGCATGGAAACAAGGCTTCCAAAAGCTTTAGTTCCATACGGCCATTCATTTTGGAGACCACAGCAGCCTGAAGGACGGACAAAACAAGAGAACGAAGAGTCGACTGAAAACATTCCCTTGTTTTCCGTAGATTATTTCCTTTGCGGCTAGTTTTCGCTTGAAAAATCCCCACAGTTGGAAATCTGCTTGGAAACATGACTTCCAAAAGCTTTAGTTCCATACGGCCATTCATTTTGAGACCACAACAGCTTGATGGCCAGACAAAAGAAGAGAACGAAGAGTCGACTGAAAATTTTCCTTTTTTATTCCATAGAAAATTCCCTTTCCGGCCATTTTTTGCCTGATAAACCCGCATAGTTGGAAATCTGTTTGGAAACATGGCTTACAAAAGCTTGAGTTCCGTATGACCCATCATTTCGGAGACCACAGCAGCCTGAAGGGTAGACGAAACAAGAGAACGAAGAGTCGACTGAAAATTTTCCATTTTTTTACATAGAAAATTCACTTTCCGGCAATTTTTAGCGTGAAAAACTCCCACAGTTGGAAATGTACTTAGAAACATGACCACAACAGCCTGAAGGCAAGAAAAAACAAGAGAACGAAGAGTCGACTGAAAATATTCCCTTTTTTTCCATAGAAAATTCGCTTTCGGCCAATTTTTTGCCTGAAAAACTCCCACAGTTGGAAATCTGCTTAGAAACATGACTTCCAAAAGCTTTACTTCCGTACGACCATTCATTTTGGAGACTACAGCAGCCTGAACGCCAGACAAAACAAGAGAACAAAGAGTCGACTGAAAATATTACCTTTTTTTCCATAGAAAATTCCCTTTCCGGGCATTTTTTGCCTGAAAAACCCCGACGGTTGGAAATCTGCTTGGAAACATGACTTCCAAAAGCTTTAGTTCCGTACGGCCATTCATTTTGGAGACCACAGCAGCCTGAAGGCCAGACAAAACAAGAGAACGAAGAGTCGATTGAAAATTTTACATTTTTTTACAGAGAAAATTCCCTTTGAGGCAATTTTTTGCCTTAAAAACCACCACAGTTGGAAATTTGTTTGGAAACATGACTTCCAAAAGCTTTAGTTTCGTATGGCCATTCATTTTCGAGACCACAACAGCCTGAAGGCCAGAAAAAACAAGAGAACGAAGAGTCGACTAAAAATATTCCCTTTGTTATTCCATAGAAAATTCCCTTTCCGGCCATTTTTTGCCTGATAAACCCCCACAGTTGGAAATCTGCCCGGAAAGATGGCTTCCAAAAGCTTTAGTTCCATACGACCCATCATTTTGGAGACCACAGCAGCCTGAAGGGCAGACAAAACAAGAGGACGAAGTGTCGACTGAAAATATTTCCTTTTTTTCCGTAGATTATTCCCTTTGCGGCTAGTTTTTGTTTGAAAAACCCACACAGTCGGAAATCTGCTTGGAAACATGGCTTCCAAAAGCCATAGTTCCATACGGCCATTCATTTTGGAGACCACAACAGCCTGAAGGCCAGACAAAACAAGAGAACGAAGACTCGACTGAAAATATTTCCTTTTTTTTCCATAGAAAATTCCCTTTCCTGACATTTTGTGCATGAAAAACCCCTACAGTTGGAGATCTGCTTGAAAACATGACTTCCAAAAGCTTTAGTTCCGTACGGCCATTCATTTTGGAGACCACAGCAGCCTGAAGGCCACACAAAACAAGAGAACAAAGAGTCGACTGAAAATCTTCTATTTTTTTACATAGCAAATTCCATTTTTGGCCATTTTTTTGCGTGAAAAACTCCCACAGTTTTAAATCTGCATTGAAACATGACTTCCAAAAGCTTTAGTTCTGTACGGCCATTCACTTTGGAGACCACAATAGCCTGAAGGCCAGGCAAAACAAGAGAACGAAGAGTCGATTAAAAATATTCCATTTTTTTCCATAGAAAATTCCCTTTCCGGCCATTTTTTGGTTGATAAACCCCCACAGTTGGAAATATGCTTGGAAACATGACTTCCAAAAGCTTTAGTTCCATACGACATATCATTTGGGAGACCACAGTAGCCTGAAGGCCAGACAAAACAAGAGAAGGAAGAATCGACTGAAAATATTGCCTTTTTTTCTATAGATTATTCCCTTTGTGGCTAGTTTTTGCCTGAAAAACCCCCCACAAATGGAAATCTGCTTGGAAACATGACTTCCAAAAGCTTTAGTTCAGTAGGGCCATTCATTTTGGAGACCACAGCAGCCTGAAGGCCAGACAAAACAAGAGAACGAAGAGTCGACTGAAAATATTTCCTTTTTTTCCGTAGATTATTCCCTTTGCGGCTAGTTTTTGCTTGAAAAACCCCCACAGTTGGAAATCTGCTTGGAAACATGACTTCCAAAAGCTTTAGTTCCATACGGCCATTCATTTTGGAGACCACAACAGCCTGAAGGCCAGACAAAACAAGAGAACGAAGAGTCGACTGAAAATATTCCCTTTTTTATTAAATAGAAAATTCCCTTTCCGGCCATTTTTTTCCTGAAAAACCCCCACAGTTGGACATCTGCTTGGAAACAAGACTTCCAAAAGCTTTAGTTCCATACAGCCATTCATTTTGGAGACCACAGCAGCCTGAAGGACGGACAAAACAAGAGAACGAAGAGTCTACTGAAAATATTCCCTTTTTTTCCGTAGATTATTTCCTTTGCGGCTAGTTTTTGCTTGAAAAACCCCCACAGTTGGAAATCTGCTTGGAAACATGACTTCCACAAGCCATAGTTCCATACGGCCATTCATTTTGGAGACCACAACAGCCTGAAGGCTAGACAAAACAAGAGAAAGAAGACTCGATTGAAAATATTTCATTTGTTTTCCATAGAAAATTCCCTTTCCGGACATTTTGTGCATGAAAAACCCCCACAGTTGGAAATCTGGTAGGAAAAATGACTTCCAAAAGCTTTAGTTCTATACGGCCATTCATTTTGGAGACTACAGCAGCCTGATGGCCAGACAAAACAAGAGAACGAAGAGTCGACTGAAAATCTCCCATTTTTTTACATGGAAAAATCCCTTTTCGGCCATTTTTTTGCGTGAAAAACTCCCACAGTTGGAAATTTCGTTGGAAACATGACTTCCAAAAGCTTTACCTCCGTACGGCCATTTATTTTGGAGACTACAGCAGCCTGAAGGCTAGACAAAATAAGAGAACGAAGAGTCGACTGAAAATCTCCCATTTTTTTACATAGAAAATTCCCTTTTCGGCCATTTTTTTGCGTGAAAAACTCCCACAGTTGGAAATCTGCTTGGAAACAAGGCTTCCAAAAGCTTTAGTTCCGGACGGCCATTCATTTTGGAGACCACAACAGCCTGAAGGCTAGACAAAACAAGAGAACGAAGAGTCGACGGAAATTATTCCCTTTTTTATTCCATAGAAAATTCCCTTTCCGGCCATTTTTTGCCTGATAAACCCTCACAGTTGGAAATCTGTTCGGAAACATGGCTTACAAAAGCTTGAGTTCCGTACGACCCATCATTTTGGAGACCACAGCAGCCTGAAGGGTAGACAAAACAAGAGAACGAAGAGTCGACTGAAAATATTCCCTTTTTTTCCATAGAAAATTCGCTTTCTGGCAATTTTTTGCCTGAAAAACCACCACAGTTGGAAATCTAGTAGGAAACATGACTTCCAAAAGCTTTATTTCCATACGGCCATTCATTTTGGAGACTACAGCAGCCTGAAGGCCAGACAAAACAAGAGAACGAAGAGTCGACTCAAAATATTCCCTTTTTTTCCATAGAAAATTCCCTTTCCGGGAATTTTTTGCCAGAAAAACCCCGACGGTTGGAAATCTGCTTGGAAACATGACTTCCAAAAGCTTTAGTTCCGTACGGCCATTCATTTTGGAGACCACAGCAGCCTGAAGGCCAGACAAAACAAGAGAACAAAGAGTCGATTGAAAATTTTCCATGTTTTTACATAGAAAATTCCCTTTGAGGCAATTTTTTGCCTTAAAAACCACCACAGTTGGAAATGTGTTTGGAAACATGACTTCCAAAAGCTTTAGTTTCGTATGGCCATTCATTTTCGAGACCACAATAGCCTGAAGGCCAGAAAAAACAAGAGAACGAAGAGTCGACTAAAAATATTCCCTTTTTTATTCCATAGAAAATTCCCTTTCTGGCCATTTTTTGCCTGATAAACCCCCACAGTTGGAAATCTGCCCGGAAACATGGCTTCCAAAAGCTTTAGTTCCATACGACCCATCATTTTGGAGACCACAGTAGCCTGAAGGGCAGACAAAACAAGAGGACGAAGAGTCGACTGAAAATATTCCCTATTTTTCCGTAGATTATTGCCTTTGCGGCTAGATTTTGCTTGAAAAACCCCCACAGTTGGAAATCTGCTTGGAAACATTACTTCCAAAAGCCTTAGATCCATACGGCCATTCATTTTGGAGACCACAATAGCCTGAAGGCCAGACAAAACAAGAGAACGAAGACTCGACTGAAAATATTTCCTTTTGTTTCCATAGAAAATTCCCTTTTCTGACATTTTGTGCATGAAAAACCCCCACAGTTGGAGATCTGCTTGAAAACATGACTTCCAAAAGCTTTAGTTCCGTACGGCCATTCATTTTGGAGACCACAGCAGCCTGAAGGCCAGACAAAACAAGAGAACGAAGAGTCGACTGAAAATCTTCCATTTTTTTAAATAGAAAATTCCCTTTTTGGCCATTTTTTTGCATGAAAAATTCCCACAGTTGGAAATATGCTTGGCAACATGACTTCCAAAAGCTTTAGTTCCGTACGGCCATTCATTTTGGAGACCACAACAGCTCCGAAGGCCGGACAAAACAAGAGAATGAAGAGTCGACTGAAAATCTTCCATTTTTTTACATAGAAAATTGCATTTTCGGCCATTTTTTTGCGTGAAAAACTCCCACAGTTGGAAATCTGCATGGAAACATGACTTCCAAAAGCTTTAGTTCCGTACGGCCATTCATTTTGGAGACCACAACAGCCTGAAGGCCAGGTTAAACAAGAGAACAAAGAGTCGATTGAAAATATTCCATTTTTTTTCCATAGAAAATTCCCTTACCGGCCATTTTTTGCCTGATAAACCCCCACAGTTGGAAATATGCTTGGAAACATGACTTCCAAAAGCTTTCGTTCCATACGACACATCATTTGGGAGACCACAGCAGCCTGAAGGCCAGACAAAACAAGAGAACGACGAGTCGACTGAAAATATTCCGTTTTTTTCATAAAAAAAATTTCCTTTCCGGCCATTTTTTGCCTGAAAAACCCCCACAGTTGGAAATCTGCTTGGAAACATGACTTCCACAAGCTTCAGTTCCGTACGGCCATTCATTTTGGAGACCACACCAGCCTGAAGGCCAGACAAAACAAGAGAACGAAGAGTCGACTGAAAATATTCCCTTTTTTATTCCATAGAAAATTCCCTTTCCGGCTATTTTTTGCCTGAAAAACCCCCACAGTTGGAAATCTGCTTGGAAACAAGACTTCCAAAAGCTTTAGTTCCATATGGCCATTCATTTTGGAGACCACAGCAGCCTGAAGGCCAGACAAAACAAGAGAACGAAGAGTCGACTGAAAATATTCCCTTTTTTTCCGTAGATTATTTCCTTTGCGGCTAGTTTTTGCTTGAAAAACCCCCACAGTTGGAAATCTGCTTGGAAACATGACTTCCAAAAGCTTTAGTTCCGTACGGAAATTCATTTTGGAGACCACAATAGCCTGAAGGCCAGACAAAACAAGAGAACGAAGAGTCGACTGAAAATATTCCCTTTTTTATTCCATAGAAAATTCCCTTTCCGGCCATTTTTTGCCTGAAAAACCCCCACAGTTGGACATCTGCTTGGAAACAAGACTTCCAATAGCTTTAGTTCTATACAGCCATTCATTTTGGAGACCACAGCAGCCTGAAGGACGGACAAAATAAGAGAACGAAGAGTCGACTGAAAATATTCCCTTTTTTTCCGTAGATTATTTCCTTTGCGGCTAGTTTTTGCTTGAAAAAGCCCCACAGTTGGAAATCTGCTTGGAAACATGACTTCCAAAAGCTTTAGTTCCATACGGCCATTCATTTTGGAGACCACAACAGCCTGAAGGCCAGACAAAACAAGAGAATGAAGAGTCGACTGAAAATATTCCCTTTTTTATTCCATAGAAAATTCCCTTTCCGGCCATTTTTTACCAGAAAAACCGCCACAGTTGGAAATCTGCTTGGAAACATGACTTCCAAAAGCTTTAGTTCCGTAAGGCCATTCATTTTGGAGACCACAACAGCCTGAAGGCCAGACAAATGAAGAGAACGAAGAGTCGACTGAAAATATTCTTTTTTTTTTTTTTTTTTTAGAAAATTTCCTTTTCGGCCATTTTTTGCCTGAAAAACCCCCAAAGTTGGAAATCTGCTCGGAAACAAGACTTCCAAAAGCTTTAGTTCCATACGGCCATTCATTTTGGAGACCACAGCAGCCTGAAGGACGGACAAAACAAGAGAACGAAGAGTCGACTGAAAATATTCCCTATTTTTCCGTAGATTATTGCCTTTGCGGCTAGTTTTTGCTTGAAAAACCCCCACAGTTGGAAATCTGCTTGGAAACATGACTTCCAAAAGCCTTAGTTCCATACGGCCATTCATTTTGGAGACCACAACAGCCTGAAGGCCAGACAAAACAAGAGAACGAAGACTTGACTGAAAATATTTCCTTTTTTTTCCAAAGAAAATTCCCTTTCCTGACATTTTGTGCATGAAAAACCCCCACAGTTGGAGATCTGCTTGAAAACATGACTTCCAAAAGCTTTAGTTCCGTACGGCAATTCATTTTGGGGACCACAGCAGCCTGAAGGCCAGACAAAACAAGAGAACGAAGAGTCGACTGAAAATCTTCCATTTTTTTACATAGAAAATTCCCTTTTTGGTCATTTTTTTGCATGAAAAATTCCCACAGTTGGAAATATGCTTGGCAACATGACTTCCAAAAGCTTTAGTTCCGTACGGCCATTCATTTTGGAGACCACAACAGCCTGAAGGCTAGACAAAACAAGAGAATGAAGAGTCGACTGAAAATTTTCCATTTTTTTACATAGAAAATTGCATTTTCGGCCATTTTTTTGCGTGAAAAACTCCCACAGTTGGAAATCTGCATGGAAACATGACTTCCAAAAGCTTTAGTTCCGTACGGCCATTCATTTTGGAGAGCACAACAGCCTGAAGGCCAGGCTAAACAAGAGAACGAAGAGTCGATTGAAAATATTCCATTTTTTTTTCCAAAGAAAATTCCCTTTCCGGCCATTTTTTGCCTGATAAACCCCCACAGTTGGAAATATGCTTGGAAACATGACTTCCAAAAGCTTTAGTTCCATACGACACATCATTTGGGAGACCACAGCAGCCTGAAGGCCAGACAAAACAAGAGAACGAAGAGTCGACTGAAAATATTCCGTTTTTTTCATAGAAAATTCCCTTTCCGGCCATTTTTTGCCTGAAAAACCCCAACAGTTGGAAATCTGCTTGGAAACATGACTTCCACAAGCTTTAGTTCCGTATGGCCATTCATTTTGGAGAACACACCAGCCTGAAGGCCAGACAAAACAAGAGAACGAAGAGTCGACTGAAAATATTCCCCTTTTTTTTTCCATAGAAAATTCCCTTTCCGGCCATTTTTTGCCTGAAAAACCCCCACAGTTGGAAATCTGCTTGGAAACATGACTTCCACAAGCTTTAGTTCCGTACGGCCATTCATTTTGGATACCACAACAGCCTGAAGACCAAACAAAACAAGAGAACGAAGAGTCGACTACAAATATTACCTTTTTTTCTGTAGAAAATTCCCTTTCCGGGCATTTTTTGCCTGAAAAAACCCTACAGTTGGAAATCTGCTTGGAAACATGTCTTCCAAAAGCTTTAGTTGTGTACGGCCATTCATTTTGGAGACCACCGTAGGCTGGAGGCTAAACAAAACAAGAGAACAAAGAGTCGATTGAAAATATTCCTTTTTTTTTCAGTAGAAAATTCCCTTTCCGGCCCTTTTTTGCCTCGAAAAAACCCCACAGTTGGAAATCTGCTTGGAAACATGAATTCCAAAAGCTTTAGTTCCGTACGGCCATTCATTTTGGAGACCACAGCAGCTGAAGGCCAATCAAACAAGAGAACGAAGAGTCGATTGAAAAGTTTCCATTTTTTATTCCATAGAAAATTCCCTTTCCAGCAATTTTTTGCCTAATAAACCTCCATAGTTGGAAATCTGCTCGGAAACATGGCTTCCAAAAGCTTTAGTCCCGTACGACCCATCATTTTGGAGACCGCAGCAGCCTGAAGGGCAGAAAAAACAAGAGAACGAAGAGTCGACTGAAAATATTCCCCTTTTTTTTTCCATAGAAAATTCCCTTTCCGGCCATTTTTCTCCTGAAAAACCCCCACAGTTGGAAATCTGCTTGGAAACATGACTTCCACAAGCTTTAGTTCCGTACGGCCATTCATTTTGGAGACCACACTAGCCTGAAGGCCAGACAAAACAAGAGAACGAAGAGTCGACTGAAAATATTCCCTTTTTTATTCCATAGAAAATTCCCTTTCCGGCCATTTTTTGCCTGAAAAACCCCCACAGTTGGAAATCTGCTTGGAAACAAGACTTCCAAAAGCTTTAGTTCCATACGGCCATTCATTTTGGAGACCACAGCAGCCTGAAGGACGGACAAAACAAGAGAACGAGGAGTCGACTGAAAATATTCCCTTTTTTTCCGTAGATTATTTCCTTTGCGGCTAGTTTTTGCTTGAAAAACCACCACAGTTGGAAATCAGCTTGGCAACATGACTTCCAAAAGCTTTAGTTCCATACGGCCATTCATTTTAGAGACCATAACAGCCTGAAGGCCAAACAAAACAAGAGAACGAAGAGTAGACTGAAAATATTCCCTTTTTTATTCCATAGAAAATTCCCTTTCCGGCCATTTTTTACCAGAAAAACCGCCACAGTTGGAAATCTGCTTGGAAACATGACTTCCAAAGCTTTAGTTCCGTAAGGCTATTCATTTTGGAGACCACAACAGCCTGAAGGCCAGACAAATGAAGAGAACGAAGAGTCGACTGAAAATATTTCCTTTTTTTTCCATAGAAAATTCCCTTTCTTGACATTTTGTGCATGAAAAACCCCCACAGTTGGAGATCTGCTTGGAAACATGACTTCCAAAAGCTTTAGTTCCGTACGTCCATTCATTTTGGAGACCACAACGGCCTGAAGGCTAGAAAAAACAAGAGAACGAAGAGTCGATTGAAAATATTCAATTTTTTTTCCATAGAAAATTCCCTTTCCGGCCATTTTTTGCCTGTTAAACCCCCATAGTTGCAAATATGCTTGGAAACATGGCTTCCAAAAGCTTTAGTTCCATACGACACATCATTTGGGAGACCAGAGCAGCCTGAAGGCCAAACAAAACAAGATAACGAAGAGTCAACTTAAAACATTCCTTTTTTTTCACAGAAAATTCCCTTTCCGGCCATTTTTTGCTTGAAAAATCCCCACGGTTGGAAATCTGCTTGGAAACATGACTTCCAAAACCTTTAGTTTCGTACGGCCAATAATTTTGGAGACCACAGTAGCCTGAAGGCCAGAAAAAACAAGAGAACAGAGAGTCGACTGAAAATATTCTATTTTTTCCATAGAAAATTCCCTTTCCGTCCATTTTTTGCCTGAAAAACCCCCACAGTTGGAAATCTGCTTGGAAACATGATTTCCAAAAGCTTTAGTTCCTTACGGCCATTTATTTTGGAGACCACAACAGCCTGAAGGCTAGACAAAACAAGAGAACGAAGAGTCGACTGAAAATATTCCCTTTTTCATTCCATAGAAAATTCCATTTCCGGCCATTTTTTGCCTAATAAACCACCAAAGTTGGAAATCTTCTCGGAAACATGGCTTCCAAAAGCTTTAGTTCCATACGGCCATTCATTTTGGAGACCACAGCAGCCTGAAGGCCAGACAAAACAAGAGAACGAAGAGTCGCCTGAAAATATTCGCTTTTTTTCCATAGAAAATTACCCTTCAGGTCATTTTTTACCTGAAAAACGCCCACAGTTGGAAATCTGCTTGGAAACATGTCTTCCAAAAGCTTTAGTTGTGTACGGCCATTCATTTTGGAGACCACCGTAGGCTGGAGGCTAAACAAAACAAGAGAACAAAGAGTCGACTGAAAATATTCCTTTTTTTTCAGTAGAAAATTCCCTTTCCGGCCCTTTTTTGCCTAAAAAACCCCCACAGTTGGAAATCTGCTTGGAAACATGAATTCCAAAAGCTTTAGTTCCGTACGGCCATTCATTTTGGAGACCACAGCAGCTGAAGGCCAATCAAAACAAGAGAACGAAGAGTCGATTGAAAATTTTCCAGTTTTTATTCCATAGAAAATTCCTTTTCCAGCCATTTTTTGCCTAATAAACCTCCATAGTTGGAAATCTGCTCGGAAACATGGCTTCCAAAAGCTTTAGTCCCGTACGACCCATCATTTTGGAGACCGCAGCAGCCTGAAGGGCAGAAAAAACAAGAGAACGAAGAGTCGACTGAAAATATTCCCTTTTTTTTCATAGAAAATTCCCTTTCCGGCTATTTTTTGCTTAAAAAATCCCCACAATTGGAAATCTGCTTGGAAACATGACTTCCAATAGCTTTAGTTTCGTACGGCCATTAATTTTGGAGACCACAGTAGCTTGAAGGCCAGACAAAACAAGAGAACAAAGAGTCGACTGAAAATATCCCATTTTTTCCATAGAAAATTCCCTTTCCGTCCCTGTTTTGCCTGAAAAACCCCCACAGTTGGAAATCTACTGGGAAACATGACGTCCAAAAGCTTTAGTTCCATACGGCCATTCATTTTGGAGACCACAGCAGCCTGAAAACCAGACAAAACAAGAGAACAAAGAGTCGACTGAAAATATTCCATTTTTTCCATAGAAAATTCCCTTTCCGTCCATTTTTTGCCTGAAAAACCCCTAGAGTTGGAAATCTGCTTAGAAACATGACTTCCAAACGCTTTAGTTCCGTACCGCCATTCATCTTGGAGACCACAGAAGCCTAAAGGCCAGTAAAATCAAGAGAACGAAGAGTCGACTGAAAATATTCCCTTTTTTTCCATTGAAAATTCCCTTTCCGAGCATTTTTCGCCTTAAAAACGCCGACAGTTGGAAATCTGCTTGGAAACATGACTTCCAAAAGCTTTAGTTTCGTACGGCCATTCATTTTGGAGAACACAACTGCCTGAGGGCCAGACAAAACAAGAGAACGAAGAGTCAACTGAAAATATTCCCTTTTTTTACATAGAAAATTCCCTTTCCGGCCATTTTTTGCCTAAAAAAACCCAACAGTTGGAAATCTGCTTGGAAACATGACTTCCAAAAGCTTTAATTCCGTACGAGCATTCATTTTGGAGACCATAGCAGCCTGAAGGCTCGACAAAACAAGAGATCGAAGATTCGACTGAAAATATTCCCTTTTTTCCGTAGAAAATTCCCTTGCCGGGCATTTTTTGCCTTCAAAACCCCGAGAGTTGGAAATCTGCTTGGAAACATGACTTCCAAAAGCTTTAGTTTCGTATGGCCATTCATTTTGGAGACCACAACAGCCTGAAGGCCAGACAAAACAAGAGAACAAAGAGTCGACTGAAAATATTCCCTTTTTTTACATAGAAAATTCCTTTTCCGGCCATTTTTTGCCTGAAAAAACCTCACAGATGGAAATCTGCTTGGAAACATGACTTCCAAAAGTTTTAGTTACGTACGAGCATTCATTTTGGACACCACAACAGCCTGAAGGCTAGACAAACCAATAGAACGAAGAGTCGATTGAAAATATTCCATATTTTTTTCCATAGAAAATTCCCTTCCCGGCCATTTGTTGCCTGATAAACCCCCACAGTTGGAAATATGCCTGGAAACATGGTTTCCAAAAGCTTTAGTTCCATACGACTCATCATTTGGGAGACCACAGCAGCCTGAAGCCCAGACAAAACAAGAGAACGAAGAGTCGACTGAAAATATTCCCTTTTTTTTAATAGAAAATTCCCTTTCCGTCAATTTTTTGCCTGAAAAACCCCCACAGTTGGAAATCTGCTTGTTAACATGACTTCCAAAAGCTTTAGCTTCGTACGATCATTCATTTTGGAGACCACAGTAGCCTGAAGGCCCGACAAAACAAGAGAACAAAGAGTCGACTGAAAATATTCCATTTTTTCCGTAGAAAATTTCCTTTCCAGCCATTTTTTGCCTGAACAACCCCCACAGTTGGAAATCTGCTTGGAAACATGACTTCCAAAAGCTTTAGTTCTGTACGGGCATTCATTTTGGAGAACACAACAGCCTGAAGGCCAGACAAAACAAGAGAACGAAGACTCGATTGAAGATTTTCCATTTTTTTACATAGAAAATTCCCTTTGAGGCCATTTTTTGTGTGAAAAACTCCCACAGTTGGAAATCTGCTTGGAAACATGACTTCCAAAAACTTTAGTTCCGTATCGTCATCCATTTTGGAGACCATAACAGCCTGAAGGCCAGATAAAACAAGAGAACGAAGAGTCGACTGAAACTATTCCCTTTTTTATTCCATAGAAAATTCTCTTTCCGGCCATTTTTTGGCTGATAAACCCTCACAGTTGCAAATCTACTCGGAAACATGGCTTCCAAAAGCTTTAGTTCCGTACGACCCATCATTTTGGAGATCACAGCAGCCTGAAGGCCACACAAAACAAGAGAACGAAGAGTCGACTGAAAATATTCCCTTTTTTTCCGTAGATTATTTCCTTTGCGGCTAATTTTTGCTTGGAAAACCCCCACAGTTGGAAATCTACTTGGAAACATGACTTCCAAAAGCTTTAGTTCCATTCAGCCATTCATTTTGGACACCACAACAGCCTCAAGGCCAGACAAAACAAGAGAACGAAGAGTCGACTCAAAATATTTCCTTTTTTTTCCATAGAAAGTTCCCTTTCTAGACATTTTGTGTATGAAAAACACCCACACTTGGAGATCTGCTTGGAAACATGACTTCCAAAAGCTTTAGTTCCGTACGGCCATTCATTTTGGAGACCACAATGGCCTGAAGGCCAGACAAAACAAGAGAACGAAGAGTCGATAGAAAATATTCCATTTTTTTTACCATAGAAAATTCCCTTTCCGGCCATTTTTTGCCTGATAAACCCCCACAGTTGGAAATATGCTTGGAAACATGGCTTCCAAAAGCTTTAGTTCCATACGACACATCATTTGGGAGACCAGAGCAGCCTGAAGGCTAGACAAAACAAGAGAACGAAAAGTCGACTTAAAATATTCTTTTTTTTTCATAGAAAATTCCCTTTCCGTCAATTTTTTGCCTGAAATTCCCCCACAGTTGGAAATCTCCTTGGAAACATGACTTCCAAAAGCTTTAGTTCCATTCAGCCATTCATTTTGGACACCACAACAGCCTCAAGGCCAGACAAAACAAGAGAACGAAGAGTCGACTCAAAATATTTCCTTTTTTTTCCATAGAATGTTCCCTTTCTAGACATTTTGTGTATGAAAAACACCCACACTTGGAGATCTGCTTGGAAACATGACTTCCAAAAGCTTTAGTTCCGTACGGCCATTCATTTTGGAGACCACAATAGACTGAAGGCTAGACAAAACAAGAGAACGAAGAGTCGATAGAAAATATTCCATTTTTTGTACCATAGAAAATTCCCTTTCCGGCCATTTTTTGCCTGATAAACCCCCACAGTTGGAAATATGCTTGGAAACTTGGCTTACAAAAGCTTTAGTTCCATACGACACATCATTTGGGAGATCGAGCAGCTCCGAAGGCTAGACAAAACAGGAGAACGAAAAGTCGACTTAAAATATTCTTTTTTTTTCATAGAAAATTCCCTTTCCGTCAATTTTTTGCCCGAAATTCCCCCACGGTTGGAAATCTGCTTGGAAACATGACTTCCAAAAGCTTTAGTTTCGTACGGCCATTCATTTTCGAGACCACAATAGCCCGAAGGCCAGACAAAACAAGAGAGCAAAGAGTCGGCTGAAAATATTCCATTTTTTCCATAGAAAATTCCCTTTCCGTCCATTTTTTGCCTGAAAAACCCCCACAGGTGGAAATCTGCTTGGAAACATTACTTCCAAAAGCTTTAGTTCCGTACGGCCATTCATTTTGGAGACTACAGCGACGTGAAAGCCAAACAAAACAAGAGAACGAAGAGTCGACTGAAAATTTTCCATTTTTTTACATAGAAAATTCACTTTCCGGCAATTTTTTGCGTGAAAAACTCCCACAGTTGGAAATCTGCTTAGAAACATGACTTCCAAAAGCTTTAGTTCCGTACGGCCATTCATTTTGGAGACCACAGCAGCCTGAAGGCCAGAAAAAAAAAAAAAAAAAAAGAGAACGAAGAGTCGACTGAAATTATTCCCTTTTTTTTCCATAGAAAATTCCCTTTCCGGCCATTTTTTGCCTGATAAACCCCCACAGTTGGAAATTTGCTTGGAAACATGGCTTCCAAAAGATTTAGTTCCGTAAGACCCATCATTTTGGAGACCACAGCAGCCTGAAGGCCAGACATAACAAGAGAACGAAGAGTCGACTGAAAATATTCCCTTTTTTTCCATGAAAAATTCCCTTTCCGGGCATTTTTTGCCTGAAAAACCCCGAAAGTTGGAAATCGGCTTGGAAACATGATTTCCAAAAGCTTTAGTTTCGTATGGCCATTCATTTTGGAGAACACAAGAGCCTAAAAGCCAGACAAAACAAGACAACGAAGAGTCAACCGAAAATATTCCCCTTTTTTCCATAGAAAATTCCCTTTCCGCCCATTTTTTGCCTGAAAAAAGCCAACAGTTTGAAATCTTCTTGCAAACATGACTTCCAAAAGCTTTAGTTCCGTACGAGCATTCATTTTGGAGACCACAGCAGCCTGAAGGCCCGACAAAACAAGAGAACCAAGAGTCGACTGAAACTATTCCCTTTCCGGCCATTTTTTGCCTAATAAACCACCACAGTTGGAAATATGCTTGGAAACATGGCTTCCAAAAGCTTTAGTTCCGTACGACCCATCATTTTGGAGACCACAGCAACCTGAAGGCCAGACAAAACAAGAGAGCGAAGAGTCGATTGATAATATTCCCTTTTTTTCCATTGAAAATTCCCTTGCCGGGCATTTTTTGCCTGAAAAACCCGGAGAGTTGGAAATCTGCTTGGAAACATGACTTCCAAAAGCTTTAGTTTCGTACGGCCTTTCATTTTGGAGACGACAACAGCCTGAAGGCCAGACAAAACAAGAAAACAAAGAGTCGACTGAAAATATTCCATTTTTTCCGTAGAAAATTTCCTTTCCGGCCATTTTTTGCCTGAAAAACCCCCATAGTTGGAAATCTGCTTGGAAACATGACTTCCAAAAGCTTTAGTTCCGTATGGCCATTCATTTTCGAGACCACAACAGCATGAAGGCCAGAGAAAACAAGAGAACGAAGAGTCGATTGAAAATTTTCCATTTTTTTACATAGAAAATTCCCTTTCAGGCTATTCTTTGCGTGAAAAACTCCCACAGTTGGAAATCTGCTTGGAGACATGACTTCCAAAAACTTTAGTTCCGTATGGCCACTCATTTTGGAGAGCACAACAGCCTGAAGGCTAGACAAAACAAGAGAACGAAGAGTCGACTGAAAATATTTCCTTTTTTTTCATAGAAAATTCCTTTTCTGGACATTTTGTGCATGAAAAACCCCTACAGTTGGAGATCTGCTTGGAAACATGACTTCCAAAAGCTTTAGTTCCGTACGGCCATTCATTTTCGAGACCACAACAGCCTGAAGGCCATAAAAAATAAGAGAACGAAGAGTCGACTGAAAATATTCCCTTTTTTATTTCATTGAAAATTCCCTTTCCGTCCATTTTTTGCCCGATAAACCCCCACAGGTGGAAATATGCCTGGAAACATGGTTTCCAAAAGCTTTAGTTCGAGACGACTTATCATTTGGGAGACCACAGCAGCCTGAAGGCCAGACAAAACAAGAGACCAAAGAGTCGACTGAAAATATTCCATTTTTTCCGTAGAAAATTTCCTTTCTGGCCATTTTTTGCCTAAAAAACACCCACAGTTGGAAATCTGCTTGGAAAAATGACTTCCAAAAGCTTTAGTTCCGTACGGCCATTCATTTTGGAGACCACAATAGCCTGAAGGCCAGAGAAAACAAGAGAACGAAGAGTCGATTAAAAATTTTCCATTTTTTTACATAGAAAATTCCCTTTCGGGCCATACTTTGCGTGAAAAACTCCCACAGTTGGAAATCTGCTTGGAAACATGACTTCCAAAAACTTTAGTTCCGTATGGCCACTCATTTTGGAGACCACAACAGCCTGAAGGCAAGACAAAACAAGAGAACGAAGAGTCGACTGAAAATATTCCCTTTTTCATTCCATAGAAAATTCCCTTTCCGTCCATTTTTTGCCTGATAAACCCCCACAGTTGGAAATCTTCTCGGAAACATGGCTTCCAAAAGCTTTAGTTCCGTACGACCCATCATTTTGGAGACCACAACAGCCTGAAGGCCGGACAAAACAAGAGATCGAAGAGTCGACTGAAAATATTCCCTTTTTTTCCGTAGATAATTTCCTTTGCGGCTAGTTTTTGCTTGAAAAGCCCCCACAGTTGGAAATCTTCTTGGAAACATGACTTCCTAAAGCTTTAGTTCCATACGGCCATTCATTTTGGAGACCACAACAGCCTGAAGGCCAGAAAAAACAAGAGAACGAAGAGTCGACTGAAAATATTTCCTTTTTTTTCCTAGAAAATTCATTTTCTGGACAATTTGTGCATGAAAAACCCCCACAGTTGGAGATCTGCTTGGAAACATGACTTCCAAAAGCTTTAGTTCCATACGGCCATTCATTTTGGAGACCACAACAGCCTGAAGGCCAGACAAAACAAGAGAACGAAGACTCGATTGAAAATATTCCATTTTTTTTTTCATTGAAAATTCCCTTTCCGTCCATTTTTTGCCCGATAAACCCCCACAGTTGGAAATATGCTTGGAAACATGGTTTCCAAAAGCTTTAGTTCAAGACGACTTATCATTTGGGAGACCACAGTAGCCTGAAGGCTAGACAAAACAAGAGAACGAAGAGTCGACTGAAAATATTTCCTTTTTTTTCATAGAAAATTCCCTTTCCGGCCATTTTTTTCCTGATAAACCCCCATAGTTGGAAATCTGCTTGGAAACATGACTTCCAAAAGCTTTAGTTTCGTACGTCCATTCATTTTTGTGACCACAGTAGCCTGAAGGCCAAACAAAACAAGAGAACAAAGAGTCGACTGAAAAAATTCCACTTTTTCCGTAGAAAATTTCCTTTCCGGCCATTTTTTGCCTAAAAAACCCCCACAGTTGGAAATCTGCTTGGAAAAATGACTTCCAAAAGCTTTAGTTCCGTACGGCCATTCATTTTGGAGACCACAACAACCTGAAGGCCAGAGAAAACAAGAGAACGAAGGGTCGATTGAAAATTTTCCATTTTTTTACATAGAAAATTCCCTTTCAGGCCATTCTTTGCGTGAAAAACTCCCACAGTTGGAAATCTGCTTGGAAACATGACTTCCAAAAACTTTAGTTCCGTATGGCCACTCATTTTGGAGACCACAACAGCCTGAAGGCCAGAAAAAACAAGAGAACGAAGAGTCGACTGAAAATATTCCCTTTTTTAGTCCATAGAAAATTCCCTTTCCGTTCATTTTTTGCCTGATAAACCCCCACAGTTGGAAATCTTCTCGGAAACATGGCTTCCAAAAGCTTTAGTTCCGTACGACCCATCATTTTGGAGACCACAGCAGCCCGAAGGCCGACAAAACAAGAGATCGAAGAGTCGACTGAAAATATTCCCTTTTTTTCCGTAGATAATTTCCTTTGCGGCTAGTTTTTGCTTGAAAAGCCCCCACAGTTGGAAATCTTCTTGGAAACATGACTTCCTAAAGCTTTAGTTCCATACGGCCATTCATTTTGGAGACCACAACAGCCTGAAGGCCAGAAAAAACAAGAGATCGAAGAGTCGACTGAAAATATTTCCTTTTTTTTATAGAAAATTCATTTTCTGGACATTTTGTGCATGAAAAACCCCCACAGTTGGAGATCTGCTTGGAAACATGACTTCCAAAAGCTTTAGTTCCATACGGCCATTCATTTTGGAGACCACAACAGCCTGAAGGCCAGACAAAACAAGAGAACGAAGACTCGATTGAAAATATTCCATTTTTTTTTTCATTGAAAATTCCCTTTCCGTCCATTTTTTGCCCGATAAACCCCCACAGTTGGAAATATGCTTGGAAACATGGTTTCCAAAAGCTTTAGTTCGAGACGACTTATCATTTGGGAGACCACAGCAGCCTGAAGGCTAGACAAAACAAGAGAACGAAGAGTCAACTGAAAATATTTCCTTTTTTTTCATAGAAAATTCCCTTTCCGGCCATTTTTTTCCTGATAAACCCCCATAGTTGGTAATCTGCTTGGAAACATGACTTCCAAAAGCTTTAGTTTCGTACGTCCATTCATTTTGGTGACCACAGTAGCCTGAAGGCCAGACAAAACATGAGAACAAAGAGTCGACTGAAAAAATTCCATTTTTTCCGTAGAAAATTTCCTTTCCAGCCATTTTTTGCCTAAAAAACCCCCACAGTTGGAAATCTGCTTGGAAAAATGACTTCCAAAAGCTTTAGTTCCGTACGGCCATTCATTTTGGAGACCACAACAACCCGAAGGCCCAGAAAACAAGAGAACGAAGGGTCGATTGAAAATTTTCCATTTTTTTACATAGAAAATTCCCTTTCAGGCCATTCTTTGCGTGAAAAACTCCCACAGTTTGAAATCTGCTTGGAAACATGACTTCCAAAAACGTTAGTTCCGTATGGCCACTCATTTTGGAGACCACAACAGCCGAAGGCCGAAAAAACAAGAGAACGAAGAGTCGACTGAAAATATTCCCTTTTTTAGTCCATAGAAAATTCCCTTTCCGTTCATTTTTTGCCTGATAAACCCCCACAGTTGGAAATCTTGTCGGAAACATGGCTTCCAAGAGCTTTAGTTCCGTACGACCCATCATTTTGGAGACCACAAGCAGCTTTGAAGGCCGGACAAAACAAGAGATCGAAGAGTCGACTGAAAATATTCCCTTTTTTTCCGTAGATAATTTCCTTTGCGGCTAGTTTTTGCTTGAAAAGCCCCCACGGTTGGAAATCTTCTTGGAAACATGACTTCCTAAAGCTTTAGTTCCATACGGCCATTCATTTTGGAGACCACAACAGCCTGAAGGCCAGACAAAACAAGAGAACAAAGAGTCGACTGAAAATATTTCCTTTTTTTTCATAGAAAATTCCTTTTCTAGACATTTTGTGCATGAAAAAGCCCCACGGTTGGAGATCTACTGGGAAACATGACTTCCAAAAGCTTTAGTTCCATACGGCCATTCATTTTGGAGACCACAACAGCCTGAAGGCCAGACAAAACAAGAGAACGAAGAGTCGACTGAAAATATTTCCTTTTTTTTCATAGAAAATTCCTTTTCTGGACATTTTGTGCATGAAAAACCCCCACAGTTGGAGATCTGCTTGGAAACATGACTTCCAAAAGCTTTAGTTCCATACGGCCATTCATTTTGGAGACCACAACAGCCTGAAGGCCAGACAAAACAAGAGAACGAAGAGTCGATTGAAAATATTTCATTTTTTTTCATAGAAAATTCCTTTTCTGGACATTTTGTGCATGAAAAACCCCCACAGTTGGAGATCTGCTTGGAAACATGACTTCCAAAAGCTTTAGTTCCGTACGGCCATTCATTTTCGAGACCACAAGAGCCTGAAGGCCAGACAAAACAAGAGAACGAAGAGTCGATTGAAAATATTCCATTTTTTTTCCATAGAAAATTCCCTTTCCGTCCATTTTTCGCCGATAAACCCCCACAGTTGGAAATATGCTTGGAAACATGACTTCCAAAAGGTTTAGTTTCGTACGGCCATTCATTTTTGAGACCACAGTAGCCTGAAGGCCAGACAAAACAAGAGAACAAAGAGTCGACTGAAAATATTCCATTTTTTCCGTAGAAAATTTCCCTTTCCGGCCATTTTTTGCCTAAAAAACCCTACAGTTGGAAATCTGCTTGGAAACATGACTTCCAAAAGCTTTAGTTCCGTACGGCCATTCATTTTGGATACCACAATAGCCTGAAGGCCAAAGAAAACAAGAGAATGAAGAGTCTACTGAAAATATTCCCGTTTTTATTCCATAGAAAATTCCCTTTTCGGCCATTTTTTGCCTGATAAACCCCCACAGTTGGAAATCTGCTCGGAAACATGGCTTCCAAAAGCTTTAGTTCCGTACGACCCATCATTTTGGAGACCACAGCAACCTGAAGGCCAGACAAAACAAGACAACGAAGAGTCGATTGAAAATATTCCATTTTTTTTCCATAGAAAATTCCCTTTCCGGCCATTTTTTGCCTGATAAACCCCCACAGTTGGAAATATGCTTGGAAACATGCCTTCCAAAAGCTTTAGTTCCATACGACACATGATTTGGGAGACCACAGCAGCTTGAAGGCCAGAAAAAACAAAAGAACGAAGAGTCGACTGAAAATATTCCTTTTTTTTTCCATAGAAAATTCCCTTTCCGGCCATTTTTTGCCTGGTAAAGCCCCACGGTTGGAAATTTGCTTGGAAACATGGCTTCCAAAAGCTTTAGTTCCGTATAACCCATCATTTTGGAGACCACAGAAGCCTGAAGGCCAGAAAAAACAAGAGAATGGAGAGTCGACTGAAAATATTCCCTTTTTTTTCCATAGAAAATTCCCTTTCCGGCCATATTTTGCCTGATAAACCCCCACAGTTGGAAATTTGCTTGGAAACATGGCTTCCAAAAGCTTTAGTTCCGTACGACCCATCATTTTGGAGACCACAGCAGCCTGAAGGCCAGACATAACAAGAGAACGAGGAGTCGACTGAAAATACTCCCTTTTTTTCCATAGAAAATTCCCTTTCAGGCCATTCTTTGCGTGAAAAACTCCCACAGTTGGAAATCTGCTTGGAAACATGACTTCCAAAAACTTTAGTTCCGTATAGCCACTCATTTTGGAGAACACAACAGCCTGAAGGCCAGACAAAACAAGAGAACGAAGAGTCGACTGAAAATATTTCCTTTTTTATTCCATAGAAAATTCCCTTTCCGTCCATTTTTTGCCTGATAAACCCCCACAGTTGGAAATCTGCTCGGAAACATGGCTTCCAAAAGCTTTAGTTCCGTACGACCCATCATTTTGGAGACCACAGGAGCCTGAAGGCCAGACAAAACAAGAGATCGAAGAGTCGACTGAAAATATTCCCTTTTTCCGTAGATTATTTCCTTTGCGACTAGTTTTTGCTTGAAAAGGCCCTACAGTTGGAAATCTTCTTGGAAACATGACTTCCAAAAGCTTTAGTTCCATACGGCCATTCATTTTGGAGACCACAACAGCCTGAAGGCCAAACAAAACAAGAGAACGAAGAGTCGACTGAAAATATTTCCTTTTTTTTCATAGAAAATTCCTTTTCTAGACATTTTGTGCATGAAAAACCCCCACAGTTGGAGATCTGCTTGGAAACATGACTTCCAAAAGCTTTAGTTCCATACGGCCATTCATTTTGGAGACCACAACAGCCTGAACGCCAGACAAAACGAGAGAACGAAGAGTCGACTGAAAATATTCCCTTTTTTAGTCCATACAAAATTCTCTTTCCGGCCATTTTTTGCCTGATAAACCCCCACAGTTCGAAATCTGCTCGGAAACATGGCTTCCAAAAGATTTGGTGCTGTACGACCCATCATTTTGGAGACCACAGCAGCCTGAAGGCCAGACAAAACAAGAGAACGAAGAGTCGACTGAAAATATTCCCTTTTTTTCCGTAGATTATTTCCTTTGCGGCTAATTTTTGCTTCAAAAACCCCCACAGTTGTAAATCTGCTTGGAAACAAGACTTCCAAATGCTTTAATTCCATTCGGCCATTCATTTTGGAGACCACAACAGCCTGAAGGCTAGACAAAACAAGAGCACGAAGAGTCAACTGAAAAGATTCCCTTTTTTTCCATGGAAAATTCCCTTTCCGGCTATTTTTTGCCTGATAAATCCCCACAGTTGGAAATCTGCTCGGAAACATGGCTTGCAAAAGATTTGGTTCTGTACGACCCATCATTTTGGAGACCACAGCAGCCTGAAGGCCAGACAAAACAAGAGAACGAAGAGTCGATAGAAAATATTCCATTTTTTTTCCATAGAAAATTCCCTTTCCGGCAATTTTTTGCCTGATAAACCCCCACAGTTGGAAATATGCTTCGAAACATGGCTTCCAAAAGCTTTAGTTCCATACGACACTTCATTCGGGAGACCACAGCAGCCTGAAGGCTAGACAAAACAAGAGAACGAAGAGTCGACTTAAAATATTCCTTTTATCCCTAGAAAATTCCCTTTCCGTCAATTTTTTGCCTGAAAATCCCCCACAGTTGGAAATCTACTTGGAAACATGACTTCCAAAAGCTTTACTTTCGTACGGCCATTCATTTTGGAGACCACAATAGCATGAAGGCCAGACAAAACAAGAGAACAAAGAGTCGACTGAAAATATTCCATTTTTTCCATAGAAAATTCCCTTTCCGTCCATTTTTTGCCTGAAAAACCCCCACAGTTCGAAATCTGCTTGGAAACATGACTTCCAAATGTTTTAGTTCAATACGAGCATTCATTTTGGAGACCACAACAGCCTGAAAGCCAGACAAAACAATAGAACGATGAGTCGATTGAAAATATTCCATATGTTTTTCCATAGAAAGTTCCCTTTCCGACCATTTTTTGCCTAATAAACCCCCACAGTTGGAAATACGCTTGGAAACATGGCGTCCAAAAGCTTTAGTTCCATACGACTCATCATTGGGAGACCACAGCAGCCTGAAGGCCAGACAAAACAAGGGAATGAAGAGTCGACTGAAAATATTCCCGTTTTTTCATAGAATATTCCATTTGCGGCCATTTTTTGTTTGAAAAACCCACCACAGTTGGAAATCTGCTTGGAAACATGACTTCCAAAAAATTTAGTTTCGTATAGCCATTCATTTTGGAGACCAGAGTAGCCTGCAGGCCAAACAAAATAACAGAACAAAGAGTAGACTGAAAATATTCCATTTTTTCATAGAAAATTCCCTTTCCGGGCATTTTTTGCCTGAAAAACCCCGACAGTTGGAAATCTGCTTGGGAACATGACTTCCAAAAGCTTTAGTTTCGTACGGCCATTCATTTTGGAGAACACAACAGCCTGAAGGCCAGACAAAACAAGAGAACGAAGAGTCAACTGAAAAGATTCCCTTTTTTTCCATGGAAGATTCCCTTTCCGGCCATTTTTTGCCTGAAAAAACCCAACAGTTGGAAATCTGCTTGCAAACACGACTTCCAAAAGCTTTAGTTCCGTACGACCCATCATTTTGGAGACCACAGCAGCCTTCAGGCCAGACAAAACAAGAGAGCGAAGAGTCGACTGAAAATATTCCCTTTTTTTCCATAGAAAATTCCCTTGCCGGGCATTTTTTGCCTGAAAAACCACGAGAGTTGGAAATCTGCTTGGAAACATGACTTCCAAAAGCTTTAGTTTCGTACAGCCATTCATTTTGGAGACCACAATAGCCTGAAGGCCAGACAAAACAAGAGAACAAAGAGTCGACTGAAAATATTCCCTTTTTTACATCGAAAATTCCTTTTCCGGCCATTTTTTGCCTGAAAAAACCTCACAGATGGAAATCTGCTTGGAAACATGACTTCCAAATGCTTTAGTTCCGTACGAGCATTCATTTTGGAGACCACAACAGCCTGAAGGCCTGACAAAACAATAGAACGATGAGTCGATTGAAGATATTCCATATGTTTTTCCATAGAAAGTTCCCTTTCCGGCCATTTTTTGCCTAATAAACCCCCACAGTTGGAAATACGCTTGGAAACATGGCGTCCAAAAGCTTTAGTTCCATACAACTCATCATTTGGGAGACCACAGCAGCCTCAAGGCCAGACAAAACAAGGGAACAAAGAGTAGACTGAAAATATTCCATTTTTTCCATAGAAAATTCCCTTTCCGGCCATTTTTTGCCTGAAAAACCCCCACAGTTGGAAATCTGCTTGGAAACATGACTTCCAAAAGCTTTAGTTCCATACGGCCATTCATTTTGGAGACCACAGCAGCCTGAAGGCCAGACAAAACAAGAGAACGAAGAGTCGACTCAAAATTTTCCATTTTTTAACGTAGAAAATGCACTTTCCGGCCATTTTTTGCGTGAAAAACTCCCACAGTTGGAAATATGCTTGGAAACATGACTTCCAAAAGCTTTAGTTCCGTACGGCCATTCATTTTGGAGACCACAGCTGCCTGAAGGCCAGAAAAAACAAGAGAACGAAGAGTCGACTGAAAATTTTCCCTTTTTTTTCCATAGAAAATTCCCTTTCCGGCCATTTTTTGCCTGATAAACCCCCACAGTTGGAATTTGCTTGGAAACATGGCTTCAAAAAGCTTTAGTTTCGTACGACCCATCATTTTGGACACCACAGCAACCTGAAGGCCAGACAAAACAAGCGAACGAAGAGTCGACCGAAAATATTCCCTTTTTTTTCCATAGAAAATTCCCTTTCCAGGCATTTTTTGCCTGAAAATCCCTGACAGTTGGAAATCTGCTAGGAAACATGACTTCCAAAAGTTTTAGTTTCGTACGGCCATTCATTTTGGAGACCACAATAGCCTGAAGGCCAGACAAAAAAACAGAACAAAGAGTCAACTGAAAATATTCCATTTTTTCCGTAAAAAATTCCCTTTCCGGCCATTTTTTGCCTGATAAACCCCCACAGTTGGAATTTGCTTGGAAACATGGCTTCAAAAAGCTTTAGTTTCGTACGACCCATCATTTTGGACACCACAGCAACATGAAGGCCAGACAAAACAAGCGAACGAAGAGTCGACCGAAGCCATTCACTTTTTTTTCCATAGAAAATTCCCTTTCCGGGCATTTTTTGCCTGAAAATCCCCCACAGTTGGAAATCTGCTTGGGAACATGACTTCCAAAAGCTTTAGTTTCGTACGGCCATTCATTTTGGAGACCACAACAGCCTAAAGGCCAGACAAAACAAGAAAACAAAGAGTCGACTGAAAATATTCCCTTTTTTTACATCGAAAATTCATTTTCCGGCCATTTTTTGCCTGAAAAAACCTCACAGATGGAACTCTGCTTGGAAACATGACTTCCAAATGCTTTAGTTCCGTACGAGCATTCATTTTGGAGACCACAACAGCCTGAAGGAACGATGAGTCGATTGAAAATATTCCATATGTTTTTCCATAGAAAGTTCCCTTTCCGGCCATTTTTTGCCTAATAAACCCCCACAGTTGGAAATACGCTTGGAAACATGGCGTCCAAAAGCTTTAGTTCCATACGACTCATCATTTGGGAGACCACAGGAGCCTGAAGGCCAGACAAAACAAGGGAACGAAGAGTCGACTGAAAATATTCCCCTTTTTTCATAGAAAATTCCATTTCCGGCCATTTTTTGTCTGAAAAACCCCCCACAGTTGGAAATCTGCTTGGAAACATGACTTCCAAAAGCTTTAGTTTCGTATGGCCATTCATTTTGGAGACCAGAGTAGCCCGCAGGCCAAACAAAACAACAGAACA
Source organism: Eucalyptus guilfoylei (assembly GCA_016097605.1). Lineage (NCBI taxonomy): Eukaryota > Viridiplantae > Streptophyta > Magnoliopsida > Myrtales > Myrtaceae > Eucalyptus > Eucalyptus guilfoylei. Next base: position 16,417,589 of record CM027867.1, on the reverse strand, counting down.
AAGAGTAGACTGAAAATATTCCATTTTTTCCATAGAAATTCCCTTTCCGGCCATTTTTTGCCTGAAAAACCCCCACAGTTGGAAATCTGCTTGGAAACATGGGTTCCAAAAGCTTTAGTTCCATACAACTCATCATTTGGGAGACCACAGCAGCCTGAAGGCCAGACAAAACAAGAGAACGAAGAGTCGACTGAAAATATTCCCTTTTTTTTTCCATAGAAAATTCCCTTTTCCGATAATTTTTTGCCTGATAAACCCCGACAGTTGGAAATCTGCTCGGAAACTTGGCTTCCAAAAGCTTTAGTTCCATACGGCCATTCATTTTGGAGACCACAGTAGCCTGAAGGCCAGACAAAACAAGAGAACGAAGAGTCGACTGGAAATATTCCATTTTTTTACATAGAAAATTCACTTTCCGGCCATTTTTTGCGTGAAAAACTCCCACAGTTCGAAATATGCTTGGAAACATGACTTCCAAATGCTTTAGTTCCGTACGGCCATTCATTTTGGAGACCACAGCTGCCTGAAGGCCAGAAAAAACAAGAAAACGAAGAGTCGACTGAAAATTTTCCATTTTTTTACATAGAAAATTCCATTTCCGGCCATTTTTTGCCTGATAAACCCCCACAGTTGGAAATCTGCTTGGAAACATGGCTTCCAAAAGCTTTAATTCCGTACGACACATCATTTGGAGACCACAGCAGACTGAAGGCCAGACAAAACAAGAGAACGAAGAGTCGACTGAAAATATTCCCTTTTTCCGACCATTTTTTTCCTGATAAACCCCCACAGTTGGAAATCTGCTCGGAAACATGGCTTCCAAAAGCTTTAGTTCCATACGACCCATCATTTTGGAGACCACAGCTGCCTGAAGGCCAGACAAAACAAGAGAACGAAGAGTCGACTGAAAATATTCCCTTCTTTCCATAGAAAATTCCCTTTCCGGCCATTTACTGCCTGGAAAAACTCCACAGTTGGAAATCTGCTTGGAAACATGACTTCAAAAAGCTTTAGTTTCGTACGGCCATTCATTTTGGAGACCACAGCAGCTTGGAGGCCAAATAAAACAAGAGAACTAAGAGTCGACTGAAAATATTCCCTTTTTTTTCCGTAGAAAATTCCCTTTCCGGTCATTTTTTGCCTGAAAAACCCCACAATTGGAAATCTGCTTGGAAACATGACTTCCAAAAGCTTTACTTCCATACGGCCATTCATTTTGGAGACCACAACAGCCTGAAGGCCAGACAAAACAAGAGAACGAAGAGTCGACTGAAAATATTCCCTTTTTTTTCCATAGACAATTTCCTTTCCGGCCATTTTTTGCCTGATAAACCCCCACAGTTGGAAATGTGCTGGGAAACATGGCTTCCAAAAGCTTTAGTTCCATACGACCCATCATTTTGCAGACCACAGCAGCCTGAAGGCCAGACAAAACAAGAGAAAGAAGAGCCGACTGAAAATATTCCCTTTTTTTTCCATAGAAAATTCCTTTTCCGGCCATTTGTTGCCTGATAAACCCCAAAGTTGGAAATCTGCTTGGAAACATGGCTTCCAAAAGCTTTAATTCCGTACAACACATCATTTTGGAGACCACAGCAGCCTGAAGGCTAGACAAACAAGAAAACGAAGAGTCGACTGAAAATATTTCCTTTTTTTTCCATAGAAAATTCCCTTTCTGGACATTTTGTGCATGAAAAAACCCACAGTTGGAGATCTGCTTGGAAACATGACTTCCAAAAGCTTTAGTTCCGTACGGCCATTCATTTTGGAGACCACAACAGCCTGAAGGCCAGACAAAACAAGAGAACGAAGAGTCGATTGAAAATATCCCATTTTTTTTCCATAGAAAATTCCCTTTCCAGCCATGTTTTGCCTGATAAACCCCCACAGTTGGAAATATGCTTGGAAACATGGCTTCCAAAAGCTTTAGTTCCATACGACACATCATTTGGGAGACCACAGCAGCCTGAAAGCCAGACAAAAAAAGAGAACGAAGAGTCGACTTAAAATATTCCCTTTTTTTCCATAGAAAATTCCCTTTCGGACCATTTTTTGACTGATAAACCCCCAAAGTTGGAAATCTGCTTGGAAACATGGCTTCCAAAAGCTTTAATTCCGTATCGCACATCATTTTGGAGACCACAGCAGCCTGAAAGCCAGACAAAACAAGAGAACGAAGAGTCGACTGAAAATATTCCGTTTTTTTCCAAAGAAAATTCCCTTTCCGGCCATTTTTTGCCTGGAATACCCCCACAGTTGGAAATCTGCTTGGAAACATGACTTCCAAAAGCTTTCATTTCGTATGGCCATTCATTTTGGAGACCAGAGTAGCCCGCAGGCCAAACAAAACAACAGAACAAAGAGTAGACTGAAAATATTCCATTTTTTCCATAGAAAATTCCCTTTCCGGCCATTTTTTGTCTGAAAAACCCCCCACAGTTGGAAATCTGCTTGGAAACATGACTTCCAAAAGCTTTAGTTTCGTATGGCCATTCATTTTGGAGACCAGAGTAGCCCGCAGGCCAAACAAAACAACAGAACAAAGAGTAGACTGAAAATATTCCATTTTTTCCATAGAAAATTCCCTTTCCGGCCATTTTTTGCCTGAAAAACCCCCACAGTTGGAAATCTGCTTGGAAACATGGGTTCCAAAAGCTTTAGTTCCATACAACTCATCATTTGGGAGACCACAGCAGCCTGAAGGCCTGACAAAACAAGAGAACGAAGAGTCGACTGAAAATATTCCCTTTTTTTTTCCATAGAAAATTCCCTTTTCCGACAATTTTTTGCCTGATAAACCCCGACAGTTGGAAATCTGCTCGGAAACATGGCTTCCAAAAGCTTTAGTTCCATACGGCCATTCATTTTGGAGACCACAGCAGCCTGAAGGCCAGACAAAAGAAGAGAACGAAGAGTCGACTGGAAATATTTCATTTTTTTACATAGAAAATTCACTTTCCGGCCATTTTTTGCGTGAAAAACTCCCACAGTTCGAAATATGCTTGGAAACATGACTTCCAAATGCTTTAGTTCCGTACGGCCATTCATTTTGGAGACCACAGCTGCCTGAAGGCCAGAAAAAACAGGAAAACGAAGAGTCGACTGAAAATTTTCCATTTTTTTACATAGAAAATTCCATTTCCGGCCATGTTTTGCCTGATAAACCCCCACAGTTGGAAATCTGCTTGGAAACATGGCTTCCAAAAGCTTTAATTCCGTACGACACATCTTTTTGGAGACCACAGCAGACTGAAGGCCAGACAAAACAAGAGAACGAAGAGTCGACTGAAAATATTCCCTTTTTTTTTCCATAGAAAATTCCCTTTTTCCGACAATTTTTTGCCTGATAAACCCCCACAGTTGGAAATCTGCTCGGAAACATGGCTTCCAAAAGCTTTAGTTCCATACGACCCATCATTTTGGAGACCACAGCTGCCTGAAGGCCAGACAAAACAAGAGAACGAAGAGTCGACTGAAAATATTCCCTTGTTTCCATAGAAAATTCCCTTTCCGGCCAATTTTTGCCTGGAAAAACCCCACAGTTGGAAATCTGCTTGGAAACATGACTTCCAAAAGCTTTAGTTTCGTACGGCCATTCATTTTGGAGAC